>OU830593.1:114134146-116534146 GCA_917563855.2 Limnephilus lunatus | reverse complement strand
TATTTTACCAAGTCGTCTTTTTAAGTTTTTATTGTTTTTTTGGGTGAGTGAGAGACCTTATATTTAGGTATAGGCGAGTAGGATCGCAGTAGTACGTAAAAGAAAACAATCTTAAACTTATCACCGCTTAATCTATAAGATGATTTATTTTGCATAAACGAGGCTATAAATAAAAAAAATCATATTAGTTCATTATTAATAATGTATAGATATAATTAAGGTGGGAATAGTTTAATTTTGTCGAAACTTTGTATGTAATCATATATATATTGTTAGTTAGTAGGTACCTAGTTGGATGATGGGAGTAGCTCGCTATCGTCACGTTATTGGAACGAGTGGGGCACGAAGTCGGTTGCCTCCAGATTGAAGGCAAATATCCGGCTTTGAGGGAGAAACTAGCCGAGCATGAGTCACACAAAGCGATATTGCTGTGTGTTTCCATTAATATAAAGCAGTTTCCTGCTCATGCCTCTGCTCCCTTGTCCCTTTAGTCTGCCTCTACTTGTACTTCGACTACTGCTGGTGTAGTGTGTAGTGTAAGCAACCCAGGGGCGGATGATGATCTGGCCACCTATTATTGGAACCTACTAAATACATATATTCGCACATATCCGGGTTTTCTTTTTAATCCGGTGGATTGTCAGAGGTTCCATACAAGTTAATTTTCCCAAGAGGATCCCGCTTTGCTTTTCCACTTAAAGCCGTAGAAATGTAAATGTCGGTGTTATAATAAGTTTTTTAAACATGCCCTAATAAAATTATGGAAGAATAAATATTTAAAAGATACTGATTTCGGTTACCTAACCTCCTGCACAATTGTAAACAAAGTTGAAGGTTCAGATTGCCTTCGAAGCAGTTTTCCGGGGTTCGACTTTCGGTCAGGGCAATTTTTTGTGTATTTTTATTTTTACGTTTAGGTTTCAATTTCAATATTTTTTAAATTTTGTATCCCGCGATTTTTCTGGGGTTTGCTCTAGTTTATTTAGACTTAAAGCACATTCAGCCTAATACGGTTTATTTCTCGATTTGTTACTTTAATTGTTTACTTTGGTAGATAAAAATTCTTCTCTTTCAGTGAAAACGTAATACTCGCTTAGTGAATTTTTCACCCAGTTTTAATCTCACTTTGTTTGATCTTAGTTTTAAATTAACACATGCGCTGTTCATCTGATGAGTTGGTCATTTTATAGGAGATTGCAGATTTCATGTTTCCATTTGTGTGCAATATGTTAATCCACCTCTGAAAATCAAAGTCTTACAGACCCGCTTCCTCAATTAACGATTCGACAGAGACATACAAGAGATTTCTCGCTATCCAAAAACGTTAAGTCATATTCCGGAAATGGTGACATTTCCAGGGCGAATATTAATTAATTTTATCATAAAGTAGAGAAGATGCCCCCCGCGGAGTTGATAACTTCGATGCAGTATTATTATCGTGTCAAAACGTTGTTGGCATTATACGGAACACTTCGGGCATGCATCCCTATCCGTTGGCGCCTTACAGTAGGCGTAGTGCCTGGATACGGCGTACCCAACTTATAAGAAAATTATTTTTAAGAGGACGTGTTTGAACGTGATTGATGTTTGAAATACTGTGAACAATGACAGTATTGAAAATTTCGTAAAGTTTTTACAATTTTAGTTTCGAACATCCGCTTGCAGGCCACCCCTGTCTACAGGTTCACATAAAATGTATTTAACACATTTTCCACAAACTTTACTTCTGTCTCGTAAATGTCCAAAAATGTACGGTGTACGTCAATTTGTGCAGTCCAAATTTACTTAAATTAACAAAAATACTACCACACTACGCTGGACTAAATTCTAACATTCGGTAGCTATCAATTTTATTTTCCGAAACAAATATTTAAATTGTTAGGACCTGTATATGTTTCCAAGAATAAATGTTTTTGAGTTATTCTATGTTCAATTAAAACCTCGGCTAAATTTGAACAATAAAACTGAAATTCCTCCAAAGATCTTTCATCCAATATTTATTTCTCAGTCCAGTTATATTCATTATGAAAAGGTATACAGGTACAAAGGTAATTTATATACATACTCAATTTATTATGGCCTTTTTAATGTAAATATCTCAAAAAAATACCAATCGGAAGCCAGCGAGACTAAGAAATCCCCGATTGGGGCACGTTGTGAGGCTGTAGGTAGTCGGGAGGGGAGGAGATGGGGATAATTATAATCAGATGTGGTAACATAACACTGCTAAAACCATTTCAGGCAACGTTTCAATTCCGAATGGTGGTCACACTTGAGCAATACTGAGAGTATCATCCAATCTAGAACATGCCGGAAAGGTGTTGTGTATTATTTGATATCAGTAAAATTATAAAATAACGCAAATTGATTTAATAAAATTTATTTGGCGCACGCCGGGATTAGAACCAGCGTTCTCCGGATTGCTAATCGAGTTCCTTTTCCTTCGACCACGGACGCCTTACATACGAGTTTTATATAGTGATTAGTATAATACTTGAAGAATAGCACAGGTAAATCATTACAAAAGGACCCTTACTTGTGAAGTGTTACTGGAAAACTAAAGAATAATTTGGTGTAGTAATTTTGTTTTGAAGAAACTGAGAAATGGACAAAAAAATATACAAATGACATTTTCGAATTAAAGTCCAAATTTAATCAGAAGTGGATGAATATACCGAAGTTCTTGATACTTGGGCATTTGAGGGGTAAGAGGGGACAGAGGGCGGGTGTTGATACTATTGATGTGCACATATACATTCAAACATGTCCTCTTTAAAATGATTTGCCTAAATAGTGAAACCAAATTAGCGTTTTGGGAAAAAAAGGTTTGGTCAGAGAATTATTCACAAAGAGGCCTAAAGCTTTTCAAAGGGCCAAGGTCTGCATTTGAAAAGGGGGCATGTATTTTATTAGGACCCCTATACCTTTCCTTTATCATATAAAATACATACAGAGACGTCAACCCGCATACGCCTCAATAACATTTATATTGTTAGCGTGAAACGCAGATAATATTTTTTATTGCGTATCGTGAATGTTATCATAAAGTTGATAAAACACAGTTACCTATGTACATGTCGTTTAGACCGAGATGATAAAGGTTTTATCATCAAATAAGGCAACGTACCAAGAATGAACAACATATTTTTTACAATTCTCATCAACGTTCTTCCTCTTCCTTCACACAAGTATTCTTGTATGGAAACAAAAAAGACAGAAGGTACTAGACTATGATGACATGCACGATCTCTCGGTGGGACCAGTTTACAGAGTTTTTAAATATATCTACATATTTGAATTTCGATTTTGTTTTCGTAAATTAACGCAAATCTTAAATTAATTAACCCCTTCCCGACATCCGATCGAGCTGATACTCGTCAGATAGACTTGTTGTTGATGACACTTCCTTTTTTCAACGTTTTGTGACACTCGCGTATTTCTCTGAAAATGCCTTCTAAACGACCCAAGAGATGGCGCAGAAAATAGAAGTATACCTAATATTTAAAAATGGGTTTTTATTACGGGTTGTTGTTGTGTCGTAATGGAGGACTAAGCCAGCCGATTAATTGAACTCAGGACCGCGAAGTTTGGATGGGACGCTGACAGGATGCCAACTCAGCCACCGACAAGTCAAATGGTTTAATAGTCAAATGAAGAAAAAACCTACAGAGAGCTGACTTTCAAATGTTAAAATGTCATTTTAAATCTAACAAAGAAGCGTAAATTGATCGGATTCCCAGGTAATCTGTGATTTTTGTTACCATTTTGGTTACGCACAAAGTAAGACCAAATCTTTACTTTCCTTTCTATAATAGCCACTAAAATAATGTTCACGTGCTTTGAACATTCTATGATTCAAAATATCGGTAATGAAGCTCTACTCCGCAAACTTACGAAAAGGCATTTTCTACAGATTTATACATTCGAATAATATAGCAGCCACTGTAAAAACCTGTAATATTGTGTATGTGATAGCAGGTACATAAATCTTTTTGTTTACCGGTTGTCTACGAATTATGTGCTTGCTTTCTTAAAAACATTCTCATATATTATCATGTTGTTTATTCTAGTTTCTTGTGAAAAATACGACAGCATAATCCACCTCTGTGTATTTGCATAAATGTAACCCTGAAAGCATGAGACTAAGTAAAAAAAACAAAAGCAGGCATAATTTATACCGAGCATAAATAAATTTCACTTAGGCAGTCTTCGGGCCAGCCTCCTTTCAAAGTCCCGATGGATATCCTGTGTACGGTAGTAAATTTTTAAGATTTTTCCCGCCTTGGGAAATTCCAAAGAGAGTTTCCAGGAAAATCATGAGGAGAAAGACTTGGGGTCCCCTGGAGGATAGCAGCCTCCCGTGATCCTTGAGAGATGACGAAAGGAACAAATAAAACAAAGGATTCCGTGTTTTCGGGACCAGGTTGTTTTTTGTCTCCGAATAGATTTGACACAGAGGAAGGTGGAAAAATTGTTTTTGTTTATATTAATTTTATTTATTTATTATTTTTTTTAACAAAGACACAACAAACAACATGCTATAAAAGCTTTCAACAATAAAATATGTATACTTAATACACAACACCATTATAAAACACACCCTCATAATATTTGCTGATTTATTCTCATTTTTTTCATTACCGCCTTTACGTTTTTTATTAAAATTAATTATTTCATGAATTATTTAATTTCGCATTATAAAATGGGGGTAAGACATCCAGTGAGGACCACAATATCAAATAATACTTTACAATATAAGTTATTGACCCAAATAATAAAAAAAATCTTGAAGTGAAAACAATCAAAATTTCCATCACCATAAAAAAATGCTAATGTCTGTCTATCTTCTGTAACTCTGGTTCAATGAACTCTGGTTCTTGGAACTCAGATTTGCTTTAAATTTATGTGACATTTTCAACATTCAAACTGGTCGCGTTAAGAATTCAGACAAGCGATAAAGTACCAACCTGCTATATTTTAACATTTTAACAGATAATAATTATTTTATCTGTCATTTTCAAAACTATACCTGATGTACCAAGGATTCAGACAAGCGACGACACTATAAATTAGTACATCTTCATGAATATTTTTTCTTTATCATTCTGCAGCAATAATTGTCCTTGTTCTGATGTTTTTACATTAACTTTCAGCTTCACAAATTTCACAAAAAATCTAAATGGTTTTTCACGAATATGCGATAGAATTACTTATATTTTTTTTGTGACATGATATTTTTATTTTTACTAAAATTGAGTGTCGCATGTCAGAAAATTTTGATGGCTAGACCTGCTTTAGAACCTCGGCGAGACGTTTACTCAAGAAATCTAGGTAAACTTTTTTCTGCTATCTTCTCTCTCGTGACGCACTGTTGTCACTGGGAAATCAATGGTTATTTAGTAACTACGTTAGAAAAATGCTAGTACCAACTCTATGACATTATTACCGTCAAGGTGACGTTTGACGAGGTGAGGGTTTGCCTCGGGTCCTTAGAAAACGACTCGGGTAGAGAAAAGTAAACGGATCACAGGCAAAGCCGGGAAAAGTGAGGCGCTTGTGTTTCAGCGCACCTTTTCCCTTTTATAAGCTAAATGATTATTCCTATGGCACTTTTCATACAGGTTCTTATATATTTTTTTAAGTAAAAACTTATTTAGCACCGTTGTGATTTTAAACTCGTTGAAACGAAAAAGCGACACTTAAAGAGACAAACACATACATCTATAGGATTTGGCCTGCGAGAGAATAAGATAGAATAAGCGGTGCTTCGTAGCCAATCGGCCTCCTCTTTGTGCGGTAGCCTCCCCACCGCTCGTAGTGTCCCCACTGTCTACTTTACTTTTCTAAAGGTTTCACTTCTACCGCGTTTGAACCGCATACCCTGATTTTTTTTCCTAATTAGTTTACTACTCGACTACCAGTAGCTCGTAGTTATGGGAAAAGTATTTATATTCATAAAGAAAATAAAGCGTAAAAAGCGATATGCAAAAAACATCCAAGACTAATTAATTATTTAGTTTATTTTTTTTAAATTTTTTTTATTGTTAGAAAGCAGTCACTTTTTGGTTTGAAATATTAATTGATATAAAACAAAAACTTTGTTTTTAACCACGGTATAAAATTAAACGAATATAAGTTTAATTTTTATAATTTATTCATTTTGTTACATAGTTAATGTTATGTTCAGCAAAACCGGTCGGTATTAAAAAAAATTAGAGTGTGCGGTTTACATGCGGTTATTTCTTTTTATTTTATTTGAAATATACATAAATATAACAGATTTACAGAAAGAAAATATTAGGTTCTTAAAAACCAATTACAGATAAAGTTATTTCTTGTTAATGAATCTACCCAATTTAAAAGAGAAAACATTTCTCGTGTTTGAATTGGGGAGTTGTGCTATTATATTACACAAGTTTTTGTTTCATTTCAGTTATTAATTAACTACAAACGGAATTCATCAAACAAAATAACGTAATTACACACTCAAAATATCGTAAAACCTAATTCAACGCATACAATTTTAGAAAAAACAATAACAAATTCAATTTTTTATAGATTAAGAAAATGTACATTAGGGGTAAAGTATATCAATATCCAATTTCAGGGAATTTATTTTCCTTTTGAAATGTTCATATTTCAAAGATTCGGCTTCATTGATTTTGTTTTTGGACAATTGCTGAGCTATCCTTGAATGTCTATTAGGCTTTTTGTTTTGAATCGAGTCGAATTACTTTTGCTATTTGAGGGGTGAATATTTCTTTAGAAAACTACTTTATAAATTTAATATGAGACGTTTCTTTAATATAATTCTGGGATAGATGGAACATTAAATTCTCGATATATCTCTTGAAGAGGAAAAATCATATGGTCGTCACTTAGTGTATTTTTGAACATGATTGCCAGCAGTTTGATAAACGTAGTAATTAAACAGATTAAAACCTTCTAGTCTTAGAAGTAACTAAAGAGAATGATCACAAGTTTAATCAATTAATCCAAATTAGCCCATGTTTCATTATGGAAGAGGGTTCAGTTTCCCATAGCCCGCTGCATCGCTTCACAGTTTGCGTTTTACACTGATGAAGGTCTCGCTAAAGTCCCGCGGTGTTTGAAAATTACTGCAGCTAGAATGTATGCGCTTTGCCAGGATTAAAAGATCGTATTACGTAACAGATTAAAGGCGAGATGGGCTTAGGGGGGAGGAGGATGGAGGGGGTGGGGTTCTTCCACCTATAACGTGAAACTAGGGGTTCTACAAATTTAACGGTTTATTTTCAAAGGTTCGGGATAGAAAGTCAACGAATTCGATCTCCTAATTAGGTCTCCTTATTTTGTGCTTAGCAAATGCGTAGTGTTTTTGCTTACTCAAATATATTTTGAGCGATTATTTTTTCTTGCATATGCTTGCACTTGTTCATAAATGATATTTTATATTCTCTTTTTTGGGGATTCACATTATATACTTTTTGTTAAAATTGTTTCATTAATTTCATAATTTACTTAAGAAGGTTATATAGCAGACAGCTAAAACATTGTGTTATATATGAATCCTTAATAGGTAGGTATATTTTCAAACAACGTAGTAGCAAAATTAAAAAAAAAAAAGTATTCTGCTGTAAAAGAAACATCAGTTAATATACCAATTGCATTCATACTATAACGACTCGAGGGGATGACACAGATGATAAAAGCAAAATCCAGATTAATGCTGGCTGCAAATGTCAGCATGGTGATGACATCAAATCGACCCTTTGGAATAAGAAGGTTCTATCTATTGAAATGCATTCTTAGTATTTTCATTCAAATCCCCCGTTCGATGCCAGCTGATCGGATTGTATTACTGCCACAGAGCAAACATAATTCTATTCCATTCTATGAATTCGAACCAAAATGTTTTAACGTACGACCGGAGACCGTTTTGTGCGGTATTATCTCAAACCGAGCAAGTTTTGATAAAGTCGATGGCAATACCAACCTGGATGGTGAGTTTAATAAACAGCAAACCATTTCAATGTAGTTTAGTCATTCTATTTTCCCCACTAGTCTAATTCTCGGGAGCCTGATCCACGAGACAACAAAACTGTGGCAATACTTAGTTTTTTTTAAATTTTAATAGGTACATGCGCTACACGGCTACACCCAAAAATAAATCGCGATAATACTTTTGGGCTTGAGAATCTTAAATCATAACTGCTATATTAGGTAACATAGTTTACAGGTAAAAAGTATGATTAGTACAAATAATTCAAAACATGGTTAGTAAAGCATAAAATAATCAGCAACCGTATGCAATGGTGAAGTAGGAATATGGGTAGATTCAAAGTAGTGAATCAATTCAATCTGATTCCCCTAGTCCTGTGAGTAGAATCGTTAAATTCATTCCTTCAACTAATTTATTTCTCAAAAATTAATAGTTTTTCGCATTATACACGCTTTATTACAAAATAATGTTAATGTTAGTGCTGCACTTGCTCTTGAATATTTTATGTCATAGTTTCAACTTGCATACGTAGCTGTAATATAATTAAACATAATATAATGAATAAATTATTATTTTATTTTGTTTTTTATTAATGACTTTTAAAAAAAAATCAATCAGAAATTGAGAATCAGATCGAGTGTCGAATTTAATGTTTAATTCATTCATTCAATTTTACCAATGTCTATTAGGTAGTAAATTTTTGAGAACACCTCACTAGGAACCTGTGCTGAGGTGTTCGCATTTCTAGCAATGTTTTTTTTTTCAATGGTGGGTTTTCGACAGGGCGATACTGGGATTAGATATTTACCACCCTGGTTTAAGTTATAATTTATAATGTGTACTTAGGTACCTGTTTAATTTATTTCCCAAAGCTTCTAAGTATGCAGGAATTTTGAGTTAATCATCAATATTTTCAAACTCGGCCTTAATTTCGAAAGTAGCTTTTCGTGGAAAAGCTTTTCGGGTTTTACCCTTTCGATCACGTGTCCCGCGATACCGTGCCACCCTCCTACCAACTAGCAACGCGGCTTAAAGTGTATGCACACGTGCGGGGCGGGGCGGTGCACGGGGCGCAGGGTTGCAGGGGCGGCCGGGAATTATTTATCACGGCATATTGCAAGGGGTGAACTTGTTGTGTGGTCTGCGAGATTAAACATTCAGCTATAACTTGCGAGCTTACGTAAACAAATAATTAAGAATGATGAATTCTGGATTTTATTTTGTTTTAAAGGTGGGGCGCTACAAATTGGATGGATAAATTAATGGGATTTTACTTTATGCGATTCAATTACCACGAATTAATTTACTTTGCGAAAACACGCGTGCTTGGTTTCCAAGTCACATGCAGGTATGATTTTAAATAGGTAAGTAAATCAACTCGATGATTTCAAGAATTTGATGAAAAGACGGCATCCGACGATGATCTTAGTAGCTGTTAGTTGTCTGGATTGATACCCTAACCAAATTTTATTTTTATCCAAAACAGAACAGAAATATAAACATACATTGTATTTTAACTAACATTAGATAGATATTGAAATTCAAGTAAATTGAAGTCAGTGTAATGTAAATGAAAAATACAATTTTATTTTACAATTTAGTAATTAGAACCGTAATAAAAAACAGGTATATTTGTTGAACATAATCTAACCTAACTGGGTATTAGTTATTGAATAAGTAATAGAATGTCATTGAGAGGGATGGATTCATACTTTCGTCACTCCTGGACACATCAACCTCCAGATTTCTACAAGCCTCCTATTCGTTTTCCTTTCCAGAACTTCATCTCCTTGCTTTCTTAAAAGATACTCCACCACAAAGATGAAACAGGCTCTGATGGATTTTTTTTCCTCAAGGCCTCTTATGTGGAGCTAATATAAAATATATACGAAAATATATATACATATTAAAAAAAATAATCATGTTAGGTAATTTGCGAAATTCATAGGAGATTTTAATTAAAATAGATCACGCGTAAGTTGTGTAAGTGTTTTGTCAATATTTTCAAGTCAATGCAGCAACGTGGGGAAATAAATGTAATGATCTATTGAAAAATAAATGTTTTATTATTATAATGAAGTACCTATATATTTTGACTAAGATTTATTTTCAGTGGAAGACATTAATAATTTTTTGAGTCCTGGTGCTTAGAAATAATTTTAGTTGTGTACAATAAAATCTTAAATTTTTTAACAGACACTCTGCAATTTTAATTTTAAGCGTATCTTTGGATACCGTGGTTCCATAATAAAAATAATAATAATAATTGGACAATTTGTAGAGCGCCGTTTTTGTGAAAAATCACCTCATAGCATATCCAATCATTAGGAACTCTTAAAAAACTGGCTGATTTTCAAGACCTGTTTTTTATAACTTTAATTCTATATTTTCACCATTTCGCTTATGATAATGAAAATCTAAATCATTGAATTAACCACAAAAAGCTGAGGTGAATCAATTTTGACGCATTATTTTAATTAAAAAGGGGCCAGATAGTCAGTTTATGTTTTATTGGGCGGTGTTGCTAATTAAAATTCGCAATTAAACAGCGCCACTCATAAACACAAGCTCAGCGTAGCGAGGCTCAGGACCGCGATATAGGCATGCGGCACAGGCATACGCCACACCGGCACACGGCACACACGGCCAAGTCCCGCGAATAGAGAAAGTTGTTTGTTAAGTATAATTCCGCGGTTGCGGCATTGTGCGCGGATTTCTGCAAAGGGTTGGAGCCGGTTGACTGCTGGCGACAAAGGAGGGACGTGGAATAATTATATGTAAAAAAACTCGTACGATCTTCCATACGTTATCTTTAGTAAATGTAGCCAACTTCGATGGGCATGCTTTGCTCCAAAAAAAATTCCACTTATTTAATAATGTATTTATTGTCCATTCACATTAGTCCAGAGCCAGTGAAACAATGTCATTTCTTGTTGGAAATGCAGTTAGGAAACAGGAATTCATATAAACTTAGATTAGGATTGGTCAAAACTCATTTTAAGCAATGGCAAACATTTGATTTTGGATAGTGCTTATTTCACCTGCATAAGTGACAATGTATCAAATTTTATTTATTTATGGATTTATGCTCTAAACTGGTCATAAATATTACAAATTTCAGGTATATATATAAGTATAAAAGGCCATGAGGGTAGCTTTACTATTTTGTGGCGTGCTTCAAAGAGAGTTACTGAACTGTCTGTAAGTGACGTTGAAAATAACGATAGTTAATAAAGAATCGTTAAGCAGTTGAGTCGTTCTGCTGATTGCCGCCTTCTGGTAGGCAGAAATCCTCGCTTTCGGAGCATAAAAGTGCATGGGATCTCTCACGAGTGTACTTTTCAGATACATATATTATAAGCATTCCTATTTTCAACGGGAATGGAGACTTCGTATGTATATGTTTTCATATACAGGTAATGCATAAAGTCCTTTTGTATTTTTCTATTTCTAGAATATGATTCTGTTCAGAAAGGGCCCAAATAATGGAGCTATATTCCAAGATAAGTGAATAAGAGCCATAAAAGTTCTCCGTATTCCAATTGTATCAGTAAATGATCTCGCATCACAAAGAACAAATCTAAGCATATTGTTGAAGCTTTTATGACAAAATTTGAAGAAATTCTACGTGACAATGGCAAATAAGATAAAAAACTTTTTTTATTGAGAAAAATTTTATACCTAATCGAATCAAAAATAAAAAAAAAACTATTATTGATTTTCAGTGGAAAATTTTAATACAATACAGGAATTAAAAAAATATATTTTTTTGTCATTGTGGGGTAATTGCTTGAATACGTAATATCTCGAACATCTTTTGGTTTTGTCTCGAACTCTCTGTTCCGTAAAACACTTTAAACATTGATGGTGCGCCGCTGCCAGGTAGAAGAGATGTGATAGGGGTGGGAATGGGGTGGACACTGAATTTGCCTAATTTCCGCGACACATTAGAGTCAGTGCTTTTATCGCGGATCCAGGGCTTAGGGTGGATTGCTTCAATCGCAAGATAAATAAACTTAATGGGCGCGGGTGGTCACCGGTCACAGAAAGCGGTTTAGGGTCTAGGCAAATCATGACTCATATGCTCATAAATTGACATACTTTTGAGCGCGCTTAAAAGAGCATGCTTTTCAACTATCCACATTTGCTTGCGTATGGCATGCTTGTTTTTTTAAGCGTACTCCTGAATAAGCGTGTTCAAAGCAAAAAATTAAATACACGTGCTATTTAAAAAAAAAATGCTCTTGACCAAAAAAACAAGAAACCAAAAAGTGTCGGTTCCCTACAGTTACAACGATATAATAGAGTCAGTTACATCAGCAAAGAACTAAACAAAGTAATCGTATTGCTTACTATGCAATTATTTAAGAAGCTTTTGACGAAAGAAAAAAAAATATAAAAAGGTCGATTTTGGTCGAAAGGTCGTTATGTAATCATTTATGCATGCTTCTTAAAATATTTTTTTATCGAATCGATATTAGCATGCTCATAAGCAAACCTGTTCAGACATGTCAAGAGTGCTCCTCTTTCCACCCGCGAACTTAGTAGCTTGCTTAATACTAGCACTGTCTCTGTTACGTGCCACTAAATAGCAATTGCTCAAGTAGCGATTACTCAAAAGTAGCATGCTTTAGCGCTACTATCGAGCATGTCTGTCCGTAGCGTTATATTTAAATTCCCAATTATTTGTTGTATTTTATCGGTGTTTATAAAATACCTTTCGATAGTTCTTTGCATAATAGCCAGGAGATTTCAGTATCCTGACTGCTTATTTTGTAGCATAAAATATTTAATTGAAAATGTTGTGCTAAAAGCAACTAATTTTGTCGATAGGCTGTTGATCGTTCAAAATCATCAATGCAGTGGCTCATTGAGTAATTTTATATCATTTAATATTTTGCGTCATAACTTTGACACAGTTCATATGGCATTATATTAATAAAATGCCCCACAGTTGGATAATTTGATAGTATAGTACATTTAGTGAAATTATAATAACAGTATCCAAAAATCACGATGGTAATATTCTTAGCAGTTATTGTTTGGAAATTTGGAAGATTGAATTAAGTATATTTAGGATAGCCCCAGCTTAAAATAAAATATTATAATATTTAAAAAAAACACCTTAAGCGAAAAGTTTGATGCAAATAGATAAACGAAAAATAAGGAATCTAAAATTCAATTTCCCCTAAGACTGAACTAGAAAATAATGGAGCGGCAAAACCTTCGCGGATGTCAACTTCTGATTTACGAACCTCGTCGGTGCTTGTCTGTCCGTGTAGCCTGTTTACTAAATCCTGTTCCCTGTACAAAGCAGCTCGACAAAGAAACAAGGAAGTGGAACAAGTCCTACCCTTTGGGCTTGTTCGTCCCGGTGATGAATGACTGGAGTACATTTGCTTGCAGTCACGGGGAAGGCCGTGATTAGAAAAGCTCTGCTCTTAAACTCCTCTGCCTGGTTAGGTTTTCTAAGAGGACAGATGACACACAACGTTGTGTTTGTTGCATCACAAAATTAACTTATTTTAATTAAGTCCTATGTATACGTTTTGTATCGTAAAAATATACCTATACTAGTTTAATTTCGGCATTTGATTCTAATCTGTATTGTTTTATTTTATTTTTTGGATCATGTTGTGTTATTTGTCAAATTACTTATTTTAAATAATACATAGTATATTTGCGGCACGTTCCAAAGTGAAAGATACTCTCAGTATCGCCGTGGTATACCTCAGTATTGAAACGTTGCTAAAAATGGCTTTGGCCATGTTTGGTGACCAGATCTTAATAGCCACATACTTCCCACCTTCCTCTTCCCCATCTCCTTCCCCTCATCATTACTTTCAGCGTCATAACATACCTCAATTGGAGATGCCATAGTCTCATTGGATCAAGACGGTTGGGAGCATTTGGAACCCTCGTGCGGTTTCACATAAAAACGAAATCTATTCAATATATTACATGTCAGAAAATATATTCAAAGATATATAGATAGTTACATAGATTAGTTATTCCAAGGACATTGTGTAGACATTTATGTTTATTGATAAGTGAGAGTTTATTAATAAATAAGACATCTGAAAAATTATTATGCTTAGAGATAAAAAAAATGGTACTGTGACTACTGGCACAGCTCACAACAAACATTCAAAAGGTTTAAAAACTTATAAAACTTGTCGTAACTTAACAAAACAAAAAAATAAGTTAATATTGTAATATAAACGTGGTTAAGGATAAGGCAAATATTTATAAAAGCCTCAGTATTCCGGAAGTGTTAAGAATATTTGGCAAAGTTGAATCTTCCCTTGGGCTGAAAACGTGATGAAACATTTAAAAAGTATTAACCCGCGTTACCACCTCCGGGGTGTTTTAATATCATCCCCCTCACCGTCAGTGCAGGAAACCCGCCATAAGATAGGGGATGCGGCTTTGTTTGCAGTTTCCATTTGAACGTACATTCTACTCGTACTATGCAGTGGGTTTTATAATACACGTACGAGATTAAAATGTTGATTCTAAATGTAGGCTTACTCTAAATTAAATGTGTACACAGTGCACGCGAGGGGGTTGTTAATCTAATAATGGTATAATTAATAAGTAAAATATATTTTTTTATATTATTGTAGAAAGCAATCACTTTGTGGTTTGACATATTCAATAAAATAAAATACTGTTTTGTTTAAAACCACGAGTTTTATTAATTTTTTGAACCGACCGGTTTCGCTTTACTCAAGCATCATCAGGGTACAAATTAATACTAAACAATAAGTCATAATGTGTGCTTATATAAAACAAAAAGACAAACTTTAGAGGGAGACAAAATATAGAGGGAGACAACATGATACAAATATAACAAACACATCGACGGCCATAAAATACATTAACCTAAGTTCGCAAGTAATGGAAAAAACCGAAAGATAATTATGTGACTAATGGGTTACAATAATAAATTTGGAGAAACAAAGCATCAACTGACATGGTGGTAAGGAGCACTGGGAATTTTTTTATTAAGGGTTTATTGGAAACAGACCTAATATTGGACTACTTGATATGTCTAATTGATTATTAAGTATATGACTTTTGGTTTTTACAGCTTTTTTAATTTCTAGTGCCTCTAAATTGTTAAGTCTGTTACCATGCCCGTTTTTATGTAAGATTTTAGTACCGGTGCTATGACAAAACGTATGATCTTTATCGATCAAATGGTTGGCGAATTCTGAAAAACCGTTATTATTGAGGCAACGAAGATGCTCCTTTACCCTAATATTAACATTACGTGTTGTCTTACCGATATAAAAAGCCGAACAATTATTACAATTTAATTTATATATTCCCGAATGACTTAATTTGTTGTCCTTATCTTTAGAATTAATTAGAAATTTACCTAGATTGTTATTCGTATAAAAGGCAGGTCTGACTTCAGAAAGAAGGTTTTTAACACTTAAAGTAGAAAAAATATTAATTAATAAAATTCGCCGCCATTGATAATTAATATTATTATCATTGATTTGAGGAAAAGGACTAGCGAATAAGAATTGATTAATAGCTATTTGTTTTAGTTTTTTAAACAGTATTTTATTTTATTGTATATTTTTTTACACCAAGTTTATTTATCCAAATAGTTAGACATACTTTTGTAGTAATACAGGTAGCCTATTATTTTTATCGAATATTTGTCAATCAAGCAAAAATATTGTAATTTTTATGTAATATACATAACAAAATCAATATATATTTTTCAATTATTGATTGAATAACAGAATATATATTCAAACAATACTTGATAATGGGACCTCTGTGGGTGATTTGTCCGTGCTGAAGCCTCCATTTTGAATTCAATTAAGACAATTACATAGAATACATATAATAGATCACCATACTAGGCGGCTGCCTATTTCACGGTGACCAAGTTAAATTAATGATTTAATAAAATTAAATTTAAATATAATTCAAATAAAACGAGATGAAATAAAATTAGATACAGTGATAAAGGCGGTAATGAAAAAATGGCTAATATTATGAAGCAATAATATTAATTAAAATAATCGTTATAAATATTGTATCGAACGTGTGATGCAATTAGATGACGCACCGCCAACAACATTGTTGCTCCATTATTACGCGGCAGTACAAAAATACTGATTTCATAACATTTATTAAAACGTGAATCGCCTTTACTATAAAAGCCAGTACAAAAGGAGGAGCTTCATTCAGTCACCAGTCATCAGTTATTGTGGCAGTACCTCTACAGAACTTACTCGATTCAAGACGTCAGTATCGCCGTTACAAGTTGGAACTTCAAGACTGCAGTCTCTTTCACCTCAAGAGTTCGTCGGAGCGACATCGCCTGCCGATGTGTCTGAACAATACCTACAAAACGCTGACGCCTGAGCCCCATGGCCACCCTCGGGCTCCTTTGAACTTGCTGATTCTTACCAAGCCCTTGAAGACGCTGACGCCTGAGCCCCATGGCTACCCTCGAGCTCCCTTGAACTTGCTGATTGTAACCAGGCCCTTGAAGACGCTGACGCCTGAGCCCCATGGCCACCCTCGGGCTCCCTTGAACTTGCTGATTGTAACCAGGCCCTTGAAGACGCTGACGCCTGAGCCCCATGGCCATCCTTGGGCTCCCTTGACTTGCTGATTCTTACCAAGCCCTTGAAGATGCTGATGCCTGAGCCCCATGACCACCCTCGGGCTCCTTTGAACTTGCTGATTGTAACCAGGCCCTTGAAGACGCTGACGCCTGAGCCCCATGGCCACCCTCGGGCTCCCTTGACTTGCTGATTCTTACCAAGCCCTTGAAGATGCTGATGCCTGAGCCCCATGGCCACCCTCGGGCTCCTTTGAACTTGCTGATTCTTACCAAGCCCTTGAAGACGCTGCGCTACACCTGGCCATCTTGCTCCGGGCTGCTAGCCTGGGGCTCCCTTGCATCGGGCCTTGCATCTCTCTGCCCTGATGATAACGCCTGAGCAAGATATATGATATGGACTCCCGCCACACTTAATAAATGCAGACCGATTATCCTGAAACCAATCAACATGTGAGTTGCTGCGACCACCCCCTGGATGTTGATGCCAGATATGCAGCAATCCACGAGAAAATACACCATCTGGGGCGCAGCCCGTCTCGATTTCTAGCAACCAGCGTCCACCGCAGCCTACATGCTCCGATGCAAGAGTATTCCATCTCACAATGCACGGTGGAAGATGCAATACCACTCCACCCCAATGCGCAGAAGATGCCCGTCCAGCATAGACGCTTGTGACCATACTACGGAACTTCAACAGCTGTCAAGGCGAGAACACATCTCTATCAAGACATTTCGAATGTCAGGCGTCTCTGTGTGCCAGCGCTTATTATCTACAGTTTTGTGCAGGCCTAGAGGTCTCGTACAAATTGGTCCTTCGAGCCGGATCTACACGTCACGCATTATTAGAGATACCATCGCTTGGCAGCGGCTGCAAGACAACAAACTCATCCAAGACGCCCAGTGCACACCTCGAATGCACACATAGCCAACTGGTTCGCGAGTTTGCTGCGACCGTCCCAGTCCTGGAAAGTGGTGCCGGATATTCAGCCGCTCACAACCACATAATGGCCAGCCAACTGGTTCGCGAGTTTGCTGCGACCGTCCCAGCCCTGGATGCTGGTGCCGGATATTCAGCCGCTCACAACCACATAATGGCCAGCCAACTGGTTCGCGAGTTTGCTGCGACCATCCCAGTCCTGGAAACTGGTGCCGGATATTCAGCAGCTCACGACCAGCCAACCAGTACGCGAGTTTGCTGCGACCGTCCCCGCCCTGGATGCTGGTGCCGGATATTCAGCCGCTCACAACCACATAATGGCCAGCCAACTGGTTTGCGAGTTTGCTGCGACCGTCCCAGCCCTGGATGCTGGTGCCGGATATTCAGCCGCTCACAACCACATTATGGCCAGCCAACTGGTTCGCGAGTTTGCTGCGACCATCCCAGTCCTGGAAACTGGTGCCGGATATTCAGCAGCTCACGACCAGCCAACCGGTACGCAAGTTTGCTGCGACCGTCCCAGCCCTGGATGCTGGTGCCGGATATTCAGCCGCTCACAACCACATAATGGCCAGCCAACCGGTTCGCGAGTTTGCTGCGACAGTCCTAGCCTTGGATGCTGGTGCCTGATATTCAGCAGCTCACGACCACTTAACAGCTAGCCAACCGGTTCACGAGTTTGCTGCGACAGTCCTAGCCTTGGATGCTGGTGCCTGATATTCAGCAGCTCACGACCACATAACATCCAGCCAACCGATTCGCGAGTTTGCTGCGACCGTCCCAGCCTTGGATGCTGGTGCCAGATATTCAGCAACTCAGTCCAGTCCACATGAAACCCGGAACGCAGCCCGCCACATGGGCTAGCCGCACTTCCAACTTTACTGAGCCACGCACAGCGTCCGTGTGTGCCTCAAATGCACACCTGGCGTACCTAGAAGCGGTACATTCCCCAATGCAAGGAAAATCAATTTCCAGTGCGCAGCAGACCCAGGCAATTCACAAGGGATAAACAACCTTGCAACCAGATGGTCGCTGCATACAAACCCGACAAGCGTGCCACAACACCACGCATCATAGCCGTACGACGACACCTACCCCGACACTATTAATAGAACAAGACAACGCCCATCTAATTGTCTCTCGAGAAGTGCGTGAAATCCAAGATTCTTTACGGATAGTATCATGGACCGCACTAGGGTGGATCGCCCATGGAGGTGCCATTCCCCGTGGTATCAGCAAAGCTACCACAGTGGCTCTAAAAATCGAGTCACCTGCAGACACCTGCTTAAGGGAGTTAGTAATGTCAAACGTTGCCGTTGACTCCCTCCCAAGTGACCAACGAGCCATCTGCCTGATAAATTTATTTATTTTTATTTATTTATTTAATACATGAAAAATATAAAGTACATATAGTTTTTTTTAATGATATTTCACCCTCCATGCTAGGGAAGACCCTGTGTTATGGCGGGTGAAGTTTACAGTTACAAGAAGATGAGGAAGTTAGAGAATTCTTAGAAAATGAAAAATTTGAGGAGTTGTTAGATATATATCACACTTATTTATTTATTAATTACGTTAAGTTATTAAATAATCTTGTACATGCAATGCCGCTAATTTAGAAAATGGAGATATATTATGTTATGTCTGAAAGGTGATTAAATTGATAGAGTGTAAAGTGAATGGGTATTAAAATTGTAATGTATTCCATGTGTAAGGATCCATTTCGTTATTTGTTTTTTAAAGGAATGGGGTTGGCTCAACGTTTTTAAGTTTTCAGGGATAAGGTTAAAGGTTTTAGGAGCTAGGAAGAAAAATTGTCTTTGAGCTGTCGTGGTGTGTAGTTTAGGTACATTGTAGTGTCCGCTGGTTATTGTTCTGGTGGTGTAGTTGTGTTGTAAGAGAGTTTTGTTTTTGTATTTGAACAGGAAATGTATTAGCATAAATTTTAGATGGAGTTGCCGTACGTTTAAGACGTTATACTCGATGAGGAGTCGTTTGGAGGGGTATCTAGTCGGTAGCTTGTTGATGACACGTATTACCATTTTTTGGGCTTTTAGTAGAGGTTCGACAATTGATTGAGCACAGCCACCCCAAGTTATAATGCCATATGCTAGTAGGGATTGGCAGAGAGCGTAGTAAACAGTTTTAAGAGTTGAGGTAGTAAGGATAGTTCTTAGGGATCGAAAGACATAAGAGAGTTTGCGGATGCGTGGGGTTAGACTGGCCAAGTGCTGATCCCAACGAAGGTGTTGATCAATGATGACCCCCAGATATTTTATGTGGGTGGCTTGTTCCAAGTTTGGGCAATTACAGGAAGGGCAAGTTCTTAGACAGGAGTGAATTATTATCTTCTGATTGTTGGTAGGTTGGGTTGCAGCAGAAAGACTGAAGGTTAAGAATTTTGTTTTTCCGGCGTTAAGGGTTAGGAGATTATCATCTAACCATTTCTTTATTTGGCCTATGTCGTTTTGAGCTATGTCGAATGCTCCTTTCCAGTTTTTGTGTCTAGTTATTAGTACAGTGTCATCTGCAAAAGATATTAGTTTCCCGGTTATGGGAAGATTACAGAGATTGTTGATGTAGATGAGGAACAGAATAGGGCCTAGAACACTTCCTTGTGGGACTCCGAAATGGATTGGTAAGGGGTTACTTACAGCTGTGTTGTTAATTTTCACAGTTTGCGATCTGTCTGTTAGGTATGATGAGAACCAGTTAAGAGTTCTACCTCGGATGCCTATTTGAGATAGTCTTTCTAGAAGTATGGGGTGGGAAACCGTGTCAAATGCTTTGGCCAAGTCTAGGAATATGGCTAAGCAGGAATCACCTTCATCCAGGCTGTTAGTGATCTTATCCGTCAAGTCTAAGATTGCAGATTCTGTATTTAAATTGTTTTGAAAGCCAAACTGATTAGGCGAGAGGATCTTATGGGTTTCAAGATGTGAGACAAGCCTACTTTTAACAATTTTTTCAATGATTTTTGACAGGACACTTAGCAAAGAAATGGGTCTATAGTTTTCAATATTTGTTTTATCGCCGCCTTTATAGATTGGGATAACCGTTGCATGTTTTAGTAAGTGTGGGAAGGAACCGCTTTTAAAGCTTAGATTAACGATATGCTTTAACGGCGTTGTTATAAAGTGAACTATGTGTTTTATTATATAAGGAGAAATATTGTCATTACCAGCAGCACTGTTTGTTTTAATGGTGAGTATTGTGTCAACTATTTCTTTATTGGAGGTAGGGGCTAGGATTAGTTCAGGGTGCAAAGAGCGCTGTTGTCTTACCCGTGAGGTTAAGAGATTTTGTGTTTTGTTTGTTGCTTTTAGAATTTTGTTGGCTAAGTTCGTGCCAATATTACTGAAAAAATGGTTGGCGTGATCGGCTAAGGTTTTTGGGTCATCATGGACTTGGATATTTTTCCCATTAATAGCGAGTGATTGCATTTTGAGTGAGGTTTTTTTGTTTTCTGAGATATCATTGACTACGTTCCAGATTATTTTACTGTCATATCCTGACTCTTCAATTTTTTTTTTGTAATAGTTTTGTTTAGTTATAGTTATGAGATTATTGCAAATGTTACGATACTTTTTATAGAAGCGCAAGAGTTGGAGGTCTGGGTTGTTAAGGGCTTGTTTATGGAGTCTGTCTCTTTTACGTATACAGAAGATCAGGCCATTTGTAATCCATGGTTTTAGTTTCTTTTTTTTGTTTGAAGCCATTAAGATGGGGAAAGTGGCGTGGTTAATGTGGGCTGTTAGTGATGCAGAAAATTTTTCAACAGCGTCATTGACATTTTCCGAAAGCAGGGTAGATTCCCATTTTTCTTCTTTTACAGACTTTAACAATTGATCCATATCAATAGTTTTATGGGAAGGATTACTGGCCTTAGAGGGAGAAGATTTATAGTTGTGTAGTTCGAGAATGGTTGAGTAATGGTCAGTTACAGTGGATTCGAATACAACTGTTTTAGCAGTTCGCCTTGATCTAACCATAATGTGATCTATGCATGTCTTAGTAGTGAGGGTGACTCGGGTAGGTATGTTGATGTGTGGTATAAGGCCATGTAGCGCCATTAGGTTTAGGTAATTTGTAGCGTGGGGGCTGGATTCATTTAGGATGTCTATGTTGATGTCACCGATTATGATGAGATCCTTATTTTTTTCATCGATATTTTTTTCGAGAGAATAGAGAAAAGGGGTGACATTGTTGGACTTAGGGGAGCGGTATATTGCGAGGATATTTAAGTTATCGATTGAGATATTAAGGCAATTTGCATGGTCGACTGTAATTTCAGATACTGCATGTTTAAGGTTAGACTTGACATAAGCTATGACCCCGTCGGATTGGGACCTGTGCTGAGACGTATTGTAAACAGAGTAGTTGTTTATTAATTTCGGTATATAATTAACGTTAATCCAGCACTCTGAGAGAACAATGATGTCAAATTCATTTCCTAAGTCAGTAAGTAGAACAAGTAGGTTATCAAAGTTTTTGTTGAGACTACGGATATTCATGGCAAATACTCTTAGAGCATCTGGTTTGGAGGTAATTCTTTTTAATGCATTTATGTTGTTTGTAGTATGTGCCGTGATATTAAGAATGTTATCAATAGGGTTAATGGGGTCCATTATGGGCAACTGTGTGTGGTGGGGGTTTGAGTTCATCAACGACTGGGTAAGAAAGGTTTATGTATAAGTATATTGGAAAACTAAGACAATTATTATTCGAAATGTGTCTATGCAGGTGCTTAGTGTCTTCTGTGTTTGAAAGAATAACATTAGTTATACAAGTAAATATACATGGAAGATCTACAAACATAAAGGTTATTAAGTGCATTGAAAGTGTGAGATTAGTAAGTATGATTATAACTTCATAGATAAAACAAGAATAGGAATCATAGCAGGTTATTAATTTTATTATAAAAATGGAATGGATTACCTGTATAAGCGGAATTTGACAAGTAAGGATACAATCCTGCAGCGTTGGTGTTGAAGGAATGAGATATGCATATAAATTGTTATAGTTATAAGCAATGACACGTAAAAGGTTAGTTTCACTTGTGGTTAGAATTATACTAATTTTGTATTTATGAATTAGAATGTTCAAATGATAGAAATTATTTGGGTAAGTGGTGCCATAGGTTTTTAAAAGTGGTAGTGGTAGTGAGAACTGTTTATAATTTCTGTTTATAGTTATGACATAATTCCAGAGTTCAATGACATTTATATTGATATAAGTGATAATTTGCTGATACTGAAAGTCAAAAGCAATAGAAAATGGTTTATATTTTGTTATTTCACGATTATAAGAGAAGTTTAGGCAAGGTATTTTGTAGTGGAAAAATCTTTTCATTATGAGATATTTTGAAAATACATAAGTGTTGTGGGTAATATATGCTGTTTTTGTGAATTTGTATATAATGAAAAAGGTATAATTAAAGAAGTTTACAGTGTTGGCAAAGCTAGGAAAAAATAATTCAGGGTACGTTGGATTTAAAAAGTTACAAATGCGTATCATGATTATTATAGTAATGGAGTTCATGATAAGCAATATAGGAATAATATTATTAATTAAGATATGATTTGGGTGGATAATAAGATATAGTATATCAGTACTTGGGAGTGAGTGCGGTTGTGTAGTAGGGAAACATAATACAAGTGTATTTATTAAGAGAGAATTCCCATATGTAGAGGAAAAATTTGACATCTCATTAGAATATATCAAAATAATTATACCTGCAAAATTATAAGTAGTACAAATTATATCCATTTTACTATAATGTGCATTAAAAAAGTAGAGTGGGTGATGAGAAGATATGATACTGAGATTTATAATTTTCATTATACTATAGTGGAGTAGCTGGACATTAGAGTTAGGCATACTTTGTATCGTTAGTCATATTACTTGGCGTTTTACTCGTACAATATCTGCGTCATTGCGAATTGTTATTATATTCGAGTCATCGGTCTGCCTGAGTAGAATACAACCTGATTTCACCCATGTATATTTGAAGTGATGGTCTCTAGCAAATTTTTTTGTCTGGGCCAGTAGATATTTGCCTTTTGGGGTAAGGTGTTCCGAAATGTAGATTCGATTTTTTTCCTGCGAGTATCCTAGATCTGCTGTGTTAAGCTTGTTCGAATTGCTATTAGTCGATTTCACGTATGTTTTGATTTTGTCTAACCAGGCGTCTCGAGCTTGAGTGTTTTTGAATGTAGCTATAATGGATCTCGTTGTTTTATCGGATGTTTTTTGTCCCAGCCTGTAGATTTTTGTGATTTCGGTTTGCAGAGGAGAGGAGGTATTATTGTAGTTGATAATATTGGATATTTTCTTCATTAATTCCAGGTTGTTTTCAGCAGTCGTTTCGGGAACTCCTCTAATGTCGATGTTGCACAGAAGGCTTTGGTACTCCAGCCGATCAATTTTTTCGTCTTGTTTGGAGATTATATTTTGTAAAACAGCATACTGATTTTTTAGTTCAATTACTTCAGAGTTGACTCGGTCATTTGATTTTTCGATGATATCTAGTCGTTTTTTCATTTCTTGTTGTTGGTCAGAAACAAATTGTATGGATTTGATGATTTCATTGTTCTGTAGGACGATTGCTTCATATTTATTTAGGTATGAATCGAATTTTTGCTCAACAAATTTCAGTACATCTGTTTTGAATGTTTGTAATTCAGAGGTGAAAATTTCAGAAGTTAATATGGTGCAGTTTTTGTTTTGGTTATTACCGCCATCTGTGTTTGTGGTTATGATATTATCTGTGTTATTGGGCAGGGCACTTTCTAGTATCTGTGGTTGGGTTAGCTGTTTTGGTTGTTTGACCATAGATGTCAGATCATCGTTTTTTATTGATTTATTTGAAGATTTTGGATTTTTTATATTGTTTGTTAAACAGATCCTGCACTTCCACTGTGTAGTTCTAGGGCTGCGACGAGAAGTATCAGAGATTTCTGCACAGGCGAGATGGAAGTTGCCTTCGCAGATGCAGCATGAAATGCAGTCCGATGGGTTTTCGATGTTTTTTCCACAGGTAAAGCATTTTGTAAACATGGTAGAAGTTTTTTTGCTTCAGGCTTTAATAAGAGGGAAACAACTTATGGTAGATATTTGTTTGAGTTATTGATGAAGATCACCGCTGTATAAGTTTCACTTTATGATAGCCGATAGGTTTTAGAGCAAGTGACAGTTGTGAAAGTATTATGATGAACTTTATGCATTAAAAAATCCTCTTATAGAGATGAAAATACGCTGGTTTGGCGCGCAATATCCAGTTTAGGATAATTAGGCACTTTTGATATGGTTTAGTTTTGATTTAGTTGAAGATTTAGTTTAGTTTGCAAGTGACAGTTGTGGAGGTGTTATAATGAGTTTTATGCACTAAAAAATCCACTTCTAGTGATGAAAATACGCTGGTTTGGCGCGCGATATCCAGTTTAGGATAATTAGACACTTTTAATTTAGTTCACTGTTTTTTTTCATGTATATTTTTTATTATTTTGATGCAGTCATAGAAATGCGTCAACACTCTGTAAGTTGTAGGTAGATGAATGAATGAATAAATACAACCACATGCCCCCTCCACTGGAGTGGGAAATCGGTTTGTTATGACGCACCTAATCCACACTACAACCAGTGCGCATTGAAACATCTCAAGACTCATGGCGAAAAGACTAGCTCACACCATAAAAAAGAGAGGTCAGGTACAAATATATCGCGTCTGCTTCTGGATGGATTTCGCAATGTGCTGTACTGGCTGCGCACTGACCCTCGCGCTTACTGTACCTTCATGGCCAACAAACTGATGAGATAGATGAACTGACAAACAAACCCCACTGGAGATGGGTACCGACGAGACTTATTCCGGTTCACTCAGCACACCAAGAATGGTTGCAGCGTGACACCAACGCACTGGATCGGATCACCTCAATAATAGCAGAAGCACTTCACATTGCCAAAAACAAGCCCTATCAGAGAGTACAACAGCTGGCCCACCACGAGCTGCTCGCGGCCCTAAACGCTGCGATTCTACGCCAGCTGATCACCAACCTGCCGGAATTAGCAGTCTCACCCCGAGCCGAGTCCTGCCATCCCATTTTTCATGATAAGTTATTCCTTTATATTTGTTTTATCCCATTACGCACGTATTGGCCAGCCAACCTGCTCACTAGTTTGCTGCGACCGGCCTTGGATGCCGGTGTCAGATATTCAGCAACTCAAGTACTGGCACCAGCTGGCCCACTTCCCAATTTGCTTGCGACGAGATACGCAACTCAAGTAATGACACCAGCTGGTCCACCTCCCAATTTGTTTGCGATGAGATATGCAACTCAAGTAATGGCACCAACTAGCCCACCTCCCAACAAATTTGCAACGAGATACGCCACTCAACCGAAGGCTAGCAAGGCTAATTCTAATTCCAACTTATAATTTTTATTCCAGCTCCACCTTGCAACCACTGAAAAAAGTGCAGCCAAGGCAAGCTAGCTCTGCTCCAGCAGTACCACTACCAGTGGTACTCCTCATCATCGCAGCCAAGGCCAGCAAAACCTGCACCACTGCCAAAACAGCGCTCTACCTTGCAAACACTAAAAGAAGTGCAACCAAAGCAAGCTAGCCCTGCTCCAGCAGTACCACTGCCAGTGGTACTCCTCATCATCGCAGCCAAGGCCAGCAAACCCTGCACCACTGCCAAAACAGCGGTACTCTCCAAAGTCTCCTCACACGGGGGGAGCTCATAGCCCCATCAAAAAGGACAAAATTTCACTGAGATGAAAAACGCCTTAGTGGCACTAAAGCCAGGACACAGACGCGTAATTTCTCAGAAATGCAGTGCATCAATTGGCGTTGTTTACCACCAATAACACCTCACACGGGGGGAACCTGGGAGAGGTTAATACGATCCGTAAAAAACGCACTAAGCAGCACACTTAAGGAGAGGGCTCCCAGGGACGAAACCCTGCTCATGGCCCTGGCAGAGGCTAAATTGGTTGTAAACAACAGACCACCTCCAGAACTCACATATTAATGGACCCGCGAGATGACGGCCCCCTGACTCCCAACCAATTTTTGAGGGGATCAGCCGGAAAATGTCCCCACATGTCCCTTTATGGCAAAAACGAGGAGGAGGTTTGTCTTTAATTGTCGCCAATGGCGAATCAGCCAACGGCTCGCAGACTTGTTTAGGCAGCGCTGGCTGCGCGAGTATCTTCCCAGTATGGCCGCCTAACCAAAACGGCACCATCCATCGACACCTATCAAAAGCAATGAAATAGTGGTCATCGTAGATCTGATATTACCAGGAACAGCTGACCATGTGGCCGCATCCTCGAAGCCGTAACCACCGCCAACGGACAGGTCAAGACCGCCCGGGTCCGGACCCAGTCCGGAGTATACAAACTCGGCATTATTCTGCCAGCCCCGGCAACCACATCTGAAACACAAAATCACCCCGACCTGACCCACTGCCAGCTCTAGAGGTGGGATCACCGCTAAGGACTAACACGCTCGATAAAACAGCTAGGTGCAGCCATGACTGCACGAGGGGGAGAATGTATCGAACGTGTGATGCAATTAGATGACGCACCGCCAACAACATTGTTGCTCCATTATTACGCGGCAGTACAAAAATACTGATTTCATAACATTTATTAAAACGTGAATCGCCTTTACTATAAAAGCCAGTACAAAAGGAGGAGCTTCATTCAGTCACCAGTCATCAGTTATCGTGGCAGTACCTCTACAGAACTTACTCGATTCAAGACGTCAGTATCGCCGTTACAAGTTGGAACTTCAAGACTGCAGTCTCTTTCACCTCAAGAGTTCGTCGGAGCGACATCGCCTGCCGATGTGTCTGAACAATACCTACAAAACGCTGACGCCTGAGCCCCATGGCCACCCTCGGGCTCCTTTGAACTTGCTGATTCTTACCAAGCCCTTGAAGACGCTGACGCCTGAGCCCCATGGCTACCCTCGAGCTCCCTTGAACTTGCTGATTGTAACCAGGCCCTTGAAGACGCTGACGCCTGAGCCCCATGGCCACCCTCGGGCTCCCTTGAACTTGCTGATTGTAACCAGGCCCTTGAAGACGCTGACGCCTGAGCCCCATGGCCATCCTTGGGCTCCCTTGACTTGCTGATTCTTACCAAGCCCTTGAAGATGCTGATGCCTGAGCCCCATGGCCACCCTCGGGTTCCTTTGAACTTGCTGATTGTAACCAGGCCCTTGAAGACGCTGACGCCTGAGCCCCATGGCCACCCTCGGGCTCCCTTGACTTGCTGATTCTTACCAAGCCCTTGAAGATGCTGATGCCTGAGCCCCATGGCCACCCTCGGGCTCCTTTGAACTTGCTGATTCTTACCAAGCCCTTGAAGACGCTGCGCTACACCTGGCCATCTTGCTCCGGGCTGCTAGCCTGGGGCTCCCTTGCATCGGGCCTTGCATCTCTCTGCCCTGATGATAACGCCTGAGCAAGATATATGATATGGACTCCCGCCACACTTAATAAATGCAGACCGATTATCCTGAAACCAATCAACATGTGAGTTGCTGCGACCACCCCCTGGATGTTGATGCCAGATATGCAGCAATCCACGAGAAAATACACCATCTGGGGCGCAGCCCGTCTCGATTTCTAGCAACCAGCGTCCACCGCAGCCTACATGCTCCGATGCAAGAGTATTCCATCTCACAATGCACGGTGGAAGATGCAATACCACTCCACCCCAATGCGCAGAAGATGCCCGTCCAGCATAGACGCTTGTGACCATACTACGGAACTTCAACAGCTGTCAAGGCGAGAACACATCTCTATCAAGACATTTCGAATGTCAGGCGTCTCTGTGTGCCAGCGCTTATTATCTACAGTTTTGTGCAGGCCTAGAGGTCTCGTACAAATATTATTAAAAATTATTATAAAAATTATGAAAATGTACCAAATTTAAAAATTCAATAAACCATGCCTCCATAAGACCCATTACCCTTCGCTGGTATTTTTTAAAATAAAAATATGATTTTCAATTACTAAAGAGGAAATAATTCAATATTTTAATTTTTAAAAAATCATTACTGTACCAATTAATATATTGATACTTGATATCTTCAACAGAATTTAATATTTTATTATTAAATTGTAGCTAAAAATATGAATCGCACATCAAATAATCGTAAAATATTTTAAATGTACTGTCTCTTCAAAGTAAGAAACGAATTCAAAGTCTGTCAAATAAGAGTAGAAAAAATATAAAAAATGGAACAACTAAATTTACAGACTGATAACACCAATTTAACTGTCAATTATTTTTTCGAAATGCAATGACACTGAATGTATAGAACACAGTAAACGCATTTTAAAAAACATTTTTTCTTCATGACATAAATTTGATTCAAAGGTGTTTTATAAAGCGATTTGCTTTAATTTAATTTAAAATAAACTTGCATTTAACAATAGATAGAAAGGAAGAATCACTATTGGTGAATTTAGTTGCACTACTTTTAGATCTGAAAGAGTTAAATATATTCAGATCTAAAATACCAAGGAAACGCTAGATACTTAATCAAGTATTGAATAAATGTGAGCAATTTCTAAACTGTGCTTTATATTTTATAAAAATATCGTTATTTTTCATTATGTTTTACACAAAATTGCAAGGGTATAATAATAATATACCTTTATGCAATTCTAATTTTGAGATTGCAATGAAAAAATATTTTTTCCTCTTTCGTGCCTTTTTAATTTTTTTATAAAAATGTAGGTTACACAGCTTTACTTTAACACCATGAGTTATGTGTTTAGTATTGCCATTTGATCAAAAGTGAATCTAATTTCAAAACAGAGAGAAAAAATTATAATGGTATCAAATAAGTACGACAAAGAAAGGTAATTAAAAAAAAAGTAACATTTTTAATATCAGAACAATATTATCAACGACTATATTTTTTCCATATTATTGGCAGCAACCTTTTTTATTCGAATTCGATGAACTGGTTTGTAACCTAGATAATATCTCGGATAAATGAATCCAATTTTATTTATTAGGAGCACCTATTGACCTTTTTGTAAAAGTCTAAACACAACTTTAAAAAAAATAAGATACATAAAAATAAAATAAATTAAATCTCAAATTTTACTGACGACAGCAAACAATCGGTGTGTTATGTATTTTGTATGTGATCTTACTGTTAGTGATTCTTAATAACATCCATTATGGCTGGTGTGGTATCTTCGAGAAGTTCCAAACCGGATGGTACCATTATTTGATTGCACAATACGCCATAGCCGTGTTCCACAACATCTTGAGCGCCGTTTCCATTTGAAATGACGTTAAACTTAATGATGCCTTTTATATCCATCTATTGAATAATAAAGGTAAAACACCGCCACTACAGGGCTAGGGGGGGTGATTGTTGTTCTCTGCCATTAAGGGAGGGAAATGGGTGCCTTAGTTTGAGACAATAATACAACACTGGGGGAGGAAAATGTTAATTCTGAATAATTATATTATCTCTCTCTGAATAGTATTATTTAGCTTAAAATTGTAAAATTAGAACTTATCAGACATTATCAGAAAGGATTTTGACATAATTTTTCAAAGTTTTTAAGGAATTTTTGGCAATATTTAGACAGCTTTGTTTTAGTTATCTCAAAATGCATACCTATATGTTTAGGATCAGTTTAATTACCTGCTGCATAAATTATACATATTCATATAAAATATTAATAACCGATTGCACCCGGTAAAATGTGTCGTATGTTAGTCACACAAAAAAATAATATCACTGAAAATATTCAGTTTGAGCTTATAATTTTTGCCAACCGATCTACAGTAACTCCTCCATGCAGATAGCTAACATCAAGCAAAAAATCAACAATTTTACAAGTGATCGAGTATCATTTAGTATGACAGGATCAATATAATTGTTATTTTTAAAGAGAAGTGGTAGCGGTATCCATTCAAAGTTAACAAAAAAATAGATAATATAACTAACTTAATTCGATAGCTGGTACGAGCAGTCCACTAGGAAAAAATGCTATCTGAAAGTATGCAGGCCATTCTGGATGATCTTAATAATGTCAATAACAATCTGAAAATATCTGAGATGTCTGTTAAAACTACAGCTAATTATTTTGTGGACTATTTTCAAGCACTAAGTGATATTAATTGACAGGTAATTATTGCAGCGTCCTTCAAAGCTTTGTCTAACAATTGCATTATTTTATCTTTGTCCGTCCTCCTTTGAACGGCGCTTTTGCAGCTTTCAACAACTTCACTTAAGATTTGCCAAGGCAAATAAGTCATTTTATTGATGGTAAATGGCTGACAAACGAATTAAAGCTAATTAGAATTGTTGGAAGATGCTTGTTATGCGGATTATGAACTTTTATTGCTAAATTTAAAATCACAGGAAATCCCTTTTATCACACAATATATCTTTTACCCCCATCTGTAACTATAATCGCTACTTTTTTAAGTTGAATTAGTCTATTTAAATAAATTATAAAGTGTTATAACTTCCCCATTTTCTCAGCGAGCTTTTTCAAGGCGTTCACTTTACGCCAGGGTATCGTTTTTGTTCAAATTCAAATTGAGTAGTACCTATATTAGTTCTACACTTGTTAAAAAAAATGACTTGTTTTGATAGGCAATGATCCCGAGATATATATATGTATATTATGAATTCTTTCATCTCCACAAGTTCTACATTCATAGGGAGGATGTTCCAGTTAATCTAGTAGACATATAAATAAAACTAAGAATGCTTTATTTAATTAATAACAAATCACTTTGTTTAAACCACTTTTTTAAATTAACAATATCGACATGTTTCAATAACAATGTTATCTTCTTCAGGATATGTTAATGTAAAGAAAAATAAATGACAAACAAGTATAGACAAATTAGAATAAAATACAACATAGACGAAATATCAAAAAGTAGAGGTGATTAATTGCTTAAAAATCATAAAAAAATAGTTATACAAAATTAAATATGAAAATTATTTAAAGAAAAATAAAATTGCATTTGGATAATACAGAACTTTTAAGAACAAATAATTAAAATAATTAGTCTAAATCAAAAAATAAATAATTATTGTAAGTATTAATAAGAAAATAAATTAAAAAGATGGATATTTTTAAAAATGTTTGGTTATTTATAATATTTAAATTACTATTAATGCTTTTTCTAATTTCCAAAATTTCTAAATTATCCAATTGTATGCCCGTAGTGTTAGTGTGTAAAATTTTAAGACCTGTATTAATATCAAAAGAATGACTTGTTTCCAAAATATGGTTTGCAAATTCAGAATAATTATTATTATTTAAACATCTTTTATGTTCCTTAACTCTAATGTTAAAATTTCTAGAAGTTTTTCCAATATAAGAAAAGTTACAATCATTACAAATTAATTTATAAACCCCAGATTTGTTCAAAAAATCACATTTATCCTTATTATTTTATATATAATTTTTTTAATTTGTTATTTGTATAAAAAGCTGGCTGTACATTATTTGGCATGTTTTTAATTATTAAATTTGAAATGTTATTATTTAAAAATAAAAATTTTCTCCAATTATTATCATTTTCAACAACGTGTGGATAAACAAAAGATTTAAGAAACTTCTTCTTATATTTTTTGTTTAACATATTGTCTATTAATTTTGAATTATAATTTGTTTAATAGTATTTAATTCTTTTGTAAAATTAAAAAAAAATTATTAATAACAAGGTGATTTGTTATTAATTAAATAATCAATAATGCCACAAAGTTATTTTGCAAAGTTTGAAGAAGTAAGAATGCTTTATTTTAGGAAATTTGTTTTTGGAATATTTTAAACACAATATTTCACATATCGTCGCCAGTTTTCTATGACAAACAATATGCCTCTGATGTTCAGTATTCAGTGCTTGGGAGTTGCTAAAATGGGAGCAGTTACCCGGAACGGTTCCAAGAAACGGAACGGCTCCGAGTTGAGCACTTTGGAGACTGAAACGATTCACCTATCAATATTTTATTTCTTCCTCTTCCCAATAAGCTCCGTTATTTCACCCCAGGAGATACTTCATACATCTGTAGTTCCTATTGCCTTCTCCCTGTTTCTAGTCTTTCTAGCCTAACCTGGGAACCAAATTCTAGGAATCGATTAATTAATGTGTTCGTAGAAATCACTTCGTGATCTAATAAATTATTAAATGAAAGAAAGTGTTTAGTAATTTAAAAATCAATAATATTTCAAAGAAAGGTGTATTAGTTGATTGATTCCTGTTGTTAATTAACAATCTCAGCAAATGGGTTAAACAAAGATTTTACAAGTGTTATGTTTTTGAAGAAATAATACTAAAAACTATTGTAATTTCATCATACTATAAATTAATGTGTTTCAAAATCTATATTCTTGAAAACTAATTACCATTGCCCTCTATAGAGTAAAAACTTAAAGGGTTGTACTTCGGAGCTTGAATAAAACCTACTGTCATTTATTTTAATTACTACATGATCAAGCAGATATCTTTCTCTAAGACGGAATAGAAGAATGTTATTTTGAGTTATTTGTAAATACGCTGACAGTGAGTTGGTTGTAGTGTTAATTTAATAAACCCGTTATTTATAAAAACAAGAGGAATCCTTTATTCTTCTTCATTCTAATTTGCAAACCGGCCAAGCAAGTATCTTCAAAAGCTAAGAACTGGGATGTAGAAATAAAAAGTGCAAAATAATTAAGTTAACGTATTATTGTCGAATAAACTCAAAATACTTGTCTAAACGGAGTGTGTTTTTTTTAACTGAAAGTGACCTGTTAACCTTAACATGTTCAATAAAAAAATTATCGTGTAGAAAAAAACAATTTTAAAAAATAGGCAAAGAGACTTAAAATCAAACTTTAACCTCATTTTTGTTGAAAATAAATAGGTACTTTGTTTATTACGTAATGGCTAATGACATTATTGAAGTAGAGTAGGAACTATTATTTTACAGCCACTCACCGCATTTATTAGTTATGTTTATTCCATTATTTTCTAAACAAGGTTTTCTGATGCCTTTAGATATGGCTTTAATATGGCCACCATACAAGGCACAGAGTAAAGCCTTGTCGACATGGAACATAATAATAAAATAGTAGCTTAAATAAAACAAAGAACACTTTTTCATAAAAATAACTTCGTTTAACAATAACCCAATATCAGTATAATAGAAATATAATGTAAACCTATATTGCGATAAACACCTTTGTATTTTATATATTTTATTTGGCAAGCTTTGCATTGCGTTTTAATTTATGTACTTGTTCGCTTTGTGTTCCAAATAGCAGAGGTACCTAGCTACTTCATAAAGTCACAATGAGACAATACAAGTGGCGTGCCTTCACGTAATGAGTCAAGGCTCTGTCTGTCGGGTGCTTCTGTTCCGTCAACAGAAGGCAGTATTTACATTACAGTAGGCATTTCAGTGCAGTAGTAACTTTACTGTTAATGTCGCGTGCATGCAATATGGCGGACACTCACCTCAAGGCGGCTTCACGGGGCTCGGGGCTCGGGGCTTCCTCTCGTAATGTTTCTAGCAGAAGGAGGCTTGTGCTATGCAAATATAATAATGTATTATCTACCTGCATTTAACTTACTAGGGGTTATGTTATGTTGTCATTTTGAAGCACAGAAAACTGCCTTAAGGCTCCTTAGTAAGCGTTCAGAAAGAAAAAGAAGAAGAAAGATGGATGTTGGAGCGATCGCATCAATATTTAAACAAAAACATACTATAATTAATAGGCATAAACGAACATTATAAATAAAGCATGGCTTATAAAAATGATGTAAAAATGTCTCAAAAAATGTCTTAAGTATCATTTAAAGAAGCACGATGAAGTTTATCCTACTTATAACACGTTAAATAACAAAACGATACGTGTTTTAATAATTGTCAAAGAATATATTGAGATTTGTGTCTATCGATGGAATTTACTTTATCTGCGGAAATTGACTTCTGACTAATTTCTTTTACCCCTAATTACTTCCTTTTATCACTTATTGTATTTTTTCAAAAGAAACTACGGAGCGCCACTGCTAACTATTTGCCAGTATTTATATAAAGATAATAAACGATTTTGTGCTGTTTCTACGCTGTAAGCTGAGAGGTGGTTAAATAAAGAGACTTTGTAGAAAACAATCTTCATAAAGCAAAAAAATACACAATAAAAACCCAATCCGTAAAAGCCTAGAAAAGGGGAAAAGCTTATTATGAACACTCATTAAAATAAATCCGCACACATCCCGGAGCTAAATCGTAAAATCTGTGTGACTAATAAACTTGCTACTTTTTTCCCAGCGAACTGAACCTTTTTACGTTTGATTTCAGTGTTTTCCCAACATAGCAAGTGAAATTTATTAGTCTTCCCCGTGCAATCATCTCATTGGTCTGGGAGTTCAAATCCAATGAAACAATTTAAATCGAGGGCAAACACACAAACGTAAAGGCCTCCCGCTTACCCCTCCCCTCTCCTACCTACCCCTCGCAGGCCCGGCTGAGGGCAATAAAACCTTAATAAACGGTTCAATTATTGTAAAAGTTGGGAGATACGCAGAGAGGTCGGGAGAAAGAAAATGAATGGAGGACGAACCATAAAAAAGACGAAAAAAACTCGACTCACTTATTCCTTATACGTTTATTATGTAGAACTCCTTTTAATACACTGAAACGAGTCTGATTCTGCACTTTTTCAGTATTCCAGACAGTGGTCTTAAAGGAATTTTAACGTCAGCAAAAAGTTACATTTAGGCAAGATATAATTGGAAAGATATGAAATTGCAAATTGTTAATCCTTAAATTAGGGTACTGTAATAATAAATTAAGTGTTATTTATTTCAATCACCAAAATATTTAAAAAATATATTTACTTGTTTATTATTTTATTTACTTATGTTTTACATTTTATTTACGCCGTTGGTTGGCGCCAACAAAAAAACTTTCCAAAGAAGCGAAGTTAGCCGTCCATAATGTAGTGCTGGTACCTACCCTGATGTATGGCAGTGAGGCGTGGAACTGGTAGAGGAAGGATGAAAGTAGACTAAATGCTTTATGTAGAAATGAGATCCCTGGGGCGTATGTGTGCTAAAACCATGTACGATCCTATGAGAAATGTAGAGATCCGCGAAGAATGCAAGGCATCAAGCGTAATGAGTAAGATTAAGAAAGGGACGATCAGATGGTTTGGGCATGTAGAGCGAATGAACGAGGAAAGGAGTGTAAGGAATGGTAGAAGAAGTCGGGGACGCCCGAGGAAGACAGGATACATGAGATACATGAGTCGGGCTATGTGAAGAGTCGGAATAATAGAAGAGCATGTATGAGACGATGTATGAATATGAACGAGGCAAGGAGTATGTGCCAAGATCGAGTTGTTTGGTGGTCCATCCTCTCTGCCTACCCCTGAGAAACGTCGTGATGGTTAGTAAGTAAGTTAGTTTTTAGTTTACATTTTATATCCCACGTAATCGATTCATTTGGTTGATTCTCTACTCTAGTCCTCAACAGCGTCTAACTTATGACAGATTTTTTTTTAAGTACTTTTACGTATTTAAATTTAATAATAATTTAACTTACAATTTTTAGGTGTATTTTTGGCTTCTCGAAAATATGTATAATTCGAAGTGTAAAGATTTCTTCACAACGATGGTAATTGTCGTCAATCTCCCCACATTTTGTGCAATCGTGTTCAAATGACGTGATAAGCATTTTGATCAAAGATATTGAAATATAAGGAGATGTGCCATCCGCCGTTTTTACTAGGTGAGACTGCGCTTCCGGGTGTCGCCAGAGTTGTTTACCAATTAACGAACGAATAATTAACGAATAAACTAAACGAACGCTAAACTAAATGAACAAATTCTTTCCGTATTCAAACTATATTGTTAACCAATAATAATGCACACCTTAAAAAAATCAAGAAAATGAACAAATTCTTTTTGTATGCAAACTACGCGAATTAAGCCGTAGTTCGGCGACAGTCGCGCGGACATCATAGCATATCTCTTTGTTTTTGAATATCTTTGATTTTGATGCTAGATCTTTTAATATTTTCTCTAAATCGATTTTGATTCCACTGATAACAAAATACAATACGACTTCATATAAATAATTTAATTAGATAATATTGTTATTCTCTCTGAATGCAGATATTATTTAAATATTATAAATCAGTTTAAAAAGTTTTGATGTTGTAAGAGTCTTAATACTTTTTTTTTATTTTAATTTAAAAAAATATGTAATTATTTAGGTTGGTAGTTGGGCTCCTCTGCAGATGGTGCTGAACGCGGCCTTCCGGTGCAGGACGGCGCGGGCGATCGCAGGATCTATTCAATTACATGGAAAAGAAACATGATTGCCAATTGGCCGGGCAGATTTAATGGCGGAGATTGCACAAATAGTCCTGCTGCAACTCCGGAGATAATTCAATTCACGTTTCTTTTGTCGCGGACAAATTAAATCTAATCGAATGTGGAATACTTGCAAAATCGTTCACTTTACAGTCGATTTAGAGGCAAGCTTTGATTTGAATGGAATCGATAATTGCAAATTCACTTGGTGGCATTATTTTTAATTTCAGTTTTGTTTATTTTTTTAGTTTGGTGGTTTGCAATATTATTAATTAACTATTCGATTAAACCATTTGAAAAAAATATTATTGTTGTCAAGGTAAAGTTTGTAAAACTCCGATTTAGTTTTTATTTTTTAAAATATTTATTTATTTATATTTAATAACAATATTATTTCATTTTGCCGCCGCACTTTTAATAAACACAGAGTTTTAAATTTATACTAAGTTTCAACTTAGTTACCACAAGAAATATCGGTTTCAGTCGGGATGGTTGGAAAAATAAACAATTTATGTTCGTAAAAACTTACACGTAATTTTCCGTCTTGAAACCGACGCCATTTTGAATCTTGTCAATTTTGACGCATATTGTCACATAACTTTTGAGGAACTGTTTAGATATATATCCCAGGTTTTGAATGGTTTGTATGGCAAGCAGGGTTTATCTAATGGGTTTGTCTAAATTTTCAATATGTGAAGAAATGCAACTTGAAATGTCTCGACGACGACTAAATGAGAAATTACGTACAAAAAAATGAAAAATAAATTTAAATGCATATTTTTCCATTTATCCCGACTGAAACCAATGTTTCTTGTGATAACAAGTTTACAAGTAGTGTATTTTTCATAATATATCTGCTAATTAACAGTGTGAAGACTTATGGAATAATTATCAATACTTAATTATGAGAAATTTTGTCTTAAAATCGCTGTATATCTTCAATGGATTATTTATTATAATTAGCATTATAAAAATATCTGCAATATATTTTCCAAGTAATCAACTCTCGAAAATTCAGTTAATTATAATTATATCATAATATTCTACTTTGACCTATATTTATAATCCTTATTCGTGGTTAAGCCGCAATAAAGGAAACCCTTTCCAGATTCAGTGAATAAAATGGACCAGTCAATGCGTGATAACGTCCGCTGTAATTTGTTGTTTCAATGAAACAAATAATAATAATAATCAACGCAATCATGTTAATGGCAACATTTTGCCAGCGGAGTATAATTGTGCTCTACCGCTAGGAGAATGAATTAACATTTTGTTCAGCCCTATCACAGAGACATAGCCGGCAGACACTCCTTACAAGCCTCGTAGGGCTGAGATCGCTAGGAATTAACATGAGATAAAAACCAAGGCGTGTTTTGGGGTGAACACTTTGTGAAATTGAAACACTGTGGGTCGTCTCCTAATCTGATGCTGCGAATGGAATCCCTTTCCTGATAATTCTATCTCTGGACCAATCGAGGTTCTTCTTTGATACTTTAATAATAATACGAGTAGAACCTACTACTGCGACCTTTGCTTCCAGATGGATGAGACCATTCCTGATTTGAGATTCCGGACAAAAAGATAAATAAGGATTCTTTCATTCTGTTTTCTGTGAATGTTTTTATCCCTCTGAGCATATCTTACCCTTTATATGAACTACATATATTTACATTTTTCTCCCTTTATGGTTTCATGAAACTAGAATCCGTACTCCGCCTCAAAATAATTAGGCTGTCCCGGAAGTATTTTTCTTGGATATTACATTTTTTAAATTTATTCATTTATTAATTATTATTTTTATTTGGTAAACTAATGTTTAAGACAAGATTTTTATGCATAGCACAAAGGGTAACATTTATTATAAGCAATAATTATTAGTCTGAAACACTCATCAACATTGAAAAAATCTCCCGAGAAAAGATAAATGCCGCCGATGGGACTTGAACACGCGTCCTTCTGATATCCGGTCAACTGCTCTACCAATTGAGCTACGTCGGCTTATCTCCCACCCGCCAAATAGGTTCCGGCTCCATTCAGAAATAAAACGTTGCGTGAAACGGCTTTAACCGTATTTGGTGACCAGATTCTTCACCACCTTCCTTTTCAGTACCTTGAACCACAAAACGTACCCCAATTGGGGATGCCATAGTATCACTGGTTTCAGACGGTTTTGAGCAGTTGTTAGTCTTGTGCAATATTCACATAAAAAATAAAATTAAGTGTCTACTTGTGCATATTCAATCACAAACTCAATGTCAATGATTGTGGCAGATATTTTTTCTTATTTGTCTACGTACATTGGTAAAAAAATATGTATAAATAATCTACCTTTATAAAAAGTCTCTCAAAATCACTAAGAAGTCGCCAATACGTTGTGGTTTGACAACATGTTTTTTACTGCACCTAAGAATTCACTACTTACCAACCAAATAAAAATCCTGGTTGGTTTTAACGTCTATTTAGTTGTAATAATTATTAGAGCACGAGTATACAGTATGTACATATTTATATACAGGTGGAGTGTACAAAGGCGGGCTTTATACCCCAATAAATATAACAAATATTAATTAAATGCGCGACGACTATTAATATATAGATATGCACACTGCCTTCTCACCTCGAAAATTATGGTCAAGAATTGCCTAAACATATAATGAAACCTGAAGGAAATGCCTTCCTGTTGTAACATAAGCAATATACATCCTCATCTATCCATGTAATATGGGCAGGTTAAATTTTTCATCTATCAGGTAGCGCATTTAATTAAGTAATTATGTTGTGAAGGAAGAACTTTGCATCTTATATCTTTCCTCTCAGAATACCAATTCATCAATAACTCGAAAAAAAATTGAATGCCGGTGAACGGGCAGAGAACAATTCTTATTTTGAATTATTTTATATACTTAATATACTTATTGCCATTTGCCGTGCATTCGGTAAAAGTGCACATTAAACGGAGACATTAAAAACATTCTTTAAGGTGCTTATTTAAAACTCAAATATCATGGTGCTTAACCAGATACCATAGATAGATATAATTAATAAATTAAAGTTTACCAAAACTAAGAACTTGTTACCGACAAAGAAATGATTTTTTTCTGTATTATTCTTACAAAAAGTCACAAATGATAATTATTTCCAGGATGATCATATATATGAAAGTTTACTTGACCTATTTAGTATTCTTGCTGGGCACAAATATGAAACGCAATTTATGGGCCTCGCAATGACGTTTAATGAAGTGCCGCTAATGGTTCCTGCTGCAGTCGCCAGGTGGCGGCAGGTGACATCGGAAGGAAGGGCACCGGATGCCCCGTTAGCGCTCTCGCTGTGCTTTATCCTAACTCAGAATGCTCCCAACTTCCGTCGCATGGGAACAAATAATTGGATTTTTATGGAGTGACCATTTAAATAAGTATATGGATAATTTTTATTTTTAAATTAATTTAGAAATTTTTTTTAAAGTATAATTTTACGAATAAACTATATTTTCGAAATGGGAATGGTAAATTGGCAAAGATAATTGAATTTTATTATTATCAATAATAACTTTTTTAAATTAATTAGCTCCACACGGGAGGTCCCGAGGAAAACAATTTCCTCAGGGCCTCTCATCTTTGGGAATGCTGTGTGGAAGGTCTTTTTAGAAAAAATAAGAATAGGAAATTCTGGGAAGGAGAAAGGCATGGGGTTTGGATAGGAATCTGGCGGTGGGTGTGTCTAGGAGTGATGGACAGATGAATTCATTCCTCCTACTGCGATGCAAGACGATTGGCCGAGCGGATAGAGTGGTCAAAAGGTTAGTTGGCAAATGCATTCGCCGCCAAGACCTAGACAAACCTTACCCATAAGCTGATTACTCACAACAACTACCGGTGTGACAACATCATTTGTTAAAGTGTCAAAGTTCTTAACAAATTTAAAAATATAAATCTGGACTTCCAAGTGATATATTGTGTCAAAACAATTACCTTAATAGTAATTCTGTGTACTGAACATTGAATTTGGTGAAGTCAAGTGACAGGCTATTGTATAAATTAAAATTGAAGAATTTAATTATCATCACAGATAATATTTATTGTTACCGACCATGAATTCTACCTGCAACCAATGTAGCAAGACAGTGCAAACAGCTGACTGTATGAAGTGTATAAATTGCAAAAACCAAATGCATCTCAGCTGTGCCAAAATTACCTCCGCAGCTTTTAAGAAGATGTCTGATGAGAACAAGGAGTCATGGATGTGCGCTAAATGTAAAACAGGAGAATCACCGCTCTCCAGCAATCTCAACTCTAATGACTCGACAATTCTTCTCAGCGAAATAAAGAAACTCTCCTCACAACTGCAATCAATGAATTCAAAACTGGTTTCTTTTGAACAAATAATCGTTCACAATAATAGCACAATTGAAGACTACACCAATAAAATTCTGGTATTAGAAGAAAAACTAAAAAAAATGGACAAACTTGAAGCCGAAGTAATTGAATTAAAAAAGATTGTTACGTATTTGGACAAAACAAACAACGATAGAGAACAACAGTTGCTCATCAATAACATAGAAATCTTCGGTCTGACTGAAAAGCAAGACGAAAACCTAGTTTCCAATCTAACTAAAATTGCGTCAAATGTCGGACTAACAATTAAGGAAGAGGACATTGAATTTATCACTAGAGCCAAACCACGCCGAGATCCTCAAGAGGGACTAGCAGCAGCTCCCCGTGACGCCCACCCTCGGAACGTGGTGGCTAAATTCGTCAACAAAAGGAAGAAGAACGAATTGATAGCGGCTATTAAAAAGAAGAAGGGGGTTGACAATAAGAGTTTAGGTGTTGCAGGAGGTAAAATTTATGTCAATGACCACCTTACAAGAAAAAATAAATCCTTGTTGAGATCAGCCAAAGAATTCAAAAATGTTAATAATTATGATTTTTTATGGGTGAGAAACTCAAAAATTTATTTAAGAAAAAATATCACCTCTCCTGCTATACTTGTATCTGGTCAAACCCTTCTAAACAGTTTAACATAATAATTTTTCTTAAATTTATATTATATTTTACTTTAGATTTTCTACCTGTACCATTTTTCCACTCAACTTTACACACACATGACTCAACTTCTCAATCAATACATCACAAAAACATTCATTCATTTCTGCGCAGATTGACAAATATGCTCACCCCAGTGGACTTTGGGCTGCTGATTAATTATAATCAATCAGTAGCCTCATTTTGACTAATGCTTTATTTTTAATAATTATTATGTTTATTTCAAATCGTAACAGGATAATAATTTTTTCATTTACACAATGCATGACACTATCGTAATTTTTTATCAAAATGCACGAGGCCTTCGATCCAAAACCAAAGAATTCTATCAAAATGTCCTGATTAACGAATTTGACTTAATCTTAATTAGCGAGACGTGGTTAGTTGACAGAATATCCGATGATGAGTTGTTTGATTGCCAGTACAACGTTTACAGAAATGACAGAGACACTATTCTAACGGGTAAAACTAAAGGGGGAGGCGTTGCTAGGTATAAAAAAAGATTTTAAAGTTCGATCACTTAAATTGTGGACTTCAGAAGCAGAGGAAATATGGATCTCACTGGTCTTAAGACATTCGAAACATCGTATTTCTAACATTCATATTTGTTGCTCTTACTTACCGGGGGTTAGTCCTAAGTTATCTAATGCGCAGCGTTTCTCTATCATCAATAGTCATACAACTGCCATATCTGATCTAACTACTGAATATCCAAACGACATTTTTCTAATATTAGGCGATTACAATATGCCAAACATGAGCTGGAACTCTACGTGTCAGCCACGTAGTACTGATCTCTGCGCTTCTACCCTCCTTAGTTGCATTTCGTTCTCAAATTTAACACAGTATAATGCAATTTATAATTCTCACGGACGAATTTTAGATCTCGTGTTATGTAACACTACAGTCAACATCTCCGCTGCCGACTCTCCACTAGTAATCGAAGATGCACATCATAAATCTATTATAGTTGAACTTAATATTCCCCTCCCTGCTGTCGTTCTAAAACCCCAGATAATCAAATTGTTTAATAAAGTAAACTATGATGTAGTCAATGATGCTCTCAGAAATAGTGATTGGTCTTCTGTACTGAATGCGCAAGACGTTGATACTGCGGTACACCATTTTTATAGAATCATTGATGCCATAATAGATGACATGGTTCCAAAAAAAGTAACCAGATCAACTAAATTTCCATCATGGTATTCGGCGGCTTTAATTAATATAACGAAAGAAAAATTAAATTTTTCCGTGCCTGGAAACGCTGCAAGAATCCATTGGATTATCAATTTTTCGCATTACTCCGCAAAAGACAGAAGAAGATTTCTAATCTTACTCATAAAGCCTATATTGCCCAATTGGAATCTAATATTCAAAATAATGTTAAAAAAATATGGTGTTATATTAAGAAGCAAAGAAAATCTCCCACTATACCTGAACACATGACATATCATTCCACAACGGCACACGACAGCAAAGAAGTTACAAACCTTTTGCTGATTACTTCTCAACAGTCTTTACAAATGAAATTCCAACTCCTGATGCTAATAATATGGTAGATCCTCTTAACAACACATTAATATCTTCAATCAAAATAAATGAAGAAATCACCTTAAAATATCTCTCAAGCATAGATATTAACAAAGGACCAGGAATAGACAGGCTGCCCGGGATTTTTATACGCAACTGCAGTAAATACTTCTGTGTTCCGGTTTGCGCCATCTATAAAAAATCACTGACAGAAGGATCGTTTTCTCTCAAATGGAAATCAGCCGTTATCACACCAATCTTTAAGACAGGTGATAAGCATGACGTTAAAAACTACCGTCCAATTTCCCAACTTCCTATTCTAAGTAAAGTTCTTGAAAAAATTGTTTTTGATCAATTGTACTCTACTATTTCGTCAATCATTACGCCGAATCAGCACGGATTTATGAAAGGTAGGTCTACAATATCCAACCTTGCCCTTTTCATTAACTTCTTGCATAGCAAGATGGACGTTAAGGAGCAAGTCGATACTATGTATACAGACTTCTCTAAAGCCTTTGACCGTGTAATTCACTCAATTCTTTTGAAAAAACTCATCCTCCTTGGTATACATGGCGACCTGTTTAGATGGATTAAGTCTTACATTAATAATCGCAATCAGGTAATATTAATCAACGGCGTCTTCTCAAATTCTATAGAGGTAATATCTGGTGTCCCGCAAGGTTCCCACCTAGGTCCGCTCTTGTTCAACATTTATATAAATGACATTGGATCATGCTTTCAAAATTCCAAATATTTGCTTTACGCTGATGACATGAAAATATTCAAAGTGGTGCATTCTCTCTCTGACTGTGAAGCGTTACAAAGTGACCTAGATAGGCTTTGCAAGTATTGCAAAGTTAACTGTTTAGATATCAATATTTCCAAATGTCACACTATGACATTCACCAGAAATAAACATATAATTGAGTACTCTTATTCAATCCACAATGAACCTGTCATCTCTAAAAAGGAATGTAATGATCTTGGCATTTACCTTGATAGCAAACTTATATTTAATAAGCATATCGACTCAATCGTTAACAGGTCATATAAAATGCTTGGTTTTGTTCTCCGTGTCAGTAAAGTATTCAGTAACCCGCGTACAGTAGTAATGTTATATTTTGCATTAGTCAGAAGTACACTGGAATATGCCTCACCAATTCGGAACCCGCAGTACAAACTGTATATTGATAGCATAGAAAACATTCAACACAAATTTATAAAATATCTTGCCTTCAAATTCAACAATAACTTTGGATGCACATTTCAAACTTTGCAACAAAGGAGAACAATAGCTGATGTAACATTTATACACAGAATTTTAAATAATAACATCGACTGTACCGAACTTCTTTCCCTAATTAATTTTAACATACCCTTAAGACGTACACGCCATACAGAATTATTCCACACGCTTAATTATAAAACAAATGCAGCAACTAATTCGCCAATTAACCGTGCTCTTCATATGTAAAATAATGTTTGTCTAAATTCTAATATCGACATTTTCACCGATTCACTTCCCAAATTTAAAAAGAGCATCATGTCAGTAATGTAAATTGTTCAAGGCGCATACATACATGCATCACCACTTCTCACATCCACAAACATACTCACACACACACACCCTCCCGCAACGCACATCACCCGGTAAAAATTTAATATAAACAAGATACCTCAATGAAACATATCATAGGTATCTAACTTGAAATATACTTATTAACTGTAAACTTTTTTCACCAATGTAAACAATGTACTGTTTGTTTCTGTTAATAAATAAATAAATAAACCCTGGTACCGCTCATAAGTCAACAAACATAGCAAACTCGTGGGTTTTGGTTATCCAATAAACGGTTGGGAATTAAAGCGAAAGATGGAAATTGGTGCCAGGTAATTGATATTTTTGCACAATCATTGTTTTGCGCTATCACATTCAAGAGACCGCAAGCTTTTGCAGATTCGTTTTTTTTTGCAATTTGGTTCCACAGCTTTCACAAACATTTAATAATCTTTATCCAATAGTGTAAAAGCCCAAATGGGGCGTGAAAAAAAAATAATACTCAAAAACAAAACCATTTATTCGATAACCAACACTTCTGTTTACAGGTCATCCAAGTGCTTCGATATGTTTGGTCTCTTAACAGGGTTACACTGGTTCATGGGGTGAGATTTGTCTGGGTCTTGGCAGTGGATGACCTGGATACACCGAATACTAAATTCGTAACCACCCCCTAAACACTTTATGTCACAGAGCTTCATCTCCTTCTTTTCTTTAAAAAGATCCTCCACACAACCTCTCTAACGATGACAAAGGCCCTGAGGGAAATTGTTTTCCTCAGAGCCTCATGTGTGGAGCTAATGTAAATAAAAGGACAAAAAAGACCGCGGGAAATTAAAATTTTATTGCACTGCAGATCTTTTTCCAAATTTTCGTGAATCACAACCATTCAAGCTTTCTACCAAAAATTGATTAAAAATATATTCTAGTTTAAATGAATCATTTTAATCTTTTTACGCATACTGGCATGTCTTTTGCAATATTATAACACAATAACAAAATGACAAGAAATCTCTTCTATTTTCCCTGGAGACTGCCGCTGCATAGGTTCTTTCATACAAAATGAAATTTCCCATGAAAACCCGCTAAGTGTAAAGCTTCCATGCGGCTTTTGGTTTGGTCATTTCCAGAATAATTTGTGACGTCATCGCCGTCTTTTGTGCCGCAGCGATGCGGTCTGAGCACACGTTACGTTTTAATACTAAGCCGGAGTATGATGGCCGAAGGCAGTTTGGAATACAATGCCATTGTTGCATTTGCGCCATCTACCTGCAACCTCGCTTTTTGCTACACCTACCTTTTGTGGGATTTGATTATAATTTACAAATTCAAGACCGTATAATTAAAATTAAATCCAGGAAGACTGCGGTGTGAAATTATTAATAATTGAATTTCGCACCTCACTGATGTAATAAAGAAATATTGTGTAGGAAAATACTGTTTGTGTATACATTTAATTAAAGAGACATAATTTAATGTTTCATGATGGTTTATTGCATAACATTGTTATATTCAATTAAAGACAATATTAGCAAAACTCAATTGAAAATCTGGAAACGGAAAAATCAAAAAAGATATTTGTACCTCTAGTTCACGAACTCAGAACCTTTCGCATTCCAGGCAAACGCGCTAACCACTGCGCCAAGTTATCGATATCCGATTCGGTCATACTTCGAGTAAGAACCACCCACATTATCTTCTTTTTCTTAACGCATATTTTATTGGCTGCTATATTTATGCGTGATTGCAAAATTCAAACCCGAACTAAATGCTATCTATGTAGATAGTGTCTGGATAAATCATAATGCATTATATTTAATATGTAACATCTAATGTTGTTTCTGCAAGTCTAAGATGAATATATATAGCGGGATGTATATATATATATATATTTATATATATTTTTTTTAAATTTAACTTTTTTTTTTCACAACATTTTTTCTATTAATTGATTATTTCGGACAGCCTTGCAGCGTTCATCTACCCTAGCTAACGTTAATTAGGGAATAAGATAAACATACGATGCTGCAAAATCAAATGTTCTTTCTCAAACGTTAATTTATTAAGAACTATGATAAAAAAGATGTAAGATAGCCTTCCTAATTAATTTTGCAGGCGGATACGGGTACTGCTGTCCCGAAAACAACTTATTGGATAACCATCACCTCTGCTACAAGTAGTTTGCAACATTTGGCGAATAAGTATGGGTACCCAGGATTTTGGGGGAAAACGTCAGTCTAGTTCCTGGGGGCGGATGCGCCTAATCACCTACTGCGTTGAGGGCCAAGTCGGGAAAGACTGGTTGAGGAAGCTTTTTGCCCTTTTCAGCCAGACTCTCTAAAATCATCGCCAAGTAATGCTTTAAGAGATATATGTCACTCATAAAAACACTGACACCCAGATTCTTACCCACTCCTTCTTACCCCTTCCTTAACTTAAATATACCTTTCAGGCCTCCTGTGTAGAGCAAATTTAAAAAAAGATAATATTGTACCTTCAAATATCCTACTTCTACGGAAATACTTGCACATTATAGGAATTTTCCTGGTTTAGAATCTTACATTTAAATAGTGCGCCAAGTTAATTCAAAGCTGACGTACAAAAATTAAATTTACAAAATTTCTATCAAAACATCAAAAAAATACCAAAATTACCACTGGCCACTTACGAAATTCATCTTGTGAGAAAATTAACCCTAACAATTATTCAGTGCATTTAAATTGCTTCAATGAGATAGCAGCGTTGTCTCTTTATGGAACCTTTTCCTAGAATTCATTTCATCCCTCGGGAGCACCGCGGCCCGGGCGCGGGAAAACACTTTCTAATTTCTTACTGGGGCTTTCTCTACCCTTTATCGTGTTAATGTTACACATTTTTCATATTGAAAATTTTCAACACTCTAGTAATATAAACATGATACAAAGTAAACAAAGTAGGTAGGTAAGAGTATGTAAATTGAAACAAAAACACTTTAATTTGTATGTATGAAAATCGTCCGAAAGAAAATAACTTTTTTTAAATTTAAACTTTTTTGTATTATTTTTTTTGGGATAGCGACCCCTCAGACCATATTTTATCAGGGTCAAAATATTTACACTTTGTAATAAAATTTAAATAAATGGAATGTTTCTGAACGTATCCGAAAACTACATATCCAAATAAACATACAAGTTTTGAAATATAAAAATTTTGCATGCATTACAAAAAGTTTTAAGAATGGCGCACTTTACGTTTTTTATAACTAAAATATAGATTAAAAAAAACACATATATTTTATTCCACCAATGTATTATGAACATTATTATCACCTTACTTTTTTTTGGTCCAAGTAAAAATATTTAATAAAAAATTGCCAAATTCATACATTTTTTCAAATTGCAATCCAAAATATTTGATTATATAAAAAAATACATTTTAATTATTTTGTGGTCAATTTAGATTTGTATATAAACGGTGGTTTTCTCTCTCTAACACAGTTTATATGATTTTTTTCTCACTGTGATAATGTGGGAGACACAACGATTTACAAGAGACTTATATGAGTTGTTTCTTAAAGCAAACAAATGAGCCTCAGGGGTTAATGAGCAAAACCTAAAATTGTAATATTAATAAATGAAACAATGTTACTTTGTTTGAACCACTTGTATATTTGTTTAAAGCCGACCGGTTTCGGAACGACCGTTCCTTCCTCAGGGCAAACGTATTCTGACTTGACAATTATAAAATAGTAGGTGGGTACAATATATTATTACAGAGTGTTGTGGTAGGGGTGAAGGCGTGACTAAGGATTAATTAGGAGTGGGTGGGGGAACATATCCATGATTGGGCTATATGATAATATTTTTTGTTTGTAAATAATGGGTTCATTATTTTTAAGAGATTTTTTTATTTCTATGGCTTCTAAGTTATCTAACCGTTTTCCCTTAGTGTTAATGTGAAGAACATTTATCCCTGTATTTTTATCAATATGTATGTAATATTAATTTTAATCATTGAAGACAATATTAGTTACTTTCAAACGAAACAGCTAAACAGAAAAAAATACTGCAAAATTGTTTGAGAGTCGCTAATATTGTCTTTGATTAATAAATATTACAATTTGAGGTTTTACTTATTAAATTATTACCAATAACATAACCCTAAACTTGCAGAAAGTTAATAGATATCGCACGTTAAAAAATGTATTCAGTTTTCCGAGACACTATCTAGAATGCATTTAGTTCGGGAAGAATCTTGCAATCACACATAAAGATAGTAGCCAATTATCAAGATATGTAGTGCAATTGGTTGCGAAAATCTCAAATGGTAACTTGTTTATACTTCTTAATAAAATATCACGTAAATACAGGATCTGACATTTTTTTTATATAATGCATTTGCGTTTCTTATATCATCCGAAAGAAATACAATACCAACTTATATCCGAAGTTTTAAACAACTTCGAAAAAATGTCATTCCATGTTTGCCTTACAAAATCTGTTTTCATTATTGGATTTAAAGCCTTGAGTAATATTATAACTGAGCTTTATTCAACAGCCGTTAGTAGTAAACTAGTTCCACAGCTCACAGTTTACCATCCCTCGTGGTCTCCCGGTTCCTTGCCGTCGGGTTTACTCCCCACGGCATATAAAGTAATTGGCGAATTACTTCTCCAGATAACAGTGATGAGTTTTGAAAGAAATTCCAGTGGACTTCTTTGGGTCCTCCGATGAAAAAATTGTTAAATATTTTTGAAGACCGTATAAAGACTGATTTCTTTTCAGAGCTTAATAACCTATTTGAAACTTGAAGAGTCAACAAGTGTATGTTTTGTCGTCTTCATTTGCATAAAACATGTTTTATTTATTTATTCAGAATTAACGGCACAAGAGCCTTCTACAACATGTTTTTTTAAAGAAACAAAACATAGATATGATTTAAGATTTTCAAGGGAAAAAGGATTTTCGTTATTTATTTTTGGGATGTTATGTTATGTTAGATGTCACATCTGCCCTGATGATAGGCAGATGTGACATCATGCTGTCCGAAACGTTGGCTAAAGAAGGAGGTAGCGCAGCATGGCATAACATCCCAAAAATAAATAACGAAAAAAACACAGTACAGTGTAGAAAGTAAAGAAATAATTATTAGATAAGTCTTCATAAGTAAACAAAACAAAAGAATTATTACATTCATTTGCATAATATTAATACAAGCTTCTTCTGAAAAAATGTGAAGAAAAAACAATTTTTTTATTGTTACAGCTTTAAACATCTTATTAAAAATAAAGGCAACTTCAGCATACACAATATAATATTTGTGTGTACTCTATTAATATAATTAATTATCGAAAGTAACATACAAGTTAGGGCCAGTTGTTTTACAGAATTTGAACAATTCATCAAAGTTCTGAGGTAATTTTCAAGTTTTGTGAATGTTCTATTCAAGTTCTCTTATTATTTCAGTTCTGTGAATCAACTGGCTAGTAATAATGTAATAAATAAATCAACTTGAATAGAAATTTCAAATAACTTAATTTTTAACATTGAAATTTGATGAATTGTTCAAATTCCGTGAAACAATCCACCCTTAGATTTTTTTAAATGAAAAACACCTAAATAAACGCACATCACTAATCTAAAGAGAAAATCAAATTTGTACAAAAAATAACAAATGGAGCAGTTTTGGGAATAAGGAAATAATTTTTTTGGAAGTGAACTTGGTGTATGGTGTTTCTTAATTGTGAACCGTAGATTATTTATGAAGACAAGCACTGAAACATACTCGTAACAACTAGTATTCAGTTTCGTAGAAATAATTGTTAGTAAGTTACACTAATCAGTTTTTTTGCTATTTGTAGATAATATTTCTCCAAATCATGTGTATATTTTTTGTCATAATTAACTGCAATCTAATGAGACAACAGTCCCAAGTCCACTGGATTGTTTATTGTTCCCTTCAGGATCACTATAAACATTAGACGGCATTAGCGCTCAGCCCAGGGGACTATCTCGTGTTTGCGATCTCTTTGCTTTCCCGTCTCATTTAGGCTACGAGGACTGATATAGAAGATTGGGCAAGCCTTATTCAGCAAAGTCCTATGATTAAATTCAATTGAAAATGATAATGCCTCTCTTTTGTGAGAAGAATGTTTTAATAATAATATTGTTTATGACTAATTAACATGATTAATCATTTTAATTATTATTTAATTAATATAAATTCATTCAAATTTGTTTAAATCTTTTTTTGTTGTTTGTCATTAGACAAATAATAAAAAAAATATAATAATTTCGGTTGTCTGAGCGTCAGTCAGGGAAAATCTGGTTCCATGATCTCAAATTTGCTTTGATTGTAAGTGTCCTTATTCAGACAAGCGATACAGTGGGTATCTACCTGTGCTTCAGATTTTATGTCCAGGTTAAATCTTACCCACAGAAAAGACTAAACCCTTCCACACATTTTTCCACGAATGATTATCTAGTAAATCCACGCCATATAAGTGCACTTTATAAGTATATTAAATAAAAAAAACAATACAAGAACAGAACATCAATCCACCAGACGGGAAAATAATTCACTGACTGCAGATATTTTCATATCAGAGGGTTCGGCTCGGTAGAACTCCTAACTGGACCGATAAATCCTACTGATCCCTCAATATAAATATATAAAAAATCTTTCCTATTCTTTTTAACACGTATTTAAATGATAATAAATAATAGTTTAATGGAAAAATATATTAATATTTTTCAAATTGACTTATAATAATACTAATAATATCTAATAATAATAATATAATTTTTGGAAAACAAACAGCTTTACAAAGATACATAAAAATGAAAGAGTGCTAAAATAAAACAGTAAGCCTAAAAACATGTTATCGCTGACATATTTTTTCTTGTAGCTAGACATGAAACTTTATGTAGCAGAGAATTTTTTCCTGAACTAGTCTATATTTGGATTCCAAATTTGTGAGGCGTGTTCTAGGTGCGGACGAACATAGGTATAATATTGCAAAATAAATGTATCGAGATAATAAAATAATTTTGATGTTCGTAGTACAAATCCTAACATTTGGGTGGCTTTAGTGACAATGTTATTAATATGTAATTGGAATGTAAGTTTGGAATCTAAGGTAACACCCAGGTCCCGAACTGATTCTTTTCTTTTAATATCGACATTGTTTATTGAATATTTAAATATTATTTTGGTCCTATTTCTTGTGAACGATATTGAGTAACATTTATCTATATTTAGGAACAAGCAGTTAATTTTGCAATATTCGCTGAGATTATTAAGGTCCTCCTGTATTTTTAAGCAGCACGCGATATCATCGATTGGAAGGTTTCATATCGTCTGCATATAAAATTGCCATAAGGTTTTGCATATAAGGTTTCATATCGTCTGCATATAAAATTGCCTTGCAGTGTTTAAAACAATTTGTAATGTCATTAATATAGATATTAAACAGGAGAGGACCCAAAATTGATCCTTGAGGAACTCCTGATGTAATATTGACCCAGTTTGATTTGAATCCACTTAGAACAACAGCTTGCGAACGGTTTTTGATATATGAGTCTAGCCATCTTAGTAGATCTCCATGGATACCCGCGAGTTTTAGTTTACTTAACAGAATGGAATAGTTAATTTTATCGAACGCCTTGCTGTAATCTGTATAAATGGCGTCAGTTTGAATACGCTTATCCATATTATGAAGTATAAAGTTTGTAAAACAAGCTAAGTTAGTAGTGACGGATTTACCGCTTCTGAAGCCATGTTGGTGTTCACTAAGAATGTTCTCTAATGCTTTCGAATAATTTTGAGAAAATTGATAGTTTGGATATTGGCCTGTAATTTTGTACAAGATTTCGCGGACCGGACTTATATATTGGGGTTACAAATGCTTGTTTCCACATCGAAGGAAATTTACCCGTTTGTAACGAACGTTTAAATAATATTAATAATGGATACGCTAAATTCTTTGAGCATTTGGAGATAAATATAGGTGGAATTCCATCTGGACCAGCACCTTTGTTAGAATCGATTTGGTTTATGTACTTCAAAACTAGATCATAAATAATCTCTAAATCACTTATTTCGGCAACGCTATTGTCTGCATGAGAGTTTACATTTATAATAACCCGTGCTATTTCGCGGGTCTGCGTTAGTATTTATATAATATATTTATATAATAAGATATTCAACAACCAGTTAAGTTACAGTTACTAGACATCTTTTATCACATTACGTCCTAGTTCCACGTACCTACTTAGGAAGAAAATAACCAAATACAATTTAAAAAATATATATTCAAGTACATAATACTGTATAATAACTAATAGCAGTAATTGAGAGAATTTTAGGTGTCCCGACATTTCGTCCGGTGACAATTCGTCCGGTGACAGTTGGTCCGGCGTCAGTTCATCCGGCCGACAGTTCGTCCGGCCGACAGTTCGTCCGGCGGACAATTGGTCCGGCAACAATTCGTCCGCCGGACGAACTAAGAAAAATTAATTAATAAATTCTTCCTTTAGAAGATTTTTTCTTGAAGTAAGTATGCAAAGAGGATAAACGGCCGTACAACCAAAGTCGATATACTTACATATATCTGAAGGCATCTTGAGTGAAAATCCGCTGTAAAAATATTTATACTAACAATAATTTCGACTCTCCGAAAAAGCATTTTCTTTTTTACGTTAGCCCCCACACAGGAGGCCCTGAGGAAAATAATTTCCCTCAGGGCCTATGTCATCTTAGGGGATGCTATGTGGAGGGTCTTTTTAAGGAGGGGAAGAATAGGAAGTTCTGGGAAGGAAAAAGGTATGAGAGGTGGGTAGGAATCTGGGGGTCAGTATATCCAGGTGTGACGGACATATCAATCCATCCCTCCAACTGCAGTACACGGCGATTGGTCGAGAGTCCGGCTGAAAAGGTCAAAAAGCCTACCTCAATCAGTCTCTCTTGATCGGTTTGCCATGTAGCAGATGGGCAGACGCATCCGCTGCTAAAACCTGGGCAAACCTCACCCCATGAACCTGGGAACCCCTGCTAAGTCACCAAACGTTGTGAAACACTTGGGGTGACCTACGGCAGAGGTGTTGGCTAACCAATAAATGGTTCCCGGGGCGGCGGTACCCATACCCGCCTCCCAAATTGGAATTAGAATTGAAGCATGCGGCGATAACAAAATACGACATACTTATACGTGCAGTTGGCTTAGCAAAAAAACTTCTACAGCAGGTCACTCTCAACCCATCGCTCTGCACGGCAATTGGAGGGATGAATTCATACGTCTGTCACTTCTGGACACTGAATCCCGTATTCCAACTCACCATTCATACATTTTTCCTTCCCAGAACTTTCTCTCCTTCCATTTCTTAAAAGTATCCTCCACACAGAATCCCCTAAGGGACATTATTTTCCTCAGGGCCTCCAGTGTGGACCTAACGTAAAAACAAACCAGAATGATAAATAAAATCTTTCTAATATTATAAATGCGAAAGTTTGTATGGATGGTTGGTTGGATGGTTGGATGGTCCTTACTCTTTCACGCAATAAATATCGAATGGAATTTAAAAATTCTTTCACTAATAGAAAGCTACATTATTTACGAGTAACAACGGCTTTATATATTGGTAAGCTCTGGCGTTATGAAATTATCTATCATACGTTTTCTGTCCCTAACAAAATCCAGTTATTGCAAACGTCAAACAAATTGTTACATTGGAAACAATGTTTTTTTTTTAAATTTTAGGCTTAAAAAGAGTGCTTTGTTGTGATTAAAAAGAGTACTTTTTTGGCGTCGTAGTTATTATCTACATACCTACTCTAAAAATATTTATTCTCCGAACAAAAAGCATAACGTTGCTATAAAGCATAGCGTTTGAAGTGGACTGTCATTTTCTTATTTTTTAGGTTACTCTGGATTCAAATATGAATAAAATACTAATAAAGGGAGTAGGTACTTAAAATAAATTTCTATTTCTATAATTTAAATATTTAAATAGAATTTTTATTTGCGAAATGTCATTCTCAAATTTTGAAATTTTCTATTAAACAATAATTATTTTCTATTAGACAAAATAGCAAGAATACTAACAATTATACCAATAATTGTGCCAGTAATTTCCCAATAATACTATGCGAGCGAAGCCGTATGTAAAAGCTAGTAAATAATAAAACCCTTTCGTTTTACAGCATAAGTATTAAATAAACTAATAATAATATTATACTAGGCACGGTGTCTAGTTTTACGAGTACATTCTGCATTATATTTGAAAAACTCTAGGTTTTGTCATGCTCCATATTACGGAAGATCCGATATTTTACGATAAGAGAGAAAGATTTATTATTTTTCTACAAGAATTTTCCTTTTGTACATTTTAGTATCATCAACGCAATATCTGACCATAAAGTTTGACGCCACGTTATATTATAATAGTCCTCTATCGAAGAATATCCGTCTGGACACCAAATACCCACATTACCGTACCATATATTATATTCTCTGTACCACATCCTAAGAAGGTTCCGTGTACTACAAGATCATCGTTTGCCATTATAAGCGTGTTCAGCACATAGTCCTTAGTTCCTGGGTACAGAACACCGATAAAAATAAGTTACGAGAAGGAATGTTTGAGTTTGGTGTATAAAATTTTCCAGCTAATATTAGTCTGGTAAAGTTTTTCAAATAAATTAACAGCTTCTTAGGTGGTTTATTTTGTCAAATACAATGCATAATAAACATCGCTGTGAATTAATAAATTGTACTTAATAAGGATCACAATGATTTAGATTTATTTCCCATTTATGGGTAGTCTATTCTTAATGGCGGGCTTTATTGCTTTAAGAAATTATACTACGGTTTATTCAAAACTTACATTACAACCATTTTTTTACGAAGCGTTCACTCACTACCAAATCATCAAACTTACAAAAACCTCACTGCCAAATTAATTCGTTTGAGTTTTTCCTGTGTGAAATTATTCACGTTTAATAAATTTAAATTTTCTTTGAATTTGTCATTTTCTAAATTTTAACTGAATGTTTGAAGAAAAAATCAGATAAACGAAAAAGTATGGACCAAAATTATTTCATTATAATTAAATAATAATTTTGAATTTAAAACTTGTTTTTTTTTTGGTTCATATGAAGCAGATACTTAGTGATGTGGCATAATAATTTAAAATAAAATAATAACTTTGTAAACACCACTTTTATTTTATATACTTTATGCCGACCAGGTTTCGCTACCACCGTAGTTTCTTCAGGGCAGTACTACTAAAATTAGGTTACATTTTTTTTTTTCTTTCAGATTTCCTCGTTTCTTAAGTTTACTAATGATTCGAATGATAAATTTCCGATCATCTATCTCTCTAATTTTTTAACAAAAAAATATGGTTATAAAAAAAATAAGCACTGATGAAGTAAACATTGTTTACGGAACATGTTGATTGTGTACCAATAAAAGTGATGTAAACAAAGTTATTTGTCTTTTTATTAAAATATATAATGCCGTCACATAGTGAAAACCTTTCCGAAGAAGTTTTCTTCGAAAAATTATTAAAATAAGCAGTATTTGTTTTTGAAAGGTGATGATCATTATGCAAATATTTAACAAATTGCTTGCTTTCAGTTTCACAAATCCTAAAATTATTATATTCTGTGATTTTGCATATGTCTGCGCTGGTAAATAAATATGCGTATCAAAATAAATTAAACATCCTACTTTCAGCGACGCTCTTAACCCATTTTCACAGTTAAACAATTTATTAGCAAGAGCTGTTTAATGAGAAACTGAAGTTACCATTGAGTGAAAATTAAGTTCAGTTATATTAGCGATATCGAGTATCTCCAAAGACGACCAGCCAAAATACTACCTTGTATTGGTAAATATCAAATCACGCATTACTGAGAAAGGGAATAATGTTAAATGAATCTTGCTTAAATCGCATTCGATGGGGGCGCTCCGCCAAGATATCATAATAAATGTAGATTATAATAAAACAAATAAAAAACTTTATTCCACTTAATTTTATTTGACCGTAACCTTATAATAATTTCGAAATTTAAAATATGTATTTAGTTTAAACCATTCCTAATCTAATGTAAACATGCATTCCTTCAAAAAGTAACTTTGTAATTAATAAGCTATTAGAATCATTTACTGAAACACCAGGTTTTTATCCGGTATAATTTTCATAATAATTTTGAAATTAAAATATATTTAGGTTTGACCATTCCCACTCCAATGTAAACATGCATCCCTTCAAAAAGCAATTAAAAAATCCCATTGATCATAGATATGTATAATAACGATTTGACAATAAAATTAGTCCATTAATAATTCAAATTACTTGTAAGGTTTTTCCCTAATCAATAGATATTGAAGTGAGCTACAAACCCAAAGTAATTAGCCCACTGGAATTACCAAAATACTTAGAAATTCGACAGTCTAAAACGACTCAGTAACAAAATAATTCATTAAAATCCTTGTAGACTACCCCTCTCTCCCTCCCCCATATGTTATGTATATAAACCGTAGGCTAAGAATTATTTGTACCAGTCTGAAGATGGCTCTGACGAGCTGAAACCGGTTACGGTCAAATAAAATTAAGTGGAATAAAGTTTTTTATTTGTTTTATTATAATCTATTATAATGGACTTCCACCACGAATTAACAGTTTCAAAAATAGAAATAATAATAAATGTGTTTTTCCCCATATGTATGGAAATTTCTTTATCCAGACATGTGTATAATAAGGGGAGATCAATCTCCACTTGGTTTCTACTTATCTTTTTATTATGAGGGGCGGGACTTTATACGCAGTATTATTTATAGTTTTTGACATGGAATATAAACTGCTGATAAGTAAGCTACAAAGAAAAGCGGAGAAAATGTTTCAAAAATTCTTCCAAACTCCTCGCCTTATCTCGGCCATTTATGAGGTTTTTTATACATGCAAGGCCATGTTATTACGTTGTCTTCTGGCTTTGTCCCCAAAAAATAGTAGCAGTTTTGGGAACGAAACATAGAGTCAGGTGAAACATTTTTACTCAACGTTGATATGGAAATCATAAAAAATATTATATCTTTCTCGTAAATATTGATCACGTAAGAGATTATAAAACGATAAATCATGTGAAAAGATATTACGACGTTATCTATGAAAATAATATTTTTTTAAGCCGGTGAAAAGGAGTTAAAAGAAATGGTGCAAAAGTGTTAAGAAATTGAGAATTAGACCATAAATCCTATTTTCATCTATCTTTAGATTTTTCATGAAACATGTACGTTGATATTCATTTTAATACACTCTACTTTAACAATTCATAATGACGCATTGCTGAGCATCAACACGTATCAGTTATTATTATAGATCCTTCTAAGATTTGCAAACTTAACACGGGATCTACTTTTTTAAAACTTCACATCTTAAACTTTAATGTATAGAGTGAATGGTGTGACTTATACATATTAAAACCTACAGAACTAGTAAACAGGACAATGGGATTATTTTTAAAGCTTTATTGATTAGATTTACTCGATGAATCTGCAATTTATAATTACTTTCATGAACATGTGTTTTTAATAACGTTTCTTAATTCAAAGAGTTTCATGCATCTATGTTAAATGACTTAATCATAAAAATAATCATGGCTTTATCTGTCGCATAATAGTGGTTTCTAAGGATGGAGTTCGGAATGACTTTGTATGCGTTTGTCAGCCCTCCCGGGTTAAGGGAGGCATCTGCAGCCACCAACACCCCTCCGTGAGACCACGTGACCCGGTACAACCCTCAACACGCCCACCCCCTGCATCCCCATCCAATCCGCCCCAAAGGCAGGCAAAATTTATTTAAGGGTCTGTTAATTAGGATGGCCGCGTAATAAATCTACAAGACTCTCTTTGTATGGTAAATAAAATAGGATTTTCGGTTTTATCTGTCGCCGAAACAACCTTATTATGAAAAGATTATTTTTATCTCTGCCAAATTAATTAAATTATTTTTCCTTTTGATTTATAACCACCACGGAAAAATACCAGTATTAGTAAACGTAGGATACGGACCAACCAATTTATCTATCCCAATTATTATTTCGGTCTTTAAATTTCAGATGCAAATATGTATTTTTTTTTAATCGTAAATTTAGAGGAAGCTACCTACCACCAAAAAGGTTTGGGAAATGGGACGGAATACGGAAAACTCTGGCAGAAAGCAAACCTACATTATAACCATTATTTTGAATTTATTTATTTTTTAATTTTCGGATATCGACAGTTTACATTTTATCAACCTGCAATTTAGCCAAAATAAAACCAATTATGGATTTCCTCCTTGTGACTTTACCTCTAATAAGACAATATAATAAAACATTAAAAAAAATGAACATTACAAAAAAAAAATATTTACTTAAAATAAAATTTGGTGAAAAATACATTTATTTTATGCAGCTTCTTCTTGTACAATTTAAGACGTCATTATTATAAAAATAAGACAGTATGCAATGGGAATTACATTCAATAACTAATTATATAAAAAAATTACAAAAAAAAATTCACTCATGATAATAATAATCCAGAAAAACCTTTTTTTTCAAAGTACATTCCTGTCAAGGTTGACATAGTCTGTTTAAGCAAATATTTCGTTTAAAGTTGGTTTTCGATATTTCAAGAATATGTGGAATTGATTTTGTTAATATGAAATGAATTATGTGGAAATCAAAAACTGACGGAAACTTATTAATTATATTATAATAAATTGCTTGAATTAAACTTAATGAAAATAAATCTCTTTGCTCATACCACTTAGTTAATTAAAAGTATCAACATTATATTAGAAACTATACTATCAATCAAATACTTTGGAATGATATCGAAAAATTTAAAAAATCCTAGTTGGTTCTGAACACGGTGTTGCAAATACGGCTGTATATAATTCAATAAAACTCTTGAGTCCTAACACATTTTATCATATCTTCAGGTAAATAATGCTTTGTAAGGCTTTTTAAAAATAATTAAAATAATCACAATTCACAGTCAGAATGCCAATGGCAACACGAAATTTTATTTTAATATTTGAAAAAATCATTAATTAATTTACGAAAGCGAAATAAATTATCACCTTCTATAACACAATACTAAGTTTATCACTAGTTCCTGATGCATAATATGTGTTTAATATTGTACACCATGTTGCGACCGCCAAACGTCATTATGCACGCATCGCTAATTTTACCGGGAGTGACTCCAACCCCATCTACTCCCTCTGTCTATCTTTAGCTTTCGCCAGTCATCTGAAGCATGGAACTTTGCAGTAGCTCCAAAATAATCAGTTCATAACGTTTATTAATAAATAATAAATTAAATGAGTTATATAAACTAGACCGATTATGCAAAAAATATGCTGAACAAGTTATGATTAACTGATAGACCAAAAATATTTTTTTTTAACAATATCTAATGGAAGAAGTCAGCAAATACTCGACAATAAAATATAAGCATGATGCGGTATTTTATTTTTACGTTATTCCTCAGTAAGACACTGAAGCGAGTTATAAAATATCTTAAAAACTTGTGATTACTGCCATGAGATATTTGATAACTTTTTTGGCTCCCTAGCATGGTCTATCGATAAGGATTGATAGGATAAATTTCGATAACTGTTCATCGTTCCGTAGGACAATACTGCAAATCGCTAACGTACACACAACAGTTCACGTCGAATATATGTATGAAGAACACTCAGTCATTGTGAAATATTACTTATCGTACAAACAACAGTTAACCTCAAATATATTCTATTCTATATAGGCGATCTGCAATCATGCTAGGGAACGTTGAGAAATTACCGAATGTTATCGATCGACTGCCCTAGTGGTCCTAGTGTAGGTAATTGTGATTTTATTACGAATTACAGAATAAAATTGGAAACCGTGTATTGAGAAAAAACATGGTTAGCAATTACGATTTGCAGTGCCTGATAATTTCTTCTTACCGCTAAATTAAACCGAAAATAACTTGTAAATAGTATTTTACGCAAACAATATTATGATTCCATATACTTTACTATAGCGTCGTAAGTTCCCTATTAAAAGTACATAGTAATATCATTATTATTATGTAAGTTGGTACCTACTTCGGTTGGAAGTAGCTAGCCGACGTAAGACGTATGCGCCGCGGCGGCGATGCTCAAGCGTCGCGCAAATTATTTAGCATAACGAGGGTGAATTATAAAGGCAGTAGCATCGGTGAAAATTGAACCAGAAGTTCTTGCAAAAATACGGTGCCTTTGTATTCATTTTGTTATTATTTAAACAAATTAGAGTTTACATGACTTTAAAATTATTTGAGCTAGACGCTTTTGTTAAAGAAGTTTTTACGTACTTATAAATATATAAGAAGAAAAATATCATGGTATCATTTTTAATTCAATAATAAAGTGCATTTGCTTGTAAAAGCGGTCAAGCAATATTGTGGTGTTCCATAAATACATTAAATAAAACGTTTTTTTTAGAAACAAACCACATTTTTCTACCTTTATTTAACTCTATTACTTATCGTCTCCTTGTGCGATTTCAACCCTCGATCAAATGTATCAGTATTAATTTAATTATTTTATATAAACGCCCAGATGGCTTTTACATACAATAGTGCACATTTTTTTAAAAATTATTTAGTAAAGAATATTAAAAATGCACAAAAGTAGGTGAAATTTTTTTTTTTTACAATAATACCGCACAAGAATCTCAACTGCTCCCGTCTGGAGCTAGTGAAACTATGGCATCCCCAATTGGGGTATGTTGTGAGGCTGAAGGTAGTGGTGAGGGGAAGGAGGTGGGGAAGAGGAAGGTTGGGAAGTACCTGGCTATTCAGATCTAGTCACCAAATACGGCTTAAGCCATTTTCAAGCAAACGTTTCAATTCTGAATGGTGGTCTTACACCAGGGCGATACTGATAGTATCTTCCACTCTGGAACGTGCCGCAAATATACTATATATTTTTTTAAATAAATTAATTGTGAAATAACACTAATTAATCAAATAAAATATTCACGCCGGGTTTGAACACGCCGGGTTCGAACCCGCGACCTCCGGATTGTGAGTCAAGAGTCTTAGCCACTGTACTACGGAGGCCGTCAAATGAAGGTAATATGAAATATCACATTTATGTGGATGTGGATACCTCACAAAAGTCCGAACGGCTCCCATCCAGAACCAGTGAGATTATGGCATTTCTAATTGAAGTATATTAAGGCTCAAGGCAGTGAGAGAGAAAACCCGTCTATTCAGATCTGGTTACCAAATACGCCTAAAGCCATTTAATGCAACATTTCAGTTCTGAATGGTGGTCCTACACCAAGGTGATTTTGAGAGTATCATCCACTAACGTGCCGCAAATATGCCATTTATTATTTTTAATGAATAAAATTGTGAAATAACAGCAAACAATCACATCAAAATTTGAACAAGCGTTTTCCGGATTGCTAGTTGAGAGCCGTGCCGCTCGACCACAGAGGCCGTCTGATAAATTTTTTTCACTTTCCTCATCACTGGTAGACGTTGTACCGGGGAATGCAAACTATAATTATGTATTCTCAGTTATAAAATTTAAAACACGTTTATTAGTAAGGACCTTAAAAATTATTAAATTAACATGATTTTTTACGCATCGATTATAAAAATGGCACTTGCATCATTCTGCGGGCGATATTAATTACTAGACGCCAATGGGTGACTAAGGCTTCCATTATTCTGGTAATTAGTTAGTTATTTGAGTGATTGATTGGATTTTATAAGGCAGTTATCGCTGATTTACCGAACTGACGTCAATACTTCGATATTCCACAGAATTATTCCGCCTTCCCTCGCTCGCGTAATATTCACTCTTAAACTGGTTGCGGGAGCTAGCAGCTAGCTAAACGTCATTGTTACAGTTATAACAACAGTCTGGCTAATTAAGCACTATTATTATTATTATTCCAAGTTTGATTTGCCTTAAGATTATTATTTAATTAACGTTGTATCTTGTGATATTGAAGCTTTTTTTCATTAACTCAACACAGGAGGAAAGAAATTTGGCTCAGGGCCTATGTTCTTCCTATTTACAGAAGAAACAAGGGGACGAAACGCAGAGGCCGGAAAATTGCATAGAGAAGCTATTTATTTCCAGAATGAGTCTTTAAAAAGACCCGTATACATGTGACAAATAATGTTGACCGTGTGCGCGTTAGGCGTGTTTCCCAACCGTGCTTTGATGTCGAAAGGATCAATGAGGCTAGGTCTTCTGAGCATCTTTCATTTAAATACCGGTATAACAAGAACAACATTCCCAACTGAAGTCTGTGCACTAAAGAGGTAATCAATTTGTTAATACAGAGATCAAAAATAGAACGGACAGCAACGTTTCTGCATAGTGTCGAGAGATTTTTTCAAGAATTTTGGGATACCAGAGGAGATGGCTGCCAATGGGGTGAATTTGCGATATGTACAGATCAATAGTGTACTATTCATTTATCTGTACAACTTTACAATACAAGAGAATAAGCCTGATCAATACTTATTACTGTTTTAATTTAGCATACGCGTGTTGGCTACGGCACGTGGAGGCTTCGGATTTAGAAAACCGTAAGTTTAATTGAATAACGCACTAAATTAGATGTTATTGAACCATTTTTTTAAACTGAAATCTAATAAAATTTAATATAAATAATTTAATAAGAAAACATAAATAGCAGGATGATGACTTACCTCTGAAAGAAAAGAATTTTATTGTGAAAACGAATCGATGCTTCATTAATTGGATTCGCAAAAGATTCTATCAAATCTTACAAAAACAATCATTCCGGTACACAAGACAAAATGACAATTAATTAACCCTTCCAATCTGCGAGCCTGAACAAAGGCAGTCGCCCTGAAATGCGGCTGAAACTTTAAATCGAATGACGCGACGTATTACGCTGAAAAAGGCGGAAGGCATTATTTATTCAGCCACTCGGACCAAAAAGGGAACTTCCTTCCGCTTCCTCCGAGGCAAGGTTCCGCCAGAAAGGAGCGAAGCCTAGAATAATGGCTCGTTCAATTACTGACAATGTGCTCATCAGCCAGCATTTTTTGTGAGACTTTAAGTGTTTCGAAACCACCACAAGTTACAACAAGAAATATTTTAATATCTTTGAATATTTTGTGGGAGGCTTATTTTATAGGCATTATGTTTTATTCAAGCGCTGAAGAGAAGGCAGTTCCTGCGGTAATTATGATAGTCTCTTGGTGTTTCAGCACGGCTTACTATCGTATCCACCTCCGAGGGCAGAGTTTATAACTAACCTAGAAGTAAGAACGTGATATAATTTTAAAGTTTAATACGTACCTTTGTACCGTAAAGTGCTGAAAGTACGTGGCGTAACATATTTTTATATTTCTCTTTTATCTTTATTAACCAACCTTGGTACGTAAATTACGCTTATTTAAATTTCTGTGTACCTACTCTTTAAAATTGGGATGAAAAATGAACAGAGCGTTTTTATAGAAATAATTTGCCGGGATTCTCAGGTTTAATGTTCACTATTTTTAAGTAGTTCTCGTAAAAGTCTGTTAAATATTATAATGTTCCCATTCGTAGAACTTGAAGACACAACGGATTGATATACCTATGCAAATTACGAGAATAATTATGTTATACAGGCAGATAGTTTTTTTTTTTTTTTTTTGTAATTTATTAACCAAGATAATATAATACCTATACACAAACACATAGGCTGAGCCTGTTTCGGAGAAAGTGAATAAAAAAAATAAAAAAAAATTAAGACAAAATAGAAATGAAAGAAAAATGAAAAGAAATTTAAAAAAATAGAAAATAAACATAAATTAAAAGAAAAGAGAAAAATAAGGCATAGAGTGTGATTTAATAATATTGTAGAAGTTATCTATCCGCAGTATTCGATGCCTTTGTTATTGATATGTGAATTTTGGATTTTAGATCAAACTGGAGCCGGTTTATGGTTATGTTTCTATCCATATGTGATATTTGTCTTCGGAATAGTGTACTGAAGTCGTTTCATATTTTTGTTATGCAGTATGCTGGGTTAGTTTATCTAAAAAGAAAATTATGCTAAAGAGAACTTTTTTATTGATCCAAAAGTTTTTTTTCCAAAGAATGAAAACAGACGGAAGATCGCTTTGACGTGTGAGCAGCTTTTTACGAAGAACTCAATTAGAAGATTCTCAGTAAGAGAGCTTTATTTTGAAAGCGTAATGTGTGAACACTTGACACCTTCTTTGGATCTCTCCTTTGCCTCTGCCTCGACCTGAACGTGATTAAAAGCCTTCACAAGTAGAACAACGTAGACGAAAGCTCGTGCGACGTGAATACTAAAGTAGCTCCCGAGAAACTGCGGCTTTGCGGTTAATTTGATTATTCAGTTAGAATGATGACTGGTTCAGTGTCTACGCACGGATATTTGGAACACCTTTAGAATTTAACTAGGCACTTGAAAGACGATATTTCAAGAAGGTTTTTCTTTTGGAAAAAGCTGTTAATTACCCCCCGAATAGATGGAAAGCTTTCGACGTGACAGATTTCGACTTTGCTCATACTTTTTGCTCTTGAAGAAGTTTGGTTCTTACTTCTGCAATAAAACGCCGTTATGTATAAAATTATATTTTTTACCAGTATATTTGTGATTCACATTTGAACCTATGTTATACAAACTCTTTATTGAATATGTAGTATGAATTCGCAATGTTCGGCACCTCGGTGGAGAAACTCAACATCAGACATCCGACATACGTACATCTGACAAACGTACATACGATATACATATACAAGCATGTTTTGAAGATGCCCATGGACCCACTATTCAAAATCATTTATCTTCCGTGCTAACGTACATACGATATAACAGCATGTTTTCAAGATGCCCATGGACCCACTATTCAAAATCTTTTATCTTCCGTGCTAACGTACATACGATATAACAGCATGTTTTCAAGATGCCCATGGACCCACTATTCAAAATCTTTTATCTTCCGTGCTAACGTACATACGATATAACAGCATGTTTTCAAGATGCCCATGGACCCACTATTCAAAATCTTTTATCTTCCGTGCTAACGTACATACGATATAACAGCATGTTTTCAAGATGCCCATGGACCCACTATTCAAAATCTTTTATCTTCCGTGCTAACGTACATACGATATAACAGCATGTTTTCAAGATGCCCATGGACCCACTATTCAAAATCTTTTATCTTCCGTGCTAACGTACATACGATATAACAGCATGTTTTCAAGATGCCCATGGACCCACTATTCAAAATCTTTTATCTTCCCTGCTAACGCTTATTTATTCCATTCAACGGAAACGCAAAAAAGAGATTAAATTAAGTATAAGTTGTTTTTTTAGAAATACAAACATTCCCGGTTTGTAACTAACCCAAATTAACCTGACAATAAATTTAAAATGTTTTAACATCACCACAATAAGCGGAAAAATGCATGTGCATGTGTCATGATGGAGGACTTGGCAAGGCTAGCAACTCACGACGCCTGGGTGGGACAATTGGCGATGCCAAGTAAGCCACTGACCGGTCAAAAGTCGTGAACAAAGGAAAATACATAGCCACCCGCATAACCCCGAGTACTTTCGATGAAAAACTAAAATTTGTATATCACAAAAATCATATTACAAACAGCAGTATGAAAATATTAGGATTTTTACTGAGAACCAAAAGAAACTTTAATTCACTTTTTTTACGATTATGCAAAAGTATTATATAATATTATTTTATCGAAGGAAGCAAATACTTTGTGATGTGACATTATATATTAAATGAAGAAACACACTTTGTAAAACACCACTTTATTTGAATTAATAATTATTTTACAGCCAACCAGGTTTCGCTTAGCTCAAGCTTCATCAGGGCTATTATATTAACTGTTAAGATAATAGCCCTGATGAAGCTTGAGCTAAGCGAAACCTGGTTGGCTGTAAAATAATTATTAATTCTAATAAAGTGGTGTTTTACAAAGTGTGTTTCTTCATTTAATATATTATATAATACTTATGCACAAACTGAAAAAGTCCAACTCTCGATTTACCGAAAATTAATCGATAAATAAAAAATAAATAAATATTAAACCATTGTTTATTATTACACCTGTAATTTTTTTTAACCATAAGTATCAAATGTAGAAGACCTATGGGAGCATAAAAGAGTAATAAATAAGATCCGGTCAGCGGCTGCGTTGACATCACGTTCGGGTCCCACCCAGGCGATGTGGGTTCACTTTTCCAAGTTCAAGTCCCTCCATCATGACACATGATGGAGGAACACCAACAAATATTTTCCGCGTACTTTAGTGGTAGTGGGAGACTTAAAAATATTATCAGGTTAATCGTAACTCGGGAATATTTGCCTATCTTAAAAAATAAACAAATAAAAAGAAGTGACATAAAAAAAAACTTAATCAACTTACATTTTGAAAATATAATATTATGATAAAGTTGCACCACGGTTCCTTGGCACTAAATTCATTTGATCTAAGTGTATTTTACTTCAAGAGCTTTTAGCTAAAGTTGTTAATGAAACCATAAATGGTAAAACTATTTAATGCCCTCCCGCGGGCCTATTTTCTCTAAAGTAGTTTACCGGCAGACAAAGGTATGAAGAGAACGTTACGACTAATTCGTACGTAGATATTTAATTTGTCAGTCGTCCCATTTTCCTTTGCAATTCTTCTCTAGGCGATTATTTCCACCGACCCTCTCAGGCGAACATTTAATTTTACCCTTGACTCTCTTCAAATCCTGTACAAGATATTTATTTTAATATTTCAGACATTGTGAGCACTCCAAATACATAAACTACGTTCATTTGAGATATTATTTTGCAATGGTGTAATATAAATGATTACTTGTTTTTACACAACGTTTTTTTAATTAAATAAATTTTTGTTACGTCAAAAAGACACTTTAAAAAAATTTCATTCTTTTATTATATATCGTTAATTATTTGTAAAAGGTTTATTTATTTTATAATAAATATACATATTTTACCAAAATATGTATATTTTTATTAACTTATTAATAACTTTTTGTCAAAAAAAAACATAATTTTGTATAAGATCGAGATTTATAAATCTAATGAGATTGCTCCAAAAGAGAAAAACTTAGGCATCCAAAAATACTTACAGCATTAGAGCAACCTAAAGAGTAATACATTAAAGATTTTAGTAATAAACTTGTTCAAAAGTTTGTACAACTAACAAACAAGCGTTTATTAGTAAGAGGGAATGTACTTTACTTTCGTGTTAACCCTTTTCAGTTTTTCTTGATGAAAACAGTCAGATAAATTGAAAATTTTGCATCACTGAAAAACTTTGATTAATAAAATTTTGAGAAAATGTTGTTATTTTTCATGATGACATAATGATACTGGCGGTGAAAGCTTTTCGTGTGTCTTATTCGCTGATATCGAATAACACGCGATTTGCGGAAACGGCTATCAAATGGCTATGAAAATGTGGATTGTGTCGTTTTCTTCGCGGCCTGTTTGCAAAGATTGCCGTTACAGCTCCCATACCCTCCCCTACCGCAATCATATTATCAGCTGTCCATATTTTATGACACAACGTCCGATATAAGGTACGGTGACTAACGGCGTTAGAGGCAAGCACCTTAGGGCCTTGTTTTGCTGTGAAACATCCTTTACGTGATAGCTCTGTTGGTATATTGTATTTTTAATGAATACGTGGAAATGATCTCCAAAGTTTATTAAGATTAGCATAATTAAGAATTTATTGTGTTCGCAGGACTTCAACAAAAACCCACTTGAGTTCATAACAAAAAAATTGACCGATATATGTAAAAAATATTTAAAATTTAATATCGGCTTATAACACCTCACAAGAATCCCAGCTGATCCTTTCTAGAGCCAGTGAGACTATGGCATCCCCAATTGGGGTATGTTGTGAGGCTGAAAGTAGTGGGGAGGGGAAAGAAATTGTAAAGAGGAGGGTGGGGAAGTACTTGGCTATTCAAATCTGATCACTAAACACGGCTAAAGCCGTTTCAAGTAACGTTTCAATTCTGAATGGTGGTCTTACACCAGGGCGAAACTGAGAGTATCTTCCACTCTGTAACGTGCCGCAAATACACTAAATACATATTTTTAAATTAATTGATTTAATTTTGAAATAACTAATCAATAATTAATCAAATAAAAATTATTTGCGCAAGCGTGAATTCGACCCCACGACCTTCGGATTCTGAGACAAGAGCCTTCCGTCCGATGCTCTAGGGCAGGTGTGGCGAACCTTTTTGGGTCCGCGTGCCGAAAATTCTCAAATATTATTTCTCGATTGTGTGGGGTGCCCAAGCAGTAAAAAAAATTAACAAAATTGATAAAATAATAAAAGGTTTTTTTACTGAATTTTATTTATGTACAATCTTAAAAATTACAATAGAGTTGCATTAAAAAAGTCGTAATCAATAAATATACACATTAGTTATTTATCAATGAGATTTTTGCTGTTGTACGTGTACATTCAATGACAAATTCTTAATATCCGGTTCATATTTCGTCACTTTTAGTACCTAATACACATGACCAACTGGATTCATCAGTCATTCTCGTTCTGGAATTACATTTTATGAAATTCATTCTGAAAATAATGACTCACAAGCATATGTAGAAGAGAAAATTGATAATATTGCTCTCGCTAGTTTTTATATCGCTGAAGATTCTTGAATGGCTTTCCAAGTTCTTATTATTTCTTCTTCTGCATTTTTATTACTTATGTTTGTTAATCGATCGCTTTCAATTATTTTCAAATCATTTCTCAAATCAACATATTTTTGTTTCCATATCGAACCCGATTGGAATTCGATAAATTGCATTTCAAAGCCTTCTAGATTTAGCCACTCGAAAATCTCCAAATTGAGGTCATCTGGTGATGATAGTGTGTCTGGATATAAAATAAATTTTGATATCTTTTCAAATCTCCCGAATTGTTTGATTCTTTAAGAAAACTCGTTGAGTATGGATTGAATAACTATAGAAAATTCGTGTGTTAATTTAATTTGATCTGGCCTTTCTTCTGCAAAAAGTTTTTTTGTATTTGGGAAATATTTGAAGATAACTCCTTATATTTTTTAATGAGATTCTCATTTATTAAAAAAAGCATAACTTCTTCCAAACACTCAACGAATCTTTGAAGAACTTTTCCCCGACTTAACCATCGCACATTGTTGTACATAAAAATACCCTTGTATACTGAGTTTACGTCATTTGCAATTCTAAAAAATTTCGTTTGTTTAATCCGCCTGCAGATATCAAATTCATCAATTTTGTTACAAGAATCATAACATCTTCCAGTTAGAAGTTGCCACGATAAAATAATTAACGATTGTCGTTTATCTTGGCAATCATTTAATAATTAATGAAAATTAATATTTCACGAATTATTTAAACAAATTTTTATTTTTTAAACTTAAAAAATTTGAGCTTGGAAATCGTTCGTGTGCCACCCAAATTATAAAACATGCCACCTCGGGAACGCGTGCCCTAGGTTCGCCACACCTGCTCTAGGGAACCCGCTTGTACAGCGCGGGTATAAACTGTGTGCTCTGAAGTTTATGTTTAGACTTCAATATTTCGTTTTTGTGAAAGCACTATGAAATAATACATATCTGATTGGATTTGCATCATAAAATAAAGTAATATTGAAAGTGACAACGTCTCTTTAACAATAAACGAAGTAAAGAATCATAAGTCTTATCTGTTTCGGAGAGATTTCCTATATCAAACCTCGGACCTGACCTCCAAGGGATAGAAAATAGTGAAGATGTTTAGTAGAGGCGACCTGTATAGATATTGATGATTTCCTATATTCAGCGACACTCACACGGAGGAGGTACTAAATCATTATTATTATTGGCCACCTTCTACAGTTTAACGTTTTGAAAAATTCTAGAGATGAAAATGTAATGCTATGAGGTAAACTTAATTTTTTCAATAATATTTAATTCAATAAATTATATGTAAAGAAACACTAAAATAAATATCACGAGTTACGTAAATTTATTACTTCACTCACAAAATGTGCAGAATTTTATTATTAAAGTCCATATTTAATATCCAAATCTGACCTATATTCTGACAAAGGAGCCATTACCGTTACACAAAATGCAAAGTTTGTAAAGAATCACTTACTCATTGTCTAAATTTGTTGTCTGTGAACAGGACCGTGAAGCATGCACTTTTGCAAAAGCTCGGGGTTTTAATAGGGCACTCTTTTCGCATAAATCATTTTTATGCACGTTACAAGATAATAACTTCACAGAAATAACCATTTACACTTAAAATGGTGTTCGTGAGATTTAACTTTATGCAGTTGTCATACTTTTGTCTAAAAAGTCTATTAGGGTTAACTTAAAAAATATATATTATGAAAGATAAAGCAACATTACGTAGACAGATACTCACCCATTATTATATGCACGTATGCAGGAATTTATTCAATGATTGATGGCAAATATACAAAACTGTCTCTTGTATTGCGAACAAATATGATTAAATCACTCTAATTCGTGTTTTGTAATTTCTTTTTGTAATTGCATTCCTTGTATTTCCATTTTGTTTCATTTTCACATTTTGTAAAGTTTTGAAACACCGAAAAATGAACTGGTATGTTGCGAGGCGAAGGCAGTGCAATGTAAAATAAATCAGTAATAATCATCAAACTAGCAGTTAAAAACCCGCACCGCAGGTTTTTACTGCTAGGCCCAGCGGGCAGCTTTTGGTTCGCCTTCGCCAAGTTAGTGTTGGTGATCATGTTGTAAATCCAATAGGAACTAGGAACTGGCAATGATGGCTAATTACTAGTCACCGCAAAAAAATAACCGGAACGGGCGATGACGTCATATGTAATATATAGCCGCTTAATACAACTGAGCATTACCGTCAGTCATACAAATTCAAACGGTTCACAAATTCGTAGAACTTATATCTAGGAACAGAACGTCCTTTTGCGTCTTGCCGACGAAAGTTGGGTCATCCTTGTGACGAATTCTTGAATTAGAAACCGAACTACAATGGTAGCTCTGTCTGAAAATCCACGTACACGGATGTTTATATGGTGCGACGGGTAAGGCGCGGCGGTAGACATGCGTTGGAAGTCGGATTCTTAAATCCAACCACGCATATTGATGATGATACAAATACATTCCACTTAATTTTATTGACCGTTATGAGAGCCATCTTATGATTAATACAAATAATTCTTAGTCTACGGTTTATATACATAACATATAAGGGAAGGTATCAGTTTCAAAATTAGAAATAACAAGTACATTAATTTTTTAAAGTTTTATTTATGAATTGAATTTATTGTAATATGAATTGAGGATTTTTTGACCACCATGGTACATACTCGTATTGAAGACAATATATTCTACTCTCAAACGAAAATTTGAAGCCGAAAAAACAGATAATGTTTCTGTCTCATCTATCGGAATCTACAAACAATCTAAAAACCCATTTGGTGACACAAGAATTATTAACAACATTACCAAAATAATGGTTTCCAAAACCAATTGTTTTTCATCAGGATACAAAGTATGACACCAAAATAATGACGCCACAAAGATATTTTGCGATTGTTGAAGTAAAAGATTTTTAATCACAAGTGTCGTAAGTTTTAAGAACATTTCAAAGGGTGTTTTTTTGTAAATTTGTTATTTAAGTCGTTTTATAATATACATGGTATTTAAAAAGTCAATAGGTGCTATTGATGTTAGATTCTCGGTTTTATCTAAGCCATTCCGAAGCTTTTGCCTTCGGTTGGTTAGCTCGGAGCCAGAGGCTGTGCGCATCCGGAAGGCATCCAGCGCAGGCGCCGGCGGGTGGAAGAGGCGGCAAGCCCCCGTTAATGCCTTTCCGCCCAAAACTTAGTTCGCCGCGACATCTGTGTTTATTCCCAGCTGTCCCCGAAAGCTCTTAGTGGAGCTTCCACGATAAAGGCTATATTGCTAAGGCGACTCAAGTTCGAACTTACTGTTCGGACGTTTTAGGCGTCTTTGTTTTTACGCTCAACCCAATCTGTTCCTAATGTGTACTCTATTTGGTGGACGTGTAAGAGAACAATTTAGACAATAATATCACATTTCTGTTCTAATAAAGGACGGATATAACATCGGTTAGTTCATTCATTGAGAACAATATGCGTCCATTAAAGTACCAATTGGATCTTACAGCTAAGCGTTACGGACTTTTTTTACATGTAGGATATGAAGATTGTTATAAAATTTTAATTATCCATTTACGAAATCAAGTTAACACAAATAAATTAATTAAAAAATACAAAACAACTTTACCATAGCTGGCATTTGAACTAAGTATCTTCCACTATCTAAACATATATTCTTATTACTGACTTCTCGTGAAAATCTCTTTTCATTTATACAATATGATACATATTTTTATTGATACAATAATATTACATCTTTAAGGGGGTATTCCAGTCTAGAAGCGCGAATTTCGGACGTTTTTTGACGGTCGAGAAAAAAATAAACATTTTTACTTTACTTTTTTTGTAATTTATTTATTTATATTTTAAGTATTGACAAATATATATATATATATATATATATATATATATATATATATATATATATATATATATATATATATATATATATATATATATATATGTGAAGCGCATGGTTTGAGGTCATTTATTCTACCTTGCCGATACTTCAGGGACATTTGTATACTTTGAGGACAGGCCCAAAGTATCTGACCCCGAAGTATCGTTTTGCATTATATATGTAATGCATAGTTTGAAGCCATCTTCAAAATTATACACAACGCATTCTTTGGGCCATAGATTGTAAAATATGTAATAGATGTCACTAGCGTATCGTTCTTTGATTTTGGAATATTCGATTGGAAATGAACTTTGCTAAGAACCTAGATACATACCTACTTTACGTTTATATTCTTTTTTAGTTTATTTATGTCGGAGAAATTTGCATTTTCAGAACAATTTTATTTTTTTATTTAGTTAAATCATTTTTTCTCATTAGATATTTATATGAATAAATTAACATGGTATATAAAAAAAAAATTAAATAATCCAATAAAAATATTTTATATTTTGCTTTGTGCAAATAATAATCTCGAAAGCACAGACGCAATATGGGCTTGCTGTGTCTGTTCTACAGATATTTCAATGGAGCCCGCTCTAAGGAGCTTGCAGCATTGATCCCCGGTGCACCGGTGCACGTGCGTGAAACTCGACGACGCGGGCAAAACACCCTTGCACAGTAAGTTGATGTTGGCTTTATGAGAACGGCTCGTTTCTTCGATTCGTTTTTGTGTAAGTCGGCTCGTATGCGGAACGAGCTAACGGTATCTGTTTTTCCTCCCTCATATAATCCGGGCCTCTTCAAGACCCGCATTAACAAATCCATTCCTACAGCCCCTACCTTAACCCGCCTCACAACGCTGCCCAACCGGGTGGTGACATAGTTACCCTGTCTATACAATGTAAGGACGGGGGCTCTCTTGTGAGGTGTCACATAAAAAATAAAAGTTTTGTATGATTTTTTTTATACATAGGTAACATTAATAAATGACTTTTTTAAACATTAACTCCACACGGCCCGGAGGAAATAATTTCTCTCAGGGCCTATAATATCATCTTTGGGGATGCTGCGTGGAGGGTCGTTTTGAGGAGAGGCAGGAGTGAACATGGGCCTTGAAGAGACCCATGTTGTAGGAGGGAGGAATCACAGAGGCCGGCAAATCATTCCACAGCCGAGCTGTTGAACTCAGGAACGAGTCGTAGAAGCGACCCGTTCTCGCGTGACAAATTTCAACCGTGTAAATATGTTGGGCGCGCGTTTCCTGACTATTTGCCGTTTGCCGGTGCCGGTCAAGGGTTTTTTGAGTTTCTTCAGGAATTTCGGGGCTCCATCCCAGGAGGCTGACATATTTTATTATTATTTAATATAATATATGTATATGAGGGCACACACACCAATACACAACCTAGAAATTTGTCATTCGTCATAATACAACCTGAACCTAGAACCCGCGGGCCGCGACAGGAATGGAGGTCGTGGAGGGTATAGGAATCCCCAAACAAAAACATCCCAAAAATCAGTTTATAATACTGGTCCAGAGTCCAGATACTACACTTTGATCTTAGTCAACAGGCCGAGAAGAGAAGCAGAAGCGATGCTTGATTTCTGGAAAGCCGGGTTTAAACGTACATTCTGAAAGCGTTCGTGTGCGAGGTGCGAACGGAAGTGGCGCCATCTTTGAACAGCAATATATATTATAATTTTATTTGCTTGAATGATTGGACACTGGACAGTGGACAGCCTTATTATATTATAAACTAGCTGACCCGACGAACTTCGTACCGCCTCAGAATCAATAACTGTTGAATTATATTCATTTTTTTTATTAATAAAATTTCATAATTACACAATTAAGCAATTATCGACGCGCAACTATCCGTATTTTTGTCAGTATCAGAGATGGCGTTGTGGATGGATTTATATTTTTTGTGATTTTCTTACCTTTTCAACTTACGGGAATTTGGGAGGCGGGTACGGGTGCCGCCGCCCCGGGAATCTTTTATTGGATAATCAACACCTCTGCCATAGGTCACCCCAAGTGGCTAGCTACGTTTGGTGATTAACAGGGGTGCCCGGGCTCACGGGGTGACTTTTGTCTGGGTCTTGGCGGCGGATGCGTCTGCCCACCTGCTGATCTTTTGACCTTTCCAGTCGGACTCTCCCGCCCCTTTGCCTTGCACCGCAGTTGGAAGGATCGATTCATACGTCCGTCACTCCCGGACACACTGACCCCCAGATTCCCACCCACCCCTCATACCTTTTTCCTTCCCAGAACTTCCTATCCTCCCCTTGACCCTCCTCACAGCATCCCCTAAGATGACATAGGTCCTGACAGAAATTATTTTCCTCAGGGCCTCCTGTGCGGAGCTTACATATTTAAAATCCGTTTCATTTCTAGTCACTAATAATAGGCCACTTGCATTGATCTCATAACGACTTGGAAAAAATTGTGTGGATAGATTTTTTTACTAAGATTACGAAAATGTTAGTAACTTTTTTTAGATATGTATAGTTTTATTTTATTTTTAAATAAATAAATCCTATATTTGAGCTTGTGACGTCACTACTTGAAAATGTCCCGTCTCCGATTATGTTCCCTTAATTTTGTAAAATTCTTTGTAAATTTCAAATACTTACGTATTTTGTATTTGTATTTCAATTACTTCCTAAAAATGTATTTTGTAATTGGTATTTCAATTACCTGATGCTGAGGTATTTTGTAATTTATATTTCAAATAGGTACTTATGGCTTCAAAATACATTTAAAAATACATTTAGCGATCTTAATAATGATAAAGAAAAAAAATAAATTGACATAGATAATACATAGACTAAAAAGGCTAGAATCCAGAGCAAGATATGTTAATATTTATTTGTCGTTTTCATCGTTCGCGGTATTTATTCATGAATACGTGAGTTTATTGATAATGGATGAAAAAGTTTATTTTTAATATTTAATTATGGAGACAATATTAGCGAAACTCAATCAAAAATCTGGAGACAGAAAAATCAGAAAAAAATATTGGTTCCACTGGGGCTCATTCCGAAACTAACTGCTAACTGTACCTCAGATGGGCACAGACACCGTCTACGATTGATTGTATTTCGAGTCGAAATCGTCGAATCTGTCGAAATTTTCGACAGATTATGGGTGAGGTGTCACGTTGCGCACATATTATTTATTACGAATATTACTTTGAAGTTTTGTTTTTGAAGAGCAACGAGTTATTTTGATATCAACTTTGATAGAATTATTGTCTGATATGGACGAATAATATAACTATATCTTTCATCGGATTTTTCGGAACTGGCGAAATATCATTATCAATATAATATACTGAAGCGCGCTAAAAATTGGATATACCTATGTATTTTTAAATCCGTTGACATATTTCCGGAATACATGTATAATAATAACATATATGTATTAAAGCATAATTATACATAGGTACATACCTATCGTATATTTTATCATCCGCTTCCTTGAAAGAGGTGTAATAAAATATTTTGTAGGTAATAATTATGTAAGTACCTCTCCTTGTCGGTCGTATTTAATAAAACGTTCAAATTGTCATGTCTTTCATTCAATAAATGCGCACACTATTATTTTTTAGTTATTGTTATTATTGATAGAAATAATCATGTAGGGATAAATGCGCAACGTTACACCTCTCAAAGTTCCTCTCAAGGAATATTACCAATTTTTTGACAAAATATTTTTCTTGCGATCTACGATTTTTTTACATTTTTTTTTTAAATGCCAACTTATGTATTAATCCTTTGCGCAGGAATACGTAAAATCTTATCAAAATATTTCAAGTATTTTAGTTGATTTAAGGAGGATAGTAATTTTGGGTACTACCTTCGGCCCCACTTGGCTGCGGAAGAGTTAAAAAACCCTCCACACAATATCCCCAAAGATGACATAGGCCCTGATTGAAATTATTTTCCTCAGGGCCTCCTGTGTGGAGCTCATGTAAAAAAAAATGATTGCAAGATTCAACCCGAACTAAATGCTATCTAGATTTTTAATATGCGACATCGACATTTAATACATACAATTTGAGAGGCGTAATTAGGGTACCAGGTACCACCGACCCAGGAACCTTTATTGGATAACCAACACCTCTGCCATAGGTCACTCCAAGTGGTTCGCTACGTTTGGTGATTTAGCAGGGGTTCCCGGGTTCATGGCGTGAGGTTTGTCTAGGTCTTAGAGGCGGATGCTCACGACACACCGAACCCCAGATTCCCACCCACCCCTTAAAAACTTTTCCTTCCAAGAACTCTCCTCTCCTTCCTTTCCTTAAAAAAAACTCCACACAGCATCCCCAAAGATGACATAGGCCCTGAGGGAAATTATTTTCCTCATGGCCTCCTGTGCGGAACTCATATAAAGAAAAAAAAATCTATTGACCTTTTCTGCAAGTCTAGGATGAATATTTTTATTTTTATTCACAAAGTTAAAAATAAAAATAAAAATATATTTTTAAGTTAATCACAGTAGAGCGCACTTGAAGTGAAATAATACAAAACTGCGCACAAATGTCATATTATTATTATTATCTGTATAATATATTTTTTGTTGTTGTTCACGCATCCGGTCCAAGGCGAGCAGAAAGTTTGTTTCAAACGTACCATTTCAACTGTAGATAGGCGACCTTTATTACGCGGTGCCTTCAGAAGCTAGACAGGGCACATTCAAATAACACGTGATATTCTGCGGAAGGACTCCGTGCTCCGTTGCAGAAGAAGAATTCTTACGGTAGTATAATTATTATTAATAATAAGAATTAATAATATATTATTGTAACATATTGTATTGTACTTCTTCTAACATAAAAGATAATTTCGAAAAAAAAAACAATGAGTAGAATTAACAGGTACCTACCTACTTACCTAACAAGTAATAAATATATTTGGAAATATTATAAATATAATAGGTACGTATTTTCAATTTGGTAGACCAGCATGGGCACCGCCACCACCGCCCCGGGAACCATTTATTGGATTATCTACACCCCTGCCATAGTCCGCCCCAAATGATTCGCTACGTTTGGTGACTTAGCAGAGATGCCCGGGTTCATGGGGTGATGTTTTTCTGTTTCTTGATGCGGTGGATGTGTTAGCCGACATTATTTGTGGGGAGGGAGGGAGGGAATTTTGACCTCTCCAGCCGAACTCTCTTGCTCTTGACCCATCGACTTGCACCGCATTGAGAGGAATGGATTCACAAGTCCGTCACTACTGGACCCACTGACCCCCAAAATCCTCCCAACCCCTCATACTTTTGGCGGTTATGGGTACCGCCGCCCCGTGAACCAATTATTGGATAACCAACACCTCTACAATGGGTTACCCCAAGTGATTCACTACGTAAAGTCAGCTTACGTAGCAGGGTGTCCGAGTTCATAGGATGGGGTTTGTCCGGGTCTTGGTGGCGGATGTGTCTGCTCACCAGCTGCGTATGTATGAATCTGTCCCTCCCACTGCGATACAAGGCGATGTACCGAGAGAGTCTGCTGGAGAGGTCAAAAGGTCTGTCAACACCAGTCTGTCCTGATCCGGCATGCCACGGAGTTGGTGGGCAAAAGCATCAGCCGCCAAGATCCGGACAAACCTCACCCCCTTGGCGGCCCTTGGTCCTCTGCTACGAGTAAGTCACCAAACATAGCGAAACACTTAGAGTGGCCTTTGTATGGGTCTTTTTTATCCAATAAATGGTTCCCGGGACGGCGGTACCCAAACCCTCAAGCTAATTTGAAATGACTTTAGTCGTTTTGTTACTAGATCTGAATAGCCAGGTACTTCCCCACCTTCCTCTACCTATCTCCTTCCCCTCCCCACTTACCTCGAGCCTCACAACATAACCCAATTGGGGATGCCATAGTCTCACTGGCTCCAGGCGTGAGCACGTGGGACTCTTGTGCGGTATTCACATTAAAAAAAACTATGGAACATGAAGCAATATTATACTACGACAAAGATATACATATAGTATAACTCTATGTACTTCGAGCATCATGTTATTACCGAACAACGAAACCGAAGCTTTTCGTATGACAACATTATAATATAGGATATTTTATAAAAAATAGCGACATTAAAAAGAGACAGACACATCCATTTATAGGAGTTAGCTTGCGAGAAAATGAGAAAGTATAATCGGTCTCCTCTTTGTGCGGTACTTCGGTAGCCTCCCCACTCTTGTTTACTTACATAAGTTTTTAGAAGGTTTCTCTTCTATCGCGTGTGAATCGAACACTCTGATGTTTTTTTGTAAATACCTACAAACATAAGAGTCACAACTGCTCCCAACTGCCTGGAGCCAATTGGGATACGTACGAGTATGTTGTGAAGCTGAAGCAAGTCGGGAGGGGGAAGGAGATGGGGAAAAGAACAAATTATTTTTCATTAAGTATTCCCAAAAAATGCATTATTTGTTAAATTAGAACGTTTCCTATCGTTTTTTGAGTAGAAAAATAATTGTGTTTTTTGTGTACTTCAGAAAAAATATAAGCGTAAAATACATTTTTTTATTATTTAGAAATGATTTTTTTAACACAGGAGGACCTGGGGAAAATAATTCCCTTTGGGACCTATGTTATCTTCGAGGATGATATGTGGAGGGTCTTTTTATGAAAGGAGGAAGAAAAAGATATGGGAAAGTGAAATTTATAAGGGGTGGGTAGGAGTTTGAGGGTCAGTGTTTAAGAGTGACGGGTGTATGAATCTATCCCTCCCACTGCATTTTTAGAAGCAGTAACTAGCAGTTACGAGAGATGAGAAGGTTGATAAAAATATTGAAAGAAGGGTGAATGCAGGTAACTCTATATAGCCCAGTCAATCTAGACAAAAAACAGGCCCTAACTGGAACAAATTAGGGGATAGCTGAATTTTTGCAGGTTAATAGTACATACTCTAGGGAGTATTTTAACAAAAAGTCCCCACTCCTACCCCGCTTGTTCCCCCCCCTGTCCCCTCCCAAACATTAAAATGTGGGGTTCTACTAAAGTGATTATATCTCATAAACTAAAACATATATCAGAAAAAAAATTTCATCAATGAACTTCTTACAAAATTTCCTAAAAATAATATAATACATTTTTTTATTATCTGCATTGGTTTGTCCAATAATAATGAGATTGTTGTTAAAAAAATTTTTTTTTTTTGGAAATTTTTTTTTTGAAGTTGAATATTCTTTTTGTCTGAGAGAATATTAAAAAATACTTCAAACAAATCATTTTTCAAATTTAATAAGCTTTAAAACCATGTATAACAGTATTTACTTATATTCTTAATTTCTATTGAAAAAAGTGGATGAACGCAATGGCGTGCGTGAAGCCAAGCGACGCATCGCGCATTGTTGCGTCGCATCGCTGGATATATTTTTTTACCAGTTTGATCTCGGTTGAGGCGTGTGTCAGTTTTGTGCGTTATGTTTTGACGTTGTTGTGCCGAGCGTTCAGTTAATCAAGTTTTTTGTGCGTTTTCCCACCTTCATCAGGTAAAAATATTGAGAAACAATTATTTAAAAAGAAATTTTCAATCTGAAAATGTCTGAAGTGAACCTATAGTGTATTTTAAGCAAAAAAGACCTTACTGGAAATGTTTTTTAAGTAACGAAAGGGTTACAAATGCTAATTAACGCTAGTATTGAAAGAAATGACAATAATCATCTTAAATTAACCCGTTTGGATAGCGTAACCGTGCATAAGGATTGTAGAAAAAAGTACAGCTTTTACAAATGTTAAGTGTAGCCCATCGACCAGTTCATCTCAACCATTCATAAGGCATTTAGGAAACACGTTTAATTTCTTGGAGAATTGTATTATTTGTGACAAAAAAACATTTTTAAATGTCTAACTACCTCAAAAATATCGTGAAAAAATACATTTGGTGTTAAAACTGGAAATAAGATAAACATTGATTAATGCTTGCAATACAAGAGATGATAAATGGGGTGCAAAAGTTAAATCTAAACTGTTAAGTGTGTTTGATTTGGCCGCTGCAGAAGCTCGCTATCACGGCAGTTGCTACAAGAAGTTCTGTAAAAGTAAATCAAATCAGTATGTAGGAAGACCTAAAGATGAAGATTCCGCAAAAAAATTCTTAAACTCTGTAATTTCTTAGAAAATTCTGACGAATGTCAGTTTACATTAGAGAAATTAAGGGAAATAGTAATAGACCTTTGTGGCACTGATCTTCCGTACTCAGATAAATTTCTAAAAAAACAACTTATTGACTATTTTCAAGAACGGATATATGTATACGTATATTTTTGGCAGAAAGACTGTCATATGCATGTCTCACTCTACTTATAAGATTCTAGATAATCTAGATGACTGGTACAAAAATAAAGAAAATAATGTAAATCTGGAACGTTCAAGAATTGTACGTGCTGCCGCAGAAATAATCAGAGAAGATATTCAAAAAATGCCATATGATTGTGAAAGCTATCCTGATATTCCAGAAATTAGTCGTGGGGGTGATGATTTAGTTCCTGAAACTCTGAATCTGTTCATGTCAACTGAAACAAAGAAGAGATTGTACGATAATGGACCCGATATTATGAGAAGACGTTTAGTAATTAACTACGCCATAATAGCATCTGCAAGGCCTATGTCTTTTTTATCATCAATACAAACAAGTTTGTGTTTATATCTACAAAGAATGTATGGATCTAAACATTTAATAGAAGTGTTGTCGTCATTGGGAATTTGTTCATCTTATCACGAAGGTGACAGATACCAAAGATCTCTAATAAGAGCTGGGCCTCCTACAATCAAAGATGACACGTTCACACAATTAGCATTTCATAATTTCTTGGTTTTAAGCTACAAGACAAGTGAGCAGAATGTTGAGCTTAGGGAGAGCCGCCAGCTACGGGACAACCAAGACTTATCAAAATTTGTAAACTGGTTAAACCAACACAACCCTTTTGCTCAAAAGTCTGGTGAATTAATTTGCATTTCTTCGGGATTAGTATCAGACTCAACCGTAACATGTGACGATGCCTACGAGATAGGTTTCAAAGCTATGAAGAAAATGACAGGGCAAAGTTTTTCTGAACTAAAGCTACACAGTTCGGATATAGTTGTTACTCAAGCCAGTAATAAGTCTGTCAGAATTAGAAACAAAGAAGCTGTAATCAACCCTCAGCAGATATTTAATAGAATATTATGCGTATGTGACAGTCCTGCAAAGCTCAAATCCTACTTTGAGTTTGAACTATTAACTATACTAACATCCACCTTCTTTATTTGATGTTTCTTTAAAGAAAGGTAAGAAAGCCTCCATTGTAAAAGCATTTGACGATGGTATCGTTGATATAAATTCCACAAAGGACGAAGCTGCGTTTATTCTTGACGGTGGATACCTATTACATGCAGTAGTGTGGCCTTAAGTCTCTACTTTCCATGATATTACCGAAAGATATGTTAATTATGTATCTAAAAAGAATGGTGCAAATGTAATAATAGTTTTTGATGGTTATCCCGAGAACGCTACAACAAAATAGCAGGAGCAGTCAAGAAGAGCTGCAAAAAGAACATCAAGTGAAATTATATTTTCTGATGATACTGTCTGTAGGTAGAATTTCTCGCCAATTCTCAAAATAAAAAGAGGTTAATAGAAGCTGTTAAAATTAAGTGTCATGCTGCAAACATACAGACAATAACAGCAAACGATGATGCTGATACGGAGATAGTGGGTCAGGCGATTAAGTCTATAAAGCTTGGTAGCACTGTGGTGGTTGTTGGAACAGTCACAGATTTATTAGTATTGCTATTAGCATTGGCCCCTTCAACGGAAAACAAGCTGATTTTTTGGAAACCAATAGCCACTTCTACTAACACCAGTACTGTGTATTCTGTTCAGTTTTTTGTACATATTTATGACAATCAAAGGAAACTCATATTATTTGCTCATGCTGTCACAGGATGTGACACAACCTCTGCTTTGTATGGTATCGGAAAAATGAAGGCTGTAAGTCTAATAACTACACCGACAGATTTGAAAGATGCGGCTAAGAATTTCATTCAGCCCCACACGGAAAAGGACCTGCTCTTCCAAAATGGTGAACGCTTTCTTTTAAGTTTGTACGGATTGGCAAAATACAAGAATCTTGATGAGGCTAGATAATAAGATAAGTTTAAGCATTTAAATTCCAAGATGTCTCTTAAATCTAAGTTTGATTTGGCAAGACTTCCACCAACAAAGAACGCAGCCCGCCAGCATCTCCTTAGGACGTACCTCCAAATTCAAACATGGCTAGGAAATGAACTATCGTGTAATGAGTGGGGATGGCAAAGAAGAGAATATAAGTTAACACCTATTCCAATGACATGTCCCGCGGCTCCAAATGAACTTCTCATGCTGATTTCTTGTAACTGTAAAACCTCGTGCGGAAAGTGGTGCAGCTGTCGGAGGGCAGGACTAGAGTGTTCTGGTATGTGGTGGCCAATGCAATGAATGGACTCTCCTGCAGTAACACATCTAAAAATACTGATGAAATATTTGAAGACGACTGTGATGCCCAGTGAATAATAATAATACTCCCCTAAAACCTACCCTATAATTTTTGTAACATAATTTTTTACATTATTTTATTGCAAATACTTTTTAATGTTAAAAGTGTTTTAATATCATAAACCAATGAAAAAGTACTCAGTGTTTTAATTTAAAACTATAAATAGTGCTACCTAAACACAAATCGGTCACCTGCACCACTGCGGGCCGGGCTCAATTGCCAAGCCTCATACCCTGCACTCCGTGCCGCCCTGCGATTGAGTCGAAATTTGACCAGTATTAAGGATAAAGGTAAACAATGTTATATGTCGTTTTAAATCCTATTAAATTTGGCAAATAGTTTGTTTGAAACATTTTTGCGTGATTCCTCAGACAAAAAAAATATTCACCCTTAAATCAAAATTTTACGAAAAAAAAAATTTTTTTGGCGACAATTTCATTATTATTTGCCAAACCGTAGTAGATAACAAAAAAACACCTTCTATCTTTATTCTAGACAGCTTTATTAAAAGTATAACGGTGTAATTATTTTTCAGATATGTGTTATAGTTTAGGAGATATAATGGATTTTGTAGAACTCTACAAATTCAAAGTTTGGGGGGGTGCAGCGGGGGAAGCAAGCGGGGGAGGGGTGGGGACTTTTTGGAAAATACTCTCTGTAGAAAGTACTATTCACTTGCCAAAAATCAGCTCTCCCCGAATTTGTTCCAGTTCAATGCGTTCATTGACTGGGCTAATAAATGGAGGACTGAACGCCGTTGACACCAACAAAAAACTGTCAAAAGAAGCGAAACTAGCCGTCCATAACGGAGTGCTTGTACCTACCCTGATGTGTGGCAGTGAGGCATGGAACTGGCAGAGGAAGGATGAAAATAGACTGCATGCGGTAGAAATGAGATCCCTGAGGCCAATGTGTGGTAAAACCATGTGCGATCGTGTAAGAAATGTGGAGATCCGCAAAGAATGCAAGACCGATGTAAGCGTGATGTGTAAGATTAAGAAAGGGACGGTCCGGTGGTTTGGGCATGTGAAGCGAATGAACGAGGAAAGAAATGTATAGAGAATAAATTATGCAAATGTGAAGAAGAGGCAGAAGAAGTCGAGGACGCTCAAAGACATGGCACGACCAAGTGAATCAGATACTTGAGTCGGGCCATGTCAAGAGTCAGAATAATAGAAGAGCATGTATGAGACGATGTATGAATGTGAACGAGGCAATGAATGTGTGCCAAGAGCGAGTCGTTTGGCGGTCCGTCCTCTCTGCCTACCCCTGCCGCAAAACGGCGTGATGGTTAGTTAGTTAGTTAGTACCTAACTAGCAGTTTTTGCTGCTAGGCTCTGCGGGGGGCGGACAACCCGGCAATAGCTTTGTAATAAAATCCACGTACTTTCCCTCAGGGCCTATGTCATCTTTTGGGATGCTGTGTGGAGGGTTTTTTAAGGAAAGGAAGGTGAGGAGAGTTTTGGGAAGAAAAAGGGTTAACGGGGTGGGTAGGAATCTGGGGTTCAGTGCGTCCTGGTCATCCGCCTCCAAGACCTAGACAAACCTCACCCCATGAACCCGGGCACCCCTGCTAAATCACCAAACGTAGTGAACCACTTGGGGTGACCTATGGCAGAGGTGTTGATTATCCAATAAAGGTTCCCGGGGCGGCGGTACCCATTCCCGCATCTACTAATGTCACATAACAAAGCCGGTATTTGCTTCTTATTATACATGTGTAATAATTACCCACGGGGAAATCTATATGTAATTGCTTTTTGTGATTACCTTCAATTTTATACTTAACTGATTTATGTACCTAACCTGTGTTGATTTCCCTAAAATAAAACAAATAGGAATGACAGTTTACAGAATAATTAAACCGATAAACTTAAATTTAAAAATTAATTTACCTGAGAATAAACGTGTATTACCTATGTTACGCAATAAATATAATTACATATTGATAAAAAATAATTATATTTGTTGCGTAACAATTATTTTTTACTAATATTATTAACTTATAATATGTTACGCAATAAATGTAATTATTAATAAAAAATATATTTTAATAAATAATTAAATGCGTAAACACCCCTTTCATTGCAGAAATATATTTTGTAAATTGACACGCTGTAAAAGCATTGTTCAAACGGACTGTCCCCGGGCCGCGCTTTTCTACGAGGTGGCGTGGCGCGTGGCACACTCGGACGGCACGTGATATATGGCCGATGTAACAGTAATAAAACGAAGGGCCGCAATTCGGCTCTCGCTGCATCCCGCATGAACTGTACATAATAATTATGAAGTTATTCATTGATATCTTATTAACCGCCTGTTTAATTATATCATTTTTAAATACTTGTTGTCGTGCTTCTTTTTTTTAATGTAACCAAAACGATTTTTAAACCAGATATATTTATGTTTGAAATACTGAAGTTGCAAAAAAGCATCTGCAGCCAAGACCCCAACGGACCTCACCCCATGAACCTGGACCCACTGTTAAGTCAACACAACGCCATCTACTTTAATAACGCCATTGCCTAACCTTTATTACCAATGCCATCTGTTAATTTGCATAAATGTCAAATCCACACTACCCGCTTGCCAGCCCGCTGCTCGCTGTGTTCACCAATTTACACAAAACCTTGACAAATTATATACCTAAACCTTTCTCATAAATCACTTTATCTATTGGTGAAAACCGTGTGAAAATCTGTTGCGTAGTTTAAAAGATATAAGCGTACAGACAGCGGTAGCGACTTTGATTTATACTATTATACGTCAATGATACTATGTAATAAAGTTATAAGATACGCCAAAATCATAAAAACCAGAGCCAATTCAGTACTTTCATGAAGATATCCGTAAACTGGGTACTTGAAAATATAAAAATCCGCAGAGATACTCGTATCAAAAACATATTAATTTTGTTGATCTGTGTAATTATTGGTTAATTTTTATTTTTTCTTACATTAGCTCCACACCTGAGAAAAAATCCCTAAATGCCTTTGTCATCTTTTGGGATGCTGTATGATGGGTCTTTTTAGGGAAAAGAAGGAGTAGTTCTGGGAACGAAAAAGATTTTTGTTCATATGAAGATTATGAAGCAGTGATGTGTCACTAAACACGGCTAAAGCCATTTCAAGCAACGTTTCAATTCTGAATGGTGACCTTACACCAGGGCGATACTGTGAGTATCTTCCACTCTGGAACGTGCCGCAAATATACTTTATACTATTTTTAAATGAAGAATTTGTGAAATAACACAAATTAAATTTATTTGCGCACGCCGGGTTTCAAACAGTCAAACATACACACACAGTCAAATAAATAAATGAATCTCTGGCTTGCCATTGAAGTAAAATCATTTATTATTTCATAGTGCTTTCACACAAACGAAGTAGGTATTTAAATCCGTAAGTCTAAACTTAAACTTTAGGTTGCACAGTTTACACCCGCGCTGTGCAAGCGGGTTCCCTACAGAGCAGAGCATCGGACCTTCCCATATACCTACTTACATATATATGTATATTATAGTTAAAACAACTCGACAAAAAATCTCGATACAAATTATAATATATATTGCCCTTCAAAGATGGCGCCACTTCCGTTGCATCTCGCACACGAACGCTTTCAGCAGGTAAGTTTAAACCCAAAATTTCCTAGCTTCTTCTAGCCTGTTGGATAAGATCAAAGTGAACTAGTGAAGTATCTGTATTTATAATTTATAATTCTTATCAGCTCAATATAATATCTGATAGTTCGCGCAATGCGGGACCGGTATATTATCAAACTGATTTTTGGAATGTGACGACTGACGGGATTTTCGGGGGGCTTGCCCCTTGCCCCACTCCCTACTCCTAATTTTGTATCAATATTCAATTGGGACGAAGTTCTGGGTTGTGTGGTGTACCGGGTACCCTCATTTACATATACATTTAAACAAATTAATAACAAAATATATATCAGCTTCTCAGTAGCCGGGCCTACAAGGCCTACTGTACAGGGCCCGCAGATAAATGAATTTGGCAGCCACCTCTGGTGTGGAGCTCCAAAAAACCCTTGACCTGCACCGGCAAATAGTCGGGAAACGCGCCAAACGCGCGCCCAACATATGTACACGGTTGAAATTTGTCACGCGAGAACGGGTCGCTTCTACGACTCGTTCCGGGTTCATCAGCTCGGCTGCGGAATGATTTGCCGACCTCTGTGGTTCCTCCCTCCTACAACATGGGTATCTTCAAGGCCAATGTTCCCTCCTGCCTCTCCTCAAAATGACCCTCCACACAGCATCCCCAAAGATGATATAGGCCCTGAGAGAAATTATTTCCTCCGGGCCGGGGAGTTAATGTTAAAAAAAGTCATTTATTAATGTTACCTATGTATAAAAAAAATCATACAAAACTTTTATTTTTATGTGACACCTCACAAGAGAGCCCCCGTCCTTACATTGTATAGACAGGGGAACTATGTCACCACCCGGTTGGGCAGCGTTGTGAGGCGGGTTAAGATAGGGGCTGTAGGAAGGGATTTGTTAATGCGGGACTTGAGGAGGAAGAAAAACGAGTCGAAGAAACGACCCATTCTCATAAAGCCAACATCAACTGTGAAAGGGTGTTCTGCTGGCGTCCGTTGAGTTGCACGTACGTGTACCGGTGCACCGGGGATCAATGCTGCAAGCTCCTTAGAGCAGGCTCCATTGAAATATCTGTAGAACAGACACAGCTAGCCCATATTGCGTCTGTGCATTAGAGATAATTATTTGCACAAAGCAAAATATAAAATATTATTTTTATTGAATTATTTCAAAGCAAAATATTATTTTTATTTAACATTTTAAAGTTTGTTCTTAATATACCATGTTAATTTATTCATATATTAGGTCTATTGGTTAAATCGACTAGTTAAGTAGACTTATAAAAAAGCAAAAATATACCTATATCAGAAACAAAAAAAATGGCCAAGAATTATTTACAAGTACGGTCTATGCTTGGCGACAGTCGACACTCTTCCATGCCATATGTCTATGGTTAAAACATTGTAGCTATCTAAGAAAGGAAAAAAAGGGTTTCTAAATTTGCAAGCCTATGATTAATTTCAAATTGTGTAGGTATATATTAATTGAAAGATTTGACTTGAGGACGAAACTAGACATTTTTTATCATCATAATTATTAGAGTCATCTAGCGACAAGATTATAATGACTTTTCATTATTGCAATAGTAGTTTCCTACTTACCGTAGGTCTCAAAGTATGCTTTACATACACGAAACACCTCTTTGTGTAATGCATTCTTTGAGACCACGAGTCAGTTTATACATAAGGCATAGTTTGAGGACAGTCCCCAAACTATCGTGTATATCGAAAATCGAAATGTCTTCAAACTATGCGTTAGATATATGTTTCGATATATATTTAAAACGGAACATCATAGACGTATATAGCTGTGTGGGGGTGGTTTTTAAGGGCGGCTGCAACAAAATGGCGAAAAAAAAAAAGTGTATAAAAGTGTATATAATTAGGCTCAAAGTATGCGTTACACAAATATATATATATATATATATATTGACCTCTTCTCGTATATATATATATATATATATATATACTATCGACATAACTGCGTCTATCTGAAGGACTTGATTTTACATAGTTTTAACGAAAGTATAAACTAGCTTTTAAGCGTTTGATTATTGCTAGGTATTTACATTTTTGATAATAATTAATTTAAAAATATACAAAACGAAAAAAACGCCCTTTTAATGTTTCACCAATCTGAACTCCTTTTATATTCAATGCAGTGAGGCATCCTGCGTATATTTACTTTAATTTGGTCGACAATACAGCTTCCAAATATATATTCGTTTTTATGTTGACGACAAACCAACGTCTTGCAACGTTGCCGCTTATTCTTTCAATTTTGAGTAGGACTGTATAGGTATTTATAGAATATGAAGGCGCCAATATGACTGGCCCATACGTCGCGGACTCTAATCAACCCGGCGGCGACGCGCACGTAAACTTAATTAAATTGCAATGGGATTTTTTGAGACTTATCATTCAGAATAAAACGTTGCTTGAAGTGTGATTAGTTATTTTTAGTGACTAGATCTGTATTGCTGGGACCTTCCAATGCTTCATTCTTCTCCCCGGTTTGATTTTGCATCACGATAGTGATTACTGCATTAGTATGGCAGTTTAATCCGATGTGGTTTTTTCATATAAAAACATTAAGTCTTTTCATGTTAATTTTAAAGATTGAACTTTAGATATAAGTGGCTAATTATTACTACAACACGATTATCAGTTGAAATATTATGTGACCTATTAATTACAAAGAAATCGTAGACTTTGGAAAGATTTAATTTTGGAGGAGGGTATGGGTACCGCTGCCCCAGGAAATATTTATTGGATAACCAACACCTCTGCCATAGGTCACCCCAAGTGGTTCGCTACGTTTGGTGACTTAGCAAGGGTGCCCTATAATATGCTATGCTCATGTAATGAGATTTGTCTGGGTCTTCGTGGCGGATGCCTCTGCCCACCAGCTGCATAGAAGGCCGAATAGGGAGAGAATGGTTGAGAGAGTTCCTTTGATTTTCCTGTCATACTTTCTCGGAACATTGCCTTACACACCACAGAGGGAGGGATGGATTCATACGTCTGTCACTCCTGGACACACTGACCCCAGATTCCTACCCATCTTCCTATTCCTTCCCAGAACTCCCTCTCTTTCTTCACCTAAAAAGTCCCTCCACACAGCATCCCCAAAGATGACATAGGCCCTGAGGAGAATTATTTTAATAATTAATGAAAAATTAAATTAGAATAACGTAAATGCTTATCAAGTCTGCTTGGTACAAGTATCTTGTCGAATTGACTAATGCATTTTCGTTCACGGAATAAACATTTTCGAGGGTCTTTCGCAAACTTTACAACTAAATTATTTGTTAAATCCTTTGAAACAAAAAAGGGAAAAAATAATAGCGAAAGCATCAAACTATCTAAACAAATAAAATAACATGCCTTTAATTATAAAAAAAAATATTATTTAACAATCACGCTATTCCCGCAGAGGTTTGCATCGACTTTTATCAATTAAGTTCACGTCGTATATTCTCCCTACAACCTTTTCTTAGATCATTGGCTCTACACTTTACGTGATGTATAAACCACCTAAGCGTCCCATTCTTATCTTACTCATCACACTCACATCAGCCTTGCATTCTTTTACATTATGGGTACTGCTGCCCCGGGAACCATTTATTGGATAACCAACAATTCTTCCATACATCACCCCAAGTGGTTTGCTACGTTTGGTGACTTAGCAGGGGTGCCTATTATATGCAATGTTCATGTGGTGAGGTTTTTTTTTACTGGACTTATTAGTTAAGCAAGCAAAGATGAGTTGATTTTTTAAATACAGTTTATTGTTATCTATGTAGTGTTACAATATTTACACGTTGTTATGCCAGCTGTAGTTCTAAGGGAGACCGGGCGAAAGCACAAGACCGGAATCCTTCTCTTCTAGCATAAACAATAGACAACTAATTTATATGTTAGAGAATATAATGCTTCTCGCACTGAAGCTGTATGTGGCCTGCTTAAAGGTCGGAAAAGGAAAGGTCGCCCCCGATGGAAAATCAAAAAAATATTGTATATCCCAAAGGACTTCAATCAACAGAATTAAGACACAAACACTTTCTTTAAGTGGCATTGCATCGCACGCCGGGTACCTACTTGCTTTATAAAAAAGGTTATTTAAAAACAATTTCGTTAATCTTTCCGGATCGCAGGCCACGCTTAAGAGCGTTTAACCAACCAGAGGTCGAAAATCCACATTTCGTCGAAAGATGTTCTTACGATCATACAGGGCGGTTCCAATGAGAAAGATTAATTACTCTCCGTAACAGCTTTTTAAAATTATAACTCAATATCGATTTTATTTCATTTCAAATTTGCTTTAATATATACCTACATCCAAAAATGCTGAAAGGCGTGTTGATAAAACTATTAAAATTATGTATTTTTTGCAATTATTTTTTGATCATAAGTATTCATCATTTTTCAATAATGTCTGAGCAAAATAAGAATGTAAAAAAATCTGAAATGCATTAGTCTGTAAGTGGGCAAATAAATACACAAACGGACCAATTTTCGTCAAGAAACACATGAACGTATATATTTTTTAATGATTTTATTTAAACTAAAATTAAAATTCTGTAACATACGTTTACCAGATAATGTATTGATTTATTTTACTGCATGATTATATGATTTGAAATGGGTGTTGTATAACACAAAATCTTTTTTGAAAATTTAACAAATCTGCCAACGACCTATGATATAACCTTATTATACTAAAAATACACAGTTTTTCTCAAAATTCTCTCAAAAACGCTCTCAACATGGATATATTTTATAAAAACCTTTTAATTCACCTATTATAAAAGACGACTATTTGCGTACGGTTACGAGTAACTCGACAATATTTGAAAATATCTTACTTTTTTTACATTACAGGAGGCCCTGAGAAGTCAGAAGAACTAAACGAAACTAAAAGAATAATACCACTTCTAGCAAATTAGTTTAGGCAATTTCATCTTATTTTTAGAAATAAGCATGGATGCTGTGATTTAATATTAGTTTAAGAATGAATTTTAATTGATTTTTCGAGTAAGAAGTAAAATCACGGCTTTCAAAAAAAACGCAGCTTCGGCAAATTTAATATCAGCAAAATAACTATTATTTAATGCGTAAACAATGACGATATTGTTGCAACATTGTCTTGGTGATATAGAAATATTAATTACATACGTTTGACAAAGATCCATCCTTATTGAAGTCATATTTAGCGCCAATTTTGAATAATCCAGCTGATTTAAAAATAATCTTGTGCAATGTGCGATATTTAAGCATGATTGCTTTGTTTTCGCAGAGAACAGAAGACACGCTATTGAAAAGCGATGTTGCCAAACGTAGGAGTTGCGATACGCGAGTCAATCAAACATATATTATGCTAAAAATATACGTTCCTCTACTGCAGCGCCGCGGCTCGCCGCTCGGTGACAAAACACTGAACTAAAATAGTATATTTCAGTTGATTTAGGTACCAAAACCGCGTCCAGCTTATTTTCGTTTTTGAACTGTATGAGGGTACAGGAGTGGAGAAAACTTGAAATGACATGTGTTCAATCCTGCGTCCGTATACCGGACGCAGAATGACGGTCGGACGCAGGATTGAATGAAAGTGGACCATTAGAAGACGCAGCAATGATAGCGGGATGTATATATATATATATTATGAAGCCTTTAGCCTATCTTAAGGTAATTCTGTAATTAAATCTTTTAAAAATCAATTAAATCTACCTTCCTCTCGAGGTGACGCGACCTCTCAGTCGCTTGGACAAAGGGCCGCCGGCAGTGCCGATCAGTGACCGCCATCCATCGCTCTCCGCATGGTCGCGATCCACAGTCCGTATCATCCGTATCGTCCCATCGCGCATCACCTTCATCCACATCGATAAAAGCTGCAGCGGCGATGCCGGGCACTAAGTCGACAGATATTCCCGATATTTATCGCCGATTGACGGATGAATGTGGCCGGACGTGACGCGAGGAGGAAAGGGTGCCTCGACACGACAAAGAGCTCAATACTGCATTACGGTGAACAATAATACCTACACATGGGCAGCTCTCGGAGAGTGTGCAAACTTGTTTTTTTAAACACTCTCATCATCGCATTCCAAATTGGGGAATGCTGTCAGGCTGAAGAGAGTGGGGAAGTTCCTGAATATTCATACTTGGTCACCAAACAGGCAAAAGCCGAGTCAAGCAATCGATTCTGAATGGTGGTTTTTCACTAGGGTGTTATAAGATTCTCTATTACCTACTGCGAATTTGAATAGATATCTGAAACCACACTATTCTGGAATTTAAATAATGAATTACTTTGAAATTTTAATAGATATCTGGAATTATCATAACATTCCCTAATTTCTTGGGAATGGGATGGCATAGTCAGAGTCTTTCTCAAAAAGAAGAAAAAAATAGAAATTGGAATGTTGATGAAAATGTTTTATTGGCTTTTGTGCCTTTTGCAATGTAAACGGAGTTATTTTTTAAATTATTTAAATAATAGATCGGTTCCTGCAGAGCATGCTCGAAGCTTTTATTTTATATGAATTTTATTTAATTTTATATTATTTATATGAAGCATTATGGAACGCGATACAAATCCAACGGATTTTGTTGTTCAAACGAATTATTCTATTAAATTTATGGCTTATGTCGTTTTGCATAATTCCATAATATTATCGGTGATCCACTATACATATAACTTTAAGGTTATGTATTTATCAACCAGACTGTAGGCGAAAACTTTGCAGACGCCTACCGGAATACGTTAATCCTCCATTTTCTGAGGTAGGATTAAAGAAGGATTTTGATATAACTGAACTTAAGTGTAAATACGTCAGCAAAGTCCATCCTATGAGTTTAAATGCCTCTCATGATATCTTACCCCGGTATCCCTCGAGGAAAGACAATTCAGACAAATGTCAGACAGCGTTTCGTCCCAATACTATAGAAGGTATACTTAGCTTCATAAATACATCACAACCAACACACACAATACGGACTCGCGAATAAAAACACCAGCGACAATCCCCGTATTGTATCGACGCCAAATGACGCGAGGTTCGTGGAGGCCGTAAATTTCGACACTTACAACTTTTTCGAGGAGACATTTTGGAATGTTAAAACCCCGATTTTGACGGCTAGCGGGCCCTAAAAACGCGGCGCAATAAAACATATATGCGCATTTTGAAAGAAATTGCCTGATTTACAACCAACGAAAAGTTATTTCAACAGAATGATCGAATTTGGACGTGTTCATTTTTTTCCGAGGACTTCAAAAGGTAAAGCTTGTTAAAATACCTATTTATTTTGGTGGATACCTCCGCCAAACCACGCGCATAAATAACTTTAGGTGTACAGAATCATTGAACGTTAAACATCAATGGAAAAAATCAAACGTATTTTGTACTTGAGCACATTCATGAAAACCCTTTTAATTTATATTTTGGAAGCAGTACCTTTCGGACATACCTACATCTAAAAACAATAATGTTTCATTTATCAGATTTAAGACAATTATTTTGTCTATATTGTTGTATGCTGATGATGCGGTGCTGATTTCTAACACTATGGAAAATCTACAGTCTCTAGTATCTAGGATGAATGAAGTATGTATGAAGAATGAGTTAATGATGAATGTAAGTAAGTCTAAAGTCACGGTAATATCCCAAAAACTAACAATGAAAATAAAGTCATGGTGTTTGAAAGAGAGAGTAGGAAAATAATATGCAATATAGTTGTGACTGATGAATACTTGGAGCAGGTGGATGAGTTTGTGTATCTGGGTAGTGTGTTTACGAGAGATGGGAAGGCTGATATAGGGATATTGAAAGAAGGGTGAATGCCGGTAACTCCTTTAATACTGGACTGAATGCCGTTGGCGCTAATTAAAAACTGTCAAAAGAAGCGAAGCTAGCAGTCCACAATGGAGTACTGGTACCAACCTTAAGTATGGCAGTGAGGCATGGAACTGGCAGGGAAAGGATGAAATTAAACTGAATGCTGTTGAAATGAAATCCCTGAGGCGTATGTGAGGTAAAAAATGTATGATCGTTTGAGAAATGTAGTTATCCGCAAAGAACGTAAGGCTGATGTAAGCATAATGAGTAAGATTAAGACAGGGACGATCAGATGGTTTGGGCATGTAGAGCGAATAAACGAAGAAAGTAGTGTAAGAAAAATATACGACGCAAATGTGAATGGTAGAAGAAGTTGGTTACGCCCGAGGAAGACATGGCACGATCAACTGAATCAGATACTTGAGTCGGGCCATGTCAAAAGTCAGAATAATTGAAGAGAATGTATGAGACGATTTATGAATGTGAGTGGGGCAAATAGTGTGTGCCAAGACCGAGTTGTTTGGCGGTCCGTCTTCTCTGCCTATTTTGTTATTTTGTTAATAGTAACATATTTCTATTTTAAATCACTAAGAATTCATTTGTTAGCTCTCAGTAATAAATGTTTTCACACGTTTACTGAAAAGTCAAAATTTCCATCTCGAGTGGGAAATCAACGCGCTCCTTGATAATAACAATGAAATACAACAGTCAAGTGTTTAACTCGCGGATTAAGTATTCGGCTCTTATTCCGCCCTTCAGGGCAACTTGAGCTCAAACTCAACATGAATATAGTTTAGTAAAATAGATACTTAATATCGGCGGGATAATAAGGTCTCAACTTCTATTTCCACTTCACTCCATCACCAGGCAAATCATAGGTTATAGGTTATGTATCAAACATACCAATTTCGGTTGATGTTCGGTAGTTATTCCTGCATGAATTATTCTCTTGAGATTTTTTTTTACTTTAATGAACTAAAATTTGCTTTTAACTTTTCAGACAAGCTATACAGTAGTTAACTATCTCCCAGTAATCAAATATTTTATTTTTTTTGAAAATTTAAAAAACTCTTTCGTGATTTTTTACGTACGTGTTACTAACGGTGTTCAATCGAATTGTAATTTTTTCTTAACAAATCTGACGAAAAACCAATTTTGAGTTGTTCTTTTATACCTAAGTTCAATAATATTTTCATTCAATTTTTAAAAACAGTTATTTATTAACAAGTTCTTCTACTTATTTCAGTTAAAAAATATACACATTTATATTATTTCCATGAAATGAAAAAGAAATTGGCTTTATTTTTATTGCTTATGCCTTCATTGATTTCCGAGTAAACGTAATTTTTTTTTATTTTTATTGTAGGTTCGCACAAAATATATTGAAAAAAATATTTCAAGCGTAGTTCAATCTCACCCAGTTTATTTAGGCACTTTTCTCCGACCAGTAAAACTGACCCCCATCTGGCGCTCGTTAATAAATTTTGACTGGTAAACATCTTGACCTTTGAAACTTTAGGGTCTTATTACAATCAAACCGGTTACAAGATATGTCCGAACTACTGTGTTCAAAACCATTAGTTTGTGTTAGGACATTTTTACTTCCTGAAGGATCGTTATTTTAGGGCTATTTTTTTAATGTTTTATTGATAATAATAATTAGATAATTTGTAGAGCACCGTTTTTGTGAAAAATTACCTCAAAGGCGTAGTGTCCTTGAATTGATATTATTACGCGTAAATGGCACCATAAAATAATATCCAAGTGATCTGAAATTAGGAAAAAGTCTACTCCTAGTACTTCTGCACATAAATTAAACCCAAATTTCTCATAAAACTTATATCAGATTCAATATAAGCTAAAAAAAGTGGCATTACAACACATATTAGAAAAGTGAAAAATAGCTATGACTTAATCTGACGTATCCTGTATGTAGTTTTTTTTTCGTTTTTTTTCGTTTTGTTGTTTGAAACATTTTCAGAGTGTTAACAATTATTACTATTAATATTGAAATTGCCATTGCGACATGTACAGATATTAACACTCCAAGTAAAATGTTCAAAGCACGTGTGCATCAAGATTTAGTTGTTACTAGGTGTAGTTGCTACTAGTGAAATAACAGAAATAATAATAAGAAAAATAAAAAATTAAATATTGTAATTATAATATTATAAACAAAGAAAGAAAAGAAAGAATGAAAGCAAATAAATAATAATAAACAATCACATACAAAATACTTATTTTATTTTCCAAATACTTATTTTTGCCACGACGACATATAAGTCTATTGCAGCTAATAATATTAACACACTTTATTGTTGTATATCTTGCAATACAGATGATTGGATATTCTGATTAAAACGCAAAGAAGTTACTTTCCCACGTAGTTAAAAATTCCTTGCAGCTCATTTGCAGTTCCTTCGTTTGTTTTATCTCGCTTAGGAGGTTGAGCGGTCCAAGGCATCGGTTTCCCTCACATGCGTCACGGATTCAATCCTTTATCTAGAAAAGTCGTCCATCGATGATCAAGTAAAAATTATATCTCATTTGTTTTTATGTGAGTACCGCACAAGAATTCCAACAGCTCCCGATCGTCTGTCAGAGGTGAGGGAGAGGAAGATGGGGAAGTACCTAGATATTCTTAAAGTCCCTAGAATTTCGCGGAATTCCTGAAATTCAAGAAGAAACACCAGATAACTTAAAAGACATTATATTCAACATAAGCAAAACAACAAACTGCAGTCTAGGATCAAAGGACATTGAAGAAATCTACCGAGTTACGCGAAGGGAAAAACCTACTCAAGCCAGGGATAACAAACCACGGACTGTAATTGTAAAACTAACCTCAGTAACGCATAAAGAACATTTACACTCTGCAATAAAAAAATTTAACCAAAGTGAAAATAAAGAAGGAAAAATGAATACAAGTGTTATAGGTATGTCAGATCCCTGAATTCCAATATATGTTTCTGAACACATAACTTTTCAAGCCAAACGTTTATGGTTCCTAGCCAGGCAGTTAGCACGGGAACATAGTTATAGATATGTCTGGACAAAGGCTGGGAGAATTTTTGTAAAAAGGGACGATAATTCGAGGCCAATACTGATAGATTCGGAGCAAAAGCTAACGGACATTAAATGACTAGAAGGTACTGTTTTTTCTCTTATACTATTATTATTATTTTCAACAGCAAGCACTAAACATCTAGATCACTATCAGATCATCCCATTTATCACCATATTATACACCAAGTATTTCAAATTATTATTAATACCGTGCAATTTGAACCTAACACAAGCATTATCTCCATCAACAAACACCAAACTTCAATTAAAATATTTTTATTGTCTAATCTCCCTCTTTGCAATTGTAAATATAGGCCTAAAACGCAGCAATCCTAAGATAACATTTCATAATATATCTAAAATAAAATGGGTTTAAACGCTTATATGGAAATAGATAATCTTGGAGAGCCAAACAATGAATTTATCATAGAAAAAATTGATGAACTCAAGGAATTCAATTGGAACTCAAACAAATTTAATATTATACATCAAAATATCCGTACAATGGAAAATTTTGATGACTTTCTTTTATTTTTAGACAGTATTAAGTCAACTGCTACATTTCAATGACACAGGATATCATGAATATCACACAAAACAAAAATTAAATCAAAATAGTGGAGTCGTAACCTACATTCGCGATGAAATTCACTGTCAAGTTCAAGAAATTTGCATCAGTCAATCAAATTGTCTGAAATTAGTTATTAATGGATATCTATGTATTTTAGCCATTTACAGATCACCATCATTCCATGACATACATCCATTTCTAGAAAATCTCATATCTGAACTCAAAAAATGTAGTGATTTCAAACAAAAAATATTGATGGGGGATATAAATATTAACATATTTGGAAATATACACAGACAATGTCACGATTACATGTGCGCCATGGCAGAAAAAAATTTCGCAATAAATATTAAAGTTCCTACCAGGGTTCAAAATAATAGCATGTCATGTTTAGATCACATAAATACCAGAAATATTATAGCTGCCAATGCATTTGTTATACACAATACAATAACTGATCACTATACAACAGCAATAAGCATTTCAAACACATCTCTTAAAAAACAAGTAAAAACTAAACATTTCACATCATCCATCTGCTATGAGAGATTAATTAGTGATCTAAATGAGGAAACATGGCAAGATGTATGTGGAATTACTGATGTTAACAACGCATTCAACTTATTTATTAACAAAATCAACATGCATATAACACAAAATTCAAAAGATAAACTCATTGCACATAAAAAAATACAACTTACTCCTTGGATTAGCAGTGGTATTGTAAAAGCTATACACAAAAGAAATCATTTACACAAAGTGGCGACCAAAGATCCACAAAACACTCTTAAACAACAGAATTACCGTAGGTATCGTAACATTTGTAAAGATGTTATGCGTAATGCAAAAGAACGGTACTATAAACATCAACTCGATCGACATCCATCTTGTAAAAACATGTGGAACATCGTTAAACAAATTACCAATACTAAACATACAATTGACCCTAATATTAATGAACTCCTGATTGGAAACACAGCCACCACTGATTCGGGCAAAATTGCTTGCCACACTAACCAATACTTTACGGCGGTGGGATCTAACCTTGCGGAAAACATCCTAAGTGTTACCAAGGAAACTGAAGATTCACTGGCATCGGCAATAGAAACAAAACATAATTCTTTTTCATTTCAATTTTCACCCACGACAAAAGAAGAGGTTTTAAAAATTATTGACAATCTCAATAATACACATACGAAAGGTCCTGACGGTCTTAACACTCATATACATAAAATCATTAAAAACAATATTGCATCACCTTTATCGAACATTTTCAATAAAAGTTTTTCTCTAGGGGTTTTCCCCGACCATCTTAAAAATTCTTTAGTAGTACCAATCTACAAAAGTGAACCTAAAAACCAAGTGGGCAATTATAGGCCAATATCCCTATTAAGTGCTATCTCAAAAATAATAGAAAAAATATTTAAAAATAGATTAAGTAATTATGTAGAGAGCCGAAAACTTTTAAGCAAAAATCAGTTCGGCTTTCGGCCGGGGAGGGGAACGGACGATGCTATTGCGCAACTTACAGAGCATATTTCTAGAAATATAGATCGCGGAAAGAAAAACATTGCACTGTTCTTAGACTTAGCCAAGGCTTTTGTTACGATTTCACATAAATTACTCCTCAAAAGATTCAAAAATATTGGCATTGTAGGTATGCCCTACGAATGGTTAAAGAGTTACTTAACGGGTAGAAGCCAGCAACTCAAAATGGGAAAAATAGTAAGTTATTCACTAGACACTAACTTTGGGGTACCGCAGGGAAGCACATTGGGACCTCTTCTATTTATAATCTACATAAATGAGTTATGCGACCTAAAAGTAGGCGGAAAAATTATTACATTCGCTGACGATACAGTAGCTATATTTGAAGGAGACGACTGGACTCAAACACATAAACACGCTGAAAGTGGAATCAATGCGATAAAACAATGGCTTGACCAATTGTATTTTGAAGAAAAATACTTTTTTAACATTGAACTGAAGTTACATATGTGTAATAATTATGGGGAAAAAAAAGAACTCTGTTAAAAGCCCTATTATTGCTTCCCCTTACACCTCCCAATCTGAAGAATCGGACTCAGACGCTGAGGAGATTGAAGCCGAAACCAACCCTGACCTTAGTCATGTATCAGGACACCAGACATTATCCGGTACCCAAATTGCCCTAAAAGCCCTACAGGACGCTTTGGCTGAAAAACCATCCAAAGTCTCCAAAGAGCAGCAGCTCAAAGTATCAAGAAACGTGACAAATGTTCTCGGCTCCGTTGCACAACTTTTGCTAGAGAAGGAAGAACTTAGAGGAGACCTAAATTCGGCTCTAGCTAACATCAAGGTCTTGCAAGCTGAGAAGAAAATGGCGGAAAACTATGCAAAGCAGCTGCTGGATAAAATACAACAGCTTGAGTCAGATCTGGGACCAGTAATGCGCCGAGTGGCTGATGCGACAGAGGCTAGCCTTTCTTTCGCTGAAGTCACAAAGAAAAAACTCCCAGTGCCCCCGCCACTCACTCGTACCAGCATCAAAATAGGGAAACCAAGACCATCTGTATGTTTTTTTCCAAAACTACCGGGGGTTGATGATAGCGATGGCACAAAAAAAATAATTAAGGACATTGTTAAGCCATCGCAGTTAGGAATAAGGATAACGGGAGTAAAAAATATCAAAAACAAAGGAGTCATTATCCACACTGCCAGCAGCCAGGAACAAGAAAGGCTTTTAAATGATCCTGTTATATGCAGCTCCGACTTGCTGAGTGCCCGTCTTCCAATTAAGAGGCAGCCTAGAATGATATTCTTTAATGTGCCCCGTGAACTTACGGACGAGAACTTTTTAGAGAAGGCCCTCTCCGGAATCTCTGATTCTAATGACTTCAAAGAGTGTGCATCCAAGTGCAAACTAAGTCATATGGCTGGAGCTCGAACCGGACCGTCTTGCCACAGAGTGTACTCGGTGCCTGCTAACATTCGTCATGCATTGGTGGAACAAGGACGTGTATTTGTGGACTGGACCGTTTGCGGTGTGCGTGACTTTGTTGGACTTACAGTGTGTCTGAATTGCCAAATGGTCGGACATTCGCACAAGTATTGCAAAGATACAAAGAGATGCTCCCACTGCGGTGTAGAAGGACACGCGCGTGAGGCCTGCCCCGCTGCTGCTGCAGCACCCAGTTGCGCCACATGCGCACGTTTTGGAAAGCCTGCAGCTTCACGTGCCCACCCCACCGGAGATAAGGACTGCCCGGCCTACAAAGCAGCACTATTGAAGGACCTCTCCACCATTGACTATGGCATCTAACCATACCGAAATAGATGGCGAGGTACTTGCTGTTGATGCATTAAATATATTATATCAAAATGTGAGGGGTATTCGAACAAAGACCGTAAGTGTGCGCAATAATATTTTAATCAATAATTATGACATTATTTGTTTTTCCGAAACATGGCTGAACTCAACAGTATTTAGTGAAGAATTGTTTGATGATAGATATGTAATATTTAGAAGAGATCGTGAGTCAACCAAATCTGTGTCTAAAGAAGGTGGCGGAGTTCTAGCCGCCGTTTCTAAAAAACTTCTTGTGTCAAGAAAAACGGAGTGGGAGAGTGACAATGAAGATTTGTGGCTTGTAATTAAGTCTCGTTCCAACTCGCTCATCTTTATATGCATCCTCTATATTCCTCCTAGTGTAACCGTTGATAATTATTGTAAACATATTGAAAAATTACAGGATCTGTATTTAAAGTTTTCAACTTCCAATTCGCAGTTTATTTTTGTTGGTGATTTTAATTTGCCCGAAATTAAATGGATACCTGACAATTCATTCAAAAATAATGTACTTTCCCCTTCTAATTATAAAAGCATGAAAGCACATAGTCTTGTCAATCTCTCATCAATTTGCAATTTGTATCAATTCAATTATGTACTAAATAGAAATGAAAATTTATTGGATCTTGTTTTTTCAGATAAAGTTAACATTGATATACATATAGCACCAGGCTTAACCAAATTGGATCAATATCACCCTTCATTTGAAATTATAGTGAAACAAAATAAAGATCAATTCTTAGAAATGAATAAAAGCGATTCAAAATATAACTTCAGGAAGGGAAACTTTGATGAATGTCGACAGGATCTATTGTCTGTTAATTGGATAACTCTCTTTAAAAATAAAAATGTGAATAGCATGGTAATCTTATTATATGAAAAATTGTGGGAAATTATTGACAAATACTTTAAAAAATATGGTACTCAAACAAAAAATCAATATCCTGTCTGGTTTAATCAGCAATTGATTGCTCTTCTTAAGAAAAAAAACAAAGTTAGACTTAAGGTAAAAAAACATGGTTATGAGTCAGATTATAGGGAATTCTCTTATTTAAGGAAATTTACAAAAAAAATACAAAGCGAATGTTATAAATCATATATCAACTCTGTCGAAAGTGGTCTGCAAGGTAACATAAAGTTATTCTGGTCGTACTCAAAATCATTACGAAAAAATAACTGTATTCCTAAAGTAATGCATCTTGACGATATTTCCGCGAATGACGGTGAAAACATAGCAAACATATTCTCTAAATATTTTTCATCTGTTTATACCAAGTCGGAATCATCTACTAATGATTCAATGCCAAACATAACTGAACACAATCAAAGCAATTTGGGTAAAATACATATTAGTGCAGATGAAATAAAATGTTTTTTGAGTAAAATAGATCCCAGTAAGGGCCCAGGACCTGATAAAATTCCTCCTTTCTTTGTTAGTTGCTGTGCAGACTCTTTATGTTTACCGCTTTTTATAATTTTTAATGCATCCCTTACCACGGGAACTTTTCCCGATCTGTGGAAAAAAGCACACGTGGTCCCAGTATTAAAATCGGGAGACCCATCTTTAATAAAAAATTATAGGCCAATCAGTATACTATCCTGTTTTGCTAAAGTTTTTGAATCTCTGATATATAAAAGTATTTTTTCACATTTTAAACCCCTTCTCTGCGCTAGGCAACATGGGTTTGTTCCTCAAAGATCAATCAACTCAAATCTTTTGGAATTTTGTAATTATGTTTGTAATTCTTTTAATGAAAGATTACAAGTAGATACAATTTATACTGATTTCCAAAAAGCTTTTGATAGAGTTAACCACTCCATCTTACTAAAAAAACTTGAACAAATTGGAATACATGGAGACCTATTACGCTGGGTGAAATCATATTTGTATAACAGAACTCAATTAGTTCTTATTAATGGATACAAATCATCCCCTATAATTGTAACTTCTGGTGTACCACAGGGTTCAAATCTTGGCCCCCTGCTTTTTCTTATATTCATAAATGACCTTGGCTCGAAATTAAACTGTGATTATGCTTTTTTCGCCGATGATCTTAAAATTTTTCGTAAAATTAAGTCTGTTTCCGATCATCAGCTGCTTCAAAATGACCTCGACACACTCAATAACTGGTGTACTGTCAATGATATGCACTTAAATGTTGAAAAATGTTACATTTTAAACTTTACTAGAAATAGAATTATAAAAGATTTTTCTTATGTTATCAATAATATTATTCTCAAAAAAGTTTCTTCAATAAGGGATCTAGGAATCACTCTTGATTCTAAATTCATATTTGATGTACATATTAACAACATTAAGTGCAAATCATTAAAAATGATGGGATTTATTCACAGAATATGTAAACCTTTCAAAGATCCTCAATCAATTCTAACACTTTACAATGCCTTAATTAGAAGTAAACTTGAATATGGAAGCACTATTTGGAATCCACATTACTGTAAATATGAAAACATTGTAGAATCAGTACAAAAAAAATTACTAAGAATGTTATCCTTCAAATGTGGACTACACGACCATCTCAGATCATACGATGTACGTCGTGATTACTTCAAGATTGATACACTTAAAACTAGAAGGCAATTGACTGATCTAATATGTTTACATAAAATTATTCACAGCCATCTTGATACTAAATTATGTCTTAACAGTATTAAAATTAATGTCCCCAATTCCCATTGTTTAAGACGCCATAACATTTTTCATATTAATATATTTAAAAATAATATCGCCTACTTCAGCCCTCTGACCCAGATGTGTCGACTGTATAACAAGATAGAGTGCGCTGATGTGGATATTTTTGTTGATAATTTGTACAGATTTAAAAAAAAAGTTCTAGCGCTGTTAAAAAGTACTAACTAATTATATTGTGTGAATTGTCCCTCTATGCATGCTTGCGTATTTCATATGTCTTTTACCACTCATTGTAATGTGTTACTTAAGTGACCTTGTATATAATTCTGTATTTTAATTTGTGATGTTTTTGTTTTTCTAATTGTATTTATTTGTATTTAATTGTACGTAATTGTAGATTTTTATAATTGTATAATAACTGAGTTTTATAAGTGGATTGTTCTCATGTAAATGTAAACATCTGTAAAACCCAGTATAAATAAATAAATAAATAAATTGACAAAAATCTACTTACATTAAATATAGCTAAAACTAAATACATAAGATTCAGCTCAACTATAACAGGACATCCTAGTACATCATACACAATAAAAACACATAAGACTAACTGTAATTCCGACAATATTGATTCTAACTGCAACTGTGAAGCTTTGGAAAGTGTGAAAAACATCAAATATCTAGGCGTTATTATAGACAATCATCTTAAATGGAAATTTCACATCAACAACCTTTCAATAAGGGTAAGAAAATTGATTCACGTATTCTTTGTATTACGAAATATAATCAAACAACAAGATCTAAGAAAAATATATTTCGGATTATGCAACCCCATCTTAACGTACGGTTGTATTGGTTGGGGAGCGTCAGGTAGAACAATTTTAGATCCATTAGTAAAGGCCCAGAAATCCATAATTAGAGTCATTATGCGTAAACCCTATAGGTTTTCTAGCGATCAGCTCTACAAAAAAATTTATGTACTTGATATTCGTCAAAACTATATAAAAAAGGTTATTATCCACGTACACAAAAATGTAGAAAATCTTAAACAAATTGAACATAAATATATAATAAGAAGTCACACCAGAAAGATCTCATGGTCCCAGGGAACAATACGGCAAAGCTTCAAAAGACATACACATATCTGGGACCGAAATTGTATAATAAAATCCCCCCAGAATTAAATATTAAAACATGTAAAATGGCATGCATCGGTACAATAATAACTAAATGGTTGATTGACTTAGGTATTATTGAGTCTGAAATATTATTAAATAATGTCACTTAAAACTTAAAATTATGCATGGTTAACTATTAATGGTAAAATCAGTAAAAACTTAGTAAAGTATATTTAAACTTAGTATATATTTAATCTACAAAAAAAAAAAAAAAATTGTTTTGGTTTTTTTTTCTTTTTATAGAATACATTTTTTGCATTTTTCACCAGCATTTGGTTCCTTAGAACAGGCAATCTGTCTAGCTAGGAATTAATAACGAACAAGACATAATAACACTTGTACACATTTTAAAATTTACAGTTATTTGAAATATTATTATTACGTAATTTTGCTGTATAAATGTAACTAATGTAATAAATAAAAATAAAATTCTGATCTGGTCACCAAACACGTCTAAAGCCATTTCAAGCAACGTTTCAATTCTGAATTCTTTTAATAATAATAATAATAACGTAATATTTGTATAGCGCAGTTTTGTGTCATTTCACTTCAAGTGCGCTTAACTATAATAAATTTAAAAATAATCCTACAGTGTTCTTTACGAGATCATTACAAAATATTTATAAAATAATACCTATGAAATAAAGAATATACAGTATTTACAAAACAATGACAAGAGAACAAAGATTAACAAAACAGTGCTGTTATAACACAGAGGAAAATAATAATATACAATAACAGTGTTATTGTTTTCTTTCAACAAGGCAATCTACGACTCTGTAACGTCCTAAAAATTAAAAAGAATAAATTGTGAAATAATATAAATTAATCAAACGAAAATTAACTGGGATTTGGATTTGAACCCGTGAACTCCAGATTCGCAGCCAAAGATCATAACTATTCACCTAAGGAGGCCGTCAATATGATGGCAGTAGGAAGGATTGAAATTTTGTGAAGTTATTTGGGATTTGGGAAATTTTGACTTTCTGCACAAATTCCGTACCCACTTTCAATCAAAATATTTTTATCATAAGCAATCGTTAATTCTGTTCCTATTTTCTTTTTGTATACATTTTTTTTTACCCAACACCAGACATTCACACCCGCTTCCTATCAATTCCACCCAATATTATCCAAGATCTTTATCAGAGTCTCGTCCAGCGATTTGGACGGAGGACCAGGCGAGCAGAGGACTAAAGGAGTAAGGAGTACGAAGGAGCCGAGGTCGCCTTGCGAGCGGGCCCGGTCACCGCGACCTGAATAATTCATACCGGCCCTTGTCCGCCCCGCCTGAATTGTTAAACGCTCATTATTTACGGGCTGGTCCGGCCCATTGTTTCGATGGTCGCGGTTAGGGCAGTGTAGTATTTGAACTTGTAATAAAACCATTTCATGAGTAGGTATATTGAAATATCATCCTTAAATAGATGTCGTAAGTATAGTTAATTATACGAAGTTTTGCTTTATCCCAATAGATGTCAGTTTTGTAGTATATCAGAAAAGTACCATATATCGTAGTTTGTGTCTTATATACGAACTGTTATTGTGATTCTGAGGGTAGAACGCCATCAGTCCGGCAGCCGCCAGTCTCGGAACTACTTTAATCCTGCTCAAGTTTGTTACATCCCAATAGATGTCAGTTGAGTAGTATATCAGAAGAGCAGGTACCATCTATCGCTCGTTCGTGTCTTATTACGAACGGTTACGATTATTCGGAGGGTAGGGTGAATGCCATCAGTCCGGCAGCTTATTCAAGTAAGGACATCTAGTCCAGTTTAATATTCATTGTAGTTTTTAAGATAACTTAATTACTCAACTAGTAATCACACGAACCTCAAACATATTTGGAAGTTTCAATGTTGTATTAATCATTGAGATTGACAGATACAACAGATATGATATAAGATTTTCAGGACCAAAAGTATAATCGTCATCTTATTTTATGCGTGTTGGGCTTTTATATATTTACCCCCTTGCTGAAGGGCGTGTTTTGGATATTGCACAACTGATAAACGGCCATTTAACATTCATTATTTATTGTTTGTCAGTTGTGAGCGGTTAGGAGCAAGTTAGTCAGTAGGGCATTTACAGTTTTCCTTACGTGTCTTAAAACAAATTGAAATATGTAAGAAGTTTGTGATTTTCCTGAAATGAAAATAATACTTAAACGGAATTGAATCGAATTGCTTCATATTTGGCCAACATTTAGGGGGTGCGTATGCTACCGCAAGCCGAAACACGAATCATGGGAAAAGAACGACCGAACCGCAAACACCGTTTGCGGTTGGTTCGCTATTTCAGTGTCCATAATTAGATATATAGATTGTGGTGAAGCGTCTTTCTATGCAACTTTGTAGTGTATTTAAGAATGTAGAAGTGATGACCAACGACGGTGATAGGGGGTTAAGCTAATTGTCTATTGCTCGGTGTCCGGTGTTATACAGTTACACCAAAAATTAAATGCAGAAAACCACATTAAGAGAATTAATGCTTTCATCACGGTATCATTTCTACATACATAAACATAGACTTCCTACATAAACAACACGGCGAGGGCGCATCATAACCCGAAAAATATCACAATTAATATAAATTCATTCGCTTGTTCATCTTATTTTATGAATAATTTGTTTAATCTAGTGGGAAGAGGGAGAATGAACGATATATTTAATTATCATTTTAATTCTTACTTCACCTACTACATTCATACTTTGGCTCTAAAATTCTCTGTTTTATTTTCTTGATTGATTGTATCTTCTTATATATATTATGTTGACTGATATACATAAATATATTATAATTCTGTATTCTGTACAAATTTACGTATATTATGTTTATAAAAGCCCTACGAGCGTTGAATGAATGAATAAACTAAATTATGATATATTGTAATTTATTTTGATTTAGATTGTGTACTCCCACAAAAATAAATTACTACAAATTCTTTTGGCAGTGAAAATCTCATATCTTACATTATAACATTAGAACTTTCTAAAGAAGATTATTTTTTCAGCAATTATTTAATAGTAGATCCCTATCGGATAAAAGTTGGAAAACGTCCAAAAAATATTGGATTCAAGATACTGTACATTTTAGCTATACTACAGTTCCAAAAGTTGACAAACCTCCATCAAAAATTGTGATTTTTTTTAATGGATACTAAAATTACGTAGTTGGAAGTCCCACACATCCACTGGGCGCCGAATCTTTCGAGGCGACAAAAGTGTCGGCGCCCGGTATTTAAGAGAGTTTGTAGAATATTTGGGGAATGAATACGAAATGGACACCCGGACCCGTCGACTGTCGGATTTGTTTCGGGGAACATAAACACCGCGTTACCATGGCAACTACAGCAGCCAGCAGCCTCCGTTTATGTGACCGAAGCCTTTATCCCTGAATTATGCCAGTGATATACATAAACACGGTCGGGTGCTAACACATACCACACCACGCACAGCTAACGGCTCAAATCTATATGCAAGGTACCTACTGCATAACACAGCACCTACTAATGTACCGCCAGCTTCTTACGACTTTGTTCCACAAACGCCCATTCCATCTCACTGTGTCCAAATGGGTTAACAGAGACAGCTTTCGTGGCCTGTAAACCTAGTACCTACCTGACAAATTAATATAACACAGATGTCGATTGGCGTTACATGGGCCAAAAATTTCTGTCGTTCTTAATATGTACAAATATTAAAAAAATATACTTACATATTTGTTTATCCCGTTGTGGGATCTTATATTGAAAAACAATATTATGGGAAAGCCAATAGGAACATTACCATTAACGTTTCTGTTGATTTTTACTGTTCAAAGGTGATTTTTTATTGAACCTTGCATCACTAAATCATGAAAAATAACGAAAATGTATGTATCCTAAAACACAAAAAAAAATTCCAGGATCTAACTTTTTCACGTGATCATCAGTTGTAAATGATTTTAATTTTATTTTAAATTCTGTATCACGAGTACTTATGTATGACTCTGTTATATGATATAAATATTCATCTTTTTTTTATTTTTATTTTTTATTTATTTATTTCATCCAAAAAATATATGAATACATTATATAATCTCATATTACAGTCGGTATTGGTTACAATATTTTAAGTGCATTTTCCCTTTTTATTTTCTTTTACACAGTAAGTAGTAATAATAACATAATTTTAATGACAATAACATGTTACTTACAGAGTTAAAAACATGGGGTAATGAATGATGCATTAGTAAGTAAATATCTATAAGTTAATAACATTGTTATTAGAATAATGTTATAAGAATAATTGATGCCAATAAAGCTGTATCAAAATAGGGAAAAAGATATGGAGGTAAGAACTGTTATAATATAGAAGTAACATAATATATATTTTAAGTTGCGCATAGTCTGCCTCACTAGGCGAACCTGTATTGAGGCAGAATTTTTAGTAAAATTGTTTCTCGTAATTTTGTCTATGGTTTACTTATGAATGTATAATATATGTTCTTATACAGCAATACTTTGTTTCTGTTTACATTATTGCTGATACACAATACAAAAACAGCAATTTTATTACTACAATAACCATTAATGACAAGGCGTTTGGGTGAGGGCACCAGTAAAGGATCGATCGTTAGAACATATCCAAATTTTAACATTTTTTTTTAAATTCTTTCTGTGTTTGACTCAGTTTGATATTATCAGGAAGCATGTTGAATATTTTTGTGGCAAAGTATCTAAAACTACGTTGTCCAAAGGTGGTGGAGAGTGCTGGAACTTGCAATGTGTCTTTGTTAGAATTACGTGTAAATCTTAAGAATATATTTTTTTCGTAAAGTACGTGTTTGTTTTTAAAGAGATGCATGAGGATAGTTTTTACATATATCTGTCGAACATCAAATACTCTCATTATATTAAATATTAAGTCACTGTTTGCAGTTAGAGGAAGTTTGAGAATAATTTTCATAATTGTTTTCTGCGCCTTTATAACAGGATCTAGAGCTGATGAAGTACCCCCTCCCCATGCAATGATACCATACTCAAGGATAGATTGGTTGATTGCAAAATATATCGTTTTTAGAAGTTGTAAGTTAAGAAAGTTCCTAATGGATCTGAAGAAGTGTATTGTTTTTCTAATTTTATTTGCAATATTCTGTGTGTGTAGATTCCATTTGAGGTATGGGTCAATGGTGAGCCCTAGGTACTTCATCTGTGATGTGCGCTCTATACTGGGGCACTCACTGCATTCATTGGAATTCGTACATCTATGTATTTTAATGGAATAATCATTATTAGGTTGGCCTGTAGTATTGATGCTTGAAGTGACATATTTGGTTTTCTTCGTGTTAAGGGTAAGCGTGTTGATATCTAACCATTTTTTAACGAAGTTAATATTTCTTTCAGCTTTTTTAAATACCGCTGGCCAATTGTTGTCTTCGAACAATAGGACCGTATCGTCTGCAAAGCTAACAAGTTTTCCTTGAATTTCAAGGTTGCAAAAGTTGTTAATATACAGTAAGAATAGAGTCGGTCCCAAAACGCTTTCTTGTGGAATTCCATAGTCAGTTGAGCGCTGATCACTAAGGGTATTCTGTATTTTAACCTGTTGTATGCGTCCATTTAAATAGCTTCTAAAAAAGTTTAGCTCTTTGTCTGTAATGCCGATTTTTTCTAGTTTTTGAATTAGTTTAACATGTGATATTGTATCAAAAGCCTTAGAAAGGTCTAAAAATATTGAGATACATTTTTTTCCTTTATCAAGGCTTTTTTCAATGAAGTCTGTCACACTAGCAATGGCATCTGAGGTACTTTTATTTTTTTGAAATCCATATTGGTTTTCTGAAAGTATTTTATGGCTCTCGATGAATTTTAAAAGTTGTGCATTAATGAGGTTTTCAAAAACTTTAGACAAGCTATTTAGTAAAGTAATTGGTCTGTAGTTATTGGTGTCTGACTTGTTTCCAGATTTGTAGATGGGAATTACGATACTTTGTTTTAAGTTAGAGGGGAAGTAGCCCTGTGTAATGCTTAAGTTTATAAGATATTCCAGAGGTAATGTGATATCTGAAGACAGCATTTTAAGGATTTTGGTTGTAATTTCATCTGGTCCAGCAGAGGAAGTGTTTTTTAGAGATTTAATTGTCCTGAGAATGTCTTCCTTTGATACAGTTTGAAAGATAAATTTTATATTTTTGTTATTTGCTTGATCATCTGTATCGGTAGATCGGGTGATTTCACTCTGGGGAATTTGAGAAGCAAGGTTAGGACCAATATTAATAAAAAAATTGTTTACATGATCAGCAATGAGTTTAGGATTTTTTGTGGTTTCAACAATAAGTCCATCAATAGAAAGTTTATTTATGCTCTGTTTCTCTTTTTTAGTTTGCGAGTTTGTGGCTTCTCTTAGTATTTCCCATAATTTTTTGGGATTGTTGTTACTTTCTTTAATTTTTTCTGAATAGTAAATTTCTTTTGCTTTTCTGATGACGTTACAACACATGTTTCTATATCTTTTATAGTAGTTGAATGTTATTTGGTCATATGGATTATCTTTGGTTTTTTTGTGTAGCGTATTTCTTTTGTGTATGCAATTTATAATAGAATGGTTAATCCATGGCTTTAGGGGTTTTAGTTTATTAGATATATTTTTGGTCAACGTCGTGGAATGGTTGTGTAATTCGTTTTTCAAGTAGTTAACAAAGTATATCCATGCGTCCTCCGATTGTTTAATTTGGAAGAGTTCGTGCCATGATTTGTTCTTAAAGTTGGTTATTAGGTTTTGAAAATTAATTTTATTGTATACAAGAGGCAGATTACATTTATTTATTTTGGTAGCTGTTTGTATAGCAAAAATGGTTGAATAATGATCAGTGATTGTTGATTGGTATACGATACTTTTAGATGGTTTTTTAGACTTTACCATAATGTGGTCAATGCATGATATAGATCCATTTGTCGTCCTTGTTGGTGAGTTGACAGTACTTACTAATCCGTGAAATTCTAGCATGTTAATATAGTCTTGGCTTTGGTGGTGTTGGTTGCTCGGTAGTATGTTGATATTTAAATCGCCAATTATTATAATATTTTTAGCATTGGAGAGATTTGAAAGTATGTAACTAAGACTGCTTAGGAATGGCGTAATGTTGTGAATCGATGGCGAGCGGTATATAGCCAGGATTACAGTATCATTGTTGTATTTTATTTGTGTGCAACTTGCATTCTGAACTTTTAGTTCGGTTACTGTAAAGTTTTGATTATTTTTTGTGTATACGACGATTCCATCGTTCTGATTATCAAAAATAGTTGAGTTGTGCGATGTGTAGTCTTTGAGGATTTTAGGTGTATAAGTGTTTGACAACCAGCATTCGGTTAGGATGATTATGTCGAAATCAACATTTATGTGGTGAAGTTGTATTAAGAGTTCATCAAAGTTTTTATTTATAGATCTTATGTTTTGGTGCATAATTTTGGTATTGATACCATTTCCAATCAGGCGTTTACATATATTAGTATCTGAAGTTGTGTAAGACAGGTTTTGGTTATGTACTTCCTCATCAAAATATTCCATTGTGAAAGGCATGTTGATTTAATAATTATACAAAAGTAAAAAATAGTTTATTTGTTTATGGGAGCTCAACTGTCCGTGGCAATCACCGGGAGTTTCACCCTAGTTGTAGATAGAGAATTAGCTAAGTGGGTAATTATTGTTGTAGTTGAAAACAATAAGTGTAAAGCTTCTCCTTACCATTTTATAATGAAGGGTGATCGGGCAATAACTAACCGGAACTGGAGCTCTCCAGAAACAACTAGACCATTTTTATCAAATCGTCAGCGTGTTTGATGTAGATAATTTTTTCTCCTTCTTTTTTTCTAATCATAATTTTTGAATCCTTGTACCATACATAATTAAATCCCGTTTCTTTTGCCTTTGACTTTGTTCTCCATAGAAGGTCTTTGTAATAAGGACTGAGAATTTCGCTGATGTATATTCGTTGACTTCCTGGATCCTGTGAGGTGGCTGAGTTTAAAAGTTTCCTGTTGGTAAGAAGTTGGAATCTCTTTTGTCGATTGTTTAGTTTAACGTGAAATTTTGGGGGTATTCCGGGCCGTTTATCAGGGATCCTCTTCACTTCCACGATATCTTCTCCTTTTATATCAACTCCTGCAATTGAAGCGACCCGTTTTATAGCATCGAAGGTCTGCTCGTCATTTTTTGGAATGAGGCCGGCAAACTCCAACGAGTCATCTTGTGATCTTTGGTCGACTTCTGCCAGTTTGACTTCTAGAAACTTTATTTGTTTGTCCTTTTCTAGAAGTGTATTCTTCAGTGACTCCACTTCGGAAACCAATTTAGTAATGGTTTCCATTTTAAAAATTAGATCGTCATATTGTCGGCTGATGAAATCCCTCGAGTTTCTACTCTCTAGGTTTTCATCCTCATTTTTTTTTATAATCGCCGATTTAAAAGCTTCCAGTTTTGTTACCATTTTTTTTCCATTTTATCGACTAGCATTTCAATTTGAGAAGATACATCTGTGGTCAAGCTAATTGAGGCGGGCATTTGTCCTTTGCTTCGAAGATTTTTGTCCGCAGACATTTTTCACGGTTATTTTCTTCTTTGTAGTAGGAAAGGATGGACACTGGCACTACTACTCTATGTTATTATTGTATTATATCTATGTTGTTATTGTGACTGACGTTTGGTTTATTTATGTCAAAATAAAGAGTTTGGACACTAAAAAACTCACAGCTCACTCTGGTATAGCGCTACCATTTGAATAACAGATCACTGGTTATGTATTTTTAGCTCGGATTTAAGTTTTAAAAGTTAATACTCAAATTCTGAGTAAGTCATATTTAAATTCTGTTAATTTCCAAATACCTCAAAATAGATGGCCCATGATGAAATAATAAGATAAACATTTGTTTTTTGTTGTTAAAGGCAATTCACCCTAAGAGAGTGCTATGTGTAAGAGAAACTTAAATTTCACTTTGAAATTTGATGAAATATTTAAATTCCGTGAAACAACTCGTTTTTAAATATGTGTTTCCCAAAAAAATAAAGTGTGACTTTTGTCTAACTCCATGTTAACTTTTACAGCTTTTCGGTTTGTTATTTTAATGCCGTATTTAAAAAATTGATTTGTTGAATAATTAAAAACTAGTTCAAAGCCTCGAAATTAATATTGTGCATCTTCCACTAAATCAGTACGCTGATTCAATTTTTTACATTAGCTCCACACAGGAGGTTCTGAGGAAAATAAATAATTTGGGGATGCTGTGTAGGAGGACTTTTTAGGGAAAGAAGGAGAGAAAGTTCTGAGAAGGTAGAGGGTGTGAGGAGTAGGTAGTAATCCGGGGTTCAATGTGTCTAGGTGTGAAGGATGTGTGAATTCACCTCCTGCGGCGCAAAGTGATGGGTCAAGAGAGACCAGCTGGAGAGGTCTAGGTTAGATCTCCCTCAACCAATCTCTCTCTATGTAGAAGGTGGGCAAACGCATTGACCGCCAAGACCTAGACAAACCTCACCCCATGAACCCGGACACCCCCGCTAAGTGACCTATGGAAGGGGTGTTGGTAATCCAAAAAATGGTTCCCAGGGCGGCGGTAACCATATTCGCCTCCCAAATTATTTAAGATCAATATTTTTATTACCGTAAAGTTCTGGTTAGGAATTCTGTTTTACTAGTTTTCACTGCGTTTTCTATAAACGGATTTAAAAAAATCTTCCAAATAACCTACTACATTAGGGAATGATTGAAGCCTTAAAAACGTATCTTACCTTTTATTGAGTACCCTCACGAATACTTTAATATCTTCGAGTGGGAAACATTACATTACACTCACGCGTTGCCATTCCGGGGTAAATTATTATTATCGTCATAAAAGTACTGATAATATTTTATAAATAGCAATAAATGTCACTATTAGGGCGAACTGATATTCCTGCCCCGATAGCACCCCTGTTTACTTCTTGCTTAATAAGGTTTACATTATATAGAAAAAATAACGCGCTAGTTTCCCTTACCTTTTCCTTACCTCCAGATTGCTTTCTTTAAATTATGAGGCCATCAAAATAGATGATTTTTAAAAAGACTAGACTACACCTTATTATAGCCGCACATACGGCGCTACCTGTTAATTTTTTTTTAAAACCTTGCAGAGAAGGTAAGGCTGTAACAAATTTGACATAGTAACTTTTTCGGGTATAATAAACCTAGTAATTGCTTTGCTTTTTAGGAACCCTGTTAAATAAAAACCTGGCGTATGTTTACGTCTTAAGAAGATTTTTAGAAAATTTTTTGCTGTAGGTTTATTTTTTCTGAAAATAGATCGTATTTTTTCTGCATATTAATTAAAGTTATAAACAAAAATTAAGAGGCGTCAAATATTTCCAAGATTAATTGGTTTTACACAAAGTGATTTGATTTCATATAAATATAGTGCAGGCAAATCAATTCTTTAGACAAAAAAAGTATTTAGTTTTAAATTTAGGTTTAATTGGCGTCTATCGTCAGTATCGCGCTTATTATAAACTTTCTTCTTTAGAATAATTTTTTTATTAAATTCTCCTTTAGTTATTTTTATCGAAAATAAAAACAACTTTTTGTTCCTATTTATATTAAAATTCAGCTCCCAAAAATACAAACTTTGTAGGTAGGAAAATTTTTAAGCTTTTTTGAAAAGTGAGAGTTCTGAAGAAATACGTATTAGAATTTTCGGAGTTAAAATTATCGGAATTACCTTTGGTCTTCAAACTGCATCTAATTACGGACATTTTTGTAGATACGTACGAATATTTCATAGAATAAAAAATCTTACGACTTCAGAATTGTTGTCACTGGAAACTTACACCTTTTCCTAATACTCGTGTAGAATTTACAGGTTAATTTGTAGTATTGTTTGAGTTAGCAGATACAAAGTGATGTTTGGCTATTTTTTCAGTATTGGCCTTTAATATCTAGGGCCGATGCATAAAATGCCTGGCGGCATCGGTATGCCTGACATAAAAATATCATCGCTGGTTAGAAACCCTCATAAATTGAATTATTTCGAGCACATATTCATATTTCTTCTGCCTTTTTATTGCGTTGGCCTAAATACCTTCCATATCGAAATCCCTTAACGATGAGGCAGGCGCAGTGGAAATTCCACAAAATTCCACAATTTCCACCGAACCCGCGATAATATAGACATGCGCCACGAACTCGTGTGTGAAAAGGTGTTATGACTGCAGCACACGCTTCTCTGTTAGATTACTTGTGACTTTATCACTTGACGTTACATTAACTATTTATTTTACTTTGAATAATTAAGCCATAAATTCACCATTCTTCATTTATATTATTCTCCCTTCCAGTTGCCAAATTAATAGTGTCAAAATTAAATAATTGCTCTAATCTTTTATTGAAGCTTTTTCCAAATTGTTTCAAATATGGAATTTATACTTTTTCAAATGAAACATAAAATTACTGTACTAATTAATTGAACTAGCTATTGAACCGGGAAGGACAATTAATGTCAAGAAAAAAATTTCAATTCGAATGCAAACAATATAATTTAAGTATTACCTTCTAGAAAATAAGCAAAACATAAAATAATAATTATCAACTCCAGGGTGGATGCTTTCCAAATTTATAATGAACTAGCTGGGTTACAAGGCTTCGCTCAGGACAATAAGATAGTGTTCTGGAATGTTGCACAATGATGTTCCCGATTCCCTATTCCTGATCATTCCACGGCATACTCCGCCACTTCTTCCACAACTTTCTACAGCTCTATGGAACCTTCTAGAACTTTCCGGAAGACTGTTCTAGAAATTTCAAGGGGCGAAACTTTCAGCCCTTATATCTTTAAAAGCACGCCCTTTAGGCAAAAACGGATAACCTTATTCCCTAGGGGAGATAGAGATCTACCACACCATATAACTCCCTTGATCGAACCGGGACTCGTTTCTGAGTTTTTGCGAGCTGCACGTTTTTTTGGACTTTCTTTTATAATATATGCCTTATTCAAATAAATAAAATGTTTCTCCTTACATGTCCTTTCCCGTGCGTTCCCCTCCAGCGTTCCACTTCCACCTTCCCCACCACCGCTCTCCCGCTCCCCCGTCCCGCCAACCCCCCTGGCACTGCATTTCTTGACTCCTCTCCCGCCCGGCCCGTAGCCGAAATTTTTTTCTAATACTAACAATTTTAAACTCGTGATAAATTTTAATAAACTTTCTAATTAAATATCCGAATTGAAAAATTCAAAAAGTTAAATAAAGGTATTGAAGCTGTCTTGAATATGAAGTAATTTATTTTGATAAGGATTAAAACCAAGATAAAAATAAAGAGCCTTTTCAAGCAGCGACATTTAAATTAAAATTTTAAAATAAAAGAATACTTATTGTGGCATAACCATAATAGTTAGACATATGCTGCTGCGACCTTATTTGTACATAATGATGTGTTCTGTAAAGTCGTAGTCCATTATTTTATTCTATCATCAATAGTTTTCGCAGCGCACGCGATTTAAAGAATATTTTAGATAATTTTTTTACACCCTGGGTTACATTATTGAAGTTTTAGTAAGGATGCCTATTTTTTTTAAAATATAATATAGCCTATGTCACTCAGGGATAGTGTAGCTTCCCAACAGCGAAAGAATTTTTCAAATCGGTTCAGTAGTTTCGAAGCCTATTCGATGCAAACAAACAAACACACAAACAAACAAATATTACCTCTTTATATAGTGTAGTAGATAGTAGATAAAGCTCATAATAACAATGGCCTAACTTACTACTAACTACAGACTAGACTTATTATTATAACGGCTAACAGATTGCATCCACCACAAAAAATCGTTAAAATTGTCTCAAAAAATCTGCCTTGTATATGGACACTACAACGCTCTCCGAAATGTTAGCTACAGAAGGAGCAATAGGAGATAATATCCTAAAAATAAATCACGATAAAACTCTATATTGTTTGTATACCCTGTAGGTTTGGGATGTACTCAAGGTCAATCAAGGTAATTCCACAACAATTAATAATAATGGTAACATTTTATGTTTATAAGAGTAAATAACATATATTATTTAAAACATTGATTACACAAATCCCCTAAAATAATTCAATGATTTTGATATAACAGCGGAAACCGATAACATAATAAAATATTATGTAAAAACGATTAACACAAAACATTTTTTGAACAATTGAAATGATATTTTTTTTTCTGATTCGTGGGATGAAGAAACGGGTACCATAGTAATAAAAATCCTATTTAAAAAATATTTTCAAAATAATTAAAAGTTAGATAAATAGACACACCACTGTTGGCTATTTAACGTGGGTATCAAGGTTAAATAATGCCTTTGTTTGATATGAAACATTCCCTTCCTAGAATTTTATCTATTTAAACGACTATACATTTCCAACTAGAAAAAATGTTCGCAAATATTTGATGGCTGAACAAATAAATTCTGTATTCCGTTTGCGTACTGTACTGAAAAAGCTTTCACCTTTGCATGGTGTATGCCCTGGTATCGGGGGTGCGGGTCGGCTTTACAGAGCGCGGATGGTAATTTCAGTTCATTGGTATTCAGATGCTGGTCATTCATTGGCCAGGTGTTGTTGAAAATTTACACCTAACTTAACGAAGAAATACCAACACCCGGCTTACTCGGAATAATTGGAGTAATTCAATAATAATTTGCAAGAGCTCAGAGTGAATGGAGCTGCTTTGGCAATTCCCGTCTATTGCTGGATTTTCTAATTTCAATTATACGACAAGTTCAATTTGGTAGGCGGATGTACGTACGTATATTCGCTCCGGGAACCATTTATTAGATAACCAACACTTCTGCCGTAGGTCATCCCAAGTGGTTCGGTATGGTTGGTGACTTAACAGGGGTTCTCGGGATCAAATGGTGACATTTGTCTAGGTCTTGGTGGTTGCATATATCTGTCTAGATTCTGGGTGAAGGGCCGGATCGAGAGAGACTGGTTGAGGGAGGCCTTTTGGCCTCTCCATCTGGATTCTCTTGATCCATTCTCTTATACGGCAGTTTAAGGAATGATTTCATATGTCCGTCACTCCTGGACACACTGGCCCCTAGATTCCTACCCATCCCTCATATATTTTTTTCCTTCCTAGAACTTCTTCTACTCCTGTGTGAAGCTAATGTAAGAATAAATTTCAACCAACAAACTGATCATAAACATAAAATTTTATCGTGCGACATATTCAATCGTTTTGGCCGGCATTTAATTTTTTTTATACTATACACTACATATTATTTTATGAACTGTACGATGTTCTTTCTGTAATGAAAAATATTTGTAGAGAATTTATAAACCCAATAAAAACACATATAAATTTGTTGAAGACAACTTTTATTTTATAAACACTCTACCGGTTTGAAGGAAGGTTGCTTCCGAAGCCGGTAGAGTGTTTATAAAATAAAAGTAGTCTACAACAAATTTATATGTGTTTTTATTGTAAATTATGGCGAGCCACAAAGTCAATGCTTCTTACAAATTTGTAATTTGTAAACCGTTTACAATAAACCGTTTTTTTTTTTAATTTGTAAAATGTGTGATAAGCTTTAGTTCAGGAATAGGTATAACCCAGAAATTATGTTTATGAAATATGGTCACCTTTGTTTGACAAGATTCTGATTATTTTTTTCAAAAATGACCAAATAATACAAAAACATTTCTTTTGCTCATTTCTACAAAAAAAAAATAACATTCAGTGCCGTCTGTGATGAATTTGCGTACATACTTGTGAAACGAAGTTCTAACATCACTTTGAACCTTTTGCAATTGCCACTTTGTTTGTATCTGACAGTTGAGTTCGTCACTTTAGTTGGATAGGGTTGTAACTTCGCCTTACCATTTTCTCAGGTGTCAAAGTTTGCAAAGACGACTTCTCATAATCTATCTAACATTTTCCGATTTTGAGATCCAATTTTTTATAGTATTTTGGTTTTATATTTAAAAGGATTTTTTTGATTAGAAAGTCGCCCTATCTTGGAATGGCATTAAGGAAATATAGTTAGAACCTAATAAATGAATTTTCATACACAAGCTAGTTCTATCTGCACGTTTGGGTATATTCTAAAATGATATTTATGTATACGACCTATTGAAATATTATATAAATTTATCAAGAATGGCTTTACATTCATTATTAAAAGTTCTTTGCTTTAAACCACTATATTTAAAAGAAAATATTTTACCCAAGATTCGACCTCAAAATCAATTATCGATAAATAGATACAGGGAAATCGGCTTTTGCAAGCTTTGACACTTCGTATCTCAGAATAAGGTTAAGCAGATCCTGTACAACCAATGTGACAATATGCCAAGATACATTCATTTAAATAAAAATTCCAATTCATCCCTGTACAGTTATCATCAGGCTGTTGTTTTTTTTTTACTTTCAAAAATATTAAATTTGTCGGTAGAAAACTGTTAAAAAAATTAAGTTAGGTACTCAAAGCGTTCTTATGCTGCACATCTATGATTACTTTTTGTGAAAAAAATCACCTCAAGGGCACTGTAAAAATATTACTTCTTAACATCTATCAAATGTTATGTTCCATCAAAGTCTATTGCTGTAAATCCAGAGAATTTAATCAATTAAGATTTTTTTTTCATAAATCGTTGATGTTACTTATATTTTCAATTACTTCCACAAGAAATCAGTCTCTTTCATTAATGTAAAGAATAAAAATATTATACCATCTCCATTCAATTTATTTCTTGCGTGAAAATGATTCTGAAGGACTTAGCATCTTTACCCATCTCGATGTTTACAAATATTTCACGTTTAAATAGCCCAATGAGATAATATATTAATTCCATTTGATTGAGCGCAAGATTTAATGACAGGGACATATTTCCCGGAATGTAAAGAGAAATTTCCGAAATAAATCTGAAAGGCATTCCCTTAAATTGATCTCCTAATTTACCATCTTTTGTGAACAAGGGCTCATTTATTTGCAAGGGGTGATCTGACAAGATTCAGCGAGGGTGTACCGTCAAAGGTCGTGAAAGGTAAAAAATTATTCAGATTTTAAGGGCGTCAAGACTAAGAAATTATATAATTTGGGGAAAAATTCCTCCTACCTACCGACGCTTTTTACTAATGCGCATCGTCCAAATAAATTAAATTAATTCAAACAGTTTTCTGTTTGCCATAAACTACTGTACCTTACGCATTATGTTTTTAAATTATAAATTATATTAAATTATCGTAAATATTTGAGTATCTGAATTATTCTGCATTGCTATGTCTAAAACTACTTCATTTATATTACTAAGACATGTGGTAAAACCAGCGTGCTGTCAAATGGTAAACTCGAATGTTATTCAAAACTGATATTAAATAAAATATATATAATAAAATTCCCCTAGAATTAAATATTAAAGCTTGCAAAATGACCAACATCGGTTCAATAATAACTAAATGGTTGATTGACTTGGGTAGGGGGGATTCTGAAAAACTATTAAATAAAATCATTTAAAATTTTACATGGCCTATTAACGGCGAATTTTGTAAAAAATTAATAGGTATATATTTAAATTTTAAAAAAAGGTTTTTCTTTTTCTTTGTTTTATAGAATAAATTTTTGCCATTTTTATTAATAATGTGTATTTAATAAAAAACAACAAAAAAATCAACATTTTGTTACAGAATATTTTTTTTGCATTTTCACCAGCATTTGGTTCCTTAGGACGGGCAATCTGCCTTGCTAGGAATTTTCTTTAGTTATTTTGCGATATTATTACTATGTTTTTTTTGCTATACAAATGTATCAAATGTAATGTTATAAATAAATAAAATAAAATACATTTTCTTTTCCTTAACTGCACACCAAAACCAAACCAAAGAGACTCTGAGGAGAATAATTTATATCAGGGCCTTTGTCATCTTAGGAGGTGCTGTTTGGAGGATATTTTTAAGGAAATGAAGGAGAGGGAGTTCTAGAAAGGAAAAAGATATGAGGGTGGGTAGTAATCCGAGGGTTAGTGTGTCCAGGAGTGACGGGCTTATGAATCCAATATTCATACAGCGATGCAATGCGATGCGAGTCCGGCTGGAGAAGTTAAAAGGCGATTAGGCCCGCGACGCAGCAGGTGGGCAGAAGTATCCACCGCCAATACTTTTACTAATCTCACCCCGTTAACAGAGGCAACCCTACTGATTCAACAAACGTAGCGAACCAATTGGAGTGACCCATGGCAGAGGTGTTGGTTATGCAATAAATAGTTCCCGGGGCGGCGGTACTCATTCCCGCCTCCCAGTTCAATTAATTTTTACGGAGTTCTGTAAAAATAAGATTTATGTGACATATATTATGTTTGTGATCAATGGTAAAATAATAAACTGCCAAATTAATATTATTTTGCGAATACAATAATAATCTAAAAACAATATTATTATTTTTGTAAGTACATGGGTGATTTGAACCAAAGAAAAAAGTGCTAGAAAATGGTGACTGGCCAATTCAGAATGAAGCTAACCCAGAACCATCTCAGAAAAGTCATTAAGAGTGATGATAATTTTTTTTTTTAAAATGGTTAAATAGGTTAAGTTAGGTTACGGTTACCGGTTATTTTAAAATAATTTTTTCATAGCTTTTAATGACCTTTTTGAGGTGGTTCTGAGTTAGTTTCATTCTGAATTGGCCGGTCACCATTTTCTAGCACTTTTTTCTTTGGTTCAAATAAGAAACACAAGACGCAATAAAAGGCAATAAATTCTATAACCTAATATTTTAAATTCCTTTAGACGACGTAAAATTGTAAGGCGCAAATAACGTCGTTCTATTAGTAAAGAAACAAGTTTTAGAATGAGTAGAAGTGAGATAAGATATTAAGTATATACCTAATGTAAAAAATATTCATAATCTGTCCGGAAAAGTTCTGCCAAAATGATTTAAAATTTCATTAAAGATATTCCAGCAACAAAACACAAAAAGAAATCCTTTTTTGGTTTCCAGAAAGTATTTCAATTAAAGTGTGCATTGATTCCCAGCTCAACTGTGAAATTTCCAGGGGGACATGCGACCAAAGTTGGGTTAGGGATTTCCAAGTAATTAGAAGCTATTGTGGGGCCGGCCAGGGGGGAGGGCGCGTTCAAAGGGCCGACCTGAAAGAGGTGAAAATAAAATAATTGACTTAGTCTGTACTCTGTACGAACCTGCAACCCGCCACTGCCTTTAATGGACTATTGCCAACATCCAACGGCATGTTCTGATTTTAAAGATTCATCTTTTGATTTGAAAACTCTAATTATTTCGGGTGTGTGTCTTTTCTGTGTAACTTTGGTTCAATGAACTGAGATGTTTCATAAGGTGGTTTATTTTGTACACATAATCAGATATAATGACTGACTTTGTTTTCAATATTAAGATCTTGATATATTATACACATTTATTAAGGGACGTACTTGACTTGCTTACCAGTGATTCCTAAAGTTATTTGTAGTAAAAAAAATTAATGAAATTTTGGTCTCCGGTGACTTTTTTTCAACCACAAAAAATAAAAAATCACTATGTATTGGACGGTTAGGGGCGGGGTGAGTGGTTGGGCGGTTACTCGGCTGATAGACCCGTGACGACAAGTGGAAGATTTTTGTTGTTATTTGATTTTGAAGAAATGAAAAAAGTCTCCGTACGTCACATTACATTTAGTTTTTTTCAATAATTTTATAATAGTTACAACTGGAATTATAATGTCATGGAATCTTCCTTTTTTTCATTAGAATTCTTTTTCGGAATATCATTTAAATACTTTTTTTTAATCTTTTAATCCATATACCCCCTTTATATTATGTAATACTAATAAACATGTTTTTAATTTTACATAACTGATCAACAACCATTTTTTATAGTAAATGATATTGTTTATCAGTTGCGTAAAATTTAAGACATTTATATTCCTAAGGCCCTTAGAACAGGGTTGTTTCAAAAAACAAGTTGTTTAAAAAAATTTGAAGGATTCATCAAATATTTGAAGTTAATTTTCACGTTCTGTATAAGTTCTGTAATTATATCATTAATATGAGATATTGAAAGAAGGGTGAATGCCGGTAACTCCATTAATGGAGGACTGAATGCCGTTGGCGGTAATAAAAAACTGTCCAAAGACGCGAAACTAGCCGTCCATAATGGAGTGCTGGTACCTACCCTGATGTATGGCAGTGAGGCATGGAACTGGCAGAGGAAGGATGAAAGCAGACTGAATGCTGTGGAAATGAGATCCCTGAGGCGAATGTGTGGTAAAACCATGTACGATCGTGAGAGAAACGTGGATATCCGCAAAGAATGCAAGGCTGACGTAAGCGTGATGTGTAAGATTAAGAAAGGGACTCTCCGATGGTTTGGGCATGTAGAGCGAATGAACGAGGAAAGGAGTGTAAGGAGAATATATTATGCAAATGTGAATGGTAGAAGAAGTCGGGGACGCCCGAGGAAGACATGGCACGACCAAGTGAATCAGATACTTGAGTCGGGCCATGTGAAGAGTCGGAATAATAGAAGAGCATGTATGAGACGATGTATGAATGTGAACGAGGCAAAGAGTGTGTGCCAAGATCGAGTTGTGTGGCGGTCCGTCCTCTCTGCCTACCCCTGCGGGGAAACGGCGTGATGGTTAGTTAGTTAGTTAGTTAGTTTTGCTTCATAAAACTTAGATTGAAATATTTTATGAATCCGTCAATTTTTTTGAAACAAGCTGACCTGAGTATTTAAGAAAAGATTTATCTCATTTGAATACATGAAATCCCAGTTCACTAAATAAATTAAATTCTGGAAAACAAAGAAAATGAAACAAGAAATAGAAAAGACACAAATAAATTCGTTCAGACAAATTTTTTGCAACGAAATTTTTTAGACGTTTCGTTTAGATGATTCGTTGTAACGACGATTGTATGTGGCGGGCTGACGGACACCAAGCGGGAGCACGGATTAGATGTTTACACAAATCCATAATTTCAATTTGATACTGATGAAATTTTGCACACTTCTCTTTCATAACAAGAGAAAGGTCACTGTTTAGATTTTATTAAGAAAGACTGGGTGCAAAGGTCGAGCAACGCCGGGGACTTCTGGGGAATCATTCTTAAAGATAGCAGCCATAAAAGTATTGCTTTTTAATTGAAAATATTAATATTAATTCTTAAATTACAATATAAGATTCCTAAATAAATAATCAGTTATAAATGACCAAAAAAAATTATGTGGGTCTCAGTAGCTCACTCGGGAGAATTTTGTTCCGGTAAGACAGTGGATCTGTAAATAGCACATCAAATATTCTAAAACAAAGTTAAAACGTTTTATTTCAATTGTATAAATTATATTGTATAAATAATTCAAAATCCTTTTTTTAATATTTTTTTTCTTTTGCTAATTCGCCAAATTCATTAATATATCGATGTGCAAATTGGTGACCTTTAGTTGTGTTTATTCTGAACGTGTTTTTCATTAAGAGAAATAGTTCATTTTGATTTACTTAAAACACACCGACAAAAAGGTAAGTGAAGGTGGTTTACCGCTACTAAAACCATGCACTGATTATTTTATTACCGAAATATTGGTTGCCTTACAAGTTAAGATATAATTACCTGAAATTTACTGAGAAATTCCTAAAAGAACAGTAGAAAATTGGAATGCTAAGAAGACTTCTGACTTGACTAGATAAATTGGATTAATTTTCTTGCTCGTTTTATTTCAAACAAACGTTTAAAATGTCGGCCAAGTAAAAATTAAGTAAATTTACATTTGTAAGAATCGCTTAGTTTTTGGGTTAAAATTAAAAGCCTATTCAAACAAATCATTCAGAATTTATAACAAGTAAAAAGCTTTGATTGAACTTTCACGTTCTGAAATTAGACTTTCATTTGGAATATTCAGAAATTTTGCAAAAAACATTTAATTTTTAAATTGGCGAGTACCTAATGGTCCATGGTGGAAATTTTCACAAAATATTCTTTTGAAAGATTGAAAAGTTCGTCACATAGATTATAATAATAAACATCATTTTTTAACATTGCAAATAGAGATATTTTTTTCACTGTTTAGTGATAGTAAAGTAATGTATAAGAAAATCTTAAGAGTTTTAATGTCTTCAGTGCCGTTCAATTAATTCATTTCATATTATTTCTTTTTATAAGTAGGTAATTGTTCAAAAAAATGTCGTTTGAAAAATGTTAAATAGTATTGGTCTAAGTACGGTGTACGTATAATAATATTATAGTTAGTCTTTCATAAATAGTATGTTGAAAAATTACATTATGACGATCCAATCTTTGGAAAAGTAGGTATTTTAGTAGACACAAAAAACGAGAAAAAGTGGAAAACTTTGATAGATTTGATTCACGGCCAAAAGTATAATAGTGATTTATTTTGGGGTATTGGACACTATAATGCTGTCCGAAACGTTGGTTAAAGAAGGAGGTAACGCAAAACTGCATAAAACCCCATAAATAAATCACTATGATATCTTTGTTCTTTATTGTTTAATTGATTTGCAAGAAAAGAGGTTTCAAAATAATAATATAACAAGAATGCCATTTTGGATAAAGCTGAATTGTTAGTATAATTTCCAATACTTTCTTGAAAAGTTGTTCGGTGAAAAAAGTATGTTTCTAGACAAACCCTACCGTGCTAGCACACTATACCCGGTTGCCGGCCGGTTCTTACCATCCGGCGCTAATTTCTATGGCAATCTTCAAACGGTAGCACACCACAACCGCGTCCCGGTAAAAAGAAAACCAGATTTCAGCGGGAAGATACGTCGCATTCAAAAACCAACTATCACGCGTTGACAAAATGGCAATTATTTTATAACAATTGTTCAAAAATATTAAATTTCATTCAAAATGATAAGATCAATAAACTTATCAAAGAAAACGTGATAAATAATTATAAAAATCGTATAGGTAACAAATATTCCGTTCAAAGATGTACACTAGCACTATTCATCCGTTAGACGGAGTGTTGGGTTGGAAAGACCCTCTTTGTGCATTTGAAGAGAGTGTTGAGACAAAATTTCGGCTCAATAGTAGGATCGGGAAAAACGGCCATTAATTTTATAAACTCGGAGACAAATGAAAAGATTTGCCTTGGAAGCTTATTTTATTTCTGTATGTTCAGTTACTCATCTAAATGGACCAATATTATGAGGCATGTAATTCCGTTAGATATAATATTCCATTTTCAATCACATATTCAATCACAATTAACAATCATATCTCCGAGGCTACTGGAGATATGATTAAGCCTGCCTCGACACACGTGTATCATAGTGAGATCGTCGATATCCTCAAATCACATGTAATACACTTTACATAAATATGAGTATATAAATAAATAACAAATCTATTTTTTCTTTAGCCAATTCCGCCCGGCAGCCAGCCGTCTCGTAGAAATAGCAGGCCGGTTCCAGCACGGCTCCCGGAAGCAGTCTGCGAGTAGCCTTAAACTCGGCATTGATAGGTTACGTGATCGATGTTCGTCTGGGCCGGTTCCGTCTAGGTCCGATATGCCGCAAAAAACAGGCTTTCCGCTTCCATTGAGCCTTTGAGGTGGCGTAACCCGTGAGAGGGGGAGGTGAAGGGCGGCTGACAATGGGAAACCATTTATCAGAATAAAATTGAATCTTCAACCCCCGAAGTGGCGCTCGGTGCAGCCGCCAGCCGACGGAATTCGAACGGTAAATAGATTTGGAATTTCAGCTGTTGAATTTTGAAATAATACCGAGAGTATTAAAACGGAGGTATGTACCGCACTTGAAGTGAGGTGTTTTGGTTTGGCTGCACCGGCACCAGGTGTGGTAAACTCTAGAAGCACACTCCAAACGCGTTGATGTTTTTTGTGGTTTTGGTGGAATTTGCAAAGCATCGTTTATTAAACTTGTGTACCTATTCATTTCGTGTATATTTTCGATCTACATTTGAGTGAATTGTAGATAAAAGTAGATTTATTGACTGAGCGTATCGATGATCTGTTTTAGTTCGAACATTTGGCATTTCATCTGTTTGTATATTTTTTTGGTACGTTCCGGTTCCGGTTCGAGATGGGGGCTGTGTTGGATACATTTTTTATCCCACCAGAGTTCGAATGATCGTGGTTCTTACCATGAGCTGTCAAAATGGAATAATCAATATTACGTTACCTACCGGCCTGAGGAAGTTTGAAGAAAGAATGTTTGTTGAATGCGTATTTGAGTAAATTAATTAATTTAGTTGTACGAATGCGTCACACAGATATAAACGATATCCTATATAAATTAAATAATTATTTGCATTCCCGGGAATTACTAAATAAGATTCAACGTACCTGCGCGCTCCACACACTCTTCTGTCCTATTCAATGTGGAATAATGTAAAAAAAAATCTTACTTGAACAGACAACGTAATAATTACAATAATATGATAAAAAATGGACATTTTTAATTGTGAGCTGAATAAGATACCAAAAATCAATAAAAAGGGTTTTTTACCAACATTTAAGTTTTCACAGTGACCTTTTTGCCCTTATTTCTATGATTCTGTTATGAATTTAATTTATTTTATGCACTCGTACATTCTGTCTTCATGTTTCCAATTCATTTTTTTTATGTCATCCTCCTTCTACCTCTCCTCTTACCATCTTATATTACAGTATTATTATATTATATAATTCTATCGGGTCCATTCTTTTTTATTTCTTAACATAGAGAGGAAATCTATAATTGGTTGTATTTTTTTGTACAAAAAGTTAAAAAATGATAAAAATTTAACTGTTTATTTCCCAAAGATTAATAAATACATGAATAATGTGAATGTGTTGCAACAAACTAATCAACCCCGAGCGAAGGGGAGGAGCTGTCAGTAAGTACAGTAATACCCAGCGAATGAAACATGGAAGGTATTCAGTATCCAGGTGACACCCTCGCTTTTGTTTGACGTCATTGCCAGCTTATCTAAAGAACAGTCGCTTTGACATGCAAATTTCTTGATAGAGATAAGAAGTTCGTAAGTAAATTAATATAGTTTGCATGAAAAGAGATTATAATATCAGCTTATATGGAATCAAAAACCTTTGTTTTTCCGTCAAACATTACACCAGATATTGGTTTTACTTGACGTAGACAAAGAGATTTACAATAAATAACTAAGTGATTACATTTAAGAAAACGGCTGCGGGGCCTTTTTTAAAAATTGTTGGAAATACGCAAACACACGCAATAATTTTTAAGTCAAATACCTAGCACGGATATGTGTTATTCTATTTATTTGTGTTTTAAATTTATTTTTTTATGTGTTATTCGTGATCATTAAAATAATTTTGCATTACGTACTATCTTAACTAAATGAATGAATAATTAACGAATAAACTAAACGAACCCTAAACTAAATGAACGAATTATTTCCGTATTCAAACTATATTGTTAACCAATAATAATGCACACCTTCAAAAAATCAAGTTAAAAAACAAATTCTTTTTGTATGCAAACTACGCTGATTAGGTCATAGTTCGGCGACAGTCGCGCGGATATCATAGCATATCCCTTTTAATCGCTTATAATTAAAAATGATGCCCATCAAAATGCTTTTTTGATAAATTTTATTTATTTTAATTTTATATATTATTACATTTGAAAAGTAAACACAGCAAAATTATTTTTTTAAATAGTTATCATATACACAGTAATTGCAAAATTTTCCTCTTTTCTTTAATAGCCTATACTTTATTATTAGAAACACAAATAAATAAAGTAGCACAATTAAGTATTAGATACTTACAATACCTTTTTATTTATTTTTTATTAATAATCAAAAATTTTAACAAAACAAAAAACGACTTCAAAAAATGCGCTAAAAAGTAAAAAAAAAAATTTTCGTACGATTGTTATTTTTGGAGTCGGTGTCAGCCAAGGTAACTACATACATAGGTAGTTATAGGTGAGATGTGGAGATCTTGGCTAACACCGACTCCAAAAATAACAATCGTACGAAATTATTTTTTTACTTTTTAGTGCATTTTTTTAAGTCGTTTTTTGTTTTGTTAAAATTTTTGTTTATTTTTTGATTTTTAGTGACTAGCGTGCGTAAAGAAGTTTTACTTAAAAAAAAGAATTATCGAAATCTGTGGGCGTAATATTGAGTTATTCGTCCATTTGTCGCGTACATACTTATTGCAAATTTAAGACATATATGGTTTTCTCATGGCTCCCATTGTCAGAACTGGACCAAATTAAAATGGGACCACACGGGAAGCACCAGATTTCTAATAAAAAAGAATCATCAATACCGGTTTACCCAATCGAAAGTTCTGAGGTAACAAATATTAAAAAAAAAAACAAAAAATACCGTCAAATTGATAACCTCCTCCTTTTCGAGGTCGTTTAAAAAAAGAATTATTCAATTTAGTTGTGTATTTTAGCATAAAATCCAAATAAAATTTTTGTATGAAAATGGCTGCGCAGTTGCGCGGCCGTTCCCTTTAAAGCACAATGGTGAAAATGTACAACCTTAATTTTATTATTGCGAATGGAATGTTTGTGTTAAAGTCTTTGTTCTAGAAAATTATATTTATCTACGTAGCCGTTGAAATAATGATATTGCACTCAATTACCTAATGGAGCTGGAAAATCCGTCCGCGACAAATGAAAAGAACACATTTACACAATTTTTGCTCCAGGTTTATTACCTTTTTGCTTGAAACATCTTCTAAGAATTTCATTTCACAGTTCTTTTGTAGAAAGGAAAAAAAAACATATATTTTCGTGTTATTAATTTAATTGATCTCTATAGTAATACCTTAGAAAATAAAATAAATATATATTTTTTGTAATTATTTTTATTCTTGTAATAATAATAACATCGTGTTAAAATTACATAGATTCATTTCAATTTAAGAAGAGGGTATGGATGCCGCCGCCCCGGGAAGCATTTATTGGACAACCAACACCTCTACCATAGGTCACCCCTAGTCGTTCGCTACGTTTGGGACTGAGCAGGGGTGCCCTAGTTCATGGGGTGGGATTTGTCAGGGTCTTTGCTGCCGTTGCGTTTTCCCGCCAGCTGCATGGCAGGCCGGATCGGAAGAAAATGGTTGAAGAAGTCCCGTCACTCCTGAACACAATGACCCCCAGATTCCTACACATTCCAAATACCATTTTCCTTCCCCGAACTTCTTCTCCTTCCTTTCTAAAAATACCCTCTTCACAGCATCCCTAAAGATGACGTAGGCCCTGAGGGGAGTTATTTTCCTCAGGGCCTCATGTTTGGGGCTAATGCGAAAAAGAGAATTAGTGCGATCCCACACAATCCATTAAGTGTACGTGTATATATGGAGCAAAACAAAGTTAAGGTCCGCGGTTTTGTTCGAGATTGATGGGACCAATAACTTTCTCAGGTATTCTTCGATGTCGAAATCTGGACTCTGGCAAGATTCTATAATGAGTATTCTATTCTAATTCAATAATCACATAATATTTATCAAACATTACATTTTGACAATGCATAAATTATAAGCTTTTCTTTTAATTTAATTCCTACAAACAATAAAAAATGAATCATTATAATTGAAGAAGAAGATAGTATCAATAAACCGAAACTAAAATATGAAAAAGAAGAAGACACAGAAAAAGGTAACATGCAACTGGGACTCGAACCAAGGATTTTTGTTTTACCGGGACAAACGCCTTAACGAACCAGACAATTGGAATCCCTTATGTTTAAGTTTTTTTTTTTGGATCTCGTATTTCAAATTCAAAGTTAACAATATTAGAGATCCTGAGTTCGGGTCACAGTTGCGACCGTTGCCATTTTATTTTTCAGTGTGTTTTCTTTTTTTATATTTTCGTTTAGATTAATTAATGGTATCTTCTTGGATGACATGTTACATTGATGGGTATAACCTTCAAAAGTTATTATAACAACAGTTATTCTTATAAAAAATGAATATTTTAACACAGTTTTTTTCTAGGCAGTGGAGATATGTGTATTATGTATTTTCATTAAGGTTATTAATTAAATCTTATTTTCAAGAAAAGATACAATGTTCCAAATACTTTTCACAATTCTCATCTACTTCTCGTCCGTTGGGTGAAAAAAACATATTACATTATTTGTTCACCCTCTGTTTCCAAATTAGTATTTTTGGTTCAAAAATTTCAGAACAATTTTGAAAGCATTGCCCCATTGCATATTATCATTGCCAACGTCAGTATCGTGATGCCGTTAATGTAAGCAACATTCAACAAAACAGCCGCAAGCAAATGAGGCCAAATCACAGAAGCAGTTTACGTTCACCGAGTGACGCTCCTAATGTGAGGTTAATGAAGCTCAAAGGAAAGCTTTGTTGATAAGGCTGCATAGCATCCTAATGAGGTTATTATGCAGCTTTTCATTGCATTTAAATTCAGTTGTTTGGTACTGTTAGCGAGGACTTTGTGAACGGTATTCTATTTGATAATGAGACAAATAAATACGGGCAAAAATAATTCCTCAGTTCTTGTCTATACGCTTTGTGACCGAGCACCCGTTCAAATCGAGTTTTGGAGTTACTTTTATTATAATGCTATTTTAAATACTCAAAATCAAAATATGGAATTTAAGTACGAAATAAATAATAGAAATTTTCAAGTAGATATAAAATTACTGCCCTAAAGAAATTAGTTTCTACCTCAGATCATTGATTCAATGGTGTGAACTTAGATTTCTACAAAACATTTCCTGTTCTTGAAATATCAGCCAAAACCAAATCATTATTTTTAATATTTGTTTATTATTTTTTACTTACTTTCACACAGGAGGCCTTGAGAAAAAAATTCCTCAGGACCTATGTCATCTTTGGGAATGCTATGGGTCTTTTTAGGAAAAGGAAGGAGATGAAGTTCTGGGAAGGAAAAGGGTATGAGAGGGTGAGTAGGAATCTGAGGGTCGATGTGTCCAGAAGCGATAATTTGTAAGGAGTGACGTTTAAATCCAAGAGAGAAGTTTAAATCCAGGACTGAAGTTTAAATCCAGGAGCAACCTTTAAATCCAGGAGTGACGTTTAAATGCATCCCTCCAAATTCGAATGGGTTGAAAGGGTCCAGCTAAAGAGTTCAAAAACAGTCTCTCTCGATCCACGCAGTAGGTGAGCAAACACAATCGCCACTAAGACAAGGTGAGGTTTACCCCGTGAACCCAGGCATCCTTGCTAAGTCACCAAACTTACGGCGACCTACGGCAGGGGTGTTGGTTATCCAACAAATGGTTAAATGGGGCGGCGGCCTGCCTCCCAAATTTGATCAATAATATTTTGCCGAACATTAAATACAAAACACTGGAATTGTGTTTGTTTACGGTGTGCATATAGTGATTTGAATTTAATGCATTAATTTGATATGAATAAATTGCAGACAACGAAACAGACTCTCACCATTAGCGAGGATGTTTAGATCACAAATATTTTGGAGGTGCGGCGTATTTACGAGTAATAACTCATCATTATTAACGCGACGCCAAAAGGCTGGGTAATAATTGAAGTTGAGCGTCTCCAGGGGCAACAGGTGAGAGGGTTTTGAGGTGCGGGTGAGGGGGAGGGGGGAGGGTTTGCGGTGGAAGTCCCAGGTTAGGGGGTGTTATGTCACTGCGCAAACTGCTTCGGAGTGACAACTTTATTTAAGGGTGAATACAGAAATAGCACCACGCTGTGGAAACAGAATATCTTATTAATATAGCATAAAATACCTGATTGCTTTTATTGACCTTCTCTCATGCCTACAAGCCTGCCAATGTTACGACATTTTATTTATTGACAAAGTAAGATAAAATTCGCAATTTTATTACAGATATAACGCAAGGATCTGCAAGAAAATCAGACTACAAAAAAAGGACAAAGCAAATACTCAGAATAGTTTACTGTACAAAGGGATTAAGTTTTATATCACGCTACCAGAAACTTTAAAGTCTGCACCAATAAATTGGAAGGTTCAAAATGCATTGTAGGAGCTACATCAAATTCGAAAAAATATAATATGAAATATGTAATGTTATAATTAATTAACAATTTGTAAACTTCAATGAACACGTAACTAAAATAAAATTAATAAATAAAATCATCCAATAAATCATCAGGTAAAAATAAAAATTATTATTTTTAATTGATTAACTAACGTTTAAGGCAAGTTTTTTATGCATAGCACAAAGGGTAACAATTATTATAAGCAATAAATTGTTGGAGGCCAGTATCTTTTCTCGGAAGATTTTTTCAATGTAGATGAGTGCTTATAATAAAAATAAAGATGTTTGTTGGATTTCGCCGCATTATGGAAATTAAACATTATGTGGGAAGCGGATGTGAATACCGCCGCCCTGGGAACCCCTTCCATAATTCCCCCCAACTAGTTCGCTACGTTTGGTGATTTAGCAGGGGTATCTTGGTTCTTAGGGTGAGTATTGTGTACGTCTTGGTGGTAAATGCGTTTGCGTTTCTACTGCGTGGTGTGTCAGATCGGGAGAGACTGGTTGTTGGATACAAAATGTAGACCTCTCCAGGCGGACTCTCTCGACCCATCTGCTTGCACCGCAGTGTGAGGGATGGATTCATATGTCTGTCACTTCTGGTCACATTGACCCCCAGATTCTTAAACATCCTTCGTACCTTCGTAGCGTATGGTCAATTTTGAGGAAAAGTTCATATTCACAGAAGAAAAAAGATGATACCATAAAAAATCTACTCATTGATGATAAAGAACTCCACTTTCACGACAATCCTACACGTATCCTCAATTATATCAACAAACACTACACAAATATTGGAGTTAGCCTAGCTGAAAATATCCAAATTACACAGCCTCTACAAGATATTCAGGAACCCCAAAACAATATATCTATCATCAACAATGAAAATTGTAACACACACTTCAAATTACGAAAAATTACACTAGACGATACCAATAAAATAATTCAATCACTAAAGAATAACAATACTACAGGACCTGATGGTATAGATTCTAAAACTATCATAACTTTAAGTCAACAACTACTTGAACCGCTCACATATTTAATTAATCGTAGTTTAAAAGAAGGAATTTTCCCGAGCTTACTAAAAAAAGGCCTTATTATTCCGATTTTCAAATCAGGACAAAAGCATAATGTTAACAACTACAGGCCCATTACGTTACTAAATACCTTTTCAAAAATTCTGGAAAAAACTATTAAAAAACAGCTTCAACACTATCTAGAAACAAAACAAATACTGTCGTTGAACCAACACGGTTTCAGGAAAAACATGAGCACAGAACATGCAATAGCTACTGTTACAGACTTCATAACACATAATCTTGACGCTAAGAAAAAAGTTATTTCAATTTATTTAGACCTATGTAAAGCCTTCGACACAATCTCACACGAAAAACTTTTCAAGAAGTTAAAAAACATTGGTATTAATGGAGTAGAATTCGACTTAATTAAAAGCTTCATGTCTGACCGAACTCAACAAGTTAAAATTGACAACAAGATAATTGAACCACTTCTAATTACATACGGAGTCCCACAGGGGAGTGTACTTGGCCCTTTATTATTCCTCATCTACATAAACGAGTTGTGTAACATTGATATTGAAGGTAAAATCGTGACCTTCGCTGACGATACAGTTCTTCTCTGTCAAGCTGCCACATGGAAAGAGGTATTTATAATAGCAGAAAAAAGTTTGTCAATTGTTAAAAAATGGCTAAACAGTAAAACTCTTACCATTAATACAATCAAAACAAAATACATCACACATAGTATTACACAAAGAGGTCAACCTCCATCAAACATAGACCTGTTTCTGCATGACTGTGAACAAACTGTATCCAATTGTCAATGCGAGCATATTGAAAGGGTCAAACAAACAAAGTACCTAGGGGTTATTATTGATACACACTTACGCTGGACTGACCACATAAACTTCATCACGAATAAACTAAAACGAGTCATGCACCTAATAAAATCCATTAAAAACATTTTCCCACTAACAATACTCAGATCCATATATTTCGCACTTTGTCAATCCATTGCCACATATGGAATACTGGCTTGGGGAAGTGCTACAAATATAGCAATTGACCCAATTCAAAAGATACAAAAGGCGATAATTAAACTAATCCTGCAAGTACCATTCTACACAGATTCAAGCGAAATTTACAAAACATTAGAAGTCATGTCAATAAAACAACTTTATGCTAAATCTGCTCTGCTACACCTTCTACAAAACAAACTCCATATTCCAATGCAACCGAAAACCATAAATAAAACAAGGTCCTTAACAAATGTAACCCTGAACATACCGATAACACACACCACACACGGACAAAGACATTTTCAGTATTACGCAACCAAACTTTTTAATTATATGCCCATTACTCTAAAACAACTACTAACTACACATACATACACAAATATTCACAAAAAACATATCACAGCCTGGATCAAAAATCAAGATTTTCACTTTATACAAAATTTCCTAATCCCTAACCAAACATAACAAAACTATAAAAAAAGTAAAATAAATAAACATATCTTGCAAGAATTTTACAACTCTTCATATATACATATATATTTATATATAATTTATATATATATATATTTTTTTTTTCCTTCTAAATAATCCATTACCATTAAAATGTAAAAAAAAAAAAAAAACTTTCTACTACAACACATAAATACCTGTACTTGTCACACTGAATCATAAACACGTAAACACCTCAGCACAGGTTCTCCTAGTGAGGTGTTCACGAAACATACAACATTATAAACCAACAGTTTCACCTTCTCAAACCTACCTTACACCCAACATAATAAAATGTTATATTAATTAATATGTAAAAATGTGTTCCAAAATATATTATGTTAAAATATTAAATATATAAGGTAAAACTGTAATATATAGAAATAAATAAATAATAATAAATAATAACCTTTTCCTTCTCAGAAATTCCTCTAAAAATAAAAACTTTTAAAACGTAAGGTAAGCCATTTTGAAAACTTTTTTATATTTGTATGCAAAATTTATATAATTTAAAATATATTTTTTTATTTAGAATTATATAATTTGAAAGCGTATTTTATCACCTTTCTAAAACAGTTTTTAGTTTTTGATTGTGCTCTACGTAAATAATAATAATAATAAAAAATTCTCAGACTATAAAAATATTACCATTTGTTATTTCGGCTACTGGCATTATACCTAGCTCTCTCATTCAAAATTTAGGCGTATTAGATTTGTCAAAAAATTTGTACATAAAAATGCAAAAGTCGGTCATTTTAAATACATGTAGGATTACGAAAGATTTTTTAAATATTTATATTGAGGGATCAGTAGGATTTATCGGACCAGTTAGGATTTCATCAGAGCCGAACCCTCTGATATGAAAATATCTGGAGTCGGTGAAATATTTTCCCATTATGTTTCTGGTGGATTGACGTATTGTTCTTGTATTGTTTTATTCTTATATAGTGCACTTACATTGCGTTCATTTACTAGATATTCATTTGTGGAAAAGTGTGTGGAAGGGTTTAGTCTTTCATTTGGGAAAGATTCAACCCGGACATAAAATCTGGAGCACCGATTTAAAAAAAAAATTATTTCAGATAAAAATTATACAATTAAACATATGTGGAAACTTTTGCAAATATTTATATATTATAAATTCCAAATATTTGCATTTTATTGTAAAGCGAAAATATTTTGACCATCTGAATAAAATGCAAAATTTTTGAAGGGCTAGGCATCCAAATGACGCATATACGAGTTATGTATAGTGATTTCGCCCGAATCTTTACGTTTAATTTTATTTGTTTTCCTTCAACTACATACTTACGAAGCGAATATGCGTGAACATAGTTAATAGCGAGCAACTAACCTACCGACGAATATCATAAAAACAAAATAATTACATTTTAATCAGTATCGCGTGGAACAGGAACGGCGCCAAGCACACACGCAAAAAATAACGTTCACTGGACCTCGTGGCGGTTGGAAAATCGTGATAAACTTTTCTGAAAATCTGACGAAAAAGCGAGTTGGCCCTACGCGATAGGAACCTGGCCGGAAGCTTAAAAAACAATCCCAGATTAAAAGAAAAATTAACTCTGGCTTACGTGGTCTCCGTATTATGGATTGCTCTGATAAAAAATCAACAACGGACCCTCTTAAACACGCCACTCAGTTGAGGGTTTTATCAGGAAAACAACCCCGAGTGATGCTAGTTATGGAAATGTGTTGAACCGGTACACATTACCAAGGGTTCTACGTATGGAAAATAAGTTGCAGAATATATTTTATTTACTTAAATTCATTGTTTGGGCTTATTTGTAAAAGAATTGAAAAAGTAAGTTCTTGTATATAAGATAGTTGGAAATGTTATGAGCTGTCTGAGCCCGTTTTCTTCAATCTTTTAAAGTGTTTCAGTTAAAAAACGTTTGTGAAAAAAGAGAAAATGAGTTGGCTTTGAGAGATGGTTTATTGGAAGGAAAAAGTAGCGTGGGAGGGAAATTCGAATGAATAAAATTTTTGGAGTTTAGTGGAATGTTTTGTAGAAATTAGGTAAAAAGCATAATTGAAAGTATACTAGAATATGTGGAAATATTTCGTAATAGTTATATATAATAATATTTACGTAAAAAATACCATTTGACGTTTTAGCAACTGCAAGAATTGCCTAATAAGGTTTTCATTAAAGGTAGAACTTGTTTGGGCGAAGAAAGGGGAAAATCATAGAATAAAGAAAAACACATAAATGCAATGTGGGCGTGTTTCGTGATCTAAAAAACTTAACATTCTCTTTCAAAATTCATATGCAGAATTGTTGAGCCATCATCATTATATATTTTATTTATTTCGATCAAATTGGATGACGATATACGATGTCAGGCAAATGTAAGAGGGAAAGACCGCGCGTTAAATGGGCTAGAACCAAAAGTTACTCAAAAAAAAAAAAAACTCAAAAGTCATTGGTTTCCTCGGTGGTGAAAACTCTCAATAAATGTTTATTTACATACAATTAAAAATAAAATGAGTTATTTATTTTAAATTTTAAAACAAGAAATAAAAACATTTGGTTCTATCTAAGGCCCCACTAATAATATTAAAAATATGAATAAGTGTTAGCTATAAGTTTTAGATGTAAGTCACTACCTATAATTTTAAATCTTAGTTGTTAGCCTATCGTTTCAATTTTATTATATTATATGTGTATATTATGTAAAGCACCCTTGATGTGATTATTCACGAAAATCGTGTTTTATAAATCAGCCAAATATTATTATTATTATTAAAATTTTATAAAAGAATTCACATTTAATTTTTTTTCTTTTATTTTTAGTGTCAAATAGTAATTTTACGGTTATGGATAAACTGCAAAAATCATGTAAAAATCGCGTCAAGTGTTCCTCGCGATTTGTAAAGTCCAAGGAAACTGACAAAATTTTCTTACAACAATTGAATACATAAAACTTTACTGTAAATTCCTTCAATACAATACCTTCTAACTACTGAACTAAACTTACTCGTTTTGTTTCAGGGGAGATATTTATTCCTCAACATAACTTAAACTTATGTTTTTGCCTTATGGTTGAACAAAGAGCAGCTCTAAACTTCTGAGAAGAACATTCACGCAAAATAATCATGAAAGATTAACACAACAATTAGAACAGAATTGCATTTTTACTGAAATTTTCGTCTTAAGACTCGAAACGGTTTGTAGTTTACGTATTTACGGGAATTTGTTGCGTCCACAGAGAAACGAGTTAAGTTATCCAAGTCGTCTTTGGAATGCTTTAAATCCACAAAGCTTTGGCAAATAACTTTGAGGGAAGTGAAGATAGACGGAGAACTCAGTGATTTGCTAGTTGCTCTAAGGCCGTCAGAGGAGCGTCCAGGAGCGGGAACTTGTACTTAATATGGGTTCGCACAGCGCAAGGACTCCACTTTATAGTCTCCAGTCTCTAGTTCACTGGACAGTGGACAGACAGAGGCTTTGTCGCGTAGACAAACCGACATTAAGGCTTTAGTGCTGTTGATTAAATAATAATTATGATTATTCGAAAATTTTGTATTTCTTCAAATTTCTTACAATTATTATTTGGTTACATCATGTAAATATGTAAAATATTATATAATTTAGATTAGGTAATAATGCATTCAACTGTACGTTCTACTGGTGTAATATAATATAATACATTCACATCGTTCCAGAGTACAGATTCTGTTGGTAGTAATCTGAAGAGAAACAACCTTTTAAGCAAATAAGGTCGGAACATTCAGTAACATTCGGACCTTACCGAGTGTTTACCCATCTTTTTCCCAATTGCACCTCACAACCACAATATTCCATAAAAAGGAATGCCATTATTCCACTGTTCGACTAGTTGAAACTATTGTTAGTATGCTAAAGTTAAATTTGCATAATATTATAAAACAATAAGGCGATACACCTTAGCGTGTAATATTTGGAAACGGACGAAACGCGTATTTAGCGATAAGGCATAAATTCCCACGTAATAAGTACTGGGCGCCTATTTTGATAGAAACAAAACAAACATCGCCAAAATGTACGTTATCTTTTATTTTGTGAAGTTCAGTCATAATTTTGATATTAAAATATTATAATCTGAAGAATTTAATTTGTTAAATTAGACAACAAAACAGTGTCCGAATAGGGATTTGTAAATAGAAGATTTTCGAGATATATTTTTTTTATTGCTAACAAATTTCTATACCAAAAATACAAGTTTTTGGTTACTTCGCAGTACATATATATATATATATGTACATTTATATATTTTTAAATTTATTTTAATATGTCTCACTGCGCCAACTCTTTTCCTTTGGCTTAAATTAACATACTCCCCAGTCAGTCATTACTCCCCAGTTTTTTTTAGTATATTTATTTATGAAGGTTTTTATCAGTGTATTGTAATGAATACAGTACTTCCAAGAAAGAGTTTTCATTTTCTGTATATAAATTTAAATATGAACCTCTATAAGTATAATCATGAGATAAACAGTCGGTTGTAGGGACCATTACAATTCTATTCCCGTTCAGTAAAATATCATCGTCTAAACACATTGCTACAGTACCTAGTACTAGTACTAGTTTGCCCGCTGCCTGCCAAAGAGGGGTCGTCTAGTTCGCAGAAGAGAAACTTTACAAATTGGGTTTCCTTGTTTCTGCTCCCAAATGCTGCACAGAAGATATCTTCTATCGCTGGGGGAGGATCCTGGTACTGGATGGGGAAACATTTAAATGATTCCTAATATATTGGAATATGTATTATGTTCATTCGGATTGGATTAGGTGTATTAGGGATAATGAAAAAGGGTTTTATTATTAAATTTGTTTCAACTAGCACAAATGTTGAATATTTTTTAATGGCTTGGACCTAGTCACCGAAATATAAAAAAATCTATGTGGGTGTACTTATATATTTTATCTTTCTATTTTTTAATTAACTATTTTATTCGCCTGTGAGCCTTTAACATGAGATACATAAAATATTAAAAAATATTTAGAGTAATACATAAAATATTTCTAGAAGAAGTTGGGGAAGCCCGAGGAAGACATGGCGCGATTAAGTAAACCAGATACTTGAGTCAGACCATGTTAGGAGTCAGAATAATGGAAGAGTATGTATGAGACGATGTATGAGAGTTAATCAGACAAGATTTTTTTTGGCCCTTTTTTTAATGAAAACGGTCAAGCAACTTAAGTTTTTTTGCAGTGAGATAATTAATATTGTCATATCTGTTCTTAGATATATCAAATTAATGCACTAGAAAAATACGACACACGTAATATGATGTCAACTTTGAGAAATAAAGCAGTCTCTTGTAAGCAAAAGATTTTAACGTTTTATGTTATATCTCTCTTTGTTATACATAACTAAAAAGAGATCTTAATATTGCATGTAGGCTAATAAGGTTAGAATGAAAAAATGTTTTGCCGTATTTTGGTCATTCCCACAGAAATTTGAAATTTGTCGTCTCATCTGACACAGAAATGTGCCGATATTTAGGAAAACATTTTTTATTATTTTATTCAGAATTGTCACAATATTTTAAATATTTTTTACGGATGAAAAAATATTTTTTTTAGGAAAACCTAAAAAATGTATTTAATGATAAACGTGTTTAAGGATTTATTGATGTTTTAAATAACGTGGCAGACTATCGTTACATCACGGATCCGGCAGGGTTAAGAATTTGGAAATTTTTTAAAAATAACTGAAAAACATAATTTTTTTTGAGAAGCCGCCATTTTGCGAGAAAATTTTGTTTTTTTTATTTTTTTTGGTTCCTTCTGTAATGATATTTGCACTGATAAAGAATCGACCTTTTTTATTTTTCAGATAACCAGAAGGGTAAATAGAAATCGGGAGAAGATGGACAACTCTTTTTTTCCCCCTCTATTTCAACAGCGTATAATTTCGTGATATATATATATATATATATATATATATACATCCCGCAACAGATTTGGCAACCTTTCACTTCGCATCCTTTTGGCAACCACTGCTTACGGTAGGTTTTTAAATAAAATTGCTGTGAATGTTCACATGTTTTTAGCTTAAGAAAAGAGTGATAGTAAAAGAATTATCCAGAAATTGTGTTTTAAGGGTATTCAAATTTTTGGTAGTTACGTATACTTTAGAGTCTTTTGGACTTCCTTTCATATTGCCGTCGTATTGGTAACCGCGTATATCCTACGTATATCACACTTCATTCCATATTTAGGGCGTCCGTTCATTACGAACATTTGACGACCTCCGTATATTCCTGTATGCATTAGGTACGTTTATATTATGACGCTTTCAGAATCCTTTTAATTCGGTCGCAATTTGCCAACGGTGTATCATAGGTACATAATGATTGGTTATCATACAAAGGCTAATTTGACGACATAATAAAATTTGGCATTTTTTAAAATTTACTTGTTTGGTTTGGTGGTGTTTGGGAGTGGGGATAATGCTCGCTTCCTGAATAGAATTCTACCTTCAACATTCTTCTACCACTACGCGCTTAGTTTAGCGAGGAAATTAAATTAATGCATTCATGAACAATCTTAATATATAAAACAAAGTCGGGTTAGTTACACTATTTATAACTCGAGAACGTATAGTCAATGCGCTGATGGTTTTGTTTTATTCTTAGACATATAATGTTGCTTCTCTTTCTTACACACAAAATGTCAATAGTCGAAAATTAGACAAACGGTGAACGTGTGTCTCCACCCATCCAAAGGAATGATACAATAATTATTATAGTAAAAATCCCTCACACGTCTAAAGAAAATAAAAAGCATTTTTTTTACATCAGTTCACAAATGAGGCCCCGAAGAAAATTATTTTTCTTAGGACTCAGGACCTATGTCATCTTAGGGGATGCTGTGTGGAGGGTATTTTTAAGGAAGGGAAGTATAGGAAGTTCTGGGAAGGAAAAAGGTATAAGGGGTGGATAGGAATCTGGGGTCAGTGTGTTCGGGAGTGACGGACGTAAGAATCCATACCTCCAACTGCGGTGCAAGGCGATGGGTCGAGAGAGTCCAGCTGGAAAGGTCAAAAGGCCTCCCTCAACCATTCTCTCTCGATCCGGCCCGCTACGCAGTAGGTGGGCAGACGCATCCGCCACCAAGACCCGGACAAACGTTACCCCATGAACCCGGGCACCCCTGCTAAATCACCAAACGTAGCGAATCACTTGGGGTGACCTATGGGTGACTTATGACAGGGGGATTGGTTATCCAATAAATGGTTCCCGGGGCAGCGGCACCCATACCCGCCTCCCAAAGTCTCGTAAGTAAGTGGAAAAATAAGAAAATCACAAAAAATATAAATACGTACACAATGTCATCTCTTGAGTCTGATACTGACAAAAACAAAACACGGACAGTTGCGCATTGATGATTGCTTCATTGTGTAATTTTTAACTTAATAAAAAAACTTAATTGAATTCAACACTTATTGATTCTGAGGCGGTACGAAGTTCGTCGGGTCAGCTAGTCTTTTATGATTTAAAAAAAAAATAGCGTTCAGAGCCGCTAATATTACAAATATTATTTTGAAGGAAACCAAAACAGAATCCCAATAATTCAAAACGGTAAACGATTATTATGATAACGTTTTATATTTGGGAGGCAATATCAAACAAATTATAAATTTGGGAGGCGGGTGTGGGTACCGCCGCCCCAGGAACCATTTATTGGATAACTAACAACCCTCCCATAGGTAACACCAAGTGGTTAGATATGTTTGGTGACTTAGCAGGGGTGCCCGGGTTCACGGGGTGAGGTTTGTCTAGCTCTTGGCGGCCTATGCATTTGCCCACCTACCACATGGCGGGTCGGATCGGGAGAGACTGGTTGAGGGAGATCTTTTCATCTCTCCAGCCAGACCCTCGATCCATCGACTTGTACCACAGTGGGAGGGATGGTCACTCCTGGACACATTGACCCCAGATTCCTAACCACACCTCATACTTTATTCCTTCCCAGAACTTCCTCTCCTTCCTTTCCCCAAAAATACCCTCAACACAACATCTCCAAAGATGACATAGGTCCTGAGGGAAATTGTTTTCCTCAGGCCCTCCTTTGTGGAGCTAATGTAAAAAAATATAAAGTGTCAAAATTAACTATCGCTTTTGGCTTCTTTTTTAAATCTCTGCATTGATCCAATCGTTATTTTAGTTACCGATTAATCAGAATAAAAGTGGCTACCGTTTTGCGATAGGTAGCAAGGTAATATTTTTATAAAGAAAGACAATCATTCTCGGGTTACGAATAACCTGTCACTTATATTAAACTAGCTGTTACGCGGCATGCGTTGCTATGCCATTGAATAAATAATTGTTTCTCCGTGCATGTCCTTTCCCATTCGTCCCGTTTCCCTCCCCGCCTCCCCTTCCTCAACTGCGTCCTCGAAGAAAAAGATGTACCTACCTATGTTTCACTTCATTCCTAACTTTTAGCGGCGATCGGGTATGACGTATTCCACATTTCATTCCTAGCCTTTAGTGGCGACCGGTGGCGAAACAACGTTGCCGGTTTAAGTCAAATCCCGTACGAGTGTTGAGGTGCACGCCGCGGCGGCGTGATTTGCGACGTTGCCGCACATATTTCTTCTTTTCGATCGTTTTTACGGTCAAATTTACTTCTATAAAATTCCGTTTTCCTATTTTTTAATTTTTTTTTATTATTATTTATTGAGTTAGTTGTACTACATGAATATAAACTAATAAGCACAATGTAACATTTCATTTGATAAATTTAAATATTTTTACAGTTAGCATAACATTTATTTTTAAATACATTCATTCTTTCTTCATTCTTCATACTTTCAGGCATTTCATCGTACATCTTTAGTCCTCTATACATTAGGCAGTTCTGCGATTTTTATTTCTTCATTTGTGGCAATCGAACTCTGTTTTTATTTCTTGTTTCGTAATTATGTACGTCTCTATTAAAAACAATTTCATCCTTAAAGTATTTTGGCATTTGGTTTTTCATAATTTTATGCACAAAAATTATCACATTAAATGGTAGTCTCTTTTTTATCGGAATCCAATTGAGCTAATCTCTCATTTGATTAATCCTTGCGAATTTGCCTTTCCCCAGTATACATTTCATAGCTCTGTTCTGAATAATTTCTAGTTTGTTTAAATTTCCTTCATTGGCCAAATATAACATCGTAGAGACGTAATCCAAATGTGGAGTAACGATAGTTTTATAAATGAGCTCCGTAGTGTTTCTATTTAATTTATGTCGTAGTTTTCTAAAAAAAAATTGACCTTTTTTTATACCTTTTTTAGCACATATTCAAAGTTTGCCGTGAAAGTCAGTTTTGAATCGAATATTACACCCAGGTATTTGATTTCATTTACTTTTCCAATTTTTTCACCATTAATTGTCATATTTAACCCTGTGTTACGCGTTTTATCGCCTATTTCCATATATTTTGATTTGTTTACGTTCAGTTTCAGCTTGTTTAATTTCAGCCATTTGCTATATTTTGTAGGTCTTCGTTTATTTTGTTAATTGAATCTATGTAATCTTCACACGAAAAATAGATTAAGGTATCGTCTGCAAATAGTCTAATTTTGCAATGATAATATTATACGACAAGAAGGTCTCTTGCATACCATAATGGAGGGTATGACCGAGGGGACAAACTCTAGGGGACGCCCACGCCGAGAGTACCTAGACGACCTGCTGGTGGACGTGCGCTGCTCATCATATGCAGAATTCAAAAGAGCCGCACAAGACAGGGAAGAATGGAAAAGAAAATTAAAGGAAATTGCTGCAAACCAATCCCAGGATTGAAACCAGAGAGAGAATTTATAATTTACAGGAGTTCACTTACTCTGACGGTGATGGTGGGATACGACCCAAATCCCAAATTATCACTGATTTCAGGTTTTAGACAGCGGATGTGTAAAACAAAGACGAGCTCACCAGTTAATTTTACTCGAAAAAATATTAAAAAATTCTGATAACGACCTTCGTACATCGTTTCCACAAAACTTCAATGTATTGACCAAATCCAAGAAGAAAATATGAATAAATGATATAGAAATAACAAAATAAATACACTGCGCAGTTCACACGCCATAGAAATGAAACATCAGAAAACTAAAGTAGGCAAAAGTGTGTAGGCTACGAAGCACCGCACAAAGAGGAGACCAATTATTCTCCTCTTTGTGCTTTGTGATTAAAGTTTTTGTCCCTTTTTAGTGTCGCTATTTTTCGTTTCATCGAGCTTAAAATCACAAAGAAAGATAGACTAACATTGCTGGGTTACGAATAACCCAATAATGTTTGAAAATCTCCATCATTATTGGGTTACGAATAATCCAAAAATGTTTGAAAATCTCCTACCACCACCACAGAAAGCCGAAAATGTTGTTTGTGTTGGGGTGGGACTTTTTTTACATTAGCTCCACACAGGGACCCTGAGGAAAATAAATTCCAAAAGGGCCTATGTCGTCTTAGGGGATGCCGTGTGGAGGGTCTTTTAGGGAAGGGAAGGATAGGAGGTTCTGAAAAGGAAAAAGGTATGCGGGGTGAGTAGGAATCTGGGGGTCAGTGAGTCCAGGAGGGGACGTATGAACGGTGCAAGGCGATGGGTAGAGAGAGAGCACTACTGGAAAGGTCAAAAGGCCTCCCACAACCAGTCTCTCTCGATCCGGCCCACCACGCAGCAGGTGGGCAGACGCATCCACCGTCAAGACCTGCACAAACTTCATCCCATGAACCCGGGTATCTCTGTTAAGTCACCAAACGCAATGAACCACTTGGGGTAACGTACGGCAGAAGTGTTGGTTAACCAATAAATGGTTCCTAGGGCGGCGGTACCCATACCCGCATCCCGAACCTAAACGCGATGCCCATTAAACCACTGACCGGTCAATGATTCTATCTTTAAAATAAATATATAAAACTTGTGTGCAGTTCACCTTCACAAACCTACCTTACACCCAACATAATAAAATTGCCAAATATATTATGTAAAAATGTTAATAATTAGGTAAATACTGTAATACTTATATAGAAATAAATAAATAAAGTTCACACGAGGGAGAAGTGAAGCCTTCATAAAACTAAACCTAGAAAGAATGAAACGAATCAGGAGTAGGATAATTGTAGAGTTTATTTATTGTAATATTTTTACCAAGTGTAAAAATTATTTTATTCTACGAAACACCGCACAAAGAGGGCACAGATTAGTGTCATTCTTTCGCAGGCTAATTCCTATATATGTATAATCCTAACATCTGGTCTCTGAAAATGCAAATAAATGCACATCCATTGTCAAAGTATGGCTCAATCAAAACCTTATAACTCTGAACTGCGGAAAAACTCTTTATATTCCATTTAACAATACCAAAAAGGCGACAGACACCCTTAACTCCCTTAAATATAAGGTTTCACAAAAATACTTACAATCCTGTCTAATGCTCTAACTGTACGGAAATGAATACGGGGATTTTTTTTATATGAATACCTCACAAGAGTCCCAGGTGCTCCGTCTGGAGCCAGTAAAACTATGGCATCTTCCATTGGGGTATGTTGTGAGGATGAAGGTGGCGGGGAGGGGAAGGAGATGAGGGAGAGGAAGGTGGGGAAGTACCTGGCTATTCAGATCTGGTCACCAAACACGGCTAAAGTCTTACACCAGGGCGATACTGAGTGTACTTTCCACTCTGGAACGTGCCGCAAATATACCATATATTTACTTCTTCAAACTTCGCAAAATTACTTTGTGGCATCATTAATTATATAATGAATAACAGATCACTTTGTAGAAACCACTATATTATAAACAATATCTACATGTTTCCATAACAATGTTATCTTCATCAGGATATGTTAATATAAAGAAAAATAAATGACAAACAAGTATAGGACAAATTAGAATAAACTAGAACATAGACAAAATATTAAAAAAGTAGAGGTGATTAATTGCTTAAAAATCATAAAAATAGTTATACAAAATTAAATATAAAAATTATTTAATGAAAAATAAAATTGCATTTAGATAATAAAAAAACTTTTAAGAACAAATAATTCAAATAATTAGTCTAAATCAAAAAATAAATAATTTTAATTATTGTAAGTATTAATAAGAAAATAAATTTAAAAGATGGCTATTTTAAAAAAATGTTTGGTTATTTATAAAATTTAATTTACTATTAATGCTTTTTCTAATTTCTAAAATTTCTAAATTATCCAATTGTATGCCCGTAGTGTTAATTTTAAGACCTGTATCAATATCAAAGGAATGACTTGTTTCCAAAATATGGTTGGCAAATTCAGAATAATTATTATTATTTAAACATCTTATATGTTCCTTAACTCTGATGTTAAAATTTCTAGAAGTTTTTCCAAAATAAAAAAGTTACAATCATTACAAATTAATTTATAAACCCCAGATTTTTTCAAAAAATCACATTTATCCTTATTATTTAATATATAATTTTTTTAATTTGTTATTTGTATAAAAAGCTGGTTGTACATTATTTGGCATGTTTTTAATTTTTAAATTTGAAATGCTATTATTTAAAAAAAAAAAAATTCTCCAATTATTATCATTTTCAACAACGTGTGGATAAACAAAAGATCTAAAAAACTTTTTCTTATATTTTTTGTTTAACATATTGTCTATTAATTTTGAAGTATAACCGTTATTAATTGCAATTTGTTTAATAGTATTTAATTCTGTTTTAAAATTACGCAAAGATAAGGCAACATTAATTAATCTACTTAGCAAGGTATGAAAAGCTGCTAATTTTTGTGAAAATGGATGATTAGATGTTTCATGTATAATGATATCTGTATATGTATCTTTACGAAAAATATTAAATTAAAAAAAACATGTAGATATTGTTTATAATACATATAGTGGTTTATACAAAGCGATCTGTTATTGATTATATACCATATATTATTCTAAAATAATAAATTGTGATATATAACAAAATTAACAAAATAAAGTTTATTTGCTAGACAGGGATTCGATCCCGCAACCTTCGGGTTGCGAGCTAAGAGCCTCACCGCTAAACACCGGCCACACCGGCCATCGAATACAGTTTAATACTTAGGAATTACATTAGACAGCCAACTCAAATGGACAGATCACATAGAAAAGCTTGTAAATAAATGTATGTATTTAACTTATATTTTTAAACGTTTAAATTAAAGAGTCGACAATAAAATAATGAAATTTGTGTAACATGCATTGGTGCAATCATAAGAATCTTATGGAATAATTGGATGGTAGGGGAGGGGGTGTATAATAATAATAATAATGTCGCATAATGATATGAACTACCCCTTCCTGCAATTATTCCAAGAAGCTGAATTGTAAGAGATGAGAAAAATTTACTGTGTACGATGTTTAAAATACACAAAATGTATAAAGTCTTGGATAAATACCATTGAAACCGACATTTACTTGCTGTAACATCTGAGCCGATGTAACTTCACAAATTTTATTAATCTTTATTAACATGTCGTGTGAATTGTAATTCAGTAATCACGATCACAATGATTTTATTTTTTATTTATTTAATTTTATTTTTTAATCTCTACGAAGATAGTGCATGTTTATGAGTAAAATTTTAACTGTTTTAAAAACACACAAGTACACCCACGAACTGGCGATGCCTGTGTGGGATTCTTTTGGTTAATCTGCTAATTGTATTATTATTTACTTTTCAACTGTTTACATAAAAACAATTATATGTATTTTAAATTTATACCAATTTAGGTACCAAAAAAAAGCGCAGTTTTAAAATAAAAGTCAAAATCGATTGATAATTTTGACACCCGAGAAGAAAGATATTTATAGATTTGTGTTATTTTTCTGTTCAATTATACAACATAAAATGATATCATGAAATCGTCTGCCGTTTTAAATTTTCAGAATTCTATTCTGAGTTTTTTTAAATAATAATATAGTGGAGTATTAACGGCTCTGAAAGCAAATTATGTTTAAAAAAAGAGAAATCTTATAAAATTGTACAATAATACACTATTTCAATTCCATTATTTCCACGCATAGCTAAAGGGCTTGTTCACATTGGTCAAGTGGTAAGTCAAGTAGAGAGTACACTTGCTACATGACTCGCCGAAAACCGTTCGCCTTAATTTCAAATAGAGTAGATACATTTATGCCCGCCGCCCGTTGTAGGATGACGGCGGATGACGGGCTGCTACAAAGCAAAGTAAATACGCTAATTAAGCTGATTTTAATGCTTATTATAGAAGACGTGGAAGAATAAATTAGTGAGATAATAATAAATAAAATGTCCACAAAAAGAGATTAATAGCAGCACAAATAAATAATTTTAGAGTAGCAACTTCGCTCCAATGCCTCGACATTTCCGCGGGTCTATAAATGAACTCTGCTAAAACGGCATGTCAGTGCACAGGGACGCGAGGGGGGGGGGGTCCCTATACGCTCTAAAAATAGAACGAAATTGATTGAATCCACTAAAAAGCTGACTAACCCACCCTACTAAAATGATGGTGTTCGGACGCGTTTAGATATTACTTTACTCCCCACTCGAATAAAATACATAGCGTGTTTGAACGGCTCTTAAGCGCTTGGGTAGTGGAAAATAGGACAAAATCTGCGGACGTGGGTAGGATTCTAACCAGAGGTCTTCTGTTCAGGAAGCGAGCATTATCCCAAGCATCACCAAGACAGACAAGCACATTAAAAATACCAGTTAGTGGTTGAGTGGGCATCGCGTTTGGGTCCCACCCGCGGGCGTCGCGTGCCCTATTCCTCGGCTGGCTATGGCTATGTCCTCCATCACAACACAAGCAACATTTTCGGCCTTTTGTGGTGGTAATAGGAGATTTTCAAATACTGTTGGTTTATTCGTAACCACAGGGAATGTTTGTCTTTCTTTAAAAAAAAAAAACAAACAAAAAAATGTTTGTTTATATGAATGCGTCTTTAAAATGACAATGCATATGCATGACCTGAAGTTCAGCAAAAAGCTGCCCGCAGAGTGCTTGAAAACGCCCTTTATTCAGGGGGACGTTTTACGGTGAAAATTTGAATGTGGGATGGATGGTTACAAATAAACTTCTTTTTTATGTGTAAACCTCAAAAAACCAAATTCATGTACAGGATTTAGCCTGCGAGAAAATGGGATAGTGTAATCGGTGTCCTCTTTGTGTGGTGCTTCGTAGCCTTCCCACTCTTGTCTACTTTAGTTTTCTGAAGGTTTCACTTCTACGGCGTGTGAATCGCATACTCAGTTATTTTTAAATATGAAACTACAAAAATCTGAGGTGGCAATAACGTTTAAAATACATTTGTCTAACAAAATATGTGTTTATTGATTCTTTTCTCGGTATCTATAAGTAGTTTTAGTTAGAAAAAACGTAAGGTGAGCCGTTATTAAAACTTTTTAATGTTTGCATTGAAAAATTTAATGTTTTCAAAATTATATGTCTTTCTAACAATAAAAATCTTTCAAAACCAGTTTTTCGTTTTTGGATACATTCGAAAATGTTCCATTTATTTGGATTTCATCGCGAAGCAGAAAATTATGTGACATTCCGACAAAACATGCCCGAGGACTGGAGGGGTAAATTAATGTAAAAGTTCAAAAAGGTGGCAGATTTTAATTGATAATTTTTTTAATTAGTAAATTTAAAAAAAAAAAACGAATCAAAATGTACACATCTATGAAAAACAATTTTTCCAAATGTGTTCAGCATTACTTAACTATACTAAAAAATTCAATTTTATCAAATTTAAAGAAAAATATGAGTACCTTGCTGACCAACACACCTACACTATAAGGATGAAATCCTCAAAACTACAAGACATCCCGAAATTAAATAGATCTTTTGGGCAGAGAAACCATAATTTCCATGCTACAAAACTATATAATGCCCTTCCAATTGAAATTAAGAACACCATGCAGAAAAAAAAGTTTAAAAAAGACATCAAATTATGGCTACGTAAACATGAAGATGAGGAAATAATTAAAATTATAGAGTAATCCTAACGTAACCTACAGACAACAAACTTAAATACTTTTAATTTTATTTATTGTTTATTTTGTGAAAATCAACAAAAGATGCAAAAGTGATTCGTAAATAATAATAGCTACTGGTTTTAAAAATATTCGAATGGAACCTCGGGGGTGCCCGGAGCTACGATTTTTAGAAATAAAGATAGCATTTTTGTATTTGATTGATGTACGCTTTTACTCATGCGTTAATGTAAAAAAATATAACGGATTAAAATCTTTCAAACAATACAAACAGATTGCATCAATACAAAAGGATTGCAATCTTTAGAGGTCGGGTGGGAATGCTACCCTTGTTCTACCGGTATTTCAATGGAAGATGCTCCGAGGAACTAGCGTCTTTGATCCCTTCGGCGCCGGTGCATAGTCGGGAAATACGCCAAACGCGCGCCCAGCCTGCAGTTCATTCCTAGTTTTTAGTGACGACAAGAAGGGAAGATGCATTCTGCATTTCAAAACTCGTTGTCAGTTCGTTTGAACTCTCCCGTACGAGGGTTGGGGTCAAGGGTCAGGGGGCGGCGCGCGGCGGGTTTATCACGACGCGTGCCGCGTGTATTTTGGAGGTAGAGCGTGTTCACTGTTCACACACAGCTATAATATGCGTGGGACGGCATATTTCAGCATAACGCTGGCCTTATATTCCAATTTGGAATGTACGGCAAGCGATATGCCGAAAAACGCCATCCCACGCATATTATAGCTGTGTGTTAACAGAGATATCCGGGTTTCAGGGGGGGGGTAGTTTGTCCAGGTCTTGACGGCGGTCTACCCACCTGCTGCGTGGTGGGCCGGATCGAGAGAGACTGGTTTTGGGAGGCTTTTTGACCTTTCCAGTAGTGCTCTCTCTCTACCCATCACCTTACATCGTAGTTGAAGGGATGGGTTTATAATATATGTCCCCTCCTGGACTCACTGACCTCCAGATTCCAAATAGACGGTGTGATATATATATATATATATATATATATATATATATATATATATATTAATCATCGTGACGCACTGTAATTTTATTTATCTATTTGCATACCTACGTACATTAATTAAGAATGAATTAAGAACGTAAAATACTTGGGGCATAACATTACTAAAAATTTAAAGAATTATTGAAAGATAGTTATATTCGACGACAAAGGATACTTATCAGTATACTGTCTAATAGATTGCCCGAAGATTCTTCCAATGAGCATTAATGTAAAAAAATACTGTTCAATGCATTTTGCACTGGCCTATATACGAGTGAAACATGGTGTCGCTACCGAATCAGCTCGATGGAACGATTCCGGATTCAATGTAATAACTCCTGCAGAATTATATTTGGATACAGAAGGTACAGCAGCGCATCGACGATGTATGTTGCAAAAACATCGTGTTACTAAATTATTAATTTATAAATTATTAATCTTTTAAATTCATAAATCCTGTTATTTCAAAATATTTTTGAATGTGGATGAAGTAGGGAGACTAGTACTTGAACACTATTGTATGACTTTTAACTAATCTGTACCTATGTAACTTTACGGGGAAATAGCTTAAAATTTTGAAAATATTTTTGGAATATTCATGTTATATATTATCTTAAATGTTTTCATAAGCAATTTCCTTAAATAGTCCTTTCACGATAATAGCAAAGTTTCTACCTAGAAACACTACCCCATAGAATTCCCTCAAGAGGCCAAGTTTTATTACCTACATAAGATCTACAACCTACATCGCAGTATTTCATACTTTATAGTCTGAAACAAACTACGCAGGTACTTTCCAGGGTCGAAACTAGGGTGAGGTAACTGGACACTAAACCAGGCCCGATGTATGGGAGGGTACCAATAACAGTTCAATTTTTGACATTAGTTATTTCTACATTTAAGTTTACGAATTACTAATATTATTATCACTATACTTAATTTTTTGTAAAAATATGAACCAGAGTTTGCAAAAAAGGTTGATCGCAAAAACTTTTCCCTATAATAATATTTTTTTTTATAAATCGATGTTCATCAGCACGTAAATTAAATTTTCTTTAAATTAAGCTTTGAATGAAGTGACGTGATTTCAGCCAACTTGAGTGAAGTGGTTTTAAGAAAAAAGGTATTAAAGTTTTCGCTTGTTAAAAGCACAAGTTTTTCAATGCTTTCGGCCGGTCGTTTAAAGCTAATCAGCGATTGCTGGAGCATATAGTAGGCCTTCAGATTCCTCGAAGCCATGCTGCTTGCCATGACCTCCCTTTGTGCTTTCGAGGCTGCGCCATGCGCGTTCTCTCGTATAAATCGGCGTAATTCTTCGTTTGCAAGCCAATTTTCATGTTCCTAACTATATTTCAACGTCGAATTTAATGTTATAACTTTGAGAATGTATTCTTTCCATGAATAGAAAGATTTTTAGGAAAAAAAGTCGATTTTGTGGATCGGCTGAATCAACAGAGAAACCAATTATAGATTTCTTCATTATACTAAAACAGTATATATTTGAAAAAAATAACAGGTATCACTTGTATATAATTATATTCACAAATTTCGAATACCATAACACGGGATAAAATATAATATAACAATAAAGAGAACAAAAAACTACGCTCAATGACTACCGGAGATGTTTCTAAGCAAAATTACGTAGACACCTTCATAACCTAACACTTCGATGTCAGTTAAAGATCACTAAACTTTCAGGTTAATTCAATGTAATTGTGTTTATAAAGTATATATTTGATTTTTCAAACAGAGTCATAATACATAGCTGAAGGTATATTATGTCACTAACATCTCGCTTGAGTATCTATGAAGAACCGTGGGTGGATGTTCCCTCACGCTTCCCGCCCCCTCACGGATTACATCTTCATGGCGGGGCTGACAAGCTGTGATTATCGCAGCCTTCGAACCGCCTCGCTGCGCAGTCAACCGCCTCTCCATAGATAGAGCCTCCACGCCATCATATAGTCGTAGTCGGGCCCTTCCCTGCCGATTCAAAAGAACCGCCGTGTCATTGGTCTTTTAATACAGTTGTTAAATTGCAACTAACATAATGTAACTTTTACAATGGGCTTTTAATTGTAGAGCCTTTGTGTTTTCATACAGGGTAAGAGAATCATAATTTCAAACCAACAATAACGAAGAAATTTATGTAAGAATATTAAACAATTAATAAAAATTCTTTCTCCTATTTTTTTAAGGCAAATCAATAAGTTAAAATTGTATGCAGCTAATATTGAATGTAGTTTATTCAAGTTACTCGTCGAGTTTATCTTCTGAAACTATATTATATTTAGTTGTTAGACTCTTACACTGCAATATTTCTTAGGAATAAGTTTTTTAACCTTATTTTTCATCATGCAACGACCAGCGCTCGTAGCTGAAACATTGATTTAATTATTTTATATTTTTTCTCTTATTATTGTGTAAAATTAATCTTAGTCCTTTTTTCCTCTGATAATGACAAAATACCAACAGGACTGTCTTTTACATTGAAAACTGTAGCCCAGAAAAACTGAGCCCAGTCGTAGGTACTCGTAAGAGTCACTAAAACAAAATTTAAAATATTTCATGTTTGTATCAATTTAGGAGGCGGGAATAGGTACCGTCGCCCTTTAACCCATCTGTTGGATAAGATAAAAGCCTTTGTCGTAGGTTACCCCAAGGGGTTTTTTTACGTTTGGTAACTTAACAAGGATATGTGAGTCACCATCTTATCACTTACCCGAGTACAATTGTATTTCTAACAAAATAGACATCAACAAAAATTCGGGAATAATAATATTTGCAAACAATAAATTTAGTATTCTAATTATACATTTGGTAAACTGCATCGAAGTACATTTCAAACTCTGCAAATCAATGTACCATTTAATAGCTATCTATAGAACGCATGGCTCGAGTATTATTACGTTTATTAATGACTTCAAATACATATGACTCCGAAGACAAATACTACATATGGACAAAGACATTATCATAATCTGGCTCCAAAAATTTTTAATTTAATTAAAAAAGATGTTAAAGATATCCACTTGACAAAAAATGCAAAACACAAAATCCATAAGTGGATAATCGACAAAGGCATTATATACTGCGGTCAGATAACCTAAACAATACAAGAACACACTCAACGCCTCTATTTTTTCGCTTTTCCTCTCAATTATTATTATTTTTATGTCTCTTATTTGTTTCTTTCATATTTTTTTCTATTTTACTATTTTATTTTTCTTTTATTGTATTTATCTATCTAAACTAAAATATTTAATTTTTTTTAATCTTATTTTTCTTCCAAGATTAAGATATCAAAATTAGTTTAAATTCCTGCCACCTCGGAACAGGCTCAGCCTAGTGAGGTGGTTTATACCAAAAAAAAAAAAAAAAAGTACATTGTATTTTGTATATATGTATTGCAATATCTTGGTTAATAAATAATTTAAAAAAAAACAAAAAAAAAACATATAATCAAAATTAAAAAATAAACTTTGCTTCGTCGTAAGTGATTTTAACGTGAACATTAATGAAAAAATAGAAAATATAACAAAAATGAATACATCAATTGTATGACTGAACAAAATTTCATATATATAAAAGAACATACTCCATCTTTTTAGACCACATTTGGACAAACGTAAACATTAAAGATCTTCACAAACTAAAATCAATTGTTTGGAAAACTAACATAACTGATCATCATTCATGCTTACTTCTGTATAAAAATAATATTAAACATAAAAAAATAATTTAATAACCAAAAAATCAACAATAGATATGACTTTTCTCTTTGACAAACTAAAAAAGGAGGATTGGAACAATGTTTTAAACATTGATGATACTGAAATATGTTCGACTTAATTCGAAAATATCCTGTCAAAACACATTTAAAATTCGACAACTGAGATAACAACACACATAAAATCAAAACTAAGATGTTTAAAGCCTTGGATTACCAAAGGACTAATAATATCTATCAGAAATAAAGAAAAACTTTACAAAACAACTTTAAAACATGCCCTTGGTGAAAAAGCATATATTTTCTAAAAAAAATATAAAAATTAATTAATATTTTATATTAAAAAAAGTAAAGAAGAGTTTTTTTAAATAAAATATTATCTTCAGAAAATAATCATAAACAAATGTGGAAAACTGTGAATTTGGCCATAGACAATACAAAAAAATACAAAACATTAAGTACATTGAACATAATAAAAAAAATTATAGACGACAATATACAGCCTAAACAACGTGCAAACATATTTAATTCCTTCTTTGCAAATGTTGGGAAAAATCTTGCGAAAAATATTCATTAGCCTTTAAACCCGGAAAACCATAAAAATAAAAATATACAGAAACGTAATATACTTTCAACGTTTGAAACAACAACAGAATGTGAAATCTTAAAAATAATAGAATATATGAAAGGAGGTTCGTCTCCCGGTTTTGATTCTATTACGACACACATGTTAAAATCTATGAAACCTTACTTAATAAAACCTATCCCTCATTTAATCTACTATGTTTTAGTTCAATCCACTTTACAATACGCTATTATTAGTTGGGGATCCACGTATAAATGTAACCTTCTTCTTATTGAAATTGTACAAGGAACAATTATTAAAATTATATAAAAAAAAACTTAGACTACCCAACAGAACGCCTGTGTGAAGAATTTCAGGTACCTACATTTAAAGATTTCAAAAATACAAATTATGACCTGGACGTACTGAACCACCGATTCCTACCCATACCGCTTTCATTTTCAGAAGTTCCTCACTTACCTTTCTTCAAAAATACCCTCCGCACAATATTTCAAAAGAAGAGGACGACTATGAGTCAAATTATTACCCTTAGGGCCTCTTTTGTGAAGCTGATGCAAAAAAATCAATAAAAATTTGATCTTAAGCAAGGTACACAAAAATTATGTTTACAGGTATTGATCTGTACGTGCATGATTTATAAGCGTGCCCTGTCTTCATATTAATAAAGTAATAGTTATTGAGTTCCAATCAAGCTTAAAAATACGTATATAGGGTCAGTGGGCCGGTTGTGGCCACCTTAAGGATTTTTTCGTTTTTGAATGAGCACCAAACTTGCACATACATGTAAATTATAATTTTTCCAACATTAATGTACAATAAAAATACCTGTCTTTAATATGTGTAAATATATCCAGTAACAGTTCTTTAATTATTTTTAAATTATTTTTTTTCATTGAACTGGACCCATGCATTAGTTGTGGCCACAATTTAATCAGTTCTGGCCACACCCGTGTGCCGGTTTTAGCCACATGAATCTATGTAGGGAACTTACATTTTTTATCTAAATTAAACACAGTAATGATAATAAATCGATGTTTATTATTCAAGTTATACAATAAACTTATAAAAAAATAAGATTTGGCGCAAATTTAGACCTGAGAGTTCGATTTCGAAAGTATAAAAAGAATTTTGCCTTTTGGTTGTACCTGTAAACAATGGTGGTGGCAATATCATTTTAATATCAATCTCAGCGACAGATGCCAAATCAGGAATTTGTGGCATTGTGAATTGGCTACCAGTGGTATTATGTTTTCTCAGGTAGCTTATCTCGAACTCATTGTCTTCGTCTTTTGAACGCAATATTTTGCCGACATAATAAAAAGTGGCTTTGGGATTCTTGAATTCAACCACGACATAATCTCCTTCCAGGGGTGTTCGATCTAGTTCTTCGAAACCCGATGGCTTTACCAGTGGAATCCAGTCTTCGCAGTCCGAATGAGACGTATCACGCAAATTTTCTTCCTCTGACGTCTCTGAAATTTCAATGGTCGGTTTCTTTTTTTTAATGTTCTTATTTATTTTTTTAGCTACTTTTATCTGTTTTTGTTCTTCTTTTCTGTCTTTCTCCTTTTCCTTTGCCATCATAATATCTTTCCATTTATCTGATGTTAACACCGAAAGAATATACTCTCTCTTTCGACTGGTAGTATTTGTCTTCTTTTCAGGCCATATGACGCATTTTTTCACTAATTCTGCGGCATTAGTCAGCATATTCAATTCTACAATCTCAGAAGAGGATACAATATCTTTAGATGTTGATGCTGATACGTCCAGGATTTCTTCGTTTACCGCTATTGGAAATGAAGGATCAATAACAGGAGTTTCTGGAGGCGTTGTAACTCGATCTAGATTAATACAAGTAAGATCTGTATTTGGAAATGCAGTATTATCGTCTTTGAAGGCCAGCCATACTTTATACAGGAACAACCCTTCAGTACAACCTGTCCAATCCATACCAGTGCTGTAAGTGACTTTAAATCTTTAAGCATATTTGGTTCAATTTTACTCTCCAAATACTGTAGATGAGTCGGTTCCACTAGGCGCATGTTTTCATTAATAGTTTCAGTTTGTTTTGGTGCAGTTATAATTCTTTTATAGTTTACAAAATCAGGACCAAATGTCATTTTCACAGTTCTGAAGAAGAAACATAATAATTTATTAAGTTAAAATATCAAAATTAGCGGATATGTACATTTTTTTAGATAATGGCCAAAACTAGTACTGTATGGGAGCCACTTGTGGCCACCAATGTGGCCACAACCCATACATTTGTATAAATTCTTGTGTCAGTAATGGCCATATCGAAAAATCATGTTTAAACAACCAATTTGCTAATAATAACCTCAAAAACATATTATTTTACCCTTTTATAATGGGTACAACTTGTTTTCAAATAAAACATCAAAAGGATTACAAATATATATTAAGATTACTTACAGTGGGTTCCTTAAGGTTTTGGATAACAATCTCAATAAAAAATTCCGCAACACTTATTCGCATGGACCAAACACAAACTGTTAACAATAAGATTTATTGTGTCACTTGTCAATGAAGACCATTGACAAATATGCATTTTGCCATAGAGTGAAAAAATATTCGATTTTATTTAGCTTATATTTCGACTTGTAAAGTTGAAAATGGCCAGAACCAGCCCAATGGCCACAACCGGCCCACTGACCCTACAATCATTCTTGTCAGTATTTTAACTTTTAAGAAATCTTTTAATTCTTGCTTATAATAGATTATAATAAAACAAATAAATATTCGTATATAAACCGTAGGCTAAGAATTATTTGTACCAGTCTGAAGATGGCTTTGACGAGCTGAAACCGGTTACAATAAAATTAAGTGGAATAAAGCTTTAATTTGTTTTATTAAAATCTATTATAATGGACTTCCACCACGAATGATCAGTTTCAAAAATAGAAATATTAAAAAACACTTGCTTATATTTACGACAATACCTTTTCAGATCCTTGTCAATGAGCATAAATAACCCAACGAAATGACTCTGCATATATCCACAACGTCATAATAATAATATCAGCGAGTACCTTGTCGTACATTGTCCTATCTAAGTCTCAGCCCGGGGAATATTTCTTTAGGGGGCGTGTGGGTGATAAATTCGCCTGCCCTCCCGAACCATTAAAATATACAAGTCCATACTGAGTTAATGACTTTATGCCATTGTTAATCTTAGGCGATTATAATATTTTAACAACAATGTTTCTGAGAACTTTATTAGCTTGATTATTTAATTACTGTCTTGCTTCAAAATTCATCTTTCAAACAATACATGTGTACAAACTTGCCTACGTAATTACGTTATTTCTTGTACGATTAAGTTGATTATTGCTTATGATAAAGCTCGTTATGTGATTGACAAAAGTTTAATATGGGAACACTTCATTGTTATGCTTTGTATTGTTTTCTCATAATTTGGTTAGAGAATAGTGTAATAAGTGCTATATTGTCTGCATTAAACTTCATCGTCCTTAAGATTTTCACAATGTTCTCGATAATAAGAAAATTAATAGAATATGCTATGTAATTATGGTTAGATGAAATTACACCCATAGCACAAAATGTGAAGTTTAAAATGACTCAGGTTTGCTATCTTGGAAACAAGAAACTATCAATTCGGGAGGCGGATATGGATACCGCCACCACTGGAACTATTTATTGTATAAGCAACACCTTTGCCAGAGGTCACCTCAAGAGGTGTGCTGCGTTTGTGACAATGCAAGGGTACCCGGGGTCATGGGGTGAAGTTTGTGCAGGTCTTGGCGATGGATGCTTCTGCCTAACAACTGCGTGGTGAGTTAGATCTGGAATAATTGGTTGAGGAAGATCTTTTGACCTTTCCAACAGGACTCTCGACACATCGTCTTGCACCTCAGTTAGAGATATGATACATCCGTCAATCGTGGTTCTAGATTCCCGTCCACCACTCATACCTTTTCCTTTCCAGAATTTCCTCTACTTTTCCTCATTTATAAATACCCTCCACACATATCCCGAAAGAAGACACAGCCCCTCTGGAAATAATTTTCCTCAAGGGCTCTTGTGCGGAGCTAACGTTAAAAAAGGAACTAGAGTTTTAGATATTATCCTTCCTGTTCCCAGTAAACTTCTAGCAATATATGCGAATGGTTTTAACTAAAAAATAAAACTTCATATAAGTCCACATACTTACATTACGACCTTTAACATATTGCACTAGGGACTTGATAATTTTGTTGTAATCGGAATTTTTCGTAGGCTTATTATTATGAGTCTGCACTAACATGGAATTATTGTATGTTACCTAAAGTCTCTACTGTTTCTCTATACAAGGTAACTTATAGATTAATAACTAAATATATTAACAATTAAACCACATAAAGTAGCTCTTTAAAGTATATTAACAATTAAACCACATAAAGTAGCTCTTTGAGTAAAACTCTATCTACCTACTAAGTCTAGTGTTGACATATTCTTACGTCTGCTATAATTTAATAAAAATCAACATAAAACTGTAGTGTACTCAAGCTTAAAGATCTAAACTATTCCAAATCAAAGATCGCGCTTCAAATCAGTGCGTTTATATCTTGTGAAGTGTTATTTTTTCATGTTTTTTGTCTTCCCAAAGAAATTGCATGATAACTGTCAAAAAAAAAAAACAAATAATAAAAATAAAGCTGTCATTCTGTACTAAAACGAGCCAGCTGTAAAAAATACAAAAGTGCCAAAACTGTGTTGAAACTATCAGTATTATATATCATACAATCAATTTTTATTCACAGCGAAATCACTTTTTATAAATTAATTTCAACATGAATACACTATGCATCGTTTGTGGCAAAAATATTGACAGTCCAGCCGAATTCATATCTTGTGTTGTCTGTGAAAACGGCTACCATCTTGTTTGTGCCGAGATTGTGGAAAACTTACGTGGTGCTCGTAATCATCAATGGAAATGTAAAAAATGTTCTAGGAGTTTTACTAAAAAAAGAGCCAAGAATATGATATTTGATGAAAAAATCGATCAAGAAACGGCATCTAGCGGCAAACCTACCAAGCAGCTATCTCAACCTTCTAAACCTGTAATCGAGCAGTCAACTGACGCGGAGAAATTTCCTTCCTCAACCATAGATGGCGCAAGCGGAATACTTACGTCAGATTATTTCATTTTGGAATTAAATAATTTCAAAAAAACCATTATGGATTTTGTTGAACAAAAATATGAATCGATTATCGCACAAAACAAAGAAATCCTTGATTCAATTCAATTTTTAGCGGATCAGCAAGACCATCTAAAAAAACGCATAACTGACATTGAATCCTCGCAAGTAAAGGTCAATACTGATATGTTAGAATTAAAAAAACAAAACGCTGTATTAGAAAATACTACTTCTCATCAGGACGACAAAATTGACCGGCTGGAGTACATTACACAGATGTGCAATATCGATATAAGAGGGATCCCCGAAGCAAACAATGAAAATATTATGGAAACTCTCAAAAAAATATCAAAAATCATTAATTACGGAGATACCACGATACCTTTACAATCTGAAATTAATAAAATGTACAGACTAGGACTAAAACTGTCCGAGAAAAATCCCAGATCTATAATAGTGTCGTTCAATAGTATTAAATCTCGAGATGACTTCCTACTCAAAATCAAAGAATATAAAAAATCCTCTACCTCCAGTTCAAGCAAACTCAATACAGCAGATTTAGGGCTATCACAAGAAGCCAAACGAATTTACGTGTCCGATCATTTAACGCAAAAAGGAAAATTCCTACTCTCCCAAACTAAAAAATTTGCCAGGGAAAATAACTACAAATACTCTTGGACATCTTCGGGGCGCATTCTGCTAAGACAAACGGATACATCCAAAATTATTACGATCAAAAACATCATTGATCTTGATCGAGAAAAACGCCAACAACTGTGACAGTTGATAAAAAGTACCTCAACATTTACTGCACTGCTAAACGAAAATAATCCGGTTAATTTCATTTTCATCGCTAGTTTTCATATGAGTTTTTTCTTTGTCTTTAAAAATAATGTATCAATTCAAAATAATGCATTCTTACTCTTTTTAGTAGTTCTTTCATGTAGCAACAAAATCAGTGTGAAAATTGTTTATATCAGTATTCACTATTTTTATTATACGTTACCTCCTTTGACTGTAACTCACGTTTCTTTAACTCTCTCTAAGAACAAATTATATATCTACATAAATAATACATTCAGTACAAGTTCTTATTTGAGTATTACCGCCATCTACAATTCACTCACACTAAGTTTAATTATAAAAACTAATATTTATCAAAATAATTCATTCTTACTTTCATTAGTAGCTTTCTCTAGTAACAGCAAAATTATTATAAAAATTACAAATCTTACAATTAAAAATTCTAACCATACTCTTCCTCTAATCAACAAAAATCACGCTGTTTTAGTATTCTTTAAGATAATATCAGTTTACTGTGTAAATATTATTCTTCCAGCATGTTCTCGTAGGAATCAAAATCAAAAAAAAAATATTTATTGTACAAATAAAAATCAGAGTATTAATATCTTATTTACTCACTATATGATGCTCATATTTTCTGTAATAATCTTTTTGTTTTGGTTAACTATTATTATATTCACTTGTATTTACAGAATTTACATTAACTTCAAATGCTCGAGCTCTGTCAAAATAATGTTTTTTTATTTCTCAAAAACCATTACTACTGTTTTATTTACATATTTTTTCAGCATTATTATGTACTGGGTTCTGTTCGATTTACTTATACAAGTCAGAAATGCGAGTGGTACATCTACCTTGTATTTAATTATTCGCTCGTTGAAGTGCGGTATTACATTCAATTATTGGGCATTTAAGAGGCAGTTCATAATTCTCATCAGAATATTATATATTGAAGGTAATATATTCTATATTCAGTTTTCGACATCCATGATTAGCACATTTAATTTAACTTTAGGATACTACAGACGTATACCTACTGTTTATATATCTGGGAAAAAATCCCGTTACAAATGCCCACGCACATTTTTAATCATACTTTTGCATTTTTCACATGTTACTGTATTTAATTATTGTTTTTTATCACACCTATCAATTACAAGCAGAAGCATTATACACTATATTATGCACTTTACTGTTAAAATATATTTTAAGTTGGAATACTATGTATCAACATTATCATTCACGTTATATAATGTACTCTCATTATCTCATAATAATGCACTCTCTCTATTATTGGTATTAATTGTATTGATTGCTCTTTGTTGTTGTTTTATGAGGCATGCCAACACCTCAAACATTCTTTTTTATACGCATAATAATGTATTTTTCGTTCTTCAATCAAACTCATATGAACTTATCACAAGCAGCGATAGTATTTGTAAGATGATGTTCCCAGCAAATCTATATAAATCTGGAAAAAATCTTAATTTACATAAATATGTCCTAGTATTGGTTCTACTTTTGCATTTTTCGCATGTCATGGTATTCAATTATTGTTTTTTGGCATTTTTTTCGCATCAACTTCTCTACAAGAACAGCACATACTATGCATCTGGCCATTTTATTGATTTTATTGTTTTTATATTTACTGAATTTACAGCCTTCATGACAGATACTTACATAATCATCACCTGCTTAGAGTGCTTCTTTACGAAACATACCAACAACATCATCTTTTATAACAACTTTTATATCTATAATAATTCACTTTTCTCATATTTTTCTCTTCTATGTGCTCGTAGCGGAATCAATCTTCATCTCGAAGAAAAATACGCATCATACTATCAGAACTCACAATCTCCTATACAATATATTAATAAAATACTGATGAACAACACCGTAATTTACACTTTCTATTTTTACTATTTGTTTGCTGACTTTTCGCACAAGAACTACGGGTTAACCACTACACATCATAATAAATTTAAACATAATTATGTTTCAGTTACCTTCGGATAATTGCAATGATTCTGGTATTAGCGTTAATATGAATATAATTCGAGATCTGGAGAATTTACACAACTATAACTGGGACTCATATAGCCTAAAAATCATACACCAGAATATTAGAAGCATATCGAATCTCGACGACTTTACAATTTTTCTTGATCTATTTAATTCCTCTTTTGATGTTATAATATTAACTGAATGCTGGTTAAACAAATACTACACCGTAAAATCAATCCACGATTACACTGAATATCACACCACAACCAACCTCAACAAATCTAGTGGAATTGTTATCTACATCAAGGACGGAATTAAAGCTCATGTAGAGGAAATTCCTTTAGCACAATCAAACTGTATGAAAATAGTATTGAATAATAACATATGCATATTTGCCATTTACAGATCTCCTTCCTTCATCAATATTGACCCCTTCCTGTTTTCATTGCAATCAATTTTAAACAATGCTAAAAAATTTGAACAGCAAATTATTATGGGAGATTTAAACATTAATACTATCCCTGATTACCACCGTCAATCAATCGATTATCTATGTCTACTTGCGGAAAATGGTTTCACACAGACTATTAACAGCTTTACCCGTGAACAGGGCTCGAATAAATCCTGTCTTGATCACATCAATGTGAAAAATATTAACTTTATTGACACTTATGTTATACACTCAACTATTTCAGACCACTATACAACATCTCTTTGTCTTAAAAACAAGCCTCCCATTTCTTCGAAAATTAAATACGTTGCTAAAACTAATTTCAATAATTTAATTGAGGACTTGAGCGCAGAAAACTGGCTAAATGTTCTAGATCAATCAGACACTGACTTAGCAATGAAAGAATTTATTACCAAACTACACGAGTACATATTAAAACACACAAGTAATATAACCATATCTAATAAACAAACTAAATTCACACCATGGATCACCCTGGGTCTAGTTAAATCGATTCACAGAAGAAATCATCTTCATGAAAAGGCAAAAACATATCCTGAGAATTTGGTATTACAATGTTATTATAAAAAGTATAGGAATTTGTGTAAGAAATTAATTACATCGGCGAAAGAAAATTATTATAAGAAACTCATTTACGAAAACAACTGCAATCCAAAACGTTTTTGGGATACCTTTCGCAACATAACCAAATCCAAAATCAATAAATCTTCAGAAATTAAATCGCTATACATTAACACATCAAACTCTGAAGTTCCCAAAGATATGGCAAACTTTGCAAACTGTTACTTTTCATCTGTGGGAGACACACTTGCGAAAAAAATTCTCGATAAGTGTAAGAAATCAGAAACCGCTCTCGCCAATTTAACTATCCCTAATATCGGTCACAAAATAGACTCAATCACAACGTCATCTAACGAAGTCATGAAGATAATTGACGACCTTAAGTCATCAAAAGCATGTGGTCCCGATAAGATTTCATCGAATCTTCTAAAAATCATTAAAGTATACATAGCATTACCGATTGCGTTCATTGCGAATCTAAGCTTTAAATCAGGGAAATTCCCTAACCATTTAAAGCAGTCAATCGTCATTTTACTGCATAAAAGTGGGGACAAATCACTGATACATAACTACCGGCCGGTTTCTCTGCTCAACTCGGTCTCAAAAATTTTGGAGAAAATTGTAAAGAACCGTCTCACCCATTATCTAGAAAATAACAACATCCTTTCTAGTAGACAATTCGGCTTTCGCAAAGGTTTAAGCACTGAAAACGCCATCGCTAATTTGACAAAAATCATCTCCAATAACCTAGATAAAGGTAGTAAATGCATTGCACTTTTTTTAGATCTAGCTAAAGCATTTGACACTATCTCGCACCAAATTCTGCTGAATAAACTACAGCGAATTGGGATACAGGGTCAAATTTTCAAGTGGTTGGTTAGTTACCTAGAAAACAGGAGCCAAAGAGTGGATATTAACGGTACTCTAAGTGATCCAGCCAATATTAAATATGGCGTACCGCAAGGAAGTACTCTAGGTCCCATACTGTTTAATGTTTATATAAATGACTTATGTAATACTTCCTTTGCAGACCACATAATTACATTTGCTGACGATACAGTACTTTTATTTGAAGGCAAAACCTGGAATGAGTCTTGCAGTAAAGCTGAATTCGGCATAAACAAAGTTAAACAGTGGCTAGATAGTAATCTCCTCACTCTAAACTCGGATAAAACGAAATTCATCTGCTTCAGTTCAACTCAAGCGGGTCAACCACAAGAAATCCTTAACATTAGAATACACCATTGCAACGACATTATTACATGTAAATGCAATACCTTAGAATGTGTGGACAATATAAGATACCTAGGAATTATCATTGATAAATTTCTGAGATGGGACAAATATATAGCCTTAACTTCCACAAAGGTCAGGAAACTTACACATCTGTTCATAGCAATAAGAAATATTCTATGCGTAAATGATTTGAAACGAATTTACTTTGCAATGTGTAATTCCATATTAGACTATGCTTCCTTAGGTTGGGGCGGTTGTCCTAAAACTATACTCGATCCCTTAGCTAAATCCCAGAAATCGCTTATAAGAGTCATACTGAAAAAACCTTTCAGGTACCCCAGCGATTCATTGTTCGCAGAGTTTCGTGTTCTTGATGTAAGACAATTATACATAAGGAAAATCATATTACACACTCAAAAACAGAGGCACCACTACGCTTCCGTAAACCACTGTCATAATACAAGACATGCAAAAAAAAACCCAATAGTTCCGCCCACCACCTCCTCATCTTTAGCACAGAGACAATTCTCATACCTAGGCCCTAAATTGCTCAATCTCATACCTGATGCATGGAAGGCAATGAGTACTAATATTCTGCGTATGCAGGTTACTAATTGGCTTCTGGTCTTGGGGAGAGCTGAATGCGAGAATATGCTAAACAACAGTAATTGAATTGTAATTTTTGTTTTTCTTTACATTTTAATTTATATTGGTATTATATTAGCATTACAGTAACTGTATTTTTACATAAAGTAACTTCGAAAATTGCTCAATTCTTCGTGATATTTTTCCTTAAAGGAAAAGTTCCTTCTTTACTTTCATTTTTATTTTTCATTTTCTTGTGTTATCTATTAACATCTCTTTAGTTTATTATGTCAGCTAAACAATAGCAAAAAAATGTCGTGATATAACTGAAAGTATACTAGATTATGAATATATACATATATGTATTATTTTACAACAGAATTTCTTCATTCATTTTCATTTTCAAATTCATTTTTCTTGTTTTATCTATTAATATTTCTTTAGTTTATTATGTCAGCTAAACAATAGTAAAAAATGTCGTGGTATAACTGAAAGTATTCTAGAATATGAATATACATATGTATTATTTTACCAACAGAATAGTCAACACTATAATTTACTATAATTTACATGTCAAACATTATCATACTGGAATGTCCTAAAACGGGCAATTGCCTAGTTGGACATTTTAAGTTCACTATATTGTATTATGTAATATTTTCAAACAATAAATAAATAAATAAATAAATAAAAAAAAAAAATAAATAAATAAATAAAAACTTCTGACGTCGTGTTGAGATCAAAAGCATTTGGTTGGGCGTTTAAACAATACAAACTACTACACTTACCTACACATCTACATATATCATAGACCCTGTACTTGTATCTTGATTGTCACATATCCCATCCCTATGATGTTCCTTTTCCCCAACCTATCCCATCCCTATGTTGTCATCGTTACCATAACAATCAGTGTCGCTAATGAACTCGCCGCGTGAACAAGTATAATATTACGCACCCCGCATCCTATAATATCCCCGCATCCGCTAACTGAATCCGCATCCCGCGATTAATCACTGTACAAGTTCATGAACAAAACCCAGGTTCAAGGAAGTGAAGGAGTCAAGTCCAGGAGTCAAGATTCCACCGTAAGTCCCTTCCTTACCTTCTCCTTTGTGCTTTCAATTTTACTTGTGCAGTGGTCTAAACACACATCCTAACAAACACACGCAAGGTCCTTCGACATCCGCACTTTTCATCCGCATTCACACATTCATTTATGGCCCGAACGAGCCGGATATATAACCTTTTAAAAATATCTTAAAAACTCTAAAAGTGCATTAAGATCACCCGCAGTTATACCATTTTGTATTACGTTACCAACGGTTAGATTCCCTGTCAATCAACATCAACAAGTGAATTTTTTATTTGAATTTTAGAATTTATTTTCAAATTATATTGCATTTTACACAAACCGCAGTAAGTGGGTACCTACTCAGGTACAAGCATTGTACGTAGTAAGGTTAGTACCTACACACCTTATATTTTGATCCAATGCGATCTTCACATTGATTACGAATAAATTGTATACAAAATTCAGTTCTGTTAACCCCGCACGGGTGTCGGGGCAAATTTAGCCCCACTGTTAACCCCTTACGGTTGTTGGGGTCAAAGTTGACCCCACTTAACATTGCGCGTAAATATAAATATTTAATTTATATTCAGTATTGCGCGTAAATTTAAATATTTAATTTATTCGTTTCAAATAAACATTTTAAGCATATTCTTGGGCTGTATTTATTATTACATTTAATAAATTAACCGGAGCAAGAAAATGTCTACAACCGCACCGTCTGGTTCATCACCACGGGATGACAGACGTCTGAAACGATTGAACGCGAAGCTAGCTTCTAGTTTTGTAACATTACAGTCAGTTTTTGACAAAATAAAGACATCATCTGACAGCGCTATAAATCGTCAAGCGTTTTTATCGGGCGCTGGAACCGTAGAAAGAATTCGTTCAGAATTCATCGCGATTCTAGACGAAAAAGTCGATTGTGAATTGGAAATTAACCCAGAAGCAGTCGTCGAGTACACTCAACTGAATGCATTTGAAGAAATGTACGGTGTCATTAAATTTACCGAGGCAAGCATGCAATCAAATCCAGTAGAGAAACCGCGTCGTCAAATCAGATTACCGCCCTTAGAAATTTTATGCTTTGACGGAAATCTCGAAAATTGGCCTCTCTTCTATGAGACCTATGTCTCTGTTATACATTTAAACAGTTCATTGGACAATTCTGAAAAGATGCAATATCTCATGTCCAAGTTGACGGGAAAGGCATTGACTATTTGTAGGACAATCACACCCATCGGTGCAAATTACCAGGTGATCTGGAATGCCTTATGTAGTAAATATAACGATCATCGCATTCTCGCAGAATCATACTTTGACCGGTTATTGAAAATGCCTGTGGTTAATTCGGTCACGCCCGCTTCCTTAGAACATTTTGCAGACACATATGCTACAAACATTTCCGCGCTGAAACAGTTGCAGATTAAAGATCTCGCAGAATTTATGTTGCTACATCTGGGTCTTAAACGCCTTGATATAGAGACAGTAAAGGCTTTCGAATCGTCTATTAGAGACAATGAAAACTTTCCGTCGAGCTTAGAATTAATTGAATTTATAAGAGTACAGCAAAGGATACTCACTCGTGCGCAAGTTGCGCAAGCAACATCCAGCCGCCTCGGTTCAAATAATAATATTTCCGCTAAACCGCAAAAGACAAACTCCGCAAAGACATTTATAAATGTCGAGAAAAGTGACAATCACTCCATTGACATTTGTTTTTGTTGTCAAAATGGATCGCACCTTTTATATCAATGTTCTAAATTTATTTGTCTAGAACCACGCGATCGATTTAATTTTATTAAGTCATCCAATACTCAAGTTTGTGGGAACTGCCTAAGTACTAGGCACAACACAAGATCATGCAAATCGAAAAATACGTGTAAATCATGCGCTCTCAATCACCATACTTTATTGCATTTCAAGCAAACTGATATGCAAAACCCACAGTCAGACCCATTACCATCTTCCACGTCACAAACAGATGGCGATAATAATAATTCAAAGTCTCCGAATCCAGTATCGCTGTGTGTGACAAATTCGTACTCTCGTGAAAATACAACAGTACTTTTGGGAACCGCCGTTTGTTTAACTCGAGATCTTAAGGGTCAGGTACAGACAATACGTGCGCTAATCGATAGCGGCTCCCAAAGGGACATTATTACGCGTAAATGCTGTTCACGTTTGAATCTTACGGTACAATCATCTCCCAGCACTTATGTCACGGGAATAGGTGACGTAAGAAATCTAACAAAAGGAATGACTTTTCTCAAACTGTTCTCCCATTATGATGATGCTCACTCGTATACGATTCAACCATATGTGGTAGAAAGTATCACTAGTGAACTGCCTACCGTTAACATTAATCGCGCCTCATTATCGTATCTCGACAATTTACCTTGAGCAGATAAAACATTCTGTATGCCTGGTGACATTGATATCATTTTGGGATGTGACATGTTTGCTCGCATTTTAAAGGCTAACAAAATATCAGGTCCCCCTGGTCAGCCGTTTGCAATTGAAACTACTTTAGGGTATTTAATCTTAGGCACTGCTCCGACGATGATTGAAACCCCAAGTAACTACGTCACGCAATCATTTTGTACGTTCGCAGAAAACAAGGATTTTTCTCTTGCACGCTTCTTTGAATTGGAAGACATTCCGGAGGAGAAGATTTTAACGCCTGTTGAACAAGAGTGTGAGGAACAATTCAAAATCACAACTTCTCGTGACACGACAGGTCGTTGTATCGTCGCGTTACCGTTTCGAAAAGGTCCATCTGTCCTTGGCGCGACGTTGCCGGCTGCCGAACAGAGGTACCGATCTCTCGAACGCCGCTTAAAATCCCAACCCGCCATAAAAATCGAATATGACAAAATATTGCGCGAATACCTTCAGAAAGGGTACTTTCCCCCTGTTGACAATTCTGATTTACCGCATTACGTAATCCCGCATCATATCGTAGTTCGCAAAGATAAACTGACCACCAAAAACCGGATGGTGCTGAACGCGAGTATGAAATCCGATTCTGTTTACTCGCTTAATGATATTCTACACACCGGTAATACTTTACAAGGTGATCTGTTTCGCATTATCCTCAATTTTCAACTATTCGCCGCGAGAGGATTCGAGCTTGTAATATTCTCTAGTAGTTCTCTAAACTTTTTGTCCACGATTCCTTCAGATCGCCATGTCAATGAACATATGGAATTTAATCCCGATGAAAACCTAAAAATACTAAGGCTTCATTGGATACCCGCTTCTGATAATTTTATATTTGTTGTAAACAACGAAAGAACTCGCACCAAACGAAACATCCTATCGACGATTACTCGTCTTTGGGATTTGATGGGATTCGTCGCGCTAGTTGTTTTATTAGCTAAACTTATAATTAAATCTCTATGGGAGTACAATCTGAATTGGGACGATACTCCTCCTTACATCGTTGTCACGCTTTGGCGTCAGTTTGAAAAGGAATTGCCATTATTGCAATCTATTAAAATTCCTCGCTTTTTAGGTGTCGAATACCAATATGTATTAACACTTATCGGGTTTTCTGACGTAAATAAACGCGCATTTGGAAGTATTTTATACTTACATGTTTACTGTCAAAATACTAACAAAATCACAATTAGCTTATTATGTGCTAAATCTAAGGTCGCTCCTGCGAAGACGATTTCACTTGCGCGCCTAGAATTATATGGAGCTCTGGTCCTTGTACGATTAATGCGTACGGTCAGTAACACATATGCATTAAATTTGATCATTCATACGACTTAATCCTTTTGTGACAGCACGGTTTCGCTAGCATGGATAAATTCACCGCCCGCTAAATGGCAGACATTTGATGCCAACCGCAATACCCAATAATGGGAGATATACCGCATACCGCATACCGCATACCGCATACCGCATACCGCATACCGCATACCGCATACCGCATACCGCATACCGCATACCGCATACCTCATACCGCATTCCGCATACCGCATACCGCATACCGCATACCGCATACCGCATACCGCATACCGCATACCGCATACCGCATACCGCATACCGCATACCGCATACCGCATACCGCATACCGCATTCCGCATTCCGCATACCGCATATCATATACCGCAGGGTAAAACTTTACCCCTTACCTTTGCAATAACTTAGTCTTTTAGGAGAGCAACAACCTGAAGAAACAATAAAGTTAATAACAATAATAACAATATCATATACCGCAGGGTAAAACTTTACCCCTTACCTTTGCAATAACTTACTCTTTTAGGAGAGCAACAACCTGAAGAAACAATAAAGTTAATTCACAAAATACCTTTCAAAAAGGATGCGACCCGCAAATGTGCGGTGATAGCGGTAGCGCCACGTATCTGGCAATATCTTATTGACAAAAAGGTGCTGAACATCGGATACTATAAAGCCGGCGTCAGTGAGTACCTTTCTATACTAAGCTGCCAAAAGTGTTTGGGCTATGGCCACACAGTAGCTCAATGTAAGAGCAAGGAAGTCTGCTGGCGCTGTGGTGGAGACCACAAATTACAAACATGCCAATCCCCTAATACCGGTGCAATCTGCAGCCAAAGCTGCGTAGCAGCAAACAAAAGGCAAAAATTAACAAAGCCTACCAACCACATGGCCCAATCAATGGAATGCCCTATCTACAAAAGGAACGTAGAGAGATATAGGTCCTTGATTGACTATGGAGAGCCATAAGGTAATTAAGTTTGCACAGGCAAACCTACAGAGGTGTGAAGCTGCTACCGTCAACTTCCTACAAAACGCGATTAACAGGAAAATAGATATCGTCATCATACAGGAGCCATATACAGGAAATACGGGAAAAATTAATAAATCAACGTACAATGGACCCATTTTTTAAAAAGTAAGTGTGGACAGCCCAGTCAAGGCGGCGGTAATAGTACTAAATAAATCGGTCGCTGCCTCGTGTGTTCTCATCCACAATTACAGCAACAGTTGCAACATATTCATTGAGGCCCAATTTCAAGGCACTCCTTTAGTTATTGGCTCAATGTACTGTCCCCCAAATGAAGATTTCGACGTCAGCCTAGGAAAAGCTAACCAACTACTAGATGTAAATACGAAGAAAATCATCATCGGAGCGGACGCAAATGCTAAAAGTGTCTGGTGGGGAAGCAAAAAGACAGACAACAGAGGTGACAAATTGAGCGACTTCATTGCCCAGAAACAACTACATATTGTCAACGAAGGAACAACACCAACCTTCGAAACTATTCGACAAAATACACTTCTGAGCAGTGTGATCGACATCACCCTATGTTCCGGCGGATTAATAGGACATATAGATAGTTGGAAAGTTGACAAAAGGATTGCAGCCCTGTCTGACCATAACGGTATAACATTCAACATCTCATTCAACAAACAAAACACAGATGAAGTTCCCGATTCGACGTTCATGTACAGAACAAGCAAGGCAGATTGGACCAAATTCGGAAAGACGCTGAAAGCCAGCGCAGAAAGCAGGAAATTAACATCTCAGGTGATTGACTCAAATATTCAACCTAGCATTCTCAACAGACAGGTGTCCGAACTCATGGATATTATATCTGATGCGTGCAGAGCTTCGATTCCTCCCATGAAAAAATCAAAGCAAAAAAATTGCCCATGGTGGAATGAAGACTTAGAAAAGCTGAAGAAAGAAGTACTCGCAGCGAAGAGGAAGCTGATGAACTCAGGTCCAGCAAGAAGAAACGCACCAACACTACCAGCATACCTCGAACTAAGAGAACGTTACAAAGAAGAAATTGCGACTGCAAAAGTTCAAAGCTGGAAAGACTTTTGCTCCAGGCAAGGAAAAGAAACCGTCTGGTCAACAGTCCTAAGGGTTCTCAAGTCATCTCAGAAGACTCCCCCCGAAACGCTGACTTTTAACAACAATCTGTCTACCATGTCCGCCCAAGAGACGGCGTCCACACTTTTAGAACACTTTTTTCCCAACGACACTCAAGCCGGTGAAACACCAGAACAAACTCGTATTCGGAATAACGAGGATGCTGTAAACCTCAACGAGATCGATCCCCCGTTTACAAAGCTTGAATTAAAAAATATTATAACTTCAATAGATATTAAAAAATCCCCCGGAAGGGATCATTTCACCGCAGATATCTGTTCACAAGCTTTCGAAACTCTTCCTGACATTTTTATAGCAATCTACAACGCGTGCCTACGAATTGGCTGTTTTCCGATCCTTTGGAAGATTGCCAGAATCAAGATCATCAGGAAGCCGGGAAAAGAAGACTATGGTAATTTGTCTTCCTACCGACCCATTGGGCTCCTTCCGGTATTTGGCAAGGTCCTAGAAAAACTCCTCATCAAAAGGGTTACTTGGAAATTTACCACGAAAGGAAAACTAAATACAAACCAGTACGGGTTTACACAACAAAAAAGCACCGAAGATGCAATGCTTGATGCTGTTAACCACATCAAGCAAGCATTGAAAGAAGGCCTGCACACTTGTCTAATATCCTTGGATATTAAAGGAGCCTTTGACAACGCATGGTGGCCCCATTTGCTATTACAACTTGCCAAAAAAGACTGCCCTGCCAATATATATAAGGTTTTCAAAGACTACTTATCAGACAGAATGGTAGAAACAATATACGCTGGCGCCTCGGCTCGAAAACAATCAAATAAGGGATGCATTCAAGGTTCGGCGTGTGGACCTGTTCTCTGGAACGTAGTCATAGATGAACTCTTAAATTTAAATTTCAACTCAAATGTACGAATTCAAGCGTTTGCTGATGACGTTCTACTCTTGATTTCACATAAAGAACTAGCTGCTCTAGAGCAAATAATAAAAGATACATTACAAGTAATAACGGATTGGGGAAATAAAGTAAAACTCCAATTTTCTGAAGAAAAAACAAAAGTACTCTTCATCACAAAGAGAAAGTCGCCACCACCTGTGGTTATAATGAATGGCAAAGTTGTCCCAATTTCAAAAGATTGCAAAATACTGGGGATCGTCATAGATGACAATCTAAACTGGAGCAAACATGTGGACATGGTATGTAAAAAAGCAGCAAATATTACCAAGAAACTTGCGTTTATGGCTAAACCCACATGGGGTCTCAGCTCCGAAATTTTAAGGATCATATACATAGGAGTAATTGAACCAATAATTACATATGCAGCAACCGTTTGGGCCTCTGCTGCAAAAAGAAAAAATATCCAAATTAAACTCAATAGAATACAAAGGGCAATCGGGATTAGAATTTGCAAAGCATATCGCACCACGTCACTAACATCTGTACAGGCAATAGGTGGCCTGACTCCATTGGACCTCAAGCTTAAAGAACTTCAGTTAATCGGTGAGACCAAACGAAGTGGAACGTTACACCTACTACCAAGTGACCGGAAATACCAAGGAATAGTGAAGGTGGCTCTACTACCGCACCCGAGCAAACAAATTGGGGAAAACGTAAGTTTCCCCGAAACGCATAAAAGAGTATCCTTTGAAGAAAATGAAATAGACATCTACACAGACGGAAGTAAAGCTGAAGGAAAAGTTGGTGCGGCCTACACAGTTTTCAACACAAGCGGAGAGATAAAGGCAAAGAAATTACCTATGGCTGACTACTGCACAGTATTTCAAGCTGAACTTTTCGCTATAATGAAAGCACTAGAGTGGGTCAGTGAACAACAGCGACATTGGGACAAAATTAATGTACTAACAGATTCGCAGAGCGCTGCTCACGCACTGGAGTGTGGAACACCTACCAATCCGATGGTATTCGATATACAATGCTCTTCTCTACGTTTAAAAGATAAAGGATCTTTCTGCAAGTTTATGTGGATCCGAGGGCACAATGGACTACATGGCAATGAAAGAGCAGACGAGTTAGCAAAGGACGCAGCTTTGAAAGACAAGAACCGAAAACTCTACTCAGAATTTCCACTAAGTTATGCAAAGCTCAAAATAAAGGAAACAATTCATGAAGAATGGGATCAGAGATACAAAAACTCTGACACAGGAAAAGGAACCCGACTATTCTTCAGAAGTATAAGCGAAGCCAAAAATTTTCGAAAGAAGACAATCCCTACGTTCGAGCTCACCCAAATTCTCACCGGTCACGGAGCAAATCTATCCTACCTCCACAGGTTCAAAATAAAGGACAGTCCAGCGTGCCCATGCGATAAGCAATCGGAACAAACAATACAGCACTTGCTATTAGATTGCCCAATGTTTTCTAAGGAAAGGTGGCACCTAACAAAAGAGAGCCAGAGGAGAAATATTAATATAAGCGAACTCCCGGATGTCATAGCAAATGGATATCTAAGAAAAATCTTTATCAACTACGCTAAAAATATAGTGACTAAAATAAGAGAGCAGAACAAATAACACAAAGGAACGTACAAAGTAAAATGACGCGAAGTATTAGTAATTCGCCAATAACATCTTAAATGCACCGAATGCATAAATTTAAAATAACGTACAAACTAAAAACACGCGCATTATAGACTCGTCAATAAAATTAAATGTATCGTAACTAAACTAGAGTAAAAACTTACGTTAGTAATACAGAAGATCACTTCTCTCAATTTCAATAAAATCAAATGCACCGTCAGCAAAATTAAATGCACCTTAACTACAAAATTAGAATCAAAACTTACCTAAGCAACTAAGAATACTTCGCTTCCCAAAAATGAGCAACTTATATAAATGATTAGATATTCAAGCAGCACTAAAATAAAGTAAAGTCAACAGTAAAATCACGCGTATTTGAACTCGTCAATAAAATGAAATGCACCATAACTTCAAAACTAGAAACAAAACTTAAGATGGTAAATAAGAAGAACACTTCCCTTCCTAAAAAATGGCCAAGTTAAATGGATAAGAAACTATCCACTTAACGAGGCATCCAATTTTTTATTACAGATCTTCAACACTGCTCCGGCTGAGGTTTTCCATGGTTCCCTCCAGCTGTAAAATAAATATTGGAGCAGTTAATAGCCCATGTTAGGATCCTTACCCGACCAAATCCTTCCCCTCATCCTCAAGTACTCATGCGTACTAAACACCCACCCCTCTCCCGCATGCAAAGATATAAAGTAAACACAAAGAGTAAAATAAACTCATAGATGAAAATAAACCTTGATAAATAATAAGCAAGGTAAATAATAGAAAGAACATTCAGGAAAAAAAAAAAAAAAAAAAAATAACTTAGTCCGTTGACTTGGCCATCAGATATTGCATCTATGGCCCATCTTTTAGCTTTAAGTTTCACCAATTTTTTAAATTTTGTTTATAAAGTGAAGCTTAATGCACTCTTATGGTTTATGGAAGTGGATTCTTTCATCCCCTTCCAGGCGGGGGGCATGGTTGGGCGTTTAAACAATACAAACTACTACACTTACCTACACATCTACATATATCATAGACCCTGTACTTGTATCTTGATTGTCACATATCCCATCCCTATGATGTTCCTTTTCCCCAACCTATCCCATCCCTATGTTGTCATCGTTACCATAACAATCAGTGTCGCTAATGAACTCGCCGCGTGAACAAGTATAATATTACGCACCCCGCATCCTATAATATCCCCGCATCCGCTAACTGAATCCGCATCCCGCGATTAATCACTGTACAAGTTCATGAACAAAACCCAGGTTCAAGGAAGTGAAGGAGTCAAGTCCAGGAGTCAAGATTCCACCGTAAGTCCCTTCCTTACCTTCTCCTTTGTGCTTTCAATTTTACTTGTGCAGTGGTCTAAACACACATCCTAACAAACACACGCAAGGTCCTTCGACATCCGCACTTTTCATCCGCATTCACACATTCAGCATTAATATAATTATTTCGGAAAAGCATTTAAATAATGAAAGTATCACCGGATCACATAACACGCCACGATCATATTATCACAATGGGCACACCTGCTTCAATAAATATGTCAGGCATATTATAACATAAAGCCTCCATATCTCTTCCATTGGAGGTATTCAAAAATGCCCCGCCCACCCTTATAGCCCATCCACCGTACTTAAGTTATCATTCGCCGACACCCCTCCGATGAAATGTTTATGACAATAGCGGCTCATGTGAATATTACGTCCTATTACTTTATTTATCTAAAATATAGTTTATTGCACTTTTTAATCAAAAGTTATAATACTGAAGCAGTAGACCTGAGATACATGATCAATATTAACGCTGTTCAATGGAGTTCTAATACCTTATCTGATGTGTGGCAGTCATACAAGGAACACGTAGAAGAAGGATGAAAAATACTTACTGGACTTTTTGTAGTGCAAATGAAATAATTGTCTTGAATGTTTGTTAAAACCATGAACGACCGTATGTGAAGCATTGAAAATAATGCAAGACTGATTTACCCGTAATAAACCAACTGTTGAAAGATTTGCTTTGCTAGGTTTGCATATAGAGGGGATGGATGGAGAAAGGAGATTAAGGAGCTTATAATGAGAATTTAAAAGAAGTCTGGGACACTTCTTCATGTAGCCATGGCCCAGATGGAAAAATTTAATTATCATATCTGTTACCGAATAGTCTCGTACATTCACATTTAAATTACTTTATTGAAATCTGGGGAAACGCATGTGAAACATCCATAAATGAATTACAGGTAATGCAAAACTAGTTGATCCAAAAAACTATTTCACTATTGATCCAGAACATCCACAAAAAAATTCTATTGAAAATAATATGGAAACAAAACTGTTAACATTAAGAAAACTATATTTAAACAATATATGTCTCTTTATATATTAAAAATAAATAATAAACTTGTAATCGCAAACACGGAATTCATTAAAACTTCCCAAGATATCCACACTTAAAAAAAAAATATATGTATATTATATATTCTTAACCAACAAAATAAATTAGAGTGAATAATTTTGTTCTGTTGTAATGTAAAATGTATTTAGTTCAGATATTTCTTGTAAAATAAGTGAAATTACAATAACCTTTTATCTTGAATAAAAAAAAACTTATAGTCCAATACAAGATATTATAGACATGCCGGATTCTTACTCAACATCGATTCCCGATCGATTTTGACACCTAATGTGAATTGGTGGTTTTCAAGATTCTACCCGTTAACGTAATTTGCTTTGTTCCGTTCTGGAACGAAAGTCTCTTCAATACCTAGATTCATCCTGTCCTCATAAAATAATAAAATCACATTATCGCATTTAACTTGGGACCATCTGTTATTTTTCCGATATTTCTAGGTATCCTGTAATTGGCATGAAAGAATAATCCGATAACTGGTATACTTTAGTGCAATCGATGCCGTTTCCCTCCATTTTGATTGATGCATCAAAAATGTATGAGAATTTTCAATTGCAGCTTTATTGGATAAAACACTCTATCAGTGTTGGTACGAACAAGTAATGAAGAAGGACAATTTCCAAAATCTTTAATATTTGGCATTTTATTAATGTCATCATTAATGTCACCATAAAATCATTTAACACCAAAAAATAGGAAAGAAAATGTTTAATTTTTTTTTTCTCGTGAAATGATTAAATTTAGTTTCAAGTCAGAGGCTCAGCAAACAAGATTTCGAAAAAAAACACTTTATCTAACAAATCTTCATCTGAGATACTTAGTTGACTGTTTATCAAAGCGATGAAAATAATTCTAAGAATCCCTAATATCAAGATAATATAAAACGAAAAACAAAGAAATTGTATTTTCTATGGATAATAGACTGACTTTATTCTAGAAGCCATAAAACTCCAAACGAAATCTTTGGACAAGAAATATTTTTTAGAACAGCTTTCTGTTTATTAAATAAAACGAAAAACAGCTACTTTAACGTAGTTTTTCGCCCAATTCTTCAAATTTAATCTAATTAAAACGAGTTTGTTCTTTAAAAAGGGTAATAAATTAATGCTTTACGCATATTTTTTTATGTCTGGATAATTGAGAAAGTATATAGAGAAGATAAAATAATAGTGCTTTTAACAAAATTTAATTATAATAATATTTTTTTAATTTATTTTTGTTTTAATATTTTTTAATGGTGTTATAGACAGCCCTGATTTATTAGGCCTAATTATTTATTTGCGACAACATAAAAATTGGCAACATAGCATTAAATTTCAACCACACTATCAGGACTGAGACATTTGGATACTCGCTTGTGCCTAGATTGCATGCAATTGGAAATGTCGCTTAGAAATCGTAAAACTTCGGAGTAGGGTTACTCGGAATGAAATAATGAATTTTTTAGCACAATTTCAACTTTGAGAATTTTACTATTTTTTGATGGCATTTAATGATAAACTTTAAGGTTGAAAAGCTACAATGTTGTATGGTCTTACATTGTAATTTAGCTTTTCATGCGACTGTCAAACAATTAAAGTGGAATTCCGTACAATGTCATAAAATCATTTACTAAATTATGTTCACCTTATCATCTTAAATAATAAGTAGTGCAATAAGTGTAGTAAAAATACCAAATAATTATAGTGTGATATAATACTAGAGAAATATCTCTGGTTCTGGGCAAGCATTTTTAGATCATTGAAGAAGAGCAACAAAGTACCGGTCAAAACTGGGAATCAAACCCAGGATTTTTATGTTACCGGGACAACGCCTCAGCCAACTAAATAAATAAATAAAATTGCAGCCAAAAATGTGCAAAAAAATTTTTTGAGGACTATATTTTAATTCTGAATTTGAAATACGAGATCGACAAAGATTACATAAAATAATTAGGTCCCAATTGTTAATTTGGTTGAGGCGTTTTCCCGGTAAGACAGATCCTGGGTTCGATTCCCAGTTGCGGCCGTTACCTTTTGATTGGTCTGTGTCTTGTTCTGTTTAGATTTATTCGTATTATCTTCTTCTTCAACGATTACAATTACATTGATGGGTATAACCTTCAAAAAGTTATTATAAAAAAAGAAAGAAGTTATTGCAATGAAAATAAACATTTTTAAATTTGAAATAAGAATGATTTTTTTGGAAAAACCTAAAAATGTGAGTGATAAACCGATAATTTTTTTTTTTTTATTGGTGCCCTTTTTTACTCATTTAAAGTACGCTCTAGCGTGTTTAAATCGCACTTTATGGAACGCGCGTTTTTTAAAGTTACCATGGCAACATCAACAAATCAAAAAAATGTGAAGTCTAAATGTCAACTTTTAACTATAAATCTGACAGGAATATTTTAAACGTCAAATAAAACATTACAAATGTTTCAAAAATTTTATTCAAAGTTTACATTCTTTTTTACATCGCTTACATTCTAATTATTAATATATAGTCGATGCTTTGTACTGTTCCGACATTTTCTGAAGGTAAGCAAGCACAACTCGTTCATCTACATCTACTACGTTTTGCTCCTCCATCCATGTTATAAACCTTTCATATTCTTTTTTATAAACGTCTTTGGATTTTTCAGGTATTAACCGCGATTCTGCTTTGGTGTTTAAATTATCAATGTTAGAACTCATTATACAACACACAATAACAAGTAAAAACTGTGATGTCAACGTGACAGATTGCAAATTAATGTTTGTGTTTTTCATTTCCATGACAACAAGATATTGTGATGTCACATCACGAATTCATTAATAGTTCTTATTTCCAAATTTTTAATAATAATATCAATATTTATGTTTTCAAAGTGTACCAATAAAAAAAAATAGCGTAAAATATTCGTGGATAACTAGTCTTTAAAAAACTTGCTTTATTTTGAGCACTCGGCTACGCCGTCGTGCTCGAAAAATCGCGTGTGTTTTAAAGACCTATTTATCCACTTATACTTTAATATACTATTATTCCGACGATTGTAAGAGCTTCATAATACTGATATTAAAACTTGTTCGGTAACTAAACAATTTAATTTTTACCCATTTAGTTACCAAAAGTATACATTATTTGACCTATTTAAATTGCCAGTATATTTAATGATCTATTTAAATATGCGAAAAGTGGAGCTTTGATACAATTAAATATGGTAAGGTGCAGTAGGTTCTTAAAAAGGGTTGCGATTAATTCCGCACTTACCAACGGGTCTCAGAATTATCGTAATGATGGCTAAAGCGACGCAGTTTTTCATTTCCTTTCCACCTTTTGATAGCTGTGTGGCATAAAATAAAAAGTGTTTCTCTTGAAATGGCAGTGAGCGTGTCAATTAAAACCTACCCTCGGGGAACACCCCCCCCCCTCCTCCCTCTCTACCATTGCAACCCCTTCGACTCCAGTGCCACCTTATCGTGGCTGGGTTAAGCGTGCGGTGTTTTATATCGGTTGTCAAGTAATTATAATTAAACGGTTATGATTTTTATAACAGATATTTAATGTCGATCAAGTCACCGGGGAAATTCACCTTCATTATTATTTGTGTTTCTTGTTGTAATTCCTAAAAATTAGTAATTTATTTGACTGACCGTAAATTTGGACTAAGAAAATATCACGTCATATTTGTAATAAAGAGTAATAATATTTGATTGCACATATTTTAATTTGAATATCGCACAAAACACTTAAATAATTCTTGATCCAGTGAGACTATGGTATCTCCAATTGGAGTATGATGTGAGGATAGTTTAAAGTTATTCTGTTCCGATCAACAAACACGGATAAATTCATTTCAAGCAACGTTTCAATTCTGAACGAAGTACAGAATCTTCCATTCTGGAACATGCCGCATATACGTTATTCTTATCTAAAGAGAAATAATAATAAAAAAATTATCAGCTAAAAATATTAAAATAAATGTCTTTCGTATATCGATGCCAACATAAGTATCAAAATACGTCCATTAAATTTGATGTGCCCGTATATTTGAATAATATTCCAATATCGCTAGTTTTTCCTTCGTGAAAACTGACCTTTACGCTTTTGCAATATAAAATCGAGCTTCAGTTAAATAGTGTGGAGCTTTAGATTTCAGGCTCGGGATATATGAGAGCTTTCGACCCAGATCCAACTACTCTTAGTTTTGTTCCATTTTTCTTCCCTTCTCTTCTTATTGCCGGCTGTAAAAACCACCCGCGCCAACAATGAATGCGAGCAATTACAAATTGTAGCCATCCCTGCTTCTGCTTCACCCTCCACTCTCTACTCTCTACACACTTCTCTTATCCTGATAGTTTTCTCTTCTGTTTCTAGGCCTTTGATTCTAGTTGTGGGGTGGAAAATGGGGTGGATGAAGAAAGGCTTGAGGACAATCATAGGATGAGTCGAATAAACCTGCATTCAGCCAGAATTATTTCATAGGTATCGTTTAGGTAATTTCTGAAATATTTTAAGGGAGCATTCGCATTAGATAAAATCATGTTTGTTTTGAACTTGGTAGGTATGTGCTATATTATTTAAATATAATTCATTTCATGTAAGCGATTGTTATTTGTTGATTTCAAAAACAATGACTAAATTCGTCTAATAACTAAAAGCTCATGACAAAACCATATCTTGTACCCCACATAATTATTACGTGAGAACTAGTTAAGATGTAGATGAATTTTGAAGCTTTAGTTTGTCTTATTAATATTATTACTGCCTGTGTATACAGGTTTTTTCCTATACAAAAATAATCATTATCCTTTAATCCTATACTCTTTTCATTATTCGATAAAATAGATGATTTGTCCACCGCTGAAATAAAATAAGTGATTCATCATTTTTTAATAGTTATGTAGATTACGAGTTATTTTTTCTAAGAAAATAACAAAAATGGTGACTCGATGTTGTCTCATGTGTCTGTACCCCTGTATGACAAATTTAATATTTATTTATTGTTTCTTCACATGTTACATATATTATTGTAGACGTTGAGGTTAATAATTTGATAATAAAAATAACTTCAAATATTATAAACTTAAATGTTAAATTATTACATTAATGTTTCTTATAAATAATAGGAATCTACTAAGCTGAAGGAAGCTAAACCATCATAGCCTTATAAGTATTTGCTTGGATTGTGTTCACTGAGTTGAGGATGCAAGGAATTATTACTAAGGAAAAGAAACTCTTAAAATTTTATTTGTATTTTTTTTTATATTTTAGGATAAGCCCCAAAAGTTTGCTTTTGGCGTATGGGAGAAATTTGAGGTATCATATTGACACGAGCGTAAAACCTTTTTGTTTCTCAAGCACAATTAAAAATTATGTTAAATTTTTTTTTGCTTTCTCTTCTGATAGAAGGTATGAAAGTAACTGCAAATGGTGGCATTTCTTTAATCGCAGCTACTATTTTTATACTTAAGCATGTTTCGTATTGGAATACGTTTACTATCAGTGCTTGGGTAGCTACCTCAACGTTCATACAACATATATACAGATATTAACATATCCCATCTAGGAGCTGGCTCCTCCGTTTAGTGCTGGTTTCATAGGCTTGCATTGCGGTTATAAAATTCTAACTCCATTACCTCAAGTAGGTACCTCGGTTTTATTTTCATTGCATCCGACGCTTTACTGTTTTCTATTTCCCATAAAGCCACTTAGCGCAGCGTTCTCCAATTTTCTGACCCGACATGCACTCTGCTTTTAAAGCATGCATGGACCCTAAAAACTAAACCTTAACACGGCTACTTGGCATCAGCGCATCCACTAACATCTTAATTCGACATAATATACTCGGACAAATCATTTATTTAAATATTGAAGCCATAAACAAATAGATGGAACCAAAAAATCCAATTTACTTAATTCGGTACCGATCACATTTTAACACGGTATAAAACAAAAATACGATGGTGTCCAAATTTTTTTTAAAACCTTTCCAAAATTTCTGGGTAAACACATTTTATAAATTTAAATTGAAAACACAAATAAGATACTTGTACCAACCTAACTAACTAACTAACTAACTTTCACGCCGTTTCCCCGCAGGGGTAGGTAGAGAGGACGGACTGCCAAACAAATTGGCTCTGCTATACACTTCTTGCCTCATTTACATTCGTACATCGTATCATATATATACTCTTCTTTTATTCTGACCCTATATAGCCCGAATAAAGTATCTGATTCACTTGATCGTGCCATGTATTCCTCGGACATTAGACATTTTAGTCATATACTCTCCTTATCCTCCTTTCTTCGTTTATTCGCCTTACATGCCCAAACCATTTCAGCGTCCCATTCGTAATTTTACTCATAAATCTTACACCAGTCATGCATTCTTTGCACATCTCCTCATTTCTCACACGGTCATACATTGTTTTAACATTGATACACCTTAGGGATTGCATTTCTATAGCATTATGTCTACTTTCATCCTAACCCTGCTAGTTCCAAGCCTCACTGCCATACATCGGTGTTGGTACCAGCAATCCACTGTAGACTGCTAACTATGTGAATATATTTCAAGAAATAATGAAATATAAGGACGTTTTTTCGTTTTTAGGTAGGTAGGTACCACTCGATTAACATTTTGGAAAAAGAAAAAAATCGTAAAAATACATTTCAGACGCCCACGTATTTTGATATGTACAAGGATGAAACTGTTAAGAGATGTACGAATCTAGTTTTTTTTTCAATGAAACTTTAAGTAATCATTGCCAGGAATTCAGGTAATACAAATATTTATTTCAGCGATCGAAATCGCTGAAAAAGTAAAGTAATCCTAAATATTTGCTACAAGACTTCCTAAAGAAAGATATTTTTCAAAAACCAAAGTTCGGATTTTATTTGCATCCAAAATATTCAGTATGTTGAATGCTTACGACTAATTACATAATCCATATGATATATTGCACAAAGTCCTTGTCTCGCCAAAGCGTGCATAAGATATACACTTGCACAATTTTTCTGGCAGTAGAAAGTTAGTTTATGACGCTATTTTAATATTGGGTAGATAATTTAACACGCAACCATGTGGGAAGAGGAGCGTGAAGGTTGAGGAGGGAAGAAAAATACATCGGCGTGTCGCAAGGAGACCATAAAGATATGCAACGCGAGATCTTCATACCACCCTGTATACTGTATAGTGTTTACCTAGGGGAGATGGGACAATACAGGGAAGTCCTTATACTCACTTTTATAAACATCAAAATAAAATATTTAAATCACATATAAATAGTACGTATTAAATACGTAAAGAACAATATTTACTTTTTGCGTTTAGAACGTTGTAGATATACGTTTTCAGTTAGGAATTATGGTCGTGTTTTACCTCCCTTTATTTCATCAGTGCTTTTGATGCAAATTTTGAATAATATTTGTTCAAATTCTCTAGATGAGCTATAACATTACTAATAATTCTCAATACTTAATACATTTCACAGTTAGAAATCAAAATATTTTTAACAAATCAGAAAATTTAAGCTAACACACCTGCCTAATTTTATGTAGTGCCATATTATTTTAGATCCTCTTAGTGAAATTACAACACCAGCTGATTTATTTCTACCCCAGCTGAGTGAAGCACGATGGTGTGAGACCTAAAAATGAAATCACTTTTTAAATTTTATTTAAATTACATTGATGTAGGCATTATAAAACATAGTACTCAGACAATATTAAATATTGAAAAATATGAATATTATTAAAATGTTTATGTAATATGAAGTTAGTATTTTCTTGTGTCAAGGATTTCAGTATTCTTAATCTTCCGCTACCGGGGAAATAATAATTTACACTTACCAAAAAAAAAATTACATATTATTTAATAAAATGTCGGTCACCATAAAGCAGGATCATCACTTGCACCAGTAATCGTTCAACAACCTTTATTTCATAACACAAAAACCTACAGTTTATCTGTTGCAATAATTTCTTTTGAAATTTGAGTAAGATTTTTTTTTTAAAGAAAATGGCTGATTGGACACTCTTCATCACATTGAACTTAAATAAGGGGGAAGCATCGCACGGGGCCTGTATGAGTACGCATTGTTAGGGAAGTATGCTTAAACCCGCCCCGGGCTCGGCCAACTAGCTCTAGGACCAGTCACCGGCACTAGGCCTCAGGCAATAAAGCCTCCGCGTTTATAAGACCCGCGTTTCGGGCATCACTTGCGCCCATTTCAAAAACTTCCAAACCCTCCCCGGATGAAAACAGGATGCATAAATCATTCGAATGTAGCCTAACGTCGGCGTCGCGTCGGGACTACTTTGGACTGACATATCGCATCGGCTGAAACTTGCTGATTGACGGACACAAGCTTAAAGCTTGGAGATCATAATGTATTGTCATTGACTTGCACTTAAACGGTAACTGCCAGAATTTTTTTTGCACTATAATGATAAACGGAATAACTACTAAATAATTGAAATCCGGTCGCATACTCTTGAGAGACAGTCAAATCAAGATAATGATCACCTTAAGTCAATAAATCTCATTGATTTGCAACCGTATTTGAATTAGTAGATCTTTTTCATGATAATAAATGAAATGTATAATATCTGTAAGAACTGTGATATTGAATGAAACCGGGTTGTAATCGAATCTTCGAATCCGTTAGAAGAAATCCAAATAATAATAATTTTAAAAATACTATACATATGCGCTACGTTTGGTGACTTAGCAGGGGTGCCCGGGTTCATGGAGTAAGGTTTGTACTGGTCTTGGTGGCGGATGCGTCTATCCACCAGATGCATGGCAGGCAGGATCGGGAGAGAATGGTTGAGAGAGTCCCTTTATCTTCTCCAGCCATACTCTCTCGAAACATTGCACTGCAGTGGGAGGGATGGATTCATACGTCCGTCACTCTTGGACACACTGACCCCCAGATTCCTACCATTATTTATATTCCTTTCCTTCCCAGAATTTATTGTCCTTATTCTAAGAAGATTCTCCTCACAGCATCCTCAAAGATTACATAGGCCCTGAGGAGAATTATTTTCTTCAGGGCCTCCTCAGTGTGGAGCCAATGTAAATTTTTTAAAAATATATACTCGTATATTCAAAATATATTACTAAGTCTTTACATTCTAATTTCATTTAAAAAAATTAGAGAAATTCAACAGTGAATGAAACTTAATATTATGTACATTTTCTTCGAATATTATTTTTCCGAATTACTTTTCCTCTTCTTAGACGGGTAAATGCTTTAAAATCTAAAATGAGAAGTCTTTTTTAATTAACTCGACAACATAATATTCTTGAACATTCATCCACCTTCCAGGAACTACTTAAGTGTACTTGTACATCTCCAATTATTTTCAAACAGATTTTTAAATTAGCAGTTAAGTAATACGCAAATCCGAATTAATCTTGAAGCTCATCATATTTGAGAATATTTAAGATTCCACGCGAACAAGCTTTTAGAGTTGATAAATGATTAATTGAATAAGAATTGTCTACGTTTTGCGGACTTATTAGGTCCGTGCGAGAATGGAAGCGGTTGAAGTCCGGAGTTTATTTTATTATTTATTTATTTATTAATTTTCAACGCCCTGGTGGGCTTTTATATTACATGTTTATAATACAGAGACAGGTTTTTAAAAACAAAAGATAAACTATAAAAAATAACTAGTACACTCATAAAGAGTATACAGATAAATTAAGGAAAGATAATAAATACATTACAATAAAAGAGAAAGTTTCTAAGTTGTAAGTTGTAAATACATGACAAAATGCAAGATACATAAAAATAAAACGGTAACAAGTTTTAACGTTGTGGATTAATATAGAAATATACGAATAAATGCATTAGCCGCGATGTGATGCCCCTTAAATATCAAAATATTCTTCATTTAACAAAAAGGTCTCTAAAGCGAGCCATTAAAGAAATTCTATTTAATTTTTATTATTAATCTGAACACGTAGTTCTCTTGTCGTTTTCAATAATGGTTAAATGAAATAATTGAAAATTCGTGAATCGGACGATTTCAATCGAACAAAATACCAATTTGCGGTATTTTTGGCGGAAAACCCAAGCAAAATAGCACTGGGTTATTTTAAACTAGAATAAATTTAATATATGAGGTAGTAATATAATGGTATTTTGAATAGATGTTAAGATTATCAGAGACCTGGATAAAATCAAATTGGAAACATAAGTGGTTTAAGAATGAATCTAATGGATAAGCCTTTTTTAAATAAATCGGTGGATGGTAGATGGTAATTTCTGTCCAATGAAATAAAAAAATCTAAAAAACGAAAACACATCAGGGTTTGAAACTGGATTATATGTAGTTAAGCATCGGTATATTGCGGTAAATTTAACTAAGTAGATAGGTAGATGCTCTCCGTACAAGTTTACAAACCTCGTGAGAGACTGCCATTGCGAATCGTAAAAGTGACCAGATCTGAATTGTCAGGTACTTCACAACCTTTTTCTTTCCTACAACTATTACACGTATGAAGGAGGAAAACATATTATTTATACTTTTGAATGTAGCTATAACTTTGTGGTAATCCATTATTGTTAAATGAAACAACATTACTTTATTTGAACCACTTGTATATTTGTTTGAAGCTGACCGGTTTCGGAACGACCGTTCCTTCCTCAGGGCAAACGTATACTGATTTGACAATTACAAAATAGGGGGTGGGTACAATATATTATTACAAAGTGTTGTGGTAGGGGTGGAGGCGTGGCTAGGGATTATTTAAGAGTGGGTGGGTGGGGGAACATATCCATGATTGGGCTATAAGATAACATTTTTTGTTTGTTTGTAATGGATTCATTATTTTTAAGGGCCTTTTTTTATTTCCAAGGTTTCTGAGTTATCTAGTATCTAGTTAGCGAACTCGGAAAAATTATTTTATTAAGACACCTTAAAGGCTTTTTGATTTTAATTTCAAAATTACCAGTTGTTTTTCCAATATAAATATTGTACCCACCCACTATTACTAGGTACAGTAATAAAATATATTGTACCCACCCACTATTTAGTATATCAAAAAATATAATACCTACCGATTATACGCCCGTACAAAAAATGCATAACGTCACCTTAAAGCAATAGTGAGACATCTTCGAAAAAAACACTTTTGAGATAAATATGCAGTTTGATGTAAAATCATGAGCTCTACATGATGCATTACTGGGATAATTTGTAAAAAAAAAATGGCCATGTTACAAAACTCCGTGCAACAGTGAGATATTTCCAAATTCACGTATATTTTGTCAAAATCAATATGAAAAAATGTTTTATTTATCTATTCTTACAATTTGGTGCTGATCTTAAATAATTTACTTCTCTAATACCATATCATTAATAATATATGCAACACTATTTAGTTTGATTCTGCTAGAGCTCACGCAAACCTAAAAGTCCCATTATCTCAGAACAGCATTTTTTAAGATGTCTCACTATTGCTTTAAGGTGACGATAAGTAAAACTTAGACTAAATTTTTTAAAGGGAATCAGAAAAAAAGGTTATTTTTATTTAACTGCGGCCTATTCAGATACATTGAAATATGTTAAACATGACACTTTAACATTGTGTACCTACCCAATTATATCACCTTTATATAGATGTACATATATGCATCCATTTAGATGAATCACTTGATGAAAATTTATCATTTTCTATTACACATAAAGTAAGTATAGATTTTTGATCAATTAGAAATTTTATGGACATCGTTATAGAGAATAGCAATTAAAAAAAAGTTTAGGTAGATATTTATCTTTATGAAAATGCTATTTATATTATCTACGAATTTTTTATTGTGCTGGGTGTTTTTTTTTCGAGGCTTCTAACTCACACAATATTGTCATTTTTTGCCTTATCCGTTTTAAAATTATTATATTATCATTATAATCTCTAATGATATTTCAAAGGTACTTAGTTCTTTTATATTCATTTTGTATAAAAATTCACTTTCAAATATTTTCCAGTTTACATGATCTAATAAATTTCATTATTCTCGATATGTCATGAAACTCGGTTGAGGCTATTAAATACTGATCTTCCGATGAGTTCGATGTCATTAGTATTTTTAATCTCTGTCGTTCATATTTAATGCACTTTGATAATATGTGCTGGACATCTTCAATTTGTTCACATATCGAGCACATTGGAGAATCGGAGAGGCCTATCAAACACAATATTCTTCCCATTAGTGCATGTCCGGATCGCCCTGGGTGTTTTTAATATATAAGTACCAACCCGACACATTAGGTGTATCATTGTCACTGTAATCTATTTTAGTTTTAATGATTCTTGTTTAATGGCACCGTTATTGTTTATCATTACCTATTGTCGTGTGCCAAATTAGCACTGTTGTTGTTACTTTTGTTATCTTGGCATTGCTTCGTATATTCTTTAATTAAATGAAGACAAAATTAGGGAAACTCGCAAAAAAGTCCATAGATGTCGAATATTAAAAATAAAATGGATTAAAATTTATCCAGACACTATCTAGATAGCATTTAGTTCGGGTTGAATCTTGCAATCATGTATAAAGATAACAGCCAATAATATGTGCGTTAAGAAAATGAAGATAATGTTAGTAGTTCTTAGTCGAAGTTAAAATACAGTTAAAAGTTACCAAATTTGATACAAACACCTTAGCTCAGTTGGTAGAGCACTTTCAATGTAAGAAAAGGGTCCTGGGTTCGAGTCCCAGAGGTGCCAATATCTTTTTCTGATTTTTCTGTCTCCGCATTTTCGATTGAGTTTCATAATATTGCCTTCATCTAATTAAATATTATAATTTGAGGTTTTACTCATAAAGTTAAAAATAAAAATTGTATTCTTTGTTCAATTTTTGTAAGGACTCGTAAGGAACACTGTAGGATTATATTTAAGTTTATTATAGTTAAGTGCACTTGAAGCGAAATAACACAAAACCGCGCTTTATAAATACTACGTTATTATTTTTACTCTTACTGTTCACAAACAAATTATGTAGCAAACTCTGCAAATTCTTGCCCCTTAGTTCAACAAACGAACGTGCAAATATTAACGACATTTTTATGTAAAAAATAAACAAATTTTTCAAGTTAAAATATTTAAATATTTTTTCTTAAAGTGTTGAGGTTATTAAATACTCCCTTTTAACTTGTTGAAATTGAAACAATAGAAAAAAATTAAAACATGTCAAACCATTGTTTATTACTAACCAACACCTTTAAAAAATGTAACACAATATGTCAACGCCCTATGATATAATAAATAATTTAAATGAAATATTTTAATATGTATGCTTACTTAGCTAGTGATTTACCTTCCTACTTCCCGAAGATAATACGGGTTTTCAGAATCTGGGACAAAAGACTTTTTCCTTTAATCGATTCTCCCCCGGCCTACCTACGGTGTGTTTCGGGAAAAAATACGAACATTAAATACACCTGCCCTTTAAGAAAGGAACACTAATTTCTGCTCCGGCTGTGATATTACATATTGGTTGTGTCGTTGTCTACTAAGGAACTTTCATTAAGACAATATGTAAAACAAGGCCAAAACATAAATCTTATTAAAGGATGTAGACTAACCTAATTAAAATATCTACATCAAGAAAAACGTTTTATTTTTATAATATAGTTAAAATATTCACTAAACTATATGACACTTTTTGTGTGAATATCATACAAAGGTTTGGAGTCAGTTGAAGTATGTTGTGAGGCTCTTTTTACATTAGCCCCACACAGGAGGCCCTGAGGAAAACAATTCGCCTCAGAGTCTATGTCATGTTCAGGGGTGCTTGGTGGAGGGTCTTTTTAGGAAAGGAAAGAGAGGAAGGTCTGGGAAGGAAAAAGATATGAGGGGTGAGTAAGAACCTGACGATCCGTGTATCCAGGAGTGACGGGGGCATGATTCCATCCCTCCCATTGCGGTGCAAAACGATGTTCTGAGAGAGTCCTGCTGGAGAGGTCTAAACGTCTTCCTGAACCAGCCTGCTAAGCAATAGATGGGCAGGCAACTGCCGCCAAGACCTGGACAAATCTCAACCCGTGACCCCGGGCACCTTTACCATATCCAGTGATCAACTTGAGGTGACCTATGGCAGAGGTGTTGGTTATCCAATAAATGATTCCCGGAATGGCGGTACCCATAACCGCAGCCCAAATTATAAATTGGAAATTACAATTGGGTAGAGGGAGATGCGGAAGTACCGATCTGGCTCTTCACATCTGCCGCTACACACGGTCAAAGCCGATTCTGAATGACGTTGTATCTACTACTCTGAAACGTACTGCAAATATAATGTATGTAGAGTTAGCATCGAATCTTGTGCAATTCATCAGCTGGCTAAATCTGGCTTGTGCAATTCATCAGTACAATAGCAGTGATAATAGTAGGTGATTTTCATGTTATTTGTAGCCCGGGAAAGTATATTTTTCTTAAAAAATCGTATATTATTACAAATGAATTAACAGTGATATAACAAAAATTAATCATTACTTTGCACACGATGGAATTTGAGCCAACAGTTGTCGAGGATCTTAACCACACAGCAAGGTGCAGATATGGTTTTAGAAGAAATAATGTAAGTAGGTATTGGCTTGCGGAAAATACGAGTATATGTACAGGAGCAATAATTTCTAAGAAATTCGAAAGAATTTTAGTTTTCTCATGGTCACGTAAACTTAAAGAGGCAGACTCGAAATTGACTAAGGGGGTGATGTGCATGCTTTATAGGTGTGCAAAATTTCTACACTAAAGTACATCCCCATCTAATCTCAAAGAAATTCAAAAAAATATTCTTTTGAGTCGCTGGCCTCTTAGGCGCTTCCCACCGTGTTCGTAAAAACGCAATCCTGGTATCGAGAGACTTGTAACTTATAAAGAATTCATGAGTCTGTACCTTGTAGTGCTCCCTTCCCGCTGCAGACTGCAGACTGTAGACTTCAGGAGGAGAGCCCTGATTTATGAAGATTGCTCCTTTACTGCATGCGCCCAGACTCCTGAAGACTGTACACTGTACAGTGTACACTGCACAGTACGCTGGGTGCATTAGTTCACAAGGATCTACTAATAATTGAACGCTACACTCAGCTATCTTTACTTTGCTGATTAAAAAATATTACCAATTTCAGAAATTATTTTAAAGTGTGAGCTCGGTAGATGAGCAAAAATTGCAAGTTTGAAGAAAGACGATGATTATTATTGGATGAATGTATTATATAATTTACACTCTGTATTGTCTTTCAGTTCACCAGTTTGTTTGGTGCCGGGTTTCGTTTGCGTTTAAGTTGAAGTTAAGTCATAGAAATTGAAACACGACAAAAAACTTGGACTGTATTCAAAGTTACCATTTTCAAATCAATTGACCCAAGTAAACCGTTTGAACTGTTCATAGACAGGGAAATTTTTAAAATCGATAATATTATTTTTTATATGAATACCTCGCAAGAATTTCAACTGCTAACGTCTGGAGCCAGTGAGACTATGGCATCCCCAATTGGGGTATGTTGTGAGGCCGAAGGTAAGTGAGGAGGGGAAAAAGATGTGGAAGAGGAAGGTGGTGATACCATGTTCAGATCTTGGGTTGAGAGGATCGTCCACTCTGAAACGTGGCGCAAGTATACCTTATACTATTTTTAAATTCTTAAATGGAAAAAACAAAAAAAACAAAATCAATCAATAAAACAAAATTTATCTTACCCCGGGATTTGAACCCGCGACCTGCGGCCTAGTCCAGAATCTTGCCCCTCAAACACGGCCACTGATGATTGGAGAATGTTGTGAGGCTCTAGTACATGAAAGGGGGGGGGGGGGGTCTAAGAATGGATATTGTGCAGGCAAATAGTATTTTTTTAATGTAAGTACTATTCAGCTTTCGGTGAGAATTCCAAATTTTATCAGAAACTGCGGAACAATAAACTTCCAGAGCTTTTATGTGAGATTTAAGTAGCATCGCTTTCCGCCAAAATTTGGGGTAGATAAGAAATGAATCGGTACTTGGGGACTCTGCATAGTCGCACACCTCTAGATCCTTGGTAGATACTGCCTTTTATTATCTCACTTAAATCTCACGTGGCTCGGTACGAGGAAAATACATAAATATATTGAGATATATGGGTATGTATGTATATATTATGGATAGGTACCCAAATCAGTCAAACTAAAAGTACATATTCTCCGAAGGCCTCAACTTTTAAAAGCTTCTGAGATATTTTATTTTAAATTGTAATAACTTCACGATGCTCCTCTATTCTCTACTAGTTATTTTGTTTTTTTAAATGAAAATTTTTGTATAAAAAATGTCGCCCAGTCCTTTCTCGACTTTTTGGTAATAAATCATTATTCAAAATTGAATGCTAGTTAAAATAACTATTTATATATACCTACACTTGATTCCTTAATTTCTTCACTTTCTGTTGCTCTCAACATTGACCAAACTTTCATATATGATGGTTCCATTGAATAGTTGCGAATATGATTCAGGTTTAGACCGTTTCCTTTCTTATTAGATTAGAGTGATTTTAGCCAAAAATATAAGTTAATAGAGTTCTAACTGCATTAAACAAAATAAGCAATTGTGTCCTATTGTATAAAAGTTGCGAAATTTCCATAACGCTCCATGTGGACTAAATTACTAACCCTCTTATTCTATTTAAAGAAAAACTTTTCTGAATCCTTCAGAATGATTGTCAAAATATTCAAAAGCATTTTCCTCTATACGAAACATCACAAACGACATTTGCATGGGGTTTTAAATCAAGGCAAGACGAAATCCTCTTAAAAGCTCTGCGGCATTTCAGGAATCAGTCGTCGAACTAACTCAACAATGGCGAATTTGCTACAAACCTACATAGTGATACCAACCTGCATTCTGCGGTCTCGTCTCTCTTCTTCTAATCCCTCAGTGGAGAAGGTTTTTACCTGTCTAGGAATATACACAAAAGGTAGACTCAGAATCTAAGGAAATACGTTAATACCCTTCCGTGCTACTTCTTCGTTGCAAAGAAACACATAATATAGGTTAGGTTACATTGGATTAGGTTAGGTTAGGTTAGTTAGACTGCTATGAACTCAAAAGGCGCTTGTCCAAAAATCAGTTGTTCCTTAATGGTTCAGATTAGATGATGCTGTATCGCCCTATTGAGAGACTAGCAAACAGCTTTCAGAAACAAAATGTTGCTTGAAGTGGCTTTCGCTTTAGTCAGTAACCTAATTTGTATTGCCCAGATCTTCATATTCTGTAGCTAATTACACAACATTTAATTACTACTAAGTAGGTAGTCCCATATCCGAGTTTGTATTTGCGAACACAACACAATAATGCTTCCAGTTCATGTTTCAGTATTTCAGCTTTCACATAATTTATCTTTATAGGTTGTAAGAAATATAATGTTTTGCCCTTATTATTATTCAGGGCAAATGAACGTAGGTTATGGTTATGTGTAGTGTTTACTGATGTTTCATCTGTCCAAACATTAGCGCGAAGAGTCTGTAATGGACTATTACAATAATTAAGTAAATGTTGGCTTTAATGTTTGTTTTGAGTAAGGCCTAAATTATGGCGCACGTCTTTTCGGCTAAAGTAAAAACAGATGCGGTCTCTTTGTTAGCTGCCGAGATAAATAAACACGGAAAGCTGTTAAAACAATTATTCTCTTCACTCCAATATACGAATATACGCACATTACTTAACTTGTATAGGTACTTACTAACAGCCCGAAGCAAGATGGCGTAACTTATTCCTGTATAAATATTTTACGCTTCTCCTATTCAAATGAAAATCTAAGTTTCATTGCGCTTCGAGAAAATTAATTATTCACTTTAAGATTGTGACCTTCAGTCTGTAAACAAAAGAGGTATTTTTGTTGGTACGACTTTGTAGTAGTTAATAGGTACTTTGTTTGTGTTCTCGGAGCAAAAGTTTTAGTGGCTAGAACTTGGGAACGTTTGCATAGACAGAGGATCAAAGGTTGGGAGAATATTAGTTCAGTATTATCGGTTTGATAGTTTGACGTTTAGAAATACCTACTGAAATGGCGAACAAATCGGATCAGTTGTCTTTCCGAATATCAGACTTCTTCTCAATATTATAGTTATTTTCTTTTTTCCTTGTTCTCAGTTGCAACCAGTGCTGGTAAATGAATTATGATGTCAACTCGTTTGCGTTTTTTGTGACCTAAACTAAACTAATCTGATTTTACGTGACTTACCAAAAATTTCCCAAAGAATAACTGCCCGGATCCACATTTCCACATTTTGAAAAAAAGGTGAGGTTGAAAGAGGTACGGTAGAGGAGAGAACAGAAGATTGAAATAGGAAAAGAACTTAATAAGACAGTGTCATACAAAAGTTGAACTAGCAAAACTTTAAATGCCTTCAAATGAAACATCAAAACACTTTTATGTCTAACTAATAGACGTAACATAATAGACTTTTGTGCTAACGCAAAACATCATGTCTGGTTACGTCTAAAAAAGAACGAAATGAAAATCTAGTATCCTCCAATGGAAACAATCTTCCGAACAGGTCCTCCATTGATTTGCTTGATGTAACTCTGTATGGGGGCTCCATCGAAGCCAGAGTTAAGTTAGCCTCTCAAAAACTGGGCGTACTGTACAGGGACCGCAGATACTTTAAAAATACACAACTTCTAACCTTGTACAAATCGCAAGTGCGTCTTATGGTTGAATTTGGGAGCTACCTCTGGTCTAGATCTCCAAAATACCTGAAAAAACCCTCGACTCTGTGCATAAATCAGCGGCCCGTTTTATAGATTATCCTGTCCTAACAAACGGATTGCACCCTCTAGCTAGTAAATTTTGAAACGCTAATGAAAGTGCAATGTTCTCTCCTTTCTTCTTAAATTTGACTGTCGCCCTGGAGTCCCAACTACCCGGAACTAGTGAGACTTCACTAAAGAAAGCCTATTAAGTGAATGTTGTGACAAGAAGAAGGAGATGGGGAAGAAAGTAATGGCGCTGGAGATGTGCCTGGCTCTTGAATAATTATAAAAATCGTTAAAATAAATAAAAGTGGCTTACCTTATTTTAATTTTACTAAAAGTTTATTTTCTTTACATTAACCCTCATATGAGAACAATAATGTCCCATACGGCCTATGCCATCTTTGGGGATGTGTGAAGAATCTTTTTAAGGAAAAGAAGGAGAGGAAGTTCTGTGAAGAAAAAAAGGTATAAGGGGTGGGTAAGAATATTGGGGTCATTATGACTAAGAGTAATGGACGTAATGATCCATTACACCCGCTGCAGTGCATGTCGATGAGTCGAGGTCTCTTAGCTCAGTACGAGTTCTTTCTAGAAGCTAGAGAGATCGAAGGGTCTCCCTAAACCGGCATTTCCCGATCTGGCTAGCAACGCAGGCGGTGGGTAGGCACATACGCCGCCAAGACCTCATCCAGGCACCCTTGCCAAGTTACCAAACTTACCGAACCATTTGAGGTGACCTACGGCGGAGGTGTAGGTAATCCAATTTTTTTTTTGAAGTGGCGGTAGGTACTTATATCCACCTCCCAAACTGAAGTTGTGCTAAAATGAGGGCAAATACGGCTGAATTCATTTCAAGCAACTGCAATAAAAAGTAATAATAAATTAATTTTGAATCTGTCCAAAGAACACTGATAAATTACCCATTTTTTTAACCTCTATGTATGTGTAAACCGAGTGGTGAAAATGTTTAATATAATTTTTCCCCAGCACTGCAAATTCCTACTGAATTTATTGTTAGCCATATCTCCGTTCGATTCAGCGACTCCGCGAGTGTTTATCAGCCGCAGCCGGGTCCTGGCAACCAGCGAACAGTGAACAGCATCCCGCGTCCCGCGACCCGCGTCCCAGATCGGGATCGTGAGTGAGCTCCGCTGACCAGGCAGTCATTTTGAATATGTATTCCTAATGTGAAACGCCATAAATCCTAAAGGCGTGATTTAAAGTGAAGCCCGCGTCAGGAGATTCGGCGGCCGGACTGCTGTGTCCGGGGATAGGGCCGGGGCCGGGGCCGGGGCCGTCGAGAACAGCCGCGACTGTCACGATGGATGTAATTTTAATTTTATTGGACTTGAATTCATGATAAGGACTTTGTGGAGCAACGGTCTACAGGATTATGCATGCAAAAGCGAATCTATTTAAATACAAATTTCTGCAAATAATATTTTTTATACTTTATGATGATGTTAATAATTGAGGCGGTCAGCGCAAAAGTGGCGTAACCAACAAAAATACCTAAAAATGGGGTTAGAAAATTGGAAGGGTTCCACTTCTTTTCATCCCGTGACCAAATATCCCTGACAAAATAGCCTATGGACTAAACATCATCCCAACAAAATATCTATTAAAATCTTAATTTACCTAACCTAACCTAATCTAACCTAACGTAACAAAAAATGGGACAAAAATAAAACAGACATCCTATAAAGATTTTCGTTATATGTATACACATATACCCGGAATATGGACACTCTAACGCTGTGCGAAACGTTGGCTAAATAAGGAGGTAGCACAACACGGCATAACACCCCAAAAACAAATAACGAAAATACTTTTGGCCGTGAAAATCTAAAAACGTATCGTCCTATAAAGACAATAAATTATTGTTCAAAAATAGTATCCTACAAATACAATAAAAATTGTAAAATGGAAGAAAAATAATACAGACACCTGTAAAGTTAATAAAGTCCATAATTTTAATTTTTTCTTGAACCACCTGCACATTTCTTTAATGTATCTTAGTTTGATAGTTTTTTTTTTTTACATTAACTCTACACAGGAGGCCCCGAGGAAAATAATTTCCCTCAAGGCCTATGTCATCTTTAAAGATGCTGTATGGTGGGTCTCTTCGAGGAAAGGAAGGAGTGAACATGGGACTCGAAGAGACCCATGTTGTAGGAGGAAGAAAACACAGAGGCCGGTAAATTATTCCACAGCCGAGCTGTTGAACTCAAGAACGAGTAGTAAAAACGACCGCTTCTCATGTGACTAATGTCAACCGTGTACAAATGTTGGGCGCGTGTTTCCCGACTATGCACCGGTGCCGAGGGGATCAATGGCGCTAGTTCCACGGAGCATCTTCCACTGTAATACCGGTAGAACAAGGACAGCATTCCCACCTGACGTCTGTGCTCTAAATATTGCAATCCATCTGTTAGTTAATAATTTTTAACGAAAAAACCATTTATCTCGTTTCAAATCTGCCCACTATACGCTGTCCAAAATGTAGGCTAAAAGAAAAAAGAAGCGAATACGAGTTACAACCAAAAGAATAATCACGATAGCCATTTTATGGCTATCATGTTAAGTTAAAAGTTTGATATTTAATTATTCCAAAGCCAAAGTAGCCAAAATATATTTTTTTACAATAAGTGTTCAAATCTAAATCGATTGATATTGCAGTTTCAGCGCTAAGTAAATTCTGTTCAATTCTCGTGCTTAAAAGTAACTAACCAAGAGGAACCAAAATCTAAAAATATAGACATAGAAGAAGATCAACAGTTTAAACATAAATGGTCTAATGGTTTCCCAAATTTTTCATAATATAGAAGCTAATCAAAAAATTACCAAATGTACTTACCATAGTTGCTATAATTTGATTCACTCAAAAATGCGACGTTGTGAATAAATTAGTAGAGTTTCAGGACAAGCACAATAATTTCTATTGGTGGGTATAAAAAGTGAGATGAATTAATAAACATCGAACATTGTTCCCGTGTGAGAGTCGCTGTTGGAACAATGCTCCGAGGACAGAATATGGAGACTTATAATACAAATATCATAAACATGGCCCCTGCTTTGCCTTTAACTCGAGAAATACATACTGTCACTTACAAGGACTTCCAAAGTTTTCTCTAAAAGTCCGTGTCATTTTACATTTATTTACAAGGACTTCCAAAGTTTTCTCCTAAATTCCGCGTCATTTTACATTTATTTACAAGGATTTCCAAAGTTTTCTCTAAAAGTCCGTGTCATTTTACATTTATTTCTGCTTTTTTAATTTATATTGTATTGTTTATTATGTTGATGGCAGTTTCGTAATACGTCTGTACATACTCATAGGTACAGAAAATCAGGATTGTTATGAAAAACACTGTTTAATTATGTACTGTAGTATTAAAAATATTTCAATTTATTATGGTGCATAATTTCTGTTATGATATTGTTATTATTAAGTTCTGCAAGTATTTTAATTTTTATTATTGTGACAGCTATTTTAGCGTTCAAGGCCATCATAAAACTTTCAAAAGAGATAGTTAAATGCTAGACAGCAAAATAATTAATCATTTTCCTTTTAACACTTCGATAATCGATAAATTTAATCAGTTCGATAAAAAAAATTATCACCAAATTATTTCATGATGTATTCATTTCAAATATTTTAAATAAGGTTCGGTTTTATAAAATTCGTTCGTTACGCTTGATATCATTTTTAACAATAGTAGTAGACCGAATATTCGTTAAAAAAAATGGTATCAAACGAACGAATGGTTAAATATAAAATACAAAACCGGCCCTAAAAATAATTTTGATTGTAATATTCTTCAAATAATCAACAAATTGTTAATTTGGTGCAATTAATATAAACTTTACTTGAGAATCTCAAAATATCATGGAAACAAGTTATCCCGAATAAAAAAATCAGTGGTCTATAATTACTATATTTATAACAATTCTCCAGAGACAATAACACAAATTAAAGACGTGTACATCATTTTATAATCAAATCTTTGATTTTTTAACCACGTTATTAAAATCTCAAACAAGAGCTTACATTTGTTGGGATTTTAACTAGGTAAGAAATTTCAACAGTTGCAAAGAGAACTAAACGGTTATATTTTGCATTTGTTTGAAATCAACTCGACTCCAATTCACCCACCTGGAACCCACATTACAATATTCATACACAAGCTATTGAAAGAACTATTATGAAGAAGGGTATTTCAGCAATTTTGTTGAAAACCCTTCTCGTAAAAAACTTTTTTAAATTGCTTAAAATGCTTTAATTGTAGGACAGAAGGATTCTCACAGACTGAGTATTTTTAGAAAGTTCTAAAGGATTCATTACAAAATTGTTGATATGGTTTCGAATTCCACTATCTAATTCTAGACAGCGGGATTCATGCAGAACTAACTACCACGTTACACGGCCGACTTTGCCAAGTGCACGGAGGAAATAAATGAGGAAAACAATTATACAGTCAGAGTGGACATCTTCATTTTACGTATCCATAAGACAGACATATTTTTTTCCTTTTTTCATCTACGCAAATTCACTTTTTAATTAAATAACAACAAATAACTGCGCAAAACACCACTTTTTTAATCAAAATGATTAGAAAATGGTTCAAATAAGATTAATATAATTAACTTAAATCTTATTCTGATAAAGAAAGGTTCCAAAGTTACAAAAAAGTTACCTCGATTGATGAGTTAACACATCAACATTTTTAGTAGTTCTTCTTTTTAGTTCTAAACAATTCATGTCATTATCATCGTCAAGCGAGCTCTAAAAACTCAAATATTTAAAAAAAAACATATAAAAAAGTGCTCCTCTTTCCAAATATTCAATATGTAAGTTAATAAATCTTGCGAAGCCAAAATAATCAAAATCAAATAGAAAAAGTATAAAGATCGGTGGAAATATATTTTGGAATCTAGTTTAAGGGCCTTTGATCTAACGACTGCATCGTGTAAACCGCGAGGAGCTCGCTGAAATTCAAATGAGATTTGGGACCGTGATATATGAAATCAAACGGCATCTAGCGGCCCAAGATATAATATATCGATACCCGGCCTATCGTCTGCGTCTGTGGGACCCTTTACCATTTTATTCAGATTGCCTACCTGGCTAGTGGATAGTGGGTAGTGGAGGGTTCGCAACGCACTGATTCTGGAGATAATGTATCGAGACAACAGGTGGACAGAGATTTCTGGATAAAATATCGCGAGGAAAATGCCCTGATCAATATCGACTTGAATTATAACCCAGTTTACCTGCGCTACGATTTTACACGGGCAATATTATACACTGTACACGTGATCTTTCTGTAACCTGATTTAAATATTATCACACTTCTTATAATAAAACGCTGTTACATGCTTTTGGTTGCGTGGATTTATATAAACACAATTTCTTCCGCAATGTCCATATTATCATGATTGCGATAAAGTATATTACGATTCGCCTGTGGCATTATAGTTCTATGGAATATTTCTAAATAAAAGAACAGGACAAACTAAGTAGACAGCATAACATTATTATGCATATGATTGTAGTTGACTGAGCGCAGCAAAATCCTGATTTAACCTGACCGTTTGGCATTACATCTATCCACAAATTTGTTTGTACTTACCGTTTCCGGTTCAAGACGGTAGCTTTGTTGGATAATACACCCCAAAATTCGCATGAGCGTGATCCTACTATGAACTGTCATATCGGAATACACAGTATTATGGTACCAACTTGCCCGAAGAAATTTTGTACAAGGATTGTCATTATGATGGTGAGGTTTCTTCGGACAAATTTTATAATTCAAAAAAATATTAGAATCCAGTACCTATTTTATGATTTTAGGGGATGTCTTGGTTTTTTTTTTATGTAAGAGAAAATTAAAAACAATATTTTTTGTACGCGCGGTCTACAATACTGTTCACGAAGCTACTAGCAAATGTGTTCTTACGATAAAAAAAACGTTTTACTTGGTTCACAATAAGAACCTTACTTTTTTACATTAACTCCACACAGGAGGCCCGAGGAAAATAATTTCCCTCAGGGCCTATATCATCTTTGTGGAGATGGAGAAGGAGAACTATTCACATTATTTTAAAAAGTATATCAAAATGTGTCCGTCTGGGCGTTAGGCAAAATATTATAAAAATAATAGTAAAGTTTTCCTAGAAGATCAATAAATTCACAAATTTAGTTCGGAACAAACCAAACAAAATTGATAAAAAAAGTTTCCTTCAGTGATTTTATTGTTTTTTTCCGAATGAGGGAAACTTCAATAAAAATCTGCATAATTTATGTAATCACACTGGAAGCTCTCCGGTGCACGTTTAATGGAAAACCTCTCCCTTGTTTAGACTTTCGCGCCACCCTGTATAATAAAATAAAATGTTATGGCCGAACTTTTATTCCTCCCAGAGCCTGTATAAGTGAATTTCACGAGAGCTTTTCATTGTTTTATTCGCTTGTTCGCCGAACAAGTCCGAGTTAAGCGAACATCTTAGGGCTTTCAGTGGGACATGCATTTATGACAGCGTAGATTTCATCAAAAATGTTATATTTACTTCCCTTCGAGGACTTCCCTTCTAGTCTCACTCAAACTGCCAGACGTTAAACTTTATGTGGGCTCTTGTTCGCTAGGCAATTTAAAAAAAAACTTTTCAACCTTCTGAATAAACCAAAGCCATATCGTGGCGTATAAAAATAAAGTAGTAATAATATTCTTGCTCTATTTGTGCAAAAATGTGTTTTTTTATACATTTTTTTTATTATAAATATAATTTTAAAAAAATTATAGTGCATTGCCATCTATTTTCTTTTTAAGACTGTGTATTTTAGAGAGAAAAATGGAGAAATACATGGGTAGGTTTTACGGTAATGATAAGTTTTCTAATAAGTTAAGTTTACGGAGGTCACCAAATCTAATTTTGGCCTCGCATAGAGGAAGCCAGAAGCCAAAAATGTATCTTTTCTTAATCTGCTTTATATAGCCACAAATATAGATAATTGGCATAAAAATCGCTGGGAAAACTGAGTTTAGGTCACCATTTAAATAGTATTTTTATTTATTTCGTGAATAATTTTATAAGATTAAAAGAAATGCTGGAAACTGTCACAGACAATTTTATACATAAAGATGTATTTTTATAAAATTATTATTTTTATGCTTTCAAACATTTCTAATAAAAAATACACTTTTAATAGCTTAGGCTTATTTATCAATAAATTAAATAACTACATACCTTGAATAAACTAATTCATTCTACTTGAGGACTTAAATTCAGAAAAATGGGAAAACGTTCTAGACCAAAGAGATACTGACTCAGCAATAACAGAATTCATCACCAAGTTACATGATTATATAGCCAAACACACTAGTAAGAAACTCATATCTAATAAACAATTAAAACTTACACCATGGATCACCCCTGGCCTTGTCAAATCAATTCATAGAAGGAACCAACTACACAAAAAGGCGAAAAGTAGCCCAGAGAATAATATATTACAAACCCGTTATAAAAAATATAGGAACTTGTGTAAAAAAATAATCATTTCAATTAAAGAAAACTGTTTTAAAAACATTATTTACGAAAATAACTATACACCAAAAAGGCTATGGGAAGCATTTCGCAATATAACTAAAACCAAAATCAATAAATCATCTGAAATTAAATCACTGCACATTGATAACACTATCACGTCAGACCTAAAAAAGATAGTAAATTTTGCAAATAACTATTTTAGTCAGTGGGAACCACTCTGGCCAAAAAAATTCTCGATAAAATGAACACAACTGAAACTGATCTCGCAAAGAAAACTGGCTGTAATCTCGAGCATAAAATAGATAATATTCGAACTACGTCACACGAAGTGATGAAAACATTTGACGAACTTAACTCATCCAATGCGTGTGGCCCAGATGATCTCTACAAACCTGTAAAAAAATATAAAATCCGCCATAGCATCACCCATAACGTTCATTTGTAATCTAAGTTTTAACTCTGGAAAATTCCCCAATAATTAAAACAATCAATTGTTATTCTACATCACAAAAATGGGGATAAATCATAGATCAACAACTACCGACCTATTTCTTTGATCATCTCTGTGTCTAAAATTATTGAGAAAATTGTTAAGAATCGGCTCACTCTATACCTAGAAAACAATAACATCCTTTCCAATAGTCAATACGGTTTCCGTCCAGGTTTAGGCACTGAAAATGCCATTACTAAATTGACAAAAATTATCTCTAATAAAATTGATAGAGGTACAAAATGCATTGCGCTTTTTCTGGATCTAGCCAAAGTATTAGACACTATCTCTCATAAAATCCTGTTGAATAAACTACAGCGCATTGGTATACAAGGTCAGCTCTTCTATCTGTTGTATAGCTATTTAGATAACAGGAGCCAAAGAGTGCTTATCAACGACACTATAAGCGATTCAGCTTATATGAAATTCGGTGTACCCCAAGGAAGTACTTTAGGACCACTTTTATTTAATATATATATAAATGATATATGTAACAGTTCCTTTGCCAACCATATTATCACCTTTGCTGACGATACAGTTTTATTATTTAAAGGCAAAAACTGGAATGTTGTTCACAGTAAAGCAGAAGTAGGTTTAAATAAGGTTAAACAATGGTTAGACAACAATCTCCTCACGCTTAACTTAGATAAAACCAAATTCTTCCGTTTCAGTGCAACACAAGCAGGAAAACCAAAAGAAAAACACAACATCCTTATACACCATTGTCATGACCAAACCACTTGTAAATGCTTAAAAGTTAGAATGTGTCGATAGCATAAAATATCTTGGAATCATGATAGATAAATCTCTGATATGGGACGAACTTATGGTCTCAACTTCCATAAAGATCAGAAAACTTACTCATCTATTCATGTCTGTTAGAAATATTCTTCACGTAAAAGATCTGAAACAAGTGTACCATGCCTTGTGTAACTCATTGCTAGAATATGCTTCCTTGGGATGGGGCGGCTGTTCCAAAAAAATAATGGATCCTTTAGCAAAATCACAAAAATCACTTCTAAGGGTCATTCTTAAGAAACCCTTCAGGTATCCCAGTGATCTATTATTTGAAAAGATACGAGTTCTTGATGTACGGCAACTATAAATAAGAAAAATTATTTTACATACACAAAAACACCGACACCAATATTCATCCATTGATCATCTCCACAACACCCGCCATGCAGGGAGGAATACAGTGGTTCCACCTACTACAAACACATCACATGCCCAAAGACAATACTCCTACTTAGGGCCTAAATTGTTCAACATCATACCCGATGCATGGAAACCGAAAAGTGCGGAAATGGGTTAGCAATTGGCTTCTAGATATGGGGAGAGTCAAGAGCGAACATATGCTAACACAATCTCACATACCTAATATGTACTAAAAATGTTGATGTTATTAAAAAAAATATATATATATATATATATATTTTTTTTGCTCTGTTTTTTATCCTTGTGATATAACGACTGTTCTTTTATTGTTGTAAAATAACGAATAGCCGTTTCAAAAATAAGTCCTGAAATTCTCTATATAAATACATTAGAAATTCATATATCATGTCATAATTATATTCTGGTTTATAAATGGGTTATTTATGGTACTTATTAAAATTAAATAGTCATTAATACATTGGGAAATAATATTTCATATATTGGTAAATTATAAATATAAATGTGTAAATTCTAATATGCAATTGTTAATGTTCTCCAAAAAGACCTCGAAAGAATTTCAAAATTGTGATCGCCCGAAAGAAGCTATTCACCTATTCTGAATGCAATTATTGATGTAATTAAATGTTTATTTATTTATTTATTATTGTTATACGCCCATATGGGCTTTTACATAGATTATAAGTAAGTTTTACAAAAGTTATCGAGTAAGTATTTATGATGTAGTAAATTTAAAATATTATATCTAAAATAAAATATATAAAATATAAAAATCCACAGTTCCGAACTCCTGCAACTTGCAGTGGGAGGTACTGAAGGTACTCGTACCATCGAAACAGCGCGCTGCGGCGCATTGGCACTCGAAACATACTAAGGTGTTATTAGAGGTTATTATTGCAATTTTGCAAACCTATGATCACCTTACTTTAAATTTTTGTTGTATATATTTTTATATTATGTTTGTATTCTTTCTTATCGTAACTTATTGATAAGCTCATATCTTTATTTCATTTATATGCTTTTATTTCCATCGTAACTTTACATGTTCTAGTTTTTTTTCTCTTAAAAAAATAGAACAGATAAAGTGACGTATATAAAAAAGTTACGTATGCAAAAAAAATACAAAAAAATCATTTGTCATATATTGGGTATATACCTAAATGGTTTCTTTCAAGATATCCTATGATATCCTAAGATATCCTATGATATCTTGAAAGAAACCATTCCCTTGTTAAAAATATTATGAACTAAATATGCAATTTGATATAAATTTTTATTCTACTTAGTAGAAATGGTAGGAAAACTTAAATTTCAGTTCAGTTTCAGTGCCAGTGCCGGCAACCCAGGCGTTTATTTTATTTGTATTTATGAACATAGATTTCTTTTACCCACCTCACTAGACATAGTCTGTTCCGAGGCGGGTAAATAACATTTTTTATTTAGTAAAAAAGATATGTATCAGAACAAAAATATTAAAGAGACAAAATAAAAATATAAAATTATATAATAAACATAATGTTGATATATTAAATCCTTACATTTAAATTTTGTTATTTGATATATTTCCATAAAAAAGATTGCATATATAATTTAAAATTCACATGGAAATAAATTTAAATGCAGTAGGTTAATGATAATTAATTAATAAGAAAGTATAACTACAGTGGGAACATGATTATTAATACTGTAAAGAAGCGTATTTTGATATTACATAATTTCGTGAGGAAATAATGTTAAATGTGTCTATAATAATATGTACTCGTGTTAGTTATTTAGGATATTTCGAATATTTGTTCTTTCCTTTTCAGTCAACCATATTAAAAACCTTTTGAACAGCCAGTTCGAGTTAATTGGGGTTACGTGATTTTTCGTTTGTGTTAGGAAGATATTGAAAATGTGTGGATTCATGTTTTTTTGCGAAAGTTGATTTGATATAGGGAACTAGAAAGTGATTATTTAGTTTTGCTCTTGTGTTTTGCGAGTGAAGTATGTGGTGGGATGATGTTTTGATACAGTTTTTATAGACGATATTTCTTTTGAATAGTTTATTTACGTATAGTGAATTGTTTTTAATCATAAGCTGTTCTGTCGGATGTTGGTAAGTTTTTTTAAACATATGTAATTCTAATGATTGTTTTGTGATTTATTTTAAGAGGATTGAGGAAAGTATCAGCTGCTCCTCCCCATACTGATATACCATACGTTAGAATACTTTGACAAAGTGCGAAATTTTAGGTGACTTAATGACATGATGTTTCGTATTGTATTGATGATGTATGATAATTTACGTATTTTTTTCAGTAGATTAATATGGAGATCCCATTTTAGTTTGTCGTCAACAGTTAAGCCAACGTATTTAATATTATCCGCATGATCAATTTTGACACAAACAGAGAATGTGTTATTTGAGAAAGTATTGGTGCAGGGGTGAAGATGTAGTTGTGGATAGCTATGTGGTTGACCAGTCTTTGTTTTGCAGAAAGTTACGTATTTTGTTTTTGAAATATTGAGTGTTAGTAGATTATTTTGTAGCCATTTATTTACTTCAATCATCCCTGCTTCTGTGGCTTGAACAAAATTACTGTGTCGTCTGCATAACTGATTACTTTGTAGTCTATTTTTCCTAAGTTTATCTCAGTTGGACTATTTATGTAGATGAGAAATAGTATGGGACCCAAGACGCTGCCTTGTGGTACTCCATACCTGATATCCACTTTGTCACTGCTGTGTTAATTTATTTTTATTACTTGTTGTCTATTTTCAATATAACTGACAAACCATTTTAGCGGTGGACCGGTTATGTCGATATATTTAAAGTTTTTGGCGTAGTTAGTTATGCGAAATGGTGTCGAATGCTTTTTCTAGGTCAAAGAATACTCCTATCACCTTTGATCTGCCATCAATGCTTTTCACTATGTAGTTGGTTAATTCTGATAAAGCGTCTTCTGTACTCATTTTCACACGAAATCCGAATTGGCGGGTTGAGAGCACATTGTGTTTTTCAATGTACGCAAGTAATTTATTTTTCGTAGCTTTTTCTAGTAGTTTAGATATTTAGCAAAGTAATTGGTCTGTAATTAAGTATCAAGGTTTTGTCTCCGATTTATGTATTGGAGTAACACATCCTATTTTTAAGTGACCGGGAACAATTCCGATTCTAAAACTTTGGTTGAAAATGTGTTGAAGTGGTATAAGTATGTATTTTCGCAGGTTTATCAGTATTTTATTGGAGAGGTTATCCAGTTCCATAGCGCAATTTGGTTTGAGAGATTTAATGAGATCCGAGATTTCCCTTGTTTTGTAAGCATTAAATGAGTGATTTGGTCGTATGGTAGAGCATAGTTTGGATAAGGAGTCTTCTGTTGTGCAATTTTTTCGGAGAATTTTTCCGCCAAGGTTGTGCCAACTTTTGCAAATTGTGAGTTAATAAAATTAGCTATTTGATTAGGTTAATTTTTTGTTAAGACTTTATCTCCATTTATTTTGAGTTCTTTTATATCTGAGTCTTTCTTCGGGCTGCAATAAGTAATATCTTTTACAACTTTCCAAATTTTTTTTCGGATCATTTTTGGCGATTTTTATTTCTTTTTTGTAATATTTATATTTGGCTTGTTTAATTAGTTTATTACACAGGTTTCTATATAGTAAGTAATCTTTCTTTAGTTTATAATCATTTGGGTTTTTGTGCACTCGCATATTCATTGCATCTCTTCTATGAATACTGTTGACTATTCCTTTCATGATCTATGATGTTATTTTTTTCTCTTTATGTGTGTAGTTTTTTTGAGGACTTTTTGTGGTGTGTTTAGTTATGTAGGTTTCAACCGTATTCATAAATTTGTTCAGTGCTCTGTTTGGGTCTATTTAATTTAGTACATTAGTCCAAGATTCATCGTGCATATCCAATGTTAAAGACCTAAAATTTATTTTCTCTCGCAAGTTGTCATTTATGTTTTCTTTTGTTTACGTTTAATGTAGTTATGAAATGACCTGTGACAGTTGAGCGAATAATAGATGAAAAGTTTTTTTTTCTAGTTTTAACAAATATATGATCGATGCAAGGTTCGGAGTGTAAATCAGTTCTTGTTGGTGAGTTGATTGTAGATTTAAGTCCGTAGTGAGTAAATAGACTCAAGTATTCCGTAGTTTTTGGTAAACATTTTAACATTTCAATATGTTAATATTCATATCACCGGCAATAATTAGTTGTTGAGTTTGTTTGTGTTGTTCAAGAAGTTTATTTAAGGAGTTTAAGAAAGGGGAGAGATTGTTGTAGCATGGTGGTCTGTATATAGCACATATAGAGAGGTTTGGCCATGGGAGGTTTTTTTGCAGTTTGATTCAATTGATTTCTTTTATGGAAGCAATCAATGAATCTTTGACAAAGATTACAATACCATTGTTTTTATTAAAGTGTCTTGTGGTATAGAATGTAATATAGTCATTTAAGTTAAAGTTTGTGTAATAATCATCTAACCAGCATTCATTTAAGATAATCATATCGAAACTTACATGTATGTCGTTTAATAGTACACAAAAGCTATCAAAGTTTTTTTTTATATTCTAATGTTTTGGCATATTATGTTTAAACGATGTTTTTCTGAGATAAAGAGTTTGCATTCTGATGCTTTGTAAAAAATGTGTTCCGTATTATATTATATTTTATATAATTATAATATATTATATTATAATTTATACAAGCATATTTTTGTGTATTTATAATACAAACAAATTTGTAGTAAAGATTATTCTAAATAGTGATTTATATTTAGTACAATCGCTTTAATACAAGATGTATTTTTAATTCAAAGCCTCACCATGAATATTTCATAAAACTTATTGCTTTTTTACAAAGTGGTAAATTTAATAGAAATCAAGAATTGTCCTATTTTTTTCTGTTGCGAACGCCGCGTGTTGCAAAAAACTCTATAAACAGAGTTTGAGCCGAGATGCAGCCGTACGAAAGCGTACTCTCACTTCAGCGGTCAGCGCGAACAGAAATTATGAATAAACTCAACCGGCCTCGGCACTGGAAGGCTAGTTTAGAAGGCTTTATAGAGAAGCAGCTGTTTTACTTATTCTATATTTTCATATATACATAATAACTAGTAACTTATAGAGTATATATGCGTATAATAGGTACAACTAATCATACCTCGTAACACTCGTTATGTCAGTCGTGCGCCACTTGCAAACTGTCGTTGCTCGATGGCACTGACTTGACCTCGTGACACTTCAAAATCCATCGCGCGTCAAGGCCTCTAATCCAACTCTAGTCTGCCTTACCCCTAGAGGTAAACAGAGCTTATAAAATGCCATGCCTACAACCTACAACTCTGTTTTGGCAGACATTCTCGAATGAACACATCTTATTATTCACTTATCCAGTATTCGGTTGACAGTCTTCGGCTTCTGCTTACATCTAATTCGATATTTTTTCAAATTATATTTTCTCACGTTTTTGAACAATGTAAAAATATAACCCTTCATAATATTCAATACAGTCTTCCACAATATTCGTAATAATACCGCCTTACATGTCCCACACCTGCCCATCAAATATCTCTTTTGCATCACATTAATCCTAGTTTTGTCCAACCTCATCCAAATGCCCTAAGGATCACACTTCACCAAAACATTATGATGTTTTTATAATATTATTATCTCTTTCAATAATAGAATTAATGTCAATACAAACTTATACTATACCAACCGAGGTCACCAGCGTTAACCGTGCTTTACACAGAGATTTTTATAAATCAAATGTGGACAGTAATGTTTCCTTTATCTTAAACGATAAAGTGTACAAAAATTTCATCGAGGAGTATCAAAAATCTGTTTTAAGGAGTGGAAAAAGACGATCGGGGTGATTTTGTAGCATATTATGTAAGCAATGACAATTCTTCTTTGTTGAAAGTAAATTGTACAAAATTTCATCAATCTAAGAATAAAACTAACTTGTTTAAAAATAAATCCACACCTGGACACTCTTCGTTGTTTCTACCCATAACGATAGATATATCAAATATGATGTAGGTATATTATGACTAAACAATTGTAGTTATGATAAAACTATTGTCTAGACTGAAAGTACCGCGGTGACTATACAATCTGATATACACCGATATTTAAATATCGGCATTGGAAAATGTATATCATTATTTTCTCAAAGCCACCGATATCATTTCAGTGAGAGTGCAGCGTAATGGAGCATGAAGTCAAACATATTTGCATGTCAAAAAACAAACATTATTCTATGTAGGTACAGTGTGTACACAAAGCATTACCATAACGCGATGCAGATGAATAATAACCGACATCAATAAAGCTGTGCCGAGGCCTAAATCAAGGGAAATGCACGTCATTACATTTGAAGGTATATTGGACCTGGGTACCCGGTAGCAGCGATGCATTTCACAACACGAAGCGTGAAATAATCCCACCCTAAGGATATTCTCTTAGGGGATGAAGTCATTTCGTCAATACATCATCGCTGAGATATAATGCTAGCGGGGGTGAGCCACCCTCACTTATTTGGATTTTTGCAGCAAGGCGAGAATACCAGCAGCCGACAGTCGCCGCGCTGAACGCATCGGTATTTGAGTGTGAAAATTTTACTGCTCGTTAATGGTGCATAGAAAACCGGAGTGACATCATTTTTATTTATAACTTGATGTATTTACCTTCATTTTCATATTTCAGTTTAAATAGCGCAAAATGGTTACATAAAATGTTACTTCATGGATTTATTTATTGAATCTTTTACATTATAGGTAATGTCGAATAAGATAAAGGTGCGTAGTTGAAGTACATTAGCTAGATAAAAAAATTACAAAATTGATCAAGCACTTAAAATTACAAAAATACACACATACCAGATTCAGATACAATCAGAACAAATTATTGTTTCTTTGGTGCAGGATGGAGATGTTTTAAATATGTTGAAAGGGTCTGTATGTTATGTGACGGGAGTTCTGTGAAATCGCGCTAGTGGTGAGTTACATGAATAGTTAGTGTTATCGTTGTCACTGTGGAAAAGATAGTGCAGTTGAGTATATTTAACAGAGACATTACATGGATACTGATATTATTAACATTTAAGAATAGTCTATGAAGTTAATCAATAATTTTAATAGTATAAAAATATTGTTAATCGTTCTCCGGGTAAAAAATATAAGAATTATTGCGTTTTTGTAAAAAACTATACTAGTTTTATAACCATAGCTTCACCAAATTGCTTTAAATCCTTTTTTCTTTTGAAATTTTTTGTGTTAAATTTTGGAATAGCCAAAATATTGCGCTCTTCCAAACTTCAGGATAGCATTTTGTTACTCTCGGTGGAAATAACGATCGGAGCTAAAAATACACAATATTTTTGATGGTATCTCTACGTGAGTGCTTTGATTTGATTTTAAAAATTGGGACTGACTGTCGAAACGAGTCCGACTAGTGAAAATCTAGGTTTAAAAATTAATTAATAATTCTATACTTGAAATGTGTGTTTCGCATGTTAAAATATTTGACAGATGATTTAATTTATGAAGTTTGCTAAATTCGAAAGTTTAATTTCTGATCATATTTTAAGAGGCAATGACCAGACGCAAATATTCTTTCTTTTGAAAACTTTGAGTTTCACAGATCTTATAATCATAGTATTCCATGATTTTTCACGGATCTTTTTCTTAGGTGAATACCGCGTAAGAGTCTAAACTGCCCCCAATCTCTGGAGAAAATGAGAACAGGTCATTCCCAATTCGGGTATGTTGCTATGTTGTGAGACTGAAGGTAGTGGAGAAAGGAAGGAGATGGGAAAGAGGAAGATGGAGAAGTACCTGGTTATTAAGTTCTGGTCAACAAACTCAGTCCAAGTCATTTAAAGCAACGTTTTAATTCTGAACGGGTTCTTACACCAGGTCAATACTAAAAGTATTTATTTCTCTAGAGATCGCGCCTGCGCTAATTATTCACAATTATTATTGTTTTATTAGGAGTTTTATTATTTGTAAAAAAAATAATTGTTCCATACTTGGACAGGAGGAAAATTCTGCTAAATAATGAGAGATTTTAAAGCTCAAAATTGAATGTACGAAAATAACGTTTAGTAGAGTCGTTTCACTGTCAAATGACCCTCCGAGCGCACCGAGCCAAGAAGCGAAAGCCCTCGGTTTGGGAACCTACACGTGTGTAATTGAAAGATGGATGGGAGTTTTTTATTATTATTTCTCGGCACAATGAAATTTCTCATCCGACTCGTTGCACTCCCTCAGAACTGCGGCTGTAGATAGGTACCCGGACCCGGACCCGGAGTACAGAGGAAGCCAGAACTGGGGAACTACAGAAATATGAAGGGAAGGAATAGCAGAATGCAGAGCTTTTACAGAAGGGGAGTGGAAACGCTTCCGGTAATGAACTTTTGCAGAGATTAGGGCGAAAAGTAGTAAAAATCATTTTGGTTGATAAATCTTTTAGGTGATTAACAAGATGATTAGAATTTGCAAGAAATATGAAGGAAAAAGCAAACCAATATCTGAGCATGATAAATTTAAAATATCGTCTTCATGCTATTTTTACTATTCGTTGTTTGGTTTTTATAATGGATTGTGATAAGTGATAACTAATGCAGAATTTACTAATGGTACCGCCGCGCCTGGGAATCATTTTTTGGATAACCAATACCTCTGCCATAGGTCACCTGAAGTGGTTCACTTTCTTTTTCTTGGTGGCGCATGCACCTGCCCACCAACTGGGTGGTGGGCCGGAGGGAAAATCCTTTGATCTCTTAAGCTAGTCTCGCCTTGCACCATAGTGAGAGGAATGAATTCATACATCCGTCACTCCTGGACACACTGACCCAAGATTCTTACCTTTTTCCTTCCATCAACTGCCTCTTTTTCCTTTTCTTAAAAAAAACCCTCCACCCAGAGCCCTTAAACACGACAGATCCTGAGAGAAATTATTTTCCTCATGGGCCTCCTGTGTTGAGCTAATGTAGAAAAAAAGGCGATCAGATCGGAATATTTCCTACTAAATCTGTACTTAAAATTAATCCGGCGTCATTGTGGCGGTAAAAAATTACACTAACGTTGAGGTGGGTCATTCTGACCCTGTTACGATTGTTACTATTTTACCTTGTAGAAAATAATGTTTAATTTTTAAAATTCGATATTTATCATATAAAACTGTATATGTTATCAGTAGGAGCAATAAAACACATCTTAATATATAAAACAAAGTCGGGTTAGTTACACTATTTATAACTCGAGAACGGTCGGGCCGATTTTGATAATCTTTGATTTGTTGGATTTGTCTCCGCCCCGGAAAGGATAATAACTATTAAAACATCACAAAAAATAACGAAAAATATAGTTATTAAGAAAATTCTTTTCCCCATACATTTTTTATGGAACGAATTCTCATATTTGAAAGAGCTGCGGGCATTTTGTGATAAGTACCTGTAATAGTGAGTGAGTTCCAAAAATTCAAACCATCAAATGTCAATGCGCTGATTGTTTTGCTTTTGTTATTAAACTTTTTTTTTTAATTATTTATTTGGCTTTCACCCATTAAGGGTGTCCTTGGACATTTCTTTATTTTAAAAATTATTCACGTTTTCATTTTTTTTACATTATCAGTGTTTTTAAAATTAGTGACATATTCACGTTTTTCAAAATTAGTTACTTTTTTAGTTTTTTATATGGAATAGATAAATTATATTAGCAAATATAGACAATGGGCTAATAATTCATATGATTATGCAAGTTGTACTAACATACAGAGTTGGTATTGATAATAATTACAAAATAGTAGAGTAGGAAGATGTACAGGTTCCAAAAAATAGGAACCTGTACAATTGTACTAATAACACTGCAGGAACAAATGCATACGTATGGAAGAGAAAGAAATGTGATTGATGCTTAAATGTTAAGGCCAGTTTTACAAATAAATTTTGCTAACAAATAGTGAATTTCAGGAGAGTGGATACTAATAAGGCAGGGTACACTGGTAGAGAATTCAATTTTAGGTTTTACCAATTCATGTAGGTATGTAGTTTGGAAATTGTTAATTTATAGGACACTCAAAAAAATTATGGTCTAAAGTGTCCTCTGAACCACAATCACAATAAGGCGAATTGACTTTGTGGAATCAGGCCAGATGGCTAAGACAACAAGTATGACCTAGAAGCATTCGAGTTCTGTAAGAGATGTATTTTTTTGTACGGAATGGAAGTGTATTTGTGAAACCAGGGCTTGACAGGAAGAGAAGGTTGAATTAATGAGTACTGGTGACCTTTTATCAGAGAGGATGATTTCCATTCAGAGGACTATTGGCGCTGTCCCTTATATTTTAAAATAGGGAAAAAGTTTCTTACAGGAATATGTATATTACTTAATGGACCATGGACAATGAATTCTTTAGCAATAGAATCAACCTTTTCATTTCCAACAATACCAAAGTGTCATGGGATCCAGGCCAAGACCACTAACACGCTTGAGCCAGCGACATGGAATGCAGGAGGTCTCGGATAGAGCAGGTTAAAGAGTCACTACTGGAATTGAGAAGGGATGCGCTTATTTTTTGTAGTGAGCTAAGTGAGCCTGAAAGGATGAGATCATTTCTAATGTTGAGAGATATGACGAGTCGTAAAGCTTCTATGATATGAGAGCTATGCATTCAGCAGAGAAAATGGAACACTATTTGGGAGGTCTGCGTGGGAAACACAATTTCCTGTAAGGTGCATAGACACTGGCTCACAATGGGAGTCTGAACTGAGTTTGGAAACTTTTATATAAAATATAATATATCTGTGAAAATTTTTATATAATTTGGCCAGTTATTTTCATTAATTTTGTTGAATTCTGCATTACTGGAATATTTTTTTACATATTCATATAGATTGGTGCACCTTTGGATAGAAAGTAAGACTTTCATAGGGATATGAGTATAAGGGGAGAGATTCATTGCGATAGAAGTTTGTGGATGCATTCAGGAAAGAGTTGAAAGAGGAAAGAATTAAAAGAGGAAAGAGTTGTTGATATTAAACATATAATGCTGCCCCTCTTTCTTACACACTATATGTCAACAGTCAAAATGGGACAAACGGTGAACGTATGTCTACGTCTACACCCCTCCAAAGGAAAAATACAATAATTATAATAAATCTCCGTCACACGTATAAAGAAAATGAAACGCGATTCCCGAAAGTAAGTTGAAAAGTAAGAAAATCATATAAATTATAAATTCGTACACAACGCCATCTCTGATATTGACAAAAACAAAACGCGGACAGTTACGCATCAATAATTGCTTCATTGTGTAATTTTTAACAGAATAAAAAACTTAATTTAATTCAGCTAATAAGTTAACACAACAGTTATTGATTCTGATGCGGTACGAAGTTCGCCGGGTCAGCTAGTTAGTAATAAATGAAACAATTTTTATTTTTAACTTTCATTCTCTTCTAAATTTTATCATAATTTTTTTTATCAACAATAAAACAATAAGTATCGTTTCCTACAAAAATATACTTAAATCAAATCTATACTACCTAACCTTTCTATCATTAAAGTATTAATTACAGAAATAATTAGTCTTTCGTATCATAAGTCTTTTTTTTTAATTTTTCACATATAAAATATAATATTGGATCAAAGCAGCAACGTCGCCGTTGAGCTGGGTCATAATTACCCGGTCGCAGTTTTACACACGTGTTGCTCCTTGCGTGGGCGATGGACGACTAAAGTGAGGTACATGAAGGGGAGGGGTGATACTTAGCTGCAGCTACTGTGACAGACGGTTGTGTGCGGCAATTATTTCTAAGAAAATTTTCGGATGCAAATTATTTCGTATTCGTCATATTGACCCTGCTTCAATGACACCGGGTTAAATACTTACTTTCTTCCTCCTTCATATCCTTTAGCTTCACAAGATTCACTAAAATAATTTTCCATTGATCACATACTTCGGGCAGTTCGAACTCTTGTCGAGAAAACTGAACATTACCATTAAAATGAACCACCTGTGCTTCAAACCTCCAGTCCATGGCTGCCGCGGTGGTCGGGTTTACAAGTAACACCATGACATAAAGATAAAAAGCACAGATAAGCCAGAAACTTCAATTTTGAGAAACGCCGGGTGGCTTTAGTGTATAATAATGACGCGTTTTGCTCTAAATATGGTTCCGTTGTAAATTTAGTTCTGGTATCTCCGCGCGCTGCCACATTAAGCATTCGGTGTGAAAACAGTCAAGCGAGGCGATGAACGATGTCACGATTGGTCCCGGCGGCGACTGAGTCTGCTTCATATTGTGGCTTGTTTATTTATTTAGTGTCGTGCAAGCAATTATCAAGTCAAAAGGACTCGGCTGGCCTGGGATGCTGGATAAATAACAGGAGATAATGTCCCGCCAGGAAAATGGGTGGAGAGGAACGGACATTATAAAAACTATTGATGTAATTGTTTTAAATACATCACGTTTAATAATCCATTTAGTCTGCGATCTCAGTTAGACTTGCTGGCTTGGCTTGCGAAGCTCATGGTTGTAATAACTTGTAATGTAGCTAAAGTCTATTTTATTTTGGTATCAAATTTAATGTTAATAATTTTACGGACCACGGGATTAATGAAAAGCTTCAACTTCCTGATACGGGGTTGAGACAACTAAATCCGTTTTGTGGTACTAAGCAAAATAATGGCACCATTTATTGACGGTTGTGAATTGGATGGGTTACCGATTTGATTAACCAACAATCGATACTAAGAGGTAATTAGTTGGTTATTTGGACACAAAAATCAATGGAAGAGCTACAACTTGATTTCACGATAATACTAAGATTGTTAAAGTGGCGAACTTGCCACTTCTATTTATTTTATTTTTTTATTCTAATGTTTTATCGGTGATTTTCTTAGAAAATGTAAAATAATTTATGAGTGAGTTCTGTGAGCAGGTTTTTGATGGTTTATAGTTTTATTACACAAACTTATACACTATGAGATATTGGCATTTGTCATTGTATCCTTGAAACGTTTAAATTCAAACGATGAACTTAAATTAAAATTATTATTTATATAATGAATAATAGATCACTTTGTTTACACCACTATATTATAAACAATATCTACATGTTTCGATAACAATGTTATCTTCATCAGGATATGTTAATTTTAAAATTATTATTTCTTTATTGTTTATTTTTTCTTTCTAATTATTTTTTACTTACACTGTGTAATTTTATGGCTTTTAATATCTATTTGATTTCTAATCTGTAACCACAGATATATTATAAATGGAAAGTTACTGGTTTATATTACATTCACTTTTTGTGTTTTATTCACTATTATTGTATGTTTCCTAAACAATATAGATAAAACATATTTGGACTTTAACATTACATTAATATCGAGCTGGAATGAGGGAATATCCAGCGTGAGAAAATGAGTAATGATATAAAAATCCTTTGTAATATCTTAACAAAATGTAAATCACCTTGAGTCCTATCCACAGAGCTGCACTTGCCGCATCCTTGAGCTAACATCTTGACTCTCGCAGCTCGGCCATAAAGCTTGTATAATCTGTCACGAAGTATCTATCCCGACTATGATCCGTGCTGGTTTTGAACCTGCGGAGGTACTGCGGAGGTATTGCAGTAGGTACTGCAGGACTGGAGATCTGCGCTCTGTCCGCTGCACCCTCCACCAGGGAACTGAAGGAATGCAGCGAGGATAAGCTGATCCAAGGACAATGAAAGAATATCCTCAATTTTATTTGTTAAGCATACTAAAGGAATGGCTACACAAATATTTGAAAAGCATTATGTTATGGGTCTTCTTTATTCAACGATAGATGGCTTCCTGCTGTACTGGTGATGCTTTATGCTTGGAAAAGCCTCCTTTATCCCAAAATCCTGGAAGAAAAAATACTATTTTTAAGGATGTAAGATGTGAATAAGTGGACGGTTGAACAGAGAAAATGATACGAATATTTAATGACTTGCCTACTGCAAACAGAAAAGGAGGACAACCAAGGAAGAAATGGTTAAGTAAATCAAGTGAACCAAATTCTACAATCGGTGTTACAAAAAAATATAAATGAGTGCGATTGAAACCAGAAATGAGTGCAAGGAGGAATTGCATAGCGATCCATTTTCACTGCTGTTGTGATAGGTCAATTTCCCTATAAAAATATTGCAATATCGTTCTAAAGAGGATTGTTGGGTACTTTCTAAAATAGATTAGATGCTTCTTATATACCGACCTTTTAAATGTTATCTTCAGTTAAAATAAATAATTTTATTATAAAAATAAAACACAAACACTTTGTATTTAACCACGAATTTATTATTGTATATATCGACCGGTTTCACTTCGACCAAGCTTCTTCAGGATATAAATAATAACTATAAAGAGTTATTATTTATATCCTGAAGAAGCTTGGTCGAAGTGAAACCGGTCGATATATACAATAATAAATTCGTGGTTAAATACAAAGTGTTTGTGTTTTATTTTTATAATATAATGTCTAACCACAAAGTAATTGCTTCCTATGAAAAAAAAAAAAAAAAAAAAAAAAAAAAATAATAATAATAATAATAATTTTATTTAGTTTAAAGTATTTCACTAAACACGCAACCGTTTGTACCTTCAAAGCATTAAAAAGATCTCCCCTTTCAAACTTCGCACGGCAATTAATTAACTACTAACTCAAAGTCCACTTTTTCTTCTACTGGCTGCGTTGAAAAAATCTACTTGTTAATTTTAAAGATTAATAGGTTTTTAAAACTGTCGTCGTTTTCATTTACTAAGCTTCCTCTGAGTAATTACCTTTTAATTGCACTTATTGAACTAGCGCCTTTGTCACGACAAGTTCTTGTTGCACTGAAGGACTAAACGAATAAACACGAACAGAGTAACATCACAAGTAACAAGGAATATTCGATGCCAACCGAACCATATATTTTTCTCCGCTTCTTTGTCCCGTAAATGGCGCAATTTATCAAGAAAAATAACACGAAAATTAGTTATAATTGGTAGGTAACTTTTTAGTGCTGTTTTGTGATTAAAATAAGTTACAGCCTTTTAAATCGTCTATTGAATGTTGCAACGTTTTTATTTTATGTATGGTTTGAAACATTCACATTGCAAACAATTATTTCATTCATGAAATTGCCATTGGGATGTGCATAGATATTAACTCTCCAAGGTTCATAGCGTAAATAAATGTTTAGTTGTTATTATGTGGAGAAGCTACTTGTGAAATATAAAAGAAAGATAAAATATAAAACGTTGTTAGTATATAGGTCAGAGAAAGAGAATAGAGAAAGTAATAATGAAAATAATAATAAAGCTTAAAAAACAATTACTTAATTTTTACTTCAAATAATTATATTTACCATGACGTCAAATTAGCTTATAGCTCATAAAATTAAAACGTATTTTAAAAAAAAATATACGAGGCTGTTTATAAAGTTGTCTATGTCAACACATTCTATGGCATTATATACAATCTCCACCACATCCGAGATATTGGATCGAAATAGACAATGCTGTTATTTAATAACTCAAGATGAAATGTTTTATGACTCCTTAAATAACCTCTATTAGGAACTTTAATGTAAATATTACTTAGACAATAAATCCTTTCAAGCTTGTTGTGAATTTTTTTGTGTAAACAAACTAAGACAAATTGTCTTTTTTTCTAATGTAAGAAAATTAAAGTAATAAATTAAAATGTTTTCTTAAATACTGTTTTTAATTTAGTTTTAAAGATCTCAAGAATAGTGGTCTTCAAACAGTATGACAGGTCAATCTTGGAATGTAAGCTCAACAAATACAATGTCGTAACATTGTATCAATCGCCTGGGAGGGTACGTACATCCGAATGACATACTGTTTTTGAGTGACCTGCTAATGACAAAAATTTGAACTTCATACAAATAAAAAAATCCGTATTTTAGTAAACTTACTATAAGATGATAATTGTCAGCCGTTCTCTATTTTGCCTTGTATGCATACATATCTCGCAAAGCTATCGAAAGAGACGCCATTGACAAATTAAATTAAAATAACAGGTTTTCCTAGCCAGGAACTTCCCGACTATCCCCTTTCTCATCTTCCCTCCCACCCCCCCCCCCCCAAATTCTTTTCAGAATTACACAATTATCACCTACAAAATTCCACAAATCGGATGGTCTGGTATCACAGAAAATGAATAAATCATCTCTTTATTTATTTTCTTCATACAAATCCTTTTTACTTTTCTAATAATTCTGACTTATTTAATTTTTTTTTATGTCAGTACTGCACGAGAGTTTCAATCGTGCCAAACTATTTGGAGCTGGTGAGAGTATCATGGCATCCCCAATTGGGATTTGTTATGAGGCTGACGGTAGTGCCGAGAGGGTAGAGGAAGGAAAGGAGGATAAAGTAGAGGAGGTTGCTAAACATGGCTACTGCCATTTCAAGCAACCTACGCCACAGTTAGTAATTTCAGGTATCTAGCTTGACTTTATTATTTTAGTATGTTTTTGGGACAATATCATTACATGAAAAAAATGGTTAAAATATATATATATATTGCGCGATTCAACCTGGTATAGTCGTTTTTATACTTACAGCAATCTATGTATATAAAAATTTAGGTTTCGTATGTTTGCGTTCGCAAATCTCGGAAAGTAATCGATAGATTGACTCAAAATTTTTACAGAACATTGCATTTTAGCAGAAAAGTTTTTTTATATATAATAGTAAGCTCTGATGTTACTGATGTTAAAAAAATTGTATATAACGATATGTATATCAAAAATCTCCTTGGCACTGAAAAAATTAAAAGTTGTTAAAGTAAACCCTGAATAACTTAAGTTAACATGATACATCAATGTCCATTAAATACAGAAAACGTAAAATTTTTCCGGATACATTAGGATACATTTTTAAAAGTCTCGTTGAATTCTAAACTTAAAGAAAAATACGATTTGAAAAATGGTAACTTCAATATTTTTTATCACACTTAAATAGTTATGATAATCCCCTGATTTCTTAGATTCCATCATAAAGATTCTGAAAAACACAGTAGTTATTGTCAAATTATCACGATGACGTGCGCCTACATACACCCGCGTAGAGATCCAAATTCGACTGATATAAAATTACTCCTTCGCTTTTCGAGGTAGTAAGTTTTGCGGTGTTGTCATGACGTCGCAAGCAGCTAAGTTTTTTTTTCAATTTCTAAAAAGATTAAACATTTAGGTACCCAATTAAATTAAAATTAAATCCTGAAAGGAACTTAAAGTTTTATAATAAAGTCGAGCTAGATACCTCAAATTTCTAAGTGTGCTACGTTTCGATTCTGAAGGGTAGTGTTTCACTGAGCCACAAATACACTATTTAAATTTATTATTTTAAACGAATAAATTGTAAACTATCATAAATTAATCAGATAATAAAATTTACTTGCGCAAGCCGGGATTCAAACTTTTAACCTTCGAATTCGTAACCGAGGATTACGACCACTCAACCATGGAGGCCGTCTACTTACTGACAATTCGTTTTGCTTACTTAGGGCAAACTAGACACTCGCAGAATTCAATTCTATTCGCATTTCTCTTCTCTGGTGAATGCTAGTACTAGTAGAAATGTATTAATATAATATATTGTATGTATTAAATGTATTAATATAATATAGTATCTTCAAAAACGATTGTAATAATAAATAATAATATTCGTATAATTTGTATAGCGCCTTTTTGTGAAAAAAACACTTCAAGAACGCTGTACAAATTTATAATTTATTTCTGCAATGGTCTGTCTTACTTCTAACTACAGACAAGACACATTATCATAACATTTAATGGCTAACAGATTCCATCCACCGGTTCGTCGATCACTAATACAAAACTATAATAATACGGACCGATTCGTTAAAATGTACAAAATATGTTGTTTTATTAATATTCTGTACAGGCAGAAAATATACAGGATCATACTTAACGGTGTAGATCACTTGAGATTAACACTGTTTGTTGTTTATTAGATACATTTAGGTACAGTTTGCATTCAGAGGATATAAATGGTAACACATTACATAAGAGATGCTATTATTACTAGTTTCATAATGAGATGAAAGTTTGGTAAAACCAAATGTTTTTTTTTCCGATGGGCGGTACAATAGTACAAGGATTTTTTTTAAATATTTATCTTTCCAAATGTGATTCGTTCATTGTAGTTAGGTAGGTATCAAAGTTATTTCCTCTAGGTGCAATGTAATATGTATGGCGTCCATCTATTAAAAAGATTATTTTCAAGTTGAGGTAGAAATATTCATGAGAAGCCAGGGATAAATAATAATGTACCCAACCAGTATTGCCTTGAGTCGGACCAGTCAGAAATCGTGCTTCACTTCCCAGCGCTGAATATTTGTATGAATACTGCGCGACATCTGTTAATACGCCGGGGTCAGGGGTCGCGCAGTAAAGTGCCAAGCCACTGATGTAACCGTATTGATTTCCACTGAAATATGGTCCCGCTGTGACTTTGTTTGGTAATAAGCTCCGTCTGCTCACTGTTCTCTACTCACTAACTACGGCAATGCATTCCGAGAAATTCTATACGATGGAATATAATGTGTTAGCCTTTAAATGATTTGCTGATTATGTATGTAAGATTATTTTACATTGTGCTGTTGTATTTTTATTTATGCTACCCGAGGGATTACTATTATCATATGAAAAAATTGCGAAAATTATGTATGAATAAGTTAGAGTATGTAAGCTATCCCTCTTTTTCTAAGTAATAAAATATAAAACAGTTGCAAATTTTAACAAAGCTCCTTTAATATTAAAGGTTAGTTTAAAAAATTTTCTATTGAAAGTCAAATTATTCCTACATGATATCCTAAGGGGGGGAGGTATTTTTTAATAAAACAATGTGTTTTTTCTAAAATAAGTTTATTTTCTTTCACAAAACATTCGTTTCTTGTAAAGGTTCATTTATTTATTTATTTAAACGCCATACATTTGGTTTTTACATTCAAGTGACACTTGATACAATGGTTCACAGGAGGATATCAGTATGTTAAAAATAACAGAAATAAAATAATTAAGCAATATTTAAATAATATGCGAGGTTTATATAAGACCTAACATAAAAAATGTGAAGTATGTATGATAAAAGCTAGTATATTCATAGGTATATGATACAAATATGTGTTTTGTTTTGTTTTTGTTTATTAGGGAAACAAACAGTTGTACATATTATAAGGTAAATACATATTACATGAGTGCATTAACCAGTGAAGTTTCCGCAAAAAAATTATAATATATAAACACAGATTAAAACGTTAAAGAAAAAATAAAGTATTATTTTTAATTAATAAACTAACGATTAAACAAGATTTTTATGCATAGCACAAAGGGTACATAACAAATATTATAATCAATAATTATCAGCCTGAAACACTCATCTACATTGAAAAAATCTGTAGATGAGTGTTTCAGGCTGATAATTATTGATTATAATATTTGTTATCTACCCTTTGTGCTATGCATAAAAATCTTGTTTAAACGTTAGTTTATCAATTAAAAATAATAATTAATATTTGACAAGTTAAAGTATTTCAGCAAAAAATGCAGACATAATTAGTCTCGACGCCACCTAGCGGGAGATTTAGTATTAAAAATAGCTCTCTCACAAAAAAAAAAAAATAAAGTTGGTTGTTTTCAGTTGGAAAAATGTAATAATAAGTAATTGTCGAATGAAACACTAGTATATATTGAATTATTTGGCGGGTATTTGATAAGCCGCCATAGCTCAGTGGTCAGAGCTGCTGACCGGCAATCAGATGGTCACGGTTCAATTCCCGTTGGCGGCCAGTATCTTTTCTCGGAAGATTTTTTCAATGTAGATGAGTGTTTCAGGCTGATAATTATTGATTATAATATTTGTTATCTACCCTTTGCTCTATGCAAAAAAATCGTGGGAAAGAAAAGATGAAGTTAAACAGCGAACACATAAAATTAACATATTTTCACATCATTAGAAAACGTTTATTATTATAAAATTAACATATTTTCACATCATTAGAAAATTATTAGCCATTTGCCGGCGCCCTTGAGGGGGTTTTTCACAACAACAACAAAAATTAGCGCTATATAAATCATTCAAATATTATTATTTTTATAATAAGAAGGAAAAACAACATAATGAGAATGAGAAAACAACAGACAGCAGGGATGGAGGGTTCGCAATTAACAGTTGGTTTTAATTTTTTCAGTTATGAATTTAATAAATTGGCCTGAGGACAAATGGAAAATATCAGCTTTGTAAAACATATCGTTGTATTTTGTGCACGTCCTTCGGAAAAATGAATGTTGTGTGTAATTTGTTTTTGATTGTGAGATGTGGAATAGTTGGTTTGACCTTGTATTTCTTGTTGGACAGTGGAAATTAATGTGTTCCAGAAGATAGTTGTTGTCAACAACGTTGTTAATAATTTTGAATAAAAATTTCTGGTCGGATATATTTCTTCTAACTTCTAAGGTTGATAAATTATGGAATGTTAATGAGTCTTGTAGGTTTTCTGATGTTCGAAAGGATTTAAAGTCTAGGTGTTTCAGTATCTTTTTTTGAATTCTTTCTAACCTTAAAATATTAACTTTGTATTGGGGATTCCATATGACTGATCCGAATTCTAATATTGAGCGGACAAAAGAGACAAACAGTATTTTGATTACATGTGATGACCTGAATGGTTTAGTCACTCTTAAGATGAATCCTAGAAGTTTGTATGCCCTGTCACAGATAGAATTTATATGTGTTCGGAAAGACATTCCAGAGTCAATTATTTTTCCTAAGTCCCTCACTTCACAACATCTTTTTATTTCTACGTTATTGATTTTGTACGGGAATGTTACTGGGTTCTTGCTTTTGGTGAACGATATTGTGTTACATTTTTCCAGTTTAAGGAACAGTTGGTTGTTTGCACAGTATATTCCAAACCTATTAATATCCTCTTGCAATTCAAGTCTGTCATTAATATTAGTGATTTTTTTGTAAATTTTAGTGTCATCAGCAAAAATTTGGAATTTGGAATTTTTAAAACATTTACCTATATCATTGATATATAAAATAAATAAGAGAGGTCCGAGATGTGATCCTTGTGGAATTCCTGAAGGTATTTTGTAAAAACGCGAGGAGAAACCCTTAGCTCTAACTGCTTGACTTCTGTTTGTGACATATGATTTGATCCATCTTAGAAGGTCACCATAAATCCCGATTTTTAACAGCTTCTTCAAAAGCAGTTCAATGTTAATTTTATCAAAGGCTTTTGAAAAATCCGTATAGATAGAGTCTATTTGATTTTTACTTCCCATAGAATTTAAAATAAAATCTGTGTATTCCAGAAGGTTTGTCTCGACCAACCGTTTTCTGAAAAAGCCGTGTTGATTTTCAGATACGATTGTTTGTACCGCTGGAAAAAGTTGATCAAGAACTATATTTTCCATGATCTTGCTGACAATTGGGAGCTTGGAGATGGGCCTGTAGTTGGTGATGTTATTTTTGTCCCCGCTTTTATGGATTGGTGTAATGAGTGCTTGTTTCCAGATGTTGGGGAAGTTGCCTTCTTCAAATGACATTTTAAATAGCAAGGAGAGAGGATAAGCTAATTGGTCCCGGCATTTTACATAAAATATGGATGGAATTAAATCAGATCCCGCACTTTTATTCGGATCAAGTTTTTTTTAAATAACTAAGTACACATGATTGATTAAAATTAATAGTGTGTATATGTAGATTAGAGTTGTCGTCATCATTCTCAGAGTTTATAAGATTGGGGCGAGAGTTGGAATTTTCTACAAAAACTGATCTAAAATAATCACTAAAATTGTCGCATATGGATTGTCCATCAGTGCAGGAAATATCGCCAAGATACATTTGCTTTGGTAAATCTATGTTACAACCAAACAAATAATGTGGGCATTAACATTATATTTGCGCAAAATAAAAATATGTAAAATGAAGGTGGCTTGTTAGCAAGTAGAATCGAGCAAAGTCTGGTAATCTAGGAGTTGATTATAAATAGAATAATTTTGTAGAGAGTTTATTGTTACCTCAAAAATTAACTATGCTTAAAATGATTGGGCAGGCATAGTTAGCAAATTAGCTCTATGGTTTCAGGGCTGTCAGTTGGAGATTTGATAATAGTTATGGATTAAAGATAATAAATTTTATTAAAATAGTGCACTTATTAGCTACGACACTTGTGTCTGATGTTTAAGATATCTGAATTAAGTAGTTCCGAATCTATAGTAAAATATAATAAAGAAGCCTTGAAGATAAATATTACCATGCCTATCATTGATTATTATGATTGAGGTATGTTATTATAGCCTCCTTGTAACTATATTCCGTGCAGTTGAACATATCTACTACTTCTGAGAAAGCATTGCCAACTGCATGCAATCTAGGTATAAGCGAATATCTAAATGACTCAGTCCTGATATTGTTGTTGCAATTAAAAAGAATTTTGGATCGAGTAGTTCTTGCACGTACATGGAAGGAAATTAGACTTAATAAATCAGGGCTGTCTATAATACCATTAACAATTTTAAAAATAAAAGCCAAGTCGGAAACAAGTCTTCTATCTGAGAGTTTTATTAAGTTTAATTTTTTCATCAAGTGATTGTAATTTATTGATTCAATTGGTAGACCGAGTTCATGGTTAATGAATCTTAGGAATTTATGCTAAATTTTTTCATTGGAATAGGAGTGGATTTTGAAGTTAGGGGACCAAATAGAAGAATTATATTCAACTTGGCTTCGAACTAGAGAGGAATACAAGATTTTTAATGTTGCAATATTTTAAAAGTCTTTGCCATTTCGAAGAATAAAGCCTAGCATTTTTAATCCTTTATTTATTTATTTATTAATCTTAAGTTAGCTCAAATCTTTGTGTGTGCTAATATTTTATAAAGATTTAAACATATACATTAGTTGGCAAACATAATCATTCTTTAAATATGAAACATAAATAAAGACATTAATAATTGAGGTAGATATACTTTCGTAATTCTTTTTTAAACTTTTTTATATTTTCTATCTCGGTAATTTCATTCGGGATGTTGTTATACAGTTGGACGGCCTGGTACATCAGAGATTTCTGGGTGCTTGATTTTTTTTCTTGTCGACAGTCTAATTTGCTTTGAATTTCTTGTCCCGTGTCCGTGTATTTCGTTATCATAATGTATTTTTCTTTTTAGTTCTTTAGACATCGTTCCCATGTTAATTTTATGTTAAAAAATAAGTACATTCAAATACACAGTTTGCTTCACCGTCAACATATTTAGCTCTTTTAGCATGTCTCGTATCCGTGTGTATATGTTGCGCTTAAGTATTATTTGCATTGCTTTATTTTTCAGTATTTGCATTTTTTTCATTTTCTCTTCATTGCAGAGAAAAATAATACTTGAACAGCAATTAAAGTGTGGTGATATAATTGTATTATATATTATCTGGCATGTTTCTTTATTTATTTTGTTTCTGATTCTACCAAGAAATGATTTTTTTTTTGCAATTTTTTTAATTGTGCAATCTGCATTTTTTGAGAAGTTCAACTTTGAGTCTATGATGATACCAAGATATTTAATTTCTTCCACTTTTTAAGATTTCTCCATTTATAGAAACCTTTGGTTCTTCATGCATTTTTGTTCTACCTATATGCATGTATTTTGTCTTATTTACATTTAGTTTCAATTTATTTAATTTGAGCCATTTTGACAAAGTTTCTAAGTCACTATTTATCTTTTTGATTGCGTTCTCATAATTGTCTTCTGCAATATAAATCATTGCGTCGTCTGCAAACAGTCTTATTTTGCAATGTTTTAGTATTTTTACCATATCATTTATGTAGAATATTTTTATTTTTTATTTATTTTTTATTTAGGTATTTATTCAACGCCCAAAGGGCTTTTACAGTAGTACAATTTGTTTATGAAAGATGATTTTTAAACAGATAGGGAAATGATAAGAATAAAATTAGATAAAAATGCATACAAGACACAAAAATACAAAAATACAGCCATTGATAAGTTTACAAAAATACATATATGTTTAGGAATAGTTTTGGAATAAGTTTTTTACAAGATTTACAAAATTCGCCATGTTGATGTTGAATATGTCAAAATCACTTAAATACTGATTTCCCATAGTGTGAAATCTTTGTATCGGAGAGTGGGCAATGTAGTTCCGCTTATGAATGCTGCAGTAGAATAGTGTATTTTGTCGTGTGGTTACTGTCGGTATTCGTAAGTTTATGAGTTGTAGGAGTTCGCAACAGTCGAATTTAGAGTTAAGTATTTTGAATAAAAATGTCAAATCGTTTATTTTACGTCTGTCTTCTAGTGTGTATATTTTTAGAATATTTAGTAATAGATTATATTTTAAGTCTTCTAGTGGGATATTTAATTTAAAATTTATAAAACGCAGAATTTTTTTTTGTATTCGCTCAATATTATTAACGTGAATTTTGTAAGATGGAGACCAAACTACCGAGTTATACTAAATTTGGCTTATAACTAGAGATACATATAATAGTTTAATGGCTTTTATGGAATTAAAGTTTTTAGTTGTTCTTAAAACGAAGCCTAGTGTTTTCATGCCTTTGTTCATAATTTGGTGGATATGATTGGCAAAACTTAGTTTTTAATCCAAAATGATTCCAAGATCCCTCATTTCCGGGACTCTTTCTAAAGCTGTGTTATTGATGGAATATTCAAATAAAACAAAATTTTTATTTCTGAAGAAAGTCAAGGTTTTACACTTTTCTACATTTAAAAATAAATTATTTAGAATGCACCAATCTTTAAACTTACTAATATTTGACTGTAGTATTTGGCAATGATTTATATCAGTTATTTTCTTGTATAGCTTGTTGTCATCAGCAAAGAGCAATACCTCGACATCATTAAAGCAATTGGTTATATCATTGATTAAAATGAGGAACAAAACCGGGCCAAGGTGACTGCCTTGCGGTAGGCCACTAGTAGCCCAGAAAGCTTTCGACATCCAAGATTTTATTTTGACGAACAGTTTACGATTAATTAAATAGCTAGTAAACCATTTTAGCATGTTACCCCTTATTCCTAGAGCAAATAGTTTTTGGATAAGTAGTTTATGGGATATGTCAAATGCCTTCGAAAAGTCTGTATATATGCAGTCGACTTGTTTATTTTCTGAAAAAGATTGTAATATGAAGTTTTGAAATATTGTTAAGTTAGTTGCGGTAGATCTACCTTTGATAAAACCGTGCTGTTTTTGGTCAATTATTTTATTAATATCGGACCCAATACCGATCCTTGCGGTACCCCCAGCAAATTTTCAATCGCATTTCATACATTGTTTCTTATCTTTGTTGTTTGTTGTCCGTTGCTTAAATAATTTTTAAACCATTCCAATTCTTTCCCTTTTATTCCACATTTAAAAAAAAATTTATAACTCTTTTTCTATCTATTGTTTCAAAAGCTCTTTGAAAATCTAAAAACACCGCAACAGTATACAAGTTTTATCTATATCTTCCTTCCAATCATCAATCACTAAATTTAACGCTGTTTCACATGAATTATTGTTCCTAAATCAAAATTGTTCGTCACAAAGGATGCTATTATTTTCCAAGTATTCTTCAAGTTGAGATTTAATTATGTATTCCATCGCTTGCTCATATGTTGATAACATATTTACAGGTCGAAAGTCTTCACATTATTTAGAGTTCGAAATCTTTTGAATTGGTATCACCATAGACGTTTTCCATGATTCGGGAAACTTCCCTGTTTCTAAAGATTCATTTATTAAACTAAGAAACTGTTCTCCTATTACAGGTAGTACGTCTTTTAATGTTTGAATTGTGATCCCATCTTGGCTGGGCTTTGATTTGATGTTGGACAGTATTCTTTGGAGTTTCTGGCCATCTATTTTCTTGAACTTGAATTCGCAAGTTTTTTCTTCAAAATTGAAAATTTCTTTTTCTTTTATGATTGGGATATTTTTGTTAATTTCTATACTTGTTACAAAATATTTATTAAACTTATCGGCAAGGTTCTTTTCGTCAGCCAATTCTTTTGGGAATATGATATCTTTTTCCATATCTTCACATTTGTTTTTCATAAGTGACTTAAGTGTTTTCCACATTTTCGTTGGATCTTCCCTTTCCTGCTCAATTTTTTTGATGAAATATTCATTTTTTGATAATATATTCATTTTTTGTATCCTTTATCAGTTTTGAGTACATGTTTCGAATTGTTTTAAATTTATTCCAATGTTCGTTATCCTTTGTAATTTTTGCTATTTTATAAGAAGTATCTCGTTCGTATTGCATTTGTCTTAGTTTTTTAGAATACCATTGATTATTGGTTTTAATTAATATACTTTGTTCAGGCATTATTTTATTTATTGCATCATTCATATTGGTTACTATAGTTTCAACTTTTTTGGGAAAATCTAAGTTATTTACATCTTTCCAATCTTTTATCAATAATTCCTGAATCATTTTGCTCTTATCGTATCTTTTCAGATTTCTTCTAACAATAACTTTTTTGATATTTTTGGTATTTTTATTTTTTGCCATCACTATATTAATGATGCTGTGATCTATTATTTTAGGTGTATCTAATGTTTTCACATTTAGTTCATATTCATTTGATAAAACAAGATCTATGAGCGTACAGGTAGATTGTGTTATCCTAGTGTATTCTTTGACTAACTGTTTCATTCCTATAATGTTGATGATGTTTTTCATTTTCTTTGTATAAAAATCTGTGTCACATTTCATGTTTATATTAAAGTCTCCAATAATTATATTGAGATCAGTTTCTTTTAAAAAGTTTGAACACCAGTTTTCAAAATAATTTAAAAAGTCACTTTTACTGGTATTTGGGGAGTGATAAATTACACAGTATACTCCTGGTCTAAATTCTTTCTAAATTTTTATTGCTAGGATCCACGTAAGGTTTTTGTGATTTTCGTTGGAAATTGTTTCAAAATCTATTTAATCTTTCAGTAATATTATTACTCCGCCTGTATGCTGACTATTCGAATTACATCTTATTACCTTATAGTTCGTAAATTTTATTTCAACTTCTTCTATATCTGCTGTGACATGAATTTCACTGAGCATGATCATTTGAGGTTTTTGTTCTTCGAGCAAAATTTGTAACTCTTCGTGGTGTGCAGGCAAGCTTTGTATATTTAGGTACAAGATCTCCCCGGTTTCTTATTTGTTGTCCGAAAGTAATTTTATGTTATTGTTTATATTAGAGCAGGTCTTTAGTGACATAAAAAATCAATTTTCTTTTATTCCGCTTCAATTTTTCTCATGTGCACTGAACATTCATCACTCCAAGCAAAGTGATTAGTTGGCAGTTGTAATTTTAGCCGATCATTCATTTTTTTGCAGTTGACGCATTGGATGTCTCTTTGACAGTTTTTATTGTCGTTGTCATGCGTTTCGGAACATCGAATGCATGCTTTTTCACTTCTGCAGTCTTGTGCCTTGTGCATATAGCCATTGCACTTATAACATTTTAAAAGTGAAATGTTGTCGAACACTCGACATCTATCCCATCCAATATTTACTTTGCCTTCTTTTAACATTCTATGGTATGTTTTTCCATCAACTTCCGTGAAAATTGTGTAGTTAACGTCCCCTCGTTTGGTTTTGACTTCTTTTATAAATTTTATTTCAATTTTTGAGTCAATTTCTTCCGGAATATATTTATCCGATAAAACAATAATTTTAAGTTTGGGATTCTTAGATTTTGGTGTATTAACATCATATTTTTCTCCCATCTTTGAAAGAATTTGTTCTTCCATCTTTTTGTTGCATTTATATTCTTACATTCTACTATAACTGCTCCTTGTTTAAAGTTTATAATCCCGGTGACACCAAAATCAACAGGATAAATATTTTGTTTTATTTCGTCTTTCGTAACCGTATTTTTTTGTTCTTTATCTTTTGGCTTAACAATAATGATTGGTTCGTGTTTCTTGCATTTCGATGCTTCTACATTAATTGTATCATTTCTCGTTATTTCAGCATACGTTTTTGTTTCCATATTTAATTTGATGTCTTCTTTTTTTTTGTCAATTTTAGTTCTGACAGTTTTATTTTCTTTAATAATTAATTCTTTGATCTCACTAATAAGTTTGGCCAGTGGTCGATAACTTTTTAACTCTCCGCTCATTTCAGACATTTCCGTGTTCATATGGCCGACCAAATCAAATAAATTTTCCATAACAACATAAATAGTATCTCTTTGCATCACAGATATCTTGCCTTTATATTCAGTAATTGTTGTTTTTATTTTATTAAGATATTTTCTTACAGTTGTCGTTGCATATCTGTTGTTAGTAATTTTAGCATCCATTTGTAAAGAATCATCACTAATATCCCCTGATTTTTTCGGGCTCATAGTATAATCTTCAGGGTCAGATGTGACCTCAGACGTTGTGCGTACGGCACGATTTCGTCTGTTATCTTGATTACGCGATAGTCGCGTTAGTATAGATGTCCCAAATGGGTTTGTTTCTTTAATCGGAGAATCCCCGTCGTGCTGCATTTTGGTTTTTGTATTTAGTTCCCTTTTCTTTAGATAGATGGTGTAGGTTTATTATTTAATAAAAAAGAAAAGAAAACAAATATTACTTTTCGCCGGTATAAGGATCGAACTCGGGTTGACAGCGGCCAGCGCAAGATTATTGGTTACTGTATTTATATGGGTAAGAAAGTTAAATTTGGAATCGAAAGTAATGCCAAGATCATTAATTTCACAGACAGAAGTGAGAGAAACATTGTTAATGTTATATTGATAGTTAAGGGATTGATTTGTTCTGAAAAATCTTATTATCTGGCATTTACTAATATTTAGATAAAGTTTGTTAGTTTCGCACCAATCTTGTAGTTTATTAAAAAAAATTGACTCCGAATACAGTCATTTATGGTTTTTATAAGTTTAAATAGTTTTAGGTCATCGGCGAAAAGAAACACTTCAACATTATTATCAAAAACAGTGACAATATCATTTATAAAAAGTAAGAACAGTATTGGGCCTAAATTTGACCTTTGAGGTACTCCGCTTGTAGCCATGAATTTGTGTGATAGTTTAGAATTATTTTTTACTTGGAGAATTTTATTAGTTAAGTAACTCTTTATCCATTCCAATAGTTTACTCTCTATTCCCATTTTGCTAAGTTTATTGAAAAGAATTTTATGGTTAACTTTGTCAAAGGCTTTTATGAAGTCTGTATATATTGAATCAACTTGGTTTCTATTTTCAAGTGAGCATGCTATAAATTGTTCATAAAAGGAAAGATTTCATCATTTGAACAAGAAAAAACGCTACTGAAAGTTTGACTTGAATATCTATAATATATAGATGTAGCGACCGTAAGCGGAAGGTCCGTCCAAATCTGCTGGAATCCTGGAGTCCTTGGAAATCATTTGAAAAATGAAATTCAAAATACATTAGTTATGGTGTGAATGTAGAATATGGATAAGCCATAGATTGCAAAAAAAAGTTGTTGATTGCAAAAATGGCGCACATAAAATAAAAATTTACGAAAAAAACACCATCCTAATTTAGCAATAACTTTGTCCTATACATAAGTCGAGGTTCATCTTCATCAATTTATTGAGGTTCATCCAAATCAAATTTAATTCTTTTCAATTAATGAAATGGATGAAAATTAGACCAGCTACGATTCCAGCCAACTTGAAAAAAATGTGGTTTTGAGAAAAATGCGTTTAAAGTTTTCAGTTGTAACCGGGCCGCTCCGTTTTCCGATCTTTCTGCTTACCTAACCATATTTAAAGGCAAAATTTGAAGCTATAACTTTGGGAATATATATTGTCCCCATGTAGGTATAGGAAGATTTTCAGGCAACAAAAAAAGTTGATTTTTTGGGTCAGCTGGACTAGACTCCTCTCTTAATACTGTAAAAAAGCCCTGATGATAGACACTATGAAAGTAGGTATTTGTAAGGCTTTAAACTCGTACATAGAAAATATTGAGTATAATAGTAAAAAGTTTATTACAATCTAATAACAGTAGAACCAAAAACAATCTTGAGGGGCTTTAACTTTTTTCTCCAAAAGGGAAGGAAATTATACTCGGCATGACGAATATCATGTTATTCGAGTTAACATTTAAACGCACGCCCCTGAAAAACTGTTTGACATAAATGCTTTTGAGATGTAAGAAAATATCGCAATTTTGTTTGTTTTACTTTGTTCGTAGAATTCGCTTTTCTCTTAGAAAAATAATAAATACGTAATTTAAAATTTTATCTGATATCTTAATCAGCAAAGCACAAGTGAGTCATTTCTTTGTCTCGGTAATCGCTTAAGTCACCTGGCCATATCTCACATCCTACCTGACTAGCAAAATAATGCGTATTACCTTGTTTATAAATTAACCGTTTCCCTCTGAGCTTACTATATCAGTTCTAATCTTAAGCTATTATTTACGCCTCGGCGTTGGTGTAAAATGTAATCCCACCCTTTACCTCCGTTCCCTAAACCCACCGGAATCAGCCGCGCCGAATTTCTAGCTAAATCAAATCAAATTAAGCGGAAATTCTAAGACCCTGTTCATAATAGGCATGTAAATGAATACATGCCTGCGTTAAAGCGAAGCCTTCGTTAAAATCTTTTGATTGGCTTGGTAGCTGAGTGGATTTGCGCTTTCTTAGTGAACAAACAACCGAGGTTGAATCAACCGAGGATGCAGTCACTACCAAAAACCTTTGTTTAAAGTTTTTAAGAATGTTGAATTGAAAACTTAAGTTCACTTAAAGGAAATCTTGAAATTTTTGGTTTAAACATCTGTGGATGTGATAGAGAATTTCTAGAAAATGATATTTTAGAGGGAAATCTTACTAATATTATGAACATGAAAGTTTGTATGGATGTATGTGTGTTTGTTAATCTTTTACGCAAAACTTACTGAAGGCATTTTAACGAAACTTTACAATAATATAGCTCATACATCAGAATAACACATAGGTTATAATTTATAAAGATATCTCCGAAGGGGACGAGGGAGGGAAACGGGGACACACGGGAAAGGTGATTTAGGGGAAACAATGTATTTCTTTGAATATGCAATTGCAACGCATGCATGCGAACCGGCTACTAATTACATAGTTTAGAAAGGTAAAAAAAATATATTTCCAACATGGCTGTAGCAATATTTACACAAATATTTTTGGCTTGTACAAAACCAATCTTAAACTAGGTATAAGTCGTGCGTACCCAGTAACTATAGTGCCACCTTCTGAATAGATAGAGGTTTCAATTAAAAGAAATATCGGAAATTCAAACTGCCGGTCGAAACAAAGGAAAACATGGTAAAATTCAAATAAACGCCTTCCGTCGACCTAATATATATATTTTATTTATTTGCAAATGGTTTTTTTCCTCAACATGTTTTTTTTTTTCTGTTCTTAGTTTTAACCAATAAGGGGGTGGCGTTGTATTGTCCCAAGACCTTTAATTCGCAAAGAAGCAAAAAACCTCCTCGGCTTAACGGATTAAACTCGGACTCTATTGTATCAGTTTCCATCGTTCGATTCTAGTTGAAGTGCAAAAACGTGTTTTAGCTGTACAAAAACACCAATCCGATATCTATATAAACTCTTATTCTATTTTAACTTTTTTTAGCACAAATAATAGTAGTAAAGCAAGTCTCTTGTGTTTCTTGCCTATCTCTGTGTTGTTATCATTTGAGTGAACTTTTAACCACTGAAACGATTTTGGCCAACGAAATGTGGCCAATTTGAATTTTTTTTTGAGTTTTGAAAACAGTTCCTGCGTATTGCGAACTTTATATAATCATAATAATAATTTAGTTATTACTTACACAGTTTAACAATATATAAATCGCATCTCTTCTGAATGATTAGTTATTGCCATTCCGCGAACCGAAATTATTGAAATATATTTTTCTCACAAATCGTTATTGATCTTGTGTTTGCGTATTAAAAAATGCATGTTCGAATTTAAATTTATATCTGAGAACAACAACCCCGCCATAGACAACATAGTAATATATAAATTATAATATTTAATATTTTCTGAATAAGTATCACGTACCGACGGCAATTTTTAAGTAAATAATTCGCGAGGTAATTTTTTTATTGAAGTATAAAAATATGGTATAACTGGTTAAATATGGGTGCATTTAATAGTCCTTTAACTCTACAGTAATAAGTGGATTACTCTCACGCAAGTGAGTAAGTATATCTGTAATGCCTACTGCAAAATATTATGTTCCATAGTACGTCTACAAGTAATGGAAGCATAAGTATTAATGTCGGCATATATTTGAAAACTACTCCGAAGAAAACTGTTGTGTAATGATTTTCCATTATGCTACAAAATTAATGTCTCTGATTTACAAAGAACAACTAAAGGTGGCAAGTTATCTTTGAAGGCATAATGCAATTAGTTCCTTAAACGAGACCTTTCCTTAATCTCTGAACAAGCCGTCAGAGTCAGGTCAGTCGGACGACCTGTTTTTAATTTTCCTTTTTTTTTGTCGCCGCAGTTAAAAAGAAACCACAGCAGTTTTAATTTGTAATCAGCGACCACTAGCGCCACCAACTGCGTCATTTTAATTTGGGCTTGATAATTTATACTCATTTGAAACTGCAATTCATCTTCGTTGTGTGAAAAAGTTGTTTGTTTTACAAAGCACAGAATTGCCACTAACACAAGAGTGGTAGGTAGCTAGGAAATCATTTTTTATGCAATCTCTTAGTTTTAATAAAGTCTTTTTAAAAGAAGATGAAAACAAATCACGAACAGAATTACTTCACATTTCCATTCATATGTACAAAAAGTATCTACTAACGAACGATTGAATGAATTTTTGGCATAGGTAACACTTATAAAAAATAAAAATTTGCATTTTTTCTAACATCACGAAAAACGCGAATCATGACATTTTCATGGGAATAACGCTAAATTCCCAATTTTCTGACAAACATTCAAAATATTTCTTCGTAAGTAGTCATAAAATTAAAAAGGAAAAAGCCTCTTTTTTGGCAGCGATATAGATACCAAAAATCTGATCTTTTTCGCAAAATACCCCCGCTTTTTCCAAAACCTTTTTTGCCAAAAAAAGGCGAATTCCATAAAGAATAACGTGTTTTCGCCAAAAATAGAGCGAATTTCGCTATAATGCAAAGCGAATTATTCAGGTCACTAGTAATCACAGCATCCACAGATATACATATAGTAGCCGACTCAACAAGTTTTTAGGTAGGTGTACAACTGTATATTTAATTTTGTAACGATAATGAAATTTGTCATTTTTGCAATGATCACACAAGGATTGATCACCATAGATCCCGGAACAAGTAGGACTACTGGTATTGCACCGGTGGCAATGAGGATCTTTAACAGATGAGCATAATAAGACAGGGAAAAAATAAGGATAAGGAAAGAGGAAGTTTAATTTCAACCGAAGCTTATATCTGATGACTTTACAAGAGACTGATTCTGAAAGCATTTTCCACCAGGTTAGACGTGAATAATAATTAATGATCTAAGTATCAACTTCTAGGAACATTTATTGATAGCTAGTATTGTCAAATGACGCCATACTCGCTGCACGGTGTAAGAATATGTAATTTACTTCTTCAAACTTTATAAATTAATTTGTAATGATTGTAACATTTTTAATATTGGAAAAACTTCTAGAAATTTTAACATTAGAGTTAAGGAACATATTATAAGATGTTTAAATAATAATTATTATTCTGAATTTGCCAACCATATTTTGGAAACAAGTCATTCTTTTGATATTAATACAGGTCTTAAAATTTTACATACTAACAGCTACGGGCATGCAATTGGATAATTTAGAAGTTTTAGAAATTAGAAAAAGCATTTTTAGTAAATCAAATATTATAAATAACCAAACATTTTTTAAAAATAGCCATCTTTTAAATTTATTTTCTTATTAATACTTACAATAATAATAATTACTTATTTTTTGATTTAGACTAATTATTTTTTCTTAAAGTATTTTATTATCTAAATGCAATTTTATTTTTCCTTAAATAATTATTATATTTAATTTTGAATAACTATTTTTATGATTTTTAAGCAATTAACCACCTCTATTTTTTAATATTTTGTCTATGTTCTAGTTTATTCTAATTTTTCTATACTTGTTTGTAATTTATTTTTCTTTATATTAACATATCCTGATGAAGATAACATTGTTATCGAAACATGTAGATATTGTTTATAATATAGTGCTTTATACAAAGTGATCTGTTATTCATTATATGTGTAATTTACTTTAGAAAATTATGTAATACTATTTAATACTATTTGCAATTTTATTTTTTTAAATATTGTAATACTATGATTTTTGATAATATTAAAAACTCTCATGAGGATGTCGAGAAACGTACATCATCGACTATTATTCTCTTCCTTTTCACACATCTTGTATGAAAAAAAAACACATAGATGACGTCACGTAGGTACTCTCTGATCCAAATTTAAAGATATTTCAATATAGATACTATTATAAATAGATACGAGTAGGTACCTAAAAAACATAATAAATACTTTGAGGCTTTCCATTCATGAACAAGTCAATGAATAAAGAATCAATAATAATCTCAGAAAATCTTAACAGGTAAACGAGTTAAGCGTACCCACTTGTAAAATATAAAAGTTGTAATAATTAACTTTATAATTACATACATACCTATGTGAAGTTGGAATGATTGAAATTTGTGTGAAGTTAGTTAACACGTGCTTCACAGATCGTATTAACTCCAAACTACTTAAGTTTAAGCTTGTTTACAGCATATCGATTATTAAAGGAAACACAGAAACTATTCGTAGGCCATTTCCGAAAACATCCGAAGTTTCCCGAATGCCATTCGGGAGGGAGTTAATTTGGGGCGTTAAGTTTTACCTGTGGGAGTCATAAAACGTGGCAGGAATATTAAAATGTTTTGAGACAGGGTGAGTAATTTTCCTTTTGTAAATGCATATTTTTGCTATTTATTATTCAACCATAAAATTATGAAGTCAGTATTAGTGATATTACTTGAACAATATGAAATATAGCTTATTAGCAACTTGGAGGTAAATAATAGATTTTCATAATAACTCACGAAAAACTCCTATAACTACGAAAAAAAAATCTCCTCAGGCTAATTTGTTCGCTTTTCGGAACAGCTGCTAAAAATCTCATAGAAAACGTTGTGGCTCTCTTATTCTCATGGTTAGAAATATATAGAAGTGCTAGAAAGAGATAACACCAGACTTTATATTTAGATCTAAAAATTAACCACAAAAAATTTGAGTGAATATTTTTATGAAACTAAAGTTTCCGACCACAATTTGAAAAAATTATAAAATTTTGAATTAATTTTTATTAATATGAAACGACAAAAAAAATGACGATAACGTTTATAAACCTGATAAAATATGTGGGCGAAAATGTAAGGTGAGACATTTAAAAAAAAAATTATGTTTGCATAAAAAAAATGTTATGAAAATCAAACGATTATTTCGAATTATAAAAAGGCGTTTCACCACTTTTCAAAAACAGTTTTAGTTTTGGGATGCATTTAGAAAAAATCTATTTATTTAGATTTTATTGCAAAGCGGAAATTTTTTGACCATCCCCTAAATAGGTCTGAGGCCTGAGGGGTTAAGATTTTAATTCTATGATCTGAGATTAAGACGAAATTAAAGTTAGAATATCGGTTTTCTCTTATGGCAGAAACTTTGTATGTATCACAGAACGATATAGAAAAGCTAATGTAATAATTATTCTAGTGATATAAGTTACTGGAAATGTCTGAAATATTCAAATGAAACCGCTCTGATACTTTCCGGTTGAAATAAGTCATCATTGAAGCCTTTTTCGCACTTCCGCTGGGTTTCCGTTTCTTCCGCCAGATTTTCCAGTCAGTAAAGTCCCCTCTTTAAGTCTAAGAACAACAAGAGAAATATGGCCACTAGGAATATCTCCGGTTGTATTATATATGTACTTACAATAATTTATGCACCCTTCGACTCCCGCCGTCTGCCGCACAAAAATAACTTAAGACGAACAGAAAAAAATGGCACGATAAACTAAAAAAAAACCCGGGTGATAATTAGATGTTTGGTAAACAAATGAAATTACGCGTTTTCATTTACTCGGGGGTGGAAGGTTTAATTAAAAAATATTATACGGTCGAAGGCGGGAATAAATCCAGACGTTAAATGGAATCTACGAGAAAAAATTCAGGATCCCTAATTAGAAAAGCATTGTTCTCTTAGGCTGTGATAAGTTTAATCAATTAAATTTACTGCCTATGAATTTTAATTATTATTATCACACGGTTTTATTTTTTCTCCCAGATTTACTGTCTTAATTTTTAAGCGATAATTTTACTCCCGTTTTTAGGAACATCTTTATGTTACGGGAGTATTCCGCTAAATTATATTGACAAAAAATTAACATTAATAAACTAATCTCAACCAATACTTGAAAAGTGAGGTCATAATCAAAACGACCAATGAGCGCAGACCTCGCGTGATTTCCGTTTCATATCCCGACCAATAAGAACCCTTCAAAGTGACATCATAATCAAATCGGCCAATGAGCGTAGTTGATGCGTCGCAGGTGCATTAATCGTCATTTCCCTTTCATCCGAAATCCAAGTCACAGTCGAAGAAAGTCGCAGAAGTTTTACTTCAAAAATGTCTCATTTTAAACATTTGTGTTCAAAATCGGGAACATCATTAACTAACTAACTAACCATCATGCCTTTTCTCCGCAGGGATAAGCAGAGAAGGCGAACTACAAACAACTCGGCCTTGGCGCACACTCCTTGCCTCATTCACATTGATAAATTATTTTATACGTGCTAATCTATTATTCTGGCTCTTGAAATGGCCCGACTTTAGTATCTGATTCACTTGATCGTGCCATGTCTTCCTTGGAATATTATTTTGTCGATTTAAAAGTTTTTAGTATCGATTTGTCGAACACTCGGACCCATTTCACGATAATATAACATTACCACATGTATGATGTATGAGGCGTACCTGACTTTAAATACATGTTACTTTATTCAGAAATCTGTAAAACGTAAATTTATAATACGAACTGGCAAAGTAAGGTTTTCATTTACGTTATTCAAATTAGAAATATTTAGTTCAATTAGCGATTTAAAAAGATTTTAAAGCGAATGCCTTTTCAAAGCTCAAAGATTTCAGAGAAGGTAGCTACGTATTCTGAATTTCCTTGGGGCTGGATAATTGAAATTTGCATAGCAGTGGAAATTTTTCTATGGGGATGAAAATATGGATTCTGTTAGGGGATACTCACAGCGTGCTTTTAGTTTAAAAGCATTCCATACATAAGTGCTGAAATATTAAGAAGAAACGAACAATTTACATATTCACGAAGAATATCTCATGTCTCTACTGAGTAGTGTGAGCGGCGCCCATTTTATATCCGGATCCAGAATAAAGAAGACGGAAGAAGAAGAAATGCAACTCACATCAAGAAATATGTTTCGCAGTTTATCAAGGCGACTGACAGGTGAGTTTCTGAAAATGTGTATTTTCGTCGGAAAATAAATCAAACGCAGGAAGAAGAGGGATGCCATACCTTTGTACTCGTATGATTCATATTTGATGCATGCTTATTTATTTATATTACGAGACGCCCGACAGATTGAGTTCTCAAAACATAATCCCGTTCTTTGATTTCACGCAGATCCCAGATTAATTTCGAAAATAAGATTCCTCGAGAAATTATTACGTTCAAATAATAATACCCGAACACTAAAGCTACGCCGAAGCTTAACTTTAAAATCTTTAGCCAACAACAATAATGAATATTTGATTGAGTTTATTAATAAAGGAAGCATTTCCAAAACAGCTTAAAACTTCAACGAATGAAATTATGGAATTGTCCATCAAATATTTATTTCGTGGATTTATAACTTGCTCTTTAAAAAGGTTTAATACAGATATTTTAATTTTCAATCAAATGAAGACAATATTAGTGAAACTCAATCGAAAATTTTAAAACAGAAAATTCAGAAAAGGGTTCGGTTATAATCTAGGACTGAAACCAGGACCTACGCCTTACCGGGGCAGAGCTCTGCCAACTAAGCTAATGTGTCCCTACAGGAGTCCCCCAGCTGCTCCCGTCTGGAGCCAGTGAGACTATGGCATTCCCAATTGGGGTATGTTGTGAGGCTGAAGATAGTTGTAAGGGGAAGGAGATGTGGGAGAGGAAGGTGGGGAAGTACCTGGCTATTCAGATCTGGTCACCAAACACAGCTAAAAGCCATTTGAAGCAACGTTTCAATTCTGAATGTTGATCTTATACCAAGGCGATAATGAGAGTATCTTCCACTCTGGAACGTGCCGCAAATATGCTAAATATTATTTTTAATGGTTTATTGTGAATTAATAAAAAATAAAAAAAAAATTGCCCACACCGCGCTGGATTCGATACCGCGACCAACGGATTGCGAATCAAGAGCCTTACCCCTCGACCAAGCCGGCCGTCAAAACTGTAATAACTGTATCATATGTACTTTGACTTAGAACTATCAATTCATTTCATTTTATTCAAGATTCAAACCCGAACTAAATGCTTTCTATATAGTGTCTTGGACAAATAATATCCATTATTATTTTTAATGAGCGACATCTTTTGACTTTTCTGCAAGACTTGGATAAATATATTTTTTTTTTTAACTTAATGAGTAAAACTTAAAATTTTAATATGTAATTAAATGAAGACAATATTAGCGAAACTCAATCGATAATCTAAAAACAGATATCTTCATTTAATTATATTATATTACAATTTGAGGTTTAACTCATACAAAAATTGTTTTGATTTAAAAAATTTATATTTTTTTAGCTGAAAATTTTCTATACCTAATGATTAAGGATCAGTCTTGAAATTTAAATGTTTTTTTAAAAAGCTAGAATTACCCGTCAGACCAGTTTGTGACGCAACGCTCTCAAGTCAATTTGAAAAGTTCCCGTAATTCACTTGGTATTTTTCATCTCTGGAATTTAATATTAAAAGTTGTGCTCCTCGATGTCCATCTTGCAAAGTTTTCTGGGCGCTGGCGCTAGCGCTGGGGCTCCCGTCATAAAGAAATCAGTTATTCACGTTGCGTCCCGAGATATCTAACGAGAGGATGGAAAACTTCGCTCGACGTATCTTTTACAAACATCCCCTGTAATTTACTGCCAGTGTGTAGCTTATTGGAAAAAAATATTTGTGTTACAAGAATTTCATTATTCAATCAATTTTATTCAAACTTCTGTTCAAGTTGTGAAGTTGAAAATGAAGACCACTAAAAATCTTTTTCGATGTTTTCATTTCAGAACTTTGACATTTAGGCATTGTCTAATGTGATTTTTTCATTAATTTTATTTAATATGAAATTTTTTTACTGTCAATCGACGCTCAAAACTTTTCAATAAAAAGTGAAAATGTGTAGTATTGAACGTATGTATTGTTTTTTTTTTTTACATTAACTCCACCATGAGGAACATAATTTCTCTCTGGGCCTGTGTCATCTGAGATGCCGTGTGGAGGGTCTTTTTGAGGAGAGGAAGGAATGAGCATTGAACTTGAAAATACTCATGTTGTAGGAAGGAGGAAATACAGAGACCGGTAAATCGTTCCACAGCTGAGCTGTCGAACACAAGAACGAGTCGAAGAAGCGACCCGGGTAAATGTTCCGCTATTGAGTCCACGCTCAAAACACACTTTAAAAAATTAAAATAAGTTGTACTAGGTAGATAATAATTAGTAATAAGTAATTCAGTAACCGAAATTTAAAAATATTGCGTTTCAATGATTATTTTGTTAACTTTAAAAATGCGAAATGTCATTTTTCAAGGACCGCCATCCATTATTGAGTCCACGCTCAAAACACACTTTAAAAAATTAAAATAAGTTGTACTAGGTAGATAATAGTTAGTAATAAGTAATTCAGTAACCGGAATTAAAAAATATTGCGTTTTAATTATTATTTTGTTAACTTTAAAAATGCGAAATGTCATTTTTCAAGGACCGCCATATTTTTAAATAAGAAGGCCATTCTTGTGCCGCGTGAAACTGAAATACGCAAATTGTAAATACACACTACCAACCTAAAAATTCAAAAACATTTACGTAACCAGTTGTTTCAAATAATATAATAACAATTAATTGTTGTAAAATAGCCTACCAAGAAAAACATCCCAGTTTTCAAGTAGTTTAGCGGCTTTGTGTAACATGGTTTGTGATACAAAAGAAAGTGCCCCTTTATACCGCCTGCTCGCGTCAAGGCAAGAAAAACATCCCAGTTTTCAAGTAGTTTAGCGGCTACGCTAGGTTTGTGTAACATGGTTTGCGATACAAAAGAAAGTGCCCCTTTATACCGCCTGCTCGCGTCAAGGCAAGAAAAACATCCCAGTTTTCAAGTAGTTTAGCGGCTACGCTAGGTTTGTGTAACATGGTTTGCGATACAAAAGAAAGTGCCCCTTTATACTTATACCACCTGCTCGCGTCAAGGCAAGAAAAACATCCCAGTTTTCAAGTAGTTTAGCGGCTACGCTAGGTTTGTGTAACATGGTTTGTGATACAAAAGAAAGTGCCCCTTTATACCGCCTGCTCGCGTCAAAGCAAGAAAAACATCCCAGTTTTCAAGTAGTTTAGCGGCTACGTTAGGTTTGTGTAACATGGTTTGTGATACAAAAGAAAGTGACATTTCTTTCCATGTTCTTCTGTTATAAATACAGGTACAAACTTGTCTATAATACTAATCCTACTTGCAGTACAAACCTTTCAAAACTTGGGTGTTATTGAAAAAAAAAACGTGTGCGTGTTCTTTTATTTATTTTCGTTTTAGGTATTAAAATAATTACATACGTAATTTGGCAAATCGGGTACTTTCGTAATAATATCATCTATGTATCGCTTTTAGCTACTCGTTTCGTGAATGCTTTTTTTATTTTTAGGTTGGCTCATTTGCAAATTGCATGTGAAACATGTTTCACATGGAACAGTTGTGGATGGTTTGGTATATTTAAGGAACAGTTTCACATTTCATATAGGCTTGCGTCTCGCGAAATGCACGCGTAATAAGTGATGATTTTTTGAATTTACGAAACCTAACAAAATAATGATTAATACGCATTATTTATCATTTTCGAAGATTGAAATTCGTACTTACTATTGTGTAACTGACAGAGAGTGATTTTTCCTTTTAAAAGTGCATATTTCATTGTCGTAATTAATAACATGGCGGTCCTTGAAAAATGACATTTCGCTATTTTAAAGTTAACAAAATAATCATTAAAACGCAATATTTTTAAATTTCGGTTACTGAATTACTTATTACTAACTATTATCTACCTAGTACAACTTATTTTATTTTTTTAAAGTGTGTTTTGAGCGTGGACTTAATAGCGGAACATTTACCGCGACCCGTTCTCATGTGACAAATGCCAACCGTGTACATATGTTGGGCACGCGTTTGGCGTGTTTTCCGAATATGCACGGATGCCAAAGGGATCAATGACGCTAGTTCCTTGGAGCATCTTCCATTGTAATACCGGTAGACCAAGGATAGCATTCCCACCCGACGCCTGTGCTGTAAATATTGTAATCCACCTGTTAAAATGGGAGAATCTATCAAACGGACCACCCGTTTTTGCACGGTATTTTACGAGGGTATTTTTCTGGTATGTTGGAGCTCCAGACCAGAGGTGGCTGCCAAATTCAACCGTTGGGCGCACTTGTGATTTGTATAGGGTTAGCAGTTGTGTACTATTAAAGTATTTGCGGACCCCGTACAGTGTGCCCAGTTTTTGGGAGGCTAACTTAACTTGGCTTCGATGGAGCCCCTATATCTGAGTTGGTCGCTTAGAGTTACACTTATTGTAAGGTATCTCGGTGGTCATTGTGAAAATTGTTTTCATTCTAAGTGTAAATATGCACAGTGTAGAAGTATGAAGGGCCTCGGCCATATTAATTGTCAAACATGCTGATTTCGGTTGTCGGTGAATGGCTGATGTGATATATTCCTCCGTATTCCTGCGTAATGCCTAACATTGTTCAAGTTCATCAAGCTTTTCAGTTTCAATATTGAACAATTTTTATTTATTACGATTTCCAAATAACGATTATAAAAAAATTACATTTTATTAGAATATAATATTAATTTTATGTTTAAAGTGTATTTCTCCGGTTTATATTTTTTAAAGATTTATATCTGAATAATGATTTTTAAAGTTTACTCGAATGGCCAATTTTTTATGAAATCTAATTATTTTTTTCATGGGAATGATCGTGTGGTAAATATTTTCAGCTTGGCAATAGTTTAAATAAAATATCCGGAAATTATAATATCCCGTGATTTTCACGGAACTGCCCCAGCATCATTAATAATTGATTGGGATAGAAATAATAAGATCCACGAGACGACAGAACCTCAGACCGCCTCTGAGGATGTTGCACTGCGTGTCTCTGCCACACGAAAGAAAAAAGAAAATGCATATTGTGTTCTTTTTCTCCCTTTTCCAATATAATTTGCATGTTATAAAATCGCATGTAAGAGGTAGATTGTTATGTATGTAAATAAATCCAAAGCGAAATATAAAATAAATAATGCGTTGAAGTTAACTTTCGGTTGGCAACATTTTTAGGCTCTGCGTTTCCTCAAATACTGCAATGGAAAACTTCCCGATTCTAGCAAAGCCCCCGAAAGTTGGCGAAAGTTTGTATCCTCAGTAAATTAGCCGACCTGCGATCCCCCCACCGCCAAACTCTGGCCACGCATATGCGACAAACAAATCGGGGAGTAAAAACTTTGGCGAAATATGGACGTGTGCAGTTTTTGCATCAGTGGACTCCCTTTCGCCGGAAAGTTAGGCACTTTCCGTATTTTTAAAAGCATAATGTCGAGCTTTCGGCTAACGGAAATTGTAAACAAATAATATTTTGCTTTCGCAAGCTCGTTTCTCATGTTTAATGTGACTACAGAACTATTGCACTTTTGTAACGATTTTAGAGATATAGATTTGTGGAAAATCACAGGATATCATAATTTCAATTTTTTAAAATGCAAATCAATTTTCAAATACGTATTTCATATATTTTGAAATAAAAATTACGTAACATAATTTCTAAAATCAATTAGTTTCCTGATAAACAAAACTAAAAACACAGCGTCTTAACCCGTTGCTTGGATTTACTCAATAGATATTTCAAAATTCATTTGCTGATAATAATTATTTTTTACATAGCTCCACACAGGAGACCCTGAGGAAAATAATTTCCTTTTGGGTGCATCTGTATGGAGGGTCTTTTTAAGGTAAGGAATGAAAATGGTATGAAAATGAATAAGTGTGGGTGAAAATCTATAAATGTATAAGAATGAATAGAAAAATATATATGAGGGTTGGGTAGGAATCTGGGAATCAGTGTGCCCAGGAAGGATGGAAATATGAATCCATCTCTCCTACTGCGATGTAGGACGATGGCTCGAAAGAATCCGACTATAGAGGTCAACAGGTCTCTCTCAACCACTTTCTCTCGATCCAGCCCAACACACAATAGGTGAATAGATGCATCCGCCGCCAAGACCAAGACAAATCCCATGAACCCCGAAACCCCTGCTAAGGCACCAAATGTAGTGAACCACTTGGGGTGACATTTGGCAAAGGTTTTGGTTACGCATACAGTACAAGATAGATACAAGTAAACCGTTCAAAATTTTATTAGAACACAGCTTAATGTAGAGATGTTAGAGTGACACGCTTTTATCTGTATAAGAGATTATTTATTTCATAGTTAAGGTAATATAAGATTTGATAAAATAGAAAAGCTTTTTAAATGATTGGAGTTAATAGAATAACTCATCTGCCCCATTTAATCAATTTTGCGTGTTTTTGTATCAAATTTGATCTGTTTTAACACAAACGAAGATTCCCACCCTTGCAATAATATAACAATACGAAACAGAGCCCTATCTATGATTGACACATTCAATCTCCGGTAGTGCATTTCACACAAGAGCTGATCAGATGGTTTGTTTTATATTCCACACATGAGACAACCAGAGGATTTCAAATCTACTTACTTAACGGCTTTAAATTTACTCACAGTCTGGCAAAGGCAACACAAACTTATTGATTGTTGTTGTTTATAAAATTTATAAAATTCTCAATTATTTCTCTACTGACTAAAGTAGGTACCTCCCTAATGATCAAGGTTTATTCACAAATCAATAGATTCTTTTTTACCTACTGCAAAGATTGTTTCGAAATTTCGTCACATTCGATGAAGATCAAGTCGTCAATCAGCGTCAATTTGATTAATTTTCCTTTGAATTGTCGTTGTTTAACGCTGATTCTTTCTCCTTTTCTGCTTTTGAAGTTGTGGTCAGCTCTCAAGCAGACCAGTCAACATATACTATTTGGGAGGCGGATAAGAGTACCTACCGCCGCCCCGGGAACTATTTATTAGATAACGAATACCCCAACCATAGGTTACCCAAGTGTTTCGCTACGTTTGGTTACTTAGCAAGGGTGCCCGGGTGAGATTTTTATAGGAGTTGGCGGCGGATACGTCTACCCACCTATTGCGTGGCGGGCCGAATCAGGAGAGGCTGGTTGAGGGAGATACTTTGACAGCCGGACTCTCTCGATTCATCGCCTTGCTCCGCAATGGGAGGAATGGATTCATACGTCTTCAACTAAACTCCACACACTGGTGTCCTGTCACTCCACATGCTTCCCAGAACTTTATTTCCCTACAAAATTTTACATACAGCATCCTCTAAGATGACAGAGACCCCAATGAAAATTGTTTTCCTCAGAGCCTTCTGCGTGGAGCTAATGTTATAATAACTCGAGGTGTTCGGTTGTACGTGCCGTTTTTTTTATTGTTTATATTGTCTTACTAAACATCTTCACAATGAAATTAAAAAATTTTGTGATTTGAAGTGGGTACAGTAAAAAAAAAATCTATTACCACAAATTCCTAGTAAGATGACGTCACGCCATACAGCATACAGTCCCACCTACCTATAGTGTGTGCAGTTTTTAAAGTTTTCCTTGTGGTACGGAACACGGAACACGTGTCGTGCGTTATCTAACGATGAGGGGGTGTACATTTCTGTAGCTACACCACACTGAAGAGACCAGAATACAAATGATCCCAAAACAAAAATCTGAGCTCTCTTGTGAATAAAAGTGGATACTTTTTCACGTCTGTTCAGAAGCTTTCTAGTTATTTTTAGATTTGACGGAAACCAGGTAAAACATATACTTTTTGGTTTACATTATTTGGAATGCTTTTTAACACCTGGTAACACAATGGCAAGTAATATATTATGTAGTAGACATGTTTTAAAATTAAAGGGATGGAGATCTAATGTAAACAATCGTAGAAGTATTTTTTTATTTTCTCTTGCTAATAACAATGCTCTGTACATAATGGACTGTACAGTCCACAATGGAGTACTGGTACCTATCGTGATGTATGTCAGCGAGGCATGGAACTGACAGAGGAAGGATGAAAGTAGATTAAATGCTGTAGAAATGAGATTCCTAAGGCATATGTCTGGTAAAACCGAGTATGATCTTGTAAGAAATGTGAATACAAGCAAATAATGCAAGGCTGATGTAAGCGTAATGAGTAAGATTAAGAAAGGGACTCTCAGATGGTTTGGGCAAGTTGAGCGAATTGACGAAGAAAGTAGTGTAGGAGAATATATGATGCAAATGTGAATGGTAAAAAAAGTCAGGGATGCCCGAGGAAGATGTGACATGATCAAGCGAATCAGATACTTGAGTCGGGCCATGTCAAAAGTCAGAATAATAGAAGAGTTTGTATGAGATGATGTATGAATGTGAATGAATGAGGCAAAGACTATATGCAAAGACAGAGTTGTTTGGCGGTCTGTCTTCTCTGCCTAACCCTGCAGAGAAACGGCTTGATGGTTAGTTACATTAGTTTTGCCTTATTTCAAGATTTGTATTTTTTTATTTTCCATAAGCTTGCTTACTCAATAAACTTGCTGAAATCAAGTATTTCCTTAATAATGATGTCCATAAAGTGAACTTAAAACTATGAAATGCTACGGAGAATTACTCCCATCATATTTCTTTTTACATTTGTTCTGTTGGAACTGAAAAACTCGCGATTTCATCAAAAATAAATTTAATGGAGGGAGGAAAAACAAGATTTTCAGGCGAAATTAATGTTAGAATGCCGTTAGAGATTTTCTCGCACTCCGCTAGATGGCAGTACGGCACACTATAATGGGTTTTGACGAGATATCAATGGACGAGATATGTTTTTCTTTTTGGCAACTGAACCACCGAGGTAAAAAAAGAATTTGTAAAAGATCTGCCCTTTCTATGTAATAAATTCGTTTTCTAAAACTTTGAAAAAAGTTTTACGTAATTTTAATAGAATCGATTTTTTCCAATATAAAATAGGTATGTCAAGAAAATGATGGCGAACTATAATGTAGTTTTTTGGGGGTTTTTGTACTCGTCCAGAAGATGTGATCAATTGCCAAAAATAAAAAAAAGGATTTCCTCTTAAGATAAATAAAAATACTGTCAACGAACAATATTGTGAGACGAGAGAGGACTGTAAATCCATTTTTGTGTAAGACAAGATAATTGATGGCGTTTTTTAAAGTCAAATTTCAGGAAATGGCAATTGGTAAGGAAAAAGCCCTTACGATTTTCTGGCGAGAATTTCAAGAGCTCGGTGTGAACGATTTCGCGACGATTTTTCTACTGAATTATTGTAGGTAATTTTCGATGTTTGTACGATATTACGTATAATATGTACCGAGTAGAAAGCAAACATTTTCTTCTTATTGTGGTAAATAAGTAGGGCCTTTCAAAGAAGGAAAAGGAAAAGGGAGAAAATAACAATGCAAGGACTTGGTAAAATGGGTTTCAGTTTTTAGGCTGTTTCAGAACTAAACAAATACATTATTATTAATATCAGGTATCAGATAAATAAATTTGGGAAGAACCTGAAATTGGCATTTTGAGGATGAATTAATTTTCAATATTACGCAAAGTTAAATAAGTACAGATACAGGTAAAAAAAATAATAAGAAAGAGTCCCAACGCTGAATAATTTATGTAAAAATATCTGTGCTTGGAATTTGGAGGGGAATTTTATATGTTGAACCTTGAAATGCATTTCGGTATAGCATGCCTTACAGGAGTAGTCAGTACATGTGTAGGAGAAAATCACGTTCAGATACCCCTAGAAACTAATATATCATACGTAAGTGAGCATCTCTCCTAGACACAAATGTGAAACTGGGGAGCACGGCATCGCAAGGAGATAACTTATTTTAGGGACGTTACTGCCAAAAAATATGTTTCTTTCTAGAAAATAAAAAAGGTACAGTGAAAATGTGGGTTTGTAAAAAATGCGAGATACATTTACCTTTTACAAATAAATTACGTTGTAACATAGGACTCCATTTGTGGGAATTAAAATAATATTTGTTCGTCAACAATAAACAACAATATTTGTCATTTTTAGATAATTTGTTTTGTTCAAATCAGCTGTTATTTAAAATTTAACAAATAAATGTTTATCATCATCGTAGAAGGCAAACACTTTGTGGCTTGACATTATATAGAATGAAAAAAGTACTTGTTTCATTCTATCTACTATAAATGTTTATCTTTAAAACACAATTATTTATTTGCTATGCTTACTACAATGTGAAAAAGATTAAAAATTAGCTTAGTACGGAGTAAGAAAGAACAGAAGAGAACAACTACATTTTTTTTAAAATTTTTCTTTATTCCTTGATGGTTATATAATTTTTCGGCCACAATTCTAGACATATACCCGTGTTATAAATAGTAGACTAGTGTGTGGAAACTACGAAGCACCGCACAAAGTGGAGACCGATTTGGTATCTCATTCTCTCGCAGGCTTAATTCCGTAAATGTATGTTTTTGTCTCTTTTAGTGTCGCTATTTTTCGTTTCATCGCGTTTCAAATCACAATGGTGGTAAAGAAGTTTTCACTTAAAAAATGTTGTAATGAAAGTACATAATATCTGTATCATGGTATAAATTATTTCAACAAACTCCCATTAGAAGTAAAAATTATTGAAAATAAAAGTAAATTCCAAACTAAATTAAAAAATTACCTGAAACAACTGTAAGAGTTACATTACTATTTCACTTCATTTAAATCTGTTAATCGACACATCTCAAGTTTCTCTTACTATATCTATTGTTAATAGTTGCAATATTATTATTCACATACTCAAATGATAACATTGATAACATAATTGAGTATGAATTCACTCACCAAACACAAGAGCCTTGTCTCTTTATGGTGAGGAAAGGCTTTTATTACATTAATATTACAAATCTGTTTAATATGTAAAAAAAAATGTATAATTATTGTAAAAAGAAACAAATATTAAATAAATAATTAAAAAATAAAAATGTGATTTATTACTGAATAATTGAAACTTAGTATTAATCGATTTTGTACAAATTATCTGTTTGTTTACCTAATAAACTAAAAAAAAAAAAAAAAATAGGGCCTACTCGACTTAATATAATTTTTATGTTTAATAAAATTATACACCTTTTTCAGGGGTCATAGACAAACATAGTGACCTAAAGTTTATTTTAAATCTTCTATTATCAATTTTAGGCAAATGGCAGACAAATAAATTTTCACAAAGTACTCGGGTAATGAATTTGTCCGAATTTAATTGGTTATTTTTTATAGAAGTGTAAATACATGTCCAATTATTTTGCACAGCAAAGGTATGTACCAAACAAAACTTTATTTAAGTACCTGCTTAACTGAATGTCTACCAACACAATCTGAATAATTAATTGCATAGGTATCGATAATTTAAACAAATATTTGAGAAACAAAAATGCTTTACTACGTATAAACCACTATGTGGCAGCCTCTATGTGTGGTCCCGAAGGACATTAGGACATTCAAGCATACAAAAAATCTCAACAAAAGCGGGGATGAACGAACGCATTCCGGATGCACGATACGATTGAATATAAACCAAACATTTTCGGCGCTAAGGGGTTTTATCATGAAATATATACATACGAGAATAAAATAGCAGTGCAGCGGTCCACAATTCTGTGGTCAACGTAAAAGTTGGCTAATACTGGTAATAACTGACTGCCTATTTGAAAAATTGGCTAAAGAAGGAGGTAGCGCAACATGATAATACTTTTGGCCGTGCAAATATTTAATCCTTTTTGACGATCCTCTTTGGTAAGGAAGTTTATACAATTGTGAGGCGCGCTGTTGAAGAATCTGAGGAAGAGAAGGAACAAAATATTGGTCAGCCTGGCTTTCATCAAGGGGTGCATGGAGGAATCTATCGTACCGGTAAATATTTGAATTAAATTATTTTAATTATATTGTGGACGGTATTTCAAAGAGCGGAGGCAGCTCTTATAAGGGAAAAAAATATTATTATTATCTACTGAGGCCTGCAAGTTCCTTCTTGAGACAGGTGAGTTTATAAACTCAGCTGTTGCAGTATTTGTTAAGGTTTTTTTTAAGATTTATCGTGATTTATGTAGGACAGAACGAACAATCTCCAAAAGCAGATGGAACACTTTCGAGCATGTAAACTATGCTTTCTCGACAAATCGGCAATTGCCGAGCAGTTAATTGAAACCGACCATTACTTAGGATTTGTTCCTGATGTCCTGGGGAGACCCAAAAGGCTTAAAGTGCGCCTAATTACGAAGGCAATTAAAATTCATAAAAATCTTAAGGTTCAAGTAAAATTGAAACCGGTTGGTTTTATATATAAAAGCCATATGCAATATAGTGGATTTCAAACACATAGTTATTTTATTATAATTATTATAATATTTACTAAGACGACGGGGCTAAGCTCAATAGTTCTTGGTATTCCCTGATCGATGGCTACACCAAAACTAAAGGCAGAAAATCATTTTAACACAAGATACATATTAGAGGATTGGGGCTGGGAACATAGTATCGCATCTACTTACATTTCACATTTCAACAAAATCTTTAATTACACACCATCCCAGATGGTGGACACTGTAATGCTGTCCGAAACGTTGGGCTAAAGAAGATTGAAGCCCAAAATTGAATATTACCCCAAAAATAAATCACGATGATAATTTTGTAAATCTTGAAAATCTCAAATCATAGATATATTAGGCTTATTTATATCGCGCTGTTTTGAGAAAAATCATCTCGAGAGAACTATAAAACTATTTTTTCCAATTCTCCAGCTACAGAGATCATTGTAATCAATATTAAAAAAACAATAGCATTCTAGAAAATTTGCGGTGTTCCTTAAAAACGCGTTTTATTGAAGGTAAAATGAATGCGCAAGTAGCCAATGCTCCTCGACACTAAACAAAGCTAACCAAACAGCGCACTTATGTTCGTAAATATATTATCATTGACTCCGTGTACACTATAAACACTGTACACTGTACAGCGTACCACATTCCCTTGCACCAGCACTGTGGCTTCATGTACCCTACTTTACCTTAAAGTACCCTGGTAGTCGGCAGTCGGCAGTATCCTACTCGGGCCACCCCGGGGTTAGCGGCGTTCTTGGCGGGCCGGCAGCGGCAGTCGGTACGTGTACCGAAAGTATTAGGAGCTGAAAACAAGAAAACTCAATTTGCAAAGTTACCCGAGTGGTTGTGTGTACCCCAGCTACAATTTGCGGTTCGATCCTTTGCCAATGTTAAAGCACTAGAGACTTTCCCTATTGCCGGATCTTAACACGCTCGAGCCAACGAGAATTTACTTCATTAAAATTTGTTAATAATATAAAATTTTAAATAAATAAAATAAAATAAGCCTTTATTGCTGTTAAACTAATAAACATTTTTTTCTAATGTTTATTAGTTTATTATTTAATTTATTATGTTTATTAATTAATTTATTTTTTTATATTATAATTTAATTTTTTTATGTATAAATTTTAATATTTTTCTAAATTATCAGCGTTCGGGTCATTATTTTTAGAAACAGCTTGTCTTTCGACATTGGCCTACTATAAAGATTTTCATTTTTCTCTATCCTTTGCAACTCTGATCAATTCTGGACCAGCCACCTTTTTTAGATCATCTTCCCATCCTGTCCACCTTTGCTTCTTTTTCCGTCTCTTGGATACCACTCTGTTACTATTCTGGTCCATTTCTCTTGCCTTACTCTCAATATATGTCCAGTCCATCGCCATTTTCCGTCCACACACCTGTCGGATCTGCAGGATCTGCCCTGATGATGGATACTGCAACGCTATCCGAAACGTTGGCTAAAGAAAGAGGTAGCGCAACACGACATAACACCCCAAAAACAAATAACGAATGCGCTTTTGGCCGTGAAAATCAAAAACGTTTCTCTTTGTATTTATTTTATTTGTATTGTTAAAATTACATGACTTGAATAATGTTGGCTTCAATGGGTAGCTGCTCCTTTGCTGATAATGATTCCTTACCGAACCGTAAGGGAGCGGGCTGACTCAAACAAAATTCTTTTAACATCAATAATAAACACATATTTTTAAACACTTTGTGTTCGTAACCTTCTTAGATAAATTACTAGATTTGATTTTATGTAAATGTTTTATAAATATACATTTTATGTACCTACGTATAGTTACGATGCTGAATGCTTTTCCATAAAGAATAATAAATATATAATAATTAAATATGCAAAAAACTCATGCATCCAAAGTGTTAAATGTTTATTGAATGGGTAGTATGGCGCACTGCGCCTCTTTGTTTCTTTCGATTGAATCGGAAAACAGTAGGTATTAGTACTCCCCACCACCCCACCACCCTACCTACCCATGTGTGCTCCGGGAGGCGAGCAATAAATACCAGCCCCCCAGTTGCAGCCATGCCAAGTCTATTCGGCCTGATTAAAATTGAATTTCGGCCTGAAATACTACCATCAAGTACATGAATACTGAAGTCCATAGAGTAAACAATCATTAAGTTAGTTTGCCAAAGATTTTCCAACGGTAATAGTGGTACGATACACATCGAGAAGTTCTGTGATAAAAGCGTTTTTTCAATTTCCTGTTATTTAACAAATTAAACCCAAAATTTCCACTGAAGTCAAAATGCTTGCAAGTAGGTACTTAAATACAATATTCTATAATACCTACATTCAATTATTATAGACAACATATTGTAAGCATGGCCACGAGGAGTAAATTCTACGGATGGAAGAACATGCAAATTGCCAATCGGGTAGCTCAATTCGGCACAAACACGATTCTCCTTACCTCAAGGCGAGTGCCTGTGGTTCGCTGTCTTTCTCTCTCTGCTCTCCCACAATCGCCGAGCCTCTCTCCTCAATCAAAACACATGTTTCATAGCACAAATAGTTTTATTCACTGAGAATACAATAGTTAACACGGTAATTGCCAGCCTCAGCTCAAGGTAACAGGGGATTTACTTTAGGCTACCTAAAACTTGTCTAATTGCGGAAGGCTCTCTCTCTCTCTATACGTTTTTTATAGGGGCGATGAAGTTAAAATGCACACAGGGTAAGATTCAGCATGGTACTTACAGCTAGCTCCAGTTTGGTACGTCGACAAACACCGGGGAAAGTTAACATTTCGAACTCGGGAGAATTTGCCTCTCCGGCGCGTTATTCACGACGCGAGATGTTGCAAGCTGGCCGGGCGGGGATCTACCGCTGACTGCCCGGTGCTTGGCGGCCGGCCTCCGCATGCGGAAGGCAGAGGGCGTTGCGGCAAGTTTGTGCTGGGACCCGATTCACTTATTTCCCGCGCGACAGAAATAAAGGAACCTATTCTTATAACTTTGCAACGTAACACTTCCCCCCTCGCCGCAATAAAAGCGACGTGGCAATGGAGCTGTTGGGCTAATAAATCCTCTTACCCTTACAGCACTTGTGCAAAAAAAACATTTAAAAGAAAAAGGAGAGAGAGAGAAAAAGTTGCTAGCTGAAGAATAGTTATAGTCCAAAACAAAAGAGATAATACATGGTAAAACAAAGAATTATCTATAAATGTACATGAAAGGGCAGTGACATACATAAATACAGTTGCGAAGAACAAGGACCTGTTGGAAAAAAAGTACAAGGGTTATGCAGTGATAGAAAAAAAAAAACTCTAAAATTGTATCATTGGTCTGTGAGCTATTGTTTGCGGAACGTGGTTTGCGTAGGATGTCTGGGATGGTTGAACGTTTCACTGAAGTTACAAGGTTACTTTGTCACAGTAACCTGGCCCGTTTGAGATTACACTCAAGGAACACTAGGGCCTTAAAGAAAACACGAAGAAGAGAACACAGGATGAGGCTTCTTGGTTGTGGAGAGAGTTCTACCTGTCACAGAGGTCAAAAAGGGTAGCTGCATCCGGATCCTGTGGGTGAGCTGGTACGAAACCATTGAGGTACTGGAGAGTGGAATCGTAATTGGTGGTTGGTCCTTTATAGAGGTGGTGGTTTGCATAGATAACAGCCGTTGTTATTTGGTGGTTGGTACACTGGTTTTTGTACGCAGTGGGATTGTTGTGTGAACAATCTTTAGTATTGTTATTTGCGCAAGGGCACAGGAGCATTTGCACAATGGCAACAGGAACATTTGCATGATGTAGCAGGAACATTTGCACAATGGCAACAGACATTTGCACAATGGCAACAGGAACATTTGCACAATGGCAACAGGAACATTTGCACAATGGCAACAAAGCATTTGCACAATGGCAACAGGAACATTTGCGTGACGTAGCAGGAACATTTGCACAATGGCAACAGGAACATTTGCATGATGTAGCAGGGCATTTGCACAGTGGCAACAGGAACGTTTGCATGATGTAGCAGAAACATTTGCACAGTGGCAACAGGAACGTTTGCATGATGTAGCAGAAACATTTGCACAGTGGCAACAGGAACGTTTGCATGATGTAGCAGAAACATTTGCACAGTGGCAACAGGAACGTTTGCATGGTGTAGCAGAAACATTTGCACAGTGGTAACAGACATTTGCACGATGGCAGCAGGAACAGGAACCAACCTAGAGCTGGCATGCTCGGGTTAGTTTGAGCGTCGGTTTTCTGTGATGATACAATTCGCAACTACACGCACGACTCACACTAGGTTATGTTAGATGCGGTCGGGTGCTTTTGGTACGCAAGGGTTGAAGGCATGGGACCTCCGTGACGGTAGCGAAGGCAGCATGAAGAGGGCGCAGGTGTAGGTAGGTTGAAGAGCTGCTGGTCTTCTTTGGTTTGGAGAGAAACAAGGTGTGCATGTTGAGAAAGGTTGGATTTGTTTGACGTATAGAGAGAGACGGAGAGAGTTAACTAAATGCAACTAATGACTTATACATATTACAAGGGTACGTATTCTAGGAAGGTTCTGTATAACCCATTCAGTTTACTAAATACATTTCCGAGAATACGTGGGTGAGGGTTTGTACGTATAACAAAATACCCTGTTCGAAAGAAGCTGGTCTTCCATGACCTATGCTCACGTCTATATGGTAGCATTTTTTCTACTTTCGAAGAACAAAACATTGAGTACAATTAAGTTATGACAAGTGGGAAGGGAGTAGGAAGTTGAAAGGACCCGTGTATGAAGATTGTCCCATTTGACAAACGAAACGCCAAGTGCATAACGCATATATCCCCATTCACGGATAATTTCGAGGAAGGGGAAGGGTAGCAATTGGGAACATTTGAACGAAGAAAACTGCTGAGGACTCGGCTATTTCCGAAATTCGACCTCTGGGTGGAGGTGAAACAAGGTCTACAGCAGTAATCCTGGTACATTACAATAATTTTTGGTAGTGTAGGACAAGGAAAATACACTGGCATAAAAGAGTCTAATCCTCTACGTGTATTGGGTAGAAGATTAGGGGTCGTTTTATTCTCCTACTTGTTTGCGAGAAATGACAGACCCTTGCTCAAATCTCACAAACCTGGGGATTTTTCTTTGTTCGTCTCCCAGACAACGAGTTAGGTGTTTTTTTGTGTCCATCAACTTAACTCCCACGACACGATGCCCCATAATCATGAGTGAAGCGTATGATTAGTCCTTTTGAGATAGTAGATAGTTCCTGGGTTCTTGTGACAGGAAGTCCACGGGCATTGTTAATGAGTAAAAGGGGGTGTGGACTACATTGCGTAGTTCACACACAAAGGTTTGATATTATTTCGTTCGCACGATTCATGGTGAGTATTTTAACGTCTTCACGTATAGCGTACAAGATGTGAAATCCAAAGATTTACAAGTAAGTTTTATAACGTCTTCACGGATAACAATGAACGAATTACAATTGGGTTGCCCAGTATTGAAAGGAGGTACAAAAGACTAGGTATTTATGACATTTCTGACAAAAACCATAGAGTAATTATAACGGACTCCCCGTATCGCATTTAGTAGATATTCTGAGATTCCCATCTATGACGGCAGATTTTATAAGGTTCTCACCTATGATGGCAACAAAAGGTTAACGTTCATATAAAGGTACCTATTCAATACAGACGGCGAGACATACTAATGTACTTAATACAACAATACCGTAGCATAATAAATCCATATTAGCGTACGTCAAAGACTTGCACAAAGGCAAAAACATATTTGAAGATCTGGCCAAGATTTTATGCTTCAACAATTAAAGGACAAAAAATTCTGGCGTGCTGATGAAATGTGAATTTCATCTAAGCGTACCGCAAAAGAGATCTTTTGTGGTACAAACCCTTTTGGTTACGCACAGAGTATAGTACAGTGATGGTACAACTTTTAGTTGTGCTTACACGTACGATGGTAGCAACAATACAAGACATGCGCTTATCGCTTTTTAAAATTGTCTCTTGACAAGGAAAATTATTTACAACTGTCCGACTTGAGTGTTTAAGACCATCTGGGTTTTACTTACTTAAACAGACTGTGACGAACACACTTTGGTGTTACAAAAATTACAATAATGGAATGGGCTATTCACAGGGTGGTTCACTTGGAGACCTGGCTTCTTGTTGGGACCTCGTACTTTGTACGTGATAAGTCATAACAAGACAACCCAAGATTTCAGTTTGAGCAGTTGAGACCAAGGGTAGCTCAATGTTGCTGAAATGTTGTAAAAAATTTATTGTTAATGAAGAGACAAGTCGAAGTTGTCTCTTTTATAACGATACTTTCCAGAATATGGTGTGTCATATCCAGTTCTGGAGAAAACTAGAGCAATATGGGTTTTTTTTTATTGAGCGCCATTCTATTTTCTTAAAAAACAGAAAAAAAAACTTAGAACGGGTAGCAAACGTCTGATACGCCGTGGGTTTACACAGGTTTGCTTACTTAATTTAACTAAATATAACATTAGGGTTAGATGCACTTTGGCGAGGACCCAACATTTAATGTACACAAAAGATTTTTCTAAACTTAAGAAGGGGTGTCGAGGCATGACACGATGAGGTGAAAATATGATGCTGCAAGTTGTGACGATGCACAAAGCCTTGGCCACGTAGTCTCCGACTACTTGCAGTAAGCCACAGGGAATTCCTTTCTCCGAAGTGATCAATTTCAGGTAGAGGTGTGCATGCTTAGAAAAAAAAACGATGTTTCCAAGGTTTGACACCTGGGGCAGCAATTAGAGGCGAATGATTGATGATGACGAGATATTTATACAAAAAAAGGAACAAACAAAAAAATGAAACAAAACAACAAAGGGAGAATTATATTTTTCCCCCGAATTTGGCTATAGTTGTGCCAAAGCTAGAAAGGTTTTTTCGTTCGAGTGTCCTGATGAGTGACAATCGTATGCGAGAGGCCGCTCATTAGTGACGAACAAAAAGGGTTGACTTCCATAGTGATCCATGACGCGCTGTAGACGAATGGTTACTAGGAGTCAGGGAATAACCATTGGGGTTATATGGGCGTGGCAATGGAGTTTGTTTCCATGTTCCCACTTTTTACAATGTCCTTTATATGGTAGTTACCTATGTGTTTACCAGAGATGTCAGACAATCGATAAACCAGGTCTGATATCTTTTTTAGGACTTTCGTTTTTACAAAACGGGGTGCCAATTTGGCAGAGAAGTACAGCGCACCTTGCGACAGAGTGTTGTTTCTTCTCCAGACGATGTCTTCTTCCTTAAACGTGACGTGCTTCCTGCGAAGGTTATACCTGTCGGCGCTCTTTTGGTGGGCCAATAGTAGAGCGTCTGTTACTTCACTATAGATAGCGGAGAGTTCTTCCAAGCGGTGGGCGTAATTTGCTGCGGGGTCTGCTGTGGAGGAAGGGGCGGGTGGAAGGCAAATGTCAGGGTGTAATGAACCGTGAACTACTTGTTCCATGCCATGTTTGAGAAAAAATGGTGTATAACCTGTAGCGAGGTTCACCGTATTGTTCATGGCTGCTTGTATTTTGTCTAATTTTTTGCACCATGTGCGTTGATCTTTGCCAACCAAAATTGCCAGAGCCGTGTTTATGGTCTGGTTGTATCGTTCAACGGTGTTGTTCTGTGGGGTGTAAAGGGTGTTGTAGAATATATCCTTTATACCATATTTAGACAAAAACTCTTTAAATTCTAGAGCTATAAATTGTTTGCCATTGTCGCATATTATAGTACGAGGGGTACCGTAGGGTATGAAAATATGTTTTTCTAACAGATTGGTTATTGCTGCCGCTGTCGCCCTTTTCAGAGGAAACAACCAGCAATATTTGGAAAAAACGTCCACCACACTGAGTATATGCATGTAACCGGCGTAGCTTCTAGGGAAGGGTCCAATGAGGTCCATTGAAAAGGATTGAAGTGGTCTATCGGCACGCTTGGGGTTGCCCATTAGACCCGACGGTGGTGCCGTACTGTGCTTGTATGCCTTGCAGATGTCGCATTTGGAGATGTATAAACGTACTTGTTTGAATAAACCAGGCCAATAATATCTTAAGGATATTTTTTTGTATGTTTTGAAAGTTCCAGGGTGTATGGAGTCTACGGCACTGTGGTTATCAATAATAACTTGTTCTCTATTTTCGAGAGGGACTACCATTTTCCAGGCATAATCCTCTAAGATTGACAGTGGTGGCTTGCAGTTGCGGTATAATTGTCCGTTCTTAATTATAAAATTCGGAAACTTTTGTGGGTTGTCACTGCATCCTCTGAAGATTTTTTGATACCATAAATCTTTTGTGGGGAGACTAGAATTGGATAATTCGGCATTTAATGTTGCTATCTCGATTCTAGAAAGGGCATCCGGGACGATATTATCCGCGCCTTTACGGTGGATGACATCGAAGGTGTATTGAGATAGGCGGGACGGCCAGCGAGCCAATCTTCCAGAGGGGTTGTCTAGCGAGATCAGCCATTTTAGGCTGCTATGGTCTGTGACAACGGTAAACTTACTGCCCTCAATGTATCCGCGGAAATGTTGAATGGATTCCATGACTGCTAATAATTCTCTCTCGGTAATCCCGTAGTTTTTTTCGTGCTTATTTAGGGTACGAGAGAAATATGCCACGGGGTGTTCGCCGTCCGTGAAATTCTGAGTGAGGACTCATCCGATTCCGACGTTTGATGCGTCCGAATGGATCGTAAAGGGTAGATTGAAGTCGGGGCAATTCAGTACTGGGGCTGATTGAAGGGCTTCTTTCAGGGAGTTAAATGCTGACTCGGTCTCTGCGGACCAGGAGAAGTTACTGGTACCTTTACGGACGCCAGTGATTTTGTTGAGCGGCGCCGCGAGAGTTGAAAAGTTTTTTATGAATCTTCTGTAGTAACCAGTGAGTCCGAGGAAAGCTTTTACCTCTTTTGCATTCGTAGGCCGGGGGAAATTTGTCATAGCCGCTACTTTTGCGGGGTCTGTTCTTAGGCCTTCTTTATCTACTATGAAACCCAAGTATCGTAGGCGGTGTTTGCAGAATTCCGATTTCTTTAGGTTTATAGTCAAACCGGCCTGTTTGAGTTGTTGAAAAACCTTTTCTAGTATAAGTATATGTTTCTCGAAGGTATCGCTGATGATGATCAGGTCATCCAGGTAGCAAAATAAATTGTTATCGGACTCTGGGCCAAACAATTTATCCATGAGTCTTTGTAGTTCCGCTGGGCTGTTTTTTAAACCGAAGGGTAGTCTTTTGAAGTGGAACATACCCCTGCCAGGCACCACGAAAGCAGTTTTTTCGCAGGAGCTGGGATCCAAAGGTATTTGCCAAAAAGCCTTGCTCAAATCTATAGATGAGATGTATTTAGCGTTTCAAAGTCGGTCAAGGATGGAGTTGACCAAAGGGAGCGGATAGGCGTCTGACACTGTACACGCGTTGAGGCGTCTGCTGTCGAGGCAGAAACGGGCCGAGCCGTCTTTCTTTGAGACTAATAAGGTGGGGTTGGTCCATGCACTGCGGCTGGGTACCACCACTCCCATTCTTAACATGTCGTCCAATTCTTTTTCTAATGTTTTCAATTTTTGTGGAGCGAGATTGTAATACCTTTGTTTGATTGGGGGACCTGTTGTTTTTATATGATGTTCTACTAAGTTGGTTAGGCCTAAACCGCACCTTTCGAAGGAGATTGATTCAAACTTGTTGATCATCTGATCCAACTGACTTGTTTGTAGGGGGTTCAAATTTTCGTACGGTATTACTGTACGGATTTCGTTCACTTGGCGAGGGACGGAGGGGTTGTTAAACAATTGCGGAGCAATTTTGAAAGCCATCCAAAAATGCACTCCCAGGATAAATTTTTGTGAGATTGTAGGTACGACCAGGAATTTGATCCAAACTGTTTTTTGGTCGCAATTGATCGGCAGGGTGAGAGAACCGATAACACGTTGTGAAGTGTTGTCTGCCGTGGTAACATGTGAAGAATGTTCTTCCATTTTAAAACCACAGTTTGTGAATAAGGTGTGAGCGTTGTCGCCCAGACAGCTGACTGACACGCCGCTGTCTAGGAGACCTGAAAAAACCACATTGTTTACGGAAAAATGCGCGAAGGGTCTACCGTCTATTGCCTGTTTGCAGCAGACTGTAGAGAGGGGTAAGGCCTGTTTGAAAAATTTCACGTGTTCCAACCACTCCGACCATTCCTTCGGCCTAAGGGAAGGGTGGTCCGGGGGGTTGGAGTCTAGTTTTTTGTCTTTCTGGCTGTCCAATTGGGAGGGGGTCTGGAGAAATCCGTAGGGGGTTTGATGAATCTGAGATCCGGGATGGGTGTCTGGGTATTGTCTTGGCGTGGTCCTTTGCCAAACTTCCTCCCTTCATCTCTTCTTGGAGAACGATCAACGGATCGCCTTTTGTTAGAATGGGGGTCTTTGGAGGGTAAAAGTTTAGCTTGCTTGAAGCAGGTGGCTTGGGAGTGACCAACCTTGTGGCAAAAGGAGCAGGATTTCTTTTCGTTGTGCTCCGGTTTTATGCCGGACGAAGTGCTTGGGCGAAAGTTTTCTTTGGGGAACCTTTCGTCTCTCTTTCGATCCTGGTACGCCTCCAGTAGCTGGCAGACATCTTTTAATTGCTCCAGCGTGGAAATTTTCTGGGAAGTGATGATGTTTTCGTATCGTGGCAGAAGACCGTCGATTAAAACTGGGAGAAGTTCCACTTCAGGGACGGGTTGGGCAAGCTTGATATTGATGGCTTCTGCCCTCTGCGTGAATCTAGCAACAGGCTCTCCGGAGTGCTGCTTGATAGCGAGTAAGGATAGCCTGACTCTATGTTGGGCCTTTTTTTCTCCGAAACTTGTTAAAAGTGCCGCCCTGAGTTCACTCCATGAGTTTGTTTTTCTCTTATGTATCCTGTGCCAGGTAAGCATTTCAGGAGCGATGAGGTCTATGAAGTTTCTGTGTAGGATATTTTCGGGGATTCCTCTGACTTGGGCTGTTTCTTCTATTCTGTTGATGAAATCCTCCACATCCGTGAGTCCGTTGTATTTCGTCTTCCAGGATGTCAAATCGTATATTTTGGTTGGTTCCTGGGCTTGTACCACCAAGGGTTTTGCTTCGGGGACTGTGAGGGGGATAGAGATGATTTCTGAGGTGTTTTCGGGTTGAAATTGCAACCCCTTAATGTATTTTCTATTGTAGAAAGAAGCATATTGAATAATGGATTTATTCCTGGGGGAAATATTTCTATTTCTCAGGGCCTGTAGTAGTTCTTCCTTTCTTGACGTAGAAATGTGGGGAATTATACCCAGCGTGACTTGAGGGACTTCCATAGTGTATAGGGTCGTGTCAGTGTGACCTTACGTTGGAAAAAGTGAGAACTAGACTCTTCATCCGCAATTGGAAAGAAATTTTGCCAGGGATTGACCACTGGGGACGTATTTCTAAGTGTTTGGATTATTTGAAAATTTGGGCAGGGGTTTGCCTTAGGTAATGTGTTTTGAGAAAAAAAAAAAAAGGTTCGAAAATTTTCGAAATCCGAAGATGAGAAATAATCGGACAAGGGTTCACCTTAGGGGAACACGTTTTTAAGAAAAAATCCCGTTGTTTTCGAAAAAAGGTTGAAAATTTGCGAAGTCCGAAGATAAAAAATAATCGGACAAGGGTTCACCTTAGGGGAACACGTTTTCAAGAAAAAATCCCGTTGTTTTCGAAAAAAGGTTGCAAATTTGCAAAGTTCGAAGATAAGAAATAATCGGATAAGGGTTCACCTTAAGGGAACACGTTTTTAAATTTTTCTTATAGCTTTCCGAAGGGGGGATTCTTCAGAAAACAGAAAGAAATATGTTTCTTTTTATACAAGCTTTCGTGGAAGTATTTGTTTGAGGATTCAACAATGTCTTGGGGCATGGTTTTATTTACGTGACTATTTATAGTCTGATTTTAGGCAGCACCAGTTTTCTGGTATTTACACGCGAATTTCCTTTCGTTTTGACAAGGTAGGATGTAATGTCACCTGTCGAGGAATTCACGTCAACGCGAATTAGGTATTTTTTGCATCGGTCGAATGTGGTTCAGCATTACCCGGTTTCAGCAAACGGCAGGAGTCAAAAATACCAAAATTGTCAAATGACAGAAGGAAGTTATTCCACTTGTTCCCTAGGCGTCAGCAAATGTCTATAAGTATGGACCAGCATGCTGCAGTATAATATTTTAGCACTTTCGGGACCAAGCGGATAATTGGTTTATCATGTACAGGATTTTAATTGTTGAATAACTTTTTTTAAAATTTGTGTTCATTTCCACTATTCACTTGTATTTGAAAATCGCAAATTTAATCGGCCGACACTTTGTAATCACTGTATTATTCGCGGTGACAACTTTCTTGATTGGGCAACTTGCGTTGGAATACCGGTAATAATGTTTTGTCGAGTGACTACTCGTAAATGATGAAATCGGGCCCGTAATAATTTAAATTATGATACGCAGTTACGTTCGCGACGGGATTCTTGTTGGATGTGCTAGACAAATTGGGAATAAACAAGACAAAACATAATAACATTTTAAAGTTTAAAATTGTTGATTGAGGAACGAGACTGCGAGATCGTGGAGAGGAAAAAAAATTGAGGCCCCACGCTAAAGCGCCAGTGTAAGCATGGCCAAGAGGAGTAAATTCTACGGATGGAAGAACATGCAAATTGCCAATCGGGTAGCTCAATTCGGCACAAACACGATTCTCCTTACCTCAAGGCGAGTGCCTGTGGTTCGCTGTCTTTCTCTCTCTGCTCTCCCACAATCGCCGAGCCTCTCTCCTCAATCAAAACACATGTTTCATAGCACAAATAGTTTTATTCACTGAGAATACAATAGTTAACACGGTAATTGCCAGCCTCAGCTCAAGGTAACAGGGGATTTACTTTAGGCTACCTAAAACTTGTCTAATTGCGGAAGGCTCTCTCTCTCTCTATACGTTTTTTATAGGGGCGATGAAGTTAAAATGCACACAGGGTAAGATTCAGCATGGTACTTACAGCTAGCTCCAGTTTGGTACGTCGACAAACACCGGGGAAAGTTAACATTTCGAACTCGGGAGAATTTGCCTCTCCGGCGCGTTATTCACGACGCGAGATGTTGCAAGCTGGCCGGGCGGGGATCTACCGCTGACTGCCCGGTGCTTGGTGGCCGGCCTCCGCGTGCGGAAGGCAGAGGGCGTTGCGGCAAGTTTGTGCTGGGACCCGATTCACTTATTTCCCGCGCGACAGAAATAAAGGAACCTATTCTTATAACTTTGCAACGTAACAATATTTTATGTAAATATACTTCAATTATGGAATCTACAATTATTTCAAGGATCCGCAAGGTTCATAGAAAATGCTATGAACCTAATGCTAATAAGGTTAGCTCATCGAGGTGGTAGAGGTGACTGGCTAAAATATCGTGACATAGCCTGAAGTCCATATTCCACTCGAAGATTTGAATTAACTGCAATATAATTGGCAGTGTTTTACATTGAAAGGCCCATACTTAAAGGGCCGTATGAGCTAACCTTATTAACGAATTTTCTACAAACCTTGGAAGAAGGTACCATAACAACAACAACTCACACAAAATTAGCCACCTAGTCGAAGTTAGCCATTGTGTCAAAGTAAAGAACGCTTGAATAATAATGTGGACAGATGAAATAGAAACCGGATGAGTTAAAACGGGACTTTTTTATTAACTTATTGAAAACAAATTGATAATTTTATTGTATTTGAGACCGGACCAGCTTCTTCCTGCTAAATACATCTCCAGACTGGTAAATCTAAAACTTAGGTTAAGGTATTTAAAATTTGGTCAGGGATGTTTAAATTCGTTATAGGGTGAAATTGACCCAGTGAGCACTTTTATTAGTACGTACGTTATTTATCTTAATAATGCTGCAGTTCTATCAAAAGATGAGATACACGATGTACGTGTCCTCTAAAGGAAAAAAAAAACAAACCATTTTCTTGCATCTCTCTCACACACGCACCGTGATGTCTCCGTTGACCCCTACAATACTACAAGCCTTGACGATAATTTTTAAAGTATGGAATATACTATTGGATAATATTAAAGTATACGTGAATTCCAAAAATTCAAAAATGTCAAACGTCAAAGCGCTGATGGTATTGCTTTTATTCTTAAACATATATAACTGCAGCTCTTTCTTACACACTACATGACAACAGTCGAAAATGAGACAAACGGTAAACTTATTTCTGCACCCCCCAACCGAAGGAAGCACACAATCATTATCATACATCTCCCTAACATGAATAAAGAAAATGAAACGCAATTTCCGTCGCCGTAGCTGAGCCATAATAAGATATATCTGTTTCCTCTAAAGGAAAAAGGTAGTTTTTGTGAGGAAACAGACATACGTCAATTGTGTCTCATCTTTTGTCTCACCGTTATTTAATGCGCAAGAAATAACTGCAGCATTATTAAGATAAAGAACGTAAATTTTACGCTTTTTTTGCGCCGTCACGGTACCGGAATCGTGGACCTTCGCGGTAATAATAAAAGATAAAAAATAATTAGAATATAATTGGAATGTAAACTTCCACCACGAACGTTTCAATCATATTCATAGTTTTAAAATGGGACTCATTGGTTTTTCGATTATATTAAAATCGCTTTTTCCGAATCTGTGCACAAAATAAAATAGTATTATTATGTAGTATTGCGATAAAACTGTTTTATTTTTATTTTATTTCGACCGTAAAAAGCGCCAAGTCCAGAATGTTTGATTTGTATTTACGTAAATCAGTGGGCTGAAACGAAATCCTCGTGAACCTGAACAGTTCACCCCCAAACCAAATACATTTAAGGTAAACCAACTAAATCCACAATGTATTTTTCCCCTGCAATCGTAACAGAATTATTTTTGAAACAATTTTGAGTAAACCTTCAGCAACCCACAACCCACATGGCCACAGTGCGGTGAGGGTTGAACTTTCCGCGTGGAACTTTGATGCGATGCATTATTAATATTAAAATAGTTTTGGACCCTCAGCCGACTTTGCTCTACATACTGCATACTGAAACAACTTGCCAAGTTTGAGCTTTGGTGTGTTTACATGTAATTAATAATTATTTATTAATTTGCTCGCCTTCGGCTATGAGGGTTCGGAGTTGAATCTTTCATGTATATTAATTCCGCGGTTGGGATATAAGTTGTGCTAACCATTAAATTTGAAACGCGCTATTTTGTTCTACTAACGTCATATTCAACAAAAATAATAAGAGCTATAAGGTAATTTCAAGCTGAATTTGCTTTAGTTTCAACACATTTTTTTTCACTGTTAGATAGAAAAATTTGTAAAACAGTACGAGTGGAAAATACTTTATGTGTAGCCCTGGTGATCACCATTCAGAATTGAAATGTAGCTTGAAATTGCTTTATCCGTGTTTGATGATCAGATCTAAATGGCCAGGTACTTCCTCACCTTCTTTGTCCCCAAATCCTTCTCCTCCCACTGTCTTCAGCCTCAGAACATACCCTAATTGGGGATGCCATAATTTACGGTATTCACCAAAAAAAATCACGTATGCAGTTCACACACGGTGGAAGTGAAACCTTCAGAAAAATAAACTTCGAGAGAATGAGACGAATGCAGAGTATTAGTAGTAGGATACTTGTAGAGTTTATTTATTGTTAAATTGTTATCAATGAAAAAGAAAATTACATTTTATTCTACGAAGCACCACAAAGAGGATGCCCTCTAGGCTACAAAGCACCGCACAAAGTGGAAACCGATTAGTCTATCTCATTCTCTCAAGCTAAATCCTCTAGATGTATATTTTTAGGGTCTCTTTTTAGGGTCGCTCGTTTTTGTTTCATCGAGTTTCATTTCACAATGGTGCTAAAGAAGTTTTTAAGAATTTAAAATGTAATGTATGTAAATAATAATGTAAAGTTATTCAGCAGTGTGATGTTTTTTAATGATTAAATCATCGTGTGCATATTTGAACAGTATATAAATATAATTGAGATGGTAAGTTGATCGAAATAACTGAGTTTATCAAAAGATCTCAGAATATAAAATTAACATATATTATCTGATGTTAAAGAAAAATCTAGTAAAAATTTAGAAGGAAAAAAACTTTATTTACAAAAAGATGAATAAATACTACAATAAAATAAAAACAAATAACTTTGTAAAAACCACTATGTATCTAATCAATATCATCAATATAGTTTTCGAAACATTTTGACACCACAAAGTTATTTGCAAAGTTTGAAGAAGTAAATATAACAATCCTTTGTAACAACATCTATGAAGAATCTTTGGTTAATGTATGAAGAATTGATTAGAAAAAGCTTCCGGCTGCACCATTAGCACTATCGCCCCTGCTGCATTTCTGTTTGCTTTGTGAGAAACATCCCGAGAAGCGAATACCGGTGGTGAAGTGGGGGAGGATCAGGGGGGGGAGGGGGATTAGGGGGAGATAACGAATGCCATCTCCGCAAATCACTTTTACTTTCTTACAATCGATCGAATCAGCTCAGCCAATTTCCTGACCAGAGTTTCCTTTTGTTCCCCACCGATGCGAAAACTTGTAGGAAAACTTCGCCATTCTCGGACCAAACAGGTGGATCCCTAATAATTATTATCATTACCATAAGCATTATCTCTTGATGATCTCATAAATTCTTGTTTATATTCTGAACGCATCCCTTTGTTTTTTTTGAGATTTCTGAACTGATGAGAATCTGATTTAAAAAATAAAGGAATATTAGGATGCTCAATAATTTTGAAATATGATCTCTATGTTGTTGAAATAACCGAATTGAATGAAGGACCAGACTTGAGTAAAGTATTTTATTTTTAGTTGGGTACATTTATGGGTATTTACGATTAAAAAAAAACTACATATTTTCAATATTTTGTAAATCAAAAAGAAATATACCGGTTGTAGCGAAAGCACTGAAAAAAAGTAGCAATTAAAGTTGTGAAGAACAACTAAGAAGTTATCGTGATTTATTTTTGGGGTTTTATGCCGACTTGTGTTACTTCTATCTTTAGACAACATTTTGGACAGTGTTCATCATTATGGCAGATATGTAATTTTTTTAATACGTTTTTTTCTATTAACTTCACTCAGGACGCCCTGGGGAAAAAATCTCTCAAGGCATATATCATCTTGATGCTGTGTGGGCAGTATTTTTAGGAAAAGGAAGAAGAGAAAGCTCTATTTAGTTTAACAGTTTTACGTTATTTCATGCTCATTATCATTGCGTAACTCATTAGGTACATTCTGATCATAATCTATGTAAAAGGACAGCTGTGGGTAAAAATAAAATTTAAAAATTACCCAAACCTCTAAAATTACACACAGCCTATCTTTAGTCTAAGAGTAATCCACACAACTGGCATTGACAGTATCTACAAGAAAAAAGGAAGTTTGTATGTACAACGTAAAACGGTACCTTATTTTTGTTCAGTCATTTAGAGAACGACGTTTCCCCTAATAGGTACATTTGGTTTGATATGTCACTGTCAAATAATACAGATGGCGGAAATTAACCCAGAAGACAGCTACCCGCATTTACACAAGGAAAAACTCCCCAGTTTCTTGAAACATTGAGTTCCATTATTTTCTTTTACTAAAATCTTTGCTCTTTGTCTTGAAAAACACTTTAAATGTAGTTTTCTTATGATGGTAACGGTGCTCTTAAGCCAAACTTAGGTATGCTTAATCTGCTTCTTCTACATTTTTAAACTTTTCTTTTCAACGTGTTTGGTTGAAAAGAAAAGAAAAAATGCAATTCAGTAAGTCAGTGGGACAAAGACATTCCCAATTAGGGTATGTTGTAAGGCTGAGGGAAGTGAAGAGGGAAAGGAGATGTGAAATAGGGAAGTGGGGAAGTACTTGGCGTATTAAATCGTGTCAACAAATATGGCTAAAGCCATTTTAAGCAATCCATGTTTCGATTCTTCTCTCGACAGTAATAGATTTTTAAATTATTTTCTGAAGGTAGAGGTATCTACTGTGTATTTAAAACATAAAAGAACGTTTGGCCATATTGTGTACCTACTTATAAATAAATTTGATAAAAATATGATTCCAAAACCAACATCAAGAATGGCTCGATTCTATAATAAATACTGCGATCGTGAAGACTAGGATATATTTTCGCAATAAATCCCTACCTTCAGAAGGATCAAACACTTGCATATACTTGACGATCTCCTCACTTAGAGCCACTTTGTAATTATAGTGTCTTATGCTATTTATGCATTAGCTCTATAATATTTACATATATGTGTATTTGTACTGTACAATTGTACATACAACCATATGTGTATAGTGTACACACGTATAAATATATTTATACGAGTGCATTTGAGTAAATGTGTAAAAATATGCGTAATATATGCGTACATATGCGTAAATGTGTATGTATGTATTTACTAATGTTTGATTCTGGTCCGATTTGTTTTTTGTACTAATTTAAACTATCTTATCGTTGCATAAACAATGTTGTAATGAATGCTCACCTATAATTGAAATCATCAGTATGACCATTTTGAAAACGTTAATTACTGTAATAATTATGTTTGTATTAGGTTGGCGAACCAATAAATAAATTAATTAAAGCCACAGCCTTGAAACATACTGAAATTAAGAAGTTGCTACCTCATCGTGTGTGTCATTGTGTGAAACACGGAGTCTATTTATAGGGTTTGTTGTTGTTGACCCTTTGATGCTCGGAGTTGTAATTACAGCTTGGGCATTGTAACTAAGCGGTTTATTATGGTACCAACCCACAAATATATTAATAATATAATATTATATAACAATGTGTAAGATTATCAATATGAGTTAATAAGAGCTATCCACAGGCATAAACCATTACCATGTAACAAACCGATCAAAAATTAATCGATAAAATATATATGACCATGATGTACCTGCACTAAAATTCAAAATAAATTCCTAAGATGTTTTTATGTACTATAAACTCAGATAACCTATAGAAACACCATACTAATAATAGGCATCCCTCAACAACGAAAGTCAATATTAGCATAAAACCTATTTTTCTGTATGGGTTCTATAATATACTATTATTTAGCGTATTTAATTTCATTATTACTGTTCCACAAAATTATTATGTGTATCACATGTTTGTAAAAGCAGAAGTATATTATTATAAATAAATATATTACTCTTTATCAGATATATTATTACGAGTAGGTTCTACTTCTAAAGAACATTGAATTTAATCGAGCCTAATTTGTTAATTAGTTCAAGTCACTTGAAATATTTTCTGAGTAAATACATTATTTAGCGAGAAGTTATACGGCTACGTTGATCATTGTGTTAAGGCCTTCACCAAGTCTAGTAATTTGCACCGAGATTATTGTGAGTAATTTAGTGCCTGTCTTGTGGTAATGACAAATTAATTACATTTTCTACTGCGCCATAAAAGCAGCGGCGAAGAATTTTAGTTGAAGTGGTCCGTTTTAATAGCCTTTTTGTGAATGTTTCTATTTTTTATAATTTATAATCTGTTTCCATTTTATCTTAACATTTTTTCATACTAATATTTGTTCGAAAACAAGCTTTCAATAATATAATTTGCGTTGCCTTTACTTATTTATTGTAATTATTGTTTAAACGTATTGATTCAATAATGAAATAGTTTCCAATGAACCCTCAGTTGTAGCAGATGAAGTACCCAGTAATTCGATATTATATTATTTTCTTTTTTATAAAATTTAAGTATTTGCGAATGGTTTAACATATGATGAGTTTTTTGCCACTAAATCAGAGAAAATAATATAGATATTAAAGTTCCTTGCTTAAATACAATGTATAGGTCTTGTAGAATAAATTAAAATGTTACTTTAAAGTATTTTTTTAATAAGTTTCAAGAATCCAAACCGCACCCCAATGATTAAACATTGTGCAACGGTTAAAATAAACTGAAAATGTATTATTTGTACCTGAACAAAATATTTCTTGTTTTACAATCCTCAAGGGAATAATAAAATTACAAAATTCGCAATATCATTCTAAATTCCAAGTCGTAACTTAATAGAAACATCAGTTGGCATCTTTATTTGTACTGCCATTTGGAAGGCACGGTTACAAGATAATGTTGCAAAGTATCAGCACGCAATGCAACCAGCCAACCAAGCAAGCAACCAGCCAAACAGCCAACAGCCAGTCCCGGGGAAGGTAGCGCTCTTTCATGCTGCATGACTTGATAGTAATTTCGCTTGAAATTTGTTTCGAGGTTTCGTGTATGCAGTTTTGCAACTTATTTATAATCCGACAAACTTCTCTTGACAAGCATTGCGGCAGATGGAAATACAGAAAAGCGACGTGGAAATCTGCTCCATTCAAATTGCTTTATTTAAATTTCTCGTATTAAATTTTCAACAATTTTTGTTATTGTTATTGTCAGAAATACGTTCATATCACTCCGACAGACTTGGTGTGCATTGTGATTTAGTATTGATTGTTTTTTAGATCCATAATGATGTAAGCGTTACCAGTAAGATTAAGAAAGTAATGCGACCCCTAGATGGTTTGGGCACATTCACGGAGAATTTTTTTTTGCGAATAGGATATGACAGTAAAATAATTTGGAATATTGTCAATGATCGCTCAGAAAAAAAATCACTAAACATTCAATCTGAGAGTGCGCAAAAGTTCTAAGCTGGAAAAATGATTTTATGTTGAGAATCAATGCCCGTGGTGTACAATTTGAGAATAGGCCGTTTGACCATACTTTGTCGAAGGCTTGGCTATGTCCAGGAAGATGAGCCAGTGGACAGTTGAGAATTGAAGCCGCCGAGGATCAGTTTGGTGACACTGTTTGTTGCTTTGATATCTTATAGCCTTTCGGACTTCAGATGGGGAGGTGAAATTTAATGTGAATTTTTACTGGGAAGGGAGTCGATAATTGTGTCTATTTGACGGTTGTCATTTGGTATGTTGTCTGCTTTGGCATGCTTAGAGCTGGAGGTAAATTGAATTTCAAGACTATCGGCAAACGCTTCCGGTTTTTTCTTTATCGTCAAATACGATTGTAAGTATGAATGGGTTAGTTTGGATAAATTTGCATAACTTCTAAAAAGAGCCATCTTGTGGTATTATTTCTTGAGTTTTTGTTCCTAGTGAAGTGTGAAAGCTCTAAAAGTTTCTTTCTAATAAGTGTTTGAAATCTATTGATTATTTTTAACGAATGGATTTCGATTTCCATGCCAGTGATGGCGCAGATTATTTTTTGTAGAAATCAATTCCTGGATGTCTATTGGAATTTCTCTTTTGAGATTAAGGGGGAAAATTCAGCAAGAGTTTTAGAGGCATCGGTGATTATTTCGGCAAAGTTGTCAATTGCCTCGTGTAGTTTGGGGCCGTTCGAAATATTATATTAGTTTTTTCCCAACTCTGTGAGTAAAGTAGGTACGTCCAATATTTTTTTATAGATTAGTAGGGTGGCACCGAGGTGAATGGTTGATTATGGGTGAGCAATACTGGACTACGGTCGGAGACTAGATTATATTATGGTTTCGCTACTGTAAACCCAAATTTTTGGAGAAATACGATGTCCAAAACATCGGGTCTAGCCCCGGTGTTCGGAAAATGTGTGAGTACAATTGGACCAGCGATGGAGAGTTCGGATATGTGCTAGGGTAGTGTTAGTGATCCTACTATTCCAAGCGGGGTGCTTTGAGTTAAAGTTGGGATAACGTAAAACTGAAATCCGTGCTTACGACTCTGCCATTGTGCGTTATATACCAACTGCTGTAAACAGAAGTCGCGCTATCTCCCGGGACGCAATACACAACATAATTTAAATCGATATAATTATTGGCCAGTTGTCCAAACAATTTTTGGGGAAATAACCGAATATAATAACATGAAACAAAATTTCACAATATCGAAACTTTTTTTAAATAACCTTCAGCATAGAAGTATCGCTGAAATTAATAATATAATATGTAATGTATCGGGCGCTTCTCCTATTCTTATCCTACATTCCTCTTCCTGTCCCCCTTACCTAAAACTAATTTAAAACATAATAAAACTCCATCTTCAAGAAACATTGGCGTAAGAAACCTGTTTAGCTTTATTTCAGTTCTCTTAATATGTACTTCAGTTTACTTACTCGTATAATGCAAATTAATTTTTGTATTCTAAATATAAGCTGTTTGTTTCTTGCAAATAAATAAATGACTCTCTTGTTGCATCCACAATATTTACAAAGTGTTTATATTTATGAATTTGACATAAAAAACAGACTTTAATAGGACCATCTTGGTAAGAATTTACCTATTCCGAGTGCAATCTTTAATGCAGTAAATTTCCAACAACATCGCTCATGACGGGATAACCCGGCTGCAAATCACAGCGGCGATAGTCTCCGCGCGTCAAGCCACGGGGAACTGCAATATCCTCAACAAGACAACTCAATTAGGCGAGGCGTGTACCCTGCACACAATACTGCAGCTACTGCATGCACTACACACTGTACAATCCACGTATCGCGCATGCATATGCAGTATGCACTCGTCAAACTATTATTTCCTTATTAATCGTTCGCGAGAATCTGGGGAAATGCATCGCAGCCTGCAGCCGGGGAAATGCTAAGCGCAGTTCGAGAAGCGGCTGAAGTCTTATGTGTGTTAATTTCGCGAGCGCAGCCCGTATGTGGATTAATTCCGCAAGCGATTAATATCCGTACAATTAAAGGCAATTCCGTCAGATCTGCGCCTGCTTTTAATTGCGCGATCACAATTAGAGATCACATTCTCTTGTTTATATTACTTACTCCCCTTTAATACATGAAAGGAGAGAATTGATTAAAAATATTTCTTTAGTCTTTTGATAAGATAAAAAATTGTCATAAGTATTGATAGTCTACGTGGTCGAAGGGAGGTGGAGGTTCGATACATGAACGTATCTCGTTAAGCGCTATTTCTCGGCCGTTTTAAGCTTTTGATCATATACGATCAGCTGGCAAGTATAACATCAGCGTCGCCCTGGTGGAAGACCACCACTCAGAATCGAAACAAAGCTTGAAATTGCTTTAGCCGTATTTGGTGTGCAGTTCCTTCACATTCTTCTACCCAGTCTTCTTCCCCTCCCGTTACCCTTTAGTTTCGGAACATAACCCAATTAGGGATGCCATAGACTCATTGGATCCAATTAGCAGGGAGATTTATTAAAAAGAAATTATTTACGCCCTTTTTCGGGGCTTTTACATATGAAATTTATAAACTACAATAAAAATATATAGCGATAATATTTGCGCAATATTCACATTACAATAAGTAAATAAATAAAGAATTTCTGCCTTCTGTTTTATTTTCTCTATTGAATGAGAAAAAACATTGTTTCGTTCGGCAGATAGGAACAAAATAAACCTGGAAATTTTTTTAAATATAGGTTATTTTTATAGTTTAAAACTGTACTAATTTTTTTGGCGTAATATGTTTAATGCTGTCAAATTACAGTTCATGCACAATAATTTTTGTGAAACAATCTAAATCAAAACTTTTATCGATTGTAGTTCGTGCTAATTCTTTTCTGTCCATTCGTTGTGACAAACAAATTTGACAGGCAATTTACTAAACTTGCATCGTTGTAATAGAGGATTGAAATATTATTTGAACTCGTTTTATGATTTATATATTATTTTGTTCACATGTGAAAAGTGTAATATAAAATCTCTAGAGGTTTGTGTTGGTTTCCATTATTTTATTTGGTATTTTAAGGTACCTACCTATAAATGGTTATCGTTATTCAATTTCGGTAGTGGGTGTAACTGTGTATTTTCAGTGTCTCTCGTTCAAAAACACTTGGATGTGTTTTGAATTTAAGAGTTATTTTAAAAATTGTAACTGACTGATTATGCCAAGAATTCAGATATTAAATCCAAATTTGAATTATGCATTCCTTTTTTTTCTTAAATTTATAACTATTAATCTTGTAAAGATTTCATAATTCTTGAAGGTTTTGCGAGTTTTCCATCTTTAATAAAGTGTTATTTAATAACTGAAGACATGGATTTGATAAAATGTATAATATCCTGCGATTTTTCACGAGTGCGCTAGGATGTTACGCCGTGTTGCGCTACCTCCTTCTTTAGCCAACGCTGTCCGAAACGTGGGCTAAAGAAGGAGGTAGTGCAACACGGCATAATATCCCAAAAACAAATAACGAAAATACTTTTGGCCTTGAAAATCTAAAAACGTATCGAACACTTTTTATGTTTGGAGTGTTGAAAATTGGCAAACCGTAACATTCTAGACTCCAGAAAATATAACAAAAATAAAACTCTTCATCCTGTAAATAAAAAGCATCAGTACTTCAGCTTGGTCTGTTATATGAACTCATGAACCTCCATGGGGGATAATGAGTAAGATAGGAACGAGTATTTAATATCCGCTTTCTCTTTTGACACGTGCAGTGTGCTTGGGCACTAGTGTGCTTTGTGCGGTGTACACCGTGCAGTGGGCAGCTTTCAGAGGTACGACTTTTTAAACACGAACGTGGCCACCATTTCATTAAAAGCGAATCACTCATCTGAGATTACTCACCAACTAGCCACTACGGTGCGGGGTGCAGTCCTACCAACATGGGACCTACTCCATCTACTTATCCTGGCCTCCTCACGGATATCATGAAACCAAAGTGATTTTTTAAACTTTTAATGGTTCAATTTTCATTTAGTATTACTACATGAAAGGGTAATAATTTCGAAGGAAATATTATAATATATAGAATGACAGAAAGAGGAATAGGGAGATATACGACGTGGAAGCGAATGGTAGAAGAATTTGGGGATGTGGGAAAGGGCCCGAGGAAGAAAAAAATGTAAAAGATGGGATGGAATTATTTATATCTGTAATAATAATGACAAAATCAACAGCGTTTTTCCGAAATCCCCAAACGGTACGAAACGCTGCTTTTGGTTGCTTTGTTCCTTTTCCATAATTCGTGGTTCGGCTCGCGTATAGGCAGCTTAAAAATGAAAAAAATCCTCTTCATATATGATGCGCAATAATTATTATTACTTAGTTATAAATATTTTTTTTTGTATAAAAAAATTCTTGAATTTAATTAGTGTCTAAAATATAAGAAATACGGGAAATATTTAATGAAAATATTTAGAAAATTGCAACAGAATCTATATAAAAATATTAGCCTGTTGGTTTTGGCTCAAAATTAGCAAGGTTTTTTTTTTAAAATTGAAATGGCTTTACTCACTTTTTATTATATCAGGTAAATCTTTAATTAGATTTCTTTATAATATTTTCTACAATGTATCTACTTGGACCTGATAAAGCATAACTTAGTTTTTTTATTCTTCAAGTTTAATTTATAGAACTCAATTTTAGTTTTAAGTTTTTCTTTTAAATACCTTTAATATTATTATTATCTATATATATAAAACAAAAATCGAGTTAGTTACACTATATATAACTCAAGAACGGCTGGACCACTTTTTATGATCTTTGGTTTGTTGGATTAGTCTCCGCCCCGAATAACAGAATAGCTATTAAAACAGGAAAAAATCACGAAAAAAAAATTATAAAAAAAAATCTTTTCCTCATACATTTCGTATGGAACGAATTCTCATATTTTGAAAGAGCTGCATTAATATTGTGATAAGTATAATATTGAGTAGTCAGTGAATAAAATTCAAAAACGTTAAATGTCAATGCGCTGATTGTTTTGCTTTTGTTCTTAAACATATAATACTACCCTCCTTTCTTAAAAGTAATAGTCTCTCGCTAAATGTCAATAGTCGAAAATGGGACAAACGGTGAACGTATGTCTGCACTCCTCCAAATAAAAAATAAGATCTTACTAAAATTATAAACGCGAAAGTTTGAATGGATGTAAGTGTGTTTTTTACTCTTTCACGCAAAAACTACTGAATGGATTTTAATGAAACTTTACAATAATAGGTATAACTCATACATCAGAATAACATATAGGCTATATTTAATGATAAGCTCTGGCGTTCGGAAATTTGAATAAATTTTTATAAAAATGTGTGTATTTCATATGTTTTAGCGGCAGGGAGGAAAGGAAGAGAGAAGTGGAACGGGGGAGGTGGAGTTCGCGGAGAGCAAAGAGACGAGGGAGGGGGAAGGTGGTGACGGTGGAAGGGAACGGGGACGCACGGGAAAGGACACGTAGGGAGAATCAATTTATTTCTTTGAATGGCATTGCAACGCATGCCGGGTCCAGCTAGTTATTTAATAAATAAAAAAGTTTATTCATAAAGAAGTTCTACAGTTCTGTAGTAACAATTTTTCGCCTTCCGAAAGCATTAGCTGTTTAAATAATAATTACATGTTACAAGTTTTATAACCTAGCTGTTTGCAATGCGACCTCGATTATCGATCAACTCACAGGCAATTATTTGTTATTGTAATCAGGTCGGCAAACATTACGACTCTATTTAACAAGCGAGAATAGTTTATGTTCATTTCGCTAAAATGAAAATTACGTGGCATAGGTCATATAATTATATATTATTTATTTATTGTTCTTAAAAAACAGAGTGTTGGGTAATTAAGGAGATGCCTGCAAAGCGGAAATAATAAGGAAAGTCAAGGAATGTCGACTTGCCCTGTTTTCTTCCTTCGCTTGTCTAAATTTCGCTGGTTCTTCACAATTTGGGAGGAAGTTATGGGCATTTGAAGTGAAATAACGCTCAAGTGCGCCAAATAAATTTTACGTTATTATTATTATAAACGCCGCCCCGGGAACCATTTATTGGATAACCAACACCTCTCCAATAGGTCACCCCAAGTGGTTCGCTACGTTTGGTGATTTAGCAGGGGTGCCTGGGTTTAAGGGGTGAGGTTTGTCAAGGTATTGGCGTCGGATGCGTTTGCCGGATCGGAAGAGAAAGTTTGAAGGAGTCCCTTTGACTTCCCTAGCCGTACTCTCTCGGAACATCGCCTTGCACCACAGTGGGAAGGACGGATTCATACGTCCGTCACTCCTGGACACATTGACCCCCAGATTCCTACCCACCTCTAACCCTTCTCCTTTTTAGAACTTCATCTCCTTCCTTTCCTAATAATACCCTCCACACAGCATCCCCAAAGATGACTTAGGCCCTGAGGGGAATTATTTTCCTCAGGGCTTCGTAAAATAGTCACAAATATCGATAATTTAATGTTTATGATTTATTTTACTTGAATCCATGATATAATCCATTAACACTCCGACACACGCGCGTCATCTCACAGATGACCGGTTCTGTTTTTTCGTCATAACTTTGATGAAGGGAGGGGAGCCTGGTCCCCCGCCCTAGTATTCCTCAAGCTCGCCTAGTTCGACAGTTCTGCAAAATTTCGAAAAAACAATTATATATTCACTTTTGACAAATAAGTGAACAGTCATCTGACAGATGACACGCGTGTATTTATGTCTCACTAGGGGGCGCGTGTATTGGAGTGTTAAGTAAGTACAAACCCGCAGTAGGTCGCACGTTCAGTAAACTGAAGGTGTATTGCCAACCACGCCTCCTGTTTCGATTCATTTGAATTTCAATAAGGAAATTGTATTCTAGCAGCAAGGAAGTTACATAATCAAGACTTATGCGGCCCTCGTTCTAGTCTTCTGGACCGTATTTGTGTTCACCTCTAAGGGCCTTTCCCATCGCTTTTATTCCTAAAAAGGTGACCACTTGTAATAAAGAAAGACCCCTCCAGTATTAATTCAAATTAAAAAATATTTTATGTCGTCATTTAAATATCTTCTTACCGTTACTCGTAGTTACTGCACTGTGCGATAATCGTAGAAGAATTTTAGAGACAGCTGAGGCTATTTCCAGTAAAAAAATAACAAAATAATTGACTTAATCATTAATCTTACTGTATGAGGACATTACAAAAGTATTATTGTTGATGTAATATATTTAATTTCCCGTTACTTAAATTTATAGTCTGCAATGTATTTTATATTTTACTTCTTTTTTCAGGACCTGGCTTCAAAAAGAAAACATATCTATTTTTTATGGGTTTTCATGACGAACCAATACATAAAACGTAGACTGACCTTTACAGACCATATATTTAATGTATTTGACCTACTAGTCATACGCCGTTTATATGCAAGTTAGAACACTACTAAACTTCATTTTTGAACAAAATATCAAAAAGCCCAAACAAATACTAATAGACCAATTAGACAGGCGTACACAAAAAACATAAAAACTCCGACGGTAAACACAAGCTTTGGACAAAGATACCATAAATATCATGCTATAAAAGCTTTCAACAATCCTTCACTTGATACAAAAAATGATTAAAACATAAAAAATTCAGACACAAAATTAAAAGTTGGATTAAAACGAAAAGCAATATTACAAAAAAATTATAACATAAAAGAATAAAAGATATACAAGTAAAACACAATACAATTATATTATACAGGGTGTCCGGGGGTAAAGTGCGGGAGGTGATTCGACATGATCGTAGGAGTAAAAAAGATTAATAACTTTTTCCGAAATTCCAACTTTTTTTTCATACAAAAAGATATACCTGCTATAAATCCTTAGTATAGGTACAAACTTACCCGATAAATTCGCTGTGAGTTTGACAGTGTCAATGTGGCAACGTTGCATATTTATGAGTGGCACGTATCAATGGAAACCACATGTAAATTGTAAACAATAACAAGACTGACAGTTCGCCGTTTTACAATGTGCAACAAAATCGTATGTTTTATAATGTTTTAAACCAAATTCAACTGAGAACTGCACTAAAATAACAATATTCATATGAAGTTACACTTTTTACTATACAAATTATTAATAACTAATTGAACACTTAACTAATATCATTGTTTTTCAATAATTTTATAAATTTTCAAAATGTCCACCTTCTGCTTGCAGGCAAGCATGTAAACGTACAGTAATATTGTTTACGATTCGTACGTTGTGGCGTATTTCATCTGCGGCTTCGTAAATTCGTTAACGGAGATCTTCTACGGTATTTACTTCCTTGGCATAAACTTTTTCCTTCATCGCACCCCAAAAGAAAAAATCTAAGGGTGTCAAGTCTGGAGATCGCGCCGGCCATGGCGAATGACTTCCCATCATGTAGTCCGTAAATAAAATGAATATCTGCTCGTTCTTCGTTAGTAAAACCAGGCATTATCACAGTAATTAAAGAAAAAAATTACGCACAAAAAACACAATTTTAACACATAAATAAAACTCGATGTTTACTGTAAATCTTCGAAGAAAACAAGCACTGAATAAATATGTTCTTTAAGTAAGACATAAACACTAGATAAAAAACACTAAATTAATGGGTTTCGATTAAAATTAGAGTTTTAACAACTATTAGATATCACATTCATGAGCAACAAGTAGGTCACGCTGCTTTTAAAAATAGACTGAATATCGGGTAGCGGAGTTGGAGGGAGTTAGTATTGGCGCAGGCAGTAGATCAACATGACAATTTCCGAATCATTTTCGGGTGGCGGGGGTAGCGGGTATTAGTTACCGGGGGACGCGGGTGATAGATTTGGCAACACGGCAAAAACTAAGGCCGTCTACACACGTCGGAGCAATTTTTCGTTTTTAGCTCTTAAGTACATCTAAAAGTTGGAATTTTGGAAAAAGATATGTATCTTTTTTACTTCTACGATCATGTAGAATCACCTCCCGAAGTTACTGCACTTTACCCCCGGACACCCTGTATTACACATCATTTACACACACACAACTCATGATACATGCCGATTTTTATTATTTTTCAATTACCGATATTACAAATTTTATAAATATACATAAATATATTATGTACTTCATCTCATTCAATTTTGTATTATAAAATAGGGTCCTCAGCATGAGTAAGCCACCCAATGAGGCTAATGTTATAAAATAATATTATATAATGTAAATTATTCTACCAATATAAATAAATAATTAAAATAAACCGATAAAAGTTAATAAAAAAAGGATATTCACCTTGTATCATATTAAGAGATACTATCCGCCCAGCAAAGCATTTGTTAGGCTGTAGCAATGGTGAGTGTAAACATATAAAGCCTTTCTTTTCCGTTTACTCCTTACCTTCCCTACCAAAAATTCTACCTAATTACACAAACTATCCAGTAGTTGGGAATGTCAAAAAAATCAGGACAGTTCTCTTCGATGGAAAACATAATAAGTTAAATTGAGAATTTCAAACTAAAAATGTAGATTTTAACACTCATTTGCGTTGTGCAAGTGCCGTATAACTACTTTGCGTTCAAATAGTTGGCTTGGCAAGAAACCTTCGCATAAATATTAGCATTATAATATATGTTGATCTCAAAACCTTACAATATTTACGTCAAAAGTTTAAATTACGTACAGTGCCGCTGAGTCCTGAGCCACTTTACACGCGTTGTTAAGCCCCCCCAACTTGCAGTAACTCCAACGGGCAAAAATTATGAGCAAACACCTGTAATTAGTAAAGGAACGTAAAACTTCGGTGTTAGTCTGGCTTTAGTCAACGGAGGCTGCGCTCGCAGGCTCTGTAGGGCGGAGCGGCGCGCGGTGCGGGGGCAAATTGCTCCTCGAGAAGCTGCTCCCCCGGGAGATATCTTCTTACACTCGGCTGCATGCGAGAAGCCTGCTTACTTCTAAACTATCATTATATTGGAAGGAAGCATTCGTGCATAACATTAGAGTGCACTTATATTTATTAATCATAATTCTAATAATCATAAACTAGATCATCTGATAGATTCCACTTCTCCCACCCGCGTTTCATCGTAAATCACGTTTCAATTGCCTTTTTTGGAGTCCCAATTGGCCGAAAGCAGTGAAACCATTGCATTTGTATGTTGTGAGGCTGTAGGGAGGGTAGGGAAAATAATTGAGGTCCTCTTCCTCAATGTTGTGTAGTACCTAACTGGCTCTTCAGAAGAGGTTACTAAATGTACATAGCTAAACCATTTCAAGCGATGTTCTAGTTTGCACAATGGTATTCTCTCGTCGGGACGATTGATGAGATTATCAACACTCTGAAACGTGCAGCTATTTATAAATTATTTTATGTAAATTTTATTTCTAAAATGAGATTGAAGAATAATATTGTTTGCGCAGACTGTATTTCAAACACGCAATTTGAAGGGAGTTAATAATCACTTGGATACGACGGTCGTGAAAAATGAACATCAAAATAATCAATTTTTATTACAACAACTCTCTTCTTACAACTTTTGAAAGTTATTCCCATAAATTTAATATATCATTGAAAAGGAAGATAAAGCTAATAATCTAAACTATAATGTGAAAAAGAACAAGACACAGAAAAATATAAAGATAAACGTCGCGACTGGGACTCGAACCCAGAACCTCTTGTCTTACCGGGATGAGCACCTTATCCAATTAGGCCACTGCTACCTCTTACCAAACACTCATGTTTGTCAATATCACATTTCAAACCTTAGAATTAACCCTATTATCTAAAACATTTTTTTTTAATTGGCAACTACCTTTTTCATTTGAAACAATCGTTCTAAGAACTGGTTTGTTACCTAGATAGTTTCTCGGATAAATAGGACAAAAAAAATAGAAAAATAGCGGTCGCTTCTTTTAATTTTTCTGTGTCTTGTTCTCGTTCATATTTTCGTTTAGATTATTTGTGACATCTTCTTTTTCAATGATATGTTACATTGATTGGAATAAATTTTGTTTAGATATATTTATCCAGCAGGGGCCAGCTATTTTTATTATTTCATCTGCCCATCTCGTATGAGGTCTGCCTTTGAGACGCTTACCGTGTGGGCCATTCCACTTTGTTGCCCTGCTAGTCCACCTGTCGTCCTCTAGCCTCGCTACGTGCCCTGCCCACTTCCATTTTAATTTTCTAGCGTAGCTCAGAGCATCTTTCGCTTTGGTGATTTTTCTGATAAATAGCTCAAGAGAGAGATTTTTGGAATTCTTTAGAGGAGGCCTTCACCTTCGCCTGAGAGAGGGGTTCTTGCTTATGAATAATTTAAGATATCTATGTAACATTTTTCAACAAAATTGTAAATAACATTAATTATACTTTTTTTATAACTCGGTAACTTACCTATTTGCAAGAAATAAAAGGCTTTTTTTTATTTTTTATTTTTAGATATATTTATCCAAAACAATTCTAGGTTACAAATCAGTTCCTAGGATTATTTCCAATGAAAAAGGTAGTTGCCAAAATATGAAAAAAAAATTGTGAAAGATAATATTGTTAATTCTAAATTTTGAAATATGAGATTGACAAACATGACTGTTTATCATCCCAGTAAAACAAAATATTCCATATAATAATCTATTTCGATACCGTGAACCTAAACAAAGAATGGCAAATGTTTTCACATAAATTAATCATGATCTCTTAGTTATGCACATGGGGGTTGAAGAAACTGAAAGCCAAAAGGAAAAACTTCCCATGCTAAATCCTTAAGTCCTGTAAATTATTCCTCCTACCCTAACAGTCAGAATTTTAGGCAAGCGCATCTGTAACGCGGCGCAAATTGTAATTTTAACCCCGAAACCAAGCAGAAGTGTTAAATTATTCACGATCCAACTTTATCTGCTGCATTGTGTTTGCCTCGGATTGTGACGCAATACTTCTACTTCTACTTCAGAAACCTCAAGCAGGAATACGTTAAGGGAGTGTTTGCTAAACAAAACAGTCGCTAAAGAATAGACGGGATTCCGTTTAGTAAATATTATACTTAGAACATTGTTCGGCTCGGTTAAACAAGGTTTACAAAATTTATGGAAAATTACGTAATCATTACCTTATTTTATTTTTAATTTAATAAGTGTTCGAGGTATGAAAAATTATGGAAGAGAGGCATATGATAAAAAGATATCTAATACAGAAGAAATTAGATCCCCTAGACCTAGGCCCTAGGCATGCGTGTAAGTACTCACTTCTATAACTCTCTTCTCTATTACGAATGAGGTGATGAGAAAAGGATGTTAGGCCGATGCAAGTGTGATTGGAAGGATTAAAAAATGGACATTTCTGCGGGAAATGTAGAAGGGTCAACGGAGAAAAGAGTGTAAAGAGAATATTTGATGGAGGAAAAAGTCAAGGTACCAACATTTTTTAATTTGAAATTCCTCTGAATTAGTTAGTTGTTGTAAGTTATAATATACTAACACACTCACATGAAAATTACAGGAATTCTACAGGAAACTTAAAAAATTACGAATTACATGTATTAATTATACACTTATTACACTTGTACGGCCGCCCCAGGAACCATTTATTGGATTATCAACACCTCTGCTATAGGTCACCCCAAGTGGTTCGTTTGATGGCTTGGCAGGGGTACCCAGGTTCATGGGGTAAGGTTTGTCCAAATCTTGGCGGCGGATGCATCTGACCACCAATTACGTAGCAGGCCGGATCAGGAGAGACCGGTTGAGTGAGAACTTTTTTTCAACAGATCTCTCTCGGAACATCGCCTTTCACCGTAGTGAAAGGAATATATTCACTGGCCTCCATATTCTTACCCCCCTCATACCTTTTTTAACAAAACTTCCTCTCCTTCCTTTCCTTAAAACAATGCATACAGATACCCTGAAAATGACATGGGTACCGAAAGGATTTATTTCCTTCGGGGCTTCCTGCGTGGAGTTAGTGTAAAAAAATAAATAAAAGACACTTTATGTATATATTATTCGAATAAAAATTTTGCACCGCTTATAAAAAGAATAGCATTCAAAGAATGTGTATGAACGAATGAAATAGCTATACGAACGGAGCGCTTAAGTATGTCCACTACACCTCAGTTCAGTGAAATCACGTGCATTGTCACAGTGACGTATCTTCACTCTTTTAATTCGTGTCCGTTTAATCTGTGAAATATAGGGTCTTTCATTAAGAACTTCCTATCTTTAAATTAAAATAAAACAGTGTGTGTGTGAGATATCTTCGAATTTTTTTTTTCATTTGAAAGGCATATTGATGCCATTATGTATTGAATATAACATCCTTCAAATGTCTGCTGCGGCTTCTCTGGGTGGGGCGCATACAAAATGTCCTATTTTCCATGACTCTGGCGCATAAATCACGCTGAATTTGACCGATGGCATGGGTTATGTTGGCTTTGAGGGCTGTGGATTGTAGCTTATTCGCATTGACTGCAACTTAAGAGATCCAAGAGCGTCCAATGCATTCCGAAAAATTCACTGTTTGGTGTGGATTTTGGGCTGGCGGCGTCATCGGTCCATATTTCTCTGAGAACGACGTTGGCCAGGCCATCACCGTCAATGGCGAGCGCTATAGGTTGATGATTACCAACTTCTTTTGGCCTGAATTGGATGATATGGATCCCGACAACGTGTGGTGTCAACACGACGACGCTAAGTGCCACACAGCTCATGTCGCAATGGACATACTGCACGAGTGACTTGAGGGCAAGTCATTTTACGTGGAAGTGATGTGAAGTGGCCACTGAGATCATGCAATTTGACCCCATTAGACTTTTTCTTGGGGGGTTTTCTTAAGTCGCAGGTCTATAAAAATAAACCGAAAACCACAGCGGCCCTCAAAACCAACATAACCCATGCCATCGGTCAAACACAGCCTGATTAATGCGCCCGAGTCATGGAAAATTGGACATTTCGGATGCGCGCCACCCAGAGAAGTCGCGGCGGACATTTGACCGATATTATATTCCATACATAATGGAATCGATAGGTTTTTCAAACGAAAAAAAAAATTCGATGATATCTCACACACACTCTGTTTTATTTAAATTTAAAGATAGGAAGCTCTCAATGAAATACCCTGTACTTACACAAAACAAATGCACGCTTCGAAAAGAGAGGTATTAATTACTTAAAGTACATTGGTATCTGCTTTACCGTTCATCTAATTTGATTTTAGTCCCAATTTCGAAAATTAAAAATTCATTTTGAACAACGTTACGCATCATGCTGAAATATTTCACATTACCTACGCACCGACAGCTGAAATAATTATGTTTTATTATTTAATTCTGACTTCACAGCACACTTTATTTAACATTATGTCCTGTCCAAGTAACGCCAAAATATTGTGCCTCAGGCTCCGTTTGTGTACAAATTTGAACGAAAAATGTCACGTGATTATTTATATATATATAGGAATGCACGGTCTAGTGAACGGTCTTTGAAATATGAATACACCTGATACGAGATATCTATCCTCATTCATTAAGTCATTAAGTCCGATAATTTAATAATTAATACTAAGCACCTGCATCCTGTAGTTGCCTCAACAGTTTAGTATTTTATAGTATACAATATACACAGGCAAACCTTAGATACCAAATCGCACGATAACAAAAAAAAAATAGGTTTATTAGCTACACATATAAAATTGATTTAACAAATTGATTTAATAAAAAAATCTGAGTGTGCAATAGGCCACTTGCATAGATTTCATAATGACTTAGAAAAAATCGTGTGGATAGAATTTTTTTAGTAAGCTTACGAAAATTTTAGTAAAAATTTTTAGAAATGTATAGTTTTTTATTTTTAAATGAATAAATCCATTATTTTAGCTCGTGACGTCACTACATGAAAATGTCCCGTCTCCGATTATGTTCCTTTAATTTTGTAAAATTCCACAACGATTACTGTTTTTTTTTATATGGCAACACATTGATTTCCGGCGAATTTTTGAATTTGCGTTTAACGTTCACTAGATTTATTGTTTGTTCTATCCGAACTTATCCTTTGGTTTGATTTTTTGATAAAGACGGCGGTGTTTTTACAGATGTTACGAAGAGAACCCCGTACAATTTATTGCTATTCGTGTGGAAAACTTTCTTTTTTTTAAATGAATTTCGGCTATGTAATTATCGTTTTTTCGCACCCATAAAATTATGTCCCGTCTTTCCGGTTTATAAAAAATGGTCTGATTTTTCGGATTGAAATTTTCAAAAAATCGCCAAGGTTTCAAAAATACGATTAAAAAAAAAATACAGAATGTCTTAGAATATTTGCCTAAATCGGAAAAAAAAATTAAAACATGTGATGCAAGTGGTGGTAGAAGTGAAACCTTAAAAAAACGATAAGAATAAGATAATAAAAGTAGACAATAGTGGGGAGGCTAAGCAGTACCGCATAAAGTGGAGACCGATAGGCTACGCAGCACCGCTCAAAGAGGACACCGATTATATTATCTCGTTCTCTCGAAATCCTATAGATGTATGTTTTGGTCTCTTTCTAGTGACGCTATTTTTCGTTTCATCGTGTTTCAAACATACCGGTTCTAAAGAAATTTTCACTTCAGTAATATAGATTTTAAATTTGAAATTCCGGTATGGGTACCGCCGCCCTGGGAACCATCAATTCGATTACCAACAACTCTCCAACGTCACCCCGAGTAGTCATAACCTATTTTCCTCGGGACCACTTGTATGGAGCTAATATAAAAAAGAAGAAAAATATTTTTTAAGAATTTTTTAAATCATGTAAAAAGGCAATGTTTTACGAAAGACGGAAACTGTGTGATTCTATTTAAAACACAATATTCGACGCTAATGTGACGCGAGAAAAATGAGTTAACGCCCATAAACAATAAAAAACTACATAACATTTCGCAAATAAAATCTTGATAGCATTTTCAATTTATTTTAATTTTGACAAATATGACGTTAAGTATTCAAAGGCGGCCATTACTCAAATTTAAACTTCCGTTTCTAATAAATAACGGCACGCCTACAGATTACCGTTCATTATGATTGCATGAGACTCTAGACCTAGCTTTAGACCTAGCTGTAGCTGTAGACCTTAAGCACACTGCAACTATTATTATTATTATTATTATTACAACGGTGACCCATTGTGGGTTCAGTTAAATATTAAAGGCCGCTTAGCTGCAAGTGAAGGCTTTAGAATGAAGCGAAATTAGAGCAAACTTGCAGTAATTTGTGCGCTTGCGATCAGTGCCGAAACAGGGAATATTAAAAAAAACGTAGATAGCTTAATTTTAAGAAAAATATTTAAGTGTAAACTTCTATAGAACAGTTGTGTTTTGAAACTCGATGAAACGGAAGCGAGCGATACTAAAAAGAGACCCATACGTCTATAGGATTTAGTCTGCGAGAGGTGAGACAGCAATAAAATATTTATTTTATTCACGGGTGCTCGGTTCCAATATAATACGAAACATTCACAGTCCCACGCAAGTCTCCTTTGGTGTATTGGTATAAAGCGCTTGACGAACTTCAGCGGCCAGACATCCAGCGAACCAAGAATCGATTCCTACGATATCCAATAAATTTTTATTTTTTTATTTTTATAAAATCAATATCCAGTCTTCAAACCACAAAATGAACAGGAAAAAGGAAATACAAAAGAAAGCGACATCTAGGATCTCCGAACAAATACCAATAAGATAACCAAATGTATAGGAAAAGGTGCACTGGATGAAAAAGTGCTTCGCAGTCTCCCCCTACTTTAGTTTTCTGAAGATTTCACTTCTACCGCGTGTGAATTGCACACTCTGGTTTTTTTAAAATAGAGATCCGTGAAAGGGTCTATATAATTTGGTGAACGTACAATTCCACAAAGTGGTCTAAATCACTCCTTTGAAAAGTTATTAATGTTGTTTTAATGTGTTACGTTAAGTTAGGTTATGGTCTTTTTTTAATCATTTTTACCCGTCTGGTTGATTCAATATATTCGCTCGTTACAATCCGGAAGCCTAGGTTTTGCGCAAAACCGGTCATACAGTCACTTTGGATCGAGATTGTAAAATATCTATGCAAGATAGCTTTCATATTTCAAAACAATAAGAAGCATTATTTCTGTTTAAAAATAAAAAAAAAATACATATGTTTGCATGTGAGGAAGAGAGATATATAGCTTTTAAAATGTAAGCTTAGGTCTTATGAAAGTATGACGCGATTACATGTTTATTGATGTATTTATTCCTAAACAAGCAGACGGGTTTTGACTTTTCCCGAGGTTTTGAAATGACATTTTATTGCGTTGTCAAGAAACCCTATAATACACACTTAACCTTCATACCTGCGAATAAAAAATACATTTCTTTGAAAATTAGTACTACCAATTATATTTTTCACTTAAAGCTATTTTTAACAAAAGTAGGTTAAAACTTTTTTATTAAGAACCTAACCTAACATGAAAAAAAATATAGTATCAGCCATAATATGTAACTAGATGGGAACATGCTTTGATGTCTCTTAGAAATAAATTGAAATACTTCCTAGTTAGTTATCCACATGAAATAATGATTTTGTATATTATAATATTACTATATCAAGATGAAGATAAAAAATATGAAAGAAAACAAGAAAATAACGGTCGCAATCGATACCGGGACAAACGCCTTACCAAGTCGGTTACAGAGACTTCTTATTTAAAATATTATATTCAACTTTTTTTTTCATACTCTATTAGAATTAATGGTTGACAATTGAGTTCCATTACTTATCTGGGTATGTTTTTTTTTACATGGTTACCGCATAAGAGTCCCAACTGCTCCCGTCTGAAGCCAGTGAGACTATGGCATCCCCAATTTGGGGTATGTTGTGAGGCTGAAGGTAGTGGGGAAGGGAAGGAGAAAGGGAAGAGGAAGGTATGGAAGTACCTGGCTAAGATCTGGTGAAGCAACGTTTCAATTGTGAATGGTGGTCTTACACCCGGGCGATACTGAGAGTATCTTCCACTCTGGAACGTGCCGCAAATATACTATATATTATTTTAAATCAATTAATTGTGAAATAACACAAATTAATCAAATAAAATTTATTTGCCACGCCGGGATTCGATCCCGCGACCTTCGGTGTGGTAGTCAAGCGACTTACCGCTGCACTACGCCGGTCGTAATGTAAGCAAATATTCTAATTTTACTCTACACAAAAAAAAGGAAAAGTCTACAATAAGATATTTCAAGATCACTGAAAACAGTAAAAACGAGTAACTATATTTTTCGAACTTATGTTTTCAACAGTTCAAAATGTTTGACATATTTATCCTAAGGTGAAATGTTTTGCAGGTTTGCAGACTTCCCAAAAAAATCGAATATTGATCTGCACTCTGAAATCAGATGGTAGGTTTTTAAGGAAACAAAACACCATTTTCCAAATAATGCCATCGAAAATCTTCTAACAAAACTTGATTTTATTGCGGCCGCATTTATGAATGGGCGCTTCTTGTGCCAAATATCTTCACCCGATTCTGTTCGTAATACAAGTATCCTAAGAGGAGATTAGTGTATGTATGCGAATGGAAGTTTTCCATATTTTCTGGTTTACCGTTAAATTGCCTCATATTTTCTTTATTTACTCATTGTGTAATACTGACCTACAGAAGGCAAGCTCTACAATAGCAGGCAATGGTTCTAACTTATCAAACTTTATTTATTAATATTATCCTTCAACAAGATATTTTATCACATTTATCACATTACTCACTTAAATATTATTTTCTTCCAGAACTTCAATAGATTGCCGTAAATCAAGTTGCATTTAATGCAAAATCGACTGGCTAACATCTCATCGTTAGGCTACATAGTGATATTATATTGATACCATTGCAAGTACAAGGCGTGTACATACTTGTGAGTATATCTGCAATGGTATTTATGTAGCATGGACTAATTCCAGTAAGTTCATTCCAGATATTATCAGTACCTATTAGTCGATCCGCAATAATAATAACTAGAACGACATTGCCCTATTATTATAAATTTAACGCTGCAGTTCAAATATAATTATTTAGTTTGAATATAGATTATTGATAACGATGTCGATAATAATTTTGTGGTCGTGCACGAATTATTATAATTTGCCTATAACTTGAAAAAGGATATTGTTACGACTATTGATGATTTTAGGTCAGTTGGCTAGTTTCTAAGAAGTAGGTAGTTTCTGGTTTTAAACTAATTCCTACAAACTCCAACCATCTTTTAATTTTTATCTAACGTCTCATTTGAAATTCTTTTCAGAGTGCAGCAACAGTTGCCCGGAGAGTAGATTATATCCAAGTGCAACTACAAACAAGAACAAACTGCCTAAAAAACCTTACAAATTCTGCAGGCGTAAAGTTCCACGATGCATTCTTCATAGTCCCGAAGCCGGAGGGAAGAATATTCTTTAAAAATTTACAGCCAGTAAAATTGCGGGAGGTTACAACAAACCTATTGGGACGTATAATAATATACAATACAAATATACATTTTCCGAAATAGTTCAGATGGAAATATATATTATTTTATTTTTGCTACTAATTTTTACCATAAAACATCAATTTTATTTATGTAGTAGGTTGGTAAAATGTTTACGTGAATACTGCACAAGAGTCCTGACTGCTCGCAACCGTCTGAAGCCAGCGAGACTATGGTATCCCAAAATGGGGTAAGTTGTGAAAGTATTAGTGAGTAGTAAGAGGGGAAATATATGATAAAAAGGAAGGTGAGAAATTACCTAAATCTGGTCTTTTAAAAACTAGCTAACTTTAGACAACTTTTCTATTCAGAATGGCTGAATTTTCATCGGGCTGGCACTAAAAGTATGTTTTACTCTAGAACGTGATGTAAATATACTACGCATTATTTTAAGTCAATAATTATGTTTTAAACTTGGGACCTTTGGATTTATAGCCTTTCTCCTCGATCTTGTAAGCCACCAGGCCGTTACCTAGTTGAAGTTAAGAAGCCAATTATATAACTGAATGTTAAGAAACAATAAATTTAATAATCTTCCGAGTAACAAAATAATTCGAATTGTGAGCTCCGAATAGTATATTTATCATCGCATTACCAACGTTAATTATCTTGATCTTGTGTGGTTTTATTAATAGGTATTCTTAATCCCAGCAATCAGCATTCGTCTTTCCTTTTCTGTTTGAATCCGTTCTTTTTCAAAACCCGCAATAAATAAATAGAAAAAAATTCTACTCTACGGTACCTACCTATGTTCACTTTAACCTTCACCACATCTTATCCCAACCAATTAGCCATACAGATATTAGGCTACACTGACTGAGGACTTGTTAAGAAAAGATGCATTATTAAATTTTCCACACATTTCAAGTGTTTACTTTTTTTACGTTAATACCGCAAAAGAATCCCAACTGCTCACAACATCTGAAATCCGTGGAACTATGACATCCCAAATTGGGGTTTGTTGTGAGGCTGAAAGTAGTGGGGAGTAGAATGAAATGGTGAGTACGGAGGTGGGGAAGTACCTCGCTTTTTTAAATTAACTCCACACAAGTGGTTCTGAGAAAAGCAATATTCCTCGGGGCTTATGTCATCCTTATAGATGCTGTGTATGTTTTTTTTAGCGGAGATGAAGGAGAGCGTGGATCTTTATGAGACCCATGGTTTAGAGAGGAGGAAAGGCAATTCAGATCTGGTCACAAAATACGAACACAGCCATTTGAAGCAATGTTTCAACTCTGAATGATGGTCTTTTACCAGAGCGATACTCAGGGTATCTTTCACTCTGGAACTTCCCGTAAATATACTATATATGTAGTTTAAAAATAATAAATTGGGAAAAAAACAAAAAATAATCAAAGAAAATTTATTTGCCCACGCCGAGATTTGAACCCTCGACCTTCCAATCGCTAATAGTAAATAGACAGAAATAACATAAATAACAAATCGCTGAGTTTTAATTCGTTTTTACCGATAAGACGAGATAACCTCAGTTGCAAACATTATCTTTTTATTTTTCTGCGTCTTATCTTCTTCTTCACCGAAATAAGTACGGTGATGTGAGATCAGTTTTTCCTTACTTGTGGTGCTGTAGATAAAGCACATTTCCAAATACTGAAAACTCTTTCTCGAAGAGATCTTTTTTGAGGCTTTGGAGTCAAAATGTCTAATTTATATTGGCAACAACAATTTTCTTTTAAATCATTGTAAAATTAATGTATCTTTTAAACGCTTTTTAGGGATTGTATTTTCAGTGCCTAAATAACCTAACTGTAAAGTACGAACCTTACTTACCGATTAAAGCACCTTAATATTTTTTGCTTCCATGCAATTATGGAATAATGTTTAAAAAAAAAAGATTTCAGAATTTTAAGACTTGCTTAAAAGTACACACACTTTATCCATAAAAGTACCCACTCATTTTTACAATGTTCATGTAATTCTGGTTATAAGTTAACTAAAACACTCGTAATTTTCCCGCCACCCATTTGCATAAATAACAGCGTGGCGCTAAAAAAGTTAAAAGGTCATAAAAATTCAATTTCCTCCACTTCATAAATTGCAGGTAAATTCTTAAATCCGCCTCCGCACAATGGTCAACAATCAAAGCTGATTCGGCCAGGGGTGAGGTGCGCCCCTGTACCTTGGCATTTGTGATTTCCCACGAGTACAGCCCTGCATAATGTATGCGCGGATTTACTATTTGCACACGGTTTACTCTCCGTAGGTACTACAGGTGTCGTTAAATTGGTAGAACAACTTGATGGAAGGTGAAACAGGTCCGGACTTCAATAATTAGTTTTTTTTTTAAGTTCTATTATTAATTTCAATATTTATTGTCACCTATGCGTGCCGTATAATGGTATAAGTAATATCTACATTTACATAATATATGTTAATGTAGATATTACTTACACTATTTAACAATTTTCACATGTAGTAAACACATAAATTATAGATGCCAACTGGCTTCAGTTCAATCTGAACCTTTATCAGAGTTATAAAAAAATATATTAAATAAATTAGCACTACTATCAATTTAATATATTTTACATGTATAAACAGATTGAACTGAAACTGGTTGGTGTACATCTCAAATATGTACATATACAATGAAGCGGTATTCAAACTAAGTTATTTAATTCTAGATTACATGGATTATGGGTAAAATATTTGACCAATACCTCAAGGGTCTTCAGAAAATCACGATGTCGAAATTTATGCCCGTGTTGGAAATTTTCAGGATTTGTAGGAACATGGAATTACATAAAACTCACATAACTTCAGCTGGATGGTGTCAACTTCACTTTGCACCGAATCTAAGCGTCAATACATTTAGATAGTTTTCAATTTAACACATCACAAAAACTCGTATTTTAATCAAAGAATTTATTAAAACTAGAAAATGATCCCAGAACACGATTGTTACTTTTAAGTTTATCACTGTACTGAAGTTTTCACAGGTTTGGGAAGGAATAAAGATAATAATTGGAATAATCTCCATCCCCAAGTCCTAAATATCAGAATTCCGGCTAGTTATGAATATGGAAGTTTTACTAGGGTGTACCCAAGTACCTTGATGTGTATTTTTATCTATATAAGTCAGCGATACATACTCGTTTTAATCAGAGGGCCGAATAATCAATTTTCAATATGTTCACGGTGTATTATTAGGGAGTAGGGTACCTCAGTTTGACATAGTTAACTTTGCAGTCGGTGGTGTCGCTAGTTCAGATTTTTTCATTAAAAATACCGTAAAAATAAAAAGAAAGTTGCAAAAAGGCAAAAAACCGGAAGCATGGGTACTGAAAAAGGATGTAGTAGAGAAATCCCCAACCATCCAGAGAAAGGAGATACATAACTATTATAAACCAAAAAAATCTAGGAAGATTCCTAGATTTTTTTGGTAGATACCAAAAACATCAATTTTCATGATTGCTTATAATATAATGAAGCGAAAAAATTTCGAAACTAGTAAAATAATAATGTACATTTTTATTTTTTCATTCTGAGCCGTGGATTGTATATCAGTGATCTACTCGTAAGCTAATAAAATAAATACGTTGGTTGAAGGTTCTTGTCTTTCAACCATCTTAGCTAGAAGAGCATTTTTACTGTCGTATAAACCGTCAGGAGTCAAATCTACTCTGTTGCACCCCAAGACAATGAGGATGTGCCAGTTTTATGGTTCGCAATTATATCTTTTGCAGCTTACGTATAGTAACAGACCCGCTGTTAGCTCGACGTCTGGGCTACAGAATTGCTGCAGTCTTAAATTCTTTTAAGGGCCCATCAGCCCGAAATTGACTTTAAAAAACGCAGGATTTAGCTCATCCAATTCGACACCTCTAACCTCAGCGAAGGTCCCAAATGAGGGGCGACATGTTTAATAGTGAAAGAGAAACGCCATTAAAGAGTCGCTATAAACGGGGGCAAGAGGTGTCCGCTCGGCCCGTCCGCTTTACGACGGACTTTTATGACTTCGGAGTTCGGAGTGGCTGAGATCATGTCCGACCAGACCAAGAATCATTTATCTTTTATATTTTGCGAATTGAGATCGAACCGCGTCGAATCGGGATGCGCAAGTTTATTGAGGGGGTGTTGGTAATTATGCATGTTAGATTTTTTTAGTGTGGTTTTATTGGCCAGTAAATCACTTGAGGATGTTTCTTACTAGGTGTCTAATATTTTATTTTCTGTGAATACTGCACAATGGTCCCTGCAGCGTATTTCGTTTTCCGTGTTCAATACGAGGCAACCATGCCTCGAAATCAACACGGATTTGTATTAAGTACCATTTTTTCTGCACGGGTTTGTAACGCCAATCCCTTCCCAAACCCGTGTTCAGTGCGAGGCACGCACAATATAATGGATGGGCAATAAAACGCAAACATCCTTGCTAATAAAATAAATAAAAACACTTTATAATATAGTACTTATAACACTTTATAGTACCAATCTTATAAAATAAATTCTCTAAAATAAACTCGCATGTCATCATAATTTTAAAAAACATCCCAGGTTTGTTTGGTAAAGCAGGGTTTGTCTAGCGGGTATGTGTTATTATTCTAAATATTTCTTTCAATATAAAAACACTTTATTAAATAGTACTTAAAACACTTTATAGTACCAATCTTATAAAATAAATTCTCTAAAATAAACTCGGATGTCATTATAATTTTTAAAAACATTCCAGGTTTTGAATGATTTGTTTAGCAAAGCAGGGTTTGTCTAGCGGGTATCTGAAATTATTCTAAACATTTATTTCCATATTCTGGTGTTATGAATACAGGTACAAACTTGTCTATAATGCATTCACTTAATATGCCTCGTACTGAAAACGGGTTTGGGAAGGTAATTGGCGTTACAAACCTGTGCACAGTATGATGCCGCTTGCCTTCTATTGGACACGGGTTTGGAGAAAAAATGGCATTACAAATCCGTGTTGATTTCGAGGCATAGTTGCCTCGTATTGAACACGGAAAAGGAAATACGCGCCGCTGCATGTAGCGAGTGGGTTATGGTGACCCCGATTGTTGAGGTAGTTAGATATGTTGTGAGGTTGAAGTAAAGTGGACGTGGAAGAGAGAGGTTTGGTTTTTTTGGATTATCAGATCTGGTCACTAAACACGACTAAAGCCATTCCAAGAAACAAAATTTCGGTACTGAATCGTGGTCTTTCGTCAAGTTAATTCTGATCTTGGTAACTGATCATTGGAAGGTGCTCACCACTCACAAAGGAAACAGATGGTTTCCTCCTTCACCGTTCATATCAGGACTCTAATTTTTGTTTATAAATAAGCTACTTTTTATTAAAATGACTCTATACCTCAAATATCCGGACATACTTTGTTAGCAGGCAGCTGATCATACTATGTGCAAAAGTTTTAACGGGTTGCCAATTGGCATTTGACGCGATTCGTTCAAATGTCGAAAATTAAAAATGGCGCTAATAGCAGATTTGCTATAAATCAAAAAAATTAGTTTGGAAACCCCAAACTTAGGCAGCTGATATGTATTTTAAAGAACTTGTTTAGTTCTTCTTTAAAGTTTGACCGATGTGTGAGGATTCAAATTGTTTTCTAGGAGTACATTTATCCACAAATAAGATTATAATACAAATTAAAGAAAAACACACATCTTAAACTTTCCATTAAACACATCAAGTCATTCAGACTATATCTACATTTAATATCTCCTGGAAAACTTGCTGTTAATGGACATTATACACTATGACACATTCGCTATCCGGAGCACTAACCCAACCCATCCCAACCCTTCCGGGCACACTCCCGAACCCCTCCAGCGTCCCCTGCTGGGGATCTAATACATACCCCAGTCTGGGTATAGTGAACTGCCAACTAAAATCTGTGTTTATTAGCAAATTGTCGTGAAATTTATACACACTACGGCTGGGGTGAGAAAATTGTTGATTATCTGAAAATAGCAGCAGCACTAGCAATATTTGTCAGTTAGAACTCAATAATAAATCCATGTGGTAAATATATAAACTAATCGGAAGGGAAAAGTTTAAATAAACATTAACGTAATAACACTAGTAACGAAGCATAGACTAAAGTGATTAGGTACCTATAACAATACTAATATTTTACACGGCCTCCGGTGTCGAAACAAAGACTCTCAACTACCAACCCGGAGGTCACGGATTCAAATCCCGACGTACCTTCTTCTGTCTTTCTAAAACGCGTAACTGATGTATGTTTAGCAAACCGCAGCAAAGCACCCAGCATTTTACTCGATTTCGAGCGTTTCAAATCAATTTTTGTTTTTTAGATACTCGTTACTTTGATATGATCATTATGTTATTACATTTCTTGCAACTTTCCATACAAACATCTAGTTTTTATTGCAATTATTTTTAGATGGCACTAACGCAGACTAGTGATTAATCACGGGATATCATAATTTTAGGCTTGATATTTGCATCTGAGACCATGGAAAACCACGAAGTCTGACTTTACTTGATAATATTAACTCTAAGAAATTGGAAAAAAAAAATGCACATTTTAAAATTTAGAATTCAAATATTTGTTCGTATAAAAATAATAAATAATACGTACATACTTTTCGGTATGGCAATATAAACAATTTTCTGATAAAGATTTTATATTATAGGTAGGTACCTACTTTATCGCTTGTCTGAATCCTCCAAATACTTCCAATTTTTCATATGAAATTTAAATTCAAGGCAAAAGTTCTGGAATTCATTGAACTGGAGTAACAGACAGAGTCACAACTGAAATTAATATTTTTATTAATATACTGGCAATGCTCATAGGTCTGAAGGAAGAGTCTGATGCTCCAAACAGACTGGTTTATCAGTCTCATATAAATGTTGCAAAGCTCGGCAAAGGGGTACTTCTCCATGTACCAGAATCACATGCTTTAAGTGACCTGCCATTTGGTCTAAAGTCAGAAATTTTCTCTGAAAACTTTACATGTCAATTGAGAATACATTTAAAAACGGCAGTACCATTCAGAACCATAAGCTTGTTTTTACGATAGTACAACATTACCAGACATATGCGTACCTAACTTATTAAACAACGTAAAGAACTTTTGAGGTTCTTCCATCACAAAACGGCGCGGCATTTCATAAATCTTAGCAATTACAATTATATTATTTACGTGTTGCGAATAAAATAAACCTACGACAATTTTCCAAAAGAAGTGCTGCAAGCAAGGTGAAAATGGTAAGTAAATCACCTGACACTAACTTTGTTGTGCCACAGGGAAGCACACTAGGACCTCTTCTATTTATAATTTACATCAATGCGACCTTAAACTTCTTCTTTCGAATTGTGCGAGGGCATCAGAGGGGAAAGTGAAGATATGCGAGCCAGTCCAAGGCCTCAGGCGTCATGAAGGCGTAATGAATGGAGCGGGCATTCATTGACCACATTCGGTGGTCTATCCCGCACCGTATTCACACATCGCCGACTTTTTAAGATTCCATCGTGTGAGCACAATGGATATGGGAGCACCATATCCTGTTGATGGCGGACCAGAGTTTACGAGGCAATGAGAACCAGACTGTGTCTTAGTGAGGTCTTGTATCAGATGAACATTTCCAACGCTGGCCGATTGCCACTCAAGTCTCCACCTATCTTCTGAGGAGAGAGGCATTCAGAAGAGGCTTTTTCTCTCCATCCAGAAGGGCTTTCTGGACTTCAAGTGGCATGCCGGGTGAGAGACGATTCATCGTGGAAAAGTATTGAGCTTTTTTTGATGCGCCTTCTTGTTTCTCTATTTCAATTTGGGAGGCTGGTATGAGTACCGCCACCCCTGTAACCATTTATTGGCTAACCAACACCCTGCAATAGGTAACTCCAAACAGTTCGCTAAAATTGTTGACTTTTCAGGGGTGCCAGGATTAATAGAGGTGAGTTTTGTATAGGTCCTTGCGGCAAATACGTTTACCCACCTAATCGGTGAGAGATCCGGTGAAAATCGTTGAGGGAGATCTAACCTAGACCTCTCCAGCTGGCCCATTGCCTTGCATTGCAGTAAGAGGGGTGTATTCATACATCCGTCACTCCTGGGCACACCGACTCCCAGATTCTTTCCCCCTCATACCTTTTTCCTTCTCAGAACTTCCTCTCATTTTTTACCTAAAAAGACCCACCACATAGCATCTTCAAAGATGACACAGGTAAATATTCGGAACAAACGTCAACGGTTAATACGCACTTTTTTTAAATAAAACCTTTAGATTCTTCTTAATTACCACAAAATACAATTATTTGCATTGGAGGAGGTTGAAAATGTTACATTTTTAATTTTAGTTACGTAAATTGAAAATTTGCTTTCGTATTTAGACAACGGTTCACCATATGCAATTTGTAATGATTATTGTCATTTTATTATGTTGGTATTACTGACACTATATGGAAGGCTACATCATACCGTAACTGACTTCATGGCAATATATTCAAAGGCGCGTAACCGAAAAAACCTATACGCTAGGTTTGTGTAACATGGTTTGTGATTCAAAAGAAAGTGCCCCTGTATAACGCCTACTCACGTCAAGGCAAGAAAAACATCCCAGTTTTCAAGTAATTTAGCGGCTACGCTAGGTTTGTGTAACATGGAATGTAAAACATCAGTAATACCAACATATTAATAACAATAATATGGCAAACACAGTGATTTGACAGTGTTAAAGCAAATTTTCAATTTACGTAACTAAAATTAAAAATGTAACATTTTCAACCTCCCCCAATGCAAATAGTTGTCTTTTATGGTAATTAAGAAGAATCTAAAAGTTTTATAAAAAAAAGTGTGTATTAACCGTTGACGTTTGTTCCGAAGAATTACCATGACACATGATCTGAGGGATTTTTTTCCTTAGGGCCTTCTGTGTGAAGCTCAGGGCTTTCTGTTAGATTATCACTAGTACAATTAAAAAGTATATATATGTATACGTTTGATCCTGATGAAGTAAACATTGTTTACGAAACATGTTGATTGTGTACCAATAAAAGTGATATAAACAAAGTTATTTGTCTTTTTATTAAAATATAAAGGTGTTAGATTATTAATTATTAATTGTTTTTGTATTTAATTTGCTGCACTTCAATTATTTAAAAAAAAATAATTTAAATTATCAAGTTCTGCAAGTATTTCAGATTTTATTTTCGTTACAGGTATTTCGGCAATCCACTTTGAGACTTGATAATACTTATTTATATGATTTTAAATGTCAATCTTTGAAGGCGTCTAAATCAATTTATTATCGGTTAAACCAATTTTCTGAGGAACTAATTGAAATAGTCGATACTATTATATGGGGTTTTTTTGGAATCTATTTTCCCCGCGCTGAAACATATTTAAAAAAATCTAAAATACTCGCAGAACTTGATAATAACACTATTATATTTTTAAAAAATGTTTACAAATGATAATCCAACAGAACAATTATTTTAACCATAAAATAATTTTAATCGTATGATTTTCGTGGTTCAGTCAAAATAACTGATCATTATCATTATAAAATCCATGTATTTATTTTAGTCGTATTATTATATTAATCTAAGTAAACGACTTTGTATTCGTATAAATAATGTTGTTTTGTGATTCAATAATTATTGTACACAAAAATATTATGTTATTTGCTTTTATTTCATCCCGTAGATAAACACCATATTTGGAATCCATAATATTTACAAAACTATTGATCAAATATATTTTAATCGCGATTTTATGCCAATTTCGTAAAACACACAGCAAATTCGGTAAATAGTAAACGCTTAACAAACTATTCACTTTGTTTAAGTAAATTAATTGTCCATTTCAAATCAACGGGAATATAAATGGGAACAACCCAGAAAAATATTTGCTTTGCGTAATTTAAAAGCGAATCGAAATTCTGCAACTGTACGAGTAGTTCGGCTGCCAGGGGTCGTTCAAGATTTATTACTGCAGCAGTAAAAGTGTTTCCATCAGTTTTTAATTAAAAAATGTGTCTTCTTAAAAATTGGTGAAGCACTCAGTGAGGCCTACATTAGAAAATCATGTAGTAAATGTGTAAATTGACTATATCAAATAAAAAAAAAAATTTAAAACAATGATGAGAACTTTTATGAAAATGACTTAGGCTGAATAGTCTAATTTGATTCTCGTTAATATATATGGCCTTACTTATAAAAGGGTTTTATATTTAATACAATAAATTAATGTATTATTAATTGTGCGAAATTTAAAACACTTACTGAAACATGAAGGATCAATGTATATTATAACTAAGATTATGTGGTTTTAGATTCTCGCATTTAAGGTGGAATTTTATTCCCAACAACTATCTACATATTTCTCCAAGCATTAAAAATTGCAAATAAAAATGTTTCTAAAATGTTGTGCAAAGACATCCACATATTTTCGGTATCCGGAAACTGGAAAAAGACGGAAACTGATCTGAAAAATGTAGTATATGTAGTAGTGAAGTGTCGATTTTGTTGTATAACTTTTTTTCATTTGAGCTCTAGTTTTCGACTAAATTGAGTTCAATAAGTAATGATATTTCTTTGGAAAAAATTGAATAAAAAAAATTGATGCAATATTTTACATTACAATCCAATAATTTAAAACAAAATGTATAAAGTTGGTATTAAAAAAAAAATGAAAATAAATTTAAAATGTAATTTTCAATAAAAATTTAAAAAAAAATTAAAAATTTAACTAAAATAGGCGTACCTTTATTATGACTAATGTATTTGAGAGTGATATTTTTTATTATTTTTTATTTGTTTATTTTAAAATTGCTACATATTATAATATTACTGGTCTTCCATTAAAAGCATTAGCTTATGGATGGAAGAAGAGTTTACATTTTTTCATATATGTACAAATACAGTTACGTGTACAGTTAATACAATGCAGTTAGGTAATACATGTACAATTACTATTTACTATAGTCATGAATTTTAATATATAGGTGCACTTAATAACTTAATACAGACACATGGCAATCAGACCCGTAAACTAAAAGATACAAACATAAATGTATTCAGTAAGAAGAAAAATAAGTGTGATTTTTAGTGTGATATTCTCGAAAATACTTTTTGATGGAGTTCAACAATTGAACTTTGTTTCTTATGCTTCTGATTTCTATTGGCAGGTTATTGATATGTGTTTTATATTGGCTTTGTGTACTGTGAATATATGTTACAAATTTTTGATTATATTTGTTTTTTTTTTTTTTTAAATTTTGTAACCGAATTTAATTTTACTCTTTTTTTTATTTCAAGTTATTTAATTGATCGCGGGGTTTATTAAAGGGTTTAAAATCAGTCTTTTAAACTGCGTTTAGTTGTCGAAAAAATGTTAAACAAAAAAAATTAAATGACCAGATCGAAAAAAAAAATTGAAGCGATGTAGATTTAACAGTTTCCTGGTTGTACTACGCGTTTCCGGGTATCACTTATAATTAAGAAGATTAACAACAGGGGTAAGTACGAACTAAAAAAATACCTAAGTTATTAGGTCCATACATAGTTCTCTTAGTGTTGTTAAAAAATAAAATTGTCGTGCATACTTTAATATATTTCTATGCAATAATGGTATCAGATTGTCTACTTCACAGATGAAATTCTCAGCCGAAATATAATATTATTAAAAGTAAAATGATTTAAAAACAAAGTAGTTGATCTCCCCGGAAGTGAAGTAACAGCCGGAAACGTCAGCAGTCAGCATATATTGATATCGATTAAACTGTCGTTCTGCATCATCCCCGGAGGCTGATCCGCTCGATCTGCAATATCCACTACGAGTACCACATCGAGGCAAAAAACACTGCCTTCATTTCGACTCTCTTCATTGCATCGCTCGCTAGTAAATAATACGAGACTTCACCATTACGTTCTCAAAGATTACATGTATGCTGTGTAATCGACAGTTCCATAATCTCATCTATGTACTCGTACGTACCTATTTATCACGGTGGAAGTAAAAGTTGTACTAATTTTACTCAGTTGTTAAAATTTCGCTTTCGTCATTAGATCTTTTTGTTATTATTATTTATTTATTTATTTAACGCCCAGAGTGCTTTTACATGATTGGTAGTACAATTTTAACATGACAGATAATTTTGAAACTTAATAATTATAAAAATAAAATAAAATTAGATAAATAATTTACACAAGTCAAAGTCATACAAAAACTGATAAATTCGGCGAATTCTTATATATTATTATCAAAATTTACAAAAATACAAGATTTGTTTCGGAATAAATATTTTTCATGATCCACAAAATTCATCACGTTTATACTAAATACGTCATCATCACCTAAGTATAGATTTACCGTAGTGCGAAATCGTTGTATCGGAGAGTGGGAAATGTAGTTACTCTTATGAATGCTGCAGTAGAATAGTGTATTTTGTCATGTTTTTACTATGGGTATTCGTAAGTTTAAAAGTTTCAGGGTTTCGTAACAGTCAAATTTAGAGTTTAGTATTTTGAAAGAAAAGGAGTCATTTAAACGGAGCAAATGTAGATTTTTAACAGTATCATCAAAATAATAATTTCGGTTTTCTGTCTGCGATTATAAATCTGGTTTAATGAACTTTCTTAGATTTTAATGTTATTTTTTTATTATTATGTACGGACTTGTAATATGGCATTAAAATAGATTTTTTTTTAAATTATCATTAGTTAAGAATTTAGACAAGTGATCAAGTACCTACCTGTATACCTAATGTTTTTTTACCAGATAATTATTCTAATTCTATATTTGAAATAAGTTTTTCTTTTGTTTAAAAATTTCTTAGGACCGATTGTTTGACAGAATTTGAACAATTCATTAAATTTCGAAGTTTATTTTCAAATTCTGTAAAATTTCTATTTAAGTCTTGTTCTTATTTCATTTCTGTTAAGCAGCTGGTCCATAATGATATCATAACAGAACTTTATTTATTTATTTAATTTTATTTAGTAAAAGATTATACATTTATATACATTATTTAAGAAATTTTTTGACTGCCCAACTAGGAGGATTCCCGTTTTAGGACAGTCAAACTAGGATGAGTATTAACATACGGAACATGTTCTGAAAATAATATAACAAACAAAACAAAAATAAAAGATTAAAACAAAGTTACTGTTCTTTGTTTAGCAAAGTTTTAAAAAAAATAACATTAACTACTTTGGTAGGTACTTAATTACAGAGGATTAAAACCTATAAATATAAAACAAACGTGTAAACATTGCATATCATAGTCCTACACAGATGGGTTGTATAAAATAAGGAAAAAAGAGAAGAGAAAGAATTAAAAATAATAATAATAATAACCAATTAATACAGGAAAGATAATTGTGGTTTGCTTAGCATAGTTATTTAAAATATCATAGAAGTAATATATACATACTTAAAAGTAAATTATTAAAACATAATGGTATCTTGTGTTTGCATTTCAAATAATACCTAGTCCTACATACACATTTTATACAAAAGAGAACTAGAAAGAGAACAGAAACAATAAAATGAATCAAACAATTAATAGATGGTTATTATTGTTGTTTGATTTGTATAGTATTAAAATAATAATAAAGTAATAGGTATAATGTGTACTTTTAACTGGTGTTGCATTCCATAAGCCTATTGACATATTTTGTATAAATATAAATGACAAAGAGAAGAAATAAAATAAAATAGAATATGAAATTAAACATAATATTAACGTAATAGGTAGGTACATATATACACATAATGATAAAGATTAGAACATAAAGGTATCTTTAACATTTTTTTTTGAGTTTTTGTTGATTTTTTGGTTTGTGTTTGATTTCATTTTTTGTGTAGTAAAAGTTCACTCTCCTTTCTACCTAATTGATGAAGCCAGTTAGTGGCCAATTTACGAACAACACCGGTGCTTTCGTTTTTCCAAAAATCAGGCATTAAGTTGTATAGTTTTGGACCTAAGAATGAAAAGTGTCTTTGAGCGAGAGATGTTTTAGTTGTGAGTGGTACAATTGGATTTCTCCGTGAGTGGCGGGTGTCGTGAAAGTGGTTAATAGATGGGTAGAGGTGGCGTTGTTGATGGGTGTTTAAAATTATTTTTCGCATGTACAGTTGTCTAACATCCAGAACTCGGAACTCTTCAAATAGTGGATCGCTGTGATATCTAAATTGTTTTTTGAGAATTACCCTTAGCAGAGATTTTTGAGCTTTCGCTAATTTGTCCAAAACTGTTTTTGCACAGCCACCCCAACCTAAGGATGCATAGTCTAGAAGTGACCCACACATAGCATCATATATTAGTTTCAATTCTTTTTTACGTAAGATATTTCTGATTGTCATAAACATGTACGTAAGCTTTCTAACCTTTGTGGCAACTAGATCTATGTGTCCGTCCCATCTAAGATATTTGTCTAATATAACACCAAGGTATTTTATACTGTCTACGCATTCTAATTTATAGCAATTACAGGTAGTTGAGTCAGTGCATTTGTGTATAAGAATTTTATATGCTTCCTTGGGTTGGCCCGCTTCTGTCGCACTAAATCGTATAAATTTGGTTTTTTCCGAATTGAGTGTCAACAGATTACGGTCCAACCAAAGTTTAAGCTGTTTTATTCCATCTTCTGCTTTGCAGTGTACATAGTACCATGTTCTTCCTTCAAATATTAAGACAGTATTATCTGCAAATGTGATAATGTGATTGGAAAAATTGCTGTTACATAGATCATTGATATAAATACTGAACAAAATAGGTCCTAAGGTACTCCCTTGGGGTACACCAAATTCTACAAGGGCCGGATCGCTAACAGTATCATTAATTTTATTTTTTTGGTGTCTGTTAGTTAAGTAACTACACATCCATTTGTAAAGCTGTCCCTGAATACCTATAGCCTTTAGTTTTTTTAGAAGTATTTTATGCGAGATGGTATCAAAAGCTTTGGCAAGATCTAAAAAGAGAGCGATGGATTTATTACCCCGGTCAATATTATTGGAAATAATATCCGCCAGCTTAGCAATAGCATTTTCTGTTCCTAGACCTGGTCGAAAACCGAACTGGTTATTAGATATGATTTTATGACTTTCTAGATAGAGTGTGAGACGATTTTTTACGATTTTCTCGATAATTTTTGAGAATGAGTTGAGTAGAGATATTGGCCGATAATTATGTATATCCGATTTGTTCCCATTTTTATGAATCAATATAACAACTGATTGTTTTAGGTGGTTTGGGAATGTGCCTGTCTTGAAACTAAGGTTACAAATGTATGCAACAGGACTCGCTATTAGTGGTTTCAATACTTTCAGCAGATTTGAGGAAATTTTGTCTGGCCCACAGGCATTTGAAGACTTAAGCTCATCTATCATTTTCATGACTTCATTAATCGTTGTTTGAATCTCGTCTTTTTTAAGACTAAGATCAGTTGTAGGTATGTTGGCTAGTTCAGATTCAGTTTTCTTACATTTTTCAAGGATTTTATTTGCGAGAGAGGCTCCTACTGAAGTGAAATAGTGATTAGCAAAATTAGCCATCAATTTGGGGTTAGTAGTACTTGTGTTTTTAATATCCAATGACTGTATGAAAGACGATTTGCTGTTTTTTGATTTGGTAATTTTACGAAATATTTCCCAGAAGCGTTTTGGAGTTATGGTGTTTTCATATATATTTTTTTTGTAGAAATTTTCTTTGGTGGACATAATTAGTTTTTTACATAAGTTTTTATATTTCTTGTATTGTTCTTGAACTAGAATATTATCTGGTTGTCTTTTAGCATTTTTGTGAATTTGATTTCGTCTGTGGATGGATTTGACTAGGCCAGGGGTGATCCATGGCATGAGTTTAAATTGTTTGTTCGGTATAACTTTGTTAATAGTGTAATTAGATATGTAGTATTGTAATTTAGTGATAAATTGATGCATTGCTTGCTCAGTGTCAGTCTGGTCTATTACGTTTTGCCACTTTTCTGTTGACAGCTCCTCAATTAGTGCTTGATAATTTATTTTAGAAATATATTTATTTTTAGGAGGAGAGGAAGGCTTATTTCTTAGGCCGAGCGCTGTGGTATAATGATCTGAAATTGTTGTGTGTATAACAAACGAGTCTGTGAAATCAATGTTTTTAACGTTGATGTGATCCAAGCAGGATTTACTTGTACCTTGTACTCGAGTGGGGGTGTCAATTATCGGAGTAAAAGCATTTTCGGTGAGAAAACATAAATAATCATCGGATTGGCGATGATTGTCAAGAATAGTATTAATATTCAAGTCTCCAATGATTATTTGGTGTTCTGGGTTATCTGTGCTGTTAATGATAGAGTGGAGTGAATTAAGAAAGGAATCAATGTTGTGGAATGATGGTGATCTATAGATTGCAAAAATGCATAGTTTTTTGTTAAGCACAATTTTTAGACAGTTTGCTTGTGATAAAGTGAGTTCATCAACTTGTGTCTGTATACCTTCCCTGACATAGATTACAATACCACTAGCTTTATTTATTATACTGGTTGTGTGGTATTCAGTATAATTTTGTATCTCTTTGGAAGTGAAGTATTTATTAATCCAGCACTCAGTCAAAACTAGCAAATCAAATGTAAAATTAAGTTGGTCAAGAAATACGAGAAAGTCATCAATGTTGGTAATACTTCTTATGTTCTGGTGAATAATTTTCAGACCCTACGATTCCCAACAATATTTTTTCATGTCTTCGGGATTATCAATCACATTTTTGTTACATGTGAGCATGGTTTCTTCGGGGATATCAAAAGATACTTGAATCATTTATATTTTCTTTTTTAAAGTTATTTAAGTATAACCACAATGATAAGATTTGGGAACGTACCGATGTGTGTGTGGTGTTTAAGAAGAATAATATGTGTATTCTTGTATTAGTGAGTCATAGTGTGAGAAGAATATTTTCAGAGGTAATGTGGATAGCCCGTGATTCTGTTGTTTGGCGTACGTAGACGCGTCCTGGTTTCACCCATACGTAAGCTAGCTTTTTTTTCCGTAGCCGTCTTCTTCGCCAGGTAAAGTAAGCGTTTATTTGTCGATGTTAAGTGTTCCGAAATATAAACTGGTGTACGCGGTCCGACACTTCGGACTTCCGGTCGACTTGAATCGACATTTCGCAGAACTTGAAAGTTACATTTGATTTTTAGTATTATCAATCCTTAATTATTTTAGCACTAGTTTATGCAAAAAAGACTGCAAAAATTAAACGCCGCCATTTAAAACATCCATAAAAGTTTCACTCAATTATTTTTTCTTATTTATAAAGATTATAATTATTAATTAATTTACCTCATTCGTAGGGACCAAGTACGAATCATATTAATAGTTCAACTATTTTGACCTATGCAGGAACTGGACTAGCAAAAAGCTGTGATATATCGAACGTAATTTTTCCTTCACCGGACATCGACCATAAACAATTCTTAATTTTATTCTTTACTCCTTAAATCGTCGCAATCGCAGAACTTAGTGAAACAAAATATCCACCTAACTCAAATAAGCTTATCTTATTATTTAATCGGATGCCTTCTGGTCATCACATATCGGAAAGCGTATATATTAAAACAAACAAAAAAACAACCTCGCTAATAACAACACGGGCAATATTTTTTGTGAGATCTTTCGTTTAACCCCTCAAGCCTCGGGGGGAGGGCTTTCTAGCCAAAACATCACATTCCATTAGAGCCTCTCAAGGACAGATCTGATCTGGCGTCCATACGTTTTTTTTCTTCTATAATGCGGAGGTCTGTAATTTATTCGTCGTTGGAAAGAAAAATAATTATTCTTCTCAGTTTGTCTCAAATATTTGTACTTAATTCTGTGGATAATTTCCAAAAACATTGTAAACGTGTGTGATTATAAATTCAAAGTCAACAGTAGAAAGCAAAAAAATATTTATTTTTATTTATTGTTTAAACAGCAAAAATTGCGAATTGGCAGTTTTCTTATTTAATACCCGCAAACAAGTAATATGTTTTCTAAATATCGAATTCTTTCTAGAGAAGTACGGACGTTTCAAATCAAAATATTTTGATAGTTTTTTTTTGTTAAAATTTTCAAGTTTAATATTAAAATTTTATTAACTAGAAATATCAATGTTTTCTTCAAATACAAAAATTAAAAAAAAAAACAATTCTATTGAATTTGAAATTGAAACATGTCGGTTTTTTACAAACAATAAACGTGGTAAAAACTAAGTATTCTATTAATATCGAATTAAAATGGTGCCATAAAATCAGCTTGCTCTATTTAAAGAAGTAATTCTATTTAGTTTTTTAACAACAACTTTAAAAATCTGAAATATATTTATTCATTTACGTAAAGTACCTCAGAAGCATTCCGATATTCCTTGAAATTGTCGTTGTTGAAAAATATTTTAAAGTCTGTTAGTTAAGATTTAGCAGGTCATCCAAATCCTCGTTGCCTCGCCCCTGTATTAAATGGATATTGCCTACCGACTACTTATCTCGTTCGTGTAAATACAAGGATATTTTTGTCAACAAAAACTTGAAAGGCTTTATTACTTGACCCGTTATTTGAAAGAGTTAATTTTTAATAATGGCTGATATATCTGCGATTCATTCAACCGATCAGGAAAAACTAAGTAGTTACAACATAAAATCGTTATCCGTTAACAAAACTATGAGAATTTTTATCGTTACGTAAATACCTATAAATAAAGAAAGATTTCATTTTAACCCGAAGTCTTCGGTTCTCATATAAACAAGCCTGAGCAGAAAGCTTGGAAATATTATTTTTTAGTTCCAATCGAGGACTTAGTACTTTTACGAATCTTTGGTATCTACTACTACTTTTCTCCCAACTCAGATCGCTGCTCTATAGTGTTAAGTCTTAAAATGAGAGCACGGAGTGTAGAATCGCAGATGGTTCTGTTATTGAATATTTGGAATACAAAGCCATAACGACGAACATCAAAGGCGGTGTTAACGCGTCGGAATATTGGAAAAGTGCTGAGCAGAGCCGGGATTTGTATGTTTGCCTTTTTGTAAGAATTCCTTCTTTTTTACAAAAAATAATATTGTAAGTCTGCTAACAGAAGGCTGGCGTTATTATTAAACTCCCGCGCGCTGGGATGAATTCCATCGAAGAATGCGGGCGGTTGGGTATCGGGACTCGGGAGTCAAGGCTTCACCCTATTTCCTATAGCCTTAGCCTATGAAATGCTGAGAAATTACATTCTGATAACAATGATTATGCAAGACGTTGATTGATTTTCAATTTTAGTTATACGAAGCGCTATTAAATGCGTGCAAAATAAAATGACGGGAATCCACTTTGGTAGGAAACGAAATACAAGCAATTTGAAGGTTTTTATAAGTACTTGGAGAAGTTGATCAGGGATGGGAAAGGGCGTAAAAAATTGTAAGAAATCTACTTACCTTGCTAAATCTAAATCAATTTAGTTGGAATCACTCTCTTGGGTTTCTTCGCAGTAACACTTCACTTTTTTGTTGTTAAATGCGAATACTAAGTACCTTAAGTAAAAGTGGTGAAACGTGACAATGTTGCCTTGGCAATATTTTTTGTCATTTACTCAACCGTAATTAATATTATTTTCATTGAAAGAACAGATCTGTCAGTCCTTTTTGCTTCTTCGCCTTCGGTTAGACATTAGTTAAATTATTTAGAATGGTTTGAGGATCGCACATATTAATGGACATAGGTACTTCCAAGTACTACTAAATGCAGCTACGTGCTAGTTTCGTGAGTGATTGTTTTATTTCAGCCGTATATTAGTACTCACAAATATTGTAATCTTTTTTTATGTGAAAGCTTCTTTAGCACCGTTTTGAATTGAATCTCGATGAAACAAAAAATAGCGACACTAAAAAGAGACAAACATACATATATCTATAGGATTTAGCTTGCGAGATAATAAGATATGATGTGTTATGTAGTGTTATCACACAGTGCGTCCTATTATCACGGTCTCCTCTTTGTGCAGTGCTCCGTAGCCTCTCCAATATTTTTTAAAAATTTGGTGTTTATATTATACTAAATAATTCTACAATTATCCTACTCCTGATACTCTGAATTCCTCTCATTCTTTCGAAGTTTAGTTTTCCGAAGGTTTCCCTTCTACCGCTTGTGAACTGCACATTTTTTTGGTTTTTTAATTTATTACAAAATTAACGAAAGTATTGCAAAGTTATTGACTTATTGAAAGTATAACGACATGGAAAATGAAAAACACTTTTGGACTGTCGAATTACTTGCATAACCTTTTAGTTCTATTTGATTGCAGATATCTGAAGAGAAGTTACCGCTGATAGGCACAGTGAATTATTTATATAGAAAAAAAATTTTTGGAAAGTCAGTGAAAATAACGAAACACTATTCAAGTAATCTTGAAGTAGGTAACACTCGTTCTATGTAGCTGCAATACAATTATATTGAAAACTTTTGAAAAAAAAAACAGAATTGAATTTACACCTAGAAAACAAGCAGACTTTCAATCAGACCACGTGACTCACCGTCCGCATAAAAATCTGGGGTTACAAAGCTCGCTGCAACACCTCAGTGATTTGGGCTCCTCCGAAGTAATTTGTCAACATCCTTTGTGGTAAGTAGGGCCCCCGTGATGCACTGCCTTCCCCCTCAGGGCCCCCAGAGGCTGTGTTGGCACTGCGGGATCATCCCCTGCACTTTATATATCTAGATCAAGGTGGTATCTTCTGTTTTTTCGCTGCAAAGCCCTTTATAGTTCACTCTCCGTGATTTATGGTAATCGATTTGTTTTTGATCCTGCGGTCATGGGAAAATTGGGAAACGCATAGTTGCTGATAGAATTTTAATATTGCGTGGTTGATGAATAAAAAACATTTATTTTTCCCTCTAAATAAATTAGTTTACTGAGTTCATTCATTGCACGTTAGTAAATTAATTTGTCAGTCTAATGGTTTCGTTGGTCATTAAACACAATTGTGAAGAACCACATTACGATACGCAGCAATCAATGCTTGTGAATAGAAGAAATTCATATAGTAACCCTTATTATTTATTATAAATAATTTTGACTAAATTTTAACTTTATTTTAACTAAATTTTGACGGCATCTGTTTCACAATATTGCTTCATGTTATCTTATACAAAATTAAGCTAGCGATGTGATTTTAATTTGAAAATGTAATTTTTGTGAATTATTTGAATTTTATACATTTGAAAATAATTCGATAAAAATATCATTGATATTATTATGAGTACGTCTTGTAAAAAACTATATATCGAATTTTCTGAGTAAATTAGAATTATCATAATGTTTTTGGAAACAAAAGGCAGTTTCTAATTTCTTATGCTTGATACCATGGAAATTTTTCAATTTCATATAATTTTTTTAAATTAGGGAGGTGTGTATAGGTACCGCCGCCCGGGAACAATTTATTGGATAAAATACCCCTCTGACAAAGGTCACCCCAAGTACTTTGCTGTATGCTGTTTAGCAGGGGTGCCCGGGTTCATGGGGTGAGATTTTTCTGGGTCTTGGCGGCAGATGCGTCTGCCAACGGACTTCGTGGTGGGCCGAATTGAGAAAGACTGGTTCAGGGAGGCCTTTTTACCAATTGCCTTGCACCGCAGTTGGAGGGTGGGTTTATCCGTCCGGCTTTTCTGGACACTCTGACCCCGAGATTCTTACCCACGCCTCATACCTTTTTCCTTCCCAGAACTTCTTCTTCTTCCTTTCCCTAAAAAACCCTCCACACAGGTTAAAAGATGCTTATCATCCTCATAGATGACATAGGCCCCAAGGGAAATTAATTTCATCAGGGCCTTCCGTATGAAGCTAATGCTAAACAAATTTAAAAAGAGCATGATGTCAATAATACATATTGTTTAATGCGCATACATATACACACACATACTCACCCTCACACACCCACCTTCCCACTACATACATTACATAAATATATTCCATAAATAAGACACTAAAATGAAACGTATAATAGGTACTAGCCATGTAATATACAAATTAATTGATTTTTTTTTCACCATTGTGTCTAATGTACGCTTTGTTTCTGTTTATAAATAAAATTATAATAAAAAAAGAAGGAATTCGGTAAGAAACTTTTATCAAAAATGTCACATAGATTAATCGTTATGTATACCCACGTTTTACTACATATTTGTAACCCCATGAAATGCATTCGATACGTTCCATTACGGCGATTATTATCTCCATTGAAAGTAATAGCCGAAGTGTAATGTAAATACAGTGTATAATATCTCAAGGCCAGGTCACGTCCAGCCCGAGGGCTTTCGACCCCAAAGTGATGCCACTAATCTTCCTGCGGCCCCTGTATCCATCCCTTAACCCTGCCGCGTACAACGCACACTACACGCTCCCTGCTTGCTCCCTGAGTTTTCCCTGCTTTCCATCTGCATCCTCCCTGCTTTCCCCCAACTTCCATCCCCACTCATAGCTCGGGGTGTTCTATGCCCGATCCGCAATCTGACGGTTTGGATAAAATAAGATGTGGCCTAGTAGCTACCTGAACTATGATATTACAGGCCGAAACATGTTTCATTTCACCTTGCCACGGTTACACGCGCTGTTTGGGGAAACTAGTGGAGGCACAGTTAACTGGCTTATTCAACCAACCAACCCTTCAACCATCTTGCACATTATATAACATGGATGCTTACAGATGCATGTAGAATTGTGAATAAAATTGGCAGTTAAGTTTTGATCATTTTTTTTGCCTGCAGGCAAAAATGTACTTTAGGAATGCTAGATTGACGGCCTCCGTGATCGAATGGCTAGGCTCTCGACTAGCCAAAAGCCGGCGTGCGCAAGTACATATAAATAATATAAGTAATATGTGCAACACTTTCCAGAGTGGAAGATTTTCTCAGTATCGTCCTGTAAGGCCACCATTTAGAATTGAAGCATTGCTTGAAATTGTTGTTTGGCGACTATATATGAATAGCCAGGTACTTCCCCACTCACCTCTTCCCCATCTCCTTCCTCACCCCACTTACCTTCGGTTTCATAACATACTCCATGTGGGGATGGTCTCGTTGGCTCCAGGCAGTTGGGACTCTTTTGCGGTATACATATAAAAAAAAGTTTTGATGCACTGGTATAAAAAAAAACTCTTCAATAGAATAGACGACCTCCGTGGTCAAGGGATAAGACTTTTGGCGGGATCGAATCCCGGCGTGTGCAAATAAATTTTATTTGATTTTTTTGTGTTATTTCACAATTAATTCATTTTAAATTATATCTAGTATATTTGCGGCACTTTCTAGGGTGAAATATATTCTCAATATCTCCCGGGTGAAGTACCATCATTCAGAATTGGAGCATTGCTTGAAATGAGTTTAGCCGTGTTTGGCGACTGTATATGAATAGCGAGGGACTTTCCCACCTATTTCTTCCCCGCCGTCTTCCCCTCAGCACATTTTTTCAGCCTAATAACATACCGGTAGTTGGGACTCTTGTGCAGTTTACAGATAAATTTTATTTTTGCTTTGATGTGTTCACTAAAACGAGTAATGCTTACAAGTTATATCCAAAGACTTGATGCACATTTATAAAAAAAAACTCTTCGATATAATAGACTACTGATCTTTGTTTGGTTCAAGCTTTGGGCGCACAGATTTAATTTTGCTGTGCAATTGAGTTCAATACAAATAATCGAACCACCCTGTCTAATGAAGAATGTATAGTTAAAAAATTTTACTGGTAAGTTTGTCACACCATCATTTTGTTTAATTTTTTATATGTTAAAATCATCACAGATAGTAGGTGTTACTCGTCATCATTTTTTTCCTGTGCACTGGTAAACACCACGAATAATTTTGTAACGCTCTCGTTTTTTAGCAAATTTCTCTACGCACTCTAGTGTATAAAAAAACGTTGGCAAGATATTATGTATTATTTATAAGAACATGTAGTAATGTTACTTTAGAAGCCGTTCCTCACAGCTTTGTTCCGGAATTCGTGTTCCAGTCAGCCCGCCTTCCACGAGCAGGAAAGTGCTCCACACCCTCCACTTCTTGTGCAGGTACAGGTAGTGAGTACAGAATACAGGATACAGTACAGGGTACACAGGAAAGTAGAGCACCTTCCTATAGCCGCCGCAGACGTACCGCTCACGTCCCAAGCGATTTACATGGGAAAGGGTGAAAAACGGCTTCCTTACTAAATGAATTTAGTGATAAAACGAGTAATGCAAATATTTCCCGACAACTACCTACTACCTGCCGCTCGCGAGTGTGTTTACGGGTCTTGCACGCCATTCTGAAAACAAAGGAGGAGAAATGAGAATTATTAGTTTTCCTAGAAAATGCGATCGCGTGCACATGCCACCTTCCTATATGATTTTCCCACCTTTTAGCCATCTTCATAACACGAAAACATCCCCAGTCATGGGGCACCTAACAAAAAAAAACACAGCAAAATCTCCTTCATAATTTAGAGTGTTTCATAAAAATTCCTCCTTTTTTTGGGAGGTAAGATTTGACGTGTTGATTTGATGGGTTGGGGACGCCAGGGTTAGTTGTGCCATCGTGTGAAAAGTGACAAACAGAGAATTTATGTGCCGCCAATTGACGGACATCCGGCGATGAGGTCGACTCGTGGTACATAATAATAAAAATATGCTTTTTACCGGCGACGGTAGATTTCATTTGCGTCATAACGATGTCACCGGTTTACACCAGTTCTATGAATAGATAGGAAAAGCCATTTACTAAATAGCTGCCTTACTTGTCTCTTTAGAAAGATAATATTTTAGGCCTAGACCGAAAAGATGTCAAATATCTTCAATATTATTGTAAAACTACGAATTTTTCAAAGGTTCTACGGGTTATAGATTTATCGTTAAAGACGAAGATGACACTTATAATCTAAAGGAAAAAATGAAAAAGAACAAGACACAGAAAAATAAAAAGATAACGTAATAATTTCTTTTGATGACTTCAAAAGTTATAAAAAGGCAGTTTTTTTAAATATTTTTTTTACTATTTTTTTAAATAATAATATAAATAAAAAATTATTTATTCATATGAAGCAGTTACTTTGTGATGTGACATTATAATTTAAAATAAAACAATAACTTTGTAAACACCACTTTTATTTTTATACTTTATGCCGACCGGGTTTCGCTACAACCGTAGCTTCTTCAGGGCAGTACAATCTCTACTAAAATTAATTTACATGTGTGTTTATAACTAATACATGATTAAACCAAATGGGCCGGACTCCTCAAGTAACGGAGGAAGTAGGTATAGGTGTAGATGGAGAATTGGGAAGGGAACGGGCGTGTTCTTTGTCAATAGGGAACAATCTTAGTATGGGACTTTTATTTAAATTTAGTTGGTTATTAACTACCTTACTGTTAGTGTTTATGGCTTTCCTTAGTTCAAGTGCTTCCAGATTGTCTAGCCTAATACCGATGTTGTTTTTATGAATTAGTGTGGCGCCTGTATTTTTGTCAAATTTATGGTCTTTTTCAATCAAGTGGTTTGCAAATTCCGAAAATCCAGAGCTGTGTAAACATCTAAGGTGTTCTTTGACACGGGTATTTATATTGCGTGCTGTTTTGCCTATATAGAAAAAAGGACAGTCGCTGCATTGAAGTGAATAAATTCCCGAGTGAGATAGACTATTATCTTTGTCCTTGCCGTTCATTAAATGCTTACCTATACTATTATTAGTGTAAAATGCTGGTTTGATATCTGATGGGAGGTTTTTAACGCTGTTTTGAGAGAAATTATTTATGTACAAGATTCTACGCCATTGATAAGGTTGATTATTATTACTTGGTATATTATTATTATGAGGTGGACTGTTGTATAAGAATTTACTTGTGGATAATTTTTTATTTTTTTTATTTAGAATGTTGTTGACTATATTTGGACTGTAACCGTTATTTATTGCGATTTGTTTGATCGTAGATAATTCTAATGCAAAGTTGGTATTTGATAAAGGGACTGTAACCAATCTGTGTACCATGGAATGGAAAGCTGAATGTTTATGTGATTCGGGGTGGTTAGAGGAATTGTGAATAGTTATATCGGTGAACGTCGGTTTGCGGTAGATTTTAAATTCAATTTTATTATTTATTATTGATAATGAAAGATCTAAAAAGTTTAATGTAGAATTGGTACCTATTTCTATTGTGAAGTTAATTTGTTTATGGAAAGAATTAATTAATAGCAGGAAGGAATTGAGTTGTCGTTCAGTTCCTAACCAAACACAGAACACATCGTCAACATAGCGCTTCCATACAAGTAAGTTTTTTAATAATGGTGATTTACATTTGAAGATATTATTTTCTAAATTGTCCATGAATATATCAGCGATTAGCGGCGATGTCGGTGCCCCCATGGCCAGGCCTTCTTTTTGTTGGTAAAAACGTTCGTTGTATTGGAAATAGTTTTGGTTCAGACATATATTAAACAGGTGAGATAATTCCTTAGAGAAATTATTTGGTAACTTTGAATTTTGTAGTAATTTAGACAGTATATTTTTACTTTCGGCTACGGGAATATTTGGAAAAAGGTTAACGACATCAAAGGAGACTAATTTTGCACTATTGGGGATATGTAAGTTTTCAAGTTCATCAATCAAGTCAAAGGAATTTCTAATTGTGTATTTTGGAGTAAAAACTTTTGAGTTATTGAATACATTAGTGATAAATGATGCTATTTTAAAATTTGGGGAATTGCAACTTGATACGACCGGCCTGATTGGTTTGGCAAGTTTATGGAGTTTTAAGAAACCATATAATTTAGGGGCTTTTGGATTTTTTGTAAAAAATTTTACTTGTTGATACGAGTTGTCTTGGAAGATTGCGGATTTACATGATCTTAGAGCACTTTTAATATTTTCTTGGAATTTGGTAGTAGGGTCCTTAGGTAGAATGTCAAATTTGTCCGAATTAATAAATTCTTGCACTTTAGAATTATAATCACTTTTATTTAATATAATGACAGTGTTGCCTTTGTCTGCTTTAGTTAGTATTAGTTGTTCATTTTTTAATTTATTACGAATGTTTATCATAGTGGAAGTTTCACGGTTAGAACTAGCTTTAAGATTAGGAACTAACTTTTTTATTGTTTCTGCACTTTTATATAGAGGTGGTCCAGGTTTATTATATAACGCAGTTTCAATGTCCACGGCAACGTTTTCTACTGCACTAATTATGTTATTTTTACTATATTCTAAATTATATTTCAGGCCTTTAGATAACAGGGTCAACTCTTCTGGCTGGAATTGAACCGCTGAGAGGTTCTGGACTCGATCGAAGAACTGATGGGTGTATTTCACAGTTTCATTGTTATTTGTATGTTGAGAAAGATTTAGGTTTTTCAGTTTTTTGTTCATAATTTCACGTTTCTTGTAGGCTTTAGTAGAAGCGAAGGTTCGAGCTTTGTCGTCAAACAAATCCCATTCAACCGGATGTAGTTCGTTCACCAACTCTATGTGTAAATAGAGTTGGTGAACGAACTACATCCGGTTGAATGGGATTTGTTTGACGACAAAGCTCGAACCTTCGCTTCTACTAAAGCCTACAAGAAACGTGAAATTATGAACAAAAAACTGAAAAACCTAAATCTTTCTCAACATACAAATAACAATGAAACTGTGAAATACACCCATCAGTTCTTCGATCGAGTCCAGAACCTCTCAGCGGTTCAATTCCAGCCAGAAGAGTTGACCCTGTTATCTAAAGGCCTGAAATATAATTTAGAATATAGTAAAAATAACATAATTAGTGCAGTAGAAAACGTTGCCGTGGACATTGAAACTGCGTTATATAATAAACCTGGACCACCTCTATATAAAAGTGCAGAAACAATAAAAAAGCTAGTTCCTAATCTTAAAGCTAGTTCTAACCGTGAAACTTCCACTATGATAAACATTCGTAATAAATTAAAAAATGAACAACTAATACTAACTAAAGCAGACAAAGGCAACACTGTCATTATATTAAATAAAAGTGATTATAATTCTAAAGTGCAAGAATTTATTAATTCGGACAAATTTGACATTCTACCTAAGGACCCTACTACCAAATTCCAAGAAAATATTAAAAGTGCTCTAAGATCATGTAAATCCGCAATCTTCCAAGACAACTCGTATCAACAAGTAAAATTTTTTACAAAAAATCCAAAAGCCCCTAAATTATATGGTTTCTTAAAACTCCATAAACTTGCCAAACCAATCAGGCCGGTCGTATCAAGTTGCAATTCCCCAAATTTTAAAATAGCATCATTTATCACTAATGTATTCAATAACTCAAAAGTTTTTACTCCAAAATACACAATTAGAAATTCCTTTGACTTGATTGATGAACTTGAAAACTTACATATCCCCAATAGTGCAAAATTAGTCTCCTTTGATGTCGTTAACCTTTTTCCAAATATTCCCGTAGCCGAAAGTAAAAATATACTGTCTAAATTACTACAAAATTCAAAGTTACCAAATAATTTCTCTAAGGAATTATCTCACCTGTTTAATATATGTCTGAACCAAAACTATTTCCAATACAACGAACGTTTTTACCAACAAAAAGAAGGCCTGGCCATGGGGGCACCGACATCGCCGCTAATCGCTGATATATTCATGGACAATTTAGAAAATAATATCTTCAAATGTAAATCACCATTATTAAAAAACTTACTTGTATGGAAGCGCTATGTTGACGATGTGTTCTGTGTTTGGTTAGGAACTGAACGACAACTCAATTCCTTCCTGCTATTAATTAATTCTTTCCATAAACAAATTAACTTCACAATAGAAATAGGTACCAATTCTACATTAAACTTTTTAGATCTTTCATTATCAATAATAAATAATAAAATTGAATTTAAAATCTACCGCAAACCGACGTTCACCGATATAACTATTCACAATTCCTCTAACCACCCCGAATCACATAAACATTCAGCTTTCCATTCCATGGTACACAGATTGGTTACAGTCCCTTTATCAAATACCAACTTTGCATTAGAATTATCTACGATCAAACAAATCGCAATAAATAACGGTTACAGTCCAAATATAGTCAACAACATTCTAAATAAAAAAAATAAAAAATTATCCACAAGTAAATTCTTATACAACAGTCCACCTCATAATAATAATATACCAAGTAATAATAATCAACCTTATCAATGGCGTAGAATCTTGTACATAAATAATTTCTCTCAAAACAGCGTTAAAAACCTCCCATCAGATATCAAACCAGCATTTTACACTAATAATAGTATAGGTAAGCATTTAATGAACGGCAAGGACAAAGATAATAGTCTATCTCACTCGGGAATTTATTCACTTCAATGCAGCGACTGTCCTTTTTTCTATATAGGCAAAACAGCACGCAATATAAATACCCGTGTCAAAGAACACCTTAGATGTTTACACAGCTCTGGATTTTCGGAATTTGCAAACCACTTGATTGAAAAAGACCATAAATTTGACAAAAATACAGGCGCCACACTAATTCATAAAAACAACATCGGTATTAGGCTAGACAATCTGGAAGCACTTGAACTAAGGAAAGCCATAAACACTAACAGTAAGGTAGTTAATAACCAACTAAATTTAAATAAAAGTCCCATACTAAGATTGTTCCCTATTGACAAAGAACACGCCCGTTCCCTTCCCAATTCTCCATCTACACCTATACCTACTTCCTCCGTTACTTGAGGAGTCCGGCCCATTTGGTTTAATCATGTATTAGTTATAAACACACATGTAAATTAATTTTAGTAGAGATTGTACTGCCCTGAAGAAGCTACGGTTGTAGCGAAACCCGGTCGGCATAAAGTATAAAAATAAAAGTGGTGTTTACAAAGTTATTGTTTTATTTTAAATAAAAAATTAATTAAAATTTTAAAAAGAAGATTAATAAGTATTCTATGTAAGTAAAATCGGATATATTTATCCGAGACAATATCTAGGTTACAAACCAGTTTTTAAAACACTTGTTTCCAATGAATAATATTTAAAAAATTGGTCGAAGTTAATTCTAAAATTTGAAAAATGAGATTGACAAATATGATGAGTGGCAGTGGCCGAATTGGTAAGGCGTTTGTTCCTGTAAGACGATAGCTTCTGGATTCGAGTCCCACTGGCTATCGTTATCTTTTTGGTTTTAATTTTTATTTTTTACGAGACATATTTTCGTTTATTTTATTAGTGTTATCTTCTTCTTCAATGATATATTAAATTGATGGGAATTACCTTCAAAAGTTATAAAAAGAGAGTTGTTCTAAAAAAAATTGGACATAGATTTTATTATTTTTACAATTAAATGGAACTTGTAAAGCTTCACAACTTATAACAGAAATAATGTTGTGTGCCTTCAGTTAATAATAATTGTTTTTTCGGTCCGAAGTGAACTGCAATATGATGTGCTTTCAGTTAATAATAATATTTTTTTCGATCTGAAGTGAACTGCGAAATCATGTGCTCTCATAAGAGATATTATACAGAACCAAAAAAAAATGTTTTTACCATTTTAATAAATTAGTCTAAAAGCTCTCAAGATTTGAAAATAAAACTAACCAGGAGTCTGAATAGGTACTGGGGGAGGCACAAAGGTGGTTCTGTACTTCCTGTTTAACTCGGGACATTAAGAGTTCAGCGACTGCACTACACATTACATCGCGCTGGAATGCACTGAGATGCATATGGATCTCTGCAGGAATATGCTTCCAAACGTCCTTATGGATGAAAACAGGATTTCGTTTGGAATAATTCCTTCTTTGTTCTTGAGTAAACCCCTCACCAGACCTCCCTCCTCCTTATCCCTCCTTTTTTCCCTTGGTACTGTTCCCCCGAGTTCCCCCGAGACAATACAACTGTCTTCATTTGGCGGAAAATAGTTTCTGGTTACAAATTTGCTAGCCAGCGTGCGCTTTCTTAATAGGAAAAAAAAAATCGAAATAAAACTTACGCTGATAATTCTTGGAAACTTGAGAACTTTATCAGTTTTGCAAGCAAATATGCAAATTTTATGTATCAAAAACTAAGTTTGCAGGAAAAATAAAAAGGGTGTAAGTTAATATTGAAATTTCAAAGTTTTTGTTTCATTATTATTGTCTTCAGGCTGAATTTCAATTAATTAAAACTTTTATCGAGATAATATCTCAAATACTCGGAAGTGACTAGTAGGTAACTTTGTAAGTTTTTTTAAATCATTACGCTTACACAGAAGATGAAACATGGATTAAAGATTATATGAATAATCTTTAATATTACATATAATCAGAGATGTGGATAATTGGTGATGTTAAGTAATTATAATAGATATTATTTCAATGTATTAAGTAAATAATATTATGGGTAGATTTATTCGTAGCAGTTAGATTTGTTTTCCTCCCCAGCAATGAATAGCTTAATTCAATAGCTTATTTTAAGTTTAAGTAAAACACATTTCTTACAAGATATATACACCTCTCTTCAAAAACTACCGCAGGATAATAGGATGTATATCTCATTAATTTTTATAAAAGCATTTCATATTTGCAACAGAAAATACGCTAGCTTAAACATTCCCCGAAAGCGAAAACAATAAACCTTTTTCAGTAAAATGGCAAAGCTGTTGTTTTTGCCCGCTTCGCCTCTGGGCTTCGAGAAAAGTCTTTGATGTCACAGTGTACATCCGATGTCATTAATCTGCAGGGCATTCCGTTGGTTCGATGGGGGCAAGCAGTGTAGGCACGGGGGATGCCATGGGAAGACCAATTTATTCACCCCTGACTAGCCTTCGAGACCCCCAAAAACCATGGATATAAGGGATCCAGTAATATACTGCCGTACCTGCTAGGAGTAAGCTCTCTACTTTCTTAGTAATGCTGGTCTTAATCAGGTAACCTTTATTAACTTTGTGCATTCCGTAGGAAACTAACTCAATTACGACTCATTGCTAAGATACGGTACAGTATTTTCGGTTTGTGAAAAACGTAGTTGCATTTTTAAAACCACGCGGGAAATTATGTCAGAAGATGAACTTGATATTTTTACTGAAGCAGTTCAGTTATGTATAAAAAAATATAGAGTATTTGTATTATTATTGTAATTTTTAAATTTAATATTTAAAAGCCCCGAAAAAGGGCTTAAATAAATAAATAAATAAATTTAGTATGTAGATTTACCAAAATAGTACAAAAATGTTTACTTCGTTATTTTCATAGAATAAAGAATAACTCAAGAAGTGCTTGTGGGTTAATGATCTTCGTGATTCAACTATAGGTAAAATTTGGGCCTTTATTTTCAAATAAAGCTGGGTTTCATCATGATTACCAAAAATAAATAGGATGACGATATGCAATTTCAGACAAGTGTAAGAGAGACAACTGCGTGCTAAACGGTCTAGAACCAAAATGAACTAAGTCAGTGGCACCTTTGTTTCCATTCAAATTTGTATGGAAGTCACTTGTATTGTTATATTCTTATATGTTAATATATATTTATATAAGGCTTATGATTGTGAATAAGCAAGGTGCGTTTAGCACGTCAGTGTTCTGTTGCAGTCCATTTTATCAATTTACCCTTTAGAGAAATGGTTTGATGGTTAAATAGTATTAAGGTAGAAAAACAGGCTTAAATGTACGTTAATATGTATCACATTACATACGTACAGTAAGGTTTAACTATTACTCAGAAGCTGTTTCACAACTTTTTAGTAAGCCGTTCATCACGCTACTTGTGGTATAGAGAGAGTGATAGTAGTGGTAGCTCTGGCGAAGAGCTTAATGAGAGATTGTGAAATAGCCCCTCAGAAAAATGTAGATCTTATTGTGGATAATAAATGATCAAGTGGGAGTAGATTATGTCTCATCAAATTTTTGTTGAAATATGAATCGAACTTGCAAGCAGGTACCGATACTGTTGACACCAAACACGTGTAGCCATCGGAGGTGGATGTCCAATTCCGAGAACGAAGAGTGACAGTCGAATTAATGATCTCAATTAACAGGATATCTGCTAGGGTTGGTTGCAACGGCGCACAGTGCATCACGAAATCATCCCCCGCGAACAAATAAACGGGTAGGGAAGCTATAAATACAGGCTGGCGAGCGGGGTGCCCAGGGTGTACAGTACAGGGTTAGATGGTAAAAGGGTTGGGTGAAGTTTCGCAAGCAGCGGCTGATGACGATTTATATCCGATAGAGGGCTTCATTATTTGCTTTATGAGACCGTAGAGAAAATGGTCGGATATTCGTCAATGGGGATGGAATTTAAATACATGCTTAGAAAATGATCAAAAATAACTCCTTAAAAACTGATAATACTCTTTGACACGTACCTAGTATTGTTAATTATCTGTATTAGATTGTACTAACCCAACAAAATAACTAAAAATTGTTAATTTTTCTAAACGTGCAGTTTCCTCGGAAAAATCCTAATATTTTGTACTTTTTTTAATTATTTAAAAGCTTTTGCCCCCGGCTTCGCTCGCATATTCGCCTCCCCCCCCCCCCCCCCCAATCAATCAATCAACAATCAAATACGCGCCGTTTCGCATTCATGATATTAGTATAGCTGTTGGTTTAGGTCAAAATGTAGATTAGTACCTATTTTATATTTGTACACTAAATATTCATATAACAATACTCATATTTGAATTTTTGCTGTCAAAGAAATCTCCGTAGTAACCGAAACAAATAACAAATGACAGCCCACGTCAAAAAATTACTTACGTGCAATAAACGTATAATAAATAATTTCATTACGCCAGAGCTTATTCATAACTCCAGAGCTTACCAATATATATATATTGTTAGCAATAATAAAACGCTAAGTTAATATTTATGATGAAATATATTGTCTCCACGTTAATTGACAATATCAACATTCAAGAATCAGCAAGATTATATTCCGTAATCCGCCATTTGTAAATCCAGCCGTTGGCTGTCCGTGTTGTAGGTAGTTCTTCTTTACCGACCGCCATAGCTGGTGTAGTTTCCTTGTTGGCCGCCAGAGGCGATAGCAGTACCTCTGGCGGCAGATGAGCGGCAATATTTAAATATGCTGCTAACACGGCCATACTGACCACTGCTTTGACCTCAAAGCAGGAAGCTAAAAGAAAAGAAAAAAAATATTAGAGGGATTGAAATTTTTTTCAATCCCACAATGGTACTGACAAACAGATTACCCTGCTCGCCCTTCCTGACCATTGCAGAAATTTGTTCATTTGGTCAATTCCTCATATTTTCATATGCGACCATCACTCTGTGAGTGCTGCCATTGGGTCTGGTACCCACCACGTCAAAACGATCGTTCGGCAAGACTTCTACCACCTTATAAGGCAAGCTCCGAAACCGACCTTTCAACTTTTGTAAACGTCAAAACGATCGTTCGGCAAGACTTCTACCACCTTATAAGGCAAACTCCGAAACCGACCTTTCAACTTTCTGTACCCTGGATTTCCCCCAGAAATCCGTATCAAAACTGTATCGCCAACGCGATACGAAGGTTTAATTAACCGTTTCGCATTGAATCGTTTCATCTGCCGCATTTGATCTGCATCAAAAAGCATGAATCGGTTCGAGTTGAACCGTTTCATCTACCGCCTTTGATATTTATCAAAAGAACCCGTGCCTCAGCACGTAAGACCATAAGGTCCTGCTACTCACCAACCTGTGAGTTTATGAATCGGTTCGAGATGAACCGTTTCATCTGCCGCCTTTGATATTCATCAAAAGAACCCGTGCCTCAGCACGTAAGACCATAAGGTCCTGCTACTCACCAACCTGTGAGTTTATGAATCGGTTCGAGATGAACCGTTTCATTTGCCGCTTTTGATATTCATCAAAAGAACCCGTGCCTCAACACGTACGACCATAAGGTCCTGCTACTCACCAACCTGTGAGTTTATGAATCGGTTCGAGATGAACCGTTTCATTTGCCGCTTTTGATATTCATCAAAAGCACCCGTGTTTCAGCATGTACGACCATAAGGTCCTGCCACTCACCAACCTGTGAGTTTATGAATCGGTTCGAGATGAACCGTTTCATCTGCCGCTTTTGATATTCATCAAAAGCACCCGTGTTTCAGCACGTAAGACCATAAGGTCCTGCCACTCACCAACCTGTGAGTTTATGAATCAGTTCGATATGAACCGTTCCATCTGCCGCTTTTGATATTCATCAAAAGCACCCGTGTCTCAGCACGTATGACCATAAGGTCCTGCCACTCACCAACCTGTGAGTTTATGAATCGGTTCGAGATGAACCGTTTCATCTGCCGCTTTTGATATTCATCAAAAGCACCCGTGTCTCAGCACGTATGACCATAAGGTCCTGCCACTCACCAACCTGTGAGTTTATGAATCGGTTCGTGATGAACCGTTTCATCTGCCGCTTTTGATATTCATCAAAAGCACCCGTTTCTCAGCACGTATGACCATAAGGTCCTGCCACTCATCAACCTATGAGTTTATGAATCGGTTCGAGATGAACCGTTTCATCTGCCGCTTTTGATATTCATCAAAAGCACCCGTGGCACCCCAAAAAGGTACGCCATCGCCAAAATTGTCATGATGACAACTTTCATGCTTGTTTCTGCCTTTGCCTCTAATCGGCAGTTTTTTTCATGAAGCCATCCTGGAGAGCAATAACACGCAGCATTCCGTTCACGCTCTTCACGAAAGATCATAGTAAATTGATCTACCTGCTCAACGCAACAGCAAAAGACATCTCCATTTTCTAAAAACCCCGGGCTCACATATCACATCGCCCAGTATCTCATTTTCCAACCAACATTTAAAATAGTTTTTCACATATTTTGTGATAACATTCCTCTTCCATGGAAACCAGTATTTGTCCCGGACGGCAGCCAGTGTTTGATAAACACCTCGATGTCCAATCTCATCATGACGAATCCAAAGGACGCCACACCTGACATTTCTAGGTGTTCACCATTTCGAATATCTTCGAACCATTCAACATTGAATCATTTTGATTATCTCCGAATCCTTTCAAACCACTTTGAATCATTTTGATTATCTCCGAATCATTTCAAACCACTATGAATCATTTCGATTAACTCCAAACCATTTCAAATAACTTCGAACCATAATACTAGGTTTTGACATAGATAGTCGGCATAATTGTAATTCAACATGATTACAACTTCTTTTCGCCACACATAAACGGGCTTTAATTTTCGCAAACATATTTCCTTTTAGTTATTGCAATAAGGCATCTGCGATGTCCATACTCAAAAGCAAATCACCATATTGATCCCTTTTTGTCAGCTAGACGGCTACCAAGATCAGACTGTCATCGCCGCGTAAACTTTCAGCATCGTAATTTTGAAACATTTTGAGGTTCCGAACATTTCACCAATTTCCATCAAGAGATCATATCCATCTGCTATCTTCTGGACCTGAAGTCAGCTTCTCTGATTCACCATGTATTTCAGTTTATACACTCAGCATAATGCTAGCGACTTTATTTGACAGCCGTTGTTGGCATTTTGGACAAATGTCTTCGATCATCAAATTAGGCTCACGATGATAAACACGAAAGGGAAAGGTCTTTTTGACAAACACATTGAACCACAAATGAGTTTTCAAGCACCAAAATTAAATTTTCAATGCATCCTTTCGGCGGAAACACTATCCACGCATTCCTCCGATATCGGGCATCAATGCATCTGTCATCACTGTAATTACGCGGCATTTTTACGTAAATTCACAACAGAAGTCCAAACATTTCACATATATTCAGAAGTCCGATACACAGATTGTCACTAAATCACCGGCATCAAACATGAAAACGTAAACAAACTCGAGAGACGCCGTGATGGCCGCCGTTTGCATACAAAACACGAGTTTTTGTCAGGTCAACGAAACAAAAGCCAATGGACACTTGCTTTTACGAATCCCACTTCTGATGTTAGCAATAATAAAACGCTAAGTTAATATTTATGATGAAATATATTGTCTCCACGTTAATTGACAATATCAACATTCAAGAATCAGCAAGATTATATTCCGTAATCCGCCATTTGTAAATCCAGCCGTTGGCTGTCCGTGTTGTAGGTAGTTCTTCTTTACCGACCACCATAGCTGGTGTAGTTTCCTTGTTGGCCGCCAGAGGCGATAGCAGTACCTCTGGCGGCAGATAAGCGGCAATATTTAAATATGCTGCTAACAATATATATATTGTATTTTACTCGCAAATAATGTAGCTTTCTATTAGTAAAAGAATTTTTAAAAACCATTCAGTATTTTTTGAGTGAAAGAGTAACAAACATTTATACAAAAATTCGCATTTATAATATCTATAAGTAGATTTATCAATATAAAGTATATTTACATTGGGTTTTTCAATGCCTGTTTCACTGGGATATATATACCTGTATCGAGCTATATATGAGCTGTATAAGAGCTACCAATTCGTGTCAGAAATTGCAAATAACTTATGCGTTAAATGAAAATCCTTAATGTAAATTCTTCAAAATAGTCGTCCTTTTAATTGATACCAGCAGTCTGTTTAATTGTATGTAGCATCTTAAGCTTATTGTATTTTGCGCTGCCATCTTTTTTAATGATTATAAAGTTATTCTAGACATGTAGAAAAAATCAACAGATGTCCCATTTAAATAAAAATCTGATATGTTTATCTGAGACGCTAACTCTGAGTATATGGGGATTAGTTAGTGGGTGTTAATATTATTAATTCTGAATTTGAAATATGAGATCGACAAAACTGATCCCAATAAATAAACAGGTCCCAATGTCCGAGTTGCGTAATGCGTTGTCCCGGTAAGACTGAGAGACTAGGTGCGATTCCCAGTTGCGACCATTATCCTTTTATTTTCTGTGCTTTTTTCGGTTTCACGTTTCGTTTAAATTTCATTGTATTATCTTCTTCTTCAATGATTAATATTAAATTGATGGGTATAATATTAGAATAAGTTAACAATAATAATCTAAACGAAAATATGAAAGAGAACAAGACACAGAAAAACAGAAAAAGACAATGGTCGCAACTGAGACTCGAACCCTTTAGACGGAGAGGTCTGGGTTCGATTCCCAGTTGCGACCATTGTCTTTTTCTGTTTTTCTGTGTCTCGTTCTCTTTCATATTTTCGTTTAGATTATTATTGTTAACTTATTCTAATATGATATATTTCACTGATGGGAATAACCTTCAACAAAGTTATAAAAAAGAAAGTTTTTCTTATAAAATTGATGGGTACAACTTTAAAAAGTTATTCCAATAAAATTTCCTATGTTTAACTATTTAAATAACCACTTAAAATAAAACTACCTAAAGATAACTTTTAGTAAGATAAAACGGAAACTTGCACAGTGTTCTTTTTATTAATTTTCTTTTCAGTTATTTAAAAATAATAATTTTTTATTCCAGGATGTGGGGAGGACAGTGCAATCCCACACGTCCTATATGACTAATTGTGACTTATATACCATTACATTATATCCTGCTTAATGTGGTTCTTGATTTTTTTTATTTTTATATATTAATGGTTGTAGTTCTTATGTTTTCCGGCAGCGCATTATATTTTTTACCCATTTGCAGAAAAGCTATTTTGCAAATGTTTTGGCTTCTTTCTTTTTTGGTAGTCTCATTTCATTGCAAGTCTTTGTGTAATGTCTGCAAATGTACTTATTGTACACAATTTTGTTTGAAAAGTAGTTTTATTTAACGTTTTAAGTTCTTATAAATATTATTGCATTTAAAGGTCAGAGTCAATCTGTTTCACTGTTTATTTTTTTTTACATTTTAGTCATGTACTTTTAAAATCTTTATTATGTTTGATATATTTTTGGAGAATTTGTAACTTACTTTGTTCTCTGTCGTTACACAAGAAAGGGATCATTGAACAGTAGTACTTGAGAATTAGAAACCGTAGGAAGACAGCGGAAGTCAGGTTCAAAAATTTCTCTTAAAGGGCACAGGAATCTTAAGGTTATAACGATTATGTTTATAATAACCAAAACTTATACCCAAGTCCAAGAACACTCATCATTAATTATTTTTAGAATTATTGTCCATTTGCCTAGGTAGAATCTACACATTATTATATTCTAATAATTTTACATTAGGATCTGGTATAATATTCAATCGCATTATTATTTCAAGAAACAATAGGCTGAACGGCTTAGTTACGAAATATTATTATCCCATAAAAAGCAATTCACAGTCATTAGCCCGGCATTCAGTCCCGTCATTAGCATCCCGTCATATTGTGCAATATTAGGGGACGGCCGATATGTCCCCTGGACCCCCTGTCTGAACACGGTATGGAAATTTCCACGAGTTGGACACCAAGGGTCAGACAGACCTATTATCAAGGGATTATCTATCGGCTAATATCCAATTATTTCTTGCACACTTGATACTATGACGAACCTTCTTGTATGTTTTGTTTCATACATGTCTATTCTGATGACATATTGATTTATCACGATAAATGAATATGACAAATATCACGATCATATTATTTCAACGGGATGCTTAGGAAATTGACCTAGAAGCCCTCGGAGCGAATGAAGAGATACAAAAGAGAGAATTTATGTGATTTTAAAGTAAATGATAGAAAATCTGGGGTATGAGAATGAGAAGAAGTACGTATGTGATGGATTGCACCATTACAAACTTGCATGGTAATTCATTCCACATAAATATTCAAACACAATGAAAATGTGTAAAATATTGCATAATTTCATCCCTTAGCATCTTATTAAATAATATATCCCGGTTGGATTGAAATGTGTCAAACTCAACCAAAGTACCGCCCAGATACATTCACAGACTTGAAATATTTACTACAATTATCCAAAAATATTCGGAAATATTTAAAAATATCCAAAAATATCATTACCAAATGTAATGATTTGATAGACTGGAAAACAGAACAAATATTGGAGCTACCATTCACAAAAAAAAACAAAAATTATGCGAAAATCATAATCGAAGATATAAATATCCGTATTGGAAATTTTCCCTGTCACCCACAGGCTATGCCTGAGAGGTGTGAAGCTGGTCACTGAAGCTAGTTTGGCTGTTCGCAGAAGTATAGTACACGATGAATATATTCGAGTAAGAATAAAATCGAGAAAAGAAAAGCCGAAATTCGAAACAAAATCACACTTTTCCTCAGATTTCAGGGAGCTACTCCATATGCAGATGACACGACTAAAGGCTGAAATTGTTAAAAATAAATGTATATTATTGTTTTTCTTTATATTTTAATTATTATTATCTTTTTTTACATTAACTCCACACCGAAGGCCCTGAGGAAAATAATTTCTCTAAGGGCCTATGTCATCTTTAAGGATGCTGTGTGGAGGGTGTTTTTGAGGAAAGGAAGGAGTGAACATGAGTCTTGAAGAGACCCATATTGTAGGAGGGAGCAAACATAGAGGCCGGTAAATCGTTCCACATCCGAGCTGTTGAACTCAAGAACGAGTCGTAAAAATGACCCGTTCTCATGTGCCTAATGTCAACCGTGTACAAATATGTTGGGCGCGTGTTTGGCGTGTTTCCCGACTATGCACCGGTACCGAGGGGATCAACGACGCTAGTTCCTCGGAACATTTTCCATTGTAATACCGCTAGAACAAGGACAGCATTCCCACATGACGCCTGTGCTCTAAAGATTGCAATCCGTCTGTTAAGATGGGAGAATCTATCAAACGGACCGCTCGTTTCTGCATAGTATCAAGGGTTTTTTTTAGGTATTTTGGATCTCCAGACCAGAGGTAGCTGCCAAATTCAACCGTGGGGCGCACTTGCGATTTGTACAGGGTTTACAATGACAGGTACCAAAATCGAAAAAATCTGCAAACATCACAAATAACCGAAATATATCTGTAAAATACTGTAAAAATATGGTAATTTTAAAATATATGAACAAAAGTTGTAGAAATATAAAAGAGAATATTGTCTACCTATACAAAAATGCTATTTACAAAATACTCAAAAAACTCTATAAATATCCAAAAGTATTTGCAAAAATATCAACTTATATCTATAAGTATCTATAGACAAATATCCATTAATTTTCAAGCATATCCAAAAAAATCCACACACATTTACAAATATCCGATATACCTACTTGGTACAAATACCGGTACACGTCCCCCTAACTAACTAACTAACCATCACGCCGTTTCCCCGCAGGGGTAGGCAGAGAGGACGGACCGCCAAACAACTCGGTCTTAGCATACAGTCTTTACCTCACTCACATTCATACATCGTCTCATACATACTCTTCTATTATTCTGACTTTTGAAATGGCCCGACTCAAGTATCTGATTCACTTGATCGTGCCACGTCTACGTCGGGCGTCCCCGACTTCTTCTTCCATTCACATTTACATCATATATTCTTTTCACACTATTTTCACATCCCCCAATATACACAAAAACCTATAAACATTCACAAACATCCAGAAATATCAGGAAATACTCCCACACGTTCACTAATATCTACTGATCATTTTATAGAATTATTTTATTTTACTTTCTGCAATTCAATTACTGAGAATTTTACTTTTAATTCTATATAGCTCAGGACTTCATAACTGGTTATAGAGTCTAACGCAAGTCATCAAATAGCACTGTGAAAATGAAAAGCACTGCAAATATTTTCCCTTTAACCGTATTCCCGACTTTTCATGAAATGTTTGCGTTTCAGCCGCTCACATTCTTAATCTTGTTTAGTACAGCGCCCGCCTGATTCAGTCGGGGTCTCAGTTACTTAGTCACTCTGCAAAAACTGCTGAAATTTCTGTTTGAAAATCTGAAAAAAATGGGTCGTTTCGTAAAATTAAAACTCTTCAAAACGTCGCTCGTTGACATTTAATTACTTAGTGCGATTTTAAAAATTTCACCGACTTGGCTAATTCACAGTTTATCGCACAAAATATTCAAAAGGCTCTGGAAAACATTTAACATTTGTGAATTCGAATTCACGGTATGGAAATAGAATCGAATCGAGTCGAAGTAATTATTTAAAAAATAAAATTGATCAACTTACAAAATCGTTTAGTACTTCAGATTGAAAAGCGCAGTAACTATGAATTTTATTTGAGTAAATAGTATATTTGCGGCACGTTCCAGAGTGGAAAATACTCTGAGTATTGCCCTTGTGTAAGACCACCATTCAGAATTGAAATGTTGCTTAAAATGTCTTTTGCCGTGTTTGGTGACCAGATCTGAATAGCCAGGTTCAGCCTCACAACGTACCCCAACTGAGGATACTGTAGAGTCACTGACTCCAGAAGGCAGCAGCAGGGACTCTTGTGAGGTATACATGTATAAAAAAAAGCATCCTGTGTTCAAAACACTTTCCGCTTAATGTGGTGGTAGTAGGAAATTTTCCAATATTGTCAGGTTATTCCAAATCCGAAAATGATTGTTTTTCTTTTAAAAAAAATCGGTTTACTTACAAAATCTTTAGGTACTTCAGATTGAAAATCGCAGTAATAATAATACCTATGTCCCAACACAGTCCTGGAAAACGTACATTTATCATTACTTTTATAAACGATAAATTTTAATTTTCTTCTCATTGAATTATCTCTTGAATTATTTCATTAATAAGTGATAACTTTGTATAAACCACTTTTTTAATGAACAATATCGACATGTTTCAATAACAATGTTGTCTTCTTCAGGATATGTTAATATTAATATTAATATGTTTTCTTCTTCTTAATCTTCGCGAAAGTTGGACAAAACCTCGCTAAAAAAATTAATGTAACAAAGGGAGCGACAACTCAACAAATTATCGAAGATATACACAGTGTAAACTCACTGTCCCATTTTAAAATGATCAAGGAAGTAGATATTCTAAACATTATTGAAAATATGAAAGGAGGGTCGTCACCAGGTTTTGACAACATAACTGTAAATATGTTAAAATCTATTAAAAGCCACGTGATAAAACCATTAACTCACCTAATTAATTTAAGTTTAAAAAATGGAATATTTCCGTCTAATTATAAGAGGACAATTATCTCACCTATATTCAAAAGTGGAAACGCACAAAATGTAACTAACTATCGACCAATTTCCCTCATTTCAAATATTGGAAAAATATTTGAAAAAATCGTAAAATCTCAACTAATGGAATTTACTGAAAATAACAAAATACTTCACGACAATCAATACGGATTCCGAAAAGCGCGCAGCACACAAGACGCGATTGCAAATGTCACATCACGCATATATAAAAACCTTGATATGAGCAATAAATGTATAGGTATTTTTATAGATCTGAGAAAAGCGTTTGACAGCATATCCCATAAAAAACTTATGAAAAAATTAGATAATTTGAACATTAATGAAAACGTAGCAAATTGGATAAAAAGCTACCTAAAAAATCGCCCTCAATGTGTCAAAATAAATAACATTTATAGCGACGAAGAGACATCTGAATATGGAATTCCACAAGGTACTGTGCTAGGTCCTATATTATTCATCTTATATGTAAACGGTATATTCTCACAGCCACTTCATGGTAGTATAACCTCTTATGCCGACGATACAGTACTTATTGAAAGTGGAATCACATGGCAAGTTGTAAAACAAAAAGCAACAGAAGACATAAACATACTTAAACACTGGTTTGATATAAATCTACTATCTCTTAATAGTGAAAAAACTCACGTTATACCATTTGCAATAAAATCAAAGGACGTTCCGGTAAATTTTGATATAATTATACATGATAATTCTAAAGATCACAAAAAAAATAACTGTAAAATAAACTGTTCCACATTAAAAATTTCGAATAAAATCAAATACTTAGGAATAACAATAGACAAAAACCTGAACTGGAAAGATCAAATCAACCTTACCGTTAACAAAATAAGGAAATTAATTTACATATTTTTAAAAATCCGAAACTTTCTCTCATTAGAAAATCTAACATCAGTCTACCATGCTATAGTACAGTCAAATCTCCAATACTCTGTAGTAAGCTGGGGAGCTGCATACAAAACAAATCTACTCCCTGTTGAAATTGTGCAACGTCTAATTATAAAAATTATCTTGAAAAAACGAAGAGATTATCCAACTCACCTTATTTTTGAAGAATTTAAAGTATTAAAATTTAATGATCTAGTTCGAAAAAATATAATAATCCAAATAATAAAAGAAAAACAAAATCATAGCTTTTTAACTGAAAGTCGTACTCGTCAAAAGCATATATTTCCAACACAAAAATGTAACACCTCATTTGCACAACATCATTACACATATCTAGGAAAAAAATACTTCAATAGCCTACCTGAAAAAATAAGAACAATCGAAGACGATAAATGTCTATTAAAAGCAATTAAAGAGCAATTTAAAGTAAAAATAACAAATTGATAAAATTTATCATCATAAATTATATAACTTGTAAATTTCTTTTTTTTTAAGTATCTACCACAATTAAATCAAAAGATTCAAAATATATTTTGTAAATATATTTTAAATATTTTTTCATCCCGATACTCGTCCCTCTTCTAATCACAAGCGTCTGCTTCTATAGAAGAGAAATATCATAAAAATAAAAAATAAAAAAAAATCAGTGAAAATTTATTATATAGTTTATTTGTATCAAAAAAAGATTATTTTGAAATATAAATATTATATTTTATATGTTATTTTTGCTGTATAAATAATGTATCTTCTGTAATAAATAAATGAAAAAAAAAAAAAAAATAAAAAAAATAATATGCTTCTTTCCCGATTTTCTTCCCATCATTTTCAACTGAAGCTCATTTCTTTGATCAGTTATCTCTTGAATGTTTAAAACAATATTGGCTAATTGAAGTCCCATTTGATTAATTTTCTCATGTGATGACGTCGCCTCAGTTCTTATTTTTCCATCAGACCATTTTAGTTTTTGTTCAATATCCACTTTAAAATGAAAAATAAAGTATTAAAAATGATAGTTAATGGCTTAACTAAGAATTATTTAAACTAATAAGGCCTTAACCTTTACGGAAATAGCTTTATCTTAAACACCTTTCATAATTTTTCATTGAAATAATGTAAGAAAACCATCTCCTCCTGTAAAATTTTCTAATGGTCTGTTGGACAAATACGAACTAAGGCGACGATGTGTAACAAGGGCCTTAGAACTAAACGTTTAGTACCATAATAATGTTATGTTATGACTAATAAATAATCTTATAAGAAAATAAAATACAGTTGTTCACACTACGGCTACCGTCTTCAACGGACAAGAAACAAAGTTCCTGCTTTTAATTTGCTTCCTATTTTTAATTATATATTATTCTGGATATTTCAAAACTAATATAATCCCTAGCAGGTTGATCATTATTTTAAAGACTAGTAGATTTTTATTGTATTGGAATGGTAAAGGCTCCTTGGAAAATGACGAGTCACAAGTAAAAAGTTCTCTTTACATAATCGATAAATATAACAGTTGAAATGATAGAACAACTCAATAATTCAAAAGACATTCTAAAATAATGGTGACTTGAATAGTGCGTTCCCAGTTAGGCATTTTATAAGACTACCTAAAAAAATCATAAGTTCGTTATTAATGCAATACGTAGTCTACAATGATTCCCCAACGTGTTTCGCTCAGTTGACATCGTGTTTCACCATTCCGGTCGTTACCGATCGGCTCTTACCGGTTGGCAAAAACAATGTTGTTCCAACCAGCGGAAAAGCAAGTCAAATAAAGAATCATAATGGATTTGGGATTTTGGACCCAGGAGTGAGCTAAAACTGCGCCTAGCTAAATTTTCAGTTCACTAACTGAGATTTTTTTTCACCACCGAGTCAAAAATCTTATCATCAAAAAGATAATAATTTTTCTACCTATTCGTGCTATCGTTCCTTTTGAAAAGGTTGTAATATTTATTTGTGATTTTTCGTTCGTGTCTGTCGAATGGGGATGGGTTTAATGCGATTTGAATTGGATTTTGCCACCATTAAAAAAAGGTATTTCTAATATTTTTGCCCCTAAAAAAGGCCGTTGTTTAAAAATGATGTTAGTTATTTAATGTTATTGCGAAGAGTACTACGATCATCTGAAATTGATTATGCATGGGATTCGTGTAATTTTAAACAACCTAAACTGGAAATTTCGCGACCTCTGGGAGATGTTAAAGGTGTTATGTGGGCGACTGAATGAAAAGTTCGGAACGCATTGCTCTAGTTCGACGGTAATATTAGCGGCTTCTCATTCATCGTTACTTCCGACCTAATTGAAGGACCTTTTCGTTTTCAAATCAAATTTTTGGTAATTTTTAATAAAAAGGTTTGCTTATAATAATTGAGAAGTTATCAAACTCAATCTTAAATACACCTTTTTAATTTCCACTACATACGTTGTACCATACTACAAACTATTATTTTGTATCGACTCTTAATCATTCTTAGCCATGGACCCAATTTGTTTTTACGATAATATAATATTACGAGACATGTTTGACGTATGAGGCATACCTGACTTATTAAAATTACCCGACTCGAGCTTCTTTCCCGATTTTCTGCCCATCATTTTCAACTGAGGCTCATTTCTTTGAGCAGCCATTTAAATATAATTAAATAAAATCACTAATTTTTAATCTTGAAACGTCGTCATTACAAAAATTAATATTGAGAACATTAAAAATAAAACTCTATCAAATAACCTGTAAATTGTATTTAATACGCAAAATAATATAAAAATTTTCCATATTCTTCGGAAGAAATAAAATATTCTTTCCTTTTGGAGATTAAAAAATGTACCTTTTCTAATTTCTATAGCCTTGAAAAGGGAATAAAGTATTGACGTCATACTTCTCAAAAGCTTTGAATTATAATTATATTACAATATGTTACATCTTTGAAAATAAATAAGATTTGTGACGTCATCAATCTGGTCCAGTACCCGCGTCCTTTATAATTTCGTCGAGGCCTTTATTCGTAGAAAATTGAAAAACCTTCGAGACGTGAACGCTTATTATTCATTAAGCTATCATCTTGGCAGAAGCTCACCTAAAAGCGAGGAACTTTGGACGAGCTCAAAGCTAATGGGAAGACACCTTTAATTAGTCAGTAAACTTTTATCTTTTGACTGGGACTTGAAAAGTGCAAGGGACCATCACTGCATTGGAGTGTCTGAATTAGCGAATTGATTATCAGCAGAAGTCAGGGGCAAACCGAGGATTATTAATATTGTATCGCCTAAAAACTACATTTCAGGGGTATGGCCATAAGTAAGCAAAACAACAATGTACGCGCATGGTAAAATTAATTGTTTATTTTACTCCCATTTCAAAATTATTTTCATTATTTCTTAGAAATTTTCGATTTCTTCATTCCGCTAAAATTCAGCAAAATTAGGTTATCTCTGAACAAAAAATATATTTCATGCATGTTGGGTAAGAACCTCACTCTGATGTGTGGAAAAATATTTGTATTTTATTGTGGCCATTAACTGAAAAATTTCTGTTACCCACTTATTTTCGTTCGTAAATACCTATGGCATTGCGCAGACATTTGAAAATTAAATTTTCAAAGAATATTCCAGGTAGATGCAGCAACGAAATAATGAAATCTCCGTTTTTATCCATTTCTAACAAAATAATATAAATTTCCAACAAAACATCTTTTCACAAATAATAACCTACCCTTGAAATTGTTTTACAGCGCACTTAATTATTTTTATTTAAAACATCACGTAAGATTAACGCTTAATGCGCTTTATATCGCCACGAATATAGGTAAAAAGGCACAAAAATCTCTTGGCAAACGGAGTCCACAGGTCCCGATTTCAAGAGCAAGAGTTGTTGTTTAAAATTTTGTGAATAAATTTAAAGAAAGAAAAAAGTTACCAATGAAAACAGTCACAGATAATTTTTGCCATAAAATTGTATTTAAAAAAAAGTTTTTTATATGCGCTCATATGTTTTGTAAAATAATAACGATTTTATTGGTTTCTACTCAATGGAAACAGTAGAAAAAGCTTTCAGATTTTTTTGTAATTATAATGTAAACCGATTCGTAGTTAATATGAATCTAAAACATTGTTTTAGAATTAAGCATTCGCCTTAAGGCATGTGTGCTAGGCCATCGATCTTTGAAAATAGATTATAATAAAACAAATAAAAACTTTATTCTACTTAATTTTATTTGACCGTAACCGGTTTCAGCTCGTCAGAGCCATCTTCAGACTGGTACAAATAATTCTTAGCCTACGGTTTATATACACAACATATGGGTGAGGGGGAGAGGGGTGGTCTACAATAAACTAGACTAGACTGGTCTACATAAACTAGACTAGAATCTTTAGAAATTACTCGCATAACTAAAAAAATAGACCCTAACTTTATAATGAATAAACAATTAGAATCATTTGCTAAGTCTCCGCTTTTGTATCCATTGTAATTTTCATAATAATTTCGAAATTAAAATATGTATTTAGTTTAAACCATTCCTAATCTAATGTAAGCATTCATCCCTTCAAAAAACAATTAAAAAATCCCATTGATCATAGATATGTATAATAACGATTTGACAATAAAATTAAGCCATTAATAATTCACATTACTTGTAAGGTTTTTCCCTAATCAATAGATATTGAAGTGAGCTACAAACCCAAAGTAATTAGCCTACTGGAATTACCAAAATAATTAGAAATTCGACAGTCTAAAACGACTTAGTAACAAAAATAATTGAATAAAATCCTTGTAGACCACCCCTCTCCCCCTCCCCCATATGTTGTGTATATAAACCGTAGGCTAAGAATTATTTGTACCAGTCTGAAGATGGCTCTGACGAGCTGAAACCGTTTACGGTCAAATAAAATTAAGTGGAAAATTTTTTTTATTTGTTTTATTACAATGGATTTCCACCACGAATTATCAGTTTCAAAAATAGAGATCTTTGAAAACTTATTATATTCGGTTTGATTTTTTTAAATCTGTCTATTTCAGGAATTTATGTGTATGGAGTGCAGATCTTATCAGTAATTTTTAATTAACATTCAAAAAATTTCGGTAGGTTTATATACATACGTAGATATGAAGGATTTGTTTTAATGCGGTCATACGTTTGCACCCCAATAGTTAGCTGTTAAAGTTTTAACAATATACGCTTAGTTCCATTTCCCTTGTCCACTACTCACAACCAAAATACAAACACATGCGATTAATTTGATTAAGAGCGACAAACTACTGTAGATGAGCTTTATTATTAATTTAGTAATGGTCCTTATAACCGGTCCTGTTGGCACCTTCCGCAATGTAGGAAAGCAGAGAAACCTGAAATGTCGGTGGGCCGCCAACAGTCCGCCCCTGGCAGCCGGAACTTGGGAACATTGGGGACAAAGTGACAAGAAGAACTTTAACGTAGTAACAAGCCACTCCCGTAATTGGAACTGCATTCAATGGAAATACTTCAATGCTTAGTATTGCTCAGCTGTTCTCGTTCAATTTATCACAGATCCGAGGCTGATGGCGGAGACTATAAGAGATATTTATCCGGAGACTAAATGAGTCGGTTTGGAACTGTTGAGCTAATTTAACAATGCTACAAAATGGACAATTTTCTTTGGTACCAACTCGTTACTTCACTTTTGTAATAAAAATTAAGATATTTATTTTAAAAAGCGGTTAAAAATATTGCAGTTAGTAGATGAACAGTTGTAGCCAAGATTTTTCTGGTAGTTTTACGTGATAATCGGTTTTTTAGAATGTCAGAAAATTTTCATTTTGCAATTAAATCCAAAAAATTGGAATACTTCTGAATGCATCCGAAAACTAAAAACTGTTTTTGAAAGGCGATAAAATACGCTTTCAAATGTTATTATTAGAATAAAAACACACAATGCGAACATAAAAAACATTTAAAAAATGTTCTCACCTTAAGTTTTCTTTAACTAAAATAACTGATAACGAAAAAACTAAACAACCTACTTGTTTTATTAGATAAATGTATTGAAAATGTTATCATCTTCCCTTTTTGTCGTTTCGTGTAAAAATAATGAATAAATGATTTAAAAATATTCATGATTATTTTCAAATTGGTTGGAAATTTTGATTTCATATAGGTTTACGTTTGATTTTTTGTGATATCTTTTAGATTTGAATATAAAGCGTGGTATTTTCTCTTCCTAACACCGTTAAGATCGCGTTTCTCACCATGACAGTAAAGGGGATAAAAAGATTTGTGGGACCTATGTGGGCTGTTCCCAAAAGCGAGAAAATTAGCCTGAGGGCTTAAAAATCACTGCATTTCTCAACGTTGTGTCTTCCATAATATTGTTTTTATCCATAAATAGTATTAACAATAGTATATTTTTTTTAAACAACCTACTTAGGTTTATAACATCAAGCGAGATAAGCAAGTTAAACTCAAAACATAGTTATGTACCCGTAAACAATGATGTTGACTCGATCAAAGTTACGACTATGAATACAAAGTAATGATATACTGATATTAATTTGTCCACATCAAATAATTTAATGTATATTTGTAATTATGTTCATTACAGTAAACGAAGTACGCAATTTAAACACAAAACAACGAGCAATAACCAATATAATTTAAATACAAAATTCACATAGAATAATATTATTGAAACCACCATAGAACATTTAGATGAACAGAGTGCACCGATAAAACTCTAAAACCTCCATAGATCGCTTGTACCTAGACGTAGAGCGGACAAAAGCTCTGCATTCATATCCATTTGCGCCGCCAAAACGCGTTAAATTCGGTTAGTGTGTAATTGCACCAAATGCTGCACGCACCATAACCCGCCGGCGCTATTCTGGTAATGAAATAATTGCGTTACCTTGTAAACGCAACCATTTAACGCGTTGTGTCCGGCGTACCACCTGCCTCTGCTGCTACCCTGCTACCCTGGTACCCTGGTACGGCGGGTGGGACAATCATACGCGGGCCTAAGGGGATTCTTTCAATAACTCCGCATCAATAAAAAATACTATATATTGGATTTTCCATGTATGTTTTTTGATGAAATGAAAGGCTGAATTGTCATGGAAAAAAATTGGGTTTGCAACAAAAAAATATGAATGATAATCTGAAAAATGTAAAACTAACTAACCATCACGCTGTTTCCCCGCAGGGGTAGGCAGAGAGGACGGACCACCAAACAACTCGGTCTTGGCACACACTCCTTGCCTCGTTCACATTCGTACATCGTCTCATACATGCTCTTCTATTATTCTGACTCTTGACATGGCCCGACTCAAGTATCTGATTCACTTGGTCGTGCCATGTCTTTCTCATTTATTCTCCTTACACTCCTTTCCTCGTTCATTTGCTCTACATGCCCAAACCATCGGAACGTTCCTTTCTTGATCTTACTCATTACGTTACAATGTAAAACTTCAATCTAGTATACTCACATATCCATAAAAAGCGATAATTTAACTACAGCTAATCGACGTAAGAAAATGTTGAATGACGTTTTATTTTTTTTTGCATTAGCTTCACGTAGGAGGCACTTAGGAAATAAAAATCTCTCAGACCCTGTGTTGTCTTTGGGGATGCTGTATGGAGGGTCTTTTTAGAAAGGTGGCAAGTTCTGGGAAGGAAAAATGTAAGAGGAATGGGTAGAAATCTGGGGGATCAATGTGTCTGGGTGTGACAGACCTAATAATCCATCCCTCCCATTTCAAGGACATAGGTCGAGAGAGTCTGGCTGAAGAGATCTAGGTAAGGTCCTCCAGTCTCCTGTTACGGCCACGCAGAAGGTGGGCAAACGCATTTGCCGTCAAGGCTTTGACAAACGCATGTTAACGACCCCATGAATCCGGGCTCTCATTCTAAGTCACCAAACATTTCAAATCACTTGGGGTGACATATAGCAGTGGTGTCGGTTATCTAATAAATGGTACCCGGGGCGGCGGTATCCGTACCCGCCTCCCAAATTGTGTTAGGTTTCACGATATTTGTTTGATTTTACAATCATTTTCATACGCGAGTAGGTAAATAAATGGAAATATCTTCTAATAATTTCTATCTGATAAAAATTCAGGCCTTTTTTATCTTCAAACAAAAACTACATTTCTGATTTCAAAGTAAAATATGTTTCAACTATTAAACGCCTCACGCAAGAAAGCTTACATAATTTAAAAATATTATAAAATAAGAGATATTTTTCCTCGTTTTTAGTAATCGTAGCTATGAATAACTCTATTGCACGACAATTACGAGTATTTTTTCAATTATCAAGAAAGGTTTTATGTATTTCTCAAATTTTATCATTTATGTCTTCCGTGATTGAAGTTAACATTGTTGAAATACCAGATAGTCTTAATATAATACAATTTTACACTCAAACGCATAAAAATACTACTCACAACACGAAATCATCAATTTACCAATGATCCTGTCACAGTAAAAATAGGATTATGTGATGAAATTAATATAATATATTTTGACCTCCCGAACCGGAACCGTTCCGCCCGATCAGCGGTCGGCGCGGCGCGTTATGGGCATCGACCGGTCTCTGTTGACTCGCTCTTCATACTACGTTCATACGCTATGTAATAATAATTCAAGCAAACGTGCAACCGAAGGCAAAACAAACGGGATTTATTTGGCGCTTTATAAACGCCGCGCCAGCCCTGTCCCAGGGGTTGGCGTTATGTATTTTTCCGAAAGGCGAAATAACTGTTAAGGTCGAGTCACCTGCTATGTTTTTAAATAAGACAATAACTTCTAAATATGCTTCAGTTATTATATGTTTCTACTGGAATAATTAAACTCGGAAAAATAATTTAACCTTTGGGGTTTTGTGGGGAGGGTCTTTTTGTGGAAAGTAGAAGTGAACCTGTGTCTTCCAGAGATCCATTTTGCAGGAGGGAGGAAACGAGTCGTAGAAATGAATGAAGAAATCCTACTATAATTATTATTTTTGTGTTTGTCTCTTAGAACCAGTATCTCTTAGAAGCAGTATCTCTATGATTAGAACTATGTTTAATGTACATAAAAAAAAATAATGTAACTTATTGTCGAGAATCACACAAAGAACGCGTGTATTGGGCTGGTTACACTTTAATTTTCATTAATTCATGTACAATTTTTTTGTCATTTATTGAGGAAATGTCGTTATAATTTTTTATATAATTGTGGATCTTAATAGAAATTCAATCCCATTTAGAAACAGCTGTGCTAATTTTAAAACACGAAAGCTGTAGGTTAGATATATTAAATCCCTCAAGTCTCTGGCCTTTTTGTCGGAAGGTCAAAATATTTCCGCTTTTCAATAAAATCCAAATAAATGGAATGTTTCTGAACGCATCCATAACCTAAAAACTGTTTTTAAAAGGCGATAAAATACGCTTTTAAATTTTATAATTCGAAATAAACACTTAATTTTAGATATATAAAAATTTGGAATGCAAAAATAAAAATGTTTTAAAAATGACTCACCTCACGTTTTTTCTAACTAAAGTTACTGATAATGAAAATAACAAAAAACATACATATTTGATTAGGAAAATGTATAATAAACGTTATCGTTCACTTACTTTTTTGCAGTTTTATGCAAAAATAGTTTTAAAAAATTCCCAGAATTTCATATTTTTTTTCCAATTGAGGTGGGAAACTGAGTTTCATAAAGGTGTACAATAATATTATTTTACGGTTAACTTTTATTTCTTAATTTAAATATAAAGCGTGGTATTTTCTATTTCTAACACAATTTAGAACATATTTCTAATTATGATAGTAAGGGGGACACAACGATTTCTATGAGACATGAGTCATTCCGAAAGCCGAACAAATTTGCCTCAGGGGTTAAGTAATGTTTAATATCAATGTCAATGAGGAATAACAATCTGGAATAGTTAATTTTTTTCTGATTTAAATTGTTGCGATTCATCTTCTACATTTAGTAAATCTCAGATTTCCCATAACAGTCCGTCGTCCAGTTTTGCAGCAGCATTATTATTATTTGTTTGAGCAAATAGTGTTTTTCTCCGTGCTTTGTTTGCGGAAAAACGATGTAACGCTGTTATTAGAATTTTGCCTAAACAAATTGAAACTCCGTATATTCAACAATTTGATACTTTTTTCGGGGAATACGTTTTACGATATCAACGAATAAGAACTATGAACACATGTAATGCATTATTGAGTGAGTGAATGCGTTTGCGTAGATTGAATTTGGAAAAACGCGTTTTACACTAAAGAGGCAACATTTAGCCTTACAAAATACTAATTCTGGCAATCGTTGATGTTTTGATTAAAACTACTAACCTGTGTAAATACTCATTATTGAGTTATTGCATTGCATTACTTACTTTCATGAACAAATGAACATAAAAAACAAACACAACTGCTATTCAATAGGTGACTTACTATAATATTCGTGTTTTGTCGATTTAAAATACACTAAAATGTAATATTTAAAATACGACTGTCAAGAATCGTATCTAACACGTGAACAGACATGTGTTATGATTATTATATCGTCTAGTTATAGTTCATTGGGTACACTTATGTAAGAATTTAATTGAATAAAAATTAAATAACATTGACTTGCTGGTATCGAAAGTTTTCGATAGAGGGATGATTTCATTCGTTCGTTACTCCTGAACACATTGCCCCAAGTTTCCTACCCACCCCTAATTCCTTTTCCTTTCCAGAACTTCTTCTTCTTCATTTCCCCAAAATGACCCTCCATAAAGTAGCTCTAAAGACGGCACAGCCCATGAAGACTTTTTTATCCTCAGGGCCTTCTGTGTGAAGTTACGTAATATGTAAATAAATGTTTTAAGTCCATTTTCTAGCGCTGTCATTAGCCGAAAGATTTTCAATGAACCAATTTAGAGTACCTTCTCTCAAGTAAAAAAAAACTGTAATTATTATTATTTATAAAAATCAAATGATACCATAAAAATCATATATGCCAAAAAACCCGTTTGAAGGTATGTCGCCGGTATACCCGCATATCTCCCACATATACCCGCATATAACGGAATACAAGGCTTCTAATCACAGTTTCAACACTTTTGTTTATAGAACAGAAAAGAAATGCGCAGATGGTGTAGAACTTCAATATTTAATTTTTTAATACAAATAAACGCTTTATGGGGTTATTATCCGTAATTAGGAGTCAATATGACTAATGATCTGAATTAGCCTGATCACCAATTTTAATCGCAGCAATTTTGTGAAAATTAGAACTAAATACATTGATAGACATATTTCGATAGTTTGGTCAATTTGGTGGCGTATTGTAGTATAAAGTACAACGATCCGGAGGGTTTCCCGTTTAAAGTTGTGAAAATTGAGTATTAATGCTCTATCTGCTCGTTTGGGTACAGTTAAAGGGTAAAAGGGACCGTAGCGAGGTTACGGGGATATAAGGCCGAGGGTGGAGGGTGTTAGGGGGTTATATTCTATTGGCGAGGAATAGGAAGTGTGCCAGACCCTAGACCCGGAAGTGTTATCAATATTTAGGAGATTATAATATTATTATTAAATACACATGTGTTCGGGAGTCCTTTATTCACCTAGTTCGCAGTCCCCAGTCTCCAGAGTTGTTCAAGTTGGGCTTAATGTTTTATCATTTCCCCATAGTTTCGAAGAGCCATTCTTGTGTTACTACTGCTGCGTGTTATAGGTAACTGTAATTAAGAAACATAACTACAATAGTGATTTATTTTAAGGGTATTATGCCATTACGTACCTTCTTCTTTAGCCCACATTTCAAACAACTTCATGGTATTCATCATCATGGCAGATGTGTTATAATTTAAAAAAATATATAATGGGTGGTACCGCCGCACCGACCTGGGAACAATTTATTAGATAACCAACACCTCTAATATAGGTCATTCGCTACGTTTGCAGGGGTGCCCGAGTTCATGGGGTGAGGTTTGTATAGGTCTTGGCGGCAGATGCGTCTGCGTGGCGGGCCAGATCGGGAGAGACTGGTTAAGGAAGACCTTTGGACCTCTCGATCCATCGCCTTGCACCGCAGTATGGAAGGATACATACCTGAACCTACCCCAGATTCCTACCCACCCCTCATAACTTTTACCTTCCCAGAACTTCTCTACTTCCTTTCCCTAAAAAGATCCTCCACACAGCATCTTCAAAGATAAAATGGGCCCTAGATTTTTAAAGAGTTTTTTTTCCCTCTAGACCCCTGCACGGAGATAATTTAAAAAAATGTGTAACTGAAAAATGACGGCCGGCGCTCGTGGTCTAGCGGTAAGGCTCTTGACTCGCAATCCGAAGGTCGCAGTATCGAATCCCGGCGTGAGCAAATAAATTTTATGTGATTAATTTGTGTTATTTCACTATTAATTCATTTAAAATAATATAAAGTATATTTGCGGCACGTTCTAGAATGGAAGATACTTTTAGTACCGCCCCGGTGCAAGACCATCATTCAGAATTATAACGTTGCTTGAAATGGCTTTAGCCGTGTTTAGTGACCAGATTTGAATAGCCAGGTGCTTCTCCATCTTCCTCTCCCTCATCTCCTTTCCTTCCCCACTACCTTCAGCCTCACAACATACCGCGATTAGGGATGCAATAGACTCACTGGCTCCAGACGGGAGCAGCCGGGACTCTTGCGAGGTATGCATATTTTAAAAAAATCTACAAACGACAGCATTACATAATAATTTCTTATTGATTCCTGAAAATCTTTCATAAAATTAAGCAGATACATTTATATCGTTTTCTTTCCTATGGTATCAAATAATTGATTATTTACCTATTGAATACTCCTTTTTTGTCTGCCACCCCTTTAAAGCTAAAATAAACACATCAAGGTATCGTCTGACCATCAAGCAATTAAGTATACTAATAATAAATCGTTCCTACCCAGCAATTTAACATTTAAAAAAAATTATTTCAACTTTGTTAAATTATCAGTCACTGTGATATTTTGAACCAGCGAAGCGGTTTCCTGTTAAACTTGCGAACCTTGGGCTTCCCGGTGCGCAAGTTGTTTAGTTGTCGCTACGCAACTGCCAACAGTTTTTTGTTGTTTCCATGTTTGAACTTTTCTGCATTCTCATGCAAAACACACATTGCGCCAGTGCGGAAAGTGAATATTTGAACAACTAAATGTTGCAACGAGTAGTGTGGAAATGGGTAACATTAGCAATGTTAGCTGTTGGAATGGTCCTGTTGACTACAGCAGTAAGTTAAGTCCAACAGCCTGTTGGGATTTCAGGATATTATTATGGCTTGTTCCCGTGCACCTAATTACAAGCGGGTATGACAGAACCTGATTGTCACGCTTTTTATAAAACATGAATAGGATACAATAACACTATAATAATCGTGGAAAAACTGTTCAACGCATGCACTTTGTTTATTTTTGTTGATGGGGTCTTAGAAGGGTTGAATAGCTCAAAGGTTAAGCAGTTGGCCTGTCAGTGAATTGGTTGTTATACGGCTTTAAACAATTGCCTAATATTATGTAATTTTTTTTGTGACACCACTCATGAATATAAACCTATCTGTACAGATATAAAGACGAGGGAACTACTCATATGTCGCCACCCGGTTGGACAGCGTTGTGGGGCGGGTTTAAGTCTTGAATAGGCTCGAATTACATGCAGAAGGAAAAACAGATAACATTTAGGACACTTACAATAAAGAAAAAAACTCAACCTAACGCATTTAAGCTTTGATTGCAACTTTTTGATTCAATGCGTTTCTTTACTTCTACAGATTTAACATATATATAATAGTAGAAACCGTCGACAACCGAACTTACACTGTCTTGCAAACATACTCTTACTCCGTCATCCGAAGTTATTTATTATTCCCTATTTCTTTCCATAGATGTACCGAAAGTATTTGTTTTGCCTATGCAGTTAAGTTCAAATAATATTTGTTGCATTGCTGCTTTTAGAAAAATAAAAAGTGCATCATTTTTAATTTAAACAGATTTTCAAGGGTGAAGCGGACCATACCTCGAACGAATGGGAGGTCTAACATAATGGTAGTCCAATATTTACAATACAGGGAAACGGTGGCCCCCTCTACCGTAAGTATGGGGTGATGTAAATAATTTTTTCAACTACAAAGTATGAGATTTTTGAAAATTCTTTTTTAAAAACCAATTTCATAAAGGGTCGAACCAGCTACATTATTTTTTTTCATAATATTTCGTTATAAAATAAGTTTGCGGCATTAAAAAACCCCGAAAAGTTGTACCACTTTACCCCCGCCGACGGTACCACCACGGATGTGAAATTTTTATTCCCGGTATCTACCACGGATATGAATATCGTTATGTTTTTAATTAAAAATTCTACTAAGATGATATTATAAATGCATTGAAAAATGAAAACAATCCTTATTTTCTTCAAAGAAATCAGCAGCACGGTTTAAAGTAAAAGATTTCAGAACGAAGAGCAAAATAAAAACACAATAATATATTTTGTATCAAATATCTGAAATATGATTTAAATTGATTCAAAAATACTGCTTCTGTGGTTGAATGGTTATGATCATTGGCTACGAATTCTCAGGCAGCGAATTCAAATTCTGGCGTGCGCAAGTAAATTTTATTTGATAAACTTTATTGTTTTATAATTTATTAATAAAAATAGTATGTTATGGCAGATATTTTCATTATAGCACTGGTAAAAGATCACCATTCAGAATCGAATTGTTGCTTGAAATGGCTTTAGCCGCGTCTGCCGACTAGATCATCCGCATAGCAGCATATTTCTCAACCTTCCTCTGTCTTATCTCCTTCCCCTTTCCACTTTCAGCTTTACAACTGAAATTGGGAATTCCGTAGACGGTTGAGAGCCTTTGAGGGTTGCCGTTTTATCTTTGTGCGATAATCCAAAAAAAATATTAAAAATAATTTATCAAAAATAGTTAAAGTTACGTTAGTATAATCTTTTCACAAGCAGTATGGAAAAGAAAACAAATACGACAGGTTTAATCCTTTCCACTTTCTTAGGACATATTCTTTGTAGGCAGGAAGTGCCGGAGGGGATGAGAGGGAGTTACAGAGTGATGTTTGCAAAATACTTTTAATTAAACAGACAGGGATGTCATTATCTATTTATTATTACTTATATTAAAGTTCCTAATGTTTCTTTGATTTTATTTGTTATTTACTACTTTGAAAAAGAGTAATTGTTTATTTTTATTCAGTAGATCTTACTAGGCATTATATCTGTTCAGAGGTATACAAGTTATATTTTTATGATTAAAAATTTACATTATTCTATAGTGATTTAAACTTTTAACCTCCAATCTACCTCTAATATATAAAGTTGGTTGTCTGAGAAAAAAATAGTGTGATGCTTCTCTTAGTTCTGTGGTGTTCATTGTACGTATATATACCTAAGTTTATCTTTATTTTCAAGTTCATTTTTATGAAATCGAAAATAAAACGAAAATCCATTGAACAATATGACTCAAAGAAGATCTTTCAATTTATCCTCCCATGTATTCCAGTCCTCCATATCTTGATCCTAATCTTATCTTCCTCTTCCCCATCCCCATCCTCTCACATTTTGTAAGTAATAATAAAGTAACAACAAAAAAACACACTTGTAGTCTCACACTTTAAATTTATTTATTGAATGTATGTTTAATTTAAGGTTTTCCCAAAAATATATAAATTAAATACAAAAAGATGTAATAATAAGCAAATAACGTTTATTTTTCGTATCCCCGAAAATGATTATCCACAGAATTCTTGGTAGTGTATAAAAGTTTGTTCTCTAGCCCTCGGTCACCCCTGTAAATAAGTCATGAAAGGCCCACTGGGAGGAAATGAAGGCCTCTGAGGGATAATAGCAGGATGCTGCAATACCACGCTACACTGCCCAGCGCTAGCCGCCTTACTTACCTCTCCTCCCTTACCTCTACCTCTACCTCTTACCTCTCTCTACCTCTTACCTTTACCTGCTCTGCTCTTTTGCGTTCCTGTGCTCCCGAGATCATAATTCTTCTTATTTTTTTCCTGGAACAACGTTCAGAATACTAAAACACTTAGTTTATTTTTTATTAATATGCAAGAAGGCTTGAAATAGTCTATCTGATAGATATATTTCACGATTCACAATCTCTGTACTATGATAACTAAACAAAATGTTTTAACAATTAAATTAGCACAGCTAATTACAAGCAGAATATCTACACCAATGATCATATATTTTCAATAATAAATATTTAATTATCTTCCTTTTTGTATTAAATATAGCTCCACACAGGAGATGCTGAGGAAAATAATGTTCCTGTTGTTACTTGTATATTGTGTTTTAAGGGATTCTTTTGGGGACTGTTAAGGAAATGAAGAAGAAGAGGTTCTAGGGAAGGAAAAATGTGTGAGAGGTGGGTAGGAATTCTGTAGAAATATGTAAGTCCAGGAGAGCCGGAAGTTTGTATCTATCTCCCTCATCCAGGCAGTCTGATTAGTTACCGTAGAATAGATGCTCCTTAACCAATAATTGGTTCCCGGGACTACGGTGGCGGTACCTAGAAATATATTTAAAAAATAACAATAAGTAATTAGTTACCGTTGGTACTAAATTGTAATTCTACGGCTTGATATATAATCTCAAGGAATGTGATTTAAATGAATTTGAAAAAAATTGATAATAATAAAAATTCGTAGGCCATATTACAATAATTGTTTATCTATGTAAGTCATAATTTTCACATTTGAAAATGTTTAATAAATTTCATCCAAAGAAAGATATGAAATTATTAATTTTCGCATTTTAAATCAATCATATTTTAGCTCAAAACGAATGACATGTACTTATTTTAAGGCTTCACATTTCAAAAGACAAGGAAAACAAATGAAAATTCACATCGCCTACTTGGAATATGTTTGCCAAACCAAAAATACAAAGCCTAGTGATGAAGATTAATTATAGTCGCAGCGATGCGGCAGAGGATCGACTAATGTGATTAAATCCCACATTATAGCGGGCATCATGTCATAAAAGTTGTGTTTATTTCTGAAATCTCTTCAAGCTTCGTCTTTAGGGAGGGAAGTTTTTAGCCACAAGTTAGTTCGTTAGTTTCCGCCTATTTCCGCCGGTGCTCGGCTCCCATTAGGAATGTAAGCACTTCGGGGATTTGGGGAGGCTGTGATACAGTCGCTGTTTCACAGGTGCAGGTCTTCAAGGAGGCATAACTGACATGTCACTGACACCGAGGGTGGATACATTCACCGCTTGTGGGATAACCCAGCAAATGCGATTATGACTAATCTGTGATATAGTGTAACTGCACATGCTGCAATCTGGGAGTTGTGAGATATTTCTATCATCTGCATCAGATTTTAAGTCTCGCAAACTAAACACCGACAAATATTTAAAATTTTGACAATTTATTTCTTTATAATATAGTTTACGTAAATATGACACCTATCTACAAGAGGCATAAGAAAGAGCATTTCCGAAATGAAAGTTTGATATTAGATTTGTTTTCGTTGAATCTATTTATGAAAATTTTAGATAAATGATTTTTCAGAAGTAAAAATTAACATTAAAAATATCATTTTCCAAATAATAATAACAGCATTTGGATGACTTCTATAGCGCCCTTTTTATGAAAAATCAACTCAAGTTAAACATTAAAGAATCATGATTTTTTAAGAAATACATAATATCTATCATTTCAATTTTTGTTATCATTATATTCAAATTATCTGTTCTACTCATGAAAAACGGAAGAATACAAGACATGCGATGTGCACTCGTCGCGTAACGTATTTTGATCAAATTAATGGCGATAAACGATGTCAAGCAGCCTAAGAGAGACAAAATGGACCAGACCCATAATGTAAGTAAGACCTGCCTATGATGTCTTTCTTCAAACAGACATGGAAATGGTAGGCTCTTATAGATTGTGTTCTCCATTCTGTTGTTCTATATATGTTCATGTTCCAAAATATAATATCAATACTATCTTAGGCTTTCTAATCTAAGAATTTTAATCAGATTTTGACTAAGTGGATTATTACTTGCTTGAAATAGTAATCAATTAAATTAACATATCCGGGGTATACGCAAAGAAAAATCTTAAATATGCAAATTATTTACTATCTTTCATTGCGTTTTTTATTAATTTTCAATCGGTGTTGGTAACAGTTCTGCTGATTCTTTTGTTCAGTGGCTTAATAGTGCACAATTCTTAACCCCGTACAAAGAATTTGGCAGCCATCTCTGATTTGGAGCACAACAATACCAAAAAAACCATCAGCTCTGTGCGGAAATGGGCGGTTCGTTTGATAGATTCTCCTATCTTTACATACGGATTGCAATCTCTACAGCACAGAAGTCGGTTGGGATTGCTGTCCTTGTTCTACCAGCATTTCAATGTAAAATGCTCCGAGGAACTAGCGTATTTGATTCCTTCGGTAGCGGTGCACATAAAAACAGGAAATAAGCCTTTTGTGCCCCCGACATTTATTCGCATGAGAACAAGTCGTTTATACGACTTGTTCTGGAGTTCAAAAGCTCGGCTGTGGAATGATTTATGTTTACTCTCTCTTACAATATGGCTCTCTTCAAGACCAGGTCCATTCTTTCCTCAAATATTCCCAAAGACGACATAGCTCTTGAGGAAGCAAGGGCTTCCTGTATGGAGTTCTTGTACAAAAAATAGCTGAAAATGAATAGTATAAATTCGCCGATTAATTACGTAAACTTCATTAAAACGTTCGCTGAAACACGAAATACTTAACAACGCATAATGGTAGCATTAAAACAGTCTGCAGGAGTGCTACAAGTATCCAAAAAGTAAAATCACACAATAATGCAGGCTATGATAAATGCAGCACTAAGTCACGTAGTGGCCCGACGCAGCGCGCAGGAGGCAACAGTTCACAGTCGACAATTCCGCAGGGCTGTGGGGAGACCACCGAACAGAATATCAATAGAAGTGTGATATTCACCAATTTGAAAGAAAAACTGATCTTGCCAATTTTAAGGTGCCGTCGTAACCTTTTGACCCCAGACAGGCTAATTAAATTAATACATAACCTGACCTAACAATCGTTTTGTTTTAATGCAATATTCTTCTACTAATCTGACCCTAGATAAAAGTCGTGTCTTTTTAGTGAGCTAGGGTGGTAAAATTTAAAAATTAGATTGTTAATTTAATCAAAATTAAAAACTAATTTTTAAATGGGGAATGGGGAATGGAGAATGGGGTGGAGTAGAGTGGAGTGGAGTGGAGTGGAGTGGAGTTGAGTTGAGTTGATTTGATTTGAGTTGAGTTGAGTTGAGTTGAGTTGAGTTGAAGGGGATGTTGAGGGGATGGGGATATTTTTATCTCTTTTTTTGTTATATTGTTAATGGACGGCATAAGTTAGTGAAGTTTTACTTCAGTCGTGTGGTCTAAAACACACTCGTTTTTTTCTTCATATTTCCTTTTTTGTGTGAAAATTTTTAGGATATTTTCTTCACATCTACAAAAAGTCGAAATAAAAAAAAATATTTTCAGCTACAACAACATCTAAATTCTAGAAAGTTTTTAAATCTTACCACCCTAGCTTACTGAAAATCCAGGAGCTGTCCCTGAGTCCTGACTCAATTACTTGATTCATTTGATTGTGACGTCAATTCTTCTACCATTTTCCTTTGCGTCATATATTTTTCTGGCATTCCTTTCTTCATCCACAAGCTCTACGTGGAAAACCATCATCATTCTGTATTTAAAAATGTTTGATAAATTTCACCAAAAGTGTGATAAGATTGACCTTACTTCAGACAAGCCGACACCTATGCATCTACCGGTTTATATTTTCAGTTCCCAGGGCCGTCGTCTCGTCGGGAAATAATAAAATGAAACAGAAAATATCCTGAATTGAAAATTTAATTCGGTCCCTGCAGAAACAACACGTTTTTATGACAAGCGCTGCATTCACAAAGCGGCGGGGGATGGGGTGAATATTCATACTTTTGCAAGAAAATTGATGTTATCTGAACGGAAAGCAAGGTTTTAAGAAATTAATTATGGTATCATTTTAATAATTGTATTTTAAAGTTAATATTTTTTTTTAATAAAGGATCTTCTAACCGGTTGCCACTTTGTGATGGCATTATTTTTTTAACAAAAAAAATTTATATATTAGAAAAACTTAGTTTACATTACTTTATTTTCATATACAAAATCTACATGTTTCGTGAAATGTAAAATTCTTCAGTAGTAATAAACAGCGTAGACTGTGAAAAACCACCTGATTTAGAACAAAAATTAAATTGCCATGGTAGAGAATCGAACCCCGATCAATAGCTTGGATGGCATCTATACTGACCACTACACAGCTATTGTAAGAACAGCGACATCTCTACTGCAACTACTATGGAACTATGGCAGGGAGATAGAAAGAAATTGAGAGGAAAGGAAATGGGGAAGAGAAAGGTGGGAAAATATCTGACAATTCCAACCATCCCCAATTGAAGCTGAAGGAAGTAAAAAGGGGAAAGAGATGGGGCCTTCTGATTCAGATCTGGTCTTTTTAAACAAGGCTAAAGCTAAACATTGCAAGCAACGATTTGATTCTAAAATTCGATTTTTTTAAAGGGGTGAAACTGAAAACATCTCCCCTTCTGGTTCCTGGAAATAGGAGGAGGTTGCAGGAGTGATCATCAGCAATAATTTAATTCTTAGAAACCAAGCAATCTCCTTCCTGATCTTTAGGCAGACCATTCATGGACAAATTGCTGGCAAACAAGATAATTTGGAAGACGATGATTTTTTAAAGCAGACATAATTGATCGTAGAAGTCAAGTGGTAGCTTAAGTTCTAAATTCTACAACCGCTATAATAATAATAAATAATGACAATCTAAAATAGTAATCTGTGACTCTGCATGTATGTGATTGTATCGTGTTCAATAAACTTGAAATCGTTTTCAAAATTAGAAGTATTATTAAATGTATTCAGTTTAAAGTTCAGAATTTAGAGAGGCAATAAAGCACCTACCTATATAATATTTTTAAGCTGCACATCTCGATACGGGAATGCCCTAATGAGATCAGCGGCTTACGGTTTTGAACGTGTTATACTATTTTTTATGAATAAGTTAGAACATTTTCGCGAATATGTGCTGAACTGTTCTTCACATAAACTCGCGATTTTTCTCGGGTCTATTCCATTTATAATTTGTTTTTGCACCACACTGTGCCAAGCTGTAACACGCTTCATTATTTACTGCACACATTTCGTCTAGTCTTCTACCATTCCCTTAATGCCATTTCATAGGGTGGTGGTTCAAGATATTGTAATTCGCCTCTACCCAACACGTACAGAAGAAAATATACGGCCTTATGAAATTTAATTTAGTGCTCTCTTCCACCGAGCTGGGGTGTAGTGCAGACTGCAGGTGCGAGACCGTCTGGGCGGCGGACAAGCAGCCCCGGAAACCTATTTGAGGGAGCCGCTGCCGATACTAGAATTTTAAATTTTATTTCCAGACTTCGAGGGAAGATAAATAGATTCTTGCATTTCGGAATTCTTAAGTTGTAAAAATGTAAGGATGTCTAGGAATGCCGAGACTACGAGTGGAACTCGTTTTTTAAGAATAAATCTAAAGAGGAGAAATGAAATATCATTAAGTAAAACACTTAGCGACTTACAAATCTCAAATGTTCTGACCACGGTACACATTTCTCCCTCAGTTTATATGATCTGAAAGAAAACGGTTAGGTCAATAAATTTAAACAAGACTTTCTAACTCCAATAACTTGAACATGATTATTTAGTCAAAAAAGAAGTTCAGCACTTGAAAATGTTTGATCAGAAGTAAATAAAGCGTATTTCTAACAAACGGTTACCCCTCCATCACATTTATATCAGTACTAGCTGAAGTCTCCGGCGTTGCCCGGGTCTTACTTAGAGTTTTTAGAATTAATATTTGAATAAAAAGTAATTTACCTCTTATTTAAGTGTGCGAAATTTCACCAAGAATTGTCGAAATTCAGCTTAATAGGGTATAAAAAGGCGATGATGGAGTTCCAAATCTCACATAAATTTACCTTCGTCTGGTTTTGAAGGTCAATTGTGCAAAAATCAATTTTAATAAACGTTCCCACACAATAAACTTTTCAATTCCAAATCTTGGTCTGACACGAGGGTGATATTGAGAGTATTTTTCGCTCTAAAACATGCCGCAAATATGCTTAAAATTATTTTAAATGAATAAATTGGGAAATAAGACAAATTGATCAAATAAAATTTACTTACACATGTTGGTATTTAAACCCGTGACCCATTGCTAGTCGAGAGCCTTACCCTTCGACCTTGTAAGGCTGTCATCGGACCCAGAGATTAATGAAATTGCCTGCCTAGATCAGTAGTTCTCGATTTATTTTTGACCAGGAACTACTAAGGAATTTATTTGTTCTCACAGGGACCTCAAGGTACAATAATCAAAAACTGTTGATCGCGAAATTGTACTCTTCTTAGATTTTAGATCTCGCGGACCACCTGTAGTCCACGGACCGCCGATTGGGAACCACTGGTCAAACTTGTCAATGAAGGCTGCTAGACGAGAAACCAATGACTTAAATATCCGTATCTACAATATTTTAATTGCACAGATTAATTTTTAGATTTAACAATCCACATCAAATAATTTATCTCCGGGCCTACTAACCTTTTTTTTTATTGCATCCCTAATCTAAATTTAAAATGTTTAAATTTTAAACCATAATAATTAAAAACAAACACTTGCCACTACTCGGAATTCCCACCAACGATCGTACGATACATTATGACCAACACGGTGTACAAGCACGTAGGTACTTTAAAATATAAATTAACTAAATCAATATTTAACTCGTATCAGAATAATTTATGGTAATAAACAATAATTAACTCTATTATTCAGATGTTTGATCCGCGCAGTTTAGCAATGAATACGACAAATTTATATAATTAAGTCAATTTTAAAATCCCTTACGGCAGCGGGTAGTAGTAGTATGAAACAGCGCCGGGCCACAAATCAATATAAATAATTAGAATGATTACTGTTTACAGCGTTTCCCAGTCGGGCGAGTTGTGTGTATTTATGAACGTGTCATAACATTTGAACGGTTGGAAGTGTTCAAACGCTAAACTAACATGTCATGTAGCCAAGATGTCAGTCATTAAACATATCGTAATATCTTCTGGGTTATTTAGTGAGTGGTGGACGAGGGCACACGGCCCTCTACTAATAACAAATAATAACTCTACATAACCGTTTATGCCAGGATCGGAGAAATAGAAAATCGTAAGGTTGGATGTGCCCATCTAGGTAAAATCGTGCTACATTGCTGTAATGAGGCATTTTTACAAACTATGGATACCTTGAAACGTGTGCGGAAGATATAAGTTTTTTTTATGATTCTGTTTACCGTACGAAAGATGTATCATTTTAATATTTTCATTAATGATTAACATTGATGTCCTCCGCGTTGCCCAGACTGTATGTAGAGTTTTTATAAATCAGTTGTAGACAATGATCTTCCTATTGTTATGAAGATCAAGTACGAAAAATTTCACTAACTTCGGAATAAAGATGTAGTCTTTATGTAAATTGATAGATAGATAGACTTTAAAATCGCATATTTCGAAACTGTTCCAACTGGCTAAGAAAACGCTACTGGCTGATAAGATAGCTGTCACCGACGCACGTTGGCGGTGTGACATGAAAGACTTAACCATTTCTAATTCGGGAAGGGGGTACGGGTACCGCTACCATTTAGTGGAAGACCAACACATCTCCCATAGATCACCCCAATTGACTACGTTTGGTGACTTACTAGGGGAGGCCTGGATCATGGGTGAGGATTGTCCAGGTCTTGGCGGCAAACGCATATGACCACCTACTGTGTGGCGAGCCGAATCTGGAGAGACTGATTGAGGGATACCTTTTTACCCCTCAAGAAGGACTCTCTCGATATATCGCCTTCCATCGCGTGGGATAGCGTCCGTCACTCCTGGACACACTGATCCCCAGATTCCAACCCACTCTTCGTGCCTTCTCCACACTGTATCTGAGGGAAAAAAAATCTTTGGGGCTTCCTGTGTGGGGTTAATTTGGAGCCATTTTCACCTCAAAAACGTACGAGTCGTTTTGGCGATAAATCACAAATGGAAACAAAATTTATTTGATAAAATGCCTTCAATAACGTATTTTTTTAGGAAGAAAACCAGAGTGATAAAAACTTATTTTTGTCTTTGTATAGGGGTTGTGGGAGAATGTTAATAAATCAAGGGGTGCTCGCAAAGTAGTAGTGAGGCGGTCCATCTTCTCCTTCTAGCATAGCGGAGACACGATGTGATGGTTTGTTAGTCAATTTTATTTTATTTTTTTATTTTAGTACATGAAACAGGCATGATGCCCAAAAATGTACGTACATACATGATTTAAATACAATATATTACTAGAAATTATTACAAAAACAGTAGTAATAAAAATGGTTACCTAAACATGCAAAAATAAACACTTTATTATTGGCACCTGTGTTGAAGGGACAATGATCGCCCCCTTTTACCACAATCCTTGCGCCGCCACTGATATAGCAAGCACATTCTCGAAAGGTACATACTACCTACATTGTAGTGTTTCACGCCGCACACGGCTAAACATTTCGGGAAGCGCATCGAAAGGCCTCGACTCAACAGCCGTCACATTCTTACGGCCGCGGAATGTTCCAGAAGCTTCTCCGCTTTGCGCGGACGCTCAATATCACTTGGCGTTCCGGGTACTCACACGGTCGGCTATATAAAGCGCAGCGACACCGCGCTAGTCAGTCAGTCAGTTCCAGACGCTTGTATCAGTAACATCACCAACACATAGACAGTGCATAAAGTGATAACGTTCCAGTGCGGTAACCGCCAGGTCCACGGCGACGTGCCGGACCTGTGCCGGTGCATTATCAACCTTCGAGGACGCAACAAGCGACACAATTGCCCACGACAAGTCCCGCGGCGGGTCTTCTTGTCACGTGAGCAGCAACACCTCAGGTTCACCGCAGCCATCTCCGCGACACCGCGTCGAGCATCCATCCTGGACTTCAAGGTCTTCTCCACCACCACGGTGCGGAACAACATGCTGGTGACATGGTGACATGGTCTGCTACACCACTGCATCACCGACCTTCATCACTGCAACACCTACGAGCCTCATCATCATCGCTCCTGTCTACACTGTTAATTTACACTAACTTTACCATCGCTAAGTAGCAGCAATAAAGACTGACTCATTACATCGACTGACGCCTTTTCATTTCAACCGTCCCTCGTCTCTGCCGATCGCTGCCCGCTCCCTCAGTACCATAAATAAACCAATCCCAATATTGCCTTTCTTTAAATAAAAATTAGCCATTGAATCATACTTATACTTTTATTTCAGTAGCCCATGGAAAATATTATAAACAAAACATCTGTTTCTCAAAACTAATTGCTGAGGGATTTCATTAACACTTACGACGAGTTGTTTAAAAAAATTGAAACATTGCATCTAAATTTTAAAGTTATTTTTCGCATTCTGTGTAAGTTCTATTCAAGTTCTGTTATTATCATCTTAATATATAAAACAAAGTCAGGTTGGTTACACTATTTATATCTTGAAATCGGCTGGGCCGATTTTAACGATCTTTGATTTATTGGATTTTTCTTCTCCCCGGATAACTGAAACTGTCAAAACATCGCAAAAATTCTCGAAAAAGAAAGTTATGAAGAAAATTAATTTCTTCATACATTTTGTATGGAATAAATTCTAATATTTTGAAAGAACTAAGCAATATTGTGATAGGTACCTACAATTTTTAATTGTGCACACCAAATGTCAATAGTCGAAAATGAGACAAACGGTAAACGTATGTCTCTGCACCCCTCCAAAAGAAAAACACAATAATAATGAATATCTGAAATGAAACGCATTTTTTTTCGTAAGCTCCGCTCAGTACCTATGTAATCTTAGGGGATGCTGTGTGGGGGGTATTTTTAAGGAAGGGTAGGATAGGAAGTTCTGGGAAGGAAAAAGGCATGAGGGGTGGGTAGGAATCTGGAGTTCAGTGCGTCCGGGAGTGAATCCATTCCTCTAACTGCAGTGTAAGCCTGCCTTGACCGGAATTGATCTTTTACCTTGACCTTTCCAGCCGGACTCTTTCGACCCATTAGTCGAAAGAATCCGGCTGGAAAGGTCAAAAGGCCTCCCTCAAACAGTCTCTCTCGATCCGGCCAGCCACGCAGCAGGTGAGCAGACGCATCCGCCGCCAAGACCCACATAAAAGTCACCCCATGAACCCAGTCACCTCTGCTTGATCACCAAACGTAGCGAACCACTTGGGGTGACCCATCGCAGAGGTGTTGGTTGTCCAATAAATGGTTCCCTGGGCTGCAGCACCCTTACCTGCTTCCTTTAAAAAATTCCTGTAATTAAGTGGAAAAGTAATAAAATCACAAAAAATATAAATCCGTACACAACGCCATCTCTGAAACTGATAAAAACAAAACACGGACAGTTGGTCATCGATAATTGATTTATTGTGTAATTTGTAACTTAATAAAGAAACTGAATTAAATTTAATAGTTGTGGCGACCAGAATGGTCGCCCTCTTTAGCCACAATCCTTGCGCCGCCACTGATATAGCAAACACATTCTCGAAAGGCACAATCTACCTACAGTTGTAGTGTGTCACGCCGCACATGGCTAAACATTTCGGGAAGCGTATCGAAAGGCCTCGACACAACAGCCGTCACATTCTTACGGCCGCGGAATGTTCCAGAGGCTTCTCCGCTTTGCGCGGTGGCTCAACATTACTTGACGTTCCGGGTACTCACACGGTTGGCTATATAAAGCGCAGCGACACCGCGCTAGTCAGTCAGTCAGTTCAAGTCTCTAGTATCAGTATCATCACCCATACATAGACAGTGCATCGAGTGTTAACGTTCCAGTGCGGTAACCGCCAGGTCCACGGCGACGTGCCAGACCTGGGCAACAACTTCTCAGCCACTGAGACTTCATTCTCCTCAGGTTCACCGCAGCCATCTCCGCGACACCGCGTCGAGCATCCATCCTGGACGTCAAGGTCATCTCCACCAACACGGCGCGCAACTACATGCTGGCGACATGCAGATACGAGTTCTGCTACACCACTGCATCACCGACCTTCATCACTGCAACACCTACGAGCATCACGGCGACGTGCCGGACCTGTCTACACTGTTACTTTACTAAATTCAACATCGCTACGTAGCAGCAATAAAGACTGACTCATACATCGACAGATGTCCTTTTCATTCAATCGTCCCCCGTCTCTGCCGATCGCTGCCCGCTCCCTCACTGGTGACCCCGACGTGATTTGCAACACGCAACCTTCTGCAACGAGCAACTAGCAACTTTCGGCAACTAGCAACGAGCTACAAGCAACAAGCGACAAGCTACAAGTAACAAGCTACAGGCAACAAGCCATATGCAACACGCAACATGCGAGCAACACGCAACGAGCGCAACAAGCAACGAGCAACGAGCTACAAGCAACAAGCTACAGGCAACAAGCCATATGCAACAAGCAACACGCAACACGCGAGCAACGAACAACAAGCAATGAGCACTGCAACGAGCAACTCTGCAACAAGCAACAAGCAACAAACTACAGGCAACAAGCCATATGCAACACGCAACACGCGAGCAACACGCAACGAGCGCAACAAGCAACGAGCTACAAGCAACAAGCTACAGGCAACAAGCCATATGCAACAAGCAACACGCAACACGTTATATATATAGTTATATTACTCATAGTTATTGATTTTGAGGCGGTATGAAGTTCGTCGGGTCAGCTAGTATTATATAAATGTAATGGCAATATATTCCATTTAAATTTGAATCCTGTAGTGTCAGTTGGAATGCATTTATCAATTGTCACTTGTTTTATTTTCTATTATTTTATTATAAATAAACATAAATGTCGTTTCTTTGTTAAACTTTGCAACACAAGTGTTTTATTTATAAATCAATAGAAAAGAATTAAATCTTATTATAAAACGACATTTTTCTTAACCAAAAATGGAGAAACTTCAATTTGAATTTACGCTACTACCTGGAGGCGATGGCAAGTCAGATATTATTAGCATTACAAAAATAGTCACAAGTGATGAAAAAGTGTTTACAATACCAGAAATGTTACAATCCGCCAGCCATCACAAAGAGATTATGAAAAGTGGTGCTTTTGGCAAAGTAAAAAATAGTTTTAAAAAAAGATACCAGGTTAGAAGAGTCTGGGTAACAATGACAGATGAACTAAAAAAAACATATGTAGACGAAGATGGAAACCTACAGTTCGGAGACCAATACCTCGAAGAATTGGAAAAAGAAAGTTTACAAGTACATCAAAAAGAAGATACACTGGGAAGATTGATGGTAAAATTAATGGAAGATAAGAAACAGAGCTTAAAAAACATTGCTGAGAAGTTTGTTATAGAAAAATTCTGTAGTAAAAATACAAATGCAAGCCAGTGGATAGAAGTGTTTGAAAAAGAATGCTTGCGATTTGATGTGACCATGGACGAAAAAAAATAGAAATACTAAGATTGTTCATGGATAATACTTGTGTAGATTGGTATAGTTCCATGATTATTAAACTAACAATGAACTCAGAGTGGTCAACATGGAAAAACAAATTCTGTGAATCATTCGCAAACAAAGGATGGAACCCTGTCACCTACGCACTATTATTTAGATACAAAGATGGTTCTCTGTTGGATTATGCTATGAGAAAAGAAAAACTTCTATTGGATATGAGAAGATCAATCGAAACCGGTACTTTGATAGATCTTGTTGCTTCCGGACTACCAGAATTCATACTTAACAAGATCGATAGAGAAGGATTACAAGATACTGTGGATTTATTTAATGAAATAAACAAGTATGAACATATGGTCAACAAAAAAAGATTCATGAATAGGAGAACATTTGGGAATGCAGAATATAATATAAAGGAGGATAAAAAGCCATGTAAAATTTGTGAAAAATTGAATAAGGGCACTCGTTACCACCCTGAAGCCACATGCTGGTTCAAAACAAAAGAGGATGAAAAATTTAAGAGAAATGCCATTAAACATGTAAACAATTCAGTGATAGAGACTGAGATAAATGAAAATGATCAAAAAAACTAATAGTAACACCATTAATCAAAGTCAAACTATTACTAAATGATAAATTAAAAATATACGGAATTTATGATTCGGGTTCAAATGTTTCTCTGATTAATTCTAAGTTTTTGAAACTAAAAAGAAAAGGAAACAATTTGAATGAAGCAAATTTAGTAACGATTAATGGTGTTAAAAAAACGAGTGGTTTGACAACGTTAAAGATTAAAATTTTTGAATTGGAGAAAAATGTTGATGCTTACATTATTGATGAACACAATTTTAAGTATGATTTTTTGATTGGATTAGACATGATAAAAGACTTCAAACTAATCCAAAGTGAAGACTTACAAATATCACAGAAAATCTGCCTGAATAATACAAAAAAAAAAGAAGAAAATTCTACAAATATGAAAACAAATACTGAATTTAAACATTTTGAAAATAAGAACATTATAGAAAAACAACAAATTAATTTTAATGAACATGTTAAAGAAGAAGATTTTAAAATAACAATAAATCATTTAAATAATGATCAAAAAACAGAAATAAATGAACTAATAGGCAAATACACATCAGTGTTTGCGAAAAGTAAATACGATGTTGGTACTGTTAATGGATATGAAGCGAAGATAGACTTATTGGTGGATAAATATTGTAGTAAGAGGCCTTACAGATGCAGCGTAGAAGATAAAAAGGAAATAGAAGAGCAAATAGCAAAATTAATAGACAATAAACTGATAGAAGAGTCGTACAGCCCATTTGCTGCACCTGTCACTCTAGCATTTAAAAAAGAAGAAAACAAAAGATCCAGATTATGCATAGACTTCAGAGACTTAAATAAAATAGTAATACCTCAAGCTCAACCATTTCCATTGATTGAAGACCTAATGACAAAGACCAGAAATTGCAAATTTTTTTCAACGCTGGATATAAACTCAGCTTTTTGGTCTATTCCGTTGCGGATTGAAGACAAAAAAAAAACAGGATTTTTAACACAGGAGGGGCATTATCAGTGGACCTGCCTACCTTTTGGATTAAAGACCTCTCCGGCAATTTTTCAGAGGATATTAAGCAATATATTGAGAAAATATAAACTAACCGATTTTGCGGTCAATTACATAGATGACATAATTATATTTTCAAAAACTTTTGCTGAACACATCGATCATTCAACAAAGTTGCTGAATGCAATCAAAACTGAAGGTTTTAGATTAAAATTTACAAAATGCACATTTGCATCAGACATGGTAAAATATCTGGGTCATATAATTCAGAATAATTCAGTCAAGCCAGTAAAGGATAATTTGATTTCAATATAGAATTTTCCTATTCCAAAAACACAGAAGAATGTGAGACAATTTCTAGGAAAAATCAACTTTTATCATGAGTACATTCCGAAGAGTGCAATAATACTAGATCCTTTGCATAACTTACTAAGGAAAAACCAAAAGTTTATTTGGACTGATAAATGCCAAAATGCTTTTGAAACGATGAAAAACCTACTATGCTCACAACCAATCCTGGAAATTTTTGATCAAGATTTACCAATTAATATATATACAGATGCTTCTATAGAAGGCCTTGGAGCTTTTTTAAAACAAACACAGTCTGATGGAAAAGAAAAACCTGTAGCTTACTTTTCGAAAAAACTTAATGGCGCCCAGAAAAAGAAAAAAGCAATTTACTTAGAATGCTTAGCTATAAAAGAAGCAGTGAGATACTGGCAATACTGGTTGATAGGTAAACCATTTACAGTTTATTCAGATCACAAACCACTGGAAAACATGAATCTCAAATCTAGAACCGATGAAGAGCTAGGTGATTTAACATATTATCTTTCTCAATATGACTTTAACATAAAATATGCTCCAGGAAAACAAAATTTGGAAGCTGACTGTCTAAGCAGGAACCCAGTGCTGGAATCAAATGAAAATACAGATGAGCAATTAAAAATTGTCAACTTAATAAAACTAGAAGATATCTTAAAAGATCAGGTCAAAAATGAGAAGATTCAGTGCAGAAGAGATAAATTGATATCGAAAAATAATGTTTATTACAAGAAAGTAAAAGAAAAAGAAAAAATAATTCTATCAGAAAAATTCAGCATAGACTTTATCAGAAATGTTCATACAGAACTAGGTCACATAGGAATTACACAAATGCAAAAAATGATAAGCTCATTGTACACAGCAGAAAACATGACAAATAATATAAAGAGAACCTGCGAAAGTTGTGCAGTATGTTTAAAGAACAAATCAAGAGGTGAAAATAAATATGGATTGATGTCCCACTTGGGTCCCGCAACAAAACCTTTTGAAATATGTTCCATTGATACAATAGGCGGTTTTGGGGGTTCACGATCAACAAAGAGATACTTGCACCTGTTATCAGATCATTTCACGAGGTTTGCATATATTTTGACGTCAAGAACTCAAAATACCAATGATTTCATCAAACTCTTAAACTCCACAGAAACTAATGACATTGGCATGATACTCTCAGACCAATACCCGGGTATCAATTCTAGAGAATTCAAAAAATTTTTGGATGAAAAAAATATTCCAATAATTTTTACTTCAGTGAACTCACCTTTCTCAAATGGATTAAATGAAAGATTGAACCAAACGCTTGTCAATAAAATTAGATGCAAAATCAACGAAAATGACTCAAAAGTAGCTTGGACAACTATAGCGCATAATTGTGTAAAAAACTATAATGAAACGGAGCACACTGTTACTGGATATGCGCCACAGTACCTACTTGACGGCACAGATGTTACGATTTTGCCAAATGAGTTAAAACTTAAGAAGACCGGCATCGATTTGATTCAAGAGAGAAAAAAAGCTCTAGAAAATACTATGAAGTCACATAATTACAACAAGATAATTTACGATAAAACCAGGAGACACTTTGACTTCAAAGTTGGTGATACTGTTTTTGTGGAGAATGGAAACAAACTTAACAGGAAGAAGCTCGACGAATTGAGAATCGGACCATACAAAATCATAGAAAAATTATCAAACTCAATTTACAAGATAAACACTGGTCGAAAAAAATTTGAATCAAATTTTTTCCACATCTCGAAGTTAACTCCAGCACCTTTATTTATGAACCATGAAGAGGACATCGAAGATGAGTGAAAATTTTGCAGTAATTTTCTTTCCAGGGGGAGGGGAGATGTAATGGCAATATATTCCATTTAAATTTGAATCCTGTAGTGTCAGTTGGAATAATTGGAATGTAATTATCAATTGTCACTTGTTTTATTTTCTATTATTTTATTATAAATAAACATAAATGTCGTTTCTTTGTTAAACTTTGCAACACAAGTGTTTTATTTATAAATCAATAGAAAAGAATTAAATCTTATTATAAATAAAACACTTGTGATGCAAAGTTTAACAAAGAAACGACATTTATGTTTATTTATAATAAAATAATAGATAATAAAACAAGTGACAATTGATAATTACATTCCAAGTATTCCAACTGACACTACAGGATTCAAATTTAAATGGAATATATTGCCATTACATCTCCCCTCCCCCTGGAAAGAAAATTACTGCAAAATTTTCACTCATCTTCGATGTCCTCTTCATGGTTCATAAATAAAGGTGCTGGAGTTAACTTCGAGATGTGGAAAAAATTTGATTCAAATTTTTTTCGACCAGTGTTTATCTTGTAAATTGAGTTTGATAATTTTTCTATGATTTTGTATGGTCCGATTCTCAATTCGTCGAGCTTCTTCCTGTTAAGTTTGTTTCCATTCTCCACAAAAACAGTATCACCAACTTTGAAGTCAAAGTGTCTCCTGGTTTTATCGTAAATTATCTTGTTGTAATTATGTGACTTCATAGTATTTTCTAGAGCTTTTTTTCTCTCTTGAATCAAATCGATGCCGGTCTTCTTAAGTTTTAACTCATTTGGCAAAATCGTAACATCTGTGCCGTCAAGTAGGTACTGTGGCGCATATCCAGTAACAGTGTGCTCCGTTTCATTATAGTTTTTTACACAATTATGCGCTATAGTTGTCCAAGCTACTTTTGAGTCATTTTCGTTGATTTTGCATCTAATTTTATTGACAAGCGTTTGGTTCAATCTTTCATTTAATCCATTTGAGAAAGGTGAGTTCACTGCAGTAAAAATTATTGGAATATTTTTTTCATCCAAATTTGTTTTGAACCAGCATGTGGCTTCAGGGTGGTAACGAGTGCCCTTATTCAATTTTTCACAAATTTTACATGGCTTTTTATCCTCATTTTTATTATATTCTGCATTCCCAAATGTTCTCCTATTCATGAATCTTTTTTTGTTGACCATATGTTCATACTTGTTTATTTCATTAAATAAATCCACAGTATCTTGTAATCCTTCTCTATCGATCTTGTTAAGTATGAATTCTGGTAGTACGGAAGCAACAAGATCTATCAAAGTACCGGTGTCGATTGATCTTCTCATATCCAATAGAAGTTTTTCTTTTCTCATAGCATAATCCAACAGAGAACCATCTTTGTATCTAAATAATAGTGCGTAGGTGACAGGGTTCCATCCTTTGTTTGCAAATGATTCACAGAATTTGTTTTTCCATGTTGACCACTCTGAGTTCATTGTTAGTTTAATAATCATGGAACTATACCAATCTACACAACTTTTATCCATGAACAATCTTAGTATTTCTATTTAATTTATTTTATTATAAATTATTAACCGTTTAATTGATTCACTTACATTACTACAACTCACCCCATTCAATATACCTTGTCGTAGACTCAGAAATAAAGACCTGCTCTTCCTCAATCAATTATGGTTACAAAACAACACTGTCTAGAATGTGTAGAATGGCCAACTCACGTCAAAACCTTGATTTTTTTGGTATACCTAAGCTTAAATGATTTCTTTCGCTCTTCAAATAATTGATGATATTTTATATATACTATAATTTTTGCAAAGTCTTGACTTGACTGTGTCTATTTTTTTCAAATTTCTTATTTTTTTGTTTGTCTTTGCTTTCATGTACCATTCCTTATCCTAACAACATGCATTTCCAAATTTAAAATAATAAATAATCACAGAACTTAAATAGAACTTTGAATAGAAAGTGAAAATTAACTTTATAAATTTTATGAATTGTTCATTGTTATTTATAAGAACCTGGCAACGTTTATCTTTCCACTTATTTCTAAATCCTTTAACTATTGATTAGATGTTTTTGTTTACATGATTATTTTCATTTACCTGACTTATGTATTTTCTATACTCAGTCCGAGTCGTTGCGATATTACCTCGCCGACTGGAAATTGTGATTTTGCTGTGAAACGAAAATCTTCTACCTAATTTATTGAATGGTCGTTAATATTCCTTCAACATGCCCACTGCAACTCCACAATGAATCTTCACCCTAATCCCTTTTTAGGGTGACCACACGGAATAAAGTGCAGTCTTGGCAATAGTTAGTTGCCGGCCAGTATTGTGATTCCGTCCCAACTTATATGGGTCACGATAAATCTTGCAGCCAATGAGCAATTGTGCAAAAACAGTGCCGCAATTTACGATCACAAGTTGCGGCTAAACCGCAAAATGGTTAATTTTCGCCATACAATATGGACAATCAGGTCACGGGTTTTAGTGGGGTGAGCAGGTTATAAAATAAATGCGCTGTAATTATAACGCTTAATATTTTTAATAGTCATAAAAAGTAGTTATCGATATCAATAACATTTTGATTTTCTTATTCACATTTTTTTTCAATATTATCTTAAGTTTTATTTTATGTGAAATCCTCAGTAGAGTCCCAGCTGCTCTCGTCTGAAGGAGACTGTGGGATATGTTCTGAGTCTGAAGGTAATGGGGAGGGAAGGAGGTGAGAAAGATAAAGGTGGAGAAGTACCTGGCTCTTCACATCTAGTCACCAAACACGGCTAAAGCTATTTCAAGCAGCGTTTCAATTCTGAATGGCGATACAAAAAGAATCTTCCACTCTATAATAGAAATAATACAAATTAATCAAATAAAATTTATTGTCACACTCCAGGATTCGATCCCGCGACCTTCGGATTGCGATTCAAGAGCCTCATTCCACCACCACCCATAGAATATCATCAATAACCTTCAATTATATAATTCCGACCTCATTATCTATAACAGAGGTTTTTAGAATAACAATTTTTCATTCATCGTAGTTTTGAAGAATTTTTGAAGACCTATTTGAACTAGTTGACTAAGGGAAGCGAAGTCCTGTTTTAACATGACCATTTTATCTATCCGTAAATTTCTTTTTTTTAAGTTCCGGTTTCGGTTCAACATGGTGGCCATGTTGTATACTACATATTTTTCCCTTCAGAGTTCGCATGATCGTGATTCCTACAATGAGTTGTCAAATCGAAATAATCAATATTATGATACGTACCTACCGGCCCAAAGAAAGTTTGAAAATAGAATTTTCATTAGATTGTGACGTTTTGTTTAGTAAAATTCATGATTTATAAAAAAGTAGTAGGTACCTGGTATTTAAGAATCTACCTACTTACAAAACTTTTTATTTCAGAGGAATTTTTGTTTTTGATTTATTTAATGAGAAAAATGATTAGAAACGTACTTTTTTAATGTGAGAGGTTTACACAATTTCCACAGATCTACTTGTTATGCAAAGGAAGGTAGATGTTTCTAAGTATACACAATTTTATTTAATATTAAAAATGAGTATATTTCCAGATATTTCCACTATTTATATTACAAGTAAATATATTTATTTCTACTGGCGGCACAAACAATTCATGGCCGTTTTAATTTTCCCACAGCGTGGCGTGTTATAAACTTGGGAACTTTTACATTTTAAACGAATGAATCCGTTCGCACAATCCCATGTGTGGAAACGTCGTAATATATTCGATTGATCCAATTAAAGTAGTAAATTTATTCAGCGTGACATGTAGGCGCCAACAGGTAAATACGCACACACACACACATTCATAAACATGCACACTTGTGCCTCTGTCCATGGAGATTCACGAGAACATTGATCAGAGATTTAATTATTAGATATTCTTTTATTTCAAATAATTATACTCCAATTCTGGAATATCACGTATTCTTTAAATTCAAATAAGAATAATACCTTTTTGTTACTTGTTAACAGTAAACAGTATTATTATCTTCGGAATAATTAACATTTTTAATACCAGGAGCTGACGAGGAGCACACAGGATGATTGTGGAGCACACAGGAGGACCCGAGGAAAGGAAGGAAGGAGATAGAGTTCTGGGAAGAAAGGCATGAGTATTGGATAGGCATTCTGGGGCCTGTGTTTCCAGGAGAGTCCAATTGCGGTGCAAGTCGATGGGATGAGGGAGTTTGACTGGAGTGGTCAAAACGCCTCTCTCAACCAGTATTTCTCGATCCGTCCGCCACGCAGTAGGTGAGCAGAAGTATCCGCTACCCAGAACATCCTTCCCACAAATATTATTAACATTTCTCATTAAAATTAACAAATACAGAAAAATGAAAGGTAACGGTTGGCCTTAAACCCATATCCTCTACCGGTAAAGCTTCTGAAGCACATTAAATTATATTTCTTGTTGAAGAAGAAGAAAATACTAATAAATCTAAATGAAATACGAGAAAGAACAAGACACAGAAAAATACAAAATCTAACGGAACCCTTATTTTATTTGGTATTTTTTTTATAGATTTCAAGAATCAATTATTACTAATGTAATACTTTGAATTTCCCTATTTTTTTCGTTGACATATTTAGAATTTTTTTCGAAAAGTTACCAGAATATGTCACAACATTTATTAACGTCTCAGATATACCTATCCGATTTTCTATTATATGGGACATTTATTGACCTTCAATTCCAGGATGGCAATGGATTATATATACGTTGTGCTTGCATGCACACATATTGAAAAAAAGCTATGTACATTTTTATAACCTAAAACTAATTCACGTTTTTCCCCTTTCTATTTTCTATTTTCCACTTTTTATTTTATTATTATTTTATAATAATTATTTTTCCAATTTTTAACATCACCTAAAATAAATCTATATATTTACAATAGACTGCATATTTCATAAAAAGTAACAATACTCCATTGGTCACCATGAAACAGGCAGCCGCCTAGTATGGTGATCCAATATATCCACACTATGTTAATAACTCAAGTATGTATCATGTATTTTATAAATAAATAAATAAAATAAATTAAAATATTGGAAATAATTGAGAAAAAGAAGGCTTGGAAAATAGCGCGAAGATATTTGATTTTTGAGGACTAACATAATATATTATAATACTCGTCTAAATAAAATCATGACTTGTAAATGAATAATTAAGCTTTAAAAAGCTTAAATGCTGTCAGAAGAAACCCGAACTATCAAAATACAAATACACATTTACCGTATAAATTACGTATTTCATAATGTGGAGGCCAAAATCTTTTTTTTTATGCAGTGGTAGATATGTAATATATTTGCTACAACTTCCTGCGATTTTTCAGCATGAAAAGGTCTACTGCTCATTGAAAACCTTACACATCATAAAGATGTGTCGTGGTGTTGCCTGAAGTGACAAATTCCATAGGATTTCCGTGGGGACAGCTTTTATCCTGTCGGAAACGAGTGAGGTCTGGGCTTGGCCACATAACCACCGATATGTCGATCAAACCGGCCTGTATCGATTCAATCACATTAAGGTAAGCGCTTTTCCTGAAACTTCAATTAGTTCTTGCCACAGAGCAAAAGCAAATAGTTTTTGAAGTAAAATTTCTTTACGCACGCTTCACTTGGGGAGTAAGCTGGTGAATGCGTGACGAGAGCGTTACGAAAAGTGGGATCGGGCTAGGCGGACGGAAGTTGAGAGGGAGATATAAGTTAGTGAAGATAGAAAAAGAGAGATTACGTTTCGTATTTACTGTAGGGGCAAGAGAGAGAGGTGCGAGCACACAATTTCTTTCTCTCTTTCTCTCATAGCCCGTTACGTTTCGTATATCTCAGGCCTATTGTCTGTATCACATTGTAGGAGCAAGAGTCAATATTCATATGTCTCTCTTCTTTTATAAGTTAGTGAAGTTTTACTTCAGCCGTGTGGTCTAAAGTCTAAATAAAGCACACATGTTTTTTCTGTAATGTTTCAAATCCTAATTATACATTATTTTAATTCTTCTTTTAATAAACAGTTTTTCAGTTTTTTTTTTAAATTTCCGTTTATGTTTAAAAAATGATGTTTTATTTCTAAACCGTTCATGAAATCAATCCTGTAACTAATAACTTCCAGTGTCTTAAATTTTAATGTAATGTGACATAAAATTACCTTGTTTTGTATTTCTTGAGCATTATTAATTTTGAAAAGTTTTATTGCACGTGTATATCTGTTACCTAATTTTTATTTATCTGCTACCAGTTTCAACACATCCGTGTCACTCACAAGTAATTTTAAAACTTGCTTAAAAAATATTCAAGCACAGTTATGATAAATTTTATTAGGTGGGGGTAGTTGGAGTGGTTATTTTGGGAAGGGGGTAGAATAGGGTACGAGGGTACTCGTACATTGTCAATAATGGTGATTTACAGGATGCTATTATTTTGTTTTGTTAATTTCTAAGGTTTCTAAGGCGCAGAAATTTAAACGCTTTCTTGAATGCTTTCTTGCTTTTATATTTGTTATGAGATTACCCCTTTCATAAAAATATCAAACACTGACATAGTGAAAAGATTTTTCTTTTATTTCTTTCATTTATTCAATAAAATTAGGTATTATTTCATTAATAAAAACAGTTTAATTATAAACAAGTTCTGCTGGGTAATTGTTATTCGGCGAATCAGCTGTCACATGTAAGAATAATTTCATAGCAGAACTTTTTTTATAATTTAACCGTTTTATAAAATAAATTATAGTATTATTGAATGTTTAAAGAATTAAAAAATAAAAAAGGAATCTTCAAATTAAACTTGATAATAAATAAACGATATGAAAATTAATCATAGCCCACTTAAAACCCTCCAATATTTGTTATACCCTGACTAAAATATAAACAAGGAAGCCCATTTACATTCCAAACTACACAAGAATATCTTATCCACTCGTAGAGCTTAATGTGTATATTAAATATTACTATTCAACGTTGCAGAATATTGAGTGTATTTACACAACCTAGTAGTAAGGATATCTGCAATTCGATATCTTCTCTGATGCAATTCCCCATTTCGGATTTGCACTTAAAAACATCTGTTTTCTGTCAAATACTAACAGAGAAACTAAAAGCCCATTCAGTACAGTTCAACTACACTTCAACTCAAATTTATTCCTGGATTTCATAAGCTAATGTGTTTCATGAAGATGTTCAAAATATTTATTGAAATAATAACATCAAGTAACATTATCTAGAATCTAGACTAATTCAATACACGTGGTGAAGAGCAGTTGCCTTAAAACTTGAGTATGTGTATTTTAAGAAAATTAATTTATCTTGAAAAAATCAAAGTACAATTTCTGCATGATGTATATTTTTTGTTCAAAGTCTTCTTTATATTTTCGTTAACATTACTTTTATTTTTGATACTACCCATTCCTTCATCAGTACAAAAGAAAACGGATAGTGATGTAAACATACAATTGTATTTGGATAAATAATTAGGTAGTACAAAACAAAGGGATTCTTCATATTTTTACCATGTTTTATATTTCATATTTGATATATTCTTTCAAATTATTTTATATATAAAATCGATCGCCGCAACACGGGTATGTGCCTACCAAGGAGTCAAAAAATGTATAACAACTGTTATTAATAATGAACAGACAACCGTTTTTTTTATAAATATTTAGAATTTTTTCAATTTGGGAAGCGGGTATATGTACCGCTGCCCCGGGAACCATTAATTGGATAACCAAAACCCCTGCCATAGGTCACCCCAAGTAGTTCACTACGTTTTATGACTTAGCAGGGGTATCGGGTTCATAGGGTGTGGTTTGTCTAGGGTCTAGGTCTTGGCAACGTGTGTGTTTGCCCACCTACGTATCAGGACTCTCTCCACCTATCGCCTTGCACTACGGTGAGAGGAATGGACACACAACCCCTTCTCTCCTGGATAAACTTACCCCCAGATTCCTACCTACCCTTCATATCCGATGGGATGGTCCGATGCTCTGTAGGGCGCACAGTTTACACCGGCGCTGTGCAAGTTTAGACTTACGAAGTTTAATACTTTGTTTGTGTGAAAGCACTATGAAACAACAATATATTTTTTTTTCATTCGCAAAACTTCCTCTCCTTCCTTTCTCTAAAAATACCTTTTACAAAGTATCCCCAAATATGACAGAGGCCTCCGGGGAAATTGTTTTCTTCAGGGCTTTCTGTGTGGAACTATTGTAAAAAAAAAGTTTTAAATTTATTGGTAAAGTACAGAAAAGTAATAAGTGCTAGTTTGAAAGTATTTAATGATAAAATTAATATCACTCGTGAACATATTTTTCTAAAATTAATAAAATATTGAAATTAAAACGGTAAGCTGCAAATGTACATAATCATGTTTAGTGCTAATATTTTGCAATGTTAAAAAATCTCATGATTGCAGACGTGATGATGAAACTCTATATTAATATTACGAGAAGTACGTCTTTTAGTACCTGCCATTCTCAGTAGTTTCCACAAATAGTTAGACTCCTTGTGGAAACTCCACGAAACGTGTGTTACCATAACAACCACTTGAAACAAGGTGTCAGTTGTGGAACCGTGGAACTTAATTAGCCCGAGTGATAAGTAACAGGATTGGATGAGAGAAGTTAGCGGAACTGTCATTCAATTACAAATCTCCCGTACTATATGTTATATGAAAATGTGACTAGGGTATTCTGCTCACGGGGTAAATTGTGCAGTCTAAGAATCTGAAAAGCTTTCTGCTTGTCGTCGAGTGATCATTTTCTTTCTGAGAATAACTTATTCTTTTGTACGCTGAGATTTCTTAGAATAGAAATGTACCTGTTCAAATTTTCAGCATCCATTATATCACCTGCTTGAAAAATACGAGGAGAAATGAAAATCCTTACAAAAAGAAAGAGTTGGAAAAGGTACTGTTTTATTAGCAAGAAATTAATCAAATTATTTACCATGTGTATGTAATTTATTTTACAATACACATACTTTTTTATATTAATACCGCACATGGGTCCCAACTTCTTTCGTCGAGAGTCAGTGAGACTATGGCAACCCCAAATGGGATAAGTTGTGAGGTTGAAGGCACTGGAGAAGGAAAGGAGATGATGAAGAACCTGGCTATTCGGATCTGTTAACCAAATACGGCTAAAACCATTTCAAGCAACGTTTTAACTTTGAATGGTGGTTTTTACACCAGAACAATGCTGAGAGTATCTTCCACTCTGGAACGTGCCGCAAATAATAATATTTGTGTAGCGCCGTTTTTGTCCCTCAAGGTCACTCTTCAAATTTATAATATATTTCTACCATCTTACTTCTAACGATATTATATTTATTTCAAATCTTTTTAAATACATCTTCAAGCTACTTGTAGTAATCTTCTATATTTACTTTTATATTATATGTATTTTGTTAATGTTCTTCTATATGTATTATTTGTTCTTCTATATCTATATGTATTCTCCTTTCATTGCCATCTCTCTTTTTTTACTCGTTTTATTGTTATATTGTTAATGGACTATTTGTCCGTAAATAAATAAACAAATAAACTACCGACCAGACAAATCATTATAACAACTTATGCCTAAAAAATTACAAAACTACATGTTGGATCCGGCAGATGTTGGACTGATGATGGCACGGCATATGACCCCAAAAACAAATAACGAAAATGTAATAGGTATGTTGTTTTATTTATATTCTGTACAGGCAGAAAATATACAGAAAAAATGTCGGAAGAAAATTTACAAGACCAGGGTCACCATATTATATGTTCTTTATTTTTAATAAACAAACCTTATATATTTTTTACGTATTTGTGTCTTTTTAAAATTACTAAGTTGTGAAATAATACAAATTAATCAAATAAAATGTATTTGTACTCGCCGGTAAAACTTTAACCAGGCTGTCTGATACAATATAATATTTAGTTATGTAAACATTACAGTAGTATATAGTTATTTCTACTTTTATAGTATCCGCAATCATTGCCATTTGGCACTTTTGACATTATCCACTTCAAATAGCAGTCCCCGTTAACCACCGATTCTTTACACTCCAAACTTTGTTCGAATTCGAATGACCATAATGCTTCAAATCAAACTTTTAAATTGCAGTTACCAGTAGTCGTTAGTCGAAGTAACAAGATTGAATAAGAGATAATGTATAATAATATAAGAGGTATATTATACCAATTTTTTGCATCATGGGTGCCTAATTATAAATCATGTAAGGTGAAAAAAAAATCAAGTTTATAATTTCTTTTCCTATGTCATCTTTGGGGATGTGCAGGGTTTTTTTGGAGAGGGTATGGCGTGTGGGTGGGAATCCAGTGGTCAGTGCATCCGGGAGTGAATGAATCTATTCCTCTCACTGCGGTGCATGGCAATGTTCCGAAAGAGTCCTGTTGGAGAGATCAAAAGGTCTCCCTCAACCAGTCTCTCACGAAGTTGATGGGCAGACGCATCTGCCGCCAAGATCCATAAAAAACTCACACCATGAACCCGGGCACCCCTGCTAAGTCACTAAACGTAGTGAATTACTTAGAGTGATCTATAGCAGAGGTGTTGGTAATCCAATAAATGGTTCCCAGGGCGGCGGTACCCGTACCCGCCTCCCAAATTGATATTAATAAAATAATAAATGTTACGCAAAATATCGTCACATCACATCGGAAAACCGCCAAAATGACGGCTACGGTCTTTCTAGTAATAACCGAGTGATAAGAGCATTCACTGGTTTTAGGGCACAAAACATGAGCTGTGGTAATATAAACAATCCGTTAGGAGTGGTCAACTGCGACGCTGACCTTTGGGCAATTATTCACGTGTCCCGCTATGACGTCGGCAGCTGACGTCACCATTCGTTGAGATGATAGTAAATGGGTTGACTGTATGGGGTCAGTATGTACATAAAAGGAGAGGGAGGGGGAAAAGAAAAAAAAATATTTCTCATCTACTTCATCAGTTGTTCTCAAAGTGGAGGATATCGACCCACTGCAGATACAAGAGAGATACAAGGGGCGGTAGTGGCACTAAAGATACTAAGCAGACTAAAAGGCAAATAAGAAGTCGCTAAATGAATTTTGTCAGAAGAAATATTTTCCACATTTTTACATTCAATGTGAAGATAATACGTTCACCCATTGTGGAAATAATGTTTCTTATTAACCAACTAGCTTTTGCCCACGGCTTCGGTCGCACAGTATTTGGGGGATTCCCACAGCGCCTCCTCCACCTTCCCTATCCCCACTCCACTCCCCCCCTTCCCACTCCCCCCTCCCCGGCCCCTCACCACCCCTACATACCCGTTACATTAATTTTTCAAACAGCTCGCGTGCCACGTATTCCAATATTTGTGTACAAATTTTATAATGCCAGAGCTCTAAGCCGAAGCCTAAAGCCTATTCTGGTGTATTAACTATATTATTGTAAAGTTTCATTAAAATCCATTCAGTAAGATTTGCGTGAAAGAGTAACAAACATACATACATCCATTCAAACTTTCGCCTTTATAATATTAGTAGGATGTAATTGCAAAAATAGTCCAGTGTTTGTTAAAATTACCTTCAAAATGGCAGATCTTAACAAATGCACTTAATGCACCTTGGTCGATAGGTATAGACCCGCTGTACTTATCAACGTTCCCTCGACTAGCTATCAATCACAAAAAGCCTCGCTCGCAACATTGGGCGTTGTACAATCTCCAGGCGGTTGGGAGCAGTAAAGACTCTTGTGCGGTATTCAATAAATAAAAATTGAATGCAGTTTACACGCTATAGAATTATAACTTTACCAAAACAATATCAACCAATACTTAGAAAGAGAGGTCATAATCAAAGCGACCAATGAGCGCAATTTCCGTTTCATATCTCAACCAATAGGAGCCTTTAAAAGTGACATCATAATCAAAGTCGCCAATGAGCGCAGTTGATGCGTCACAGTGCAGTAATCGTCATTTCCGTTTCATCCGAAATCCAAATCACAGCGGGGCTATAGAAGTTTCACTTCAAAAAATAAACGATCAATAGATTTTCCGATACGACAGATTTTCCTAAACAAACAGGTTGCAATCTTTAGAACACTTGAGTCGTATGGGAAAGCTAATCTTATTCTACAGGAACTTCAATGGAATATTCTCTGAGGAACCAGCATCGTCGAACCCTTCGGCACCGGTGCACAGTGCTGCACAGTCGGGAAACACGCGTGACTAACTGTTGTATATAGTTGAAAATTTATCACAAAAGAACTCCTTTAAGAAAACTCTTTGTGTTTCCTCTCGCCTCCGTATTTCCTCCCTCTTACAACACGGACCCTTTCAAGACAGAGGATCACTCCTTTCTTTCCTCAAAGAGACCCTCCACACAGCATTCCCAAAGATGGAAAAAAGAGAAACGTGTTTTTCAGGACCTCCTGTGAGTAGTTTTTGTAAGAAAAGTGTAGTTTAAAATTTTGCTAAATGCTTTGAAAAAATCAGGGGCGCTGAAGATACATATTTTACTCTGTTTTAGTCGTACTGACATAATTTAATATTTGATTCATATTCGTTTATAAACACGGAAAGCAGCGCTCCCAAAATTTTATAAATCTCTTAATTTCTCAGTATTTTTGTGTACCTAATTTTTTTAAACATTTTATTAATCCTCACGAAATCAGTTTCAAATTAAAACCAAAATGTACAAATTTTAATCAAAGCGATGGAAACAAATTCCCCAGTTACATAACGAGAACTCGTATTTGACAAACTGAAGAGCATTCTATTTCCGGCCGGAGTTGTACCAAATTGAATGTCCGACTTTTTACACTCAAAATAACATAATTAATAGGGTCTGTGTCTAGCGGAGACATCGTTACGGCGATAAGCAGTGAGTAGTGTGAGCATGAGCACACTCCGCGGCTTTTGTAGCCGTTAAACCCAAATTTAATTTAGATGACTCCGCATTTTCACAAATTTTCGGTATTTTCTGAATTTATGAGTGCATCGCACAAATTTCGAAACTTTTTTTAGTTACTTAACGAAAATACTGTTAGATATGTACCTACTCTCAGTAACACCCTGATGAAATGCCATAATTCAGGTCAAAACCTCGCTTGAAATGGAATAAGCCGTGTTTCGGAATCTGACGTTATTATTACGCCAACATCTATAAGATTGAAATTTAAGAACCCGACTTCGAATCGAATTCAAGCCAATGGCCAACAATACCAAAAGATGGCGCCACTTACAATAACAGCTAGCGTGAGGAGCGTGCGTAGGTTGGCAGGTGTAAGTACTATTGGATTTGTATTTTCATAAATCTCTCCGTGTATCTATAGATGGATTATAATATGATTTATTATTGTAACTGGCAATGGTAAATAATAATACCACGTTGTGATTTCTACCACGCGTCTGTCTCTGTATATTATATATATATATATATAGATGCTGTCCCGGTGACTAGCTGTCACTGGATCGCCTGAGATTATTTTTCCAAAGAACTGGCTATTTTTGGAACCAGTTCCATTCGAACTTTATTAAATGGTCAAAAACTTAAACTGGGCGAAGCCGAACCATAAGCCCGTTTTTTACTTTTATACCTAAAATTTCCCCGACTCTGTGGGACCCAATCAACTGAAACTTTGGATTTATCATATAATCATTGACTAAAAAAATTCCTTTTAGGGTGCTTACACGGTTAACATATCGATCACGGTGGAATGACGTTAGGAGCGGTATGTAAATACGAATTTCTTGAAAAGTTACATTTGACCTTACAACATACCCTGATTGAGGATGTCATCGTTCCAATATTACAATGGTTCATCCCCTGGATAGTTGATCCCTCTTGGTTATTTTTTTTGCCCTTCTTCTTCTTCATTTTTTGTTATTCGGCGGTATCTTCTCTCTCCATGTTCCTTCCGAGACATGGCATTAATATCAGCAATAAATATTTGTACATCTGATTTCTATACATGACGTCTTCATTTATAAATAGCTAAATCAACTTATATATGACTGATATACGACCATATATCCTCCCTGTATACCTTATCAGGCAGGAAGTACCTTATAATAATTCTTTTTGGGGGGGGAGGGTTAACTGTCAATTGAAATCAATGGGGGATCATCTGTGCGTGGGAATATAGTCGGGGAATCAACTATCGGGGGATCAAAATTTGATACGGTTGATCATCAGGCATTTGATACGGTTGATCATAAGATTCTATTAAAAAAACTTGAATATCTGGGCATTGTGGGCAACAGTCTAAAACTTTTATCTAGTTATCTTACGGGTAGGTGCTGTTCGGTTGTTATTGGAAAAGAATCAAGTGATCATAGGAATATAACATGTGGTGTACCACAGGGCTCGATTCTCGGACCATTATTATTTTTGATTTATATAAATGATATTGCAAAATGGGGAGTGAAAGGTACACTTCAACTTTATGCTGATGACACAATATTATTCTACCATAATACTAATTTAAACGAAATGGAAAAGGACATGGAAAGGGATTTGGCTCATCTAGCCGAGTGGCTGAGAATTAATAAACTTAGCCTTAATATTAAAAAGACTCACTATGTGCTATTCGGGAATAGGAGAGGACAACGCCTAAACATTTCCCTGGGAATAAACAAACTGGAACAAACAGATGTCGCGAAGTATCTAGGACTTTTAATTGACTCACGGCTTACATGGAAAAACCATTTTGACCATGTTAAATCAAAGATTGCTCCAGTGACCGGTGTAATGTACAGACTACGTAGATTGCTTCCCACAGCCATACTGCGATCTTTGTACTATGCTATGATTCACTCCCACTTGGCATACCTTTCGAGTATCTGGGGTTTTGCTACTAAAAAAATGATATCAGAGGTGCAAATAATCCAAAATAGAGCCCTACGTAACATTTTTGGCTTGCCTTGGGATACACCTGTTAAAGATATTTACCGTCACGCACTTGTATTGCCATTTAAGATTGTTCCTAGCTTTGAGATAACAAACACCATTTTAAATATTATTCAGTGCAACACCCACACAAATATAAAACTGAACTATAACAACGACGTTCACCAATATAATACACGACAACACAACAAACTACACATATCAAAAATACACTCAACAAAGTTCGGACTGAAATCATTAGAATACATTGCCTACACTAACTATAACAAACTGCCTGAAAATTTGAGACAGGTATATGCCTCTAACAAATCTCGAAATGATATATTGAAAACATATTTTTTCAAATGTTATTTGGAAAACGAGTCATAAGTAGGTACAAACTCTGTTCTGATAGCCCTAATTATCTTCAAATACTAAACTTATAGTATGATGGGCGCGGTTTATACCTTACTTAAATCTCGTCATTGTATTTGTATGTAAACATCTTGTATTAGGTTTTTATATTTTTGAGCCCGTACCTTATATTGTATTTTCCTGATTTTGTTTTATCTATGCATTTCTTAGTATATCTCATTAGTCCATCATGGAGGAAACTTTATTTTAACTTTTTGAAACCCAAAGTACATAAATCAAATGAGTCAATGAGTAATACAAATTCATAAAATGTTATAAGACATGTTTCTGTGAAATATTTGTAAAGTGATTCTTCATATGTTTGTATCTGTATGTTGCTTCTGTGAAATGTTTTGTAAATTTTTTATTCATAAATTGTGTCTACATTTGGGTTGAGTTGGGTTTAACTTCTCAAAAGTACCAATTGGCGATCCCTTAATGAGTTTTGATAACTCATGGGAGTGCAACTTCGTTGTATGTTTTTAATAATAAAAAAAAAAAAAAAAAAAAAAAAGTCGTATCCCAATAGCTTCGTCCAGTTGAGTCTAACATAACATATAATGTAACTACACTGAAAAATTGTTTTCTGTTTTTGATGTACACAAGTAACAACAATAATTACTATAAGTACCTACAACGGAATTATTTATATTGCTCAGGGCTCATGTACACAGTATATATTTGTGTATAGTATAATCGTGTGGGTCAAGTCAAAAATAAATAAAATTTGATATATTCCATTTGGCATGACTTCTAAAGAACTTCGTTGATAAATTTCACGTTACAAAAATATTTACCATGCCACGCTTGGGTTAAAATATTTTCAATAAAATTTAGAGTTGGTCAAACATCTATAAAAAAACTGAAAGCATTTTTTGCAGCAGTAGAAAATATTTTTATGAAAGCTCATGAATTGATTTCCCGCATACACGTGGAACGCTTTGACGGCCCTTTGGGGTCCAAAATATTCGCTTTATCGACGATTCAAAGCGTGGATGAATGTCCACGCGTGTTTATTCGAACGAAAGATTATTTGTTCACCAGACCGAACGGAATCGTCCACTTTGAGGATTGCGTTTTTAAATTATTCGACTTTGACAAAGTTGCGTACATTTCATATATTTGATTAATCATAATTTGATCCGGTTTAAAGGGGGAAACTGGACGTTTAATTAAGAGTTTACCCTACGACTGTCTGCCAGTGGACATGTCCTCTTCGCTATGCAGGAATATTATATATTTTATTATCAAATTTGTCTTTGACTTGTTTGTGATTGTTCAAGCAGATATTTACATGATAAAATGTATCCTGTCATATCCTGTTTGGATAGACATACTCACTTCCCCTTTAAAATGAGCGAATATTCTCGATATGTCATTTATATTTAACTTGAAGTTATATGAATTTTCGATTAAACACCTTTAAAACTTCATTTCACTCTTTTATTAATGACCGGACTGATTTTACCTTGAACTTAATAAGTGTGCAATAAGTGTAGAGACATTATTCCGCATTCTTGAAATAAATTATATATTATTTTTGATTACATATCACAAGAGCGTCTCTGTGTATACATTTTAAAGAAAGAAGAACTACAAAATCAATTGTTCATCAAATCAAAATATTATCACTGTTGTGAGGCGGGTTAAAGCAGGGAAAGTAAGAAAGGATTTATTAATGCGGGTGTTGAAAAAACCCAAATTTTATGAAGACAGAAAAACAGATATTTATATTTGCTGTAATGCATTGTAGGTAAACCATATATTTAGTTCAATTTGTATCAGTCTGAAGATACTCGTTATAAGGTGAAACTTGAAAGAAGTTATGAAGGTATTTCAATCCGTAAAATGTTAAATTAAAATGGAATTCATAATTAACATGAGTTAAATTTCGATGGAAACTTCAAAATTAAAAATACTTGGTGACCTAGATGACATTTGGTAAACAAAATATCTATATTATACGAGGAAGAAATTACAATATTAAAATATTAATCTAACAAGCACAACTTAGGTGTTACAAAAATATCATATTCTGTTTTACTCTATATAGAAAACATTTTTATTTGTTTATTTATGGATGAACTAATGCAATTGTTATTAAAGTTGAAATACAATGAGTACAATAGTTTTAGATGACATTAAATTAAAATATTTCATACGACCATACGTACTATAATAAAGATAATTAAAATTGGGCTGCATTTTTGGTTTGACGACAACTTTTGTAAACTGGCATTTCGACACCTCTTTGAAGTCATATAAGGTAAAAAACAAGTCGAAAACATAACCAAAGGCATTTGGTAAACAAAATATCTATATTATACGAGGAAGAAATTACAATATTAAAATATTAATCTAACAAGCACAACTTAGGTGTTACAAAAATATCATATTCTGTTTTACTCTATATAGAAAACATTTTTATTTGTTTATTTATGGATGAACTAATGCAATTGTTATTAAAGTTGAAATACAATGAGTACAATAGTTTTAGATGACATTAAATTAAAATATTTCATACGATCATACGTACTATAATAAAGATAATTAAAATTGGGCTGCATTTTCGGTTTGACGACAACTTTTGTAAACTGGCATTTCGACACCTCTTTGAAGTCATATAAGGTGAAAAAAAAGTCGAAAACACAACCAAAGGCAAATTACTAATCTCAATTTTTTTCTCAACTTTTAATGATTTTTTAAAGCACTGATGGAGTCCTTTTTTTAGTTGTCCGATCACCGTTTTATCAACTAATCAAAAAAAAAAATACAATTAAATATTTGTAAAAAAAAAAATTACATTACAAAAAAAATATATATATATATTATTCAAACAAATTATAATATACAACCAAAGTAAGAATCGTGGCTCCCTTATCAGGCACAAGCGATTCTCTTTTCTAATAAAATTATAATAAAATGTTACAAGTTTTTAGTTGAAGAGATAAGAACACAACCCAGATTTAAATGATAGAATGATCGTTTCGGAACCCAAATAAGTTTATTGTTTCAATAGGTCGAAAATTATCATTATTTCAAAAAATTTAAAATATTTTTTTTACGTAATTTAGTTTTTGTTTAACTTTAATCTGAAATAGCAAACAACGACGCGCCATCATTGACCAACGATATTCAGCTCCAAAGTGCAAGGATTGAATAAGAGGTCTCAATAATCGACAAGATCGTGGAATCGATGCGGTAGGAAGAGGGCAGATACTAAATCTTTCGCTTCCGTTTTTCGTACTTCCGGAGAAGTATGGGACTTCCGGTTAACAGGGGGATGAAATAAATATCACCGGATGCGGAAGAGATTCCTCGGTATGTTCAACTTTCTTTGATAAATCTTTTAAGCGAATGAAGTTTCCATTGAACTTGGTAGGAAAGTCACGAAAAACTTTTGTTTGGTTAACTAAAATATCTACTAACTGATAATGCTGTTGTGTTTTTGAGAATCTTCTTTGAGGTTTTCTTCTTAAAAATATAAAGTTTCTTTTGAAAGTTGGTGGAAGGGGTTTAATAAATTATTTTATTTATGAATGCGTATACTCTGTTATCGAGTGGTAAGACTCGTGACTCAATCCGAAGGTCGCAGGATCGAATCCAAGCGTGCGCAAATAAATGTTATATTTTATTTTTTGATATTTCACAATTAACTCATTTAAAATAATATTGAGTATATTTTCGGCACGTTCCGGAGTGGAAGATACTCTCAGTATTGCCCTGATGTAAGACCACCATTCAGAATTGGAACGTTACTTGAAATAGCTTTCTACGTATTTGATAACCAGATATAAATAGCCAGGTACTTTACCACCTTCCTCTTCCCCATCTCCTGCTCCTCCACAATACATTCAGCCTCACAACATACCCCAATTGGGGATGCCACAGTCTCACTGGCTCAAGACGGCAGCTGTTGGGACTCTTGTGAGGTATTCATATACAAAAAAAATCTTTTTTTTTTTTTTTTACAGTGAATACCGCACAAGAATCTTAACTGCTTCCGTCTGGAGCCAGTGAGACTATGGCATCCCCAATTGGGGTATGTTGTGAGGCTGAAGGTAGTGGGGAGGGGAAGGAGGTGGGGAAGAGGAAGGTTGGGAAGTACCTGGCTATTCAGATCTGGTCACCAAACACGGCTAAAGCCATTTTCAAGCAACGTTTCAATTCTGAATGGTGGTCTTACACCAGGGCGATACTGATAGTATCTTCCACTCTGGAACGTGCCGCAAATATACTATATATTATTTTAAATGAATTAATTGTGAAACAACACAAATTAATCAAATAAAATTTATTTGCGCACGCCGGGTTCGAACCCGCGACCTCCGGATTGTGAGTCAAGTGTCTTAGCCACTGGACTACGGAGGTCGTCATTGTTAAGTTCTGCAATTATTTTAGTTTTTATTATTGCGACAACTGGTTTGGCGTTTACGGCTAAAATCTAGCTGTGGTTACGCTTGTGAATTTTTTTTCTGCCGAGAGATTAATAATATCAAAGTGTATAGCCATTCATTTTTACCCGGTTTTTTGAAAATGAATAAAAATATTGCTTTTTTTATTCCCTGAATTACCTATATTATTTCAGTTTGTCGCAAATACTAAATATTGGAGAACGGGTTATTTGTTTTTTTACTATTTTCATTTAACTTAACAATATCTTTTTAAAATTTTATTATATTTAAATTTAAAATAAAAAAAAATCAAATGCAGTTCCACGAATTAAACACATTAAATAAAAAAAGTTGTAAAAAGGAGGTCTTAATGATTATTTTACCTAAATATCTAAAAACATAATTTATTCTTCATAGTCCTGATATATTTTCAAATCAGAGTTAATCTTACTGTACCTTATATAAAAATAATGTTTATTCTCTGCCACCTTTGTACTATTGTACATAACTTACAGTCCGTTACATCCTGAATAACGTGGCACGGAGAGGCTGTATTTTTGAGATCCTTCATACCCAGACAAGTAGGCTTTCCGTTCCGTCTGTACAAACGAATCGATTATTCTGGGCAGCAGGCAGACTCACGTACAATATTGAATGGGCCGGCGAAACGGCTCCTGTAAGGGTTTTCATCAATCAGCATTAGCGGAAGAGAACGTGCTATTTGCCGATATATCGCACAAATTAATGGAAAATTCCTCTTTTCTCGTCGCATTTCTAAAGGTCAATTTTTAGAATGTTGGTTATTATTCGAGGCGTGAGAATTTTAACGTACCTATGATTTATTTACATTTTTCCAAGACCTGATTGATGTATTATTGCTATTAATTTCAGTGTAACTTTTTTATCTTTCATAAAATTTCAACCTTACTGTTTCAGACGTGTTGAAGCATTTCTATTTAGATTATTTAGAACATATTTTGAAAGATTCGAGCCCAAGCTGCGACTAAACGCAACAATGTGTTTTGTGTTATGCACGTAAGAACTTCGTGATTGTTTTACGCTTAATAAATACAACGTCATTCTTAACTGCATCCACTACGTTAGAACCAGATCCAGCTACGTTAGAAGTTAGAAGGGAGGAGCCATTGGATCAACTCAGATCAGCTCTCCAAGCGGGCAACCGAGACGACGTTCTCCCGACATATTGGCGGATTGGGTTCTCCAGCCTCTTACAGCTCCTGTGTGCCTCACCCTCTCTGGCATACTTAAATTGGTAATTTTTCATACTTATTCAACATTTCACGTTGTATGAGTGAAATGGCGGTATTTAAAAAAAAATATTTTCGCTTATATAAGTTTTTACAAATTTGTGATACACATTATAATTTTGTGGAACATTAATTATGAAGTAATATATGCTAATTAAATTATGTAGAACCTACTTAGAAGAATAGTAGCAATTATAATAAAATAGATAATTATTTTTGACATATATATTTAAAACAAGCGACGATCTAAATGACTCGGTCCTGATATTGTTGTTGTAATTAAAAATTACTTTAGATCGAGTAATTCTTATTTGTATATGGAAGGTAATAGAGCTTAATAAACCAGGGCTGTCTATAATATCATTAACGATTTAAAAAATAAAAGTCAAGTCGGAAATAAGTCTTCCATGCGAAAGTCTTAAAAATTTAAAATTTTTCATCAAATTTACCATTTATATATGTAGACCAAGTTTTTATTTATTATATTTTTTAAATTTTGCGGACTAAAATGTGGGAGTTAGACTGAAAACCGCACTACCTAAGATTCAAGAAATCGTTGCAATTGGGCATGTCCGCTAATAAAAGATCATTAGCATCAAATAACAGTACAATTACGTAAATCTATTTTTCGCGTAGGAAGAAATATCATATCTAGAGTTGTTTTGCGGGGGTAATTAGTTAACCTGGATGTTCAAGAAACTCATCTTTACCTGTGGGAAGGAAGAAAACCGTTCATACAGTTTACAAATATGTTTTTTTTTATTTATTTTTTTTATTTTAGCGACTATATAAAATAATTGTTACATACAAGATATAATGGTGAAATTAAGTATAAATTGTTGTATTTCTTAGTCCTCCTCACTAGGGGGTCCTGTGCCGAGGCGGACTAAAGCTATTTAAATATGGTTTATTTGTCTTCTATGTCGTTTTTAATGTCTTCATTAGGGTTTTTTCATTGACCTCTTTTAGCCATATTTTTATTCTTGATTTGTATTCATTAGGATTTTTTATTAGTTTTATGTCTTGGGGAAGGATGTTATGGAGTTTTGTTGCAAAGTATGTATAGTTTCTTTGTCCGAAAGTGGTTTTATAACTTGGAATATTTTTTATATTGTTGTTATAACGCGAATTTGGCTGGTCCTCCGGCTGTATAACATGCTAAAAGGATCGTAGAAGCTTTTTTTTTTTACTTAGAAAAGTGACACATACCGTTCACAAAAAACTTGAAATAATATGTTAAGGCTTTCTCAATGTTGGAATGTAAATAACGGTGTTCGAATTTAGATAAGCATACTCAAGTTTGTTATCGCGCTCATAATGTTTACATTGTTTACTCATTTGAAAAAAAAACATTTATCATTCAGACTCACATTTAAATTTAGTTTTGTAGCTACCCCTAATTCCAAAATCTCCACTATCGTGCAATAAAATAAATGTTTTCCAAATACAAGCTTAACAGAGATACACAAACAAAGCCCCTACAAACTTGTAATTATATCAATGTACACGGTTTGCACCTGAGCACAGCTTCGTAGATTATTAAATAAAGCCCATCCAAGTAATAAGGCTTAAGTCACGTGTCGGAATAGCCTTTAAAACACGTGCAGACTTTATTGATAACGTGGAATAAGAAGTAATAATTGCCACCTCCCATTGTCCGCGCTCCTGCCACCGCCGCGCCCGTAACCAACTCTGAGACGGAGATAATTAAAAGAATTCCTTCGTTATTTTTATTTCACGCCTGAAATTTATGTATTCCAGACAGTTACCAATTAAAATATAAATTTGCTATCTTACCTGGGCTATAATAAATTATTTTATATATGTACAGCAAAGTACCCAATATTCTAAACTTAACATAGATACTAAAATGTATAATAAGTTTGTCTAGTGAAAAAACAAAACATTTCTATTCTGGTGTCTTAAATAGTATAAAGAAAATATTATACTATTTGTCACAACAATGTATATTTTTTTTTTTTTTTTTTTTTTACATGAATACCTCACAAGAGTCCCAACTTGCTCCCATCTGAAGCCAGTGAGACTATGGCATCCCCAATTGGGGTATGTTGTGTGGCTGAAGGTAGTGGGAAGTGGAAGGAGATAGGGAAGAGGAAGGTGGGGAAGTACCTGGCTATTCAGATCTGGTCACCAAACACGGCTAATGCCGTTTCAAGCAACGTTTCAATTCTGAATGGTGGTCTTACACCAGGGCGATACAGAGAGTATCTTCCACTCTGGAACGTGCCGCAAATATACTATTTATTATTTTAAATGAATAAATTGTGAAATAACACAAATTAATCAAATAAAATTTATTTGCCACGCCGGGATTCGATCCCGCGACCTTCGGTGCGCGAGTCAAGCGTCTTACCGCTGCGCTACGCCGGCCGTCATAATATGTTAATTGTATATGACTGGCGTGGCCAAATTCACTCCCAGATTCACTGTCAAATTTGAAAAAAGTTTTACTATTCGATGGTTACTATATTCCCCGTCAGTTAATGGAGCCCTCTGCTAGATTTTAGGACCGTTACCATCTTCATCATCTTCTTCACCTTGTCCTACTAGGATAGTAAACCCGTCGCATTGACGCAGCGCCGCCAGGCGTCCCTATCCTACGCTACTTCAGCATCCTCCGTCCATAGTAGACCCAGCCACTTCTTGCAATGACTGGCATTGTTGCCAACAACTGTATCAAATAGCGGCCCATCTTCCATCTTCTGGAAATCTTAAAATATGCAAAGGCCATCACGGTTGCGTTTTTTTTAAATGAAAAATAGCAATAGTTCTTTATTTAACACATCTCAAATCGCCTGATTTCTTATTTGATCCCATCTCTAACTACTGCCACTCCTCCCAGATCTAAGTAAATTTGGTTGATACACCGTTTTGAATACTGCCAACTTTGTCTTGATACTTAGTTCAACTTTTCTTATCACTGACCTGCAAAGAAGATATCGAACACCACTTGCCGCATATGGTGCTTGGCCAATTTCTCCATCTTGCCAGTCATCGCTTGAAAATTAATCCACAAGGTTTTAAATGTGCCCCATTGGCGAAGACGTTGCACTTCGGTCTCGTTCTATCCACGACTTCAATTATTGAGGTGCTCACCCGTGGACCTGTAACCGTTCCTTCATCGTTGAATCAGTTGATCCATTCTGGTAACCCCGGTATACGATTAATCTCGTAATATCAACAGGAAAAATAACAGAGATCTGATTTCTCTATTGCCAACTGAAATGTAACAATTTCTACGAAAATGGGAAAATATAACTTCTTCAAACAAACAATATTTTTACTGTTGTTTGTACAAAATTAATTAATTAATTCGAAAAATTAACGCATAAATTACATAAAACTTTAATTAATAATTTGATATTTTACTTTTTTAATACCGCTCAAGAGTTCTAAATTCCCCGAAATTTCCAGAGCCAATAGCATTCCATTTGGGTTATATGTTATAGGTTCGATGTTGAAGGAAACGAGGAAGGAAAAAAGATGCAGGAGAGGGGGGTTGGAAAGTACCTGATTATTCCAATCAGGTCACCAAACACGGCTAAAATAATTTTAAGCAAGGCTTAGATTCTGAATAGATATGTTGTGGTGTTTACTAAATTTGGTTGGTTGATAAGTATCTACCAATTTATCGTTACCACATTAACATTATTAATATAACGGCAGTCCCTACTTACCCCAATTATTTTTTTAATCTATCATTTTGACACCTCGTCTAAATGCTAATTCTACTTGTTGAAATAGTAAGTAGGCGCATTTTGGCCATTGCCTTCGATGATATTTTTTTTAATTTCTGGGTAGCTTTAGCCCCCTTCCCAGATCGGGTAAATAAACAAACAGTAGCGGTGGCCGGGAGTCCCTCGAGATGTTTATTGTGATGTTGCCTCATCGACATTTTCGGATACTTTGTCCACAATAAAAACAATCATTATACAAGAATTCTGTTGAATTATGGGAAATTATAAGAATAGAATAAGATTTTAAAAAAAAATGTATACGCAACATGAAACAGAAAAAGACCCAGAAAATAAAGAGGTAACGGTCGCAACTCAGGAACACATGAGCAAATTTTCATAAATTCCGAAATATTACTGTATATTTGTATAAAAACTAAAACCATATCATAAGAATGTAAATCGCATGCCGTAGAAGTGAAACCTTCATAAAACTAAAGTACACAAGAGTGGGGAGACTACGAAGCACTTTTTGAAGTAAAAACTTTTTAACTCCGTTCTGATGCTCCGTAGTTTTCCCGCTATTTTGCTACTTTAGTTTTCTGAAGGTTTCTATTTTTTTTATCAATGTGAAGGTTGATTTTTTCCATATTTTTGTCGTCAAATTCCAGTGCACCTTTTGCTATACATTTGGTCATCTTATTAGTATTTGTGATTTCTTCTTCGGAGTCGCTAGATGTCGCTTTCTATTGTGTTTTCTTTTGCCTGTTCATTTTGGAGTGGTTTGAATATTGGATATAGGAATTTTTGCAATGTTTTGACCCCAAAGGAGACTGGGACTGTGGATTTATCGAATTATATTGGAACCGAATACCAGTGAATAAAAAATAAAAAATATTGTTATCTCATTCTCCCGTAGGCTAAATCTTAAAGATGTGTGTCTTTGTCTCTTTTTAGTGTCGCTCGTTTCCATTTCATCGATTTTCAAATCACAACGATGCTATAAAAGTATTCAGTTCAATAAAGCCACAGATAGTTCAAACCAAACGTTGTGCTCACCAAATACAACACAATTTTCCAACAATTCCAAATATTTTAAGTCAACATTTAAGAAAATATTATTGTAAGGAAGTCCAAAAAGCTTAACGAAATTCATTCCACTTAAGAGATACTCCCCTAATGCGGGAAGTGGTGAGATTACAAAGAAACCACTCCTTGCCTATAATCAATATCACATTTGAATTTTAAATTACCTTCTTTCACTTTCCTCGCCACTTGTGAAATGTTCAGTGTTTATTCTGCGTTATTTGAAACTCGAGAGTTGGCTTTCGTTTTTACATCAATAATTATGAATAAATTGTTTTAGCTTTTCTTGGCACTTTCAATCAAATAAAAATAATTTAATGAAAAAAAATAACTTTTTAATAGACTAGGAGATGAGATAGGTAAACCCTACGTCATCGAGTACACGGATGAAACTACTTTGTAGTGATAATGGACATTTAGAAAACCTTTAAAAAGCTGGTCTGCCGGTGCGTCTCTTTGTAGGACCTGCGCAGTCATGGAAATAGTCAGCGATTTTTTTCGAAAAAATTACGTCATCGAGTTCACGAACGGGAATGGTTTCATACGATAAAGATCGATAAGAAAATGAGAAAAAAGCAGGTCTGCCAACCAGCAGCCTGGCAAGTTCGCAGGCAGCCGGCGTCAAAGTGTGGTAAAAAATAGTAAATTTTACGTCATCGAGTACACGAATGAAACCAATAAATAACTATATAGTCCAGATCATTCCATTTAAGAATTTCTTGGTCTGCCGACCAGCAGCCTGACAATTTTTTGTGGACGAATGCAGCTCTTACAGCGACGGTGCGCGGTAGTTATTCGAACTTCCAACCACTATGGACTATTAGGTAATCTTAAAAAGATTATTATAATTATAAATTTGTAATATAATTGAGCATTCGATGGCGGCGAAGGTCTCCGCGGCCAGTTTCCAGTAAGTTGTTTCGCGTCGAAAGGCTCTCCCGTCCGATGAGTTCACTCGGAACACTAAAAATTTTTTTTTATCAATACTACTTATTTTATTTAAAATCTGGCATTCTAAGTTTTTAAAACCATATTGAAATAAAAATAATAATAAAGATATTGAATATATTTTTTTTTAAATTAAAAAAAAAAATTTAAACTTAAAAAAATCGTACACAAAAAACTGCCAGGCTGCTGGTCGGCAGACCAAAGAAGTCACGAATGAGATGATCTAGAGTCTAGACTACAGTTTTTCGTTAGTTTCGATCTTTTTTCGATGTGATCGGTGCAGCAGGGCAAGCGAAACCGATATGAAATGGACGGGGTTTCGGAAATTTCCGTCGTTTTACGGACGAACACAGCTCTTACAGCGACGGTGCGTTGGTTTTTCGAACTTTCAACTACTATGGACTATTAGGCAATCTTAAAAGGACTATTATTATTATAAATTTGTACAATAATATTGACACGCGACAGCGGTGAGGGGCACTGCGGCAAGTTTCGTAAGTGGTTTGGCGTCGAACGGCTCGCCCGACGGATGGGTACACTCGGAACTCTCAAATTAATGTTATTATTTTTTTATCATTATAGCTTTTTTTTTTAAATATGGAAACATAGTTTTAAAAACTATAAAGAAATAAATATAATAATAAAGATAATCGAAAATTAAAAAATAAAAAAATTAAAAATCGTACACAAAAATTTGCCCGGCTGCTGGTCGGCAGACAAAGAAATTCTTAAATAGAATGATCTGGACTATTGTTATTCATTGGTTTCATTCGTGTACTCGATGACGTAAAATTTACTATTTTTTACTCCAATTTGACGCCGGCTGCCTGAGAACTTGCCAGGCTGCTGGTTGGCAGACCTGTTTTTTTCTCAAATAAAAATATGGTTTAATTGTGGTGAATCTGAAATCTAAAAACGTCCATATTCACCCCGTTTTACGGTAGTAATAAAATTGTGTACCTATCCCTTTATCAACTAATCTATTTGTCCCTGGCTGAATCTAATGTGAGATATGGTATAACTTCTTGGGGGCACTCATGTAAGACAAACATCCAACATGTACAGTCAATTCAAAACGCCATGGTCAAATTACTCGACAGCAAAGCAGTTTATGACCAGCGTCAAAATATCACTAGAATGTATAAATCCATAAATGTTTTACCTATCAGAGCTCTTTTTTGGCATAAAATCTGTATGCAACATATCCTAGATAGCCCATACAAAACAATGGTGGATCACGTGCACAATACTAGGCTTACACAAAATGAAGGTATGATAGTACCTATATTTTCTAATAAACATGGCCAGCGAACTTTTGAATACATTGTACCATTTATATTTAATATGCTGCCATATGATTTGAAAAAATGTTGCTCGACACCTAAATTTGCACTATTGTTAAAAACATGGCTGTTGGAATCAGATTTTCTATATTAACTGACTCCTCGTGCATTTTTAATTTTTTTTTAGACGTTGTCTTCATATTTTAATTTTTTTTATACTTATTTATACCATCTATTATTATCTATTATTATTTACCTATTATGTACTCGTATTTTATCAAATTGAATCTATTATTATCTATTATTATTTATCTATTATGTACTCGTATTTTATCAAATTGCAATAATTTTTTCTTCTTTTGTAAGACTTTATACTGTACTATATTTTTGTCCACACTATTTTCCTGCCGACAAGCTACTTGCAGTAGCTTCGCAGGTTGTATTGTAAACAAGAAAAAATCTATTTTCTGTAATAATAAAAAAAAAAAAAAAAAAAAAAAAAAAAAAAAACGGTATATTTTTCTTCAAAAGTTGCTCAAAGTTCCCGGCGATGCACACGGAACTAATAAACATCTTTCCCGGGCCATTATCGACGGTTTCCACAAGGGTTAATGAAGATCCAACGCGTTCCAAAGCGGCCCGTGCCCGCCGTGCCCGCTTGCCCGCGTGCTCCACCCTTCCTGCCGTGCCCGGACCTCGTGAAGATAAACACAATCATAATTTCCGGTCAGATTCGTTCAACAAACACTATTTAACAAGTCGACTTCGGCTTGGATACTGCAAGTCGCGTACGTTGGGGAACTGCAAACCGAACCCGATATGCTTCCCCTGGACATGGGCAAATAACCGAAGACATGCGAACTAAACTTCAAGTTTTTGCATCTCATCTATTCTGAATAAACATTTAGGACGGGTCGTTTCAGAGAATTTCAACAATTCATCGAATTTCAAAGTTAATTTTCAAGTTCTGTGAAAGTCTTATTCAAGTACCGTAATTGTATCAGTGTGGGTCAGTTACTTCACAAACCTAAAATAATAACCGAACTTTAATAGAACTTTCACAGAACTTGAAAATTAACTTTGAAATTTGATGAATTGTGTAAATAATAAAATGTTATTTATAATATGTAAAAAAATTTTTTGAAGACAATGTTGTTAATTCTGAAACTTGAAATATGAGATTGACTTATATGACGGTTTGACAGCAGGTGACAATGGCGAAATTTGTAAACGCAGAAACGCACGTCCCTGATAGTCGAGAGGTTCTGAGTTTGGGTCCCAGATGCGACCATTATCTTTTTCTGTGTCTTGTTCTCATTCACATTTTTGTTTAGATTATTATCGTTATATTCTTCTCAAAAAATATTATTATTTTTATGATTCTTAGTCTGTCCATGTTTCGGATACTTCTTCAATCTATAACATTGTTAACGGTCCTTATTAAAAGGTATGAGGGGTAGTAATCTAGGAATCTATGAGTCTAGGAGTGACGGACGTACAAATCCATCTTTTTTTTTATTTTTTTTTATTTATTTTTTTTCTATTCTTCAACATACATACATATTACAAATAATTACATTGGTGTACATAGATATTAAGTTAAGTAATAAGGAGAAAAAATAAAATGTTACTGATCCGTAACTGTATATAGGTAAGTACCTAGTAGTATTTTGTGAACACCTCACTAGGCGGACCTGTGCTGAGGTGTTCCCATGTTTTGAAATAATTGCAATTCTGACGACAAAAGTAGAAACACCGTATCCTCCTTGATATTGTCAAGATATTTCTCACCACAGTTCTGCTGGAGAGGTAAAAAGTTCCCCTCAACCAGTCTCTCCCAGTCCACCGCTAAGACCCAGACAATCCTTACCCCATGAATCCGGGCATTCCTGCTAAGTAACCAAACGTGTCAAAAGTAGGATCAATGAAAAAAAATAAACCGCGCCTTTGAGGGGATTTTTCACGAAAACGGCGATATATAAATCAAAAAAAAATTATCTCTGCCCGTTCTATACCGATAATAAATCGGTACTCTCAGTACCGCTCTGGTGCTATCCACATTTTACCTTTCCCATCTCCTTCCCCTTCCCACTCATCTCAGCATCATAGCATCCAAAATTTGGTTTCAATTTAAAAGACCAAGCAATGTTTTAACTGGATAATAAATTTTGATTTAATAGTATTCAATATAAGCGCTCATAATGTGCATTCAAAATTATTTTTCTTAAGAAATAATTGAATGTAAAGGTTGGTTACCTCTGAGCGCAGCCAACAGGGTGGTTAATTACTCTTGCCGGAGAGATTCTGGCTGATAATGCCTCAGTAACAGACTCTAAAGTGCCAAATAATGCCGCACTGTTGTAATAACCGACATTATTCCGCTGCAACCAAGGAACAAGATCACTGGAATACTACACCAAGCCGCCATTTGATAAGGGGAAAGGAATCTTATTTTCATCAAAAGACAAGTTCAATTAAGAGGCATTAATCTTTATGTAGCGTCATTTACAAAACGAAAAAAAGAATGCATTCATTAATTTGGAGTTTTATCAGCAGCCGATAACTTTAATAATTTGGTTTCGAAGCTGTAATTTTTTTTTCTTAATCTCGCATAGTACAACTATGAAATTGTATAAATTTTTTTATTTATTTTTATTTTAACTTTATGAGTAAAACCTCAAATTGTAATATTTAATTAAATGAAGACAATATAAGCGAAACTCAATCGAAAATCTAGAAACAGAAAAATCAGAAAAAGATATTGGCACCTCTGGGACTCGAACCCAGGACCTTTCGCTTTCCGGGCGAACGCGCTAACCACTGCGAAATATTTTTAATCAATAAAGACAATATTAGTGATTCTCAATCGGAAATTTGAACTAATGGAACCATATCCCCTCTGGGACCGTATCATACTTCGACTAATATTATCTTTATTTTTAACCTCGAAGGGAATATGGTTCCATTAGCTCAGTGGTAAAACCGCAACCCGGCAAGACTTAGGTTCTGGACTCAATTCCTAGATACAACCGTATCTTCTATTTTTTTCTGATTCAAATTTTTGATTGAGAATCGTCAATATTGCACTGATAAAATATTACAATCTCTGAGGTTTTACTCATTAAGATAAAATAAATAAAATATTTTTTTTATTTTCATGTAAGCTGAAATTTCGAGTGTTGCCCTGGCGCTTTACTTAATTTTTTTGTTAAATTCAGATATATTTAGTAATTTTCCTCTTATTTTGAGAGCACTGTATTCAAAATATCGTTTAATTAAGGCATCCAAAATCGGGTGAGAAAGGGAGATGGTTTTTCGAAATCTCCTGTAGACAGATACCTTTCTCATGTTTTAAAAAAGTCAGTGTGCAAAATTTCGTTAATCTTGGAATAAAACTGTATGTTTGTGTTAATAAAAAAGCCACACCGCCTGCCTCAGGCCCTTTTCCTTGTATATAAGAATAGATAGATAGATTTTACCCACGCGCCAATTATTTCCCATCTTCGGATTAATTCCTTCTCCAACCCTTATGTTCAGGGAGCAACCTTTGTCTTCACTTGAATTAATCTCAATTAGAGTGAATTAATTAACATAAAGAAAAATATATTGTAAATTTGGCCTTAGTTAAAAAATTTATATATGAAATGTTTAATATAAAAATATATTTTAACAATTCCGACACTCAAATGGTCGGACACTCGCACAAGTATTGTAAAGATACCAAGAGATGCTCCCACTGCGGTGTAGAAGGACACGCGCGAGAGGCCTGCCCCGCTGCTGCTGCAGCACCCAGTTGCGCCACATGCGCACGTTTTGGAAAGCCTGCAGCTTCGCGTGCCCACCCCACCGGAGATAAGGATTGTCCGGCCTACAAAGCAGCACTATTGAAAGACCTCTCCACCATTGACTATGGCATCTAAGCATACCGAAATAGATGGCGAGGTACTTGCTGTTGATGCATTAAATATATTATATCAAAATGTGAGGGGTATTCGAACAAAGACTGTAAGTGTACGCAATAATATTTTAATCAATAATTATGACATTATTTGTTTTTCCGAAACATGGCTGAACTCAACGATATTTAGTGAAGAATTGTTTGATGATAGATATGTAATATTTAGAAGAGATCGTGAGTCAACCAAATCTGTGTCTAAAGAAGGTGGCGGAGTTCTAGCCGCCGTTTCTAAAAAACTTCTTGTGTCAAGAAAAACGGAGTGGGAGAGTGACAATGAAGATTTGTGGCTTGTAATTAAGTCTCGTTCCAACTCGCTCATCTTTATATGCATCCTCTATATTCCTCCTAGTGTAACCGTTGATAATTATTGTAAACTTATTGAAAAATTACAGGATCTGTATTTAAAGTTTTCAACTTCCAATTCGCAGTTTATTTTTGTTGGTGATTTTAATTTGCCCGAAATTAAATGGATACCTGACAATTCATTAAAAAATAATGTACTTTCCCCTTCTAATTATAAAAGCATGAAAGCACATAGTCTTGTCAATCTCTCATCAATTTGCAATTTGTATCAATTCAATTATGTACTAAATAGAAATGAAAATTTATTGGATCTTGTTTTTTCAGATAAAGTTAACATTGATATACATATGGCACCAGGCTTAACCAAATTGGATCAATATCACCCTTCATTTGAAATTATAGTGAAACAAAATAAAGATCAATTCTTAGAAATGAATAGAAGCGATTCAAAATATAACTTCAGGAAGGGAAACTTTGATGAATGTCGACAGGATCTATTGTCTGTTAATTGGATAACTCTCTTTAAAAATAAAAATGTGAATAGCATGGTAATCTTATTATATGAAAAATTGTGGGAAATTATTGACAAATACTTTAAAAAATATCGTACTCAAACAAAAAATCAATATCCTGTCTGGTTTAATCAGCAATTGATTGCTCTTCTTAAGAAAAAAAACAAAGCTAGACTTAAGGTAAAAAAACATGGTTATGAGTCAGATTATAGGGAATTCTCTTATTTAAGGAAATTTACAAAAAAAATACAAAGTGAATGTTATAAATCATATATCAACTCTGTCGAAAGTGGTCTGCAAGGTAACATAAAGTTATTCTGGTCGTACTCAAAATCATTACGAAAAAATAATTGTATTCCTAAAGTAATGCATCTTGACGATATTTCCGCGAATGACGGTGAAAACATAGCAAACATATTCTCTAAATATTTTTCATCTGTTTATACCAAGTCGGAATCATCTACTAATGATTCAATGCCAAACATTACTGAACACAATCAAAGCAATTTGGGTAAAATACATATTAGTGCAGATGAAATAAAATGTTTTTTGAGTAAAATAGATCCCAGTAAGGGCCCAGGACCTGATAAAATTCCTCCTTTCTTTGTTAGTTGCTGTGCAGACTCTTTATGTTTACCGCTTTTTATAATTTTTAATGCATCCCTTACCACGGGAACTTTTCCCGATCTGTGGAAAAAAGCACACGTGGTCCCAGTATTAAAATCGGGAGACCAATCTTTAATAAAAAATTATAGGCCAATCAGTATACTATCCTGTTTTGCTAAAGTTTTTGAATCTCTGATATATAAAAGTATTTTTTCACATTTTAAGCCCCTTCTCTGCACTAGGCAACATGGGTTTGTTCCTCAAAGATCAATCAACTCAAATCTTTTGGAATTTTGTAATTATGTTTGTAATTCTTTTAATGAAAGATTACAAGTAGATACAATTTATACTGATTTCCAAAAAGCTTTTGATAGAGTTAACCACTTCATCTTACTAAAAAAACTTGAACAAATTGGAATACATGGAGACCTATTACGCTGGGTGAAATCATATTTGTATAACAGAACTCAATTAGTTCTTATTAATGGATACAAATCATCCCCTATAATTGTAACTTCTGGTGTACCACAGGGTTCAAATCTTGGCCTCCTGCTTTTTCTTATATTCATAAATGACCTTGGCTCGAAATTAAACTGTGATTATGCTTTTTTCGCCGATGATCTTAAAATTTTTCTTAAAATTAAGTCTGTTTCCGATCATCAGCTGCTTCAAAATGACCTCGACACACTCAATAACTGGTGTACTGTCAATGATATGCACTTAAATGTTGAAAAATGTTACATTTTAAACTTTACTAGAAATAGAATTATAAAGGATTTTTCTTATGTTATCAATAATATTATTCTCAAAAAAGTTTCTTCAATAAGGGATCTAGGAATCACTCTTGATTCTAAATTCATATTTGATGTACATATTAACAACATTAAGTGCAAATCATTAAAAATGATGGGATTTATTCACAGAATATGTAAACCTTTCAAAGATCCTCAATCAATTCTAACACTTTACAATGCCTTAATTAGAAGTAAACTTGAATATGGAAGCACTATTTGGAATCCACATTACTGCAAATATGAAAACATTGTAGAATCAGTTCAAAAAAAATTACTAAGAATGTTATCCTTCAAATGTGGACTACACGACCATCTCAGATCATACGATGTACGTCGTGATTACTTCAAGATTGATACACTTAAAACTAGAAGGCAATTGACTGATCTAATATGTTTACATAAAATTATTCACGGCCATCTTGATACTACATTATGTCTTAACAGTATTGAAATTAATGTCCCCAATTCCCATTGTTTAAGACGCCATAACATTTTTCATATGAATACATTTAAAAATAATATCGCCTACTTTAGCCCTCTGACCCAGATGTGTCGACTGTATAACAAGATAGAGTGCGCTGATGTGGATATTTTCGTTGACAATTTGTACGGATTTAAAAAAAAAGTTCTAGCGCTGTTAAAAAGTACTAACTAATTATGTTGTGTGAATTGTCTTTCTATGCAATTATGCATGCTCGCGTATTTCATATGTCTTTTACCACTCATTGCAATGTGTTACTTGAGTGACCTTGTATATAATTCTGTATTTTTATTTGTGATGTTTTTGTTTTTCCAATTGTATTTATTTGTATTTAATTGTATGTAATTGTAGATTTTTATAATTGTGTAATAACTGAGTTTTATAACTGGATTGTTCTCATGTAAGTGTAAACATCTGTAAAACCCAGTATAAATAAATAAATAAAAAAAAATCCCTAGGATGTATATATTTTTTAAATAAAGTTTTGCTTTATTCGTTGTCTTATTTGCACATTTACATACTTATTACATTTCATTATAATGGTTCTAGAAGCCTGCAAATGCAGCAAACATCTTCAGTAACAGAACAAGCATAGAACCATGAGTATCGTAAAATAACATCAAGTTTCAGAGGACGATGCTCCCAGAAATGCAACGCAGTCAAAAATCGAAACATACATACGACGATATTCATGGAAGCGTATTCCGAACTTTGAATCTCTTAGAATTATCGTTCTACGAAATTCCTGGAATGCATAAAAGGTGACCTGATAGCTGATTCCCTAACAGTTGACCCACCGAAATTATAATTATTATAAAACTAGCAGACCCGGACACACGTTGCTGTGGCTAACGAAACGCAACGCCATTACCCAACCTTTAGCCGCTGCCTGAATATTTGAATTTCTCGGCTTTTCTCTACTATAATAAGCATGTAATATACATATAAACCTTCCTCTTGAATCACTTGATCTATTGGTGAAAACCGCATGAAAAATCTGTTACGTAGTTTAAAAGATCTAAGCGCACCAACACTTTGAGCGACTTTCATTTTATTGTATGTAATGATGAATATTTGAATTTCTCGGCTTTTGTCTACTATAATAAGCATATACTATACATATATAAACCTTTCTCTTGAATCACTCTATATATTGGTGAAAACTGCATGAAAATCCGTTGCGTAGTAGTAGAAGTAGGCACGGATATCATTTAGTTATTTGAACTTGGAATGATATAAGGCTAGTTTTTCAATGAAGAACAATGAATATTAAAGCATTGCATTGCTATAAATAACTAAAGCTGTATTTAACCTTCGCCATATTTAACCCTAACCCGATATTTATCATTTATCTGCAGATCCACAGATTTATTTAACTTTTATCACGTTGACATTTTAAACTCAACCATGTTAAACAGAAAATGAAAGTCCATCACAACCGCACTCAAACTATCCACCATCCCATCTACTACCATAGTTTGTTCCTTTATTCTAATCCTATTATCCCCAACCCCTCCTTAACATATTTTGAAATTAAAAAAAAAAACACTTTTTATTGTCTCACCTTTATCATTTACAGCAGTAAATTTAATATTTGGCATAATTTACAAGTTTTATTATTATATTTATGAACTTACGTTATTTTTAGATTTACCGTCAACTTTTAGAAATTTTTTTTTTTTTTTAAATCCATTTTAATTTTAGTTAGCCTTTTACGGTTGGCGTGGTCTAGCGGTAAGGCCTTTGACTCGCAATCCGAAGGTCACGAGATCGAATCACAGCGTGCGCAAATAATTTTTTTATTTTATTATTTCTGTTATTTTACAGTTAATGTATTTAAAATAGTATAATATAGAATATTTGCGACACGTTCCGAAGTGGAAGATACTCTCAGTATCGCCCTGGTGTAAGACCACCATTCAGAATTGAAAGGTTGCTTAAAATGAATTTAGCCATCTTTGGTGACCGAATAGCCAGGTACTTCCCTACCTTCCTCTTCCCCATCTCCTTCCCTTCCCCACTTACCTTCAGTCACACAACATACCCCAATTGGGGATGCCATAGTCTCACTGGCTCCAGACGGGAGCAGCTGAGACTCTTTTCAGGTATTCAAATAAAAGTTTTCTTATTTTAAATTACGTAAATAGCCCACACCAGTTTTAAACAAAAAAGAAGAAAATGTCTCTATAAGCTGAAGGTTTCTTTATTATGAGCTTCCGAACAAGTTTCGCAAAAATTTTCATGATACTGTTCGCAATACAAAACGATTGTCATTCCAACCAGACAGACAGATTGTAAGATTTTTCATTAAAACCAGTCCGCATCCTTTAATTCATGTATCCCAGACATGAATACATTAGAATGTTCTCGAGGTTTATAAAGTCAAGCATAAAAAAATACACACGCCACTTAAAATAGGAAAAACATGATGACATTGGCGGCGGGGAGAATGCAAGTGTTTTCCAAGCCAACTGAAAAGGTCCTATATCTTGGTACCACAGCGCACTAGGCTCCCCTAAGCTTTCACAAAGGTCAATATGAGGGTTGAGTGGGACAGGATCATCCCGGGGGGAGCGGGGAAACAGCAGCACAAGATGGTTCAACGGAGCGTATTATTGGAGGGGGAACATGTACGGTAGAACCAAAGAGAAGACACTGCCACACTGGCTATATCTGGTTCAGGGGTAAGAATCTAAATTGATACAAATAATGATTACATTTAAATTATGTTTAATTGCTCTATTGCAAATTAATATACTTTACTATTAATAAAATTATATACCTTTGAAAGGGGGCTTGAAATATGTTAACCTTTTCCCTCAAATGTGTCATGCTTTTATTTTTTTAATTAAACTTTATTACTGTTCTGAAAATTATCCGGAGCAAGTGGGACAATGCCATCCTCTATTATGAGGCTGGGGTAAACATTGGAAGTTTGAATATATATAAATTAATAGTCATTATAGTCGGGCCTTGTCATCAAATATCGCTAATATCGATTTTTGCAACAAACGAATTCTGATTCGTGAACTGCAATTCCTCTTTGCAAAAGCTGTGTATGTATATAAAGGGTGCATTAAACTTTATTTTATTACAAAACAAACCGCGACTTGGGTTAAGACGCTAGAACTCACCGTTCTGCAACGGAAGTGACCAAACAAGATGTCATCAAATATAGTAGAAAGTATTCGTACCATTTGCAAGATATTGTAAAACTAGACATCCTTCGTTTATAAATCTTTCGATCCTCTTTATGCTCATCATGTCGAAAAATTATTTAAGATTTACAAGACATATTAAACTGACTTATTCGTCTGCTTAAGTTAAAATATATATTTATATATAGTGTTAAGAGCCGTGTTAATTCTGCTACAAGTCTGAATATTTACAGTGAAACTTCTCACATTTATGCAATATAAGCTTTATACTAATTAGGAATCCTGAATAAAAAAAGATGAAGATAATGTGTTTGTTGAATATAGCGGATTAATATTGCGATTTTCTCAGCTATGTTAATTTACCTCCTTCATCGTGAATATCCATTGAGTTATATAATCGTCGTCCGATTCCTTCTGACCGCGAGCGAACTCAACGAACGGAATCACCAGTCACCCAGTCGGCCGCCCAAAACTTCGAGCACACTTCAAGCGCCCCTTGAGTTTTTTAACATTAAAAAGCCTATTTACACCACTAGGTACTGATTATAGGTAAATTCCATTTATGGATTAAATATTATTCCATTGCTTTCCCTATCTTTTCCAGTACGACTTGTACAATATCTCAGCGTCTTTGGGACCGATTGAAGCTATCTCATGATGTTTACGCCCCTACTTCGAATGCCAATGTTAATATAATACGTCAATTTGTATGTCATGATCTGACACTTTTATGAAAGGAAGTTTAATCAATTCCAACGAAAGCAATCACACAGGAAAACTGAAATAATTATGTTCTAGAGTTCTCTTAATCCTCGGTTCCAAGTTGACTGCCACTGGCCGAGCAAGCTGGAAAGATTTCAACTAATGGTGTACATTGTACATTGTTCGGAGCGGCATGTTATCTGAAAATTAAACAATAAAACAACTAGACCCGGACAGAATGTAAGGGGGGTTTTCTTTTCAATGTTGCACTAAAGGTTAAATCGACTTTTTCCTTTTACATCCATCTACTGTATTCCAGGCAACGTGCTTTCCATTTGGTCCCGGTTCGTTTTCCTGAATTCGTACTTTTTTTAATTCATGTAATTAACTTAACATCATTATAAGGTTGGATGCGCTTCAGGTTCTTTCATGGTCAGTTTGCTTCTTTCAATTTATGTATCACGGTGAACACAGTTTTTCAAGGTGAAGAAAACATAATATTTAGGCATATCATTCAACCGATTATTTTTTTGTGAATATTAAAAATTGAATTTCAAAATCAATCTTTCTCTTCTGCTGACTACTTCAGTAGTTTTTAGCAACAAACATTTGTCATCTTATTCAAAAAGATTATGAAAGTATAAAAAAAGTTTTAAACAAACAAATACCGGTATTTCATTAACACAATGGGAGATATCTTCTGAATCGGTGCACAACAGAGATGCACAATAAACGCGCACCCATTATTAATACACAGTTGGCATTTGCAGAAAAAATGGTCTCTTTAAGGCCCAACCTTACTCCCCCCTTTCAGAGGAGAAAAAACTCTCCACAGATCTTCCCCAATAATGACACAGAACCAGGGAGAAATCATTTCCTCTCAGGGCCTCCTCATACAAAATGGGTATGTTTTCATATATATCAGTCCTCTAGTATTAATCGAATTCATCGCAGATTGAAAATAATTCCTTCTCTAGACGATATATCGAACAGTCATAATTAACATTGATCATACCTTGCAGATATTAGAGCAATATTCGATTCGAAATATAAATTTTGAGCATTTTGTCCATACTCTCCAAAAACCCCGCAATTTTTCATAAAAATTTTCTTGACCGTCTTTATATCTCCTCGTAAGATTAATGTAAGAATAAGTCCTACTCTTCGTCCAAGACCCCACAATTACATAAAGCCCCAGCATGAAAAAATTGCGCGCTGCTAATAAAACAACCTTAAAACTTGTACAATTATTCTTTTCACGTCTTCACGCTTATCGCAGATGAAGTTTCCTCGGACGCCGAAGGTTGGGACGGGATAAGAAGGACCTAAAGAGGGCGGTTAGACGCTTTTATTAAAACTGTCATACAGCTGCAAGAGGAAAATAATTCACATTGTTTCGCAGACAAAGAGACTTATCAGAGGAAATGATAGAGTGCTCTGGGTTGGCACTAACGATTGTGAAACTAAGCGGTATATTAGTGACCTACTTTATAATTTTTGCTTTAATCCGAACAATTTTAGAGGAAAACCGTTATTTATGCTAGATTTGCTGGATTTAATTTTCATGCATTATCACAGGAGTAATTTTTGTTTATTAGTTTGTTAAATTATTATAATAATTCATTCAAAATGCGGAAATTAAAACTTAAGCACAATGAATAGATATTTAGGTACTCGTAGTTTAGAAAACAAGTAAAATAAAGTTTTAACATTTTTTTTACAATAGCCCTGGAACACCGGAGGCCCTGAGGAAAATAATTGTCATCTTTGGGGATGCAATGTGGAGGGTCTCTTAAATAAAGGGAAGGAGTGAAAGTTCTGGGAAGGAAAATTGTATGAGAGGTGGGTAAGAAGGATGGTAGGAATCTGGGGGTTAGTGAGTCCAGGAGTGAAGGACGTATAAATCCATCCCTCCCACTCGGTGTAAGGCGATGTGTCGAGAGTCTTGCTGGAGAGGTCAAATGGTATCGCTTCACCATCGGCAGACGCATCCGCCGCCAAGACGTAAACAAACTTCACCCCCATAAACCCGCGCACCCCTGCTTAGTTACCAATCGTAGCGAGCCACTTGAGATGACCTATTTTAGATATTTGTTATCTAATAAATGATACGCATGCTCGCTTCAAGGGTCTGTCTGGTCTTTCGATGACTTCGATGTTTACATGTTAAGTATTTTACATACACATTTTGCTATTTTATGCGCATATGGGAATTTTACATTAGTCGCATGAAAAAGTAATAATTTATTGAATAAGTGTTAGTATTTTTACCTGCCCACGCCCTCAGTGTGCCTTCTCAAGGCCCCATAATTTTCTCTGGGTCTTATACTGCCCCTCTGAATGTCTCAAACGCCCACAAGGGGCGTTATCGCCCACGTTGAGAACCTATGGTATAGAGTAAAGATGAACACTGTTTCTGTCTGTCAACTGTCAAAAATAATGTATCATTTTATTGCGTCGTGTTCCATTTACAATAGGCCACTTCCATGGATTTCATAATAACTTGGAAAAAATCGTGTGGATAGATTTTTCTACTAAGATTACTAAAATGTTACAAATTTTTTTAGAAATTTATAGTTTTTTTTTTTTAAATAAATAAATAATTTATTTGGGCTCGTGTGACGTCACTTCTTGTTCTTGCACTGAAAATGTTCCGTCTCCGATAATATTTCATTAATTTTGTAAAATTCCACACTTACTTTTTTATATATGGCAACACTTTGATTTCCGACTATTTTTTTAATTTGATATTTAACATTCACTAGATTTATTGTTTGTTCTCTGCGAACTTATCGTTTGTTGTGACGTTTTGACAGATGTGAACCCAGTACATTTTTGCCTTCTGTACTTGTCTTAGAAGCATAATGGTATTTGTGCTGGTTTTAACAAAATCAAATTTTATAATATATCTATAATTATAATTATAATTTACAAGTACACGTTTATTACATTGGATTTAGTCATATATAGACGTTAAACATTATAATGATTAATGACCAATAAGGTGGATCAAGAAAAAAAATATTTATGAGATGTAATATTTTTGGTATGCCTCATTATTCGTGCCATTCATGGTCGTGTTTTTTTTAAATGATTTTCGACTATTTAGTTATTATTTTTTCGCAACCACAAAATTATGTCCCGTCTTTCCGGTTTATAAAAAATGGTCCGAAATTTTCAAAAAATCGCCAGGTTTTCAAAAATACGATTAAAAAAAATTACCGAATGTCTTAGAATATTTGCCTTAACCGTTTTTTTTTTTATGTGATGCATCTTGCCTATTACTGCTGAACGTTTTTGCTACTCGTATATCTGCACAGGAATTTACTTAGCAATATGGAATTATTATATTATTATATATATTTTATTTAAAAAATAATCCAAAATTATACGGTAGATGGTTGAAGATGTAGTTTCAAAAACATAGGAAATTTGCTTTTAAAATCACATGACATAAAAATAAAACCTTACCATTTGCACCTCCTGCATTTTATAACATAATCTTGGCCGTGTTTTTTGCTTGAACATGGTCAGGAGAGATAGTGCACTGTGCAGTGTGCAATGTGCTGCCGGCTATTGCAATATAGGGCACTGTGCAGTTTGCAATGGGGAACATGCAATAGTGGCGGGCGAGATAAACGCTTCTCCGGATATTGCATTTTGGGGGATTAACTGACTACGAGGACTTACGGAAGAGGATTTTAACTGCATTTTGTTCTGCTGAGGACAAATTATTTCCATCGACAAGATTATACGTAATTTGGAACAAACGAGAATAAATTATGAAATGGAAATTCCAAGCAAATAACACTGCTGAGACTTCATGGGGAATTTTGGAAGCGGTTAGGAATATTTTATCAAATGTACTAATTTCGATTGTCTGTGTTATGCGTTAGTAAGTTAGTCCTGTGTTTAATGTGGTTTAATAAACTCAAATTGATTTTGAATTTAAGTGCCATTTTCATAATTGGTACTAATTGTGTTAAGAATTCAGACAAGCAATAAAGCAGGGTTCTTTGAAAAATTAACAATGGCGTTTCAACAACCCTTTGAAAAATCATGAAAAGTTATGAAAAAAAATAAAAATATCCCTTTACCTGTTTAAACAGTTTTTGGTCACTTTTAATGACTTTTCAAAGGAGGTGTTGAAGTTGTATGATTACGAGATGTTCGGTCACCATAAAGTAGACATCTACTTATAATATAATAATATTTTCAAAATTAGAATTGATTTGTCAAGAAATCAGAATATCCGTATTTTTAGCGGTCTTTTAACGCATGTTTTCTTTGAAAGCTCATAACTTCGTATGAAAACAAATTGTACTGTCATCATCAAAACTCTTTCAATACAATATATTTTTATTCAAATTTAAAAAAAACAACCAGGTGACAATTTTATTGCCAAAATGTATGTTTCCTTATTTTTTACAATCGCATTTTTTGAGGGAGTTGGTATTTTCAATTTCGGAAGATGATGCCAATATCCTAAGTATGCAGATTTATCTCCTAGATTCTCACACTTAAAATTTTTTATTTTTTATATTAGTTTTTTTGAATTTTGTATTTTATTTTAATTTTTAATCTTTATTTTAAATTTAAATTTATCTTTATTTTAAATGTTTTTACTGATTATGTATACATTCTTATATTATAAAATAGGGGGCCTCAGCACGGGTAAACAACCCAGTGAGGTCAACATTACTGGATTGTAAAATGAAATATTGTAAATCATGTATCAACAATAAAAATAAAAAAAATAAACACAAGCAGACCCGGCCACACGTTGCTGTGGCTAACGAAACACAACGCCATTACCCAACCTATATAAAATCTACACCACCCGCTTGCCAGCTGCCTGAATTGAATATTTGAATTTCTCGGCATTTCTCTACTATAATAAGCAGTTTTATACATTCCTCTTGAATCACTCTATCTATTGGTGAATACCGCATGAAAATACGTTGCGTAGTCTAAGAATGAATCGAAAGATCTAAGCGCACAAACATTTTGAGCGACTTCATTTTATACTATGTAATTATCAATATAATCGCTCTCTTCTAATGAAAACGGTATTAGTATGCTAGTCCTCCTTTCAATGCGACTTATTTTAAAACCGACTCGGTGCATTTGATTTATAAATGGAGAAATCGCAGTTAAATGATTTAAATCGTTCATCGGAGTCAAAAGGTGTAACCTAGTTCCGTCTGTCAATAATAATTGGTCAAACAACCGTGCTATTTCAAGTACATTTTGAATATCGACTGTTCAAAAATTATTGCAGTATTACAAAATATTAGTATGTGAACATAACGTAATATGATGGTGTTGCATTTGGGTGGGGGGAGGTGTGTGAGGTGGTAAAGGAGTGAGAGGGTACTTACGCCAGAGAGTTGAGTGAATACCTCAAACTAACGAGATACGAGACGCCCGTTCCCGTACCGGTGCAGCGCTAACGTACCTCGCCCAATTTATCGCCCGCCGTTAATTGTTTGCATTTTGTTAAAGGTCGTAATGCTGTCAATGTTACTAACTTTGAATATTACTCTCTAACCAACACGCTGCATCTTCCCAAAGTATAGATCACCACACATCATCTCTGCCTTGCTATTTCTTCCTGAGACATCCGTGACTACTCATTATTATATTACTTTTTATTTATTTATGTAGCACATTTCTTTATTTATTGCGTAACGTAAGCTGCGGCCTTATATTCTTTACCGATTTTCGTTCTTTCCGTGCCAATTTTAGTTTAAACATGTATGCATATTTTTCAATAATGAATTGCAAAATTACTTTGTGAAGTCACTTTGAATTAAACGAAAATAACCAATTTTCACTACTACATTATTTTATCGGCAAATTTTAAACTTTTTTATATAAGAACAAGTCTCTTTATATAACTTTTGAAGGTTATTCCAATCAACGTAATATATCATTGAAGAAGAAGTTAACACTAACGTAAAGAAGAAGATAACACTAAACGAAAATACGAAAGAGAACAAGACACAGAAAAATAAAAAAAGATAACGGCCGCAACTGTAACTCGAACCCAGAACCTCTTATCTAATCGGGACGGGCGCCTTTATCAATTCGGCCATTGCCATCTTCCATCAAACCGTCATAATTGTCAATCGCATATTTCAAATTTTAGAATTAACAATATTACCTTCTTTATTTTTTTCACATCATAGGCAACTACCCTTTTCACTGGAAACAATCGTTCTAAGAACTGGTTGGTAACCTACATAGATAGTGTATCGGATATATATATCCGTTTTTTTATGTGTAACATATGTGGACGTTTTCTAAAGTATAAATGAATATTCAATTTTTTATAAGAAAAACTCTCTTTTTATAACTTTTGAAGGTTATTTATTACCAAGTTTTTACCCAGTTGCGATAGTTATCTTTTTCTATTTCTCTGTGCCTTATTCTCTTTCATATTTTAGTTTAGATTATTAGTGTTATCGCCGTCTTGAATTATATCTTTTCAATAGTTCTTATAGATTTTTCAACAAAGTCAAATGCAATAATAAACTTTGGTAAATATTTTTTTCAATCGAAATAATCTTTTATATTTTTATTTTTAAATGTGTTCGGCTGTGTAATTATTGGTACGGGTGACAGCTGTTTTGCCTTCCGAAGGCTATATATAACCATGTTAAAGCACTTACAGATGATCAGTTTATTTTATTTCTATATCAGTGCTTATAATGAAAATCTCTTAATAAATTGCTTTTGTTTTTGTTTACTGATTTTCGAGTTAATTACCGGTTATTATTAATGTTTCTTTGCCTGTAAAGTTTACCTATTTTTTGTATTGTTTAAATTTGAATAAAGGTCGTTAAAATGAAGGCAGTGGAATTTGAAAATGAATAATTTCGATGACGCTTGGGGTTTTTCCCGCATATTTATTATGCTTATTGTATTATTGTCCAACAAGCGTGCATACGACAACCTACTCGTTCATAGTTTCAATGTTGTAACTGTAATTACTGCACATTCTTATGCTAAATATCTTCATTCTCTTTTTATATTAATCAAAACTAAATTGTGAAAATCCTTCGATTGTACATAGTTTCCATGAAATTTTGTTAGTAACGATTTAATACTGCTGTTTCTGGTGAAAACGATAACCAAACATGATAAACCCGCATGTTCAAACAAATAATTCGCTTGGCACATAACCCCTAGCCCATCCCCTGTGCCTTGTGAAACAAGGTATTTTCTATAGAGCCATCGTCGTTTGAAGAAGTGCCTCCAGGAGCACAGTTTTCCTTTTGGGTTCCTGAAACAGGAAGCTCAAACAACATTTCGTATGAAACTTCACACTAATCCATTCCTTTGGGTCTTTGCTACTTTTCTACCTGCTTGAAAATTAATCATTGAGAACTAAATTTAAATCCAAATTAATGTAATATTCCTTGTAGAAGAGGCACTGTGGTTTCCATCAGAACATTTGCATCTTTGGAGATGCTTTATGGGATTTGAAGTGACTTATGTTATAAGAGTGAGGAAATAAACAATTTTCGTGTGTCAAATGTCACTCGGTACAAATGTTAGAAACGTCTTACACATAATTTGGAAGACGTTTACGGGTACACGGCACCGGGAAACATCTATTGAATATCCAAAACGTCTGCCCTAGGTCACCCCAAGTAGTTTGTTACGTTTGGTGACTTAGCAAGAGTACCTGGTTGGGGGAGACCTTTTGACCTTTCCAGCCGGACACTCTTGGACTCACCGCCTTTCATTGCAATTGGAGGAATGGATTCATACACATACCTTCCTCTTTTTCCTTCTCACAACTTCGTTTTCTTAAAAATACCCTTTACACAGCTTCCCCTCTTATGTGTAGCTAATGTAAAAAATAATATTTGTGCGTCAGTACTGTAGAGATTATTGATGCTAGTTCTTCGGAGCACTTTCTATTGAAAAATTGGTTAAAAAAACACAGCATTCATGAATGATATATTGACGGTTGGAACCCTTATTTACCCATTGCCTTTTGCAGAAGGTTGTTCAGGTGCCTATTTTCTTCAGACCGGAGGTAACGACGAAACGGAACAGAAATGTGACTTACAGTTTATATAGTGTCAGCAGTGCATTGAAAAATCTGCTTGCCTGGTACTGTTGAACAGTGCGCCCAGCTAATGAGAGGCTAACCTTGCTACGATGTGCTGAGCTGGACAATAAAGGTTACACTGAGTATATCAATGAAAGATTTGTATGAAAGTTTACTGATTCTATTGATTGAAATCGCATTTTATGATTAATTTGATGGTGAGAATTAGAGGTGAGCGAGTATAATAATTTTAAGCGCCTTTTGGCAGGCAATATACATAACGCGTAAGGCAGTACGTAGCGTCGATTAAGGCAAGATGCTGAAAAACGCGTTAAAATCCGGTGGCTACATACTTCACGTTCAACATCGAGATCAGAAACATTGTAAGTTTCAACCATTTCGTCAAACTAGCTTAGGAAAAAGCATATATATTTTTAATGGACGGTTTTTTAAATTTCTTTCTTTATTAAATTCATTCATCAAAAAACGTTAGGTTTTTATTTGAAATTTACATTTTGAGTGAAAAAGCAACTACCCACGTTTCTTTAGCATTCGTCAGACGTATTTATGAAGTAAAATTAATAATTCATGTACTACTTTTGAATTCCTTCATTATTCATAGTATTATTATGATAAATCTCTCTTTCTCTTGGCCAATTTAATGAAAGCTTCAACCTTTCATCATTTTATTTCATGGAACAAATCCACGCAAAAGAAACATACTGATTATGCCACATTTATTATAGTTGGTACAGAACCGTCTTAGGATAAAATAGCAAGGTTGCCAATGAAAGTCTTTACATAATGAAAAGTAGTTTTTATTATATGAATACGGGGTAAATCAAAACAAGTTTCTAGGCGACATTTTTTCAAAAATGACGTTTGAATGCAAAACCATTTCTTTTGCTCATTTTTATATCCAACATAATTTTCACAGCGACCTGTGTTGTATTTTCTTAAATATAGACACATTTTAAGGCGTTTCCTTTTATTTTACAAGGATCGAACATCACTTTGACCTCTTGCAATTGCTACTTTGTTTGTACCTGACAGTTGTTTTTACGAGGCGCTGTGTAGTTCATCACTTTAGCTGGATAGGGTTCTAGCTTCGCCTTACCAAGAAATCAAACCCTCTGTGGTTTGACATTATACAAAATGAAACAAGTTATCTGTTTAAAATCTATTTATTTTATTAATTGAATATATAATCAACCAAAAATATGGATACAGAAAAAGACATTGGCACCTCTGGGACTCGAATCCGGGACCTTCTGCTTACACGGCAAATGCTGTACCAACAGAACTATTTATTTTTATTTATATTCAATGACCGATTTCAGTTGATCTCAACCTTCTTCAGGATAATAAACATGTAAACTAAATTACAGTACAGAGGAAGATTTTGAGGTAAACATAGAGAGAAAACATATAAGAGACGTTATTGGAGAATATATGAAGAAGGTTGAGATCAACCGAAACTGGTTTACGAATATAAAATAAAATGGTTTTAAACAAAGAACTTGTTTCATTTTGTAAGGAAAATTTTTTTAGTTAGACTTACATTGTTTTTTTTTGTCTATTAATCAAGCTCGATAGAAATTAAAAGTAAAATAATTTTTTTTTGTTTAACTTAATGATTAAAACCTCAAATTGTAATATTTTATAAAATTAAGACAATATTAACAAAACTCAATCGAAAATCTGGAAATGGAAAAAACAGAAAAGTATTTGCACCTCTGGGACTCGAACCCACGACCTATCGCTTTCCGGGGAAATGCACTAACCAATGCGCTAACCACTCGAGTCCCAGAGGTGCAAATATCGTTTTCTGATTTTTCTGTTTCCAGATTTTCGATTGAGTTTCAATAATATTTTCTTCATTTAATTAAATAAAATAATCTTCGCTAAAATCGAGATGAACCTTTCAAAAAATGATTGATAAACATTAAAGAGAGCTGATACCATATTAATTAAATCGAAGTTTAGCGATGAATTCACATTAAAGAATTTCATATCTCCAAGAAAATCTGAATCCGGTCCTTTGTACGGAGAGATGCTACCCACTAAATTGCTTTGAAATATGATCCAATTTCTAGGCTCAGACAATTCCTTGGTGAAGTTTCAACACTATCAGTGACATGTATGTATGTTGTAGTTGTATCATTATCTCAGAATGTCGGGAATATGTGGTTAACTCATTAATTGTTTTCATAAATATATTAAACCCCTAATATCTCCATCCCTTATCTCCTAGTACCTTCTAGTGAATTAGGCGAAGTACTAACAGTAATACAACTCAATTCTGTTTTAGAGCGCTTTTATAGGATGGTTTTGAACGAATTCTATTTTTGTCCGATAAGAATACAAAAATTACCCAAAAATTTACTTTTGTAAAAAAATCTTTTAGAAAGATTAATAAATAATGGCATTAACATTGGTAAATGATTTTAGACATATTGGCGAGGCTCATATCATATAATTATTAAAGGTGATGAAAATGTTTGCAAAAAAGTGATTAAATAGGTGACGATAGGTTAGGTTATGGGTTTTAATGACTATTCGAAGAGGTGTTGAGTTGTCATGATTCTGAGTTGGCATGGAACCGTTACGAATAATTTGAAAAATTTTGACTTCCAAGGAGTCGGTTGATGAAGTATAAAACAAAAGGTACTTAATTATTGAAGATACTCTTCTTAAAAGTCTTTATCATTGCACAAGCTTTACTTTTCGCTTAAAATTATGCAGTATAAGAGTTCACTGGTTTTCCAACTACTGTAACCCAAGGGCGTTTATCCGTTAAAAATAAATATTTTATGCCAAGCGAAGACAAACCTGTTGAGGGTTATGTTTTCCTATTTGCAATATTTAATTTCATTTTCTACGTGTCATTAATTTTATTTTGCTTCATTTCCGTCCATGGACTATTTTACTTTCTATTTTAAAATTCTGTTACATTTGATCTTATTTTTTCTACGTTGAAATTGTCTTTGTATCATTTTATCTATGCTTCCATGAGAAGCAAATGTGTCAAGGCATTGAAACCTAATGATAACAACATAACAAGTCGTTACTTAAATTCAATCATTCCATTTCTAAAAACCTTACATCCAGCATCTAAAATCATTTCACCTTTGTTGCAAGTTCATCCGAACTATTTATAATCAAATAACCAATATTCAAGTCATCTAACATTCCTATATTATTATTCGAGTTTAACCTCCTACAATACTGTTTCACACAGCCCCTTGTTTTGGAAGACGAAAAGAGTCAATATTGGAGCTCGATTTACGACTTACTCCCGACCTCCAGAGACTTACAACAAGGGACTGTACAAAACCTTGTCTAAAAAATGGAGAAAAATATTATTTATTTTGTTATTTTTCGACGGTACAAAATAAATAAGCACCCGTCAGGAATATAAAAATACACGATAATTTCCTCCCGCGTCTTTCATCTGTTTCATCCTCGAGTCGTTTACTCGTCTCGTCTCCCCTGCAAAGATTCTCCGCCCAAACACCGCGCTGAGGAGACTGTTCTGACACGGTGAAAAATCACACTTCATAATTCCTGTGGCAACTGTCAGAACTATCTCCGCACTCTGGCGGCCATCAGCCCAACTAACTGATGTCCTAAACGCCATATTTTGTCGTCCGTCCCAATCTTATGAGTTATGGCGACAAAAAATCTGTCTGTCGTCACTTTGGATTATAGAGCATGTGGGATGGGCAATAATGGGCATGTATTATAGTGTGTTGAATATCGTACCTTGGCAAAACGACTTAATGATAAATATATTTAAGTTAGTTAAATGTTGAAATTTTCTCAGAAAACCGTAACAACTAATTTTGTAACAACATAAATTAATAAAATAAAATTTATTTGCACACCCGGAATTTGTCGACCACTACTCTACAACAAAATTGTTCCCTGATGTTTGAACATGAGCAATGGAACTGTCAGATTGTTAAACTCACATGGCTAAACTTCAGGTATTTTAAGAAAGAAAAATCCTTACCCATAAATAGATAAACTCGACTATAACAGCCAAGTAAGACTTTTTGATACCCACATGAGATAAAAAAGGAGGCGAAAAGATGTCCTTTCTATTTATTTTGTGAAGAACATGTCTAGTTGAATTCAGAAAATTTGAATGATTCCCAGCCTCGTGGCAAATAAAAATCAAGAAAATAAATAAAAAAAATCACACATATCAAATGTACAGAATTATTTATTAATTAAATATTTTTGAATTTGTCTATCCTGCAATCCGTTCCAATTCTGAAATTCAAAGAAATCCCAGTCTATTCGGTCATTGAATCAAAGTTTTACAGAGACAGACACATCGACACGTCCAAAATTATTATTTATAATTATTTCAGTTACCGCGTGAAACAATCCAAAATCCAAATTGGCTTCCGTCACCGTGCTGAGTCCTCCCTGAAGGTAAGAAAGTGTTTGATCGTAGCGGCAGAGTTGGCGACTTACTGAGATTATGGTTATCCATATATCATTTCGCCAACATTCTTGTTTTTGATGTTTCAAGGGAGTTAGATCATAAGACTCCCTGCTTGGATGATATTCTGGGAATGTTGATGTCGTGAATGTACAAATAAACCAACTTTATGATTCATAGAAATAGCACGAATGCACCTGGCACTGCCGGGAATGTAGAATTTCCAAACGAGATATTATTTTTAATAAATTATATTTTAGTACCAACTTGTCATAACGCTAACGATCATCGGTAAGAAGAAAAAAGAAACCGCAAAATTGTTCCAAATCCATGCCGTTTTTATTTACGCTTTTTCATTTTATTATTTGTTGCGTTTGGGCGTTGTAAATTTATAATATATTTCTAGAGTGCTCTATCTTACTACTAACTACGGACTAGACAAATTGTTATAAAAGCTTATGGCTAACAGATTGCGTCCACCGGTTTGTCGATCACTGAAACAAAACTAAATGTACAATGCATCTGACCAACGAACGTAATGCTGCATTGAAATGAAAGGTACAAAATATACAGGTCCATACTTACTTGGGAGGTAAAACTGGGTTTTAAATGTAAGTTTAGTATTTGAAAGGTTAAAAGCTGTAAGTAAAGTAAATAATTCTAATATTTAAAAAGAACGTGATAGATAGGAACATATTTAATAATAATAATAATAGGACAATTTGCGTAGCGCCGTTTTTCTAAAAAAAACTTCACAAGTACAGTTAGCAAGTTTAGTTCGCTTGGTATATGAAAGGCGCAATTATGGTAAAAAATTGATTCCTCAGGGCCTATGTCGGAAGGAAGGATAGAAAGTTCTGAGAAGGAAAAAGGTATGAAAGGTGGGTAGGAATCTGGGATTCACTGGATCCAGGAGTGATCATTCCATTTACGATTCAAGGCGATTGGTCGAGAGAGTAAGACTAGAGTCAAAAGGCCTTTCTCAACCAATCTCTCTCGATCCGGCCCGCCATGCAGCAGCTGGGCAAACGCATCTGCCGTCAAGACCCAGTCAAACCTAACCCCATGATCTCGGGCGTCACTCCTAATTCACCAAACGTAGCGAACCACGTGGGGCTGCCAATGGCATGGGTGTTGATTATCCAATAAATGGTTCCCGGAGCGGTGGTAATATATTCGCCTCCCAAATTGAAACATGCTCTAACACATTATATTGCATAACAATACTCAATCAACAATTTTTTTTGTAATTTAAATAAAACAATAACTTTGTAAACACCACATAAATAATTTTTCTCAAAAAAGCGTTAAAAACCCCCCATCAGATATCAAACCAGCATTTTATACTAATAATAGTATAGGTAAGCTTTTAATGAACGGTAAGGACAAAGATAATAGTCTATCTCACTCGGGGATTTATTCACTCCAATGCAGCGATTGCCCCTTTTTTACATAGGCAAAACAACCCGTGTCAAAGAACATCTTAGATGTTGACACAGCTCTGGATTTTCGGAATTTGCAAACCACTTGATCGAAAAATACCATTAATTTGATAGAAATACAGGCGCCACACTAATTCATAAAAACAACATCGGTATTAGGCTAGACAATTTAGAGGCACTTGAACTAAGGAAAGCCATAAACACTAATAGTAAGGTAGTTAATAACCAACTAAATTTGAATAAAAGTCCCATACTAAGATTGTTCCATATTGACAAATAACACGCCCGTTCCCTTCCCAATTTTCCATCTACACCTATACCTCCTTCCTCCGTTACTTGAGGAGTCCAGCCCATTTGGTTAAATCATGTATTATCTATAACACACATGTAAATTAATTTTAGTAGAGATTGTACTGGCCTGAAGAAGCTACGGATGTAGCGAAACCCTGTCGGCATAAAGTATAAAAAATAAAAGTGGTGTTTACAAAGTTATTGTTTTATTAAAATTATAATGTCACATCACTATCCGGCAAAGTAACTGCTTCATATGAACAATTTTTTGTGTTCGCTGATAGGCTTCCACCATTGACCAATTATGTACTTTGTCGAAGGTTTCCACCCTTTGCTGTTTTGGCATACACATTATCCGAGAAATACAAACGTAGGCCTTCCACATATTGTGGCGGTGAATCCATTACTTAAATATAATTATTCCAGTAGAAATCTGGCTCATAAAAGGTGGGCTCTATTTGATTCGCAAATTTGACCCTCTAAAAGCTAATTACCCCCGTATAATGCAGACCCACCCTATCCACGTGTGTCGATGTCCATGCTCCATGCTCTATGACCGGGCAGCGCCGTATCGGAGCTCCTTTAACGTTAATGTTATTTATTTATGCAAATTAATTTTCATCCGACTCTCACGAGCAGTCGCCGGCCCGTGAAATTAAGAATACGTTAAAATAATGCGGCCCGTCTACGTCTGCTGCATTACGCCACTGGCCGCAGACAGACAGGCAGGGCTGGGGAAATGTTTCCCCCGTGTTAGGGGCTCCAATCGATCACTATTTTATTTTAAATGTACGTTTTTTAACCTGTCTACTCTAGTAATGGTTTAGTTTTAACTAAAAAATAAATATTACCTGAATAACAGTGGTGTGCATTCCAAATATAGGATGTGTTGTTTTTCAAGCTCGGTTTTGACTTTCTCACTTAACTCTGCACGGGTACGCCTTCCAGTGAGGCCAACATTTGTAAAAAAAAAAATTTCTATTGTTGCAAATGACCGTTTGATTGTCGTCGTCTTTAGCTGATCGTCATCGCGAATTGAATAAATCAGTCTACACGTTCCTTAACTAATTTATGGAAATTAAACATGATTATAATAAAGTGCATTATTCCATCTTTCAATTTCTATTTTTTTTCTTTTATACATAGATTGCACTCCACTGATGAATTTTTGTAAAAGATAGGCCTTACTTACTTAATTATTTTACGTTTTTACCATAAATAAATGTTATTTTTAATAAGCGCTCTTGAGGTGATTTTTCACAAAAACGGCGCTCTACAAATTGTCCAATTATTATTATTATTATGATAAACTAACGTTTAAACAAGATTTTTATGCATTGCACAAAGGGTAGATAACAAATATTATAATCAATAATTATCAGCCTGAAACACTCATCTACATTGAAAAATTGATTTTTTGGCGGGTATTAGATAAGCCACCATAGCTCAGTGGTCAGAGCTTCTGACCGGCAATCAGAGGGACACGGGTTCAATTCCCGTTGGCGGCCAGTATCTTTTCTTGGAAGATTTTTTCAATGTAGATGAGTGTTTCAGGCTGATAATTATTGATTATGATATTTGTTATAAATAAGTGGTTTATCAGTTACATTAAATTTAAAACGCGTTTCTTAAGGGAGTTAATCTCTACGTGAGCTTTCAACTTATTTTTCAATTTCTGCCGAAAGCTTAAGTTAGATGTCAAGTAATGTATAATGGGTATGTTGAATGCTTCTTGATCCCATTTTTTATTCTGCGAATGACTGAAAAACATTGATAAAATGTTTTCCGCTTGCATTTAAAAATACAAATTAAACTATTAATTGCTAAAAAACAAATTTTAAAGTAGCCTAGTAAAACACTCATAGTAGGCAGATGTTGTCTGATGCAAAAGTTGGATCAGTGTAACGATTGTTCCGACACGACATAAACATTTATTTTAATGTGCTACTTCAGAAACCAATATAAGTAAGAATCAAGAATTAAGTTTAGTGTCTAGTTTTTAACGCTTTTTTATGATTGAGACCCATGAATCTGCTTTCTTTCGCGTGTTGTCATTTAACTTGAAAATCAAGAAACTATGTACATCAGTAGATTAGATTCACTTGGGTACAGTGCGGGTACGTCACACACAGGAAGTAGTTTAGTAGTGGGGTGGTAGTGAGCTAGTAAGGGTAGAAGAGGGCGGTTGGGCGGCAAGGCCAGCTCCTCGCACAATGCTGTTAATTATGAATGGTGTGTGTGGCCGTTATACTCGCAATACTAAACCCTGGCGCTTCAGCATTCATTCAGCATCCTTATTACCCATCTCGAGTAATTAAGCTTAATGCCGGCCTGAATACTGGAGCCGGGAGCCGGGAGTCGGCCAGTACGCGGTGTTTTCCGGTTGGCTCGCTGCGGGAACAAATCTTCTAGTATATTGTGATATTTTGTTTTTTCAGCTGTAGAGCACAACACTAGATGTGACTTTTAAAGGAGCTTTATTTCGTCTTGGTCTGACTTTTTCACTATTTCAGCATTTTTTATATACTTATTTACCTAGTACCTAACGTAGACTAGTGTTGGGTAGGACACGTTTTCAGAATGGGTTTGCTGATTTTCCGAGCTGTGATCCATTTAAATTGCCATTAAAAGCAATCACCAGGTACCTTAAAATTATCGGTTGGATTCAGATAAGACATATAATTCAGGTGGTTTGTTTAGATGGGGTAATATTTTGCGACTTTCTAAACAGTTGAGGAAGATACGATTTTGGAATGAGTTTGTATAAGGTGCCCAAATACTGAAAATGAGGGATTGAGGTGTTCCACCTCAAACGAGGTGAGATGGGGTGTGAGGTGAAGTGTGGTGAGGGGTGAGTGGTGAGTGGTGAGAGGTGAGGGGTTAGGGGTAATGAGTTTGGGGTGAGGGGTGATGTGAGATGTGAGGTGTGGGGTAAATTGTTAGGTGAGGTGTGAGATGTGATTGAGTTGCACAAAATTGATTCATTTTGATTGAAACAGCAAAAAAAATATGGTTTTGTGAAGGTGATACAAAATTCATATGAGCGAAATTAGTAACCACGTCAAATTATACAGATTTTTTTGCTGTGTAACCAAGAGAAAAATAGGTGATACCACCGCATAAACATAACCAACGGTTTACTCTAAACTACTGAGCTTTCGTATCGCCTTGCATCACTGCAAATAACATATTATTTATAGTGAATGTTTTTCCCAAAACGTATATTTTTATATTAAATTTCTTGGATCTTGGATTGCCATTGCTTTGCTGTTCAAGTACTGATACCCACCGACGTATTTACCCTAAGTAAGAGGGTGTTACCTACAACCTACGAGTACATGTCGGGTAATAAAATGTTCTTGTTTTATCTGCAAACATTGCTGAGGAATGAGCACTTCATAATGCTGAATAAGCTCCTCTCTGTACGAAAGCTGTTACTTCCAAAAACAAGCGAACATTTAAAGGCAATACGTACATTGTTAGATTCTAGCAATTAGTTTTAGGGACTAAAGACATGGATTTAATCATTATTATTATTAACGTAAATGGGTGGGAAAGTTCATACGTAATCTAAAACTTATACATCGAATGAAAAGTTAAAATTTTGTAACTTTGAAACACGTTAATAGTTAATGTGATGCTCCTTTATTTCAATTTGTATTAATCTCTTTCTCTTGTCTAAGTACTATTAGGTCTATTTAATGAATACAAACAAAATTTAAGAAAATAATTTCAATGTTGTAAGTAAAATACAGTCTCATTATTACAATCTAATGCAGGTACGTAACCAATAACAGTAATAATTGGATGATTTGTATCGCACCATTTTGTGAAAAATTACCTCAAGGACGCTGTATAATCTTATAACATGTTTCTAAAATCTTACTACTAACTGCAAACTAGACAAACCATCATAAAAACTTATGGCTAAAAGATTGTATCCACCGGTTGGTCGATCACTAATACAAAACTATATGTACTTTCAATGCATTTGAAAAAGAAAGCGATGTTGCGTTAAATTTTAAAAATATTATTTTTTTAAACGCTGTGTTGACTGATTTATATTCGGGTAAACAAATTAAAAAATATTATTAATTAAATTGTTAAAAGAATAATTGTCAAATATTTTATGCTGTAAGTTTATACGGATTTCATTTGTAAGTTTTGAAGTTGGTTTAGGTTATACTTTAGACTAACTGTAAAACTTCTTCGAGATAATTTTACCGCCAAATATAAATTAAATAAAACAGAAATGAAAGACAACTTAAAGTTTTGAATAACGTCGCCAAAATATTCATTTAGTATTATTAAATCTGAGCTACATATTGGAATGAATACTAACTGATTCAGCTTAAACCTTTTTTCAGCAGTTTGACCATGTCAAAATTGTTCGCATGAATTCAGTATAAGGAATAAATAAATGAGAACTTTTCTGTGTGGAAACTCGGGTTTGAGAGCGAAGTAGTGCGGTCCTATGGGGCCCTAGCAGACTCAGTCAAGCGGAGGTCAAAGGAAATACGCAAGTTTGGTCCTTCTTAAGGATGTTTTTATGAGGGTTGAGATTTACTTTTCCAATCAGTTGTTTAGGCGTCCGTATTTTGAGCCAAACGACAAGAATTTTCTGCCGTACGAAAATAGTTTTTTTTGAATATAAAGAACAGTGTAACAGAGTAAAGTAGACAGAACAATATGATAGTTAATACAATACAAAAATAAAAATGAAATTTTACTGTTTCTTGCGACATTTGCTTTTGTTTGGTTCGTTAATCTTTTAATGTTAAATTTAAATCGATAAATGAAACAATATTTTAAATATCAATAAATGTATGTCTACCCTGAGGAAGGAACGGTCGTTCTGAAACCGGTCGGCGTAAATAAAATATATAAGTGATTCTTACAAAAAAATATTGTTTCGTAAATTAAAAGAAATCACTGTGTAAAACACCAATACTTAAACAAAAAATTCTACATGTTTCGAAACCACAGGTTTCTTCGTTAGGATAAGATTAATATTAAGTTAATTTAATTACAAAGTGATTTGTTAAAATTTAAAAGTAATTTAATTAAAAATGAAGCCACAAAGTGAATTTGCAAAGATTGAAGAGATATCGTTTCATTTACTTAAAATGGATAACCACAAAGTTATAGCTACATTCAAAAGCAATATGCATCTTCTCGGGTAGATGGGTCTCCAATTATGAGATTTTACTTAATTTATAGAATCGAATCCGTAAAAAGAAAATTAACCGGTGTATTTATTATTCCTTTCATAAAAGTTTAGCTGATTTTAATGATTAAAAATCAAACTTTATAATACAATTTCTGGCAGACGTAAACTTAATGATGCGTGCATCGGGTGACACACCAATCATCTAATCCCAAATTAATATTATTATTACGCCATCAAGAAAATCAACAAGGAGTATAAAATACATTTTCTGAATTAAAGCTTAGCACACAAAACTCCTCTCCTTTACCGTGAACATGAAAATATAATACTAATCTATACATTTCTCTAACCGTGGTACTTATGCAGGTGTCAAACACGGATTCACCCAACTCAGATTCGAATTACCTCACCACAACGCTATGAACATCGTCACTAACTTGAATACCTCCTAGGCAGTGGCAGGGTCTTAAGCTTCTTAGGTCTAGATCCAACGATGGCAGGATCAAAACACAGGTAAAGAATAATAAAGTAGATCTTCTCATACTAATTTAAATGTGCATAATGTGCAACCATGTAGCTATGAGAGAACACTATACAGAATTAAAACGTTGCTTCGGCGTTGGTGCTTGAATGGCCTCGGTTTTTATTCGACTAGGGTAGTGGCTCACTATCTCGCTTCATACCTAGAATAAAATAAAATGTATATAAATTGATATCTTCAATGGAGGCGTCAAAAGAAAAAAATATTTTTTTTATCAATTGCACCGCAGTATGAATTCACATGCCCGTCACTTCTGGACATATTGACCCCCAGATTTACTCACCTCTCATACCTTTTTCCTTTCCAGAATTTATCTGCAAAGTAATGATGGAATATCATGTACATGGAAGCATATAAAATACTTATTCCTCCCCTTTTTACATTAGAGCCACACAGGAGGCCCTGACGAAAATAATTGCCCTCTTGGCCTATGTCATCTTTGGGGATGCTGTTTGGAGAGTCTTTTTAGGAAAGAAAAGGGGGGAAGTTCTGATAAGGAAAAGGGTATGAGGGGTGGGTAGGAATCTGGGGGTCAGTGTGTCCAGGAGTGACGTACGTATGAATTCATTCCTCCCAATGCAAGGCGATATTCGGAGAGAGCACGGCTGTTGAAGTTAAAGGGACTCCCTCAACCATTCTCTCTCGTTCCGGCCTGCCATACAGCTGGTGGATAGACACATCCACCGCCAAGACCCGGACAAACCTCACAATATAAACCCGGGAACCCCAAACGTAGCCATCCACTTGAGGTGACCTATGGCAGAGGTGTTGGCTATCCAATAAATGATTCCCGAGGTGGCGTAACCCATACCCGCCTCCCAAACGGTCCCTATCCGATTTTTCCGAAAAAAATATTTGAAATTATTCCTTACTTACTATAGTATCTAAAGCTTCCCGCTTTCTCACATAGATGGCAGTACTAAGAACTGTCCTAAGTCGCCGCTAGATGGCAGCTTGCTTAGTACAAGTGATAGACAACAGAGGGTCCAACAGCTTAGAGAGTGTCTTCAGCAGATCTCTCACGTCAGATTCCAATTAGCCAGTTCCTAGATAGGTCGACTATCGTGGTCAACACTGTATACGCGAAGAATCAATAAACCAGATTTATACCAAAAGAATATTACTACCCAATTATTAAATCTCCTCCCAAGGTGAGTTGGAGAACTGTTGGTGATGCACCACACTTACATATTACTTACACAATTAAACTAACTTTCTAGTGAAGTAGGTATTCTAATTTGGATGTTTGACACCCTCTCCATACAACTGACTACTGCCTGCTCACTACACGGTTAAACGTTTTAAAATACGTTATTTAAGTTCAATCTTTTTTATTTCACCCTATAAACGGATGGTTTAAAATTTCCAATATAGAAACGGCGCATTTCTTTCACACCTTTACTCTTAAGGTAATTTATTAGTTACTAAAATACTATGGAAATGGGCGATTTCTTTGGGGAAGCAAGTAAAGCAATGACTCGAGAGTGAAATACGACAAAGCTAGACTTGAAATCGTTTTCCACTTAGACGCCAATCGAATCACCCTATAGATCAATTTTTACAGTTGATTTTATGGCTTTTATGGAAATTATCTATTGAAAGCATATTCGTTTAGCCCTGGAAATGGGCAGGGAGGAAATTAATGTTTGCCATTGTAATAAGGGCTTAAGTTTACTCGGAAAATAAGACTAATCTAAAGGGGAAGAAAATTTTTATGTTACATGTATTCTGTTAAAATAAATGCATACATTTTTTTAGCTACTCGTACATCGAGATTTAAGGCTGCGATGATACTGTTATTTAATCATTATTTTTCTGGTTTAGAATGGAACTTTGAACAATAATACTTGCATTTCTAAGGCTATTCTAAAAACAATTGATAATATGTAATTGGTGGCCCATTTAGCTTCTCTCTAAAAAACTAACAAAATTTGCAAGCGCAATGTTAATAAATATATTACCCAAGAATGCTATTTTGTCGTATAAGTATTTTTGTCGGCTCAGTGTTTAGAATATGGTACAGGTCAAAAACTCAATCCGATTTTTTTTCTGAATTAGAACGTTTTTAGTCCTTTTCAATCCATGTTTACCTCTCAGGCAAATTTGTTCGCTTTTCGGAACAACTTATGTAGTTGTCAAAGAAATCCTTGTCTGCTATACTATCATAGTAAGAAATATGATCTAAATGGTGTTAGAAAGAGAAAACACGACGCTTTATATTCAGTTCCAAAAGTTAACCAGAAAAAAAGGAAAATGTACCTACACCATTTCTTCGATTATTATGAACATGTTAGTCCTCTCGGGGTATTTAAATTGTCACTGAAACAACAACTATTATTATGTGACAAAGTTATTGAAAAAGCGAGGTATAAAAAATATTTATAATACATTTTTCAATAAAATAAGTAATAGTTTTTTTTTTTTTTCGTTATCAGTATCTTCAGTTAAGAACCAGCCAGTGGCCGAAAATCCACATTTCGTCGAAAGAGGTTCTTACGATCGTACAGGGCGGTTTCAATTAGAAAGATTAATTACTCTCCGTACCAGCTTTTTAAAATTATAACTCAATATCGATTTTATTTCATTCCAAATTTGCTTTAATTTATACCTACATCCAAAAATGCTGAAGGGCGTGTTGATAAAACTATTAAATACACAAACGGACACATGTACTTAGGTATATATTATAACTAAAATTAAAATTCTGTTACATACGTTTACCAGATAATGTATTGATTTATTTTACTGCATGATTTACTACTACTTTTACTTTTTTGAAAATTTAGCAAATACGCCAACTACCTAAAGTATAACTTTATTACAGTAAAAATTATCATTTTTTCTGAAAATTTAAAACATACGTTTACTAGATAAAAGAACAATCTTTCGAAACCAATTTATATTTTTTTTTAGAAAAGAGTCAATACGTCTAAACACTGATTTAAAAATGACATATTTCTGATGTTTTCTGGTTATACGCTCTTAAGTAAAAAAAACGTAAGGTGAGCTAAAGCAGAAATATTTTGAACCTTCGACAAAATATGGTCGAAACTTGAGGAGTTAATGCATAATACCTGATAATATCGATGATATAAATAAATCTTACTGTTCTCAAAATACACCAATCTTCTAATTTTACAAAATATTTTCGATGTGAAAGGTTTTCAAATAAAATTTTATTTTTTATTCCAACTAAAGAAATTTAACTAGAATGTTTATCTTCCTAAAAAAATTGTATTAATATAATTTCAGAAGGATTTTTGTCGATTTTTCCAATTGATTGTTTGCCACATTCTAAGCGTATTTTGTAATGTATATTGTCGTCTACAGAAATAAAAATTAAATAGTTATGATCAGCGAGTGATATATTACAAAAAAAAAAACAAATTGTCCGTTTTTGTTCAAATCAAAGTGTTTTAAAACTAAGTAGTCGTCTAAAATATATTCCAAACAACAGTTGTTGAGATGTTTTGTATCTCACAAGACTCGCGTAATTTCCTCAATGCGCTGCGATTTCCGGGAAAATCCGCTTATTTTTCTCGCATCAAATAAATGGAGCGCAAAGAAAACTCGCGACGAAACTTTCTTTTGCCTCCGCCGCCCGCCCCGGGGTGCTCCGATCTGCGTCACCTCATGCATGCATTTATGCCCTGGAAACTTTAGCGGCAAATTAAATTATTGCCTGTAAGGAAGTATTTTAGTGGAAAAGAGTTATGGCTGGGCTAAGGAAATATCATACCTATCTAAGATAACAAGGCGAAAAAAATCTCAGCGGCGGAAGTAATATCATGATTTTTTTTGGCTTGGATAGATTCCAAATTAATCGTGTAGTCTATTTGTCTTTCCCCTACAATAGTTCTGTATTGTCGGCAATGGCGATGAAGAATAAAATAAAATAATGCCTAACACTGTCGAAATTAAATCCTGTGGGCTTTGAGGCGTGTGCGTCCCAAGACCATGTTTTTTGCCCGCATAGCAAATATGAAGATCTGGAAAACATCTGATGTTAGCCTAATGCATGCACCAAATGCAAAGAACGGAGAAAGTGAATGGAAAAAGAAGTCGGAGAAAGTCATGACAAGATCAAGTGAATCATACTTGAGTCGAATCATGGCGAGTCAGGATAATCGAAGGGCATGAAAGAGACGACACCTAAATTTAATTTAAGCAAGTAGATGTTCCAACACAAAATTGTATGGGGGTTCATCCTCTTTGCCTACCTCTGCGGATAAATGCTAGATGGTTAGTCAGTTATGTTGGAAAGAAAAAGACGTGACCTTTTCTACATTCAGCATAAAATTCTGCGTCGTTAATTGTACACGGGTCTTTATCCATTTTTAAATGGTTTCTCACAACAGGAGAACACAAGATATAATACAGAATTGAAGCTCCTTGGGAGATTTCAAGAACACCACAAATTCTAGAGGGTGCTAACGAAAAACGATAATTGAATATGTTTTTTGTTCAAAAGTTGCCAAAATAAGAATACTTTGAAGGCTGTAAAATTACCAATTTGGGAGTTGTCTCGGATAGCTGAAAACATCTATCCATCTGAGTATTTGAGAGAGGTCTGGTATTTTCGTTTTTCCCTGCGCTTAATTCGATTTTAATTTGCGGCAAAGCGACATCCAACGAGCGCCGAGTGAGGAATTGAATTAGACTTTAAGGAATTGTGTCGCCTGGATGACAAGTGGTCCACGAACTTTTGTGTAGATATCTTCCCTATATTTCCCATTCGGCAGACATCATTGTACAATTTAATTTATGTCCCCTCCGAGGGGACGAGCACAATGAGCTCGGAATACTCATTTTCGGATTTGCCAGTGGATTCAATTAGGTTTTAATAAATTGGAACTAAATGGTGACGACAAACCGGGATTCTGTTCTCTCTCTGCCCTCGGTCGTCCTCACTCTCTAATCGTCCGCAAACCTCTGATCACCCCCTCTGTCCTCCGACATGAATAGATAACTGAGGGTCGTAATGTTTACCCAAAGGCTACTTTTCAGATGACATGCTGACAATTCAAAATGTTTTTATTTGAATTGAAGAATCCATTGACTTGAAAAGTAACATTTTTATTTTTTTGTTCCCTTTAAAATGTCGCCTATCATCAGGGTGCAGCCGGAAACAAACGTCGGAACTACGAAACGTTGATTTCTTGTATCATTCTTTACGAAGTTTCCCTATAATATTTTGCTGGAATATCAGTTACAGTAAAATGGATGTGACCAAAACTTTAAGGTTTTCTTATTACATTTAATACAAATCTCAATGTTTGTCAACTTGGTCTCAATCCGTATTTGAAGATACGGAACATTTTGTAGGCTTTAATCTTCCATGTTAATGATTGGTTTAGTGTCCAGGTTTCCACGTAACACAATAAAGGAAACTTAACAACGAACCAATCTGATTACTGATCTACTTAAACTATTTTTAGGTTGCAAGTAAAAATGAACGCCTGCCAAAAAGGTTTAAAATAAAAAAATATTATAATGCACATTTATGTTACCCTGTTACCCAGTTTGGTCAATGTCGAAATAGGATAATAATCTAACCTAAAACATACAAATACAAATTCATTGTGTAATAGAGCCGCAATATGTGTTTGATTTACAAAGGTAAAATAAAACAGGTTTTTCCGTTAATAATATTCCAAAGCAGATGATTTATTAGCCTCTGCTATAATCTTCTTAACTAGTTTGGTTGATTAGTTTCCCCGCTTTACAAATGCCTACCCTTTCAAATCCATTTTCCTTTGAGGTTAATGAGGTTTGCATCGATCACATCGTTTGTTCAAATGGAATAAGGTTTGAACGTTTGTTATAATTATTTTTTGAACAATTCGTTGTGTTGACGGATTTCTATTAATTAATTGGCATTTTTTAACAATCCACCATTCGTATATTACTAAAAAATAATGTAAATATCATTGTTTTCTAGTGATTTAAAAAAAAAATGAAACCAAATCAATTTATATAAAAAGAGCAAAATATAAAAACAATGTGGCGTCTATAACAGTCAAATCGATATTTCAAAGCTTTGCGATCTAAAATAGATTGCACGCAGAAAGTTTAAAAAAAATAATTATGCATAGTGAAAAAAATACTTAATATTTATAAAACTACACTTTTTTCCCATTATTTACCAATTTCAAACCTAAAATCGATTTCAAAAATATATTTAATGATAAATTGGTTTACATACCAAACGAATTTATTAACAGTGTTGATTTTTAGTATCTACACGCAATATAGATAAGTAGTTTTTCCTATATATATATATATATATATATAATTAAGGTACATCCTCTCTGCACATCCCTTCGGGGACACTTAGTTACATTTTGTTAAGTAGATATTATAATTTCCCTAAACCGACTGCATATTGGACAAGTTTTTTTTTTAAATTTTTTTTTTAGATATTCGTGGCTAAACGCATTTTCAAGCAGAAGAAGGTAGCGCAACACGGCATAACACCCCAAAAACTAACAACGACTGCGTATTCTGTATACATAAGTATTCCCTGGGCCAACTGTCAGAAATCAATTGTCATGGAACCAGTTTTAATATGTACCTTTGTGACTAGGATTTGAAATGCCAGTTGGATTTTTTTTATTTCCAATTGGCATCTCATGAAACGTTTTCACAAATAATGATCGCGAAGTGTTCATAAAATTCTGAATATCTTTCATCTCTGACGTCTATAGAGCTATTATATTTTATTAGCATCAGTCAAACCACTTTGCAGTTAACTTTCCAATAGCCTTCCATCCCCGGAGAGAGTGTGTGCGGGAGTAGGAAGGAGCAGGGGAAGGGGAGGGTTGTTAACCACCCAAACTGGTAACAATTCAATAGTTCAAAGATCAGTGGGGCCCAAATAATTCCTGTGAAGTACCGACCCTTAGAAGACCATCACAACCCTTGAACTGTAATGATTTCCGCATGACGAAATCCCATGAAATAATCATGGCAAAACCGGCTAAACTAAATCTTATTGTAAAAATATTAATATTGTATTTATAAAACCTCCTCTAGACTTCAATAGATGTCGTTAGACGTTCTTAGATGTCCTTATAAAATGTAAATATCCTGTTTTCATGAATAATATGCTCTTCCCCTCTAGTTTTTTCGGCAGTTTTGTAAAATAAATGTTTCGTCTAGCCAACCTAGTAAGTGATATGAACGAACAATGTTTTTTTAATGTATTTTTGTAGAAAGTAGTCACTTTGTGATTTGACGTATTAACTGAAATAAAACGAAAACTTTGTTGGTAATCACGATTTTTTTTAATACCGTCTAGTTTCTCGTCGGTATTAAAAAAAAAATAGTGGTTACAAACAAAATTATTGTATTATTTCAATGAATAACTACGTTCTAAATTCAAGCATTAGGCATTTCCTTTTTTTTTATTTATGAACGCCATTTACACGGTACCTAAATTTATGTTTCGCGTATATAGATACGTCTTCATTTAATTATCATTTTGGGAGGCGGGTAAGGTTGACACCGCCCGGTAACCATTTATTGCATAACCAACACACCTACCATAGCTCACCCCAATAGGTTTGTTACTTTTGGTGATAAGTAGGGGTGCCCGGATCCGTGGGGTGAGGTTTATTTAGGTCTTGGCGACGAATGCGTTTGTCTACCTACTTAATGGCAGGTCGGATTGGGAGAAACTGGTTGAGGGATACCTAGCCTCTATCTCTCCAGCCGGACTCACTCGACCCATCTCCTTGCACCGCAGTGGGATGGATGGATTCACACGTTCGTCACTACTGGACACATTAACCTACCCACCACTACCCACTTTTCCCATCCCAGAACTTATAAAAAAGCCTCCACACATCATCCCCAAAGATAGGCCCTGAAATAATTTGTTTTCTTCAGAACCTCCTGTGTGGAGTTAAAATAAAAAAAAAATCATTTTAATGGTTGAATAAATAACGATACCCAAATAATATATATGTATATAAGAATATAACAAAATTAATTAAATGAAATTAAAAAATGTGATGATGTGATCGTAATCGTATCTGAAATATTTTGGTAGCAATTCTTATATTTTTAGAAAATAATTTTTCAAAATTATTCATATTGTTCAAAAACGTAGAAATTCCAAATAAATTCCACAAAAGACCGAATGCTCCTTTTGGTTTTTATCCATATCCTATTAATTCCAATATAAAACACGTAATAATAATAATAATAATAATAATATTTGGATGACTTGTATAGCGCCGTTTTTGTGAAAAATCACCTCAAGGGCGCCTAATACACCTAACATTCGCGTTTTTATCAGTAAGAATATATATCAGTACACAGCCACTGAAGATGATATGAAGAATGGTCAATGATGAGCAATGGTCCATTTTATAATAACACAGAAAGAGGCTGGACCTCGTATGACCCCATCGTATTATTGCTTTTAGCCTTATTGATTCTTCAGCACAGTCTTCTTGGCCATTACATTCAGCAAAGGGATTTCATTCAAACGACCCCAAATACTAATAATAATTATTGTGAAAGTTTTTCAATTCCTTTTGACTGCTACGAATACGATAAAACGCTAGCTTGGATTCAATGAAAGTTTTACTATTGTAACAATTTGATTGCCTTTGAGAACGTTTCACTGAACTGGCCATATTCTACTGTAAACGATTCAATATTTGAAAATTAAAATTGTTCGTACATACACACACGGTTTAATCTGACCAAATCAAACGAATCGACATTTATAGTTTTTTTTATGACATGGGGTAAGTATCTCGACTAGCAATCTGAAGGTCGCGGGTTAAAATTCCGACTTACTCAAATAAATTTTATTTGAATAATTTGTGATATTTCACAATTATTTCATAGAATAATAAATAAAGAATGTTTGCAGCATGTTCCAGAGTGGACGATGCTCTTAGTATCGTCCTGGTTTAAGACATTTTATTTTAATTTTATAAAATTCATTATTAGTCAGTTATTTTAAATACATGTAGGATTACGAAAGATTTTTTAAATATTTATATTGAGGGATCTGTAGGATTTATCGGTCGAGTTAGGATTTCATCAGAGCCGAACCCTCAGATATGAAAATATCTGGAGTCGGTGAAATATTTTCCCATTATGTTTCTGGTGGATTGACGTATTGTTCTTGTATTGTTTTGTATTTATTATACTTATATAGTGCACTTTGCGTGAATTTACTAGATAATCATTTGTGGAAAAGTGTGTGGAAGGGTTTAGTCTTTCATTTGGGAAATATTTAACCCGGACATAAAATCTGGAGCACCGTTAAAATAAAAATAACAAAAGAACATGTAAAAATTGCATTTATTTGTTAAAAACTATTAAAATAAACAAAATAATCAAATGCCTACACAAAAAAAAAAATGTTAGCATATAAAAATAAATTTAGGAGAAGGCTATTTTAAAAAAATATATTTGCTTATAAATAATTTTTAATTGACTATTAACACTTTTCTAAATTCTAAAATTTTTAAGTTATCTAATTGTAAACCCGTTGGGTTTGTGTATAAACTTTTTAACCCTTTATTAATATCAAAAGAATGATTTATTTCCAAAAAGTGGTTGGCTAATTCGAAATAATAATTATTATTTAGAAGCTCCCTAACTCTAGTTTTAAAATTTCTAGTTTTCATCATAAAGTGATTTGTTTTGATTTAAATATTTAATTACAATTGTATTAATTTTACGATTCTAATAAAAATTGTTTTTTGTAATTAAGCAAACGCTTTTATTTGATGCCTAACAATCTGTTTAGAATCGTTTTGTGTGCAATACATGTAATAAAAATGTATCGTAAGCAAAACTCCGAACTTTACTGAGAACAGTATTGAATTTTTTCGTGTAAGCCTAAATGACTTTCGGCAGTCGATACGAATTGTGATTTTTTAAAGCCTTTTAAATCCATATTCAAGCTTCTTGTAGTTATCTTCTATGTGTACTTTTATATTATATGTATATTGTCAATGCTCTTCACTTATATGTACTCTCTTTTCATTGTCGTCTCTTTTCTTATTCGTGTTTTTGTTATATTGTTAATGGACTATTTGTCCGTACATAAATAAATAAACAAACGAAAAAATTATATTTACGTTCACCTATCATTGTTCCGCCATGCATTTAGAAAGCCAATCAAGCGCAATAAAAAGTCTGATTAGACAGTCGCTATCTTGATTTAGCGCGCTAATAAAAAAAAGGGTATCCCCCAACAAATTAAATAACAATAATAACAGGACGGGTGGGAGGATACCAGTAGTAGGCGACCCCCTCCCCCCCTACCCTCACCCACCCCACGCCAGTCACAGCTGTTTGGATCCCACAAGTAATTGATTTCCAATTCGCAATTGTTCTCCTGGCCGTGTTACAGTTTCATTTACGCTAAATGTATGGAAATCTATGGGCCACCGTGGCGGCCTTTGTTACGCACAAAATGGGGTAATATTTCTTTTGTCTGCGCGACGGACGGGCTAATTCGCCGTCGCTCAGTTGTCTCCGTTTTGGATTCCGGAAATGGGATTTCAATATTGTTTTGTCTAGCTTTTTGACTGCTCAAAATTCCATGTTTTATTATACTCGGTAAAATGTTTATCAACAACAAAAAGCAATGAATTGTTAGGCTTAATGGAAAATAATTTTATTGAACAGATAATAACAATTTAATCTTTGTTCATATGAAGCAGATGCTTTGTGAAGTGACATTATAATTTAAAATAAAACAATAACTTTGTAAACACCACTTTTATTTTGTAAACTTTATGCTGACCGGGTTTCGCTACAACCGTATCTTCTTCAGGGCAGTATAATACTCTACTAACATTGAGTTACATGTGTGTTATAGATAATATATGATTTAAAAAAATTGTCTGGACTCCTTAAGTGAAAGAAGAAAAAGGCATAAGTGTAGATGGGGAATTGGGAAGGGAACGGGCGTGTTCTTTGTCAATAGGGAACAATCTTACAGTACTGTGCGAATTAATGTGAACATGTGATAATTAGCATAATTATCTTGTTTTTCGCAGTTAACCAGGTTACGGCCAGGTATCTCTTTATCCAATTGTAAATTTGTGTGCTATAGTTAAAGCAAGACTTGAAGAAAAATTGATTGCTAAACAAAAACAAATATGATAGAGACAGTAATTCAGATATTGTTTAGAGACACGAAATATCAGAGAATTGTAACAAACTATTGATTCTATGCCAAACCACGTACAAGAAGTTACAAAAGTTAAGGGAGGACACACTTCATATTAAAAAAAATGAAATGTAATTGTTTCTCTATTTTTTTTCCTCAATAAATTTTTTTTTTTTTTTCTAAATTATCACTCTTGTTCACATTAATTCGCACAGTACTGTAGTATGGGACTTTTATTTAAATTTAGTTGGTTATACTATTACGGCCTTGCTAAAAAACCCCATGAAAATTTTATTCAATTGACAAACGGCCGCGGATGTGAAAACATTACTAATTAAATAATTGTTCTCGGAAAGAAATACACACTGTTTACTCAGCGTGAGAGGGTAGTTTATCTCTATTTTAGTAATGATGTCTGAAATAAATTTGGAATTTTTCAAAGTACTACATATTTCTTATTTTTGAAGGTGTCGTAAAAAATACCATTTATAAAAACTAGATAAAAAACTAGACACCTTTTAGATTTATGTATTTGGATATAGATGGAAAAAAAATTCTTAGCAAAACATTTTTATGAAAGTGTACAGAAATTTAAAAAAAATCAAAATATAAAAAATACATTCCTTTTATGTAATAAATTTGAAATAAAACTGTCACCTCATTTTTTCCTCGTGCATACAATAAAAAAAATAATAAAAAATTTCAAAGTTTTCTTTAAATGCCAAAAAAATAACCTAAAACTAAACCGACATTTAAAAGATATTTCTTGCATCTGTAAAGGAATTAATTTCTTTTATACGTTGACAAACACGTGTATTAGATATTAATATTTGAAAAAACACCACTTTTAAGAAATTCTCATAAAATAAAGATTTAAAAATGTAAATTTGATCTTTTATGTAACCCGTAAAACAATATTTTGACAGTTCAAATTTTAAAGTACAATTATTGTTATTTTATGAAAAACCATAAAAAAACACGGTAAATATATCAATTTTCTGAATATAAGAGTGAACTGATCACTACAATAGAAAATCTTTCCGTAAAATATACATAAAAACATAAACCAAACTTCTGTTTTCAGCAAGGGCAAAATACTAAAAATGCGCGGGCGCGACACCATCGCCACCTAGCGGCTATGAATGATAACAAACAAACAATTTCACGAAGAAATCATGATCCTTTACAGTCTTTACACTATTGCCAGATTTACAGTGTGTTTTAAAGTGACAAACCTTATTAGTAATATTTCGTGTTTTAGTGTAAATTTGTTTTTGTGATGTTGCCGCAAAAACACAGGTTATCGGTGGTGCTATGGTTTTTTTAAGTAAAGCTGTCAGTGTTTATGGCTTTCTTTAGTTCAAGTGCTTCTAAATTGTCTAACCTTATACCTATGTTTTTTTTATGAAATTCATAAAAACAACATCGGTATAATGTTAGACAATTTAGAAGCACTTGAACTAATGAAAGTCATAAACACTAATAGTAAGGTAGTTAATAACCAACTAAATTTAAATAAAAGTCCCATACTAAGATTGTTCCCTATTGACAAAGAACATGCCCGTTCCCTTCCCAACTCTCCATATACACCTATACCTCCTTCCTCCGTTACTTGAGGAGCCCAGCCCATTTTGTTAATTATGTATTATCTATAACACACATGTAAATTAATGTTAGTAAAGTATTGTACTGCCCTGAAGAAGCTACGGTTGTAGCGAAACCCGGTCAGCATAAAGTATGAAAAATAAAAGTGGTGTTTACAAAGTTATTGTTACATTAAAAAATAATAATTTAATCTTAAAACATTAGTAGAACTATATTAGTATTTATTACTTTTGATGCAGCAAGGAGTTTTTGAAAAGAGTTTCCTGGCTGCTCAATCTTTCTTCCTACCCCTGCAAGGATATGAAGTGGTAGATACTTTCAGAATCTTCCTAGTCAAATAACAACATTCAAAACAACAATTGAGTTATTGCTTGAAATGGATTTAGCCTTGTTTGATAGTCAAATCTAAATTGCCAAGTACTCCCCTCGCCTTCATGTGTTTTACATACAGGTTTGTGGCGATTATTAGACTCAAATTCTCGTTGTTATTTTACGATGTAATTTTACATCCTTTTATCATTTATTACGTTAATTTAAATAGAGCTACGTTTGATCTTTTTTTTATGGCTGCTATGGTTTCCAAATGGTGAATATTCAAGATATTCTCCCTGCCACAATGCTAAAGTTGCCCACAAATATCGCTAAGATAAAACGCAAATTTCTAGGCTCCTATGGCCTGGAAATAGCCCTGATATGAACCCTATCGAAAAGCTATGGTCGATTGTGAAGAAAAAATTAATGAAAGAAAAGATAACTAGCAAGAAAATCTCACCGAGGAAATCATTCAAGAATGGCATCACAACCAAGAAAAAAAATAATGTCGACCAGGATTAAAGTAAAACTTCTTAAAGTAATTATATTATGTCGTTGAAATTTCAAAATTTAAAAAAAAAATGCTGAAGTCTAATTATCTGCACACGTCTGTAAATTCCAAATGCCTACAACCATCTGGAGTCAGTGAGACTATAGCATTTCCAATTGGTTGGTCAGGCTGAAGGTAGTTGGAAGAGGAATGCCATGGGGAAGAATAAGACGAAGAAATACATTGCTATACAGATCTGGTCACCATGCAAGGCTTAGGTAATATTAAGCAAGGTTTCGATTCTGAAAGGCGGATTTCACCAGGGCGGTACTTAGAATATCTTCCACTCTGGAACGTGCTGCAACCATTGATTTCATAATATGAAATGTTTGCGAACTAAATATTGCAAAACAATGCAATTTTCAGTTTATTTTTATTACTGGCGCCCGTCGGGATTTGAACCTGTGACCTCCGGGTTCGAAGTCAAGAGCCTTATCCCTCGACTATGAAGACCGTCTACGTCCCCACACCGCAACCTTCAGCCTCACCACATACTTCAATTGGGTTTGCCATAGTCACATGATTAGAACGCTTTTGCGGTAAACTTTGATTTAAGCAAATATATTATTTAAACATCATCTTATAAATCTACACGTCACATCAAATCGGTTAAAATAATTTAAAAGTTAGTACAGCCAGAAAGCAATCATTTCAATTGAATTTTTTTCTCTCGGTATGCTTACAGAATATTTATAGTTTTGATAATGATTTTTTTGCTTTCCAAAGTGACTGTTGGTTTCCGAGTTAGCCAAAATAATCAAATGATGCAAATTGTAGTCAATAGGATGACTTGTCGAATAAAAGTAAAAATACACGTACCAATAAATTCCTTTGTTAACACTTTGATTTCCTAACAAGATATACATCCATCCATACAATAAACCCTCTTTTAGCTCTAGCTATTGTAAGATTATTTCAAGGAAATAATAATTGTTGAATAGATTTTTTTTTCTCAACAATTGTAAGCAGTAAATTGCATGCATTTAATTCACTGACAATACCTGTTTATTTAAATGACGTGTGGGATTTTTCAATACTTCATACCGCAGGTTTTTGCATCCTTTCATGCTCTTGAAACAAACGTGGTTCCTACTGACATTTAAACCTACGGCCAAAATTGAATTTTTCGCCACAAAATTCTTATGTTTTATTTTTCTTCCGCCGATGATGTGTTTATGTTATTAGATAATTCTGTAACACGGTTCATTGTAAAACGGTTTATCTAAATTATGTTGGACAACAGGGTTTAATTTGCAATTTACGAACAACTATGTTATATTTTTAAAAGTAAGGTTTCATTTGAAAATTTTACGGGCTATTTAGTTTTGTTAAATACAGGTAAAATGTTAAAAAACTATTAAAAACTTGTTAAAAAACTATTAATGTTTATCAGTGGTAAAGTATTTTATTACAATTGATGTTTTTTTATTAGATTGAGAAGAACGTAGTAAAATTGAAATATATTTACATTTAAGAATATTTTATGCATTTAAAACATGACATATAGCTAAAAATTAGTCAGAGAGAACACTGCTGCACAGAGTTTAGGTGATTTTCAAAGCAATAACAACTAATTGGAAATTGGCTAATTCCAATATGTTTTTTTGGCTAAATGACATGTGTTTTTGCATAGCATGTTCTTACAATGCGTTTATCGTAAGTATTTACTGTTTGATAAATATTAAGTTTTGGTATTTTATTTGGGAATTATACTTTTAACCATAATCTACGCTTCACACGAATGGCAGATGGAACCTTGTTGTTCCCTGGGAACATTTTGTTGAATACTCCTTAGAGGAACTAAATACATTTAGTATTGTGTTTTGTATTTGATTCCGACCTTTTATTTGATTGAATCCGTAAACAGAAGACCGATTTCGTTGGAAGGTGTATAAATGAAATTTAAAGTAGTTAACGTCCATGAAATTGGCAAAAATCTAGCCGTAGTACTAAATGTTTATTTTATACCGAAGCAAAATTCTTTAATCTATTTTATATAGATTCTGTACAGTTGAATGAACGAATAAAAGAGTGTAAGAAAAATATATAAAATGGTATTACGATGGGGAAGTTAATTGTAGAAGAAATCAGGGATGCCCGAGGAAGAGAAAGTGAATCAAATACTTGATTCGGATCATGTCAAGAGTGAAAATAACGGAAGAGTATGTATGAGACCATCAATGAATGTAAATTGAGCAAGGAGTGCGTGCCGATACAGAGTTTTGAATGTGTGGTGGTCTATCTTCTCTGCCTAGTTTTACCGGGAAAAGGTGTGATGGTTTGCTGGGTAGTTTTGTCCGTAGACAAAGAAGTTTCATTTACGTGTCTCAAATAATTTTGCATTTAACGTTATTGCGTTTGCCAGATACAAATGAGTTTTATAACACGAAATATTCTACGAAAACCTAGAACCAATAATTTCTTCGTCACCGATGTACCGGTAGGAGACATGCTCAACGCAAGCCAAGTATTTGTACATGGTTGAAATTACTGAACAAGTGAATTAGATTGGGTCGTTTTTACGACTCGTTCTTTCCCTCGACACCATGGCTAAGCACTTTGGACCAATCTGCAATTTTCACATTTCCCCCCTCTTCTGTAAGAAATAATAAGCATTTTCAAAATCCAAATTCAAATCACCATTTTTACTATAGAATTTTCACTCAGAGAAGTTAATATAAAAGGAACTATAATATTTTATTTTATGGGTAAATAATAAATCTAGGTTGGTGGAAGAATTTATTGTTGTTCATTTTAATAATTTCGTTATGTTAGTCGCGTCGCAACCAAGATGTTTTTTTGTGTTCAAATGTAACTAGTTAACAATACAGACGAAATTCTTCGACACGTCAAGTTATTATGGATGCGGAAACATGTGACGGGCGTTAAATGCTATTTCCAATCACGTAGACACCTTTTATTACCAGGTTATTGAGCTCTATTCAGGTGTTCAATGAAAAAACTGTAGAGGTAAGCGACTCGGGAACTATTGGAAAATGATGTAGTATTAAAAATGTCCCTTTGAACCCAACTGTGCAAGTTTTTGTTTATCGTTTATCTATTTTTTATTTATTTTGTTTTTTGTTTATTCCGTCATTAATGCTCAGTTTTAAATTTGTGGCTTTACATTATTTTTTTCTCAATATTATTCAAGCTTTTGTAGAATCTACCTACATACATAGCTATATTTGTAAATACACTTTTGTTGAAATCCTGAAGTTAACTAAACATTCTGACAAAATTCAATAGAATGCTCTGCTCGGTAATCGAACCGAAAACCTCCAAACTCATTTTCGTAGACAAGCAATTAACGAAACGCACAATGGAGAAATATAATGAGTACAATCTTAAGACCTATAATAAATATTTAAATAATAAATAATTATTATATATAATATTAATAACTGGTTGTAAAATCAAATCAAATAAAAATCTTACCGATCCTGAAAAAAAAACCACTCCGTTTCTCCGCAGGGTCAGGCAGAGAAAACGGACTGCCAAAAAACTCGGTTGGTTTTGGCACACACACCTTACTTCAGTCAAGTTCATATTATATCGTCTCTTATGTTCTACCTTTCTGTTTTTCTGACTCTTGACATGACCTGACCCGATCGCGTCGTGTTTACTTCGGGCATCCCCGATTTCTCCTACCATTGATATTAGCGTCATATGTTCTCCCTACACTCCTTCATTTGTCCATCCCCTCGAATTAACCAAACCATCTAAGCGACTATTTCTTTAATATTATTCATTACGCTTTCATCAGCGTTGCATTCTTTGCGAATCTCCACATTTTTCACACGGTCATATGTGGTTGCACCACACATTTTGCGTCAGGAATCTCATATCTATGGCATTAAGTCTACTTTAATCCTAATTTTGCCAGTTCCGTAGGTACCTCACAGACATACAACGCAGAATTGGAATCATCATTGTGAACTGCCAATTCCACAATACTAACATTACTTACCAAAGAGTTTCAAAAGACGAAATGAGACCCAATCGATAAATATGTCGAATGCTATGTTTTACATTTAGATCATCGGCATTGTCTAAGTATATTTAATAAGGTGCACGCTACATTATACTGTAACGCCTAGTACCTACCTAATAGTAAGTATTTAAAGTTAATGTACCTACTAACTCGAGGCTAACTGAATTCAATTTCGTTTTCACGGTCATTCACTGGAACCAATGGCACATTATCCAGTTTAATTCTCACTATATCTTTGGTATTATTTAAAAAAAAAGATTCCTTAATTTGTTTTTAAGACTGAGGCCTTACTTATTTAACTAAGTTTGGATGTGATTTGTTTCTGCTTCATTGTTGTTTAATAACTGTGTGAAATAAATGAATGGGCATTAAATCATTTACAAAAGCTGATAACTATCGCCACATTGCTGAATAATAGCAATGCTTCATTATATCTGGTAACCATAACTAAAGCAGCAAGACTTCTTGAGAAAACAATGCTCTCAGTTATGATTTGATGTTTTCAAGGCCGAATCAGCTATCGTGATGAATTTTTGGGTTTTTATGCCATATTGCATTTCTTCCTTATTTGGCCAATGTTTCACCATCTGATGACATCTGCCATTATGATGGAAATTGTAAAGCTGTCCGAAACGTTGGGTAAAGTGGGAGGAAGCCTCACACGACGTAAAAATTCCCAAATAAAGTAAGCTTACATCACTGGTCCAGTCGGTCCAAAAAATGTACTTTTATTGTTACCTAAAAAACTTCATACACATGTGGAGATTATATTCCCAAAGTTATAGCATCACATTTGACCTTTGAATGTAGTTAGGAGTTGTGCGCGCCAAGCAGGTAGACCAGAAAACGGAGCGGCCCGGTTACAAGCGAAAACTTTAAACGCGTTTTTCTTAAAACCACGATTTTCAAGTTGGCTGATTTGGTCGGACCCTCCGTGTGTAGCCGCTATATCTTATATAGATATTCTAATCAAACTTTAAATTGTATTGTTTTCTTGTTCAAACTTACCTTTAGAAGTAACTAGAGTTTCGTAAATGAAAATAAATGTTGTTATGTTTGAAATTATGTTTGAAAAAAACGCATTGAAAAAAAAACTCGGCTCGATTGAGTCACATTCAAAACTTGACTTGACAAAATAAACAAATGATCACATTCAAAACTTGACAAAATAAAACCATTAATAAATTAATTCTAGATACAGCGACCTACTACCAAATAGGTCGACGTGCTGATTTTCTCATTGTATGACAATCTCCCTCCGATCGAGCACACACGAGGCCTCAGAGAATATAAAATTTCCTTACGCCGTTACTGTCAGAGATCAAACCTGTTATCTAAGATTAATGACCTTTTGTCATTGTTTAAGCTCAGACAATATTTTTGGCAGGTAACTGTTACTCTTTATCTGATAATGAGAAATCCCCGATCATTCTACCGCCGTGACGCTGCATTTATTCCACACAAAGGTTAAAGATTATCTGTGCGTATAACGAGACGATACCTGCCATCACAATTAACACGATGAACAAATTATAATGAGTCAGTGACTTATTTACCGGATGCTTTTTCATACTCTTGCCGCTGATCAGTTACCGTTAAATATTCGCAGTAAAAAATCAACATCACTTCAAATCATCAAAGCATATCTACTCGCTGCGAACAATACGGACGTGTGTGTTGCTATTGTAACATTGATAATGTATGTTTACATTCTAAACTTAATAATAATAACAATATTTGATGTTTTCTAAATGGCCGTTTTTTGTGAAAAATCACCTCAAGGGCCTGTACAAATTTATAATATATTCTACAATGCCTTATCGTACTACTAACTACAGACTAAACAAAATATTGTAACAAATTATATCTAACAGATTGCATCCACCGGTTTGTCGATCACTAATGCAAAACTATGTGTTCAAAGCATTTGACCAATGAATGCGGTGCTGCGTTAAAAAGTACATTTATAATTATTTATACTATACACATATACTCTGCACATGCAGGAAATATAGAAGACAATATTTACCTGGGAGTTCAATTGAATTAATAGGTACTGTTAATTGTTTATTAGATATAGTTTTCACGCGGAGGACATAATTGGGAACAAGTGTTATTGGATATGCTATTATTCAATCCTAATATTTTAATAATACTACGAGTATATTATATACATAATAATGTTCTGAATGCGTTTGGGAAAAAACGGTACATGTAAAAGACAGATAAAGGTTAAGATTTCCAATAATGTTAATCCAATAGGAAAGGTATAATTAGGTAATTAGGTGTAATTATAATGTTAATCCAGTAGGAAAGGTGTACGGTGTAATCGTCGTGGATACTGTTTACGTACTAGAAACTTTTTTTTTTAAAAGAAAGATAAACAGTATAAACATTCCCGGGTGACGAATAACCCAACAATGTTTGAAAATCTCCTACTACCATTAGACAAAGCTGAAAATGTTGCTTGTGTTGTGATGGAGGACTTAGCCAGCCGAGGAATCGAACACGCTATGCCCACTCAACCACTGACCTAGTAATAGATTAAAATGATGTGGTTTACACGTAATTTTGGGTATACAATGGGAGTAAAGTAATAAAGGTTGGTTATCAATAGTTATGAATGCAATCGTCTCCCTGCAGGCTGCATGATCAACTCTGAAATCTGCATCGTAACGCACTTGTACAATTCATACAAATTACAAGCCTTTCATCAATCTTCCCTGGATTATCAATAAAACGGGTAATCTTCTTTTAAGTTCCTCATTTTAATATGACCAGGCTACTGCTGTTATTTTTTTTTACCATTCACCATTTTTTGTCATGTCTTTCAGGGTACTTTAGTGAAGCGTACCTATGTATTATATTATGTCCGCAGTTCGTAGGTGTTTATCCAGTTATATCTTGTTATTTATCCAGTTATATCAGTTTATCCTGTTATTTTTAAACACGTCCGTCACTCCTGGACATGATAATTCCAGATTCCTACCCAACCCTCATAAATTTTTCGTAAACAGAACTTCCCCTCCTTCCTTTCCATCCACACATCCTCAGCATTCTTCAGATTCCCTTAAGATGACATAGGCCATGATTGAAATTATTTTCTTGAGAGCCTCCTGTGTAACTAACGTAAAGAAATACGGATTTCTTTGTGATGTAAAATATTCCTCCATTCATTCGTAATGCGTTAAATTATTCAAGTTCAATGAACTTTCTGAATGTATAAGTGTTAAATCATCAGACATGCGATAAAGTAGGTACAAAAACCATTTAAAAAAATATATATGAATCAATATGAAAACATATCACTTTGTAAATCACCACTTATTTAATCAAAATTATCTACATGTTTAAAAACCAAAGGTTTCTTCGTCAGGATAAGATTAACCTTTATATTGTTAATTTTTGTTAAATTTTCATTTGTTAACCTTTTTTTTGTTTAATATATTTTTTTTAATCATATCCTGAAGTAGAAATCTTTATTTTGAAAAATATAGACACTTTTGATTAAATAAGAGGTGTTTTACAAAGTGATTTGTTTTCACTTTGTAAAGTTTGCAAAGTATGTAATAACAATTTTGTTTTTGAAATGTGTATTTCGTTTGTTAACATTTTTAAAATATCTAATTCTTTCTCATATCTTAAACTGAATAATGATTTTTAAAGATTACGAAAGGTGTTCATTCAAATTTAATTTTCTGATCGCCTCTAATTATTTATTTTTTGATTGGCAATTATCGTGAGTCAAACATTTTATAAATACTTTGAGCTTCACAAATTTTGATATTCCGTCACTTTTTGCGGGTCTGCGCTAATATAATAAAAATATTGATAAAGATTACATTAAAAAGTATAGTTTTTAACGGGAAAAAACCTCAACAGTTTCTTGTTTATTCATGAGAATTGAGTCGCGAAGACGAATAAAGTGTTTTGCTAGTGGGTAATTAATATTTACCACGATATTGATCATTCTAACTGTTGGCAATTCGTTTTCTTTTTGAGCACCACAAACAAAAATATTTACATTGCGATAATCAAGATTTGTTGTGGGGCATTATTGAACAAAAATAAAAATGCCTCAAGAAAACACCCGCTCCAAATCAAAACATAACGCCTTAACATCACATAGCCCCCAGTCAGTCGACAATAATCAGATCATTTTTGACTATATCGATAATAAATTTTCTGATTTAAAAAAAGAAATGTTTAAAAAAATTGAATTAGAGACAGCTGAAACAAAAAAAGCAACCGACTTCATTTCCGAAAAATATGATGAAATATTAACTAAGTTAAACGAATTAGCAGGAATTAAAATAGAAGTTGAAAAAATCAAAAAAGACCTGTCTAGAATGAATGATATTGATATTCTGCTTGCCGAACTTGAACAAAATAACTTATCAAACCAAGTTGAAATCTCCGGAGTGTGTGAAAATATAAATGAAAACCCGATAGAAACTGCAAAAGATATTGCTAATAAGCTTGGCACTCAAATCCTGGATGAAGACTTTTTAGAAATCTATCGTGTTCCTGACCGTCGGCAAGGTTTTCCAAGAAAAATTATCATCAAATTCCACAATTCTAGCGTTACTACTCGACACAACCTTCTTGCAGCAAAAAACCTAACCAAGAAAATAAGTCCATCCTTGTACATCGGCGAAGTGTTGTCTTCGTATAATAAGGACTTATTATGGAAAACTAAGAAGCGAGCACAGGAACTAAACCACCAATACACATGGTTTAAAAATGGTAAAGTTTTCACGCGGAAATCAACGGAATCTAAAATTATAAATATAAAACATGAAAGAGATCTTCTAACACTGTAAAATTTAATTTTATCGTTAACAAAATTAATTAAAATACATAAAATGGCTACTAATCTGGAAGAACTCACATGCCACCTATTTGAAAATGAAACTGTTACTACCAACACAGAAAACATAAAACTATGTCTAAAAAATAATTTGAAAATAATACACCAAAACATAAGAAGCATCAATAAAAACTTCGAAGAATTCCTCATAAACCTAAAACTAATAAACATTAAATTTGATATTATGATCCTAACAGAATGTTGGATTAAAAGTTCTTATACACAAAAAAATATTGAAGGCTACTATTGCATCAACACTTCATATAATACTAAACAAAATGACGGAATTGTAGTCTACATTAAAAACAATCTGAAAACTACTACCAAAGAAATCAAAATCAATGACTCCAATTGTCTACACATACAAGTTAAATCAGTAATTGATATACTGGCTATTTATAGATCCCCATCCGCAAACAATATTACAAACTTCCTTACTTCACTTGAAACTGTGTTACATAAACTAAAACACTGTAGAAATCTGTTTTTAATTGGAGACACAAACATTAATATTTTAGAAAATGGACATCCTCAAAAAGACGATTACCTCAACGCCATAAGCTACTACGGTCTTGTTAGCTACATCAACAAACCTACTAGAGTCACTGAAGAAACTCTTTCTTGTATTGACCATATAATAGGCAAAACGAAAAAACCTATCAACACAATAATATATGAATCCACAGTAACAGACCACTACTCTACAATATTGGAAGTTGGAAATGAAAATAAAAGTAAAGATGATTCCGTAAATATATCTATTATGAAAAATAAAATCGACTGGGATACAATTATTTTCAACATAAAAAACGAAAAATGGGAAAATTTGTACTCAATTACTGATAATGATATGGCATGGAATTATTTTACCAATTTTATTCAAAAACAAATAAAACTACACACCAAACAGAAAGAGGTACCAAGTAAAAAAAATTCAATCACTAAACCTTGGATTACACCTGGATTATTAAAATGCATCAGGAAAAGAGATAATATTCACAAACAAATAAGGAAAGATCCAAATAATTACCTACTTACTACATTTTACAAAAAATACAGAAATATGTGTACAAAACTAATTAAACACGCAAAGAATAAATACTATTCAAGAAAAATTATTGAATGTAATAATGACTCCAGAAAGATTTGGCAAATTCTTAAAGAGATAACACATGCAAGGCAATTCAGAGATCAAATTGAGGAACTTACAATTGATGGTAAGAATGTGAATTTTAACTTGGACCCGAAGACTATTGCCGATCATGCAAATACTTTTTTTACAAACGTTGGATCAAATTTGGCCAGTAAAATAAAAGAAAACATCAACTGCAATACTAAAACTCCACCACCAGATGATAATCTCCGAGAAGAAACTTACGCAAAATTTACTCTAAAAGATGTATCGATGGAGGATATCATCAAAGAAATCGACTCACTGAAAGAGAGGACTTCACCTGGACATGACAAAATACCAAATAAACTACTAAAATCACTGAAATCTCATATAGCCGTTCCCCTCAAATTCCTAATTAATAAGAGCTTCACTCTAGGTTGCTTCCCAAATGTATTAAAACAAGGTATTATCTCTCCAATTTTTAAAGGTGGGAACAAATCTGAAATTACCAATTACAGACCAATTTGTGTTCTAAGTGCACTCTCCAAAATTGTTGAAGGAATACTGAGAAATCAATTAACTACTTACCTTGACTCTAGTAAAATATTATCAGCAAATCAGTTTGGTTTTCGCCAAAACTTATCAACCTCAGATGCCATCGCTAACGTTACAAACTTCATAACAAGTAATGTTGACAAAGGAAATAAATGTATAGCAATTTTCCTTGATCTTGCAAAGGCGTTTGATACTGTGAACCACAAAATACTTTTAGATAAACTTAAGAGGGTAGGAATATCAGATACAGTTCTTCAATTACTTCATAGTTATCTAACTGATCGAACGCAATGTGTTAAAATAAGCAGTACCTGTAGTAGTTCCCAAAAAACAGTTTGTGGAGTTCCACAAGGTAGCATCCTAGGACCCTTATTATTCTTAGTATATATAAATGATCTATGTAACTTACAAATTTGTGGACAAATCACAACTTTTGCCGATGATACGGTTTTGCTATTTTACGCCAAATCTTGGGATGAAGTCTTTAAAATGGCAGAAAATGGCTTTCGTATTGTTAAAAATTGGCTAAATGCTCACATATTAACCCTGAATACAGACAAAACCAAATTTCTAACATTTCGAATATCAAATAAGCTCATGCCTTCACAAAAAAGCCTTAAAGTTCACAGCTGTAACCCCTCATTAACTCCATGTACCTGTCCTTCTATAAGTAGAGTTGACAGTATTAAATATCTTGGTATTCAAATAGATGATCTTCTTAAATGGAACGCACATGTTACAAACTTAACGACAAAACTGAGGAAATTCGTCTATTTCTTTAAAAATGTTAGAGATATATTAAATATAAAACAACTGAAACAAGTTTACTGTGCTCTCATACAATCATCACTTGAATATGGTATTATTAGCTGGGGAAGTGCCTCAAATACTTGCCTGGAGCCTTTAGTAAAGATTCAAAAACTAATTTTGAAGGTTATTCTTAAAGTCCCGTTGAGAACGAGCACTGATTTTATTTTTAATACACTAAATGTTCCTAACCTGCAAAAACTGTATTCAAAAAATATTCTGCTTCACCAATTTAAAAATACACATATGTTTGAGGAACGAAAAAACACTAGAGCCCTAAGAGAGTCAAATGTAAAATCTTTTAACATCCCAGTTTGTCAAACCTCTTATGGACAAAGAACTTTTAAATATAATGCAACAAAGCTATTCAATTCTCTACCTACTGAAATAAGAAACACTCAAACCAAAAGTGCATTTAAAAGTAGAATCATTGATCACCTCAAATAAACATATTTATCAGGAGTATTTAATAACATTCTTACCTTTATGCCTACTGTGTGTAAATATGTAACCATGTACCTACTGCAATGTTCATATAACATACTTGAATTGTATATTACTTAGAAAAAAAAAAGATTTTATATCAAGCTGTCATGTTCATAATATTAATAAAACAAAATCATAGATTATAACCACTCTGTAAATTGCCATCTCAACACAGGTGTTTCACACCTAGTGAGATGGGCAATACGTCATTATTATAACCTAATGTAATATGAAAATAATTAAATAAATAAAAATAAAAAAATATTTAACAACTTTACTGTTGACGTATGCATATTATTGTAAATGTATATATTGTGATTTTAGTTCGTGCTTACATGCATACAAAGTTGCATGAAAGCAGATGGAATGTATTAAATAATAATGTCTCAGATAATTACAGGAATAATAATGATGGAATGAAAGCCACATGTTGTTTTAGCTCCAGGCCTTGAATAATCGCTGTTTACGATTGGAATCAACGCGCGATGAGTTGCACTCAGTTGCACTCTCCACACTGCACACCTGTGCAATCAAACTGCATAAATCCCGAACACTGGACTGGCTGAGGAAATGTTTGGACGTCCCGTTAATGGAAGTGGGAAATACGATCGTGTCCGGTAATAGAGGATAATTCAAAGTAATGTACTCCAAATTACCCGATTGAATAACGCGTTGGGAGACGAATGGACCAAACACATCACCGACTCTGTTTGGAATCGTAAGAGTTTGTTGACTGGTGTAATAGATATGTTTGTATTTGGCGATAGCCTATAAATAAATTTATGGTGTTGGAAAATTTGATTAAAATTGAAAGTTGATTTTCTCGTCAATGCAATTATTTTCCTTTAAAAAATGTTCATTCCTTAGACCTAATTTGAAGATATATTTTGAACCGCTGGTGGTGAAAAATCATCATAAGCACTTTTTGTAAATTCTCTGAAATTTGAATTACTTAAAATATTTTTCTGGAAAAAAGATTTGCGTAAAAGTAAGAAATCTGAAAAGAAAAAATACGAACGGATAAAAACAGGTATCATGATTAACCCATCACGCTCTTCCATATTTTGTGAAAATATTTCTGCTGTGCAACAAAATCCAATTAAATGGACGATTTATAAACATACCCGAAAACAAACACTGTTTTTGAAAGCTGATAAAATATATATATATATATATTTTTTTTTTTTATTACATTAGTTACATTTATACAGCAAAATTACATAATAATAATATTTCAAATAACTGTAGATCTTAAAATGTGTACAAGTGTTATTATGTCTTGTACGTTATTAGTTCCTAGCTAGGCAGATTGCCTGTTCTAAGGAACCAAATGCTGGTGAAAAATGCCAAAAATGTATTGTAAAAATTAAAAAAAAAAAACAATCCTACCTAAGTCAATCATCCATTTAGTTAGTATTGTACCGATGCATGCCATTTTACATCTTTTAATATTTAATTCTGGGGGGGATTTTATTATACAATTTGGTCCCAGATATGTATATGTATATAACACTAAAAAAACATGGAACACCATAAACGAAATAATGAATAAAAATAATAAAAATAAATCAATTATAAATCTTATAAACAACAATGGAACCACATTAAATGCTATCCACGAATCAAAGAAGTGTGCAAATATTTTCAATATTTTTTTCGTAAACGTCGGACAAAAACTTGCTTACAAAATTGATCAAAATTATCAACCAGATGATATACATGAAGATAAACTAAGTGAAAACAATCTATCAGTTTTTAAATCGATTACGGAGGAAACTATTGAAAACATAATAAAATCACTAAAAAATGGTGCTGCACCTGGATATGATGGTGTAACTACAGAAATCCTAAAAAAATGTTCTAACTCACTAACTAAACCAATTACTCATATAATTAATGTAAGCATTAAAAATGGAATATTCCCATCAAATTACAAAAAAGCCATTGTTACACCTGTGTATAAATCCGGAGATTCGAAAGAAATAAACAATTACCGCCCAATATCGTTAATATCCAATGTAGCTAAAATATACGAAAAAGTAATAAAGAAACAAATTGTAGATTATGTGGAAAATAAAAAATGTATTAATCCTAGTCAATACGGTTTTAGAGAAAAAATGAGCACACAAGACGCAATAGCGGAATTAACTAGAGTTATTTATAAAGCATTGGATAAAGGGAAAAAATGCTTAAGTATATTCATTGACCTCCGTAAAGCTTTTGACAGTGTTTCACACTCAAAATTAATCAACAAACTAAATAATATAGGAATAACCGACAAAGCTAAATCGTGGATAAATAGTTATTTATATCAAAGAACACAGCAAGTGAAAATAAATAACGAGTTAAGTGATATGGAAAAAATTAATTTTGGAATCCCACAAGGAACTGTACTGGGCCCAATACTATTTCTATTATATGTAAATGAACTTTTTGAACTCCCAATCGTCGGAAAGATTATATCTTATGCGGATGATACAGTATTAACAATTGAAGAAAGCTCTTGGAAAGAAGCCGAAATATCGGCAAATAATGCAATAAATATCATTAAAAAATGGTTTGACAAAAACTTACTTTCTTTAAATGTTGAAAAAACTCATTTTCTACCTCTGAGCCTAACAGAACATATTTCAAATATAAATGTAAACATTAAAGTTCACGACAGAAACTGTCTACTTAAAATCACACCCTGTAACTCAAATTGTATACATATTAGTAGTAAAGAACAAATAAAATATCTTGGAATAATTATCGACAATAACATTAAATGGAAAAATCAAATAAACTCCACAATAGACAGAATGAGAAAACTAATATATATATTTTTCAGACTTAGAAATACTATCACATTAAAAATATTAAAAGAAATTTACTTTGCACTTGCGCACTCGGTATTACAATATGGAATCATAGCTTGGGGGGGTGCATATAAATCATCCCTTATCCCACTCGAAACAATTCAAAAAATTCTTATAAAAATTATCCTAAAAAAACCGTATTACTACCCAACAATAAACTTATTCCAAGAATTCCCTGTTCCCCCACTTACAAAAATTTACGAAAAAATAGCACTACTTCAGCTACACAAAGATATATTTAAAAAAAATATTACCCCACTGCTAAATATTAGCATAAGGAATACTTCTATTGGTGGACTAACTATACCACCCATACGAACCACAACAGCACAGAATCACTATGTATATAAAGGAATAAAATTATTTAATCAATTACCCGCCGATGTGCGAACAGAAAAAAATTACGACAAATATAAAAAAAAAATTAAATCATATTTTGGTAGTCCCACCATATAATTTTAACTTTTATTAGATATGTTTTTGACTGTTTATTCCAAAGGTTTTATGTACATCCTATATATATATTTTGTTTAATTACCCTTATTAATCTTTAAAAAATATGTTATTAAGTCTAAATCTATTCATAAGTTAAGTTCTTAAGTTTGTCATATTATAAATCTATTCATAAGTTAAGTTTTTAAGTTTGTTATAAGGATTTGAAAAAAAAAAAAGAAAAGTTATTATCAAGTTGTCCTCTCCTAAACACAAGCACTTGCTTTATTAGGAGAGTATATAAAATATGTAATATTAGAATGAAATAAACTTATTGTAAAAAAATTTACTCAATTAAAAAAAAAAAAAAAAAAAAAAAAAAAAAAAAATGTCTTTTGAAACTTATGCTTTGAAAATATGCATTCAAATTTTATAAATCGAATGCATATTTTTGCATGCAAGCATAAAACAGTTTTAAAAATGGACCAATTTATTATATTAGACAAATTTATCATAAACGTTATTATCACTCCACTTTTTTGCGTTGTGTACAAAAATAATTAATAAAAAATTCGCAAAGTTTCATAATTTTTTTAAATTTCTCTTTGAAACTTTGGCTTCACTTATCTTTCTAATAGATACTGTTTGTGTATATCATATTTTTTCATTAAGATAGTAAGGGAAACACCACGATTTCTATGAAACCTCTATGAGTCATTCCGAAAAACGAACAAATTAGCCTGGGGAGTTAAGCTACACCTCTACTTTTTGAATGATGGTAACATTCTTATCTACACACTACGGTCACTACGATTATCCGAATAGTTTCAGTATGCATTATTTTAAAACGATAATAATGCAGGTTTAAAAACACTGCTGGAAAATAATTTATCTATATTCCCCTCATTTCTCGAAATATAATAGGCAATGTCGTAAAACTAACGTCTTCTGCAATAAAGGAAACGATAACAGATTATCTTAATGCCCATTTCATAGTGTAAACAACACACAATGTTCACCATCATAATAATAACCTAATAATATGATGTCTTTTGTAATACCCTGCTTTTGTCTTTTACGAGATTTTGTGAGAACACACAATATTACTGGGATTACGGGATTAGACATTATTCTGTTTGTTTATTTTAGAGTCAGGTATTGTCTTTTCTATAAATGACCACTAATAACATGTTGGAACGTACCTATTCACCATGTTGTGAAAAGATTAATTACGGAATATTGGTTCAGACGAGCCCACCTAAAGAATTTCAAATTTTGTAAAGCAAATTATTTTGAAAGCTGGGTTTTCATTGCTAAAAGGGGTAGTTTAATTAATTGTGAAAACCTTTTTTTTTTATTTTTAAAATTCGTATTTTATTGTTTTATATAAGTCATTTACTATATTTAACTAAGGGGTAGGCAGATATTGTGCAACGCCAATAAAATCTGTTCTGGCACATAATCCTTGCTTCACCTTTTCCATTTTTCGGTAATTCAAACACTAAAATTAACATTAGAAATATTACTCTATATAATTAAAATGTATTGTTTAGCATTCATTTAAAATGTATTTTTAGCATATAATTATTAAGTTTCTGTATTTCTTGGACATTAACTGTAGAGTAATGTAGTTATACTTGACACTAACAGATTCTCCTATGGATGGAGATTACTTCGAATAATAGATTCGTTTATGTTTATCTGCGTTTATCATATACTTCGCGTATTACAATAATGACCACGTTAGTCGACCTAACTAGAAGCTGGCTGAATGGATTCTAAAACGCGGATTCCAGTGAACACCGACCCAAAGCTCCTTGGCCCTCTGTTGGTTCCCACGGGTACTAAACTACCTGCCATCTAGCGGAATCTAAGGACAGCTCCTAACACTGTCATCTGTGTCTAAAAGCTGGAAGCTTTTAGATACATTACATAAACTATGTAACCATTGATATACTTACATAAAACTTTTAAAAACAAAATATATTTATTGACCCCACTAGGGTTATCCTGAAATTTGCTTTGTGTTTGTCGAAACTTGTAAAACGTCCTTTTTAACTTCACACTTATAGTCGCCTATAATACATTCAATATTATACACCGATAATCTAACAAAGTTGCGGGATAGCCGGATGTTATGGGATTGCGGGAATACGGTATTGTGGGATTTCGGTATTGTGGGATGGCGGGATTGCAGGATTGTGAGATTGCGGAAATTCCGTATTAGGGTAAGTGGAATGAGAAAACACATATTTATGATGTAGGTTTCCCTCTTGGAAAAAGTAAACATGTGCTATTATAAAAAGAAACAGTACCACTTCATAATTCTGCTACTTAAAGTGTTGAAACAACCACTTAAAATATAAACCTTTTAAGCACACCTATCTAAAACTCATATGTACATTACAATTTAAATCAAACTGTTTATTTTTCAGCTCTCCTCCACTTCCGAAAAGGTTTATTTAACGGGCTAGGTGCCAGGAGGGGTAGGTATCTCCTGGCTGCTGGCTGCTAGCTACTAGCTACTAGCTACAGCTACTAGGGGAGCAGAAAGTGCCATTAGCATATATTTAGTTGGGCGCACGTCTGCGGAAGTTGGTCGTGTAGTCTCCTAATCTGCCCTCTCTAGTAGAATACTTCAAGCGGGCACAAGAGCTTTGCGATATCCTCTCTTAATTACAAAGCCCTTAGACCCATACGCGCGGCTCTTTCTGTAGGGGCACATGCCGCCCACCGCCCATCACACAACACATACTACGTCACCTCATGGAATGGTTTGCACGACATGGTAAATTTGCCGTCAATTCAAAAATAATACAATCTTTTAAGTTTTCAATCCAAAATCTAACTCTTGACTCGAGGACTTTTTTGTAATTCGACATCATTATTTCTAGTAATTTCGTAATGGTTTTTTTTTGCTCCTTCCTTGTAATTAATTTGTAACTGATTATATTTAAATCAGTGCAATTAGGCATCATTGTTTTACCAGTATTTTACACAAGTCATTTTAAAATTTGTGTCTTCCTGAGTGTTTCAGAATAATCTTCACCTCAACCAAATTTATTCTAAAAAGAGCATACTAGTAGAGCAACAGGTAATGGATACATGGCATAAATAACAACAGGTAGATTCCAAGTAGGAGTTTTATTTACGGCTACATAAAGTCAATGTTTAATATTTAGTTCTGTTCAGGCTGTTCTTGTAATATTGTAGACAGAAGAGAAAAAGTTGACCACAAAGAAAACTTCTCGGAGATAAATACGAAGATAAGTGAATATGATATTTATGTATGAAATATGATCCCTCTTACTAATAATTACACTCCATCGCTCTTAAGCCCAATGCATACAATTATTATCAAATAATACAAACGTAATATGCAATCAACAGTGCCTCAACAAATAAACTTCAATTCAATTAACACTGTCAACCAGAGCCTCTTATTTGTTAAGATACATTAGATGAAAGGGAGGTTCGAGCCTTAAAGCCTTGAAGGACTGGGAACAGCCACCAGCAACCAGCTACCTTTGGTAACAAGAGATCATCCCTCCCTTAGGGTAGTTAGGATAGGAAATACCAGTTCGAGTTACGCAAATTTCTAGTGCACTTGATGTGACAAATTCTCTAACGCGAACTTAGTTTAGGGGTGAGGTTTTGTACCAAATCACGTCTCTTTATATTCGGTTTCAATAATAAAGTTAATATCGGCAAACCTATTTTTGCTCTCATAAAGATGGTGGCATAATTTTTTAAAGCGTTTTGTAAACATGAATTATCTTGGTCAGTCTGTTGTTTATTACGAATTTGGGTTGATCAACCTACAAAATGATGATGAGTTTTTAATGAAATGAGAATTATTTCATTCTTTAAATATGTCCACACAACATCTCACACCCATGAAGGCGGATAGGTATTTAGGAAATTTTAGAAAATGTTTAATTTTATTAGACATTGCTTCGGACTTTATTATTATTGGACAAGAAATTCAAGTAATCCCCCTTTTTAGAGCTAGTCTTTTCTTCATCAATTTGGGGTAAGAAAAAATACTAGTAATTGTTTTGGTCACTGTTTCTTACTACAGTATTACTTACTTTTGCGTACCTATTTTATTTAAATTTTCCAACTCTTAATTAATACGTGTTTCATTATTTTCTTAAATTTTTGCATTAGTTTAGTGGGTATTAGGATATTTGTCAGCGGTTTTAAAAATCCTCGAATGCAATCGACATATTTTATCATGTATAAAGGGCGTCTAAAACATTTGCATTTTGAAGTGCTTATTTTGAAATAAATATATCTTATTTTTTCAGTTTATTCTTTTGAAAGTATTTTCAAATTGATGATAAAGGCGTAGAAAGTTAAAAGGTACCTACTCATCAGAACTTACATCGTATTGTTATGTTAGTACTTTTGAAACTACTAATCCTGTTTTTCCATACGTAATCGGCTAATGACATTCGCTGCGTTGCATAAGTGGGACTTTTTGCTTAGAATATCCAAATTATGCAGGACCTGGGAGAGCGGATCGTCGTAGATTCGAGTTCGGATTAGAACCCGTGATCATAATTCTCGCGGAGAGCTCGCAGCACTTAGCGGGGCCGGTAATGTTACGGGGATCAAACTCGCCCACGGAACGGCCCTCGGTAATAACCGTTTGGGGAAGGATTGGTCGACTCAATTATCCTCCGTAAATAGCTGGAACCCACTATGTGAAAAGGAACTTGGAGTTTGTCTAGAAACGCCCGACTATTGTCCTTTAATATGTAGGATTATGTAGGATAATTATTAAACATACTAATTTCTGTTTTCGGTTCATGGGTGCGTGATTTAAGCTGGTATTGCGTAAAATTATAAAATTCGATTAACCAATTTTTCGATATTAGAACTGAGAAGAATAATTTCATGTTGGACAAGTGAAATAGGGTTCGGAAAAATAGGGTTCCACGACAACTCAACAAAGTGGCATTTCAATTCCCTTTTGGAAAGTCATTAAAAGTTATGAATTTTAAACCCAATTTTTTTTCATCACTTTTAATGACTTTTCAAATGAAGTATTGAAGTTATATGTTGTTAAATTGTGTGGTCACCTAAAATAGATATCAAAATTATTATTTATAAAATAATTCTATATTGAAAACATTTATTTTATTTGTTTTAACATTTGACAGACGCTTAGACGAATTAATAGAGTTAAGATGCGATACTGAGACAAAGTACGAGGTTTTAGTGAACTCGGTCCAGTGCACATATGTACTTTAGCGGATCTTTAATATAGCTGCTTCATTCATAGATATATATTCTTTAAATGAGCGGTGCTTCGTTGTTTGTTTGTATTTTTGTAACGCCATTGGATATTTATGTCATGTCTTAAGTCATTGGATGTCGTAATTGTTCAAGTTTATTAACATTCGAAAGGCACACATTTAAAAAAAAAATACTTTAAGCATCACAGATTCTTCGACTATAACATCCTTAGATTTTACACGGGTCTGCGCTATTAAAATAATAAAAACCCATGCATTTTTATTAAAAGTTATAAACTTAAATTGGATCTGATGACTTCTACGAAAAATTGTCTCACCATCATGATTCAGCAATGCATAGGGTGGCTTATTTAAAAATAAGTATATCGATTGGTCTAAATGTATGATAACTCTAGATAAAAATAGGACATCTCCGATATGTTGAACATCACAAGGGTCACCGTGCGGTGCCACACATCTTTGGGTTACACTCTCGATATATATATAGGGTTTTAAGGGACTTAACTTTCTTTAAACTGTGATTCCTGATGTTATTGGAAGTAAAATATAAAGGAAATTTTGGACTCCGGTGACTTTTTGTTTATTTTTTTAATTTTCTTGAAAATCAAAAAACAAAAATTTTTCTTCCACATGCTATTGTGGTCACTCAGCCGAGTAACCGATCAACCCCTCACCCCGCCTCTAACTGTCTAATATCAACAGATTTTTTAATATTTTTAGTTGAAAAAAAAAGAAAATTTAAAAATATTCGTTTACTCGTACATTTTTTTTTCTCTAAATAACGTCAGAAATCACTGGTTAAGTCAGAATTGTAAGTCCCTTAATACAATGTATATTATTACGATAATTCAAGTTTAATGGAAGGCATAATATAGAAAATTCAGCACCTCACGACTATCACCAAACTTTGTATAGAGCAGATGAAGAAAGCAACTGGATCTGTCATAAAAAACCGGCTAAAAGTCCTAAAAGGATGGCAAACTCTAGTCCGGGAATAGAAATCTGTGAATCTTCTGAGAAATCTGAAGTAGATAACTACACAGAGAGTGAACCATTAATAATAATCAATTTTATTGACACAATTTTGGAGGTCATTACTATCCCATACCCATGTTTGAATGCGATGAATGTGTTTTGGTTTCTTTTTATTCTTTTTTCTAGTAGTATTCGTAGTGACAATATTGCTTATCTAGTTCCTACACCTCTTCTAAAGCCATACTGGTCTCCGGAAAGGATGTTCTCTACTTTTGGTTCGATTCTTTTTAGAATGATATTAGTCAATATTTTTGAGGCATGGGATATTAGGCTAAGAGTTCTGTGTTGTTCACATTTCGTGGTGCCTGCCTTCTTTGGTAATGCGACAATTAGGCATTTCTCGAAATCCTCCGGTATCTCTCCAGTCTTATACATTGTCTGTATCATTTTAAACAGGGCATCTGTAGTTCCTTTTCCTGCTGGCTTAATGAGTTCAGCCGGAACGTCATCGATTCCGGGTGCTTTCCCGTTTTTGAGGTTTTTCAGTGCGAGGTCAAACTCTTCTCTAGTGATTGGATCTCCCAAATCATCTGCGTCTACCTCATTTTCTCTTTCTATCAATGTTTCGTTGTCAGTATTTGCCTTTCCATTGTACGGCTGCGAAACATGGTGCCTATCCGAAAGAGATAAACGTAGACTAGAGGCTTTTGAGATGTGGTCCTATAGAAGATTATTAGGAATTTCCTGGAGAGACCACATTACAAATGAGGAGGTTCTCCAAAGAATCGAAGGAGGAAGGCACCTGCTCAGGACCTTGTCCGAAAGGCGTGCAAGATGGATCGGACATGTTATACGACAAGAAGGCCTCTTGCATACCATAATGGAGGGTATGACCGAGGGGACAAACTCTAGGGGACGCCCACGCCGAGAGTACCTGGACGACCTGCTGGTGGACGTGCGCTGCTCATCATATGCAGAATTCAAAAGAGCCGCACAAGACAAGGAAGAATGGAAGAGAAAATTAGAGGAAATTGCTGCAAACCAATCCCAGGATTGAAACCAGAGAGAGAGACCCATGGTATATTGAAGAAGAAGATAATACTAACAAATCTGAGCGAAAAATGAAACAGAACAAGACGCGGAAAAAAAGGTAATGGTTGAAACTGGGAATCGAACCCAAGATCTTTGTCTCAACCCACTCGGCCGTTCTCATCTAATTTTTTTTACTTCATTTTCGTCGATCACATATTTTAAATTCAGATTTAACAAATAAACAAATAGTTGAAGATAATACAGTTAATTCTTAATGTTTGTAATATGAGATCGTCAAAAATGGCGTTAAAAAATTAGGTCACTTTGGCCGAGTGGATTAGGGCGTTATCCCGATACGACAGGGTTCGATTCTCAGTTGCGACTGTTACCTTATTATTTTCTGTGTCTCGTCCTGTTTCACTTTTTTCTAGAATTATTAATATTATCTTCTTTACATTAACAATAACAATATAATTACAATTTTAAGAGAATATAGTATTCACAGAACTGACAACATTTAATTACATTGGCATGCTTTATGAATATTTGTGTTTGAAGTAGCTATTATTACTTTTTCTGTGAAAAATAAATCACCGACCCAAAGTGTATTTTTAAATGGATGTTTCTCTTTTACAAACAACAAAATTCAATTCATTTGCGAGCGCGAGACTTGACAATACTCTCCGGTTAAAACTCTTCTTCGTACTTAGCAACAAATTATGGTTATTTTGACTTGGAACAGCTAAAATCGTTAATTTATGGATGGCAAGCCAAGTCTGGAAGTAAATAAGCCTTTTGTGGTTTTAAATACTTTGTACAACTAAAGAAATGTCAAATAAATAAATATGGAAATCCCGAACTCCGTCGCTGCTCAATACAACCGCCATTAAGTTTAAAAGCTCTGAAAATAACATTAAGTGGTATTTAAATAATGATTTTATATTTAACATTCAAATTAAACTTCTTTTAGAAAGTTTTCGGTTCAAGGAAAGTCTTTGAACTTCTGCTTTTGTAATACTAGGTTTGAATTTAAATAAACCACAATACAATCATAATATTACACTATTTTTTTCTATTTATTTAATCCAGCAAGACTAGAGAGGATTGTGCAATCCCATTCTGCCGTATTTATATGAGATACATTTACAACTATTGCATAAAGAGAAAAATAAAAATTATAATACAATTGAAAAGCACAATAGGTAGGTGAACCTAATGATAAAATGCTTATTCCTTATACAGGTAAATTCAATTTGAGAGGCGTTTATGGGTACCGCAGCCTCGGGAACCATTTTTAGGTAACCAACCCAAGTGGTTCGCTACGTTTGGGGAATTAGCAGGGGAGGCCTTGCACGACAGTGGGAGGGATGAATTCATATGTCCGTCATTCCTGGACTTTTAAATCTCATATTCCTACCCACCCCTCATACCTTATTCCTTCCCAGAACTTCTCCTCTCCTTTATTTCCATAAAAATACCCTTCACACTGCATCCTCAAAGAAGATGTAGATCCTGAAGGATTTTTTTTTCTTCAGGGCCTCCTGTGTGGATCTAATGCAAAAAAAGTCGGTTCCTCATTGCTGATGACCTCTACTCCAATTATAGGTTTTAATCTTACCTACTCTAATTATATTAAGGTATACGTGTAAGTTCCTTATTTAAGTGTTTAATTACTAAATTGTTCTTATTGGTCATTGAAATAGCCCTATTCAGTTGGCAGATTATTGTAATTTGTTTATATGTAGTTTAGAAAATATAATGGATTTGCATTTGGGTTGATTTAAATTTTGGTGTTATAAATTGGTTTCCGGATCAGTAAATTTCGATCATCATCTTCATGAATCATTAAATATATCTACTTCAATGTTTTGATATCCAGACTAAAATACTAAAGCCATATTTCGTAAATAAAGTAAAGGCGTTCTTCCTTTATGCAGTTTTTTATATCCCTTCCTTTGGATGTCAAAGGGTGTCATAAAAATTCAATCGCGTGACACTGCCCAATAGCGAGAGGTTTATGGTACGTTATTAATGGAGATACGGCATTGCGCACTCAAAATCATGATTATTAAACTGTTTTTAATATGCAATGCCCTAAACAATAGCGTTCAATGGACTGCATAAAAGGTTGTTGTTTTGTATTTAATGATTTTCATTTGGTTATGAGCACAATTAGCAATTTAATGGCGAAATATTTCAGTCATATAGTTTAGGAAGTAATTATACCTAATCAATATATTATATTATAAAATAAAGTTTATGAAAGTGTGCGTCCCGCTAAAACTCAGAAACGTGTCCCGGTACGATCGGGGGAGTTATATGGTGTGGTGGCCCTCCACCCCCCCATCCACGAAGAAGGTTCCTGTTTTTACCTAAAGGGCGTGTTTTTAAATAAATAAGGGGTGGAAGTTTTACCCTCTAGAAATTTCTAGAAAAGTCAAGAACATTCGCGAGCATTCGCGAGTATTTGAGTGCAGTCCACAATATTCCAGAACATCCCGAAACATTCTGGGATAGTCTGGAATATTCGGGAACATCACAGATCTTTGTGGAATATTCCAGAATACTCTAGAATGCTGTGGAATGTTCTGGAACATTTTGGATCATTCGAAGACTTTTTTGTATGGGTAGGGCTACCCATCGGTGGGGGTATATAAAGAAAAATCCGTGGTGGGTTACTAGTTACTAATAACATAACGAAAAGCGTTACTATCATTAGATTTCTGGGTTCCATTCCCCTATGCTTATTATGAATCTCCTAAAAGATTTTTTCTTCAAGTAAGTATGCAAAGAGGAATCACGGCCGTTCAACCAAAGTCGATATATACTTATATTTGCAGGGGTATTGAGTGGAAATCCGCTATACAAATAGTTTTACTAACAATAATTTCGAGTCGCCGAAGGGCATGCGGTGAGGCTATGTGGACGAACAACAAAATACGCCATACTTATATGTATGGTTTTATAGTGCTTTCACATAAACGAAGTATTGAATTCCGTAAGTCTAAACTTAAACTTTAGGTCGCACAGTTTACACCCGCTCTGTGCAAGCGGGTTCCCTACAGAGCGTAGGACCATCCTATGTGCAGTCTGTTTAAGAAATATGCTGTGACTACTTATACATAATATAACTAAGTATCCCCGAATGGGTATGCAGAGAAAATATACCTACGACCGTCAGTATAATAAAAGTCGATATACTTATATCTGCCGACGTCTTAGGTGTATATACGCTATACAAATATTTTTATTTCCTGTCTACAAAACAAAAACAAATACGATGATTTGCTGTGTGTTTCCCCATCATGTAATAATGCAAGTGTTGAAATTCAATTCTTTTTTCAATCAAAAAATTATGTTTTCACATAAAAATACGTGGTAAATCGTGAAGATAATCTCAGCTTGAGGCGTCGAAATTAATGTTAGTAATCGTTGTTTAAGTATACCAGAATTATTTTGTAAGCTTTCATCCTTTTAGTTACCTACTCGGAATTCTCATTTCATGCTACTTAGCGGGGAATCGAACCCGGACAGTCTACGGAAAGTTCCGTGACGTGACGCGTGACTAAAGACAGATTACCTAAAATGGGTCACGGTTTTCGAAACTTTCGAACTTTATTTTAGTGAGTAAATAGTAGGAAATTAACCAATACTAGTAGTTATCTGAACACTCGTAGACTTCGCGTCCAAAAAACTAGATACTCTCGTTTCTAATTTTCTCTTATTTAATAAATAAAAATAAAAATTTCATTTGAAATCATATTATTTGTAAGTACTTAATGCTATATTTATTAATATAGGACTATTTATTAATAACTCTGGACCACCATCAATAGAATAAGGAGCTCCCATAGCCGTTGTGCTCACATGATGCATAGATGGGGCCTTAAAGAGTCGGCGATGTGTGAATGCGGTGCGGTTCAGACCACTGAACATGTGGTCAACGAATACCCGCTCCATTCATTCCCCGGCGGGATTGATGAGGTCCACAGGGCAACGCCTGAGGCCCTAGACTGGCTCACAGACCTAGATGTCCCCCTCTGACCTCCACCATATGAAAGAAGAAGCCATAGTTAATACATACCAATGGGACCACCATCTTAAACCGGAACCGGAACCTAACAAATAAATTTACAGACGGATGAAACGCTAAATGATCGGATTATTACACGATTTCGATATGCTCAGTCGATTTTTGAAGTCCAAGGCCGTCCGCTCATTGAGAAACCTCCTTAAAAAAATCTATATTTTTCTGTTCTGACATGTCAAAATTTGACAGTTCGTGAGCCGCTGCCATGGCAACCTGTCAACAATACAACTGAAACGCGAGTGCCGCGGCGATCAGCTGTGCTGATTTTTAAGTTCATTGTTTTTAGTTGCATTATTGACAGATTGCCATGGTAGCACTGTAAACTTTTGACATGTCAAATCAAAAAAATATCGATTTTGGGAGTTTGATTGGGATTTCGTCAACACGTTCAGTTTCTTCACCAGCGAAGGCGAATAGTACCTATATTCACATTAATTTATTTGATGATGATGATTTTATAATAACCAGACCTAAAATTTTCCTTCTGGCTTTTTTTTTCATCCTACCTCAAAGCGTCGCGCGTCGTTTAATGACATCGAGCACTTTATTCTACAACAGAACAACCTTTGGGTTCTTGGCAGGCACCACATAAAAAATGAATGTTGGTTCATACTCGTCTTCGAACCTTTAAACCTTGAAGCCGCCCCGAAATGAATAGGTTCATTCTCTGAACACCCACTTGACATCCTCAGAATCGACAGAGTAGTTGTTCTTCCTACTTCATCTACTCTCTCGCACTCCGCACGCATAAAGCTCCTGTTCATATAATATTAATGCGATCGCCGGTTATTTGCCGCCATACTGCTGTCGCCATCTATTGTGTTTGTGCAAACATCACAAGTGTTTGTCGCTCTCAAATCGCGTCCTCACTAATTGGATTTTTGAATGAGTACCTACTGTACTAGTAACTACCTGCTCGACTCGGTACCGTCTATCTTTGCACAGTTCAGACTTGTAGATTGATATAGGAGCCATTCTATGTAAAGTCTATTATTGTATGTTCCCACTGATGTGGGGCGTTTGCCGGCTTTTTCGGGATGGCGAATTGACGACATTTAATATTCTGTTCCCTCAGGGTCGAAACGTGAATTCAAACAATACCTTATTCATGAAGGGGTAAGTAGTAAAGCTGTACCAGTAAAACCAGTGAGGAAAACTACCTACTTGTGCAAACGATTCTATTTTATAGCGCGGACCGTGAAAAATCGCGGGAAATAAAAAAAATTTAACTATTTTTAAAAAAGGTTAAAAAAAATTGTCATAGCCGAGAATCGAACCCGGATTACCTGCATTTTTTTTAATCTAAATATCTCACAAGAGTCCCAGTTTCTCCCGTCTGGAGCCATTGACACTACGGCATCCCCAATTCGGGTATGTTTTGAGGCTGAAGTTAGTGGGAATGGGAAGGAGATGGGAAAGAGGAAGGTGGGGTAGTACCTGGCTATTCAGAAACCGGATTCAGCCTGGACCTCCCTCAGTGCTGTATAAATATGTATCGGTCATGGCAATGTAAAATGGCGTAAATAACAAAATGTTAATTGTAAGGAGAGTGAAAAGAAAGTAAAGTTAGAAAATCATTTGTTTTTTAGGCCTATAATTATGATTTTTTATAATAAAGTAACATTAAATAGATCGTTAAAAATATATAACATTTTTTGTAAATTGTTTTAATAACAGTATTAAATTTATTTTTAATTTTTCAAAAAAAGTGCACTTCCTAGACGCACTTATTTTCCAAGAAATACTTCGATGTAGCAGATCGAAACAGAAAAAAATATGTTGAAAAATCACATACTTAACTCATTTTTGGATTTATTTTCCGTTGCAGAATTTCAAACTTCCGCTTTCGATATAATTAATTTAATTCGTTCATATGCGTGCAAGGATCTTGGCACATATTCATATGATGGTATTAAAAATGTATATATATCAATGGGTAAAAATTGATTTAAATTTTTTTTAAATAATACTTAGGTACTTACTAACAAGTAATACCTACACTTAATTTTTAAATGTACAAAGAGAGGTATCAGCATTAAATTTTGTACAAATGGAAAACAAATAATTTTTTGTACGTCAGTCGATAGTATGGAACACAGGGGGAATAAATTATTCTCCTCCACCAACCAGGTGCGATTTAGTGTTAGAACAACGTCCACACGCCATAAATAAAGGTGGAGATCCCTACCACACCAAACTAAGAATGGGTGTGATAATTGAATATGCAATAACTGTGTATATTGCATTATAACTTCGAGTCTGTAGATAGCCGTGATGGCTAAGTGGTAAGAATAGTAGCAAGTTTTGATGTACAACTCGGAGTTGAAATTTTGGTCTCTTCTGATTTTTGATGAAATTTTCCATAGTATCTATGTTTTGTTAATTTTTTACAGCAGTTCCACAAAGGAGGCCTGTGGACAACACACAAAGTCTTCGGAGACGCTGTATGTCGTCCACGGGCCTCCTTTGTGGATGTTATTTTTAGGGATGAAAAAAATGGGAAGTTCTAGAAAGTAAAAAGGGGATGAGGAGTGGGTAGGAATCTGGTGGGCAATATGTCTAGGAGTGACGGAAGTATGAATTCATCCCTCCCATTCAATTTATAGCCCGTGAAGTGACAACTCTGCTAAGTCACCAAACATAGCGAATCACTTGAAGCGATCTATGGCAGGGGGATAAGTTATTCAAAAAATATCTCCGGGGGTGGCGGTACCCATACCTGCCTCCCTAATTGTAAATTTAGCTCATATATATTATCAGTATCTATATTTTATGTTTATTAATTTGCGAAATCATATTTTCCTCAAAATATTCCGTATTTTGAATTTAGGAAGGTAACATAAAGAAGTTATTATTTTTGAAAGAAACTAAAATACATATGTTTTTAGCACGTCGAAAATAATTGGAAGAGATTTGCAATGTGACTAAATTTTTGCTTGAAATAATTCTGTATAAATGTATTTGTAATTAAATAAAGAATTCTTCTGGGATAGATTGACAAATAACTGAATTAATGAATCAGACACATTTTATTTATTCTTTCATTTCATTTTGGTATTGATAATATGATTCAAATTTAAGCACTCCGATTAATTACAATTTTTAGTGATCTATTTATTTTAAATGGTCAGAATATTAAGTACAATATGCTTAACCTTTTCATGCAATTTAATTATGTCGATAGTTCCTGACTACATTTCTATATGGTAGAAACTTGTCAGTTACAGCCTCAAAGCGGAGAATTAGTCCCTGGAAACAGGTAGGTATGTATTGTGTTAATATTGATTTTTAGGGATATTAAACCGTGTTCCACAATCTTTAGCTAAAATTTCCGAATATTTTTGCAGTGTTCATCATCAGGACAGATGGCTCCGCCTACTGTAAGAGAGTCTGAAACTCTGGCTAAAGGAGGAAGAAGCTCACAAAGGACTCGTACACATAAACACGATACGACGTCGTATCGTGGGAATCTACGACGAGCAAGCGACACGACATCGCAACATGCCATGGTTTCGTCGTGTGGTCGGTCGCAGTTATCTCGAAAAATGGACCGCACTAGATGTGTTCTCCTCATGCCGATATTAAAAAGACGAATAACGAAGAAACAGATACACAAATACTGGATACATCCATTTATTTCAATTATGAATAACGAGTGTCATTTTAAGAAGAAATATAGCGCCTTTAAAATGAATCCCGGAACAGTTTCAACGACGTCGTACCGTGCATCGTGGCACGTTGTGATGTCGTGTCGCCTGCTCGTCGTAGATTCCCACGATACGACGTCGCATCGTGAAACGATGCCGCATCGTGAAACGATGCCGCGTCGTAGCACGATGCGAATTCATATCGTGTTTATGTGTACGAGCCCAAAGGCATGTAAATACTGTAAAAATAGTTCAGACTTCCAGGAATATTTTATGACTCACCAGGGGTTCTTTTTTTTCTTTTTTTATTATATGAATACCGCACAAGAGTCCCAACTGCTCCCGTCTGAAACCAGTGAAACTATGGCATCCCCAATTGGGGTATGTTGTGAGGCTGAAGGTAGTGGGGAGGGGAAGGAGATAGGGGAGAGGAAGGTGGGGAAGTACCTGGCTATTCAGAACTGGTCATCAAACATGGCTTATTCCATTACAAGCAAAGTTTCAATTCTGAATGGTGGTCTTACACCAGGGCGATACTGAGAGTATCTTACACTCTGGGACGTACTGCAAATACACTATACATTATTTGAAATGAATAAATTGTGAAATAACACAAATTAATCAAATTGGATCAAATGGATTCATGGAGTGAGATTTTTCCAGGCCTTGTCGCGAGAAGGGCCGTTTGAGGGAGATCCCTTAACCTATCCTTTCCTCCCCTTGCCCTACCTACACCGAGGTAGGGCAAGGGGAGATAGATTCTACAACACGTGAATTACCCTAACATGTTAGTTAAAAAAATTACAAAAAATTGTAACGTATAAACATTTTGAAATATTATTATTAAATATTATTTTATTTTATAATTATTAATATCAACGTAGTATATTCATTTTGAAATATATACAAAAAATAAATAAAAACAACTGTAACTCCTTGACACACAGTCCCCAATATTTCCAACTACCCCTTGTACGCCTTTCATTCTCAGAACATCCCTTCCTTCCTTCTCTTAAAAAGGTCCTCCGCGCAATATTTCCAAAGACGAGGAAAAATATTTTCTTCAAGACCTCCTGCGTGGAGGGCGTTTAAAAAAATAAGATAACTGCATTCTCAATAATTAAGGAGTATGTTCTAAGGCTGAGGGAAGTGGAAATATGAAGATAGCGGCTAGGATGTACCTGGATTTTCGAACCTGTCAGGCTGTCACCAAATATAATAATGCCATTTCAAGCATGGCTGGAACGTTTCCATATCGACAATGGAGGTCGTTGACAAAGACAACACTGAGAAAATGTGCTACTAACAATAATACCTACTTTTGGTCGTGGGAAACTTGAATCATATCCGGTATTACATTATTATTCACGAGGCCTAGACACTCTAGACAGGCACACTAATATCTCTCATGGTAATAACAATAACAATACCTGCCGTTTAATTGGCAGTTGTGTTCAGTGTTCGCGCAGGTTGCGAACATTGCAATTATTTGACGGGACGACACGAATGCGAAGGGAACGTGACACACGCACGGTGCGGTTCCGCTGCTAGAATAAGTATTATGTTTTCAGTTCGTTAAGCTCGGGGTGCCAGTCAATAAATGGAAAAGTTTCCTCGTTGGGGTTAGCGACTTATGGCTAGCATGCAAACATCGCCCTTGTCTAGGAGGATGGGCAAAGTGGATCGAATGTCACAAAAACGACTCAGATAAGGCTTAATTTATTTTCTTCATACCAAGTCATGATTATTAATGACATATTCGTACTTCTAGTGAAGCGTAGGTTTCTCTCCTAACTTAGATTAGGAAATAGTGTGGGAATCGATCCCGGTTAGTTTTTTTAGCAGGTATGGTTAAGTAAAACGATATTTTTTTCAAAAAGTATCTATTTATAAAACAAAAAAAAATACTTTTGTTTTCTTGGTTGAATGAATTAATGTCACAGAATTTTGGTAACAGAAATTAACCCGTATCCAATAAAAATAGTAAACAAAAATGATTTTCTCTTTAAAATTACAATAGTTTTATTTGATTTTAAAAGGTGTCCAAACTTTCAAATGAAGGGGGGATTTTTGCAAATATATAATTCGAAACTGATATATCCAAAAATATTTAATAAAAATACAACACTTATTTTGTGTAAAATGTAAAATAAAATGTCTCCCTCTGCATTTATATGAAAGCACACACTCTGTATTTCTTGTTTAGTATTAATTTATACCCTGATGATGCTTGAGCAAAGCGAAACCGGTCGGTAAATAATTTAATGAAAATTCGTGGTTTTACACAAAATAAATGTGTTATTTTTATACGTTTAACCACAAAGTGATTGCTTTCTAGAATAAAATCCAAAAATATTGTTATTTTTTCTCGTGAAATCCCCTTTTGCAGTATAATATATTATATTCCTTCTAACTCGCAGGCAGTGGCGTATGTACCAAGTTAAGCGGGCCCCCCGAAGCACAACAGTTGCTTTCATGCTCGGCAATGTGCATTTCCTTTTGTAATTATTCCAGAAATTGTATAATATTTCATAGATGGCGTTGATCCTTTGAAATGGTTGAAAATTTGAATATTGCTCAGGGCGGTACAAGGGGAGCGCACCGTAGCACGGAATGTATGAAGAGATTTTACTGTACCCAACAAAGTAGTCAATTAGCAAACAACTAGTAAAATCCACCTTCGTATAAAAAGGTACGTAGTTTTAACGTTAGTGCATAACTGTGATGGTTGGAGCGATTCATACCTTTGATGAATTGGTTGTTTGGGAATGGGAACTTGTTTCGTGTGCAGCATTTTCCAATTTTGGTTTATAGAGATTTGATTCTGGGACTCCCTGTCAAACACAAAGCAATAGTAATAATGCTAAACGAAGTTTTCCCTTATTCGTTCAAAGTATAACAAACTCGGCAAGTATTACCGTACTTAGGGCTTAATGAAATGAGTCGGGGATTGATGGTAGGTTTCCTCGCCGCGGGCGACCAGCGGCAGCGGGCGGATCTTCTCGACAACCGAGCCCTTAACGATCTTATGAAATTAGAATGCTGTTTCCAAATGAGGATTTGCATGTTTTTGTTTAAAGCAGATGTGATCTAAAAGTTATGAACTCTCAAATATTACCGTTATTTAAGTTCTCTCAAATTCCCAATTAATCCTCATTTCGAAGATGAAAAGAAAACGAGGCTTGCGGTCCTAAGATAAGTTATGATACCAATCCTGATGAATGCAGCTGAGGAATGGAACCGGCATGGCAGTAGAAAGATTAATGTAGAGTGAATTCAGCCGAAATGAGTTCTCTGATGAGGATGTCCAGTAAAACCACGGATCTAGACCTACTGCGAATGAGGTGGTTTCGAGAAGAACGCAAGTCCGTTAGATAGTAAGAAAGTAAGAATGTTAGGGTTATGAATAAGAAATAAAGCCACCTTCTGGTGGCTTGGACTTCAAAAAGCTAATGAAGGAAGAGCGGAACATCAGGGGAGAATAATATGATGACGCGGAGCAATAATAAGAAGATTCAAGAAGAAGTCTGTGATGTCAGAGGAATATATTTTGGCAGTATTATATATTTATTTATTTAATACATGAAAAATCGAAAGTACGAATAGTTTTTTTTATGATATTTCACCCTCCATGCTTGGGATGACCATGTGTTATGGCGGGTGAAGTTTACAGTTTTCGGATTACATTCATTAGTATTGGTTGAAAATGTTCACTAATTAATACTATGAACACAGATTCTTCTACAATAAGAGAGTTTATGTTGGTATTTTGGATTATAAGAATAAGGCAAAGAAGTTAAAAAAATATTGGAAAAGAGAAGTTATTATTAATATATTAAGTCACAGTAATCAGTCTTATACATACATACAAAGCTGCTTAGATAGTAAATAAAAATATGTAAAAAAAAATTATCATGTTATGCCTGCTCTTAATACTATGTACACAGATCTTCTATAAGAAAATGATATATAAATAGGTTGGGTTACAAGAAGAAGATGAGGAAGTTAGAGAATTCTTAGAAAATGAAAAATTTGGGGAGTTGTTAGATAGACATCATACTAATTTATTTATTAATTAAGTTAAGTTATTAATTAATCTTGTACATACAATGCCGCTAATTTAGAAAATATAACAAAGCAATTTTATTTAGTGAGGTTATGTCAAAAGTTGGTGTGAATGTGACAATGTATTCATTTGATTTTGTTAATCATATTTTTAATCAATTTTCTATTTTATTTACCTGCCTTCACACGAACTGGTTGGGCATAAAAAAGAATTTTAATAATATATGGTGTTTAAAACAATCTGATCAATGATTTTTATTTAGTAAAAAATTATACATTTTCATATAAATACATTATATAAGAAATGTTTTGACTGCCCAACTAGGAGATTAGAATGAGTATTAACATATGGAACATGGTCTGTACAAAAAAGAAGAGAAAGAATAAAAATATAAAAAACAAAAAAAAAAAAAATGATAAAAACATAGTAACTGTTCTTTGCTTAGTCCATGCCATAGATGCGCTTGGTCCATAGATGCGCTTCATATGCGGTCCATAGATGCGCTTGGTCCAAGTGACCACGCGACCAATAATGATTTCCCAACCCGCTTTGTTCTAAAAACGATCACAGAGAAGGAAGTTTCTAAAGTAATAAACTCGCTTAAAAACTCTTCATCAACCGGCATTGATGAAATACCCAACAATGTTCTTAAAAAAATTGCCCCTGGTATACTTCAACCATTAACGCATCTACTTAATATTAGCATCCGCCAAGGGCTATTTCCCTCCATTCTAAAACAAGGTCTCGTTATCCCTATTTTTAAAACTGGCTCCAAACTTGATATTAGTAATTATCGTCCTATTACGTTGCTAAATTCCCTCTCAAAAGTATTCGAAAAGATCGTCAATAATAGTCTCATGGAATATCTCGAAACCAATAACTTAATATCGCCGCGGCAATTTGGTTTCAGAAAACATAAAAGCACCAACGATGCTATAGCCACAGTCACTGACCATATTTCTGGCCACCTGGATAAGGGCTTGAAATGTCTATCGGTATTTCTCGACCTATGTAAAGCATTTGATACAATCTCACACAGCAAATTAAAACGCAAAATGTTTAATATAGGTATTAGGAACAAAGAATTAGGCCTCCTCTCCAGCTTCTTATCTGACAGATCCCAATGTGTTAAACTCAGTACCACAAAGAGCCAGAATTTGCCCATTAGTTACGGGGTCCCTCAAGGCAGTGTTATAGGTCCAACCCTCTTTCTAATATATATTAACGAGTTATGCAACCTAGATATCGATGCCACTATTATCAGTTTCGCCGATGACACTGTCCTACTCTTCCAAGCAAAAGATTGGCTTACCGTTTATTCCAAAGCGGAGGAAGGAATTCAACAGGTAAAATATTGGCTTGACTCGAACATATTAACTCTAAATGTACAGAAAACTAAATACTTACTGTCGAGTCTCACCAATATCCCAAAGTCAAACCTACCCCCGCCATTAAAAATACACGTATGTAAATATACATCTCTAAACCGGAACTGTGACTGCCCATGCCTAGAGCAAGTAAACATTATCAAATATTTAGGAGTAACCTTCGATACACACCTAAATTGGAAGCAACATATACATAATACTACAAACAAAATCCGCAAATCTATACACTTTTTCAAACAAACACGCAATTTCCTTAACCTAAAACTTTTAAAAACAGTATATTACTCACTGTGCCAATCTCACATCGAATACGGAATTTTAGCCTGGGGTAATGCATATTCCAATGCCCTTGATCCCATCATGAAAGCACAAAAACTAATCATAAAAATAATTCTTAAAATGCCACTTACTACCAGCACGGATACTATATTCAATTCCTTCAACGTTATGTACATAAAACAGCTCTACTCAAGATCCATACTAATTAATTTACACAAAAACAACAAAACACTATACAAAGCTACACAAACAATACACAATACCCGAGCCAAAAACAACGAACTTCTCCAAACTCCTTTTTTCAAAACCACCTTCGGGCAAAGACACTCTAAATACATAGCTTGCAAACTATACAATACACTACCAACTACGATCAGACAAACTGACTCCTTTACAAAATTCAAACAAGATATTAAAAAATGGATTATAAGTATTGGACGCCTCACTATTACAAACATCTGTAAAATAAATCACACGTAGACAAAAATAACTATGCCAATACAACCTAACCCATATAAAATAAATGCAAATAATGGAATCCTGTCAAATTGACCTTCAAATAGATTAGGCAGAATTTACTTCTCTACTTCATCTCCAACATTTATAAAATAACTCTCTTTAAAAGATTTATCACCCTTACAATCACCTTTCTGTTTTAATTCTATTCAAAGTGATATGTATTTTACCTTAAATATCCTTGTAACTACAATATTCATTTATATACCTGTACGCCTGTCTCGACACAGGTATACCCTAGTGAGACAGGCATATACATAAAACCATTGTAATTATATTTTATTATAGATAAATAAATAAAAAAAATAAAAAAAAAAGTATAGTTTTTAAAAATTTAAATCAGGGTTTCCCAACATGGAATATAGAAGTCGCTTATGGGGCTTTTAAGAGTTAAAAGTGCTTTTTGGGGCGATTTTATATAATTTGATGGTCAATAGGCCTACTATGTATAAATACTAGATTGCGAGAGAATTTTAAGAATCGACAGCATAAATATATTGGTTTGTGCTTGAGCTGAGTAACACTTTAGCCTGCGGCGCTTTTTTTGTACGCGCTCCGACTGATATTCTAAACGTGTTCCATTTTATAAGCGACGAAAGAATGTTTTTTTTTAAATATAAGGAGGGGAGAGGCCTTGAAGAAAAGCGTACGGCCCCAAAAAGGTTGGGAACCTCTGATTTAAATAAATATCTCGAATGAAAAAATAATCGTGGCAATCATTATGAAACGCTTTGCCTATGAATGAATGAATTCGGCTGACTCCTAAGACTGAAATTATTACATTTCTTATACTTTATACAGACTAACGATTTGCGTTATCTAGTCACGAACTTCTGCGTTTACAGAAAGCAATGTTAGAAACATGTTCCTGAGCAAACATTGTATTATATTGGTATTCGTCTGGGGTTTTTGTGAGAATATCACATTTTTAGATTTGCTTCGTAGCATATGAAATGCAAGCACAAACAAGCCCCAGGGAGGTATCTATATCTACCTAAAGCCTGACGAGAGAGGCTTCAGACATCCGTGGAAGGAGCCAAGAATAGCTCACGAGGTGGCATTAGGATATGAAACCTTATATCGAGTTGACAAAGACACCTGACACCACTTCCTAAATATCTGTCTGTCTTCTAAAATATTATTTATTAGTTTGTCAACCTTTTGAAATTGAACTTTTCTTTCCTCCGATTTCCCCCCTAACTATTCGACCTTTGTCAGTAGCAGACTTCGATAAAGTAATAATTTTGGATATCAGAGATTTTAAGGTACATTTAATATAAGGATCCCATTCAAAGAATCGTCATAAAAAATAACAAATCATCGCTTTTCTATTTCCTCTAAGGGTGGGTAGAAAATATAATGGCATGTCGCCATTTTCGTCCAGAAAAAAATGCTTGATTCATCCATATTAATTTATGTATACTTTACTGATAATATTCTGGTTTTAACACAACCATCATGCATTATATTTACATGATTGTCTCATCTTCTCATTGATTTAATTTACTTTGAACTAATGTTTATTCGTTTTTGTTTTGTTATTTATATAAACAATCTTAGTTTTTTTCTTTTCTTTCATTCTTTCTATATTTTATATTATTAGTAACTATGAAGGGCAATAACTATGCTATGTAAATGGTACTTGTTCCATTAATTCTAAATAATAAAAAAATCTCTTCGTGGTAGGTACATAACCGACTTCTTTCATCCACTTCCTGTTCGTCGGATATTCCCCTGGTACTAATTTCCTCAACAATCAACTCTACCAAAGTGTTCTTAATTTTCTTCTTCTTAAGTCGGTTCCTCATTGCTGAGGATCGTGGCTCCTACTCCAGTTTCCATGGTGGACAAGGCTCCTCCACTCTTCGCGGTTCTGCGTTGCATGGAGAGCTGCAGACATTGACGATGTACCGGATGATTTTTCGTAATTGTACAAACCATTCAAATGTTCCTTTATTTATTATGTTCTAAACATATTACATATTTTATTAAGGGGAATAAAATAATAACTTTGTTTGTAACCTCGATTTTTTTTATAGAACCGACATTTTCGCTTAACACATATTATGTTTTGTCTCTTTTTGTTTGTATACATAAGATCTCTCAATGTATTTTTTGATCAGTTTAATTTCATACCCTGAAGATACATATGTTAAGTGAAACTGGTCCATATTTAAAAAAAAAACAAATTAATCGTAGTTTAAAACATAGTTATGGTTTTATTTCAGTTATTATGTCAAACCACAAAGTGACTGCTTTCTACCGAAACACATTTTTTTTGTATCTAACATACGCAGACCCATAAGAAAAATCAGTTCCAATATGGAAAATGTCAGTGATGATTTTTTGTTAAAATTTTTATATAAAAGTTAGATAGGTATAAAATTTATCGCTTGTCTGAATTGATCCGATGATCAGTTCCAATTTGTGAACAAAAATGACACATAAATTCAAATCAAATTCGATTTTATTGAACCAGAGATACGCAGGATGGACCGAAAACCGAAATTAACACTTTTTTTAATAATTAAACGCACGCATAATTGTTACAAAATAAAATTTCGCACGATATTTCCTCAGTGATTTCACACAAAAAGCTTTTGCTTTAGAGACGGTACGTAACGAATCGCGTAACTACGATAATTAAATACTCCAACGTTAAATAATATTGCATCAAAGTGGCTAGATGAATTCAATTACAGCTCTGCTCCCAAAAGCTAACGTGCCAATATTGATAAATAAAGGTCATTGTTTTCCGATGGGGTGCTTTTATTAAATCGCAGTAAAGTCAATTTCCTTGCGATATGAGAAATATTATGTTCCCACGACCAGTGGATTGCGGACTGGGGACTGGGGTAGGTGGGGTGGGCCAACACCCAACAGTCTTGGTGTTTGCTCGGGGAAGTAATCGAGTAGTATCGCATTGTAGGGAATATTGCATTTAACCCTCTGAACAAATAGGGGAACGCTGCCCGGAGCCAAACGAGATTAAGGTTGACTAGATTAAAAGTTGAAATTTGTTTGCTATGTCAACCGCCTTCGTGGATCGGAAGTATGAGATCCATGGTATTGGTGGGACTTGGGGCACCCTCCGTCAGCTAGTTCCTGTGATATACTCATTGTTATGAAATGTGTTATTTAGAAAATGGGAAATGTTTCGCTACCTTAGGGGCATATAGAAATCTCAGAATGTTTAACTACTATATTGAAGAAAAGTGTTATCTTGATAGAATTATTCTACTGTCTTTTAGAACTGGAATTTGCTCTATTTTTTTAATTTAGAATTGATTGATGAAACATTTCAGACAATTGCTTCAAACAGCGTGGATAATAACACAATATTTGTCTTAATTAATTAGTATTTGAAATAACATAACAAATAATTTTATAGTTGAAATGCGTATTTATTTTGTTTAAACATTTTACAGATGTCGAAATTTAGGTTAACTAACTAACTGCACTGATTCTAAATGTAAAATTTTGATCGTTTTTTAAACGGCAATGATCCTGAACCGATATTCCGCTTCGTAAATCCTGCAACTACCTTTAATATCCCGGGATTTTTCAAAAGCTAGTAAAAATAATACTTTTAGCTGTTCCCCTGTGTGTTACTCTCTGCTCTCTCGAGTTGTAATAGTGGAATACGTTTCGAAAAGTTGTAAGCAATAGTGCCTAAATAAATATGCCGTGTTTTTTCACGGGTCTGCGCTAATATTATACTAATGTAAGCCTTACACGCTACGGTCAATCGGAGAGGTGACCTGCGCAGGTCTGCCTGTGCAGGTTCGTTTCGAAAGAATTGATTTTCGATTTTGCTCCGGTCGCCTGCGCAAGTTCAAAAAACTGCCCAGTTCTATTCCCACACACGCTCCAGTCTACCTGCGCAGGCATAGACCTCTCCGGTGGACCGTACGGTGGGTGGACCGTAGTGTGTATGGCCGCCTTAAATACCCCGAAAGCAAACTCTTTTTCTTCCGTTTACCAAATGTTTATTTTCTAAGGGCACAGCGCAAAAAATACCCATCTGCCCGAAACCTACGAAACAGTGGGACTAAAGCGTCCCTAATTGGGGTAAATTGTGAGGCTGAAAGAAGTTGGAAGGAAAAGAAATGAGTAAGAGGAAGGTTGGGAAGAACATGGCTATTGAGATTTGGTCACCAAAAACGGCTTAATACATGCCCAGTCTAGCATGATTGTTTTTACTTTACCTTACAAGGCCCTATTTCATCTCTGGGGATGCTTTATGGAGGGTATTTTTAGGGATAGGAAATAAAGGACGTTCTGAGAAGGAAAAATGTATGAATCTGAGGGTCAATGTGTATTTAATGAGTATAGGACGTACGAATCCATCCCTTCCACAGCAGTGCAATGCGATGAGTCGATAGAGTCCTGTAAGAGAGGTCAAAAGTTCTCCCTCAATCAGGCTCTCCCGATCCGGCCCGCTACGCAATAGGTGGAGAGATGTATCCGCTGCCAAGACCTAGAAAAACCTTACCCAAGAACCCGGGCACCACTGCTAAGTCACCAGACGAGGCGAACCACTTGGGTTGACCTATGGCAGAGTTGTTAGTTATCCAATAAATTCCCGGGCGGCGGTACCCATACCCACCTCCCAAATTGATAGACGTATGAGTTTATTTCGAGAAGACTTATATTAAGACTTAAATTTATATTAAGACTTATTTAAGACTTAAATTTTTAAATTTTGTACCGCGATTAATTTTTGGTGTATCATACCGTTACGCCTCCTCCTGCTTTCAATGTTTCGGATATCGATGTAGTAACATCATCAGAGCAGATGTGAAGATCGTGGTGGCTATAGATGAAAAAAATGCAACACGGCATACTACCCCAAAAATAAAGAACTATTACACATTTGGTCGTGAAAATCATTTTGAAATTCAATGCAAAATACCTTTGAGGGGAATAATAACACGAACTAGTTTCTCGATAATATTATTAATAAATAATCGATCTTAGTAAAAGCTCGTTATTATTGTATTTGGTTACCACACCTATATACTCGAACCTATAACACAGTAAAGACAAAACATGAAAATTAATAGCATTAAATTGGATACAATATAATTCACACAAGTAACAAACGACGACATAATAATTGTACTTACTGTAAATCAATACGTTGGAATTAAGACAAATCTACGTAGGTAGGTGTTTATGTGGGTACATATATGGCTATATACAAGAAGGAACGCAGATTTGTTTAGCTCGGGTATTGATCAGAATTGAATAAACATCAATACCTTAATTACTAAGTATGTAATTGTTGGGGTGGTTGCAAATAATGATGAAAATATTACATAATTAATTTTCAAAAAGCAATTTTGAGAAGAATCATTTCTATGGTGCGTCGCTCAAAATGGTGAAAAAGTAGCTCAAATCTGAATATTAAAAAATTAACCTTAAAAAGGTTTCTGTAATTCTTCAGACAAGAGCTAATAATGTACTAATAGAGCGTTCAAGATCTTCCAAGAAATTCTTACCAGTATAAAAGAATAGGGAAATGTGTTTAAAAAAAACATTTGACGAAATATGAAAGCGTAACTTTTGATTTTGTAATTTGAAAAGATTAATTTTTAATTTTAAGTACCTGATTTACCCTCTTATTTTGTAAATCGGTTAAAATATATACCAGTTGTGTTTGCAATTACTTCAAGAATCTATTATTTAGCACCTTTCGCATCAAGGTTAATATTAAATAATAATAACTATTGTGAATTTGCCAACCAAATTTTGGAAACTTATCAGTTTTCTGATATAAATAAAGTGTTTATATATAAACACAACGGGTTTACAATTATTAGAATAGGAAAAGTGTGAATAGTCATTTAAATATTATTAACAATCGAAAAAATATATACTTTTAAATAGCCATCTCTTAAATGTATTTTACTTACATTTGTAATAGTTTTTTTTTTGTTTTTTGAACAACTTGTTTATTTATTTTTATTTTTAAACGTTTTTAACACAAATCATTATTAACATTTTTTTTAATATTTTTTAGATATCTTTTTTATACCTAATTGTTTTTATGATACTTTTAAGTAGTTAATCACGAATCCCTTTAATATTTTTTACCTACAATTATTATTTGTCTGTACTTGTTCGTCTTTTGTTATTTTAATTAATGTTATTCTTATCCTGACAAAGAAACCTTTTTTTTTTAAAACACGTCTATTGTGATTAAATAAGTGGTCTTCTCCAAAGTGATTGTTTTAATTTAATTTTCTTATAACACTTAGATCGCTATTTCAAGCCTTATGACCTGATATAACGAAAACACATTCTTCAAACTACTTAAGTATCTGGTCTGATGTACGCTGAAAACCTTATATGTATATACCTGTACACAATATTAATATTTTGCATTGTGTTTTCCATTCTTCCCATCAATACCTACATCTATTTAATATGTAGTTACATAATAGGTAGTTTTAGTAATTAATTTAATCCCTTTCTCCCTGTGAAGTGATGTTCCCCGCCAACAGATGTGGACTATCCAATTCCCTCAGAACTCCAAAGCAATTTCATTAATTCCGGGAACAATATGGAGAACAATGAACACAATAATATATTAACTTCTACAGTCATCAATCCATTGTCAACATTATGTTTGCTTTTTGAAACCAGGAGATGTTTATTCTCGGAACTGTATCAATAGTCTGTGTTGGCACACCATTTCTCTACCTATGTATATCAGATCAGAGATGAGAAAACTTTTATTTAAAAAAAAATTGTAATTAAAAAAATATATGTTTTTCTCTAAGAAGCCAAAAGGCTCGTTCCGTGCCGCGCTCGATGGTATAATAAAATTTACTTTATTATTATTTGGGGGGGGGGGGGGGTCGCCATATTTAGTATTTGAATTATATAAAGGTGAAAATGAAAATATTTTAATTATGTTGTAGAGCACAAATGTTTCGAATATGTATGAAATAAATTGTCAGACACATGCGGAGCACGGCCATCCTTACAAACGCTTGCTCTTTTGTTGAAAATTAAGTTAACTTTTTTTTTTAAATTAAATTTTAATTAAATTCATTAATGTTACAGCTATCACAAAATAACGTCATAAAATAAAATTTAACTTACATTTAAAAAATTAAATAGAAATCTACGATTTAAACATAAAAAAATTAAGTTAACTTATGTAACATTGCGATTCGATTATTGCAATAATACGTTGGATCTCCGCCTTATGCTCATTAATAATTCCATTTTTATTAAAACAGCTCTCTTTTTTTAACTTTTGAAGATTATTCAATGTTACATAGAATATTCATTTACATTTTTACAAACACGTCGATAGGTATTCGATATAAATATAATCGGATATATTTATCGAGACACTGCCCACCCAGGTTACAAACCAGTTCTTCGAACAATTGTTTCCAATGAAAAAGGTAGTTTCCAATATTATGATGAGAAAAAAAATGCCGTGGTAAATATTGTTAATTCTGAAATTTTAAATATGAGATTAAAAAATGTGACGTTTAAATAAGAGGTGCAATAGCCGATTTGGTAAGGTATTTGTCCCAGTAGGACGAGAGGTTCTGAGTTTCTGTCCTAGTTGCCATTTTTCTGTGTCTTACTTTCTTTCACATTTTCGTTTAGATTATTAGTGTTATCTTTTTCTTCATTAACAATATTGTTTAAGGCTTGTCGTCGTACACACTATGTGTGTAAATCCCCAAAAAAAGAAGTCGCGTGGTGTCAATTTTTTCTGGCCATTCTGATCAGCATTTCCTGACATTACATAAGGACAACAGGTGGTACTCCTGCCACTGTGGGCTTACCCCTGATACCCACGAGGGCACTCAATAAATCATTCTTCGACAATAAAATTATATTACATTTTGTTACGTTATTTACATGAAAGGCTCGAATCTATATTTGAACTGCAAAATTAATTAATATTCTGCATCTAACATGATTATGAATACTTCGTACGTATCTTTCCCTAAATTATTAAATCTGCCTGATGTTTATAAACTCGTTTTGAATTACTTAAAAAAATGAACCCTGCTCGTAATTATTACAGAATTTTTAACAACAACACTAAGGAAAGCATCTCGTCATAATTGCAATGTGTGCAACGCTTAGCCTTCTGCCTACCCGGTTGATACACCTAATAGTTCGAAATCTATTACTTCTTCAAACTTCGCAAAATTACTTTGTGGCATCATTAATTATATAATGAATAAAAGATCACTTTGTATAAACCACTATATTATAAACAATATCTACATGTTTCGATAACAATGTTATCGTCATCAGGATATGTTAATTTAAAGAAAAATAAATAACAAACAAGTATACACAAATTAGAATAAACTATAACATAGACAAAATATGAAAGAGTAGATTTTTAGATTGTAGAATTTTTTTTTTTTTCCTTTTTTTTTAGATCTTTTGTTTATCTACACGTTTTATTAACAACAAAAAATTTATTTTTAAATAATAGCATTTCAAATTTAATAATTAAAAACGTGCCAAAAAATGAACAGCCAGCTTTTTATACAAATAACAAATTAAAATATTATATATTAAATAATAAGGATAAATGTGATTTTTTTAACAAATCTGGGGTTAATAAATTAATTTGTAATGATTGTAACTTTTTTATATTGGAAAAACTTCTAGATATTTTTACATTAGAGTTAAGGAACATATAAGATGCTTAAATAATAATTATTATTCTGAATTTGCCAACCATGTTTTGGAAACAAGTCATTCTTTTGATATTAATACAGGTCTTAAAATTTTACATACCAACACTACGGGCATACAATTGGATAATTTAGAAATTTTATAAATTAGAAACAGCATTAATAGTAAATGAAATATTATAAATAACCAAACATTTAAAAAAAAAATAGCCATATTTTAAATTTATTTCCTTATTAATACTTACAATAATTATAATTATTTATTTTTTTATTTAGACTAATTATTTTAATTATTTGTTCATAAAAGTTTTTTATTATCTAAATGCAATTTTATTTTTCCTTAAATAATTTTTATATTTAATTTTGTATAACTATTTTTATGATTTTTAAGCAATTAATCACCTCTACTCTTTAATATTTTGTCTATGTTATAGTTTATTCTAATTTGTCTATACTAGTTTGTCATTTATTTTTCTTTATATTAACATATCCTGATGAAGATAACATTGTTATTGAAACATGTAGATATTGTTTATAATATAGTGGTTTATACAAAGTGATCTTTTATTCATTACGAAATCTATTAAATTATTTCTCCTTATATTTTCTCCTAACAAAGGTTGGCTAACATCAGAACAATAATAAATCTTTCTTGGGCTGAACCACATTCGCACCGACAACGTAAGTTCATGTCGAAATCATGGAGTACAACGTCTTCCTCTAATTACTCTAATACGTGTTTAATGAATCTTCCCATGGATTCATTCCCTATAGAATTCACATTACCATTTATAATTTTATTCTACCTCATGTACCTGCTTAAATCCATGAATCTGTTGATATAACCTTACATTTAAACTTTTTTTAAATGTATCTACCAAGTTATTACATAAAATTAGCTCACTAAAACCTCTGTGCACGCCACTAGTCAGCAAACTTATGACAAATATAAGATTTTTAAGTTTAACTGTATTATTTATTTTATTAGCTTTTTATTTGGAGCAAACGGCGGGTCGAATTTTTCAATCTTAGCGCTCTAGCTCACTAAAACCTCTGTGCACGCCACTAGTCAGCAAACTTATGACAAATATAAGATTTTTAAGCTAATAAAATAAATAATACAGTTAAACTTAAACACCAACTATAGCCAGCTACTCCAGTAATTGTATTTTTAAGAAATGATTGTACTCAATTTTTTTTTCAGAATCCAATCTTTGACTCCGATATGTCAAAAAAATATCAACTGAATATAATATTTAGTTCTGCGTACCATTAGAAAAAAATTTAAGTTATTTTCAATTACTGTCAATTTAAATTAACATCTGAGGCTGAATTATTCTGTTATTAGTCGCAGAACAGGGGTACACTGGGCTCATATTTACACTACTGTAAGTGATTTTGAAGGAATGCGGAATGCGTCTACTTATCATTGGATATACACTATTTTCAATACTTAAAATATACTTCAAGATACATCCTTTATTTGAATAACTTTAAAACATATTTTTTTCATAAATCATTTTTTTGCCTTGGTTCAAAGTTAACTTTTTTTTCCAAACTTTTTTCCATTTTTTTGCCTTTAATGGTGTAAGAATAAAAAGCTTTACGAGTCTTCAATCCAATTTTAATATGATATTATTGCTGTCTCTTTTGTACTCGTACATGGAAAAAAAATCACCACCAACTATAGCCAGCCACTGCAGTAATTGCATTTTTAAGAATTTATTGTAATTTTCGTCAATTTTTTTTTTCAGAATCCAATCAACTTTTTTTTTTTTTCTTTTTCAGAATTTTTTTTTTTCAGAATCCAATCCTTCAACTCCTACCTATATAAATCTTTAAGTACGTGCCGACTATAATATTTTCGTAAATGCATTCAATTAGCTTTTACACATTATTAGCGGGAGTTAAAATATGCGTATAGGGTGAATTACGCTAATTATCCCCATTATTAAACTGTTATTCTCCACTGTCTGGAAAATCCCAAGTCCGAGTATTATTGTTATGTACTTCAATTAATAATGTTATGCCTAATGTTTGGGTTTCTCCTTCAATTTTTATCAGGTTCGGTGTCATTAGAGATTTTAATGATTCTAAGTTAACGTTAATCACCTAAACAGTTTTCCCAAATATTTATAAACTTAGGGTTACTACTTACTGGAAATTACATTTTGTATCTATGTTAACCAGTGGTGTGCCGAATGTGGCCGCATATGCTTGAAATATTGTCACCCGGATGACAATCGGCACTCAAATGATTTTAAATTACATTATAAATATTTAGTTATCACTGTATTATTATCTTTTTTTTTTAAGAATTATAATCTATAAAATACAATACTTAGCGCCCAAGATACATGCTACTTTTTATAAAGCATTAAAAATCATTATCAACATTTCAACTAATAAGAATAAACAAAAAATAAGTGGTATTTCTTATTAATACTTAAAAAAAACATCAATGAACTGCCAAATGGTCGAGCGCCGAGAGCGATGTCGCGCCAAATCATCAAAATCAGCCACTGTGCGCCGTTTGCTCCAAATAAAAAGTATTTTGTATGTTTCTTCCAAATTTTTATGTAATAACTTGCTAGATCATTTAAAATAAGTATTTTATAACGGAACAAGTTTAAATTTAAAGTTACATCAACAGATTCATGGATTTAAGTAGGTACATGAGGTAGAATAAAATTATAAATGGTAATGTGAATTCTAATAGGGGCATCAAAATAAATCATCTGTGTCCAAAAGTCACTTTCTTAGATCATGTTTAACTTTAGCGATATAAATGGTTTTAAGTTTACTTATTAAAACTTTGCAAATATACTTTGTGGTATCATTTTTAAATAAATTAAAACAAATGACTTATTGTAAAAACCACTATATAATCAATATTATCAACATGTTTCGAAAACCAAATTTTCTTCTTCAGGATAAGATTAATATTTAAAGGTTTAATTATTAATTGTCACTAGTAGTTTATTTGAATAGGCTGGGTATAATATACTCGTATTATAGTGTAAGGTCCTTTCACCATAATTATTGGTGCGTTTTGCAACCACTAATAATTTATTTTCAATGAATCTTGTATTATCTTGTGTTTGCCTTTACAAAAATCAGACAATAATATGACACTTTTGTAATATTAATTTAATTTTACATCTGTGTGAACTTACAATATCTGTAATATTGGTACACAGATAATAATATTATGCAATATGTTGTTTTTTAGTACGATGTTAAAAGCAGCATCAAATAAGGTAGATCATCAGCTCAACAAGATGTTCCACAAATTTGGATGATGCGAAGAGCCAAAGGCTATAAAGATATAATTTTCTGAAATGAGTTAAGCCAGAAATATTTAATGACCATAAAAAGATCACATTTGATTGCATTGACCGTCTGTCGTTTTATTAAAACATGTGATTCGGCTTATTACAGAAAACTTTTCAAAAACAAATTACTTTGTGATTTGAGGTCTCAGGTGATATGATTTAATTACGAAATGATTTCACATGGTTTGTGTATGACCAAATAGATAATAAAGAAAGTTTTATTTCAAAATTTTACAAATCAGCAAATTTCGTGAATTGAGTGGTTTTTGGAATAAAAATGTTTTTTTTTTCGTTAGGTTCGTCGTAGATGATAATGAATATCTATTTTTATTTTAACCTCAAATTTAAATAATGAAGATAATATAGAGACTCTCAATCGAAAATTTAAAACAAAAAAAATCAGAAAAGGATATGGTCAGGATGTCAGGAATTCATCCTAAACTTGCAAATGTCGCTTGTTAAATTCATTAATTAATTAATTTTCATCCTAGACTTGCAGAAAGGATGTCGCATATTAAATAAAATGGATAAAGATTTATCCAGACACTATCTAGAGAGCATTTAGTTCGGGTTTGAATCTTGCAATCATACATTAAGATAGCAGCCAATAATATACGCGTTAAGAAAAATGAAAATAATTTGTTAATTGTTTTTGTGTTTAATTCGTGTGATTGAAAATAATTTGGGTGGTTCTTAGTTGAAGTATGATACAGTTAAAAAATACCGAATTTGATATCGACACCTTGGCGCAGTGGTTAGCGCGTGCGCCCGGAAAGCGAGAGGTCCTGGGTTCGAGTCCCAGAGGTGTCAATATATTTGTCTGATTTTTCTATTTCCAGATTTTCGATTGAGTTTCGCTTATATTGTCTTCATTTGATTAAATATAAGTGGATAAATGTATCCAAGACACTATCTACGTATTATTTAGTTAAAAAGATGAATTTTGCAATCATAAGTAAAGATAGCTTTTAAAAAGATCATAAATAATGAGCTATGTTAAGAAAAATATAATGTTGGTTGTTCTTAGTCGAATTATGATACAGTTACATACGATTGAAGGGAATAAGGTCCCATTAGCTTAGTACTAGAGGCTTAGTCCAAATCTAAGGTCCTGAGTTCGTTTCCTAGATGTGATCGTATAATTCTCCGATCTTGTAATTCAAATTTTCAATTGAGAGTCGCTAATATTGCCTTAATGAATTAAATAAAATGTATGTCTTGATCTGGTACGTCGCGCGAAGAGTTGATTTAGAAAAGTGGCTTTGACAGTAGGTATTCAGTTTCTGACCATAATAATACATTTTCTGACTATTTAAAAAGACATAATATTGTTTGCCCGATATATACTGTGTCTTTAACTGCTCCAGGAAGATATTAACAAAACAGTAAGAACGGTTCATTTGTACAAACGTATCATCACTGTTATTATTAATCGTTCCATCATTCGTTTTGTAATAAATTACCAGTCGATCCATCGCACAATATTCCCGAGGCGTAGCTTTAGTTCGAAGCTGAATGCATTATATTTTAAATTAGAATTTTAAATGCCGACAAGTGGTACTGCCACAGATTCAAGTTGAAGGAATCCAAACGGTTGCGGAAGATGGAATATCCAACATATTAGAGGTCACATTATGACATGTGTACAAACAGTATTTTTTTAAATATACTGATTTACACAATGTACAGGGTAACCGAATGATCCAAATTCTTAGCGTATTCTAAAATGGATGTAAAATTTTGCTTTTTTTTTGTTTGCTTATAAATTAAAGATTATTTAATTGAGTTCAGTGAAAGTTAGTCTGAGATTTTGTTTTTATGATAAAATAACAATATGTGCTGCATTGGCGTTTTTTAAAAGAAAGTCAAACTTTCCCGGGTTACTAATTAACCAACATTGTTGGAAAATCTCCTACTTCCACTACAGTTAGTGGAAAATAGTGCTTATGTCGTGATGGAGGACTTAGTCAGCCGAGGAATCGAACACGCGACGCCCAGGTGGAACCCAAACGCGATGTCCACTCAGCCACTGACCGGCCAAACATACAAAGTATATAACGGTCAAACACAGGAGTTATTTAAATAATACGAGTTTTGCGATGGGGACATTTAAAAATAGGCTCGTATATTGCAAGTCGCGCGTCGCGACGCGACGCATAGATTTTAATGATTTAGGCGGCCAAAATTATTTTTGGGGTTATTTTAGTTCTAAGTTCAATTAAAATAAAGAAAAGGTATATATTTATAAAAACAAGCATATATTTGTCAGATTATAAAGAACAGTAATATATTACAGAGCTATATTCACTAAAAAATACAAATGAATGGAAACAGAATTTAACAAGTTTTCTTTAAATATAAAATTAAATTAAAAATCGGTATCTTCAGGTCCAGATGTGTTTGGGTCAGCAGGTAATAAAAGTTTAACCGTTTCGGGTAGAAATGCGTTACGTGAAGGTTTTCTTATTTTTTGTCTCACGCAACTAATGAAGGGATCTGAACATAACAAAAGCCTATAATATACATCTAAGTTATATTCTTCCCTAGAAAACTTTCTGGCAAAGTTTAGCCGGTACGATCGGAAATGCTTGTTCCGGGCTTCTGCAGCTTCTTCCGATAGCTGTCCAATTGGAAGGAGCCCCGAACTGTTTATGATTTGGCTTCCATTTACCAATATCTTGTGCATAGTAGGCGTCATTGGGTGCCAACCATACTGTTCTACGTACAATTTTGCTGTGTCGTATGCAAACTTATCATGTTTTTCAGCATCAATTTTATGGCCACTAGAAATAGTTTCTAAAATAACCTTGAATCTGTAAATCAGTTCAAAGTTAATACCTGTGATGTCTGAAGCCAATTCGGGGTGAACAATAACTTCATCACCTACGGAGGCCCTTATTTCTTCCGTTTTTCTTCTTTTATTACGCTCACTTAGTTCCCCAAAAGACTTGGGTGGTCGAACTTGCGAGGAGGCTGATTCAATGGGAATCTCGAATGTTCCCTCTAACCATGATTGGTTTATTTTCAGGAAAACATCTTGGTGTTTATTTGCCTTTGCCCACCGTTGCTTAATTTGTGATTTTACATAAAAAATCTTTTTTTAAAGTCTTCTTTAGCCTCTTTGTTGTGCCCATAGCGGATAAGGAGAAAATTCTCGTAATAGTCAAGTTTTTCATTTAAAGTTGGTAAATTTTTACTCTGTAGTTGGTCAAATATGTATTGACGAGTCACAACTTTAGTACCCGAGGTAGTAGGTAGATCTGAAACAAATAAAAAACAATTTTAATACAAAATATCGCACACTCAATATTTACTATATTTGACAAAGAGCCCTTCAAAAAAACTTAGCTCAAAAAAGCGCGATTTTGCGCGGCTATTTCTTATGGAATTAGTTAGTTACATATACGAACTATATAGTATAATTAAAATTAATACAGGGACGGACTCATAAGTACATTAAAAAAGAACTCGAATTTAAATATATCTAAAAAAATAAATTTTGGACAGAGTGATGTTTGTCGTGTTAAAAATGAATGACAGAGAATGTTAATAAAAATTTTCTGTAACGGAAACAAATTTTTCTTACCTGTATTATCGCAATCCATCACAGTTAAAACGGAAATATTAGCTTGAAATGAATAATGCACTTTGGAAAGTTATAAGTTTATGAGAGCGCCGAGACCCGACATGTACACACTTGTTCACTATCGAATTCCGACTGATCAAAGTCGACTCCTGCTCTTCAAAGGTGGGGGGAGGGGATGTTATATTGTACACAGAACTGTTGACTCACTAATTGTATAGATACCTTACCTTTATATTGATTTTAAAAATAATACTTTTGGCCGTCTAAATCATTAAAATCTATGTATGTGCGACGGTTCGATAATAAAAAGTTGAAGGGAGTTGGGAGTTGTTTATTTTTTGAAATAATATGATTTTGTTCATAGAGCCTATTTAACATACATAAATATTATCCATATTTCAGCGTCTCTGTTTATAATAATCTGTTTATAATATGAAACTGAAAGATGCGGACGGCCTCCGCGGTTGAGGAGTAAGATTCTAGACTACCAATCTGAAGGTCGCGGTTTGAATCCCGGCGAGAGCAAATACTTTTGTTTAATTAATTTGTGTTATTCCACAATTTATTCATTTAAAATTATATATCTACAGCATATTTGCAGCCCGTTCTAGAGTAGTAGATACTCTCAGTATTGCCCTGGTGCAAGACCACAATAGAGAATTGAAACGTTGCTGGAAATGGCTTTAGACATATTCGGTGATCAGATATGAATAGCCAGGCACTCTCCATCTTCTTCTTCCCAATCTCTTTACACACTTACTTCTTGATAACACTGACTCCAGGTGGGACCAGTTGGGACTCTTGTGCGGTATTCACATTAAAAATATGCGTTTTTTGCAAGTTGAGTGTGTATCACACATTCACCAATTAGTTTTTCCTACATGCCTTCAGAAATTTGGCGTATTTTTAAAATTATTTCCGCTTTACAATAAAATGCAAATAATTGGAATATTTATAACCATATCGGAAAACTAAAAGCTGTTTTTGTAAGGTGATGAAATACGATTTACAATTTCATAACTCGAAATAAACATATTATTTGTTCATATGAAGCAGTTACTTTGTGATGTGACATTATAATTTAAAATAAAACAATAACTTTGTAAACACCACTTTTATTTTTTTTTACTTTATGCCGACTGGGTTTCGCTACAACCGTACAAGAGATTGTACTGCCCTGAAGAAGCTACGGTTGTAGCGAAACCCGGTCGGCATAAAGTATAAAAAATAAAAGTGTTGTTTACAAAGTTATTGTTTTATTTTAAAAAACATATTATTCTTGAAATATAAAAATTTTGAATGCAAACAGAAAAAAAGTTTTAGTAATGGATCACCTCACGTTTTTCCTAACTAAAATTACTGACAACATAAAAAAAACGCTTACCTACATAATTTATTAGACAAATGTATTATGAACCTTATTGTCGGCCCATTTTTTTGTCGTTCCGTATAAAAATAATTAAAAAAATTTAATTTTTTTTGATACTGCGATTCAAAACGTTGTTTTCATTATGTATGAAATTTTTACATTTTAGTGGTTGTTTTTTAAACTTTAATATAAGGCATGGAATTTTGCCTTTCTAACATGTTAAGAACATAAGTATTTCTCACTATGACAGTAAGGGAGTTACAGCGATTTATATGAGACCTATGTGAGCTGGGAGAAAATTTATAGTAATGACAACAATGAAAAAAGTTATGCCAACCATTAATATATGTGTAGGTATATGCGTAGGTGCTTTCCACACTTCCGTGTTTGTATTATAATGCGCGTAGATAATTTACTACATTTTGCCCCAAGATAGTCAGATTAGAATTTTTATTTCCACCACTTTCTAGATCAGCTAACGGTGATTTTGGCCAGAACATGCCATATTCTCTCACGCTCTCTTTGCCTAGTGGAAGTAGGAACTATTCAGTGTAGTTGTGGGCTTATTTATGACTCCAGTAATGGAAGTCATTTAAAACAATAACTGCGAAACGTAACATTGCAATATTATTTATGTACCGACAAGTATTGTAGACTAAACAGCCTCATCGCTCACCACTCAATCCTCACTGTTCACTAGTGGAGTGATGGCGGCAGTTTACTGTTAATAGAATTAGGTACCTAACTAATGCCTAATGGTTATTGATCATCTGAAGTAGAATAATTCCAGTTTTAGCTATGCAAAAAAAAAATAGTTTGTTTATTTTACATTAGCTCCATAAGCCCCAGGGCCAATGCAATCTTTGGGGATGCTGTGTTGAGGTTTTTTTGAGGAAAAGAAAAAGTTCTGGGTAGGAAAAAGGAATGAGGGGAGGGTGGGAATCTGGGGTTTAGTATCTAAGGGAGTGGCGGATGTATAAATCAATCCCTGTCACTGCGGTGCAAGGTGATGTTCTGAGAAGAGGTCAACAAGTCTCCTTCAACCAGTCTTTTCCGATCCGACTTGCCATGCAGCTGGTGGGCAGATGCATCCACCGCCAAGAGCCGGACAAACCTTACCACATGAACGCGGGCACTCCTGCTTAGTCACCAAACTTAGTCAATAACTTGGGGTGACATATGGCAAAGGTATTTGTTATCCAATAAATGGTTCGCACCCGCTTGCCAAATTGTATATTCTGAAGAGTTGGTTTTATGATGTATCTTATTCATTCGATGAGATATAAACTTTAATTTGACTTAATCATTTTCTGATGCGGTGTATCTCATGATATTTTCTTTCTCTATTTCGGTATATTTCCTTGCCTGTTTAAATGAAAATACTACCGTTATCAGCGGTCTCTTCATCCACATTTTTAACATTGATATTTCGGGGTTTATTTTTGTTTCAGTACACCTAATAAAATCGTCCTTTAATTAGGTACTGCTTTTTCTTCTGAAAAGTATGATCGTTATACCCAAACAACCTTCAAAATGTGGTTCAACAACATTATTAAAAGAACAAAGACTTATGGAGTAGTACGTGTACAGAGAATAATGGCTCAGCCATCAAGGTTATATATAATTCCTTGAAAGGACTAAAGCCTAAGGCTGATATTATTATTGTAGTAAAGCTAAGATACAGAATATTTAAGCATTATGAAACATTATAATAAATATGTGAATAAAGTTGATAGTAAATATTTTTAATGACCAACTACAAAAACAAATCCTTTTTTGGTTTATCCGATATTAAAATAGATATTTTATGCTGGTTAGTCGTATACGAAGAAAGGTTAAGTTATTCGATTCTTAATGATTTTATTAAAAAATGGATCATTGTTTATCTTCCATCGCATACTTAGCATTCGCTGAATATATACAATAGATGATTCGTATATTAATAATGATTACAGAATTTGAGCTCTTGTACAAACAAAGCAATGGAGGCTGTGAATCCAATTTGAATTTCAATATGATAATGCCTGGTCCACGGGGGTAAATTATTATTATTGTGCTTGAGGAGAGAAGTGGGTAAGCAATAAGCATACACGAAGTTAAGTACAGTGATAGATTGTGGACGTATTATTAAACCGGATTAGTTCGCCTAGACAAAATATTATTTAGAAATGGTATAAGTTTCGTATACTGTTTAAAGGATGGGTGAGAATTATGAAGGATTACGAAATAAACTAATCTAGACATAATTATTATTATAAATTATTTCGAATAAACACGTACCCTTCTTGTTCGTGCACAGAACACCTACACAGGCAAGAGTCGCGTGTTATTTGTCGCCAGTGTTATTGTACACAATTTGGTTTTTTTTATATGGTACGAGAAAAGCAAAATATGGTGATTTTAGATGCTTTTAGAGAGTGATTAATAAACTGTTTATATGGGGCTGCGCAATAAGGGGATTTTATTTTGTTTTTCAATGTTTGCATTTAGACTATTTGGTCATTTTAGTAAAAAGAATCTCCTCCGAAAGGGGCGTCGATAGAAATATCTACCGGGTTTCAGATGGTAGATATTAGCGACCATTGATTGTGATGGTTAGGTAAATCAAGTAAAGACTTTAATTCTAATGATTTGGTTTATTAATAAGAAAATAAATTTCAAAAATGTTGTAACTCTGAGGGCCAAAAGAAACAAAAATGTTTCCACCATTCCCATATAAGACAGAAAATTATATACACCTTGATACCTATTCTAGTTAAATGTATCAATAGATTAAAATGTCGTCAAACAACAGACAGAGATAAAAATATATTATTTTGGTCATTTCACTCGAGCAAGCAATTTTTTTTCAGAGTAGTATTTCAAATTAGACCAGTCATAACGTCTAAGGAGCCTTGCATTATGAATGTTTGGACTGCACTCGACGTCACAGCAGCACAAACAATTTTACAGTTGAATAAAAATTCAGATTTTCTATCTTTCCATTTCGGGCACAAGTACCCACATATTAAAGCACGAACATTGTCATAATTATAATGATGATTGTTTGTAACCTTCCCATTGAGACAGCTACACAACACACATTAGTACCAGGGGCCACTATTATCATTATAAAAATTGAGCCTTTAACCCGATGTAGCCCATTGAAATCAATTTACAAATGAGATCTTGCGGAATTTTAAAATTTTGGTTAGCTTAGTAATGATTGATTATGTTAAAATTTCAATAATACTACAAACGCACTTTTACTAATTCTTTTGTAAACCTTTTAATTTGATGACTTCTGGGTAAACTTAAAATAATTCATAATCAGCTCATTCATAGGTGGCAGTATTTCAATTACTTTAGGGAAAACCCCTTTTTTATTTTTCAAGTAATGCTGTAAAATTTTAAGTTGTATTATATATTTTGCGCCCGTAAACGCACAATGTGAATATGAATAAATAGTTTTGCTAGTATAAACAACCAATTGTTTTGTTGTTATTTATTCCGTGTTGCGCTACTTCCTACTTTAGCCAACGCTTCGGACAGCGTTACAGTGTTTATCATCAGGGCAGGTGTGTAATGGAGGGCAAAAAAGGAGGTCGCGCAATACGACATAACCACTTAGTTGTGTCACAACTATTTGAAGAAGTGAAAATATTTTTAAAACCGTTGATAATAATGGTCATGTTAGTGTTAAAGCAGTAATAAGTCACTTGATTGGCAGGTAGGCTCGCTGTAGAATCACACACTCGACTGTAGTTAACGTTACCAGGCACAGTTACAAGTTGACATGTGTTATGCGTTATGTGGGGCAGTAAGGTGAGATCATATCTCCGTACAGACACAGACTTGTAGCTGTCAAGGTGGTATTGTTATTTAAATGGCTCATATTTAGCACAGAATTGATGCTGGAACAGGAACTTGGTGAACAAACACAAATAATCCACGTGGTTATTTATAAAATAATTTAGATTACTACTTTATCGCTCGTCTGCTATAATTTGCACTTGTCAAATCCAATTTTTAAAATTAAAAGTTCATTGAATATGAATAATTTTATGCACTACCCAAGTTACAATTTAAAATCACGCATGCACCGATAATCGAAATTAGAATATTAAATCGCGGGTTTTTCTTAATTATGTTATTACTAGCTGGCTCCCGGCATGCGTTGCAAGGCCAAATTTAAAGAAATAAATTGTTTCTCCATGCATGTCCATTCCCGTGCGTCCCTGTTCCCCTTCCACCTTCCCCGGTTACCCTCTCCCGCTACCCCGTCCAGGAAACCCCCCTCCCGCGTTCCATATTTTTCAGTCCCAGTACATTCAGTTCTCAAACAGCTTGCGTGACACCTATTACAATTTTTTTATTCAAATATTCATTTTTTTATATTATAAGAACTATCAATCAAATTTGGTACCTAACATTCTGTACCTGACAATTCTTTTGTTTAAAAAAAACAGCTGCCAGCTAAATTTACATCCATCAAACGCGCGAACTGTCAAACGTACGAAGTTTAAATAGTCGTTAAGTTTTCTGAAATTATCCAATTTACTGCGTAATTTTATTAATTTTTATTCCATAAGAACTTTCTGCGAAGTATTAGTAAACTTTAAAAAAAGATGAATTGAATGGGTATAGTCGTTCTGAAGGTATGGCGTGACCAAGAGAAACAGGGATTCATTGTATATATATGAGGTGAATACTATTAAAGTCAATAGATACGTTACTACCCAGATATGAAAAGGAAATTAACCGTATTTGGAAAATCCTTGAATTGAAAAATACGAGAGAGCGTTTCTTGACAATAAGAATGCCAGGAGAAAATATAATTTATCTTTGATTAATTATTATAAATTTTTGTTTTATTTTGAAATCCGTAGCATTCAAAATAAATACGGATTTAAAATTTGCAAAATGATTTCTAAAAATGCTTCTTTTACATAATAAACCGTATTTTGGGGCTTATATTCTATAGGTAGTACTGTAAGTACCAACTGAGAATGGTTGTCTTTCGAACCCCCAAAAAGCTTAAGCCCATTAAATGTAACGGAGTGAAAAGAACATTTTCATAATGAGTCTATTGCAGGAAATGTTGAATTTCTATAGGGCGAGCTTTCAGTTACACAATTTAGCTGCAGAGCTTTTTAATGCCGAAGCTCGATTAAAAAAAGAGTTGGATGGAAAAGCCTTTTCATGGCGCAAAATCCTACAAAATGTACCCTTCGCTCCGCGTCTGGCACGTCTTGTATATGCAAATCTAAGCTTATTTACACTGTGTGGGTATCTGGGAATTCCATGAACATGAAAGTACTCTTACTTCCACATAATCCGCTTTACGTATGAGCTTTTTATTACATATTATTTATTTAAGGGTAAGGTTTATAAACCCTCTTATATATAACTAGAGGGGGATGTTAAAGCAAATGGATGAGAACGCTGACCATTATATTATAGCAAACAGTTATAATTTTAAGGGCAATATTTTACGAATATTTGCGTTTATGTAAAGAAAATATCTGAACCATAATAATTATATGAAAGTAATTGAACAAAACGGTTTATTACCAAGCAGAATATTCGTCAATATAAATCCCTCCCATCAGTTGTGGGATTTGAAGACAGACTGCACTTCATGATGTGGTGAGTGGAAAGTTAAATGCGGGACCCCCATCACCTGCATCACTGCATAGCCTCCGCAGCGCCATTATGTTGCTGCATTTTGTAGATTTACTCTCTCTCGCCTTGTCAAAACTTCGTAAAGCCATTCCGCGTCGTATAAATAATACTTACAGGAGTAGGTACATATTTTTATTTCTGTCGGTAGTCCATAAAGTTCTTGCCTCTCATACATATATATCTCCATGGAACATAGTATAGATTGTATAGATTATATTTCAGTTTCTTAATGTATTTTTATTTGCATTAATTCAACCCAATTTCTGTTTCCCCCGGGGCCTTTTTTTCATTGGGGATGCTGCGTGGGTGGTATTTATAAGGAAAGGGAGATGTGGTGAATGTGAGTATTGACAATGCAAGGAGATCATTTCACAACCAAACTGTTGACAGAAAAACAAATCACAAAAATGACCCATTCTCTTGCGGATCCGTCCGTTTACAGATTTTGTCATTCGTTTTACATTTGCAGTCAAGTGTTTTACGGTGTCCAGGAGTTACAGAACAGATGTATTTAAAAGCATTTATGTAGGGTTAGCAAAGAAGGCAAGTATTTTTGACTATTTTAGTATCTCGAAGCTCTGTACGCCCTGCTTCTGTAAAACTAATCCCAACTTCGAAGAAATAAAAACGAAAACCATATTTTTAAGCCCAGTAAAGAAACACACCAATTTAAGGGAATTGTGATCTATTTGTCTATTGTCTATTTGCCCAAGGTGAAATTAGTGTTATCCTCGAATGACGTCGATCAAATAATTTAATAATCAGAAATTATTTTTTGATCAATAGGTAATATGAAGTGGCGTCAATTTTTTAATCAAATTAGTACGAATGGATTGGAAAGAAAGAGTTCAACCGATTTTCTGTGTAGTGTCTTAGCTATGTTAACCTTCTCTCATTTAAGATACTTGGACGAACTAAACTTTCCGCATTAAATAACGAATCGCATGACTTCACACTTAAAAATCATCGTTAAGTAAATAATAATATTGTTTACATTTCTTTCAATCTTCTACACCCGTGTGTACCTATAAGGTCTAAGGAAGGGAGAAGTAATTTATTATGTGCCAATCTCTTAGATTTGTCTACCCACATGGGAAGAGTGGCTTGGTTGTGTGAACGTATGAGCCAATAAGATTATAAAATCGATGCCTTTTTTCCTTTTCTTTTTCGCAAAGGGTAAACATATTAAATGTAGCGTTGAGCTCCGCAAATTATTCCTATGGGCAGCATAAACTGTTTGCACGGAGAAAAAATGAGATTTGAATATACAAACAGAATTTACGGAGCCAACAAGAATACTGATGAAATTGTTCAGAACTTTTTTTAGAGAAACTACTTTTCTTATTTTTTGTATCTGCGCTTGAATGTTTGGTCACAGTTAAAGCTTCTTAAGAAAAAAACCTACCTATTTCAATTGCATAAGAAATTTTAAAATGTTTTCATGCACAAATAATACATTTTTCTTTTTTTGCCTATTCCAAGCAGTCTGGAATTGGTGGCAGCAATAATTTAACAAGTTTGATTAAAAATGAATTGTTTATAATAAATTATTATCGCTTCTTCATAAATCATTCGCTCGGGTTTGCAAGTCATTTTCTGTTAAGAACAAATATAACTGATGTGACTCAAACCATACATTTTGTCATTACTAACCCCTTCTATGGTAATAATATTTTAATTGTTTTCTTTGTTTATCCCTCTCTTGATCCTGATTATATTTATTATATAAATGTTAATAAAGATGAATAAAAAAATGATTACATTAAAAAATGAATTAGGTACCTGTAAAAGGGTAGATGTACCTACGCAAATTGCAAATGTACAGGTAAATGTAAAACAATCAACTGATATACAGGATTTTAAGCGATGTACTTGACCTACTTCAACCAGTAATTCATGACATTTTTGGAGTACAAAAATATAAATGAAATTTTGGCCTCCGGTGACATTTAGTTTTATTTTTTTTTCTTAAAAATCAAACAAAAAAAAAATCCACCGATCTTCCCTGATCACTCAGCCGAGTAACCGACCAAGTCCTCACCCCGTCTCCTAACTGTCCAATACCTACTTAGAATTGTTATAGGAGACCAAAATATCAAATGCATTTTTATTCCAAATAAAAATAAAATATTTTTTACCGGGGCAGACGTTTATATAGTTCAATAAGAAAAAAATGTATAAATGATTTTTGTTAATTTTTTATAAATAAATTTTACTGGTCGCTGCCATTAATAGTTTCGAAAAATATACGCTATTCGGTGCAATAATTCCAACGCTTCAGACCAATTAAACCAAACCTGCTAAACCTCTTCTGACCCCCGTTTTATTATTGTCAACAATATGAAATGATTTCGTGATTTATTTTTGGGTCATTATGCCGTGTTACGCTACCTCCTTCTTTAGCCAACCTTTCGAAAAGCAATTCAATATCCATCATCAGATCAAATGTAAAATCAGAGCCACTAAATAAATCACAACTATTTTGAGTTAATTACGTAGAAATATTTCACATCACAGACAGCCAATATTATTATACTTAATTATTTTGAGTATGTGAGTTATTTTACAAGTACATAGTAGTTATAAAATAATTGGTACCAGCACTCACAAAGCTACAGAAATAGTAAGTAAGGTGCGACTTTGTCCAGACCACAAAAGTTGTAGTTTGGCGCGACGGTAGCGACTTTCACTCCTATTCAAGTAGGTACTCTACTAGGTACCAACTATGCAAATAAAACGATAAAGGTAAAGTATGGTCCACGACACTTGCTCTAAATTGTTGCTGCGACAAAGTCGAAACCTGCAACAAGTACCCTGACTAGGCCCTAGGAAATACTGAATTTAAAAACACGTCATGAAAAAACATTCTTTATACAGTATATCTTCGTACAAGCACTTTACACTATATTTGTTTTATTAGTATTTATCGTGTCACTCAATAATAACATTCCATGCTATCTTCAACTAGAGAATGTTGTGATGTTTTGAATAAGTATTCAGATCATTTTTTTACATTAACATATTATACTAATTTCCCCCAGGTCGTATGTCATATGTCGGATTTCCGTGTGGAGTGTCTTTAGAGCACTTGAAGAGACCCATGTTGTAGGAGAGGGAAAATTTAGATGCCGGTAACTGATTCCACAACCGAATTGTTGAATTCAAGAACGAGTAGTAGAAACAACCCATTATCATAGTTTTCGTTAGCTACGTGTTCAGATCTAAAAATTAGGAACCGTTATTTGATGAAATCAGTAAAAATCACACAGATTTGCATAGAATGGAAGAAAGTGCATTGAGTTCCTACACAAATAATTGAAAAAAAAATGGATATAAAATATAATTGAGAAAAAAATGTACAGCCATGTAATTAATTAGGAGGATGGCAAATTATTAATACGGTGGAGTTCCACCAAATATAAACAGGTGACAAAATAGATATTCTATTGTATAACTGATTTATGGTAGATGTTACGTACTAGAACTACTCGTTTCAAAATCCTTTTTAAATGTAGTAATGCGGGACTGAGCTTTTCAAACTCTCGTTTGTACGTACCTAGATAACATGAAGTAAGTAAGTAATAGGTACGCAGATGTGGCGAATATATATAACTTCACGGAAGGTAGGTACAGGAAGGCTAAACCATCATATCTTTTCCATCAATATTAATTTAAGGTAAGTCGTCTTTATTTATTTATTTATTTATTTATTTATTTATTTATTTAACGCCCAGAGGGCTTTTACAGTAATACAGATATAACAGATGATTTTTCAACAGATAGAGAAATGATAAGAATAAAATTAGATAAAAATGCACACAAGTCACAAAAATACAAAAATACAGCGATTTGATAAGTTTACAAAAATATTATGTTTAGGAATAGTTTTGGAACAAGTTTTTTACAAGATCCACAAAATTCGCCATGTTGATGTTGAATATGTCAACATCACTTAAGTACTGATTTCCCATAGTGTGAAATCTTTGTATCGGAGAGTGGGCAATGTAGTTCCGCTTATGAATGCTGCAGTAGAATAGTGTGTTTTGTCGTGTGGTTACTGTCGGTATTCGTAAGTTTATGAGTTGTAGGAGTTCGCAACAGTCGAATTTAGAGTTAAGTATTTTGAATAAAAATGTCAAGTCGTTTATTTTACGTCTGTCTTCTAGTGTGTGTATTTTTAGAATATTTAGTAATAGATTATATTTTAAGTCTTCTAGTGGGATATTTAATATATATACTTTGTTGTTCTATTATATCCCTTATGTTTAAATATCTTTCTAGAGCTATTATTCATTTTATACTTTCTGATGTCATTTAACGATCATATGCCACACTACTTTGTTGTTATTATTTTTATTTTTTTTTAGTTATTAAGATTTCGTGCTAAATTACAAAACAAAGGAGAAATGTTTCCAAAATATTTTTGTTAATATTTAATTGGAATATGAAAGCCATATTCTATAATGTTAAATACCTTAGCGTTCATAGAACGCGTAGTTGAAGCGATACGGCGTCAATGCGAAAACTGTTAGTTGGTGAAATATAACATAATATCCAGATTAAATCAAAATATTGTTGACTTCATGGTAACTATGAGTTTAGTTTACGGTTTAGCAGAAGTCTGAAGATAAACAAAATCCCATAATATAATCCCAGTTCTGAACGCCTGAGGCGTTCTGCGATCCGAACAAATATTTAGCGGGGGTCATCGTGTGTTTACGTCAATATTGATTTTAGTTTTAAATGCAGGAAATAGCAAAGTTCTAGCTCAATTAAAGTAGGTTATATTCTGGTTGCTCCTGGCTTCAGCATTAAAATAGCGAGAAGAGGATGGAAACCGGTAGAAAGGTCTATTAATCATTTATAAGATCGATGGCAATATTTATCATTAATCTGATACAAAAGATAAATGAATTCATATTTTTTTAATTTATAAGAAAAATCACAAATTTTAATATTCAATTAAATGAAGACAATATCAACGAAACTCAATCGAAAATCTGGGGACAGAAAAATCAGAAAAAGATACTGGCTCCACTGGGACCCGAACCCAGGACCCTTTACTCACATGCAAGTGCTCTACCAATTGAGCTACGGAACCCATATCAAATTCGGTCACGTTTAACTGTAGGTATCATAAGATAGCAGCCAATAATATGTGCGTTAATAAAATGAAGATAATGTTGGTAGTTCTTAGTCGAAGTAAGATACAGTTAAAAGTGACCGAATTTGTTATGGGTTCATTAAGTTTCGCTAATATTGTCTTCATTTAATTAAATATATGAATTCGTTCACGAATAATAATCTTTATTTATTTATTTAACGCCCGTAGGGCTTTTACAATCATAAGTCGAAATATTACATAATGCCACAGTATTTAACAATATCAGTAGGCACAATAAATACATACTTTTGATGTTAGGTACTTTGTAGTTACACTATCGTAGAAAAGAAAAGAAGTCTTAGATAGTAGAAGTTTAGTTTAGTTTAGTTTTTTTTTTTTTTTTTTTTCTAGCACAAAGAAGTTTTTTAGATCACCAAAAGAGAACGTCGAAAACCACAATAATTTAAATAATTACTTAATTAACATAAACGAACAAAAGATATGAGAGGATTAACATCGTACATTAAGGCGGTACACAATCCTAATAATTTTTGTTTGCTCAAAACTCACTTTTTATTAATTTCCGGCGAATTCGTAACTATATTAACTTTTTTATTCAGATGTCCTCCTGGGGATGTAAGTTTTTTGTATTTAAGATTAATAAAAACAATACCTTACCATTAATATATTTTATGTACAACGCCTTTAAAAAATTGTAATACGTTGTACAACTAAAGTTAGCGGTAAGCACCAGATTTTATTTTTCTAGACGATAAATTAATAACTTCGGCAGTGCGACATCATCCCACATTTTCAATATTTGTAGCACGTTCTTCAGAATTAATTAAATTGAACGCGGTGAAAAGGTCTAATCTCCATGCCTGCTAGGGTGAATTCCACCGTACGTTCGTCCAGTACGCCGTGCAGCGGGCGTATATTTGTTTACAAGCTTTCTTCACTTACGTCGTTAAGATTCCCACATTATTTGTCTTCTTCTTCTTTTCTTTGATAGGGAAAATTCGACAGTAGGTCCGTGCAACACACAGGTCGCGAGACTCTATTTGTATACACGGCTTCTTTACTTACGACGTTAAGATTATGAATATATTTTAGGGTATATTGTCATCTTAACCATATAACTAGCTTATATTATAATACGTAACTAGCTCACTGACTTCTGGATAAAAATTATATTGGTTCATTTTTCGTTTTATTTTGCCCTCTCCTTTTTTTACATTATCTCCATACAGGAGGCCACGAGGAAAATAATTCCCCTCAGGGCCTAAGTCATCTTTGCGGATGATGTGTGGAAGGTCTTTAAAAGACAGAAAAAAAGATGAAATTCTAAGAAGAAAAAAGGTGTGTCCAGGAGTGACGGACTTATGAATTCAACCCTCCCACTGCGGTGTAAGGCGATGGGTCGAGACAGTCCTGCTGGAGAAGTCAGAAGGCCTCCCTCAATCCGGCTTGCAATACAGTGGTCAGACGCATCCGCCGCCAAGAAACGGACATACCTCACCCCGTTAAAATCACGGTTTCGTGGTACATCACCATGGTACATAACATGGCTAATGCCATTTCAAGTAACGTTTCAATTCTGAATGGTGGTTTACACCAGAGCAATACTGAAAGTATCTTCCACTCTTGAACGTGCCGCAAATAACTTTTTTATTTATTTTAAATGAACAAATTGTGAAATAACACAAATTAATCAAATAAAATTTATTTGCCACGCCGGGATTCGATCCCGCGACCTTCGGTGTGCTAGTCAAAAGCCTTATCGCTGAACTACGCCGCGCCGGCCGGTAATAACCACACAAAAGCGTATTAAAATGATACGCAATTAAGAAAAAAATAGCAATGTTCCTAAAACAGAAATTAAAATCCACCTTATAAAAACAATACAGAATCAAAGTTTTTCACTCCGATCTCCGGACCAAGGTGTTTTTAGTATCGTAGGATCCGTAAATGTTATACCACGAATGATTGTAATAAATTATTTCTCATTCACAAGGAAATTAACCACTCCGATACATCGCGAATATGCACTTTTTACGTCTTAAACGACATGTCAGATTTACGAAAACCGTATGTTATTTCCGCTTCACAATTAAAGCTCTATAAATGAAACATTTCTGAACTTAGCCGAATACTAAAAACTGTTTTTAAAAGGATATGAAATAAGCTTTCAGATTGTTATGTTACAAATAAATATTAATATTTGTAAACATCAAAATTTAGAATGCAAACATAAAAAAAATGAAAAAATTACTCACGTAATGTTTTTATGTGAAAACGGTACTAAAATCACGGATGATATAAAAGACAATATTTATTTTATCTTATAAATGTATTATAAACAATTTGGCCACCTCGCTTTTTTATCATTTCATACAAGCATATTTAATAAAAAAATAACGATGCCGAACAGTGGATAGGCAATTTGGCGGTCTATCATGTATTTGACAGAAATGATTTTTTTTATCTATTTCTATGGACATCTTGAATAGTGATGGTAGCTTGATTTATTATGGAGCTTCTTCTTTTTGTTTTAGGGATGTCACTAGAACAATAACGGAGTTATGACGATTTCTGTATAAACATACGCGTTGACGTGTAAACACGCTTATTGTACTTAACTGATGTCGGCATATTAACGTGTATATCTGCTTATGTTGCTGAGTGGTTAACCTTATAAGTTTTCTCCAACTAGCGCGCAATTTTGTGTGTATCACTAACCCAAGATTGCCAAGGGCCAGTCGGCCGTAAGTCACAATCAGACGAGTCAGACCAGTCAGATCAATCAGACCAGATGATTATAACTCTATCATCCTCGTGAGTCATTGGAAATCGACAACAATTTAACAGGTACATAGGTTATCGAGAGCTCGTAAAAATACCTACAGAAAAAGAATAAAAAATGCCTGTGCAAATAATCGATTGAGTGCGAAAAAACTGCTTACTGCATCACAGAGAGTATATTTTTTTAATAGAACCTTATGAATGTTAGGCGAATTTGAATGAATGTCCTTTCATGTTGAGAGGGATATTACTGTCTGCCTCTGATTTCGAAAAGCTCGGCATAAAGCCCAGTCAATACCGGGGACTTTATGTAGGATACAGCGTGTTAAGGGACGTACTTAACTTACTTTATTAACCAGTTAATATCAGGACATTATTTAAAGTAAAAAATGTTAATTAACTTATAATATATTAGTTAGGGGTGGGGTAAGGGGTTGGGCGATTACTCGGCTGAGTGACCAGTAATGGATGTCATGTGGAAGATTTTTTGTTTGATTTTGAAGAAAAATAAAAATGAATAAAAAGAGATCGAAAAAGTAACCGGAGACCAAAATTCGTTTACACGTTTTACTCCGTATAATGTCAGGAATCACTGGGTAGAGTAAATCAAGTACGTCCCTTAACATTCTATATATTTATGTATATACACGTACAGTTTTTAAAACCGTGAAATCTGGGATAAGAAATAGATTATCGGATCTAATTATTGATCAATTTAAGGACTTTGCTGATATTGCTAAAAATGACAAATAAATTGAAAACCATTCAGTGGTCCCAGTGAGAGGTTGTAGAAATTTCCATGTTTGGAAAACGAAAAATACATAACGTGGTTGATACTGCAAAATGTTGAAAGTAATAAATTGGATTATCCATCTTGAGATTGACATTCAATTTATAGGTATAATGTTCTTAATGTTCATAGACATACGACGTTTTGATGATATATGTAAAAATCTGAAATTTGGAGACATATGTTTTTACATAAAAAAAAAAAAACTTTTTTTCACATACGACCTATATGCAGTATCAACGACGGTAAGATACTTGAAAGGTGACGTCACGTACAACCTCTGTCTCAGACTACTATATGTATTTTAATAGCATTGGTCTCGTCGATCACAGAGAGATTTCTATACCACCCACTAGTCGGGGTGTATATAAATAACAACATTACACGGAGCGCGGTACATCAAAGCAAAACCAATTGAGTGAACAGAAAGCATGAAGTTTTTGCCAACTGCAACGGTAGCTAGAATTCCGGAGCGGTAGGAAATTATTTCTAATACCTTTGATTCAGAAGCTGCGGCGGTTGCATTTCATCTAACGGTAATCGTATATCTGCACTGAAATACAATTAAACGCGAACTGCAGCGGTACATGCATATTATTACAGTCACCCATTGTTAACCGGGAAGATAATGTTCAATGCAGCCCCGCTTGCGGTCGTATTAAATGTTATAATTTGGAATTTAAATTAAAAACTTTATGTAGGGAACTTTATGTTAGGAAATCTAAATACTTTTGGTAAATTGTGTATCATTAGGAAAGCATAGGTGTATTTATATCGGGGAGTACAAAATGTTGCAGATAATGCAGATAGAGAAACAAAGATTGTTACCTGAGTTAGTATGAAATATAAAAAAAGCACTTATCACATATTTGATGAAAATTTTTGTCGCATTATTTTCCTTTGGACAGGTCGTAATTATTTCGCTTTTCTACGGGAGAATGAAAGGTAGCTCTAAAATCTGAGAAATTGACTGCAAAACAACTTATTAGACTAGCGCAGACCCTTGGAAAATCAAGGTACCACCTATACAAAATTTATTATAGGGTATGTGAAGCTGAAAGTTTACGTAAATAAAATACATCAGAACAAGTACACTTCTTGCTGTGGAATGATGAACAAAAATATATTAATGAAAATGTGTTTATTGTTTTCAACATTTTTTGTGAATATTTTTTCTTGATCAATTATTATGTAAGTTATTATCGAATGATGCCTTAATTTAATTCAATACACCAGTTCCAATGTTGAAAATGGCAATTAAAATGTTTGGTTGAATGTCATTCTTTATCAATTTTCTGAATTCCAAACACATTTACAATTTTTAAAATGATGCTTTAATTCAAAGGTGATCCGAGATCATTAAACTAGAGTTACTATCACTCAGAAATAGAAAATTAATATGTTAGATAAAATTAGTATGTTTGATGATAAAATGCTTTATAATATTTTTGTTTTTGTTTTTACAATCAGTGTTGTGATAGAATAATATCAATGGATTTAGTTTTTCGCAATTTCTTCTAACTTCAAACAGCGTTAACATCAAATGTAAAAATTGAACAGGGAGCTTAATGTACTCGGAATAAACAACACTTATGGGTTTGTGTTGCTCCCAAGCATTGAGACTGCAATCATTATTACGGAATGATTAGACCTTAATTCAAATTTCAGATTGCTACCGTATACAGTGGGTATACAGTGGGTATACAGCGGGAATACACTGCATACTACAATCTGAAGGAAGCCATACGCTACACCTAACAGCTACCAGGGAAGTAGGTACCCAGCGCAGGTAATAATCAAGTTCACGGCGACGTGAACTGCATGTCATTTGGAACTAGGAAATGCATCTGGGAGAAGTCAGTGAGGCAGTGCATTTATCATTGAATGTCGATAAATGCTGTCGAGACGTTTCCTGGAAATCCTTGGATTACTGAAATGAACCGAATGCAGCGCCTAGTTTGCAAGTCTAGATAGATGAATCGCGTTAAAATATTTACATTTTTCTCTACAATTACCTCATTATCATATTTGTGAATCATAAAAACGTTAATAACTAGTAAATAATGTTACGGTTTATCGTACTTACATAAAAATCAAAAATTTTAAATTAAATTGAACAATAGCTTGCAAAGGAGTAAGGTCTTAGGAAACAATGGATTTTCCTTGAAATAATTAATTTGTAGATTAAATAATCTTTTCGAAAAGTGACAGAACGTACCTATCTAACTATTCAATTTTTATACATTTGATATATTATTATATCATAGATTGAAGAAGTATACGAACAGCGTATATTTATTTTATTGGTTTATTACATTACTCGGATACCTTTATTGTATAGTATTTAACTTAATAATAGTGTTATTACAGGAGAGGTCAAAAGGTTTCCCTCAACCAGCTTTTCCCGATCCGGCTTGCTAGGCAGTTTGTGCAGACACATCCTCTGCCAAGACCCGGACAAACCTCATCCCAGGAGCCCAGGCACTCCTGCTAAGTCATCAAACAAAGCCAACCACTTGGAGTGTTAAATTAAAGTCTAAATTTCGAATTTTGACCTATTATATATATTGTGGTGATCTGTTTTCCTACGTTCGAGATGTATTGTAGGATAGAGAAGCCGAGTTTTGTTCATTAAACTGCTTTGGAGCATTGTCGACTGGATCACGGCTTCAAGCCCACACCAGTTTATTTAATTGTGGATTGTGGAAGCCATCCTCTGCAGATGTGATATTTATGATACTTCACTGATTATGATACTCCTGGTCACATCTGGAAGGAACCGAAGTCTGAAAACATCCAACTGACCCCGGGAAAGCGTTCGATGTGCCGCATAGGTGTGTCTGCGGAACTATAGGGCTAAACGTTTCTCTTAAGCATCTCGTTTGGTGGTTTGAATTTATATATATTTATTTATATATTTAAAATATTTCCCCCACAATCAATGGTACACATTCTCTTTAGTTCCTTCAACAGAGAACAGAACTGCCCACTTGCCCTTTGAATTAACTTTCCAAGTTTTAATGAGTCCAGATTCTATAAGACCAGAAATGCATTTATCGCCATATTTGTAATATTGGTAGTTTTGCATCTGTGTGCATAATTCATTCCTGTATCTAGTTCTAACTGTAATTTAAGTGCATGTTAAAACAATTATTTTACACGACTTTTATGGTTAAACCACGTTATTGATTTATCAGCTCATTATGTTGTTGGAAACATGAACGCTAGGATTGATGGATAGTACCTATCTAATTAATTGTATTATATCTTCTTATCTTAATTCGCTATCGAAAGACTTATAATCCCATAATCAATGCCCTATTATTAATAATCTGATGTCGGATTATTAATAATAGGGCATGCTTCGGTCATGAATAAAGGAAAAAATATAAATTGGCTTTATTTCGTGAAGATTTAAAATATTTATAATAATACCTGTACAATTTGGAAGGCGGGTATGGGTACCGCCGCCCCGGAAACTATTTATCGGATAAGCAACACCTCTGCCTTAGGTCGCTACGTTTGCTGTCTTAGCAATTCATGGGGTGAGGTTTATCCGGGTCTTGGTGGCGGATGCGTCTGCCCACCAGCTGTGTAGCAGGCCGGATCGGGAGAGAAGGGTTGGGGAGTCTCTTCGACTTCTCCAACAGTACTGTCTCGGAACATCACCTTGCACTGCACTGGGAGGGATAGATCATACGTCCGTACTCACTGAACCCTAGATTCCTACACACTACACCACACACCCCCTCATACCCTTTTCCTTCCCAGAACTTCCCCTCCTTTCTTTCCTAAAAAGACCCTCCACACAGCGTCCCCAAAGATGACATCGGCCCTGAGGCGGAATTATTTTCTTCGGGGCCTTCTGCAGCTAATGTAATAAAAATACTATGAAAGAAAATTAATATAATGTAGTACCGAGCTATTATTTTTAAATCATCACAAATATTTATATTTATAAAGCAGGGATGGAACAGATGGAACATAATATTACATGCACGCTACATAACTGGTGTATTCAGAATGATATGTTTGTAAATGTAGGTTATGCAGGTTACATAACTGATGCATTCAGAATGATATATTTCTAAATATTGACAAATGTTATGTCATACTTCCTGGGGCCAGGGTGATACTGAAGCCACGTAGGGTCCAGTGTTATACTTCTGGTCTCCAGAAATATGTCCCTCCCGGGGGGGGAACAAGTGTTAAGCAGGCCCCCCGGGGGCAATATGCCTCGGCTTGGAAGGCTCGGCTCAGGGTCGTAGGGCTCCTCCGAGGCTGTCGATGGTTGACTCCAATGAAACAAGGTTTGGGCACAATTCAAATGTATTCAATAATGCAAGGGTGAACAGTACAGGCAACCAGGTAAGCTGTTTAAGGCCTAGCATAAGAGAGAGAGAGGCACTAGAAATACTACTGAATTTAGGCTCGGAAATACTATAAGAGGGTTTAGAATCTCACGTGACGTCGTACGGATGCAGGCAGCTTCCTACGAAGTGGAGAGATCTAGAGCAAAGCTCATAGATCGTGTGCAGGAACGGGGCGGCTCGGGGTGCGTGGGCGGCTTCTCGGCGTCATGGTGGGCGGATTCGGTCAGCTTACCGAACCGGTGGGTGATAACGGTGAATTAAGCGGCTATCGGCAATGTAGGCGGATTAAAAGCCGTGCGCGTCTGGGCGGCCATGGTATTAAGTAGGCGGCCGTTGTGAATTACTCGGCTCGTCGGCACGTAGGCGGATTAAAAACCGTGCGCGGCCAGGGCTGCTATGGTAGGCGGCAGTAGGATTATACAGGCGGCTGTGGTGATAGCGCCATACTTGAATCGTAGGTGAAGGCTTAATTAGCCGCGTCGAAGGGTGGCATACTGCCCGACAGTACGTAGTAGTGCGTACGACCGCTCGCGCCGTTGTCTGAAATATGTCTGTTGCTTTGGCGATCGGTGGCTGGATCTCTCTGCCCGTGATGAGCGAGACGGAAGACTCGAACGCGTGCCCTATAAGGTAATGTCTTCTGCCATTGGCTGGATTTCGCGCCGTGTGGCCATATATGGTAATGTCTTCTGCCAGCCTGAGAGGGACAGCAATAATCATACGATGCTGAACATGTACTGAGCACGTGACACACAGCTGCCTGCCGCTTGTATAGTCCGTTCGTAAGATTTATGGGCAACTCATAACACTACCCTCCTCCCCCTGAAAAATGAAGGGAAAAGGCAGCGAGGCTGATGCAGGGGACCACGACCTTCCATACAGCATGTGATGCGATGATTGCCACAATGTGAGGTACAGAGCTACCTCTTCACCAGGATTTAAACACTCCCTACCTAAGAGCCAACAAAATTTTAACTACCTGTGAGCCAAGCTAAAAAAAACTAGCAATAACTGAACAAAGGTTGCCAACTCTCTCAAGAAATTAAAAAAATGTGACGTACCTAGTGCGATACAAGACACGCTAACGAAGGTGCATGAAGAAATAAAGAAAACATGACCCTTACGAGAAGGATTTCTACCATGTAAAAATCTTAAAATTAGACAAAAAATTTCCAACCCTATTCCTGTTATGGAATATTGTACGCTGACCAATGTCATGAAATGATCGAAACCAACTCATATTCGCGTCTTACAATAGAATTCTTAAAATTATACAACTTTGTTTTTATACACTTTATTCCTGTTATGGAATATTGTACGCTGACCAATGTCATGAAATGATCGAAATCACTCATATTCGCGTCTTACAATAGAATTCTTAAAATTATACAACTTTGTTTTTATACACTTTATTCCTGTTATGGAATATTGTACGCTGACCAATGTCATGAAATGATCGAAATCACTCATATTCGCGTCTTACAATAGAATTTTTTAAATTATACAACTTTGTTTTTATACACTATGCTATTTTCACAATTCCATTCTAACCCAAATGTTAGTTTCCCGCACTCTCAGCTTGTCATGGTTTGTCTGGTTTGCATTTAATTATCAGGCATAAACGACCATCCTCTCATGTTCGCATATAATTGTAAGGTAATGCTACAAAACCTATCATGAATATTAATTTTCAGGCATAATATGAATCCTCTCATGTTTTCTCGACTCACCCTCGGTGACCCGTACAGCGCTGTACTTGGTATACTAGAAATATACCCTTGCCGCAACGACATAGACAACCGGATAGATCCCTTGGAATCCTCACGGTGAACTTGCGTTCGACGAAACCACATAGGACACCCTCTAGGTGTTCCCACCAAAATAACCAGACGAACCGTAATGACCATAAGTGCAATTACATTATTCTCTAATAAGAACAATACGACCCGAATGACATAACTTTATGACATTACCGAGCTAATTTACTCAACTGGGTGCATACTCTTAAATCTTCTTACTACGAGAAGTACTACTCCTTATTTGAATACCGTGATATAGCAAGTTACAAAACACCGTACAATTGCGTCCTGATATGGCAAGGACTTTACACGCTGGCTTACCATATTGATACCGAAGTAATCAATTACGTGTTTACAAAATATTTATATAGTAATTTAATTAATTACATTTATCATAATTAAAACACTTGAATATACATTTGTTTACCCACCAAAAACTCTATGTGTGTGAGTACAATTTGTTAAATAACTTTCAATTCGAGTTTGTTTCAACTCAACTTAAACTCTCAGGGTTTGACTACGTAAGGAGAGAAGAAGGAAAAAAAAAAAATTAAAATAAATAACAACAACGCCACGTATTTTTACCAAAAAATACGAAAATTTAATACTACCGACAATGTTATTAGAAGAGGAAAAAATTTTTAATTGAGTAACGAATTTCTTCCTAACACCGGAATCATATATACTTTAATTGTTCGGAAATTCGCGTTTCCAACAATCTTCCTGCTCTAATTCTAAGGAGTTTAGCCATCCTATCACGCTTTGGATTATAGCTAACAGCCGAATGACACGTTAGGTCGATACCCAAGTTCCATCCTATCAGACTTGTAACAGCTCTATAATACCACACAACGAGTAACCGTTGTTATATGATCGCGGAAGAAGGTTAAAATTCGATACCACCACAACCTATGTGAACCGAATAGTGTTGTCTATTGGGCCTATTCTGATAACAAAAATGTGGTAATATAATTATTACATTGCCTTTTCATCGTGAATTCACTCCAACATACGCTAGAATTGAGACATACCACGTTAAGGAGTGGGTAACTACCCGATTGTGAACGTTTTACCGCCCCAATTTCTCCTATATCGTAACGTGTGAGATGTCCAATACCATAACGATTTAACCTACATGTGAGAATAATTCGACAATGAAAGAGATTGAAAAACCCGAAAAAAAAAAGGACAAAAAAAAAAAAAAAAATTATAATTGAAATGATATTTTCATTTATACATGACCTTATATTAATATATACACAAGGTTATTTACAACCATAAGGTTCCTAAGTTTCTTACTACCCAATGACCTATCCCAGTATGATGAGAGCTAGGTGCCTTTATACCTACCACTTGTACAAGAATTTTCTTATGCCGTCTCTTGCCAACGAAAAGAAAAGAATATGCTTGCATATTCTTTCATTGCAACTAAAATTAAGTACTTTTTAGAATGCAAATTGTTCCACGAAAATAGAAATTAGGTCTCTACTTCGGTCCCGGGCAGGATACTGAATACCTAACGCAGTTTTTTCTAATGAAAAACCTAGCCTAATTTAGGGTTCCTTGAACTACGCCCTCAATCAGTGTATCGTGTCGTGTTTCTTAGACGAATTTATATACTTATGTAACCATAATCATATATAAATTTAAAAAAAAAATTTTTTTTTTAAAAAAAAAACAACCTAAGTGGCTACGCACTAGGATGGAAAAGTAATAAATTATTACTACCAATAATAGTCATTACAATAAATGAACTAAATATCGCATCAGTAATTTCACTAGTGTAAGGTGAGTTACCTCTTTTTTTTATAATAATAACAATAATAACACAAGTCTTCACGTGCAGACATACCGGCGTCCCGGATTGTCAATACTTGTGATGACGATCCATTAAGAAAGGAATTGTATACTTCTCTAATAACAAAGGTTAAGTTATATGCGTTATAACCTCGTACTAACCACTAGGGTTCATGACGTCCTTGGGTTATATATAAAAGACAATACAATACATGTACCTCGTGAATAAATTTACAATTTTTTATTAAGGTCATCCAATGATGGACAATAATGCTGACTAAGTCATGTAATCAATGAAATTGATACATATTCGCATTTTGCAACCTTATGTAGAGGACAATACAATACATGCACCTCGTGTTTAAATTTACTGTGTTATTATAATTCGTAACCAATTTCTTTTCCTACTGATGGACTAATTTCCATACTCTGTTCTGTTTTTCTGTTTTCCTCTCCGTGTAATTCTCAGGATACGCCTCCTATAGCGTCGGTCATATTATAAGGATACCTCCTATAGCGTTTGGCATATTATAAGGATCTCTCCTATAGCGTCGTATAATTATAAGGCTATACTATAATCCTCTCGTGTTTTCAAGAGATACGTTTGCAAACGTCTATCTCCGTGTGGCCACACCGTTACGTTCAGAGAACCGTAACCTTGCCTTAGTTCACCAACACAAATGAGAAAAATACAGTATCCTTCTCAAATGCCTGTGCTTTGGCAAAATAAACACATAAAAATAACACAATATCCAAAAAAACAGAACTTCATTAATTATTTTAATATTCATGTTACTACAATTTCTATAAAATTTCTCTTTAAAAGGTTACTCTAATTTAACAGGAATCGTTTCCAAATTTTAATAACACAGATTTATAACACCGCTATACGATGCGTAATACACACTGACTAAGTCGCTCAAATACCTAAGTATTCAATTCGTGTGTTTATATTTTAACATTACATGTTATAAGCTAACAATTTATATACATAAAAAAAAATGAATCATAACTGAATTGCTAACGACGTTGCTTCTTACTACAACTTTAAAAATTTAAAACTTTTACCTGCTTGACTGATTATTTGAAAACTCCTTTTTTTAAAAAAAAATTCCATGTCTATTATTTATTTACTTCTTAATTTAACAATATTATCCGATGATAACTTTTTTTACTAATAACTTTTCACTATAAGTCTCAGTTTAAACTCAACTTTCCTGTTCATAACTTTTTTATCTATTGTTTACTTTACTATTATTTTGTTTTAGAAAAAATTCCATTGTATTTCACTATATAAGGCGCCATGACATTTTTCTAAATTAGCTATGTCAAAACTATACGAATTTACAATTACCTAAAGCTTACTTGAGGGGTTAATTCTCTATTTCCAATTTTTCCTATATCACAAATTTCTTTTTTTTTTTGTTCAAGATTTCACATCTTAACAATCCCACTACTTCTTGAGTCTATTACTCAATATCTAATATGATGTAATTTCCTAACAACGATCACGTTGTCATATTATGTAATACAAGAAAAAAAGAAGAAGACAATTTCTTATAATTTTTATAACCCTTTCCTCCATTACAAGTAAGACATTAATAATTGGAATCTATTCACTATTTGTTTTTGTTACTAAATGACAATGACAATATCGATTTAACTGTCGTAGTTTACTTTTTAATTCTATGTTTTACTAATTTTCCACAGATGTTTCCAAAAAAAAAAACTTATTTTATCTTTTCTATCCTGAAGTCCATTATACTGTTATTCATTCATGTAAATTTGTTGCCGAAATCATTCCTACATTCTTATGAAAAAAAACTTAATTGAAGCTAAACATTCAAATGTTCTTTATTCGAGAGATTATTCTGTTAAATTTGACAAGGATTTCACTTTAAAAATTCTTCGTTATTTTTTATTTAAAACGATAATTTGAACATATGATGCTATTCACTTGTTTCTTTTGAAGTGTCTTTCCCAACGATAGTTTATTTTATTATCCGCATACTACTATTTAGAGTGGGATAGTCCCGATTAAAAACAAAACATGTTCCAATACTGTCTCTATGGTAAATACCTATAGCATATACAAAATTTTATTATTAAACCTTCCTTAGATAATCCTTCGAAAAATCAACAAGTATCTAGTAACATATACCTTGTAGTTTTGAATTTATTCTTTAAATGATGTTCTACTGTTTTTCACTAATTTATTTAATTTACTACCACTTAGTACGAAAGCAATTCAGATAGATTTCAAGAACTTAAACTAACAAAAAAACACTTAGCCAATTATATACATTGATATACACGTTGCCTTGTTTATATACATTTTATATACACGTTGCCTTGTTTATATACATTTTTATATACAAGTTTGTTCCTTTTCCCGAACGTTTATTACTTTACAACACCGTGTTTTCTAATTTGTGTAATATGGAATATTAATTCAATGATGTACGATCTCTAACCGTGGGTTCATGACACTCATGATTTTCAAACGAAACAACATTAAACTTCTAAGAACTTTACTATTTTTAACCGATCTGTACCTAAACTTTTGTTTCTTAAAAAAAACTTTTGACTGAATTTTGTTTATTCCTTTTTTCTTCTAAAATTTATGTTATTAATCTACATTTGTCCTGAACTGTTCATTAATCCAATACGCAGTTAATTACTCTGCCCTAGACAATCAACAATCAAAATTACAATTCTAATTTATTATGATGCATCAACAATAAATCAAAACTTCTATGAAGAAAAATAACAATTGTGGCTTTAACTAATATTACAAGGGAAGCTTTCCATATTAACTTATTCTGTTTTGAAAATTTATAATTTGTTGCTTTAAAATTTCTCTTTTATAACATTATGTAACGTCGTTTTACATTTTGTGATTTAAAACTACCTATTGAGAGAAACGAAAACTAACTTTATAACTTGTAGGTACTCATTATTTATTTAACTTTTCGTTTAACGTTTATTTTATAATTCAACTTCCGGGATTCGTTAAACTCAACACGTTGTTTCCGTAAAGTTAAAAAAGCTCTTTTGGGGACTACGCCTCTATCCATCAACATTTTTCTTATTACCGACGCGTTTGCTTTCTCGAAATTTAATATTCTATCCATTATTGGTATGGTGGCCTCCATGATTATGCGTTATTATAATGAACAAAGCAAAAAAAAAAATTTCGGACGATTATAGAAGACGAGAGCAGTTGCTGGCAGTCGACATTATATCCTCCTATTACAGGGAAACGAGCGGACAAACCTACTCGACAGCAGAAATTTCTTTTTTATTGGAAACAACCGCTGCTCTTCAAGGAAGAAATAATACAACTAACACAGCCCCAGGTGGAGATTTTAAAATAACGAGATTCACTACTCAATTAAAAAAAATTCCGCGCGAATGACGAACAACTCTGACTGCCGCGATAGAAACGTAATAGCTTGAGAATGCTACTGTAGTAAGCGATGTTTAAAATACCTAACACTCGAATAGCACTAGCCGACGGACTCGCGACGTTTGGAATAATTCACACAGAGCTACAACGTTGTTGATGGGAGCACAAATATAAAATATTTATAGCTAAGATTACATAATTATGTTTCTAGGGAGACAACAATCGACAAGACCTCGGCCCAGTTGGCGCGCCAGTGTCATACTTCCTGGGGCCAGGGTGATACTGAAGCCACGTAGGGTCCAGTGTTATACTTCTGGTCTCCAGAAATATGTCCCTCCCGGGGGGGGAACAAGTGTTAAGCAGGCCCCCCGGGGGCAATATGCCTCGGCTTGGAAGGCTCGGCTCAGGGTCGTAGGGCTCCTCCGAGGCTGTCGATGGTTGACTCCAATGAAACAAGGTTTGGGCACAATTCAAATGTATTCAATAATGCAAGGGTGAACAGTACAGGCAACCAGGTAAGCTGTTTAAGGCCTAGCATAAGAGAGAGAGAGGCACTAGAAATACTACTGAATTTAGGCTCGGAAATACTATAAGAGGGTTTAGAATCTCACGTGACGTCGTACGGATGCAGGCAGCTTCCTACGAAGTGGAGAGATCTAGAGCAAAGCTCATAGATCGTGTGCAGGAACGGGGCGGCTCGGGGTGCGTGGGCGGCTTCTCGGCGTCATGGTGGGCGGATTCGGTCAGCTTACCGAACCGGTGGGTGATAACGGTGAATTAAGCGGCTATCGGCAATGTAGGCGGATTAAAAGCCGTGCGCGTCTGGGCGGCCATGGTATTAAGTAGGCGGCCGTTGTGAATTACTCGGCTCGTCGGCACGTAGGCGGATTAAAAACCGTGCGCGGCCAGGGCTGCTATGGTAGGCGGCAGTAGGATTATACAGGCGGCTGTGGTGATAGCGCCATACTTGAATCGTAGGTGAAGGCTTAATTAGCCGCGTCGAAGGGTGGCATACTGCCCGACAGTACGTAGTAGTGCGTACGACCGCTCGCGCCGTTGTCTGAAATATGTCTGTTGCTTTGGCGATCGGTGGCTGGATCTCTCTGCCCGTGATGAGCGAGACGGAAGACTCGAACGCGTGCCCTATAAGGTAATGTCTTCTGCCATTGGCTGGATTTCGCGCCGTGTGGCCATATATGGTAATGTCTTCTGCCAGCCTGAGAGGGACAGCAATAATCATACGATGCTGAACATGTACTGAGCACGTGACACACAGCTGCCTGCCGCTTGTATAGTCCGTTCGTAAGATTTATGGGCAACTCATAACAGTTACATCATGACTTTCACCCCTAACAGAATACAAAAGGATTATGCATATTCCATTAATAATGTTCGATTAAATGCAGTTACCACCATCAGAGATTTAGGAATCACTCTTGATTCAAAATTTTAATTTGATGTACACGTCAGTGATATCACGAGTAAATCCTTGAAAATGATGGGATTTATACATAGAATATCGAAACCATTTAAAAAACCCCAATCCATTAAAACTCTATACAACTAATTGGTCAGAAGCAAATTGGAATATGGTAGTGTTATCTGGAATCCACACTGCTTAAAATATTCAAAAACTATTGAATCTGTGCAAAAAAATTCTGAGATTGTTATCATTTAAATTTGGACTAAATGCCTTACTCCAATCTTACGAGGAATGACTCGAATATTTTAAGTTTACAACTCTGGAAAAAAGAATAAAAATTGCTGACTTAATGAATCCATACAAAATCATTCATGATAAGCTTGAAACAACTCATTGTCTGAGCAATATTCTCATTAAGGTCCCCAAAAGACGTAATTTAAGGAGTCAGAATATATTTCATCTTGAATTATTCAAAAACAATATTGCATACTTCAATCCACTGTCTCGAATGTGTCGTCTTTATAATTCCATTGAATGTAACCATATAGACATCTATTCAAATAGTGGAATTGTTATCTACATCAAGGACGGAATTAAAGCTCATGTAGAGGAAATTCCTTTAGCACAATCAAACTGTACGAAAATAGTATTGAATAATAACATATGCATATTTGCCATTTACAGATCTCCTTCCTTCATCAATATTGACCCCTTCCTGTTTTCATTGCAATCAATTTTAAACAATGCTAAAAAATTTGAACAGCAAATTATTATGGGAGATTTAAACATTAATACTATCCCTGATTACCACCGTCAATCAATCGATTATCTATGTCTACTTGCGGAAAATGGTTTCACACAGACTATTAACAGCTTTACCCGTGAACAGGGCTCGAATAAATCCTGTCTTGATCACATCAACGTGAAAAATATTAACTTTATTGACACTTATGTTATACACTCAACTATTTCAGACCACTATACAACATCTCTTTGTCTTAAAAACAAGCCTCCCATTTCTTCGAAAATTAAATACGTTGCTAAAACTAATTTCAATAATTTAATTGAGGACTTGAGCGCAGAAAACTGGCTAAATGTTCTAGATCAATCAAACACTGACTTAGCAATGAAAGAATTTATTACGAAACTACACGAGTACATATTAAAACACACAAGTAATATAACCATATCTAATAAACAAATTAAATTCACACCATGGATCACCCTGGGTCTAGTTAAATCGATTCACAGAAGAAATCATCTTCATGAAAAGGCAAAAACATATCCTGAGAATTTGGTATTACAATGTTATTATAAAAAGTATAGGAATTTGTGTAAGAAATTAATTACATCGGCGAAAGAAAATTATTATAAGAAACTTATTTACGAAAACAACTGCAATCCAAAACGTTTTTGGGATACCTTTCGCAACATAACCAAATCCAAAATCAATAAATCTTCAGAAATTAAATCGCTATACATTAACACATCAAACTCTGAAGTTCCCAAAGATATGGCAAACTTTGCAAACTGTTACTTTTCATCTGTGGGAGAAACACTTGCGAAAAAAATTCTCGATAAGTGTAAGAAATCAGAAACCGCTCTCACCAATTTAACTATCCCTAATATCGGTCACAAAATAGACTCAATCACAACGTCATCTAACGAAGTCATGAAGATAATTGACGACCTTAAGTCATCAAAAGCATGTGGTCCCGATAAGATTTCATCGAATCTTCTAAAAATCATTAAAGTATACATAGCATTACCGATTGCGTTCATTGCGAATCTAAGCTTGAAATCAGGGAAATTCCCTAACCATTTAAAGCAGTCAATCGTCATTTTACTGCATAAAAGTGGGGACAAATCACTGATACATAATTACCGGCCGGTTTCCCTGCTCAACTCGGTCTCAAAAATTTTGGAGAAAATTGTAAAGAACCGTCTCACCCATTATCTAGAAAATAACAACATCCTTTCTAGTAGACAATTCGGCTTTCGCAAAGGTTTAAGCACTAAAAACGCCATCGCTAATTTGACAAAAATCATCTCCAATAACCTAGATAAAGGTAGTAAATGCATTGCACTTTTTTTAGATCTAGCTAAAGCATTTGACACTATCTCGCACAAAATTCTGCTGAATAAACTACAGCGAATTGGGATACAGGGTCAAATTTTCAAGTGGTTGGTTAGTTACCTAGAAAACAGGAGCCAAAGAGTGGATATTAACGGTACTCTAAGTGATCCAGCCAATATTAAATATGGCGTACCGCAAGGAAGTACTCTAGGTCCCATATTTTTTAATGTTTATATAAATGACTTATGTAATACTTCCTTTGCAGACCACATTATTACATTTGCTGACGATACAGTACTTTTATTTGAAGGCAAAACCTGGAATGAGTCTTGCAGTAAAGCTGAATTCGGCATAAACAAAGTTAAACAGTGGCTAGATAGTAATCTCCTCACTCTAAACTCGGATAAAACGAAATTCATCTGCTTCAGTTCAACTCAAGCGGGTCAACCACAAGATATCCTTAACATCTTTTACAAAAAAAAAACAAGTTGACAGTATCTACACAGATTTTTCAAAAGCTTTCGACAAAGTATCACATAAAATATTACTTAGTAAATTGTATGCCTTAGGACTGAGAGGCAAGTTGTTGGATTGGTTCTCAAATTATTTGTCTAACAGAATCTTATTTGTTAAAATTAAACATTCTTTATCTAAGTTATTATATGCAACTAGTGGTCTACCGCAAGGGAGTCATCTCGGCCCCATCCTTTTCTTAATATTCATAAATGATATCATAAGCTGTTTCAACGATGTAGAAGTTCTGCTTTTTGCCGATGACATCAAATTATACAAAGAAATATCCAATATAGGTGACTGCCTAATCCTACAGTCAAACATCGACAAATTGCAAAATTGGTGTGTCACAAATAACTTGTTCCTCAATATCGATAAATGTAAGACACTAACGTTTTGTCGAACAAAGACCCCACTATCTTTCAAATACACAATAGATAACAAAATCTTAGAAAAAGTCAATGAAATTAGAGATCTTGGAGTTGTGTTTGACACGCAATTAAATTTTATAAATCACATACAACAAATAACCAACAAAGGCATGAAAACACTAGGATTTATAATTAGAACAATCAAAGACTTTAACTCGTTAGAAGTTATTAAAATGGTATATTTGTCACTCGTACGCAGCTTGTTGGAATACAATTCCATAGTTTGGTCCCCATATTATCAAATTCATATAAAAAATATCGAAAGAGTGCAGCACAAATTTTTAAGATTTATTAACTTCAAGCTACACATACCTATTCAACACATTAACTACACATCCTTACTAAATACACTTAAATTGCATTCCCTAGAAAACAGAAGAAAAATAAATGACCTAACTTTTTTGTTTAAAATTATTCATTCTGAATTAGATTGTTGCGAACTCCTGCATCTCATCGATTTCAGGGTACCCAATCGAGCAACAAGGCAAAATGTTTTATTCTACAACAATAATTCTGGGACGAACTACCATATACATGCACCTATTTCTCGACTTCACACATTAGGAAACAAATTCACCTCTAATATCGATGTATTTAACACAAGTTTACCATTATTTAAGAAATACCTGAACGACACTTTTATGTAGAATATTTTGATATTTAAGGGGCATCACATAGGGGCTAATGCATTTATTCGTATAATTCTATATTAATACACAATGTAAAAACTTGTTGCCATTTTATTTTTATGTATCTTGCATTTTGTCATGTATTTACAACTTACAACTTACAAACTTTCTCCTTTATTGTAATGTATTATCTTTCCTTAATTTATGTGTATACTCTTTATGACGTGTACTAGTTATTTTTTATAGTTTATCTTTTGTTTTTAAAAACCTGTCTCTGTATTATAAACATGTAATGTAAAAGCCCACCAGGGCGTTGAAAATTAATAAATAAATAAATAAATAAATAACATTAGAATACACCATTGCAACGACATTATTACATGTAAATGCAATACCTTAGAATGTGTGGACAATATAAGATACCTAGGAATTATCATTGATAAATTTCTGAGATGGGACAAATATATAGCCTTAACTTCCACAAAGGTCAGGAAACTTACACATCTGTTCATAGCAATAAGAAATATTCTATGCGTAAATGATTTGAAACGAATTTACTTTGCAATGTGTAATTCCATATTAGATTATGCTTCCTTAGGTTGGGGCGGTTGTGCTAAAACTATACTCGATCCCTTAGCTAAATCCCAGAAATCGCTTATAAGAGTCATACTGAAAAAACCTTTCGGGTACCCCAGCGATTCATTGTTCGCAGAGTTTCGTGTTCTTGATGTAAGACAATTATACATAAGGAAAATCATATTACACACTCAAAAACAGAAGCACCACTACGCTTCCGTAAACCACTGTCATAATACAAGACATGCAAAAAAAAAACCAATAGTTCCGCCCACCACTTCCTCATCTTTAGCACAGAGACAATTCTCATACCTAGGCCCTAAATTGCTCAATCTCATACCTGATGCATGGAAGGCAATGAGTACTAATATTCTGCGTATGCAGGTTACTAATTGGCTTCTGGTCTTGGGGAGAGCTGAATGCGAGAATATGCTAAACAACAGTAATTGAATTGTAATTTTTGTTTTTCTTTACATTTTATTTTATATTGGTATTATATTAGCATTACAGTAACTGTATTTTTACATAAAGTAAGTTCGAAAATTACTCAATTCTTCGTGGTATTTTTCCTTAAAGGAAAAGTTCCTTCTTTACTTTCATTTTTATTTTTCATTTTCTTGTTTTATCTATTAACATCTCTTTAGTTTATTATGTCAGCTAAACAATAGCAAAAAAATGTCGTGATATAACTAATAGTATATCTACTAGATTATGAATATATACATATATGTATTATTTTACCAACAGAATTTCTTCATTCATTTTCATTTTCAAATTCATTTTTCTTGTTTTATCTATTAATATTTCTTTAGTTTATTATGTCAGCTAAACAATAGTAAAAAATGTCGTGGTATAACTGAAAGTATTCTAGAATATGAATATACATATGTATTATTTTACCAACAGAATTGTCAACACTATAATTTACTATAATTTACATGTAAAAACATTATCATACTGGAATGTCCTAAAACGGGCAATTGCCTAGTTGGACATTTTAAGTTCACTATATTGTATTATGTAATATTTTCAAACAATAAATAAATAAATAAATAAAATAAAATAAAAGGAATACACAAGTCTCGCTTACTTTAAAAAGCAAATTAAGAATAGATTAACCTAACAAGTAATTGAGAATTGAAAATTCTTTTATTTGATCTTGAACTTGAATGTGAACGGCTGTTTCTTACATCGTATACTGATCATTTTTTTTATCTTTTTCATCTCTATATTTTATAATCACTATTTTTGTTATTTCTTTTTACACCTTTGTTTATATTTTGCTTTTTCTAATTTCTGTTAACTTCTATGTATACGTAGTGAAAAACAACTATTAAACTGTGCATTCTGTGAACATTTTTAAGTAAACTATTAACATCTACGCTTTTTACAATGCTAATCTAATGACTTTTTTATGTTAATACTCTGTAAATGTTCCAAAACCATAAATAAATATAATCCCTTTCGGTTTTAGAACATGAATAGTCAGTGTCTTACTTCGATTTGCACATCTAATATATTATCTCCGGTGACCGACCAACTCAGAATGAAACCAACTCAGAACCACCTCAGAAAGATCATTAAGAGTGATGATAAAAACATATAAAAATGGTTAAATAGGTTTAGTTAGGTTAGGGTTAGTTGGTTACTTAGAAACCATTTTGGAGAGGATGACGAAAAGTTATATGTGTGTATGGTAACAATCCACTTACAAGTATAAATTTGTAATGGTACGATGCTGATTGTGTTTATTTTATTTTAAAAGTAACATTGTGTTGTTATTTGTATCTTTTTTATAAACTGATTATATTATAAACTACGCCTCCAATGGCAAGATGCTGATTGTCTTTTATCTAAAAGTGATATTTTGTTGCTATTTTGATGTTGTTATTGATGATTAGTTATAAACTGCGCCCACTCTCAACATAAGTGTTCCTGGTGAGAAAAGCATGAGAAATTATAATAAAAAGGACAAAAAACAGTTATTCCTGCATTATTAGGAATAATAAATGTAAATGAACTTTTGATCTCCAGTCACATTTTTTATGTTTTTTTTAAATCTCCTAAGTAGAGCAATTCCATTTTTAATACTATCAGGATTTGCTTTCCGATTTTTTGATCAGACAATCGGATCGGATAAATACCGCACACATCCGACTCGAATACCGAAGGGGTAATACAACCAGGGCCACGCCCGTGTTCAGACCGGATTGGACAGCCGGCGCTGAAGGGCGTGGCCTGTTTTTTAATTACTGATCCGGTTTTCGACTCGGATGTGTGCGGGCTTTCATAAGAAATGTATGGCGTGAAGGCCTTCCGGTTGTCCGATCAGACAATCAGATCAAATAATCGGATGGAAAAACCTGATGTATGCGGTCAGCCTTATACGTATTTGCACCAACTGTTTATTTATGTGATAGGCATATTATTTAAAAATTATTTAGAATCGTGTCTGTTCTAAGCAGTAGGTAACTTGATGAAATAATACATATTTAAATTGGCGTCAATGTATTTCATTGAACTTGACAGATTCCTATACACCTACTACAGTACTCATTTGTTCTGATTTCCACAGTCATCATAAATTAATTAATTATGTAAGTAAAAAAAATAAATTTCTATACAACTATTAATCGCATGGATGTTTAAAGAAGCAAATAAATCATTTGAAACAGTTTTGGTTGGTTGCCAGTTGAACGTTTATGTGTAACAAAGTTTACTGATTTCTCAGTAATTCAAATCAACTGAAAGTAGAACCAATATTCCGGATGATATTATAAGTCATAACTTCCTATTCCCAGAATAGTAGCGGGGCCGATCTGTAATAATTACATTGGAAACTTTTGTTAAATCCCGTATTACTTTGATTTAGCACAAACGTTTATGCACATGGAACGAAGGAGCGCAAATAAACGGTTCTATTTGAACGCTGCACACTGCAATATCAAAAGTAAACTGCAAATAGCTTCCACAGTTATAATTGAGGATACGCCGGCTTGATTTAACGGGTGAACGGAAATGCGAAATCTAACTATGCTTGTTAACTATCAGTTTTGAATCGCAAATATCGTTACTAACGGCGTAATTGCAACAAACAAATAGGGTGAGAACTTTTAGGGTGGTGGCTAACTTAAGCTTAAAGAGATAATAGTTATCTATTGATGATTCGTTGCACAAATAAAATGTTTAAATGGTATCTGGAGTTATAAATACATCTCCATGTGCTTGTAATACTTTTTCATTACTAGGCACTTCTTGAATGATATACGTCAATAGCAAGGTGATTTATCAATAAAAATGAAACAAGTGGAAAAATCCTACATAATCTTTTGTTAGTTTTCTTGCATTCCCTTCAAAATTGCAATAAAATCCAAATAAATAGAACATTTGTAAATATATCCAAAAACTAAAAACTGTTTTAGAAAGGTGATATAATGTGATTTGAAATTTTATGGTTTAGAAATATCCAAGTAATTTTTTAAATACAATTTTTTTTAATACAAATTTTAATAATTAGATATTAAAAATTGCTCACCTCACGTTTTTTTTTCAACTAAAATGCTGATAACAAAAAAATAAAAACACACTTATATTTTATTATAAACGTTACGGTCACCTCACTTTTCTGTCGATTCATGTAAAAAAAATCTTAAAAAATACACAAAGTTTTATAATTTGTTTTTCAAATTGCAGTCGGAAACTTGGGGTTTATAAAGGTATTTATTTTAATTATTTTTTGGTTAACTTTTAGATTTGAATATAAAGAGTGTTGTTTCTTTTCCAATGCTGTTTAGATTTAGATCATATTTCTCACTATGATATTTCGGGAGACACATCGATTTCTATGGGACCTATGTGAGCTGGGACAAACATGGCATCCTGTGATTCAATGGGTTAAAACAAAAAGGTTGAATATATGTTAAAATATAATATTTAAGAGTTTTTTTATTTAAATTTGAATATCGCACAAGAATTCCAACTGCTACCGTCTGGAGTCAGTGAGACTATTGTTCTTTAATTATATATTCATAATTAGGGTACGTTGTGTGGCTGAAGATAGTGCGGAGTGGAAGGAGATACGAAGAGGAAGAGGAAGGTGAAGAAGTACTTGCCAAATTCAGATCTGGTCACCAAACATCGTTAAAGCCATTTTAATTCTGAATGGTGGTCTTACACCTACCTGGGCAATGTAGGGTTTATACTGGAACGCGTGGAAATATGACATAATATATAATACATAATATATAATATAATATGTCTATATATATTCACTAATTAAATGTGAAATAATACATATTAATAAAATAAAATTTATCAAATCAAATGACGGAATTTGAACCAGTGACCTCCGGTTTGCTAGTCAAGAGACTTACCTCGCGACCACAGAGGCTGTCAAAGGTTACAAAGGTAGTGATTCGCACTTGAAGTGAAATAACACAAAACTGCCCTACATAAATACTACGTCATTATCATTATTATTGGTATACGGAGATTTTTTCTATGGGCAGGTACCTACTTTGGAAAAGTACACAAAGAAGTTGATACTTTTTCAGTAAAGTGAGAATCATTTAAAATCAATACCTATGTGAATGGAGTATTCTCTAAATACACAAATTAAATTTATATTTCACTTTCAAATAAATTGCCATCGCCTTAACGACTCTATTAAGTGAGTTACTGAAAATAGCTCACGTAAAAGATAAGTTCCTGTTTCAGATATTCTTTGACATCAGATAACATTTTCTGTGTTTCTTAAACATTGCCTTAATCTCTTGAAATCCTAAGTTATACCTTCATACGAGTACGGAAAGATTTTTTTTTAAATTCATCATGGAAGCTCAACTGCAATCTAAAGAGGTATCAGTATTCGATGTTAATCTTATTCGATACTATGATAGATGGATTCGTATTGTTTACAGGTAGCAAATAGCATCATGTTGTGCAAGTGCAGTCATAAATAATTACCTGCCTTTTTCATAAATGTTACTTGCATTGGCAAATATCGAATGCATTCAATCGCATCTTCAAGACACTATTTTAATTAATGTCGAAACTTTCCGAGGAAGCGACGAAGAAATAACAGAAATGTTGATAAATGGGTCACTGGAGATGGAATTGTTGGATAGTTGGGAGAAGTTAAGAAACACAACCTACTTACAGAACCTAGTTACATAACTACAGAAGAAACATTTAATAGAAATCTCTCCTTGAAAGAATATTGCGCAAGATATTTTGAGGGTTTGTAAATATTATTTTGGAGGTATTAACTGTATACTTGCTGGTGAAGGGTAGAAATTATTATTATTTTCTTTCTAGCTCTGTCGTTTGCAGTCAAAGCCTGGGTTTTCTCCAAAAAAGTCGTAATCATTGACACACTGGCCATCGTTTAAATAGCAATAAAAAGAACCATACTGTATCTTCTTGCAAAATAAAAAGATAAATTGGTGGATTGGGAGCAAGACAAAAGGAAGTGAAAATGTTATTTTTTATATTTATTAATTAGTTTATTTATAGTGCATTTAAGTTTACAAATAAATAATTGTTACATACTACATTTTATTTTGCTTAATAACGTGCTTTTATAATTTATTTTGAACAAATTAAATGGTGTAGTTTTTATGGTACCCGGCATCATAATATGTCATCCCTTTATTCCATAAACTATTTAGTCTGATTTATTGACGTCATTTTGTTTTGTCTGTAAATGTGCTAGTTGTTTATAAATATATATTTATATTATTTTTTACATTAGCTCCACACACGAAGCCCTGAGGAAAAAATCTTCCGGGCCTATGTTATCTTTGGGGATACTGGAAGGTCTTTTTAGAGAAAGGAAGGGAACGAAGTTCTGGGAATGAAAAATATTTTGATGATATCGCCACAAACAGATGGGATTATGCTGGATCCTGCTTCTTGGATTTAAAAGGATATAGATGTCAACTGCAAATGAGGTGAACTGATGACATAAAGAAAACTGTCAACTTTAGATGGATGCAGCCACAAAAAAACTCAAAACAAAGAGACAATTAGGGTAGGCCCTTTTCCAATATTGGACGTCAGGCTGACGGAGAAGAAAAATATTTTATAACAGAATGAACAAGATGAAAACCACCTAAAAAAATAACATTTAAATTTCAGAAAATCTTGTCAGTAATTTTCATTAGTTTGACCTCAATAAAAAATACCATGTTTGAAATTAGTCTGTTCACCATGGGAATCTGGGAGAAGAATATTTAAATTCAAAGCCGCGTATCTTCAGGAGTCCGAGGTCAGAGGTCCGTAATGAGGGAGATCAGGAAATAAGATAGAAGATGAGTAATCTGGAAGGATCCAATTTCTAGTAGTGACCTAGAGTAAAAGGGTCAAAGTGAGTTAGGGATAAAAATAATAGAGGGCTTTTCAAAAAACCCTTTTTCCTTGGGGCATGTTTTCATAAAAATAAGTATTTAAGTAAAGTTTCAACTAGGATGCTTATGCTTAGTATATTTTACTATTATATCATTATAGGTACATTCTCTTTAGAAAATGTCTATATATTTTTAAAGAATATATGTACATACTTAGTTCGCTGTGATAGTTTGTGCTACGTAGCATAGGTGGCTCTCTTTTAGTTCATGGAGCTTATAGAGTTCTCCAATATATGTCTCTAGTATATAATATACAGGTTCGCCCCTCTAGTTCAGAACCGCAAATGATGACGTAAGCCTACAGGCCGTCCAACACACTCGTTCACGATTTAATACTTTCAAGGCTATATAAAGACAAATCCCCTTACTAATAAACTTTTTTAATTTTACAGAACTGATACACAACCTATTACCATACAAAAATGGTTTTCTAACAACTGTGCGAAAATTAAAAAAAAAAAACACGTTTATTATTTAAGTATTGTTGTGAAAAAGGTACGTATTATTTATTAAGAAACCATTCACACCAATAACTTGCATAATCCAGAGAAAAATTCCTGGTCACACAATCGCCTTGATAAGATTCCTTCAAAAACCCATCTCCATAAAATATGTGTAATCTGATCTCTTATGTAGAATCGAATAAATAATCGAACTAAAGTTTGTTATGAGTTGCCCATAAATCCTACGAACGGACTATACAAGCGGCAGGCAGCTGTGTGTCACGTGCTCAGTACATGTTCAGCATCGTATGATTATTGCTGTCCCTCTCAGGCTGGCAGAAGACATTACCATATATGGCCACACGGCGCGAAATCCAGCCAATGGCAGAAGACATTACCTTATAGGGCACGCGTTCGAGTCTTCCGTCTCGCTCATCACGGGCAGAGAGTTCCAGCCACCGATCGCCAAAGCAACAGACATATTTCAGACAACGGCGCGAGCGGTCGTACGCACTACTACGTACTGTCGGGCAGTATGCCACCCTTCGACGCGGCTAATTAAGTCTTCACCTACGAACCAAGTATGGCGCTATCACCACAGCCGCCTGTATAATCCTACTGCCGCCTACCATGGCAGCCCTGGCCGCGCACGGTTTTTAATCCGCCTACGTGCCGACGAGCCGAGTAATTCACAACTGCCGCCTACTTAATACCATGGCCGCCCAGACGCGCACGGCTTTTAATCCGCCTACATTGCCGATAGCCGCTTAATTCACCGTTATCACCCACCGGTTCGGTAAGCTGTCCGAATCCGCCCACCATGACGCCGAGAAGCCGCCCACGCACCCCGAGCCGCCCCGTTCCTGCACACGATCTATGAGCTTTGCTCTAGATCTCTCCACTTCGTAGGAAGCTGCCTGCATCCGTACGACGCCACGTGAGATTCTAAACCCTCTTATAGTCCTTCCGAGCCTAAATTCAGTAGTATTTCTAGTGCCTCTCTCTCTCTTATGCTAGGCCTTAAACAGCTTACCTGGTTGCCTGTACTGTTCACCCTTGCATTATTGAATACATTTGAATTGTGCCCAAACCTTGTTTCATTGGAGTCAACCATCGACAGCCTCGGAGGAGCCCTACGACCCTGAGCTGAGCCTTCCAAGCCGAGGCATATTGCCCCCGGGGGGCCTGCTTAACACTTGTTCCCCCCCCGGGAGGGACATATTTCTGGAGACCAGAAGTATAACACTGGACCCTACGTGGCTTCAGTATCACCCTGGCCCCAGGAAGTATGACACTGGCGCGCCAACTGGGCCGAAGTCTTGTCGATTGTTGTCTCCCTAGAAACATAATTATGTAATCTTAGCTATAAATATTTTATATTTGTGCTCCCATCAACAACGTTGTAGCTCTGTGTGAATTATTCCAAACGTCGCGAGTCCGTCGGCTAGTGCTATTCGAGGTTAGGTATTTTAAACATCGCTTATTACCGTAACGTTGTAGCTCTGTGTGAATTATTCCAAACGTCGCGAGTCCGTCGGCTAGTGCTATTCGAGTGTTAGGTATTTTAAACATCGCTTACTACAGTAGCATTCTCAAGCTATTACGTTTCTATCGCGGCAGTCAGAGTTGTTCGTCATTCGCGCGGAATTTTTTTTAATTGAGTAATGAATCTCGTTATTTTAAATTCTCCACCTGGGGCTGTGTTAGTTGTATTATTTCTTCCTTGAAGAGCAGTGGTTGTTTCCAATAAAAGGTAGTAACTACTGTCGGATTGTGCTCGTCCACATCCGTTTCCCTGTAATAGGAGGATATAATTACGACTGCCAGCAACTGCTCTCGTCTTCTATAATCGTCCGAAATTTTTTTTTTGCTTTGTTCATTATAATAACGCAAAATCATGGAGGCCACCATACCAATAATGGATAGAATATTAAATTTCGAGAAAGCAAACGCGTCGGTAATAAGAAAAATGTTGATGGATAGAGGCGTAGTCCCCAAAAGAGCTTTTTTAACTTTACGGAAACAATGTGTTGAGTTTAACGAATCCCGGAAGTTGAATTATAAAATAAACGTTAAACGAAAAGTTCAATAAATAATGAGTACAAGTTATAAAGTTAGTTTTCGTTTCTCTCAATAGGTAGTTTTAAATCACAAAATGGAAAACGACGTTACATAATGTTATAAAAGAGAAATTTTAAAGCAACAAATTATTAATTTTCAAAACAGAATAAGTTAATATGGAAAGCTTCCCTTGTAATATTAGTTAAAGCCACAATTGTTATTTTTCTTCATAGAAGTTTTGATTTATTGTTGATACATCATAATAAATTAGAATTGTAATTTTGATTGTTGATTGTCTAGGGCAGAGTAGCTAACTGCGTATTGGATTAATGAACAGTTCAGGACAAATGTAGATTAATAACATAAATTTTAGAAAAAAAAAAGAATAAACAAATTCAGTCAAAAGTTTTTTTTAAGAAACAAAAGTTTAGGTACAGATCGGTTAAAAATAGTAAAGTTCTTAGAAGTTTAATGTTGTTTCGTTTGAAAATCATAAGTGTCATGAACCCACGGTTAGAGATCGTACATCATTGAATTAATATTCCATATTACACAAATTAGAAAACACAATGTTGTTAAAATAATAAACGTTCGGGAAAGGAAACAAACTTGTATATAAAAATGTATATAAATAAGGCAACGTGTATATAAAAATGTATATAAACAAGGCAACGTGTATATCAATGTATATAATTGGCTAAGTGTTTTTTTTGTTAGTTTAAGTTCTTGAAATCTATTTGAATTGCTTTCGTACTAAAGTGGTAGAAAATTAAATAAATTAGTGAAAAACAGTAGAACATCATTTAAAGAATAAATTCCAAACTTCAAGGTATACGTTACTAGATACTTGTTTTTTTTCGAATGGTTATCTAAGGAAAGTTTAATAATAAAATTTTGTATATGCTATAGGTATTTACCATAGAGACAGTATTGGAACATGTTTTGTTTTTAATCGGGACTATCCCACTCTAAATAGTAGTATGCGGATAATAAAATAAACTATCGTTGGGAAAGACACTTCAGAGGAAGCAAGTGAATAATAGCAAATGTTCAAATTATCGTTTTAAATAAAAAATAACGAAGAATTTTTAAAGTGAAATCCTTGTCAAATTTAACAGAATAATCTCTCGAACAAAGAACATTTAAATATTTAGCTTCAATTAAGTTTTTTTTCATAAGAATGTAGGAATGATTTCGGCAACAAATTTACATGAATAAATAACAGGAATGCAGAATAGAAAAGATAAAATAAGTTTTTTTTTTGGAAACATCTGTGGAAAATTATTAAAACATAGAATTAAAAAGTAAACTACGACAGTTAAATCGATATTGTCATTGTCATTTAGTAACAAAAACAAATAGAGAATAGAATCCAATTATTAATGGCTTACTTGTAATAAAGAAAAGGGTTATAAAATTATAAGAAATTGTCTTCTTCTTTTTTTTCTTGTATTACATAATATGTCAACGTGATCGTTGTAAGGAAATTATATCATATTAGATATTGAGTTATGTTACGATACGCCCTTGAAGCGAATAGTTTCGAGAACGCGAGCAGCTAGCCACAGCTGGCCGCCCCCTCTTCCCCCCATATCCTGTCTGCCTCTCCTTACCGCCCCGCTTGCCCGGCGACTCCGCTGCCCGCTGCGCTCGCCCACAGAAGCAATCTGAGCGCCTTTAAGAACGCACGCGAGCGGCTTACTCGCAGCCGGCGGACCCAATTCATTTGGGGTCGCGATGTATTATTGAAGTACCTTTGTGTATAATTGGCCTTTTGCCGCACCATAGTTCGGTCTATTTAGACTATGAAAGTGCCTGATGAAGCTGCCACATGAGACGAGGTTCCTGCCAACCTACATGTAAGCTGTATCTTGATTTCCTCTTTAAATGTTGTCCGTAATACAGTGAAATGTAGGGCCCCCGTGGAAATCACGACCCGGAGAGTTTCGTTTTGAGAGTCAGTCAGAGAAAGTTAAACACTTTAGCTAGGTTTGTGTAAATTGCATTTCTTGTAATTGAATTGTACTGTAGAAACCTATGTATGTGTTTGAGCTTACAATACATGTCTAAATGATTTAACATTGTTATTATTCTGCTACGGCGGGAGGATTGTTGGCCGGTGAGGATCCCGTGGGTCACCGAAGGATGGAGAGAAGTTCCCTAGCCTTGAGCTGCCCACTCCCCTGAATAGAGAGTACCCTTGTCCCGCTGAGAGCTAGCCAGGGACGTGTTGGTGTGCTGCTGCTGGTTTAGAAGCCGGCATCGGGGTACCCTAACAATTGTCGCCCGATCGTGGGGCTGGAATTTTTTTTCTCTATCCCGGTCACTTTGCGGGACCTTACTCTGTCAAAATCCTTCCCGCACAACAACTATTTTGTAAAACATTAATTATGCCTTGTTATTCTACAGTGAATCCTGTGAAAAAACCACAGAAACCAATATGTAAATCAGATCCATAACAGATCTGACTGGAATTATAAATTGCATCGCAAGTTGAAACAACGGCCATTTTGAGCACCCGAGGCGCCACGAATCTGATTGCGCACGCGTCTCCAAACGGCGGGCGCGTTAACAACAGTTATTCGCGCCCAAATCCAACGGCCCTTTGTTTCACGCGATATTCTCTGGTTTGCGCGCAAATGCTTTGTTCCCGCCGGAATCCCAACCGACTGTTGCTAGGCTGCGTTTTAAATCCAAACCGTTTTTTATGACTGAACTGGGTTACCAACGGAAATCATCATTATGAATTTGATTCTGGAACCCCAGTTATTTTGCGAATTCCTTAATGAAAATTTCGGACTTACGTATTTTTATTATTTCTGCACAATATACCAATCGGCCCACTTGTGTCTGTCAAATTAGTACAATTTAATGTTTCTCCAAATGGACAAAATAATGACTTTCTTTCCCCATTGTACATTATAGGTACTGTTTTTTTTTCAGCATAAGTGAAAGTGAATTGTGTTTTTTCCCTTACATAAGTGAAAAGTGGATTAATAATGAAACCAATGACTGATCCCATGAATAAATAAAATAATTTTAATATGGTTGGATGCAATAAACCCCATATTCAGTCATTTTCATCCGGAAGTTTGTCCTTTATTTGCCAGAAATGTGCCTTTTGTGAACTTTAGTGCCTTTCTCAGTGCAAAGTGTTTTTGTGAAAATAAAAAACCTGTTTTCTAAAGGTCAGTCCTGGAAAAATTTTTCTAAAATAAATAAATACTTGTGAATTTCACAGTTTTCTCAAAAGTGGTCAGTAAAATACAAAAACCTTTACCACTAAGGTCTTTCCACGCAAAATTTTTTCTCGTCTGCCCCTCTTTGACAAGAATTCTGGTGTCATGTATACAAAACACATTTGGAAGTGCCAACAGTGATCACCAAGTGAAAAGTGCCTCACAAAAATTAATTTTGCGCTTTCTAAAGGAAACCCCTGGCCAATTTTTTTTCTTCTCCCCACCACCCAGGAAACTCACAATGGAGGACAAGCAAACTATTACATCATCCAACTTGGGTACCATTCCCAATGTGCATAGTTTATCCAAAGCCCACTTACAAGCTGCTTTAAGGGATAGAGGACTCTCGCCATCAAGCAAATCTAAATCTACATTGAAGGCATATGCACTTTTATTCAACAAAAAGTACATTAGGAGAATAAATCTCGCCCCCTCCAACGAAAATAATTCATGTTCGGCTACGCAAGTTTTGGATAATCTTGACAAAGAACCTACGCCGCATGTAATGATAAAACAGGACGTCGCACCCATCTTGACACAAGATAAAACTTACGATTTATCCTCTTGGAAAGTCAAATATAATGGCGTCTCCGATGTGCTGGATTTCATTGACCGTATTGAAGAAACGGCTACAATCAAAAATATCCCATTCGAGATTCTACGGAGAAACTTTATAGAACTCATCTCCCCAGAATTAATTCCGTGGCACCGCATCCAAAAGACTAAATGCAAAGATTGGAGTAAACTCAGAGCTGCCCTAATCTCTAGCTTTGGAAAAAAGGAGGCCCAGCACCGGATCAAACTATCTCTACTATCTATTAAACAACTAGTAGATGAACCTGTGGCTACATTCATAGAAAGGGCTGAATCCATCAACATCAAGCTTTCACATCCTGTTCCGGAAGCTGAACTATTACCAGTCATAACTGATGGCCTTTTAAGCAAATACGAGAACATCATCACCTCACAAAAAATTGCATCCCTGGCCCAGCTAAACGAAGTCTGTCTCCTCCTGGAATCATACCAGGATAGGAAAAACATAAAGAATGTGTCGAATAATGTGGTTGTGCCAAGCCGTTCGTCTGGTTTAAAGCCAGAATTCGACAACAAAAAAGTGTGCTCCTTTTGCAAAAAAGTAGGCCACCTGGCCGCTACTTGTTTCAAGCAAGCAAGACTTCTGGAATCCAAGGAACCCCGAACCTCCAAGAGACACCACTCTAGGGACCGCTCTCCACGCGACGAACTGCGCAACATTTTTAAGAAATCAAGGCACAATGCAGAAAGGTTACAAAACCCAAGCGATGTCAGACCTCAGGTGGATTTCTCCAAGCCCCCACCAAATTTCTACATGAAGAGGCCAAAAAACTAAATAATAACCTCTCAGGTACCCATTCTGAACCAAGGTCTAAAGAATGGACTGATTGGTTATCACACATTAAGTATTTTAACCAGACCTTAAATGTTTCCTCGGTTTGTTGCAAACAAGCTAAAGATGGGAGACCCTATGCTCTTTTCTCTGTTAACAATGTCCCCTTTTCCGGATTACTTGATAGCGGTGCATCTGTCAGCTGTCTTGGCAACAATGCTCACCTGCCTTTTGTTAACAGTGATTTTAAAATTTCGCCACAAACAACACACCTGACGACTGCGGATAATGTTTCCCAGCCGGTCATCGGTACCCTCGCACTGCCAATTAATTGTAACAGTAAAATAATTACAATCAATTTTCTAATAGTGCCCTCTATATCCCAGAATTTCATCCTTGGCGTTGACTTCTGGAAGGCTTTTAACGTTGCTCCCCAAGTATTTAATACCCTTGGCGAAACCTCCACTGCTGCTCAAATTAGTGAGATCCGCACAATAATACCTCACGAAAATTTAAGCACGGACCAAGCTCTCCAACTAAAGGAAATGGTCAATAAATTCGAATCAATATCTTTCGAAAAATGTGGATTGGGTTTGACAAATTTGGTAGAACACCACATTAAAACCAATGGCCCACCCATAAAGCAACGTTATTACAACTTAGCCCCCCAAAAGCTTAAACTTTTGGAAAAAGAACTTGATGAAATGTTAAAAATGGGTGTGGTGGTTCCCAGCAGAAGTGCATGGACCAACCCAACTCTTTTGGTTTCTAAAAAAGATGGCTCCGCACGTTTCTGTCTTGACAGTAGACGTTTAAATTCTTGTACGAAAGCTGACGCATACCCCTTACCTTACGTCCACGCGACCTTAGACCAACTGCGCAACGCCAAGTTCATCTCCTCTGTTGACCTAAGCAAAGCTTTTTGGCAAATACCCTTGGACGCAGAATCGTGTGAAAAAACTGCTTTCGTTGTACCTGGTAGGGGAATGTTCCATTTTAAAAGATTACCCTTTGGTCTAAAGAACAGCCCCGCCGAATTACAAAGACTGATGGACAAACTCTTCGGTCCTGAAGTCGATAACAGCCTGTTTTGTTACCTTGACGACCTCATCATCGTCAGCGACACCTTTGAAAAACACCTATTAATGTTGGAAAAGGTTTTTCAACAACTCAAGTTCGCTGGTTTAACCATCAACTTGAAGAAGTCTGAATTCTGTAAGTCCCGTTTACGTTATTTGGGATTCATTGTCGACGAAAAAGGTCTAAGAACAGACCCCGCTAAGGTGGAAGCCATGGCAAATTTTCCCCGACCCAAAAACGCGAAGGAAGTCAAAGGTTTCCTTGGACTTGCAGGTTACTACAGAAGATTCATCAAAGACTTTTCCACAATTGCAGCCCCTTTAAATAAAATTACCGGCACCCGTAAAGGTGTCAGCAACTTCCGATGGTCTGCTGAAACTGAAAAAGCGTTTACAACTTTAAAAAATGCCCTTCAAAAAGCCCCCGTTCTGAATTGCCCGGATTTTGCACTCTCTTTTACCCTCCACACGGATGCCTCCAACGTAGGAATCGGTGGAGTCCTAACTCAAGAATTCCCAGATGGCGAACACCCTGTAGCGTATTTTTCCCGTACACTAAATAAACACGAGAAAAACTACGGAATTACCGAAAAGGAGTTACTGGCTGTATTGGATTCTGTTCACCATTTCCGCGGTTACATAGACGGTAGCAAATTTACTGTAGTCACAGACCATAGTAGTTTGAAATGGTTGATCTCTTTAAGTAATCCCTCCGGTAGACTCGCTCGTTGGGCCTCCCGTTTGTCTCAATTCAATTTTGATGTGGTACACCGTAAAGGCGCGGACAATATTGTTCCTGACGCTCTTTCAAGAATTGAATTGGCTTCATTAAATGTTGACACAATTGCCCCCCCTCCATCTACAAAAGATGAATGGTACTTGAAAATCTTCGAAGGTTGTAAAAATAATCAACAAAAGTTTCCTAATTTTATCATAAAAGAAGGACAACTATACCGTAATTGCAAGGCACCACTATCCATCCTCGAAGATTACTCTTGGAAACTTGTCATTCCCCTCGAAGGAAGAGAACAAATAATAATTGACAATCACAGTGCTCCCGACTCTATACACCCAGGAACTTTCAAGACGTATAAAAAGATTTCCTTGAAGTATTACTGGCCTGGTCTTTTCAAACAAATTCGCAATTACATCTCTAAATGTGAAACTTGTAAAGCTTATAAACATAGCACGGCAGCACCTGCCGGCCTAATGGGTAACCCCAAACGTGCCGACAGACCCCTACAGTCATTGTCAATGGACCTCGTCGGACCTTTTCCTCGAAGTTATGCCGGACACATGCACATACTTAGTGTAGTGGATGTTTTCACCAAATTCTGTTGGATCTTCCCTTTAAAAAGAGCCAATGCGTCCGCCATCATCAAACTTCTGGAAAAACACATTTTTATACCTTACGGAACACCCAGAACCGTAATTGTTGATAACGGAAAACAGTTTATTGCCCAGGAATTCAAAGAATTTCTTGCCAAATACGGAATCAAGGACATTTATTATAACACCTTGTACACTCCCCAGAATAACACTGTCGAACGTTACAACCAAACAATCAACACAGCTCTAGCTATTCTAGTTGATAAAGATCAACGCACTTGGTGTAAAAACCTAGATAAAATTCAGGCCGCTATGAACAACACTGTTAATCTGGCCACTGGTTACACACCTTTCTTCTTAAAACACGGTATGGAACAAGTCGTCCATGGTTCTCTACATAGGGACACAAACTTTCCTACGTCATCTGCCACCACAAGCAACCCTACCGCAGACTATGCCCATCGCTTGGAAGAACTGTCGGCCATTTACAGTGAAGTCACTGATGCTTTGCTCCTGGCTCACCAAAAGAGTGCGGACAGATATAACTTACGTAGAAAACATGTCACCTTCAATACAGGAGATATAGTTTGGAGAAAGAACAACACACTTTCCCAAGGAGCCATGTATTTCTCTGCTAAGCTGGCACCACGTTTCGTGAAGGCCAAAGTCCTAAGGAAAATATCAGACCTAGTGTACTCCTTGTCTGACTCATCTGGAAAGCACATTGGTAATTACCACATCAAGGACATTGTAAAGTCTGGAAGTGAGGAGTCAAGTAAAACTGCCCCCACTATCTCAGCAAACGTAAAATGATCCAGTATGCATCACCTTTTTGTAAGCTCACAGAGTCTTACTACGTCAGGCGTGTAATGTGTCAATCACATGCCCATCGTTTCATAAATGAAACAAGTTGTGAATTATTTTGTAAATTGATGCGTACTCTCCTTGAAGTTACTTTCAAATGTTGTTTTTGCACTGTTTTTTCTTTCCCTCACGGCAATTTTTTCTTTTATTTTTTTTTCACCTGTTCTAAAACTGATCACTTTGGAACGGAGACACTTTTTGAGTTTCAATGTTTGGGAAGTCGCGAGCCCATTTATTGTCTCAACACGTACACTACGCAATGTTCATGCCACGTCATACCCTGCCTTGTCATGTAATTTTGTAATTTTTCTCCTATTTTTTTGTTGCATTTTTGTCGTGTGGAAAGGAACTTTCTCACCTGTTTATTTTGTTCATGTAAAGTAGTTGACAATTGCCCATCGGCGTGTCGTTCTAGAAGTCGGGTTTTGTAAATTCCAAAGTGTTAAAATTCCGACTCAGAACCAGTTAACTATTTTTACAATTTTTTCCTTTTATCTTGTTCATCATGAGTTGTAAAACCTTCCGAGGTATCTCTAGCATGAAAATCAAACAGTGGTTACTTACATAGTCGCCCCTCGTGTATATAAGTTTTTTTCAATTTTTTCCTCTTAAATTAAAAAATTGATGGCGTCCTACCCAAATTCATGCTCTTGTACCCAAATTGGATATCGACACGTCCATTTTGGAACTTGTATTTATAAAACCAATGATTGGTCTTTATAACCCTGTGTATAAATCAATTTGGCTCGTTTCAACTAAAGTACGTAAAACCGAATCATCCGGTCTTTGGTTGTTATAACAAAGCCACCTTTTTGTTTTTTTTGCTTGTACGTTACGTATGTCTTATATGACACGTTTCAACCCTACAAGACAGGTTAATAAAACCTTATGGTCATCCTGATTTTGGAATTCACTACTTTTAGGTGTCCATTTAACCAAGTATTTGCAACCCAAATTGCACATAACCTGGTATGTTTGTAACTACACAAAGGGTATGTAAAACCGTAATTGGTCCCTTTTCTTTGGTCTTCCTCACTGCAGGTTGCCACAACAGACAGTATGTAAAACCATTATAGGTCTGTCTTTGTTTTAAATACTTGGTGTAAGTAGAATTATACTCTGCCATCACCCTTGTATTTTGTAACACATGAAGTAGCATCAAATTGTCTATCTTCTCTGTCGTACGCTCTTGGGCTACGGAGTTAGTTAATCTAACGAATCTTTATAAAATGTGTTAAAACGAGCACCGTTAACGTTTATTGTATTGTATTTAAACGTAACCCACCGTCATAGGAGAGATCCTTAGAACATCCACCGTTATAGGAGGGATCCTTAAAATACCTGCCACGATACGAGAAGTTCGTCATAATCACTTTTGCTCATAGCTAAATGTTATTGAGTTGGTCGTGTGACATATTTGTCATGAGTACCACCCTTTCTGTACAATCTATTTTGGTCGTGTGTCATTAATTTGTCATGAGTACCGCTTTTGTATTTTGGTCGTGTGTCATTAATTTGTCATGAGTACCGCTTTTGTATTTTGGTCGTGTGTCATTCATTTGTCATGAGTACCGCTCTTGTATTTTGGTCGTGTGTCATTAATTTGTCATGAGTACCGCTTGTATGTATAATTGTGTACAACCCTTGTACACGAGACGTGGAGACGTAATAACAATACTTACCGTGATTCGTGCGAACGACATAATATCGGCCTTGCCATCTTCTTTAAGAGGCATTGTATAAACTCTTGACTTCTGTCTATAATTGAGTTTTATCTTGTATGTACTTACATGTTTTTATACACTATACGTGGAGACGTTAAAACACTTACCATGAGTCGTGCGAACGAAATAATATCAAACCTTTTGTGTGCGATCTACGAAATGTAGTCCACAACCCTTTGTTGTCATTCAACGCCAATGCCCGTGGACCTCCTGTTTTTTTACTTCTTTGCAAAAAGGAAAGAAGCCCAGGAGTATCTACTATCCCAAAAGGACTAGTTTGTAGCTTCACTGCTAACTATGGGGCATAGTGCTGTGGGAGTTAATCGATTGAGCACAAAAACCACCCAACTCGTTGTCTGGGGAACGGATAAGAAAACCCCCCAGGTTTGTGAAATTGGAGCAAGGGTCTGTCTTTTCTCACAATCACGCAGGAGTTTTTAAAATGACCCCTAATTTTTTGCCCAATACACGCAAAAGATTAGTCTCTTTGTTAATGTGTATTCAAATTTCTCCTCATCCTTTTAACAATTGTAAAGAGTCAGGAAATCTGCTGGTTGATCATGTTTCATTCTCACATGGAGTTTGAAGTGGAAATTAGTCCAGTCTCTAGCAAGTTTCGTCACTCAACTCCTTTCCTTTTCCTTTCCTTTCTCCTCACCATCATGTTCTCAGGTATATGTTATGAAGAGGAAAATCTGTTGTTAACCATAATTCGCCCTCACTGGGAGTGCGAATCGGTAAATTGACCAATTATCAGCAGGCTTTCTCCCTCACTCTCTGCATATGTCTCACCTTTTGTTCTCTTGTCTCAATTTTACGAAACACATTCATGAATGTTGGATATGTACGATATGCACTTGGCGTACCGTCTGTCTCCTTTTGACAACCTTTATTCATGAATTGGTTTCTCTGCTTTTACCGTGACTCATTCACGACTTCTTTGTCTTGTTTTTTGAAATTCTACAAAAAATGTTACCACCTTTATGTTAACATAGGCCATGGAAGGCCGGTTGTTTTTTAACCAAGACATATTGTCACTCGGCAAACGCCAAGTCATCCTGGTAAATGAAAATGTTTATGTAATCACAATTTAGTTAGAAAACTCTCTCTTCGTCACTCTCTGGGTCGGTGGTTAAAACTTCGTTTATTTCATAATCTGGACACATTTTGTTTCTCTCCAAACCTTTTCTTCATTGGTCCCTAGGCAGGTAAACTTCAAGAATTTTGCTCTAATAATAATTTCTCCCGGATTAAAAAGAAGCCCAGGCGGATGTCATCACCAACAGCCAAGCTGAGCTCCACTTCCTGACAGCACGCGCTGTGGTTACTAGGTCCCTCCTGCTGCCATTTTTCTACGCATTTGTTCCTGAAAGCACAGACCATACCGCCCATATGTATGTTGTTTTGTCATGCCACAGCAAGTTGAGTTGTCCCACTATACATCATGACACTCTGAACCACTGAACCACCTTTTGGGCACGCTAGCTCCTAGGTTTGTTCTTACTCTTGCTATCAATGCCAACCATGTCGTCTCTTGCGCTGTCATGCAGTGACGCATATATCGTCATGTGTAAACCATCATTACCTTGACCTCCAGTATTCGCTGAATGCGTACCAATACAAGTTATGTTGAGCTACATTATGCTTCAATAACCATTATATACGATCCGTGTTTACCTTAATAACACTTAGGATTCGTACTGGCATGTCTGCAGACACTGGATTCTCCTCCTCAATGACCTCTGTAACCATAGTCGCGGCACAGCAACCACAGTCTCCACTTCGTGAACTTCGACGTTTTCGACGAAACCAAGTGTTTTCTAAGGCCCAAGTGTACTTCTGAGTGTTATCTCAAAGGGGTCTGATTACAGTGATAATGTAATCCTAAGAATCTGTGAAACCACGTCCTCCTCTTCGAAATTCTCCGAAACCAAACAAATCCACGCTTCGCAAACTTAGCTCCCAGACCAATGAAACCTTAGAATCACACAGGCATTTTTGTTCTTGTTGTTTCTTTTGTTCTTCAATTGCATAACCATGTATTGTTATTTTTCAATTGCATAACCATGTATTGTTATTTTGTTCAATTGCATAACCATGTATTGTCATCTTTCAATTGCATAATCTTGTATGTTGTTTCACACCATGTACTTTCACCAAAACTGTTCCTCTCCAAAACATTGTATGTACCCCTCACCCATTCCCTACAAACATTGTAACCTAAACTATAACATAAATTGCATGTTCTAGCTAGGCATCTCTCAAGCAACGAATCTCTCAAAAACCCCTATGGAAGTTTAAGAGGATTTTTTATCCTACAGCTCCATTGCCACGTCGCTTTTTTTCCGAGCGCGGGGGGAAGTGTTACGATACGCCCTTGAAGCGAATAGTTTCGAGAACGCGAGCAGCTAGCCACAGCTGGCCGCCCCCTCTTCCCCCCATATCCTGTCTGCCTCTCCTTACCGCCCCGCTTGCCCGGCGACTCCGCTGCCCGCTGCGCTCGCCCACAGAAGCAATCTGAGCGCCTTTAAGAACGCACGCGAGCGGCTTACTCGCAGCCGGCGGACCCAATTCATTTGGGGTCGCGATGTATTATTGAAGTACCTTTGTGTATAATTGGCCTTTTGCCGCACCATAGTTCGGTCTATTTAGACTATGAAAGTGCCTGATGAAGCTGCCACATGAGACGAGGTTCCTGCCAACCTACATGTAAGCTGTATCTTGATTTCCTCTTTAAATGTTGTCCGTAATACAGTGAAATGTAGGGCCCCCGTGGAAATCACGACCCGGAGAGTTTCGTTTTGAGAGTCAGTCAGAGAAAGTTAAACACTTTAGCTAGGTTTGTGTAAATTGCATTTCTTGTAATTGAATTGTACTGTAGAAACCTATGTATGTGTTTGAGCTTACAATACATGTCTAAATGATTTAACATTGTTATTATTCTGCTACGGCGGGAGGATTGTTGGCCGGTGAGGATCCCGTGGGTCACCGAAGGATGGAGAGAAGTTCCCTAGCCTTGAGCTGCCCACTCCCCTGAATAGAGAGTACCCTTGTCCCGCTGAGAGCTAGCCAGGGACGTGTTGGTGTGCTGCTGCTGGTTTAGAAGCCGGCATCGGGGTACCCTAACAGTTAATAGACTCAAGAAATGTACTACGGATACATAGGTACCCGCGTATACAATTCTGGTTTCGAACCGTTATAGGAATGCCTTCCTCAGAATTCGGGCAAGGTGGGATTGTTAAGATGTGAAATCTTGAACAAAAAAAAAAAGAAATTTGTGATATAGGAAAGAATTGGAATTAGAGAATTAACCCCTCAAGTAAGCTTTAGGTAATTGTAAATTCGTATAGTTTTGACATAGCTATTTTAGAAAAATGTCATGGCGCCCTTATAAAGTTAAATAAAATGGAATTTTTTTTTAATAACAAAATGATAGTAAAGTAAACAATAGATAAAAAAGTTATGAACAGGAAAGTTGAGATTAAACTGAGACTTATAGTGAAAAGTTATTAGTAAAAAAAGTTATCATCGGATAATATTGTTAAATTAAGAGTAAATAAATAATAGACATGGAATTTTTTTTTAAAAAAAGAATTTTCAAATAATCAGTCAACAAGTAAAAGTTTTAAGTTTTTGAAAGTTGTAGTAAGAAGCAACGTCGTTAGCAATTCAAATATGATTCGAATTTATTTTATTTTTTTTAAATATGTATATAAATTGCTAGCTTATAACATGTAATGTTAAAGATAAACACACGAATTGAATACTTAGGTATTTGAGCGACTTAGTCAGTGTGTATTACGCATCGTATAGCGGTGTTATTAAATCTGTGTTGTTAAAATTTGGAAACGATTCCTGTTAAATATAGAGTAACCTTTTAAAGAAAGATTTTATAGAAATCGTAGTAACATAAATTTTAAAATAATTAATGAAGTTCTGTTTTTTTGGATATTGTGTTATTTTTATGTGTTTTTTTTTGCCGAAGCACAGGCATTTGAGGAAGGAAATTTCTCATTTGTGTTGGTGAACTAAGGCAAGGTTACGGTTCTCTGAACGTAACGGTGTGGCCACACGGAGATAGACGTTTGCAAACGTATCTCTTGAAAACACGAGAGGATTATAGTATAGCCTGATAATTATACGACGCTATAGGAGAGATCCTTATAATATGCCAAACGCTATAGGAGGTATCCTTATAATATGACCGACGCTATAGGAGGCGTATCCTGAGAATTACACGGAGAGGAAAACAGAAAAACAGAACAGAGTATGGAAATTAGTCCATCAGTAGGAAAAGAAATTGGTTACAAATTATAATGACACAGTAAATTTAAACACGAGGTGCATGTATTGTATTGTCCTCTACATAAGGTTGTAAAATGCGAATATGTATCAGTTTCATTGATTACATGACTTAGTCAGCATTATTATCCATCATTGGATGACCTTAATAAAAAATTGTAAATTTATTCACGAGGTACATGTATTGTATTGTCTTTTATATATAACCCAAGGACGTCATGAACCCTAGTGGTTAGTACGAGGTTATAACGCATATAACTTAACTTTTGTTATTAGAGTTGTATACAATTCCTTTCTTAATGGATCGTCATCACAAGTGTTGACAATCCGGGACGCCGGTATGTCTGCACGTGAAGACTTGTTGTCATTATTTTTATTATAAAAAAAGAGGTAACTCACCTTACACTAGTGAAATTACTGATGCGATATTTAGTTCATTTATTGTAATGACTATTATTGGTAGTAATAATTTATTACTTTCTCCTAGTGCGTAGCCACTTAGGTTGTTTTTTTTTTTAAAAAAAAAAAAAAAAATGTTTTTTAAATTTATATATGAATATGGTTACATAAGTATATAAATTCGTCTAAGAAACACGACACGATACACTGATTGAGGGCGTAGTTCAAGGAACCCTAAATTAGGCTAGGTTTTTCATTAGAAAAAACTGCGTTAGGTATTCAGTATCCTGCCCGGGACCGAAGTAGAGACCTAATTTCTATTTTCGTGGAACAATTTGCATTCTAAAAAGTACTTAATTTTAGTTGCAATGAAAGAATATGCAAGCATATTCTTTTCTTTTCGTTGGCAAGAGACGGCATAAGAAAATTCTTGTACAAGTGGTAGGTATAAAGGCACCTAGTTCTCATACTGGGATAGGTCATTGAGTAGTAAGAAACTTAGGAACCTTATGGTTGTAAATAACCTTGTGTATATATTAATATAAGGTCATGTATAAATGAAAATATCATTTCAATTATAATTTTTTTTTACTTTTTGTCCTTTTTTTTTCGGGTTTTTCAATCTCTTTCATTGTCGAATTATTCTCACATGTAGGTTAAATCGTTATAGTATTGGACATCTCACACGTTGCGATATAGGAGAAATTGGGGCGGTAAAACGTTCACAATCGGGTAGTTACCCACTCCTTAACGGGGTATGTCTCAATTCTAGCGTATGTTGGAGTGAATTCACGATGAAAAGGCAATGTAATAATTATATTACCACATTTTTGTTATCAGAATAGGCCCAATAGACAACACTATTCGGTTCACATAGGTTGTGGTGGTATCGAATTTTAACCTTCTTCCGCGATCATATAACAACGGTTACTCGTTGTGTGGTATTATAGAGCTGTTACAAGTCCGATAGGATGGAACTTGGGTATCGACCTAACGTGTCATTCGGCTGTTAACTATAATCCAAAGCGTGATAGGATGGCTAAACTCCTTAGAATTAGAGCAGGAAGATTGTTGGAAACGCGAATTTCCGAACAATTAAAGTATATATGATTCCGGTGTTAGGAAAAAATTCGTTACTCAATTAAAAATTTTTCCTCTTCTAATAACATTGTCGGTAGTATTAAATTTTCGTATTTTTTGGTAAAAATACGTGGCGTTGTTGTTATTTATTTTAATTTTTTTTTTTTCCTTCTTCTCTCCTTACGTAGTCAAACCCTGAGAGTTTAAGTTGAGTTGAAACAAACTCGAATTGAAAGTTATTTAACAAATTATACACACACACATAGAGTTTTTGGTGGGTAAACAAATGTATATTCAAGTGTTTTAATTATGATAAATGTAATTAATTAAATTACTATATAAATATTTTGTAAACACGTAATTGATTACTTCGGTATCAATATGGTAAGCCAGCGTGTAAAGTCCTTGCCATATCAGGACGCAATTGTACGGTGTTTTGTAACTTGCTATATCACTGTATTTAAATAAGGAGTAGTACTTCTCGTAGTAAGAAGATTTAAAAGTATGCACCCAGTTGAGTAAATTAGCTCGGTAATGTCATAAAGTTATGTCATTCGGGTCGTATTGTTCTTATTAGAGAATAATGTAATTGCACTTATGGTCATTACGGTTCGTCTGGTTATTTTGGTGGGAACACCTAGAGGGTGTCCTATGTGGTTTCGTCGAACGCAAGTTCACCGTGAGGATTCCAAGGGATCTATCCGGTTGTCTATGTCGTTGCGGCAAGGGTATATTTCTAGTATACCAAGTACAGCGCTGTACGGGTCACCGAGGGTGAGTCGAGAAAACATGAGAGGATTCATATTATGCCTGAAAATTAATATTCATGATAGGTTTTGTAGCATTACCTTACAATTATATGCGAACATGAGAGGATGGTCGTTTATGCCTGATAATTAAATGCAAACCAGACAAACCATGACAAGCTGAGAGTGCGGGAAACTAACATTTGGGTTAGAATTGAATTGTGAAAATAGCATAGTGTATAAAAACAAAGTTGTATAATTTAAAAAATTCTATTGTAAGACGCGAATATGAGTGGTTTCGATCATTTCATGACATTGGTCAGCGTACAATATTCCATAACAGGAATAAAGTGTATAAAAACAAGTTGTATAATTTTAAGAATTCCATTGTAAGACGCGAATATGAGTGGTTTCGATCATTTCATGACATTGGTCAGCGTACAATATTCCATAACAGGAATAAAGTGTATAAAAACAAAGTTGTATAATTTAAAAAATTCCATTGTAAGACGCGAATATGAGTGATTTCGATCATTTCATGACATTGGTCAGCGTACAATATTCCATAACAGGAATAAAGTGTATAAAAACAAAGTTGTATAATTTTAAGAATTCTATTGTAAGACGCGAATATGAGTTGGTTTCGATCATTTCATGACATTGGTCAGCGTACAATATTCCATAACAGGAATAGGGTTGGAAATTTTTTGTCTAATTTTAAGATTTTTACATGGTAGTAATCCTTCTCGGAAGGGTCATGTTTTCCTTATTTCTTCATGCACCTTCGTTAGCGTGTCTTGTATCGCACTAGGTACGTCACATTTTTTTAATTCCTTGAGAGAGTTGGCAACCCTTGTTCAGTTTTTTGCTAGTTTTTTTTAGCTTGGCTCACAGGTAGTTAAAATTTTGTTGGCTCTTAGGTAGGGAGTGTTTAAATCCTGGTGAAGAGGTAGCTCTGTACCTCACATTGTGGCAACCATCGCATCCCATGCTGTATGGAAGGTCGTGGTCCCCTGCATCAGCCTCGCTGCCTTTTCCCTTCATTTTTCAGGGGGAGGAGGGTAGTGTTATGAGTTGCCCATAAATCCTACGAACGGACTATACAAGCGGCAGGCAGCTGTGTGTCACGTGCTCAGTACATGTTCAGCATCGTATGATTATTGCTGTCCCTCTCAGGCTGGCAGAAGACATTACCATATATGGCCACACGGCGCGAAATCCAGCCAATGGCAGAAGACATTACCTTATAGGGCACGCGTTCGAGTCTTCCGTCTCGCTCATCACGGGCAGAGAGTTCCAGCCACCGATCGCCAAAGCAACAGACATATTTCAGACAACGGCGCGAGCGGTCGTACGCACTACTACGTACTGTCGGGCAGTATGCCACCCTTCGACGCGGCTAATTAAGTCTTCACCTACGAACCAAGTATGGCGCTATCACCACAGCCGCCTGTATAATCCTACTGCCGCCTACCATGGCAGCCCTGGCCGCGCACGGTTTTTAATCCGCCTACGTGCCGACGAGCCGAGTAATTCACAACTGCCGCCTACTTAATACCATGGCCGCCCAGACGCGCACGGCTTTTAATCCGCCTACATTGCCGATAGCCGCTTAATTCACCGTTATCACCCACCGGTTCGGTAAGCTGTCCGAATCCGCCCACCATGACGCCGAGAAGCCGCCCACGCACCCCGAGCCGCCCCGTTCCTGCACACGATCTATGAGCTTTGCTCTAGATCTCTCCACTTCGTAGGAAGCTGCCTGCATCCGTACGACGCCACGTGAGATTCTAAACCCTCTTATAGTCCTTCCGAGCCTAAATTCAGTAGTATTTCTAGTGCCTCTCTCTCTCTTATGCTAGGCCTTAAACAGCTTACCTGGTTGCCTGTACTGTTCACCCTTGCATTATTGAATACATTTGAATTGTGCCCAAACCTTGTTTCATTGGAGTCAACCATCGACAGCCTCGGAGGAGCCCTACGACCCTGAGCTGAGCCTTCCAAGCCGAGGCATATTGCCCCCGGGGGGCCTGCTTAACACTTGTTCCCCCCCCGGGAGGGACATATTTCTGGAGACCAGAAGTATAACACTGGACCCTACGTGGCTTCAGTATCACCCTGGCCCCAGGAAGTATGACAAGTTAAGTGAATTTAGCTATATTTAATAACTAACCACATAGATCTGGATATTGGTATATTATATAGGTATGTACTACCTCTCCTTCCCTTTTTCAGCTGTATAAATATCCCGTCTATGATGTTCGCTGTTTCCATTAGCGGTGGGTAGAGGGATTTTTGAATGCATATTCAACAACGAATTTTACGTGAGCAGTGGGTAAACAACAATATTTTCACCATCAACAATGCGGTTGGCGTTTATATTAAGATAATATTGTTCAATAAAAATAATTAGATCGCGTGAAATGCAAAATGCACCCCATGAACACAAACAAACCAGTTAGTGGGAAATCAGAATTCACCGTTTTCCAAGCTAGTTCAGAGTTGTCAATTATATTATCTACTATTTTAGATTTTTTTTAATAGCATCATCTGTCTTTTCATGAAAAGGTGATTAGAAAATGCATTATCACATTCACCGAAAGTTCTGTTCAAGTTCTGCGATTATTTAAGTTTTATGAAACAACTCGACTGTATTGATTTATAACAATAGAACTTAAACAGAGAGTTAAGATAAACTTCATATATTTGATGAATTGTTAAAATTTTTTGAAACAACTCGTCCTAAGTCTAGTTTGGGAATTTTAAAAAGTTTCGTCAGTTTGAAGATACCAATTATCTGGGATTTTCTGAGTATCTAGAACGGTTGATTGATGAAACCCTTATCAATACGACATTGACTAAATCCATCCTTCGTGGTTAGTTTGCGATACTTGCGAGTACGGTCAGCATATGATTCCGACAGTCGGCAGATAAAAGCCGCCTCTTTTATCGCAGCCTTCAAAGAGTCAGATAAGCAACCCAATATAAGTACACAACTTTTTTAATAATATCGTTAGTTAATGCAAACTTACCAGCTCAATAAAAAATGGGGTGAACTAACAAAGCTTTTAGAATTCAAAGAAATTGTAAATGCGATCAATTGATTCGGTTCCATCTTGGAGAAACGAAAGTTGTTCAAATAATATCACTAGTTTACTGATTAAATATCTCATGTATGAGTACTTATTAACTTCCTTCTAATAATTGTCAAATAATGTATGTAGAATGCAAATAAAGTTATTGTTAATGAATTAATTACCATGCTGGAAATATCTCTACAAAATTGGGAGATACAGAAGTAAAGCCTATAGATCCAATATTGTTCAGATATCAATTTTATCGTTCTAGATTCACTGATGTAGGTACACAATATGTCAAGAATGCGGAGTATCCAACCCTACAACTTTCTGACCTGTAAAAAATGTGGCGATTGTTATTAAGAGTCGTTGTTACTGTTAATTTGTGGATTGTTTTGCCACAAGAAAATGACGTAAACAGACTGACTACACTACTTTAAAAAGTAAAGCTTGCTTAGCGACAGCACCGACATAATAGAGCAGTCGTGCAACCACTATACTGTACTCTAGCTAGACTTGTATGGAATATGATGATGTATTTTGAGAATTAACACTTGATCACAAAATTCTGCACAACTTTAAAACAAAAAAATCGATTTTCCCTTTGGTGCCAGTTAATTATGGTGCTCACTATAAAGACAATTTAAAGGGTTTTAGAGTTGTAAATAATAAATGGTGTGGTTAATCTTGTCAGTCTCCAGTGCAGTAATGCATGCACCTTGAATGGAACGGTGTTTTATTGTGAATGTTCATGCCGCCGAATAATTAATGTAGTTCTTACGCGAACTGCGCTGGCTGCAACGAGCGGGCAAACTTTGCTTTAATTGTTCAAGAGTCTGGCTTCAATTTCAACTTCAAATATACTTTATATTATGCCCCAGAATGTAATGATTCGTGAAATATTCATGGTGTGATTCATAGAATACTTAGAATATGAAAACTTAATGGAGTTACATTTTTGCGATATAAAAAGAGACCAACCGTAGAAACGATTGAATGTCACGAGAATTGAATGGTCTCGCCTATCGATGATTGTAAAAAATCATTAAATATTTTAATTTGGCTTTTGTTCAATGGATTTAAGAAATAAGCTTTTTCCAATTTTGGATTAACAAATCCGTGTCTTTCAATTCAGTTAAATAATTTCTTTCATTTTTAAAACATTACAAAATGACAATTTCAAAGCTTTGATAAATAACTTACTTTGAATCAAATTTACTTAAATGAAGCAGAAGCATAAAATAATTTTAAAAGGCATCTACATTTAGATACCCACTAAAATAACTTTTAAATTCTGTACGAAATTCCTAAACGGGTTTTAGAAATCGGCAACAGTTTTAGAGTGTGTGGGACAGTTTTTGGAAATGCCGGCAATATTTTGTCCATTGCGAAAGTGTTTCGGCGAAGGTTTTTAAAAATTGACGACAGTTTTTGGAATTTGGTACGGTTTTAGGAAGACTTTCTTCAGTTTTTGAAATTAACAGTAATATTTTGTCGTTTGTACAAAAATTTTGTCCATTTTGACAATATTAATGTTTTTGAAAAATGGGGAAATATTTTATCCGAAAAATTGTCAGAAAAAAAAATCTGATAACATTTTTTTTTTTTTTTACATTAACTCCACACAGGAGGCCCTGAGGATAATAATTTCCCTCAGGGCTTATGTCATTTGGAGGAAAGGAAAGAGTGAACATGGGTGACCCATGTTGTAGGAGGGAGGAAACACAGAGGCCGGTAAATCGTTCCACATCCAAGCTGTTGAACTCAAGAACGAGTCGTAAAAACGACCCGTTCTCATGTGACTAATGTCAACCGTGTACAAATGTTGGGCGCGTGTTTGGGGTGTTTCCCGACTATGCACCAGTGCCGAGGGGATCAACGACGCTAGTTCCTCGGAGCATTTTCCATTGTAATACCGGTAGAACAAGGACAACATTCCCACCTGACGCCTGTGCTCTAAAGATTGCAATCCGTCTGTTAAGATGGGAGAATCTATCAAACGGACCGCCCGTTTCTGCACAGAGTCAAGGGTTTTTTTTAAGGTATTTTGGAGCTCCAGAACAGAGGTGGCTGCCAAATTCAACCGTGGGGCGCACTTGCGATTTGTACAGGGTTAGCAGTTGTGTACTATTAAAGTATCTGCGGGCCCTGTACAGTACGCTCAGTTTCTGAGATGCAAACTTTACTCTGGTTTCGATGGAGCCCCCATATCTGAGCTGGTCACTTAGAGTTACACCAAGCAAATCAATGGAGGTCCTGTTCGGAAGAATGCTTCCGTTGAAGGAGACTAGATTATCATTTCGATCCCTTTTATACGTTATCAAACATGATTGGGTCTTTGAAACATTAAATTCGACGAGGTTATTCTTACCCCAAGAGAAAACAATCTCGAGGTAACCGTCCATTCTCTCCTTCAAAGCCCTCCGAGCTATCGGGGTTTGTGTGCTCTTTGGAGGTTTGTCAAACAAAAAGCTATCATGGATTGTACTGTCATCCGCGTTTCAATGAATCGGTGCACATGACAAGAGGTCGTTGATGTGCAACAGAAACAAAGTCGGAGACAAAACCGATCCCTGTGGGACGCCAGCATTTATCGAGTGCGAGGAAGAGGTGAAACCGTCAGCAACCGCCTGAATCGACCTCCCCCTCAAAAAGTTGGCAATCCACGCACACAAGGATGCGGGAAGTCCGTACGAACGCAGTTAGTTGACAAGCGCTCGATGCCAAACCCGGTCAAAGGCCTCGGAAATGTCCAGTCCAACCATTTGGGTCTCGCCAAAACGTTCCAGGCACCGTCCCCAAACATGCGTCACATACGCGAGAAGATCACCGCACGAGCGGTTCCGCCGGAATCCGTATTGACGGTCGTTAATAATTTTGTTCTTCTCGAGGTATGTGAGCAGTTTGTCGTTGATCACACATTCCATCACTTTTGACAGAACAGATGTGATCGCTATGGGGCGGTAGTTGGCTGGGTTGGAGCAGTCACCCTTCTTTGGAATGGGGTGAATGAAAAATTCAAATCAAAAATTCAATCAAAAGTTTGTATTTCCAAGAATTGTTTTAGGTCTTCAGCGAAAAAAACAGTCATTCGTATCAAGGGCTGTACTTGGCCTGTCAATGGAATTTTACTTATTTATTTAATATGCTATACCTAAACAATTAAACTAATTGCACTTCATTGTAAAAAACAAGCATAAGAAAATACTAGAAATTCTTACTTTTTAAAACAATTAAGTGTTGCATTTGATCGTACAAAGACACCGGAAAATATAAAATGAATGCACAGATACAAGTACATACAAAAAATATAGATAGATATTGAGATATTATGATAACAGGTAAATATGCACACTTTGAAAAAATGGTATGAGAGTGGAGATAGAAGAGTGTTACATGATGCATTTTATTATGATGAGGAAGAACCTACCTAGGCACTGCTGAAAACCAGCTGCTTTCCTAGATAAATCATGAATTGTCGTTGAGCAGTGACCTTTTCATCAATAAAATCAATGATTTTTTTTTTAAAAAGAAAGACAAACATTCCCAGCTTATGAATAACCCAACAATGTTTGAAAATCTCCTACTACCACCACAGAAAGCCGAAAATGTTGCTTGTGTTGTGATGGAGGACTTAGCCAACCGAGGAATTGAACACGCGACGCTCGGGTGGGACCCAAGCGCTATGCCCACTCAACCACTGACCGGTGACGAACAAAATGTGTAATATTATAAAATAAAGAAAATAAAATCTATCGATAAACAAACGTTTTTAATATTATTATTATTAGATATTAATATTATTAAAACTACGAAAACTTCATGATTATGTACATTTCAAAAGTTGGTGAAAAGCAAGAAAATTGCATGTTCATATTGGAGTAGAAATGAAGAAGTTCTTCGAAACTTTAAAAAGTCTAATCAAATCAGGAATTCCAGTTCCAGCATCACATTCAATACATTGTAGCACAAACTACGTAGAATGTAGGTTCCTAGTTTCTAGTAGATACTAAGCATGTCGCCAGTAACTCTGCAATACATCAATTGTCACGAAATGTTTACTGTTGTAGAGTTCCTCGCGAGAGGAATCTGTCCATATTTCATTAAGGTTTACTCCTTGCAAATAAAACCAGGGATTCAATTTGAAATGCCAATACCTGTCTTCTCTCTTCTATAATTCTCCGCCATTCTGAGAAAAATAAATCTCTCCGCCCTGACAAGAAACTAAAATCCCCTCCAACAAATAAACTGGGAAGTGAAACCAGACTGTTGTAATAAAAATAAATCTTATACATAAATTAATGTCTTTTTACGTCGCAATTTTGCGTGCATGTTAACGCAGATATTTCGTAACTTAAGGAACTAATTCTTTTAGAAAAAAATAAATAATAGACTAAGTTCCAGCTTACTAGTAAGAATTTGTTTTTTTTTTAAATCTAGGTATAGGTCTTACATTTTTATACCGCAAGCGTAGAAGTATGTATATAAAACTTAGAAGTTGAAAATTCATACGCATGTTATATCAATTTTAACCGTTATAATAATAATAATTATTATTATTTTTGAGGTTATAAAAAGCAAAAAATCGTTACGAATATATTTTGTATCTATAACATTGTTGGTCGAAGATACAAGTATAAAAGTAAAAAGTAAAGTTTTTGTATAAAAGTTCCTAGAAATGGTTGCAGTTCTATTTAGTTACCGAATCTGAATAGCCAGTTATTAATTTCTTACTCCACACAATGGTCCCTTAATGGTAAATGGGTGATGCTTTATTTATTTATTTTACAGTTTAATCATAATATTATTTCCATTCAAAATGTTTTTGGAAACATCCACTACAGATACATAAATATAGATTTGTTAAGTAAGAAGTATCATAAACACCTCACTAGGAGAACCTTTGCTGAGGTTTTTATGTGTTTTAGGTAGAGGTTTTCATGTGATTTAGATAGAGTAATGATGTGATTTAATTGAATTATTATGTTAGAGTATTATACAATATTATAAAAGAAAATAAAGATAATAATTAAAATTAATTTTAATATTTTATATGTTAAATTATTGTGTTATACCTATTTGATTCTATGGTATATAAATGTCATACGTAATCAGCGAGACCTTTAGCATACGTGACCAGCAATGGGTTGCAATTATCTGAAATAGAAAAAGAGGAAGAGTTTTTGGTTGCAATGGCAGCAGTATCACCTATCCATGGAAGAAGAATAAATGTATTGGTGTATTCTCTGTATATTGTTCCACCTGTTGGCATGTGATTACAGAATTTAATTCCATAGTACTTAAAATATATTTATCTTTACAGCTTGCTTAGCTTAGAAGTCTTGGGAGTTATCAAAAGTAATATTTGAAAAATGTTAAGGGGAGGCAAACATTTGGTCGCAACTTTGCTGTACGTCAGGATAAGCAAAAATCTTTTCTCGGCGTAACCTAAAGAGATTTTATTTATTTATATTTCTGCTTTTTCTACCTTTTCGTGTAATGGAAACACTTAACGACAAATTCCCGGGTAGTTTATGGGAATAAGTATTTAATGCGTGCTTATGGTAAAAGGTTCCGTTCAAATGTTTCGTTATCGTTCGCCCAATGGGCTCTTTCGCTATCCACTTTCCTTAACAGGCAGACTTTTAAAGTTTTAACGGAAAACATAGCCTTTACTGCGAGTCGATGATGCTGGAACATGGTGGATGCTTACCTATATTTATCACCATATTATGATATTCAAGGATTAAGTTAAGGAGTTGCTCTTTCATTATAAGTTAACTTTTATGAGACAACGAAACTAATTAAAAAAAAAAAAAATTAACTATTTTTATGTTGTTGAAAAACTTAATGAATTGTCGCCCTAATGTTAATTTTCTAGTTTAGTACAGTTTTTATAGTTGGTAATTTAATAAAAATAAAAAAAATTATTTATTCTTTATATGAATTATTCGAGCACACAACGCGAATTTTCGTATTTTTACGCGATTTTCTGGTAAACAAAAAAAGTTACCATTAAATATTCCACCACTTTTTTGCCTTTAAAATTCCAAAAAGTTAACATTTCACCACTTTTATTTCAAAACACCACAACTTTTGCTCGACATTCTTGATATCGACACATAACAAAACGCGAATTAAACCAAATTTTGCCAAAAAATTACGACAAAATTTCTGGTCCCTGCTATAGCTTTCAAATCAATGATTTCTAATATTTATTTTAAAATAACTTTTCCACCTGTTTCTAAAGTCAGGTAGGTCATCTGCGCAGTAATGAAAAGGGCGACCTTAAAAACTATCTTCAATGTTGACATCCCACACCGTATTAACCTTTAAAAATGAGGGATGTATTGAAAGAGTACCTGCCTACGTCTGACAAGTTTCTGTAGAATTGACTCAACGGGAGACACTTTCAATTTAAATCTGAGATTAAAATAAATCTACCACTTACACCTGCTTTCTAGACACGTGATCTTGTATGTTTTATTTAGTATTTTTCTTGGATGACATTGACAAGAATGTCAATAATACTTGATAGTAATACTACTTCATAGTTATTTATACGTATAAATAGTTAAAAAAATTTCCCGGTCCTATAGCGCTAATAAAACATATTTCAGGTTTGTAGCTATTCATTTATCACATACCTACCAGTTTTATGAGATCATCCTCGTCTACGTTTAGAAAAAAAAATAGTTTGCTACCCGCCTTCGTCCATTGAGGTTTGGCTAAGTTTCAACCTATTTAAAAAAAATCTCACAGCCGTCAAATATTGAACTAAGAAAGTGTTGTCTTATCATATTTTTTACATTGGGAGCTGAAAATAGTTATTTAACTTGGAAATTCCATATAATAAAACTGAGCAAAACTTATGAGATACAAAAATGTCAAATATTCAAGACTTACATTTTTTTATGTTCCAATTGTCAATAAATTTTCATCCTTTTCCATGGGTAGAAATATCTATCGCATTCCTTGAATATTAATAATGCTGTTTCAATATTAATTTATTGAAAACCAACTATGATAATTATTTTCCTTGGCTACAACAAGCAAGGCGCTCGACATGCAGAGTAACGTAGCTGGTATTTAGAACGCCAATTTATCGCGAATGGTGTATCATACACGATGACCATTATTGACTTATCAATTTCCCTTCCTCACTCGCTACAAATAACGGACCGATGATTATATGTTGATGCTATCCGATGATATAATTGGAGACATGGCGATGTACAAACAGCCGATGTAAGCTAATATACTCCTATAATATGGATGGAGCCTAGAATTACTACGGTGTTTTGCGAGTGAGTAGGTATTGGAACACAGGCGCTTTTTGCAAACATTAACTTCGAATGACTACATGTTCTGTTAGAAATGATACATTATCTGTTTTGTAAATTTCTATGTTAGTGGGACAATGGATGGACTGAAAGTGTTACTGGTACCTGGTCGTTCATGCAACTCTCAACTCTGCTGCGATGAACAATTTTTTCATACTAGCAAATTATATATTTTTTATAACATAAATATAAATCATCGTGAACTGTTGGTCTCTTGCTCTCTCTCTACGTTCCCTTACTCCCAAGGAGAGGTGGGTCTCTCAATTATTCCTCTGTCCTACAAATATTCAAAGTAATAGGTATGAAAATACTGGCTAACTTATTTGTTGTTTGTTGGCTTTTATTACAGTTCATTCTTCTAGTTTAGCAATTGGATGAACTCACTACTGGAAAATTGTTAACAAATGAAAAAATTTTAACAAAACAAAAAACGACTTAAAAAAATGCACTAAAAAGTAAAAAAATAATTTCGTACGATTGTTATTTTTGGAGTCGGTATTTATATAATATAATAACTCAAAAAATAACAATCGTACGAAATTATTTTTTTACTTTTTAGTGCATTTTTTTAAGTCGTTATTTGTTTTTTTTTGATTTTTAGTGACGAGCGTGCGTAAAGAAGTTTTACTTAAAAAAAGAATCATCGAAATCTGTTGGCGTACTATTTAGTTATTTGTCCATTTGTCGCGCAAATACTTATTGCAAATTTAAGACATATATGGTTTTCTCATGGATCTCATTACAGGACCAAATTAAAATGGGACCACACAATCATCAATATCGGTTCACCCAATCATATGTTCTGAGGTAACAAACATAAAAAAATACCGTCGAATTGATAACCTCCTCCTTTTCGAAGTCGTTTAAAAAATAGGAACATTTTCATCAGTGGCAGAATGCAGTAAACACATGAATGTATAATCGTTATTATACCCATCTAATGATGTTCACATATTGCGTATCTACCTTCAAGGTTTGTTTACTATTTTATACGCTGTTTCTTTGTTCTAATCTTTCCGATCTACCATTATAAATCTGTTATGAAACATTCGATTAACTTTATTATCATCTTGACTTTTAACTTTATTATCAATTTTTTGGTTAATATGCCGTGATGCGCTTCTCCATCTTTTGTCAAAGCCGGAAAGCATTATAGTGTTCACCTTCTGGGCAGAAGTGTAGATTGCATGGGCAGAAAAATGCAATATGCACATAGACGGAGTTTCGAGATTATGCACATCCAATGATGTTTTCATATTGTGTACCTCCCTGCAAGAGTTGTTTACTATATTATGCACTGTTTCTTTATTCTTATTTACTTCGATGTATCATTCATCATACATCTGTTATGAACTATTTTATTAACTCTAATATCATCGTAACTAGTTTTTGGGTTATTATGTTGTAAAACGCTTTCTACATCTTTAACCAAAGTCGGACAGCATTGTAGTATTCACCATCTGGGCAGATGTGTAGATTGTAGTGAATTATGTTTTAATGTATGTAGAAGAGTCAATATTTTAGGACAATAATTTATGAAATTAATCGTTTTTTACATCTTTAGTTTTGGTGTAACCGACAAGAACCGAATTCCAAAAACTATTAAGCTTAGTCCTGTTGAATCTGTTAATATTATGCTAACTGTTTCCATTTTAGATTAACACCAAACATACTATATTCGGCTTCTGCATTTTATGCATCTCTTAACCCAGTGAAGAAATATGTCAAAACAAAAAAATATTAAGTTTGTTAGTAGCTACAGCATAGTTATTGATAAAAATCATGGATAATTAACAAATTTTAATAAACACGTTAAAAATTCTGGTACTTATTACGACAGGTTTCGTTAAAAGTTGACATCGATTTAATTACACTATATATTTCGCAATGGAGAAACGGCGACCGAATGTTTTAATTAAAGTATTTTTTTTAAAGTCATTTGCAGACGGGTTTCACAAATAATAATTAATTGGTTTCTGTTAGTGTAGGTAATGAACTTTACTCGAGCAAAATGATTTTAAAAGATAAAACATTAATAATAAGAAAAAAACATTCTACAATAAATACGTATTTTAAGAACCTACAAAACCATTACGTCTTGACCTACTTGTTTTGAGAAATAAATTGATTGTCACATACGAGGTCCATTTTAAATGATCATTGTGATTTGCGATAATTATAAAGTATCGCCGACGGCTAATTCTTTCAAAATCTGGAAATGTTATCCTCCCACTTAAATTGAACTGCGTAATAATTTAAAAATGTATATTTTAAGTTGCCAGTTTCTTAAATATTATTCAATAAGCGTTAAAATTAAACTCTTATTTGTTTTCATTTGCATTATTGATCAAATATTTTAGGGTTAGGTAATAATATTTGGCTAATTAATGTAGCGTCGTTTTTGTGAAAAATCAATTTAAGGTCGCTGTACAAATGAATATAATATAATAACGTTAATATAACTGGCTTACACATAATATTTATAATTATAACTGGTGACTTAAATCTAAGACTTACATACATCATGTGGCTTACGACTAAGGCTTGCTACTAAGACTTAAAACTAGTGACTTAAGGCCCGGTAGTAAGCGCTCAAATAGAAAAAGAACGGGAGACGTAGGTTTATATGTAAATAAGAATGTTAGAGGGTGCGCGCTTATATTAAAAACGATAACAATTAAGCGAAAATTGTAAAAATGTTTAATAAAACACGACTCGTTGAAATTAGAGCAAAAATCTCGAGGTTAAATAGCATTTAAAGAAACACTGTCAATGTTTTCATACATATATCTTGTAAGACAACAAAAAAGTGTTTATAATAAATTTCGGAGCGTGCTTTTCAATTTTTTTCAAATATATTATATAGATACTATCTTAAAAAAATACACATTTTCAGAATCTTAAAGTGTTGAAAAGAAATACCTATGATATAAAACGGTAGAAACTCGGAATGCTAATTTGAGGTAACACAAGATGTTCAGATTGATAACAGAACGTTCAAAATGAATTGCAAAAATTACTTGTGTATAGATTAAAAATCTTTTTTAATTTTCTTCCAATTTTTATATTATTAACTTTCTTAATTTGAATATGTTATGAGGTGAAATAGGTCCGGTCATTAGTGAAAAAAATTGATAAACATTATAAAGATGTTTTAAATAAACAAAAAATTTAACAAAACAAAAAACGACTTCAAAAAATGCACTAAAAAGTAAAAAAATAATTTCGTACGATTGTTATTTTTGGAGTTGGTGTTAGCCAAGGTAACTACATACATAGGTGAGATGTGGAGGTCTTGGCTGACACCGACTCCAAAAAATTGAATTCTGTTGGCGTAATATTGAGTTTTTCGTCCATTTGTCGCGCACATACTTATTGCAAATTTAAGACATATATGGTTTTCTCATAGATTCCATTGTCAAAAGTGGATGAAATTAAAATGGGACCACACGGGAAGCACCAGCTTTCTAATAAAAAAAGAACCATCAATATCGGTTCATCCAATCGAAAGTTCTGAGGAAGCAAACATAAAAAAAATAAAAAAATATATAAATAAATAAAAAAAATACCGTCGTATTGATAACCTCCTCCTTTTTGAAGTCATTTAAAAATACAAAAAAACATACTTATGTACAATTCCCCCATGAATAAAATTAAAGGTTTCAGTATTTAGAATCAGCAAGCAACGCGAAAAATCACGGGAAAATTTAAAAAATTAGTTCATGCATTTTTTCTCGTTACGTGATTTTTAACAACAACTGTAACATTAATGAGCATTTTTAAAAATAATAATGACTAAATGAAAATATCCATACGTAATTATTGTCTCCTGGTATTATGTTCTTGTCGGTTGGTACACGTTTTGACGTTTATTATTATTGATTATGGATATTTTTCATGCATAAATGTGACATTAGCATCATTGCAGAAATTAATAAAAAATACTCAATGAAATTTCTGTGGTCCTGGTATTTAGTTGCTGTCGACAGTTTAACGCTATACTGCTATTTTATTTATTAATAAAATACCATGTGCAGATAGATACATGGAATTATTAAACTCTAGCGTTATATTTTGTAACTTTACTTATTTCGTGAATATTCTATTTCTGAGGCGTAGATACCGCCGCTCGGGAACCATTTACTGGATAACCAACACCTCTGAAACAGATCACCCCAAGTGGTTCGCTACTTTTGGTGACTTAGCAGAGGGTTTTCTGGGTCTTGGCGGCGAATACGTCTGCCCACCAGATGGGTAGGTTGAGAGAGACCTTTGGTTTTCACTAACAGGACTCTCTCGGAATATCGTCTCGCACGACAGTGGATAGGTTGCATTCATACGTCCTGTTATACGTGGACACACTGACCCCCAAAGTTCTACCCATCCCTCATACTTTTTCCTTCCCAAAACTTCTTCTCCCTCCCTTTCTAAAAATACTCTCCACAAAGCGTCCCCATAGATGAGACGGGCAATGAGGGGAATTGTATGCCTCGAGGCCTCCTGTGTTAAGCTAATGTCTCTGTCACTAAAAATCTCTACCATGTGTTAGTTACATTAATTTCGTGTAAAATCCCACCAGGGCATAAATAAATAAAAAACATAATTTGTAATTTTATTTCGAAAAATAAAATAAATATATATTTTTCCTTAACTATTTTCTTATCATAGTCTACTTTATTGCTTGTCTGAATTTTTCACACAGCCAGTTCTAATTTAGAAGACACTTAAATTCAAATCAAATCCAATTTCTAGAATTCATTGATCCGGAATTAAAATAACCAAAACGAAATTTGTGTTTTTTGGTTAGCCTGTCCTTACAATAAAAACTATGTAGACATACGCTATGTAATTGTGTTCGTTAACGCAAAAATTTCCCCAAGGACCTAAATTCGACTACTTTCCGAATCAAAAATAAAATGGATGAAATTGCAAAAAATATGTCTTACTTTTTTCATTCTCTAAAGCCTGCCGCGAAACCTACTATTCCGAACACCTGCTTTTGATTACATAAAATAATAACGGACGCAATCGCTCATTAAAGTTCTACAATAATTAATGAAATACTGTCTTGAATATACTAAGAAAAATGAGCAAACACAAGGTAGAAAACTGTCACGTAATAAGCAATCAATAATCATACTTCGATTATTGGTCTCCACTGGTCGTATAATGCCATAACACAGTTATCGATAACCGCAGGGCTGGATCAGTCATTCATCAAAATAAGCCCAAGCTAAGAGCGTCAAAGTAAATGCGTAATTTTTTTGTAGAAAATTTTTTAAATGGCCGCATTATGCAGCTGGTCCTACAAAAAGGACTCTAAAAGGATATTAATTGTAAGAAAAAAATATATAACTAGCACAGACACTCATAGGGGCATTTCGTCTAAAAGTAATCGACTATATCGGGCAAGTGGCAGTGCGCGGGGACCGGAATCGGTAGTTTCCTGTCGTTGCCGGAGGTCAAATTGGACTAATTGTAGGTAAAAACGTTGAACCAATTTTTTCGCTTCATATCTCTTCTAAATATAATACATCGATGGGGGTAGTCTGAATTCTCGACCATTGATTTCCAATTTTGAAAATGCGTGTAAAATAATTTTTCGGTTAAAAATATTGTATTATAGATTTGAACTTTATCGCTTGTCTGAATTCATTGGACAAAAACTTTTAAAAACGACACTTAAAGCGAAATTTCTGGGATTCTTTGAGCAGAAAAAGCGACACTAAAAAGCGACAAACACATACATTATAGCACTTACATCTACAGGATTTAGCCTGAGAGATAATGGGATTTTGCTATTTTTTAATACTCACAACACTTAATAATACTTTTTGGTGTAACTATGCCAAAACCCAGTCTGGCGTAAATAAATAAATATTAAAAGCAACGGCAATGTTAATCAATGTTAATGTTAAAGTACTGAGGATGTCTTATGGTCCAAATCCGGACCAGTTATGTTTGTATATTATATAGTCGCTGTAAGAAGGTACTCGTATAATACACCACCTACTTACAATTTACATTGTATAATCGAGGCTGCATTACTTAATGTAACACAGAACTATTGGTTGCATATTTAAACGCCAGCACAAAGCACAATATTAATAATTAAGGCTGACAAGTATTTGATTTACCGATTAACATCTCGCAAAGTGCCACACCTCACTGAACTGAAACTCGGAATAATTGGGCGTGGTGAACGAAATGGAATTGGTTAATATCTGGTGTCAATCAGCGAAATATAGATCGGTTCTGATACCGGTTGGACTGTTTGGGAAAAGCAGTCATAACGTGACAAGTGTTACATATATTACATTATATTAATATTATGTATGACAAAGTTTGTACGCTGTGACTCAATTTTTTGTGCTCGAAACTTTCTCCCGAAAAATGAGTTATGAATACGTTGCGTGAAACACCTGCGTTTTAAATAATGCGCTGCGTTTAAAATTGGGTTTATTTTTTAAATATTACATAAATTTTGATGTTAATCAGAGTAACTCAGTGGTGTAATGGAACTGATTTAAACAAATTACTGGTTGTACCAAATATTCTGAGTAATATTAGTGAATATTATACAATGTTACTGTGAAAAGTCACAACCAAGAGTATTTTTTAAACGACTTCGAAAAGGAGGAGGTTATCAATTCGACGGTATTTTTTATTTTTTTTTAATGTTTGTTACCTAGAGAACATTCGATTGAGTGAACCGATATTAATGATTCTTTTTTTATTAGAAAGCTGGTGCTTTCCGTGTGGTTCCATTTTAATTTGGTCTAGTTCTGACAATGCGATCCATGTGAAAACCATATACCTATGTCTTAAATTTGCAATAAGTATGTGCGCGACAAATGTACGAATAACTCAATATTACGCCAACAGAATTAGATGAGGTTTTTTTTTCGAAGTAAAACTTCTTTACACACGCTCGTCACTAAAAATTAAAAAATAAACAAAAATTAAAAAAAAAAAAAATGACTTCATAAAATGCCCTAAAAAGTAAAAAAATAATTTGGTACGATTGTTATTTTTGTAGTCGGTGTCAGCCAAGATCTCCACATCTCACCTATGTATAACTACCTATGTATGTAGTTACCTTGGCTGACACCGACTCCAAAAATAACAATCGAACGAAATTATTTTTTACTTTTTAGTGCATTTTTCGAAGTCGTTTTTTGTTTTGTTAAAATTTTTGTTAATTTTTGTTCTTCAGGTGAATCAGAAAGAAACTATAAAAATATGTAGAAATCTCATTACGCAGTAGATATCTTTGTCAAAAGTAATATCTTAAATCACTTTGAATAAAGCTAGATGTAAAGTAAACCTAGAAAGAAACAGCAAGATGAAAATAAAAATAGTTTTGGCAAACTTTCGGGATAACTAAAAACGCGTAATATGAATATTTTTTTAGAAAAAACCTTTTGATTCATCTTAACTACTATAAAAGACAAGTATTTGCACTCGAGCGCTGGAAAATACTGCATTTAAAATTTCAATTAGGTTAAATGTAAATTTAGCTTTCTCGCACGGGATGGCAGCTAACAGCCATTTACAACAATTACGTCGGTATTCTATTACATTTTGTATTGATATTTTGACAGCAGTATTTTTCATCACTCTGAATGCAAATAATTTTCTTTATTTTAAAGTAATGAAGGCTTTTCCTAAAAGTTACTGTATTAAGCGTGTTTAGTCATCCCGAAGATTTACCATAGTTTAAAAAAAAAAATTATGCAAATCATTATAAGTACATATCCAAAACTATAATACCTACTAATAAGTTATAATTATTAGTAAGTAAGATGTTAAGATACAAGATTACAAATATTTACCAAATTAAAATGGAAAAAATCCGTACTTTATGTAACCTTGTAAGAATATCTCTCTCTCTCAAATCTGATCTTTTCTCTTCAAATTAATGTTTGAAAGCCTTCCTTAAAAATTTCAAACTTTGCTTTACCTTTATTCCACGGATAATGAAAGTCAAAGTACATGTCATCATGATATTATTTGTATTATCTGCTAGTGTCTGCTGCACTTTCTATTTAAGTTGTCTCTTTACTATTATGTGCATTATATATTTTAGATAACATATCCGTCCTTATTTTTAAATTCAATACTTTATTCTTAGATATCATGCTCATGCACGTTTAAAGTAAAACCCAAATGATTGTAAATATTATAATAAATACGTATCGAAAAAAAAATAAACTCAATGAATTCCTTCTCGTGAAAACGATTAAATTAAATTTCCATATATTATAATAATAATAATAATAATAATAATAACGTTTATTTCAGCCGAACAGAGCGGTGGGTGCAATACTCTGTCAGCCATAAAAAAGTATACATTAAATAAAACGGATTTACCAGATAAAAAATCAAATAACATAAAAAAGATTAAAAAAAAAATATATATATATACATCTACATATTTAGTACGTAATCGTATATCTACTACGGGGGCTTCAGATGTATTCTCCATGTTTGGTGAAGAGGCGCGCCCTGCCACTGGGCCACGGCCTGGACGAGAGTGTTCTCCGATCTTTGGTAGCGCTGACTCACCCCGGCTATTCTGTGGCGCATCAAGGCGGCGAACCCATGTACCCTTCCTTCTGCGAACATCTGCGAGGCACTGCATCGCCAAGGTAGGCCGAATAGCGCCCTATATGCGTTGTTGTATTGTACTCGAAGTGAGTTCATGACGCCTTGTGAGTATCTTGTCCAAAGTTCGCTGGTGTAAAAGCTCATGCAGTAGCTCTGGAATATTTGCTTCTTCACAGGAGAACTGCACCTGTTGAATCTCCTGGCGAGCATGTTGGCTCGAACGCTGAGTACTCTTCTTTGGCGTTCTATGTCATTTTTATCATTTAGGTCATCAGTGACGACATGCCCCAAATATTTTATTTCCCTGCAGATTTTGACAGTGTCTCCGCCGAGGAGAATAGGTGGAATGACAGTAGGACCAGTATTTGCTTTAAACACCAGCAATGATGATTTTTTGGCATTGTACATCAAACCATGACTATCGACGTATGCTTGGCATATGGCAAGAAGTTTTCTCATTGCCCTTACTGATGGGGCTAGTATGACCATGTCATCTGCATAACTTATGTTATTCATACATACTCCGGCAACGTGGCATCCGATTCTTGTTTTGTTCAGTATTTTACTAAGTTCGTCCATATATACATTGAACAGCACTGGGGACATTGAGCCTCCTTGCCTAACGCCGCACTTTAATTTTGCTGCTTCTGACAGGCTGTCATTCCATCTGACGAAGTTTTCCTGTTGCTTGTACCATATACTCAATATATTTACAATTTGTGGTGGTAATTGTCGGTCCGTCAGTTTTTTCCATAATTTATCATGACAAACCATGTCAAAAGCTTTGCTTAGGTCTAGGAAGCATGCATATACCGATGTTTTTCTGGCTTTGTAATATTCTATTGATAGTTTCATGCTATATATGGCTGTATCAGTAGAGCACCCAGCTTTGAAGCCCATTTGGGAATCCTCTGTAATGAGCTTGTCTTCCGTTAAATTTAAAATCACCTTTTCAAATATTCTTGCTATTATGGTGGCAAGAGATATGGGCCTGTAATTAACGGAGGATGTCAGGTTTAGTTGGCGACTTTTTGGGATCGGTACTATAATGGTTTTGGTCAGTTCTTTCGGAATGTGTCCAAGCCCAACCATGGCAGTGAAGAGAGAGGCGAGCAGTGTTGTCAAATATCCCCCCGCATGCTTCACATGTTCTATGACAAGTCCATCGTGACCTAAATAAATAAATGAAAGTCCTTCGCCGCGTCTGTCTGTCTGTTCGCGATAAACTACTGAACGGATTTTCATGTGGTTTTCACCAATAGATAGGTATAGTGATTCATGGGAAAGGTTTAGGTATATAATTTGTCAAGGTTTTGTGTAAAGTGGTTGAAATATGATAATGTCTGTATGTGGTGGACGAGCAGGCTGGCAAGCGGGCGGTGTGAATTTGATTTCTGTATACATTAACAGATGGGGGTGTGAGTTAATTTTTCGTGGTTAAAAAGGATGGGTAATCATCCAGTAGATGGCGTTGTGTTTAGTTAGCCACAGCAACGCATGGCCGGGTAGCTAGTTTCTATATAAAAAGTGGAAGATGTGGGAAGGAAAAAGGTATACGGGGTGGATAGGAATCTGGGGGTCAGTGTGTCCAGGAGTGACGGACACACAAATCCATCCTTCTCACTGCGGTACAAGGCGATATTCCGAAAGAGTACAGCTAAAGAAGTCAAAGAGACTCCCTCAACCAGCCTCTCTCCGATCCGGCCTGCCATTGGGCTAGTGGGCAGATGCATCCGGACAAAACTCAGCCCATGAACCCGGGTACCCCTGCTAAGTCACCAAACGTAGCGAACCATTTAGGGTGATCTATGGCAGAGGTGTTGGTTATAAACTATTAAATATTACCTATAAAAAGCTTAAATAGATGTGAGTACTCAAAAAAACTGTTTAAACACTAACCCACTCAGCTTCTGATAAGTAGATCCGCCTTTTTATGTCTTCAAATTATCGCTCATGTTGTTTTAATTTTATATTTAAGCGACAACTCACAATCAGAAGGTTACATCCAATTTGTTTCTTATAAAAACCAAACTGTAACCCATTATTATCAGGAAGCATTTTATATTAATTATTGTTTTACATTATCCTCAAACATGATTGATACGATTTTTCGAGCGCATGCAACGGTCAACAGTATACAATTTTGTCATAATTAGATCAACCACACATGGATAGAGTCATTTATCAGAAGTGTGCGTAGGAAGGAATATCTAATGTGATTTCGTGTAACGCAATTCGTTAACAAATGTGTTTTGGTAGATTGCAATGGTGGAATTAAACACGGGCCCATTATTTATTTTAATAAAAAGTTGATGAAGACATTAAGAGACTACCAAGGCTATGTTAAATCTGATAATGTCCAGCGAATGTGATTGTTGAATGTTGATAACTTCCCACGAGACATAATGCATATTAATCAAAAGTCATTGCGAAACGTGATTTTTAAAGCAAGAATAAATTGAAGTCCTAATGTTAGAAATTATTTTGATTATTTTGAAATTATAGACTTTCAATACGACTTCTAAAAATATATATATTACATTTTAAACCCTTAATGCTGTTTGTTCAGTTACGAAGTTGGCTGAGCGTAATATTAAAACTTAATAAATAAAATTATACTTTAACACCAAACCAAAAACTATCACGAAAGGTAGAAGCTCTTAGTATCATCTCCGTGTATGGATCTATAGATGCATCTAAGGATCCCAGTAAACTGCAATACCTCGGTCACATCACGAAGGGAACCAAATACAAGAACTCCTAACTCAGAATTCAAAGGAAGATTGATTGAACACAAGGAAGAGGACGACACTTCATCTGATGGTTTCGAAACTTGCCTGACTGGTACTGGTACAATTCTGCTGAGTTCTTCTCGGTCTGTAAGATGAAGATCGCTTAGGTGATTGTCAATCTCTGATAGGATAGGTCACCGGAAGAAGAAATCAGTGAGATGTAAGGTTTGCTAAAAATAAAAATAAATTGGGGATGCTGTGTGGAGGGTATTTTTGTGGAAAGGAACGAGGGAACCTGGTTTTTGAAGAGACCCGTTATAGAAGAGAGGAAACACACAGGCCAACAAATCATTCCACAGCAAAGCTGTCGAACTCAAAAAAAAATCGTACAAAAACGACCCGTTCATATGCGACAAATTCCAAATTTTTTTGTGCGCGCTTTGCGTGTTTCCCGACTAGCTAGATGCTCGGAGTATCTTCCATTGAAATTCCAGTAGAACAAGGATATCATTCCAACTCGACGTCTGTGCCCTAAAGATGGCAATCCGTTTGTTATGATAGAAGAATCTATCAAATGGATCAACCATTTCTGAACAGAGTCGAGGGTTTTTTTCCAGATATTGTGAGGCTACAGACTAATGGTGCTTCCAACGACATGGCTGCCAACAGCATAACGACATTAAACAGGTACTGTAGCATCTGTAATGTAAATAAAAAAGATTACTTCAGCTCAGTTAGATAATTGAATAATTAATTTTAACTCCGTAATTATGTGTAATTTAGCTTTAAGGTAATAATGCTGTACTTAATAAGCACGATGAATTAAACTCGGTGCTTGTATTTCGCACGGAGAGTCATTAAACAACGGTATATTGGTTCGAATTAATTACATATTTACATTTTTAAAAGATTTAGAACATCTCACGTGTAATTATTATATCTTAAGCACCTCTATAAAATGTCATAATATCTAGTCATTCAAATTATAAGATAACATACGTCTATATGTGGGAATAAAAAAATATCTAATGACTTCCTACAATCGCTTTAATTAACAATTAGTACGCTTTGATAACTCGGTTTGCTAAACCGTTAGAATGAAAAGCATTCCTCAAACCAAATGGACTTGTCTCATGTTTTATTCTAGAGTGTGATATGCATCAGCAGTTGAAAAGAGATTATCTCTGGTAACAATGCAGAGGTGTTTAGGCCAACAGCGATGTGCCAATCTGTGATGTAAGTATATAATAATTAGACCGATTGCAGATACATTTTAAGACTAAGCCGTGGTTTTATTGTTTAAATCTTGACACTAAAGAGCCAACATAATAATTATTGCTATAATTTTCCTTGAAACGCTCAACTACTTGAGCTGATTTGCAATTTTATTAACTCGTAGTAGATAGAAACAAATCATTGCAACATCTTCGAACCCCGCTCACTTCTTACTTGCAAATGATTTAAATAACACTTCGTTTCAACTAAATTAATACAGCAAAACAACTATTTATGTCAGAAGAGATTGAAAAAGGATGCGTTAAAGGTTCAATTTAAGGTAATATCTAATAATGACAATAATTTGGATGACTTAAATAGCGCCGTTTTTGTGGGCGCTGTACAAATCAACATCAAGGGCCCTGTACAAATTTATACATATCTACGCAAGGTAATGCAAAACGTTGTCTAAAGTTCAGGATAAGACCACTAACAATAACACTACTTATTAAGATGGCGATAAGGGTTAAATTCTCGTTTAATACCAGCCGCCACGAAAAAACACATCGCAAAAAAAAGTTTTATTTTATTTTGCGAAGCTCAGGGATAAACATGTAAATGTTTTGCGAACATTTTCGAAAGAATTTAATTTTCCACATTATTCAATAAAACCATAACCGAGATAGGGATCATGAGTAGGAAATTTTGAACTTAAAAGCGTAATTTATAGGCCTAGTACTTTCTTTTTTTCTGGGCTTACAAAAATACGAATTAAAAAAATTCTCTATTCTTGCAACGGCAAACCTGTGTTCTACTTGCATTATTTAGTTAAAGTAGAACACAGGTTTATATAGCATTATATTTCTAAAATTTTCAAACCAAAATCGCATGATTTTGCATTACTTTTTAGTGCATCACCTTAAGTTGACGAAATTAATACATCTTCGCAATATTTTTCATGACGGCATCTGATTGTCTCTGCCGAATGGCAGTAGACAATCAGTGCAAATACATTAAATTATTAAAACACAAAATATATTTCAAATTAATAAATTACTTTGTTTTTACCGCTATAATTGATTATAAAAAACCGTCATGTTTCGTGAGCCAAGCTTACTTCATCAGGGTTTTAATGATACTATTTCCACCCATTCAGAAGAAGTAATTTTTTTTTTAAATAAACCCAAAAAAGTACCTAAGTTATTACCTTTTTAGTTTGAGGTTCTTAGGCTCTTAGTTCGGATTATTTAAATAATATGTGCCTGTTTAGATTGAAGTGGAATTAGGTACCATGTTTTGTTTGTAATGTTTTAATTTGGTTTTATTTTTAAAGTCAATTAAGTATGATATTACAAACAAAAGTGCACCATCTGTGCACCGGTTAGAAGTACAGCAAGTGTTACATGCACTAGAGGTGAGCTTAACCCAATTATACATGCATGTTGCAGTTAGCACACTCAGTGCACCCGACAGACAGGCTCAGGTGCAACTACAAAAAGCCTACAAATATGGAAGGCACTCATGCAGCTATGATGAATAACACATCGGATGAACTGGGTTACCTGGTAACCTGAGCACTCACACTCAGTACTGGGCTCCGGTTCAATTATATCCATTGTTGTAAAATTGTAATTGGTAAACAATGGGCGTATGTAGAGTAAGTTCGCCATACTAAAGTATTTGCTACGCAGTATAATATTATGAATTATTATTTTTAATTGGTAAACTAATGTTTAAGCCAAGATTTTTATGCATAGCACGAAGGGTAACAATTATTATAAGCAATAATTATTAGCCTGAAACACATATCAACATTGAAAAAATCTCCCGAGAAAAGATAAATGCCGCCGACGGGACTTGAACCCGCGTCCTTCTGATATCCGGTCAACTGCTCTACCAACTGAGCTACGTCGGCTTATCTCCCACCCGCCAAATAATTCAATATATACTAGTGTTTCATTCAACAATTACTGCTAATTACATTTAGTGGGAGAGTTAGCACTTATAACGCCTTTCTCAAAAAAAATAAAGTTGGTTGTTTTCAGGTGAAAAATGTAATAAGCAGTAATTTTTGAATAAAACACTAGTATATATTGAATTATTTGGCGGGTGGGAGATAAGCCGATGTAGCTCAGTTGGTAGAGCAGTTGACCGGATATCAGAAGGACGCGGATTCAAGTCCCGTCGGCGGCATTTATCTTTTCTCGGGAGATTTTTTCAATGTTGATGTGTGTTTCAGGCTAATAATTATTGCTTATAATAATTGTTATAATATTATGAGTTTGTGGTATTACGAGGCAATTACTCGTATGATGAAATTGAATAAACTCTAAACCTTTTTTCTTTAGAAGACCGTCGGAAAAAATCTGATCTCAATTGTTCCTTCAAAGATTATCAACCGTATTATTGATTTATCTTTGCTACAACTCCTCCAATTCAATATACCTTTTCGTAGACTCAGAAATACAGACCTCAATCAACACTCGACTATTTACCACTGTCCAGAATGTGTAGAATGGTCAACTCACGTCAAAACCTTAATTTTTTGGTATAAGCTTAAATAATTTCTGTCGCTCTTTAAATAATTGAAGATATTTTATATATTTACTCTAATGTTAGCAAAGTCTTGACTTGATTTAATTAATCTGGGATTATTGTAGCCACGAGTGACGGATGTATCAATCCAATATTCCGAGAGAGTACGGCTAGAGAAGTCAAATGGGACTCCCTCAACCATTCTCTCTCGATCCGGTCTGCCCTGCAGCTGGTGGGCAGACGCATCCTGCGAAAAGAACCAAAAAAACCTCACCTCATGAACCCGGGCACCCTGCTAAGTCACCAAATATAGCGAACCACTCGGGGTGACCTATGGCAGAGGCGTCAGTTATTCAATATATGGTTCCCAAAGCGGCGGAATCCGCCTCCCAAATTTCCCATCAACGAATTTCCGTGTAATCCTGAATTAAATCCAGTTGCATTGTGTTTCCCGGTGACCCTCACAACCTACAAATAGCCCAGCCAACTCGCTGTTAAAGTTGTAAATCGACCATTTACCATTTATCTGTCTGTTAATCTGTTTGTTACGTTCCGGTTCTGGTTCAAGATGGTGGCCTTATCGTATACCAATATTTTATCCCGCTAAAGTTGTAGGATGTTTCATACTACGAGTTGTCAAATAAGAATAATCAATATTACAGTACCTAGTACCTACTGCCGCTGCCTGAAGAAAATTTGAAGTCCTTATTTGAACATTTTTGAGCAGTTCACATGTGATAGAAGTGGAACCTTCAGAAAACTAAACTTTGAGAGAATGAGACCAAAGCAGAGTGGTTATGAGGATAAGGTAATTTTAGGGTTTATTTATTATAATATTGATACCAAGTTTAAAAATTATTTTACATCTTATTCTTCGACGCACCGTAAAAAGAAGGCCGATAGGCTACGAAGCACCGCACAAAGGACACCGATTTTCGATAATCTATCTCATTCTCTCGCAGGTATATTACTCTCTTATAGTTATAGATATATGTGTTTGTCTCTTTTTAATGTCGCTTGTTTCCGTTTCATCGAGTTTCAAAACACAACGGTGCTAAATAAGTTTTCACTTCAAAAAAATTGATATAAAATATTTATAAACCCATTCACAAATGTTAGGATTTCAAAGGAAATTTCGATTTGATTTTAATTAATACGGGAAAATTAGGAACTAACTTTTGTGTACGCGAAGTCCACACAGAACAAAACACATTCACAGAACTACTAGTATTAAAATGGTTACAATAACATTTCCTTAGTTCGGGGGAAATCTCGTTAATCCCGCTGCCCCGAATTATTCGCAACTCGTAACATGTTGTTAATCCGAAATTCTCCAACACCGTTTATTGCGGATAACTTTTGGCAGTTTCTGTCCAGTTATATAATATTATAACGGCCAGTTACATTGTGCATTGTGTTGCATTGATCAACATTAACATGATATGTTGGAACTGCAAGCGAGTTGCAAATATTATTTTAATTACAAGGCACCTTATCTTATGCATGTATGATAAAAGCTATTTTCGGTTTGCTTTTTTTTCATTTATTTTTGGCACTTTTATACACTGCAAGATAGATTCACTGGAGAGATACAAATCGATAGAAGTAGGCTGTGGACTTGTCATTTTACTCGAAGTAGGCCCATTTATCATCTGAATATCAGACCGTTTCCCAGTTTGAGTAGTCAGAGGGGTTAGACCGCCGCACTACCCTACATCATTCACATTAATATATGTAATACCATCTCTTATCTATTCTTATCTACTCTTCTGTTATTCTGATTATTGATATAAAGCGACAGAAGTGTTTGATTCGCTTAATCGTGTCACTTCTGCGTCACGTATTCTCCTCACACTCCTTTCGCTCTCAAACCGTATAAACGTCCCTTTCTAACGCATAACATCAGTCTTGCGTCCTTTTTTTTGGATCTCCTCATTTTTAAGATGTCCATACAAGGTTTTCCGAACATACGATACTTCTCAAAGATTTCATTTCTACAGCATTTAGTCTAGTTTCATTCTTCTAAATCTTTCTATCTTTTCTTCGATATCTGTATAATATAAAAATACTGTTGGTGGCTTTGTTTTTTTTTTATATTCCTAAATGTATAGTTTTTTTTCCAAGATTAACGAAATTTCGCACACACTTGATCTTCAAAACAAAATAAAGATTGCTCTCTGTAAGAGGCTTATAAAAACGATCCCATCTCATTATTTTCTCACCTCTTAAAACCGGGATATAGTTCAGGCAATGCCCAGAAATTCAGCTAGTTATAATATTTCTTGAACACATAGTTATTAATAGTTATTAAACCTAATTAATGAATACACACTTTAATGAATTAATATATGTCATGTCATCCCACCAGGTTAAGCTTATATTAAGCTTCAGGGCTTTTATAAATCAACTTGTTGGTCTTATCTACGACATATGGAAGAGATGTTTGTTATCCAATAAATGATTCCCAGGGCGGCGGTACCTATTCCTGCATCCCATAATGCTAATTTAGTGTGTTTATCGTTAAATTTATAATCATAAAATCACCCTTACAGTATTTGCTCCATTTAAAAAAAGGGATTTTTAATTTCAACGGCCTGCCAATCATTTTGTTTCAAATCGGTTTGTACAGTTCATATTTGTAGAGATTTTCTACTTCAATAATTTAAAGTAAGACTAGATTTCCTATCCTTATGATTGATAAAAAATTAACACCTTGGATTTACTCTTTTTGTAGGTATGGCTTGTTTCATTTGACAGATGAGGTCGCAAATTTAAATACATTTAGTATTTATTCGTAACAAATTATTCTCAATTAAGTCTAATTATGGTAAACCACCATGTAAACTCGTAAACTAAATTTTGTTTCAAAGGTCAAAGAAACTTTACAATAATAAATTTAGTTGATCTTTAAATAAGTTCACCTCAATCACATTATAATTAATCTGCCGTAAATATAGAAGTATTCTCATTAAATTATGAAAACAAATTTATTTTCTTACCTATTTCATTTATTAACGAAAGTACATTTAAAATGTTTGATGTAATTTAAGTTTTCTAACTATTCAATTGTCTTTAAGCATTTATAAAACAATAAATTGATTTGAAGAAATTCCGAGTTCGTGTCAGAAAATGTTTCAGAGATGAAATGTGATTACTACTGCAGCCACAACTCAATTAAACTTTGCCTGTCGTGATCAGACAATAAATTCTACTTTTACAAATACAGCGAACAAACCCACCTACAGTCTCTAGTCTCTAGTAGACCTATATCCATCGTTGTTCACTGAACAGAATGAAATGTCATGCAATAGATCGGTGCAAATGTCACTCGTTATTATCGATGGAGCGTTGGTTCTTTGTAACTGATATCATTGGGTTGAGCACTTAATTGAGTGAATCACAGGAAATAAAAATTGACAAAGTTCATTTCGTTATGTGATCGATGCAATCTGAAAGTGCTGATTTTATTGACATTACAGGTAAGTATTTGTAAAGTGTGGTGTTGACTGTGAAGTTGTTATAAATATGTCATTATGTACATATGTAAGAAATTGGGTTGAACTGATAACGTTAGGAGATATCTTCTTCTTATGACAAAAACTATCGATAATTTATTACAGTCAGGGAAAATTTTAACCAGTGGAATATACACCAGAATATCTCAAAGTTTGCTTAAATTTATAAGTAATTGCTTCCAAGCCATATGTATAATCGTAACATTTGTAGGAATAAAATAAATAAGCACAAGTTATTCCTTTTCTCTTTAATTTAGGAGGCAGAATACCCCTGCCTCAAAGAGTGCCCAGGTTCAGGAGTTAGGTTTTGTTTTATGTAGCGAATGCGTTTATCCACCTATTGCGTTGCAGGCCGAATCGGAAAATTCTCCAGCCGGACTCTTGCACCGCAGCGGGAGGGATAGAGTCATATGTATCACTCTTGGACATATTGACCCCAGATGCCTACCCGCCCCTTATAACTTTCTCCTTCCCAGAACTTACTATTCTTCCTTTGGGATTGCGGATGGGGATGCGGGATAGATTTAAAAAAAAACACATATGTTCCAGATTTCAATCTCGTGATTGTGTACGTACGAGAATTTAAAAACATTTATTTTAACAATTATTATAAGCAATAATTATTATCCTGAAACACTCATCTACATTGAAAAAAATCTCCCGAGAAAAAATACATGCCACCAACGGGACTCGAACCCGCGTCCTTCTGATATATCAAATGCTCTACCATTGAGCTACGGCTTATCTCCTACCCGCCAAATAATTCAATATATGCTAGTGTTTCATTCAACAATTACTACTTATTACATTTTTATTTTTATTACATCCATGTTTTTCGGCTAAAGAATTTAAACACCTCGGCGTATTAGCGTCCTTAAAAAACAATCAAATATGTTTTCGCCAATAATTGTTCCTATTTGTGGAGGTTGATTAAGTAACTGTCAGAATTTTAATGAACACAATTCCAGGAAGGACAATCCTTAAATAAGAATCTCTATAATTAAGCAACAAAATGTTTTGTACGAGATTAAAAATTTGATTTTAATTGAAAAGGAAAGTGTAATTAATATTTCGGCCTTGCGTTGGACTTACCCATTCTTGTACATGGCCAAGTAACCTCATATACAATTATTTTACTGAGATGTTTTATTTCTGCGCTGTGGTCATCGGTCACGGGTTCGACTGACATCGCGTTCAAAAATACCTGTATTCTGTTATTCATCTTTGAAGATTTATGAATGTTCACGTCTCATCGTGAACATAATTAATTGCTGGTATGCTTTGACAACTAATTGACCAATGTGAAGATTGACAACTAAAAGAAATAATATAATAACATTTACTCATCAATAGATTTTTACATTTTTATACAATTTGTTTATTTATCATTGATTTTACTGACAAAAAGTCACTACTCAACTGTATAATATTGAGGATTTCTCCTGGAATGTAGCTGGTTTTCAGCAGTGCATGATGACGTAGTTATGATAAGAAAAAAGGACTTTCTTTACATTAGCTCCACTTAGGAAAATAATTTCCCTCGGGGCCAATGTCGTCTTAGGGAATGCTGTGTGGAGGGTTTTTTGAGGAAATGAAGAAGAGGAAGTTCTGGGAAAGAAATAGGCATCAGGGGTGGATAGGAATGTGGGAGTCAGTGTGTACAGGAGTGACGGACGTACGTATCCATCCCTTCAACTGCGGTGCAAGGCGATGGGTCGAGGGATTCTGGTTGGAGAGGTCAAAAGACCTCCTCAACCACTCTCTCTCGATCACGCCCGCCACGCAGTAGGTGGGAAGACACATCGGCCGTCAACCTCGAAAAACCTCTCCCCATGAACCCGAGCACCCTTACTAAGTCACCAAACGTAGCGAACCATTTAGGGTGGCCTATGGCAGAGGTGTTGGTTATCCAATAAACGGTTTCCGGAGCGGCGGTACCCATACCCACCTCCCAAAATGCAAAGTGCGAAATTATTCTCCTCAGGACCTCCTGCTAGGAGCTTATGTAAAAAAAATTACAAAGCAAAACTTTGAGTAACTTCAGAAGATTACTTTGTTCGACGACTTTATTTTTACGTATAATACATCTTTCACACTCTTCCTGTTCTATTATGGAGTTAAATAAATCGTATAAAAAGACGCAAGAGTTGACTCAACTGCTTAAAAAGTAATTTAGGCACTTCAGGAATAATATAGTGATTTCATAAATTAAGTTAATCAAAGAAATGTATTAAAATGTAGGTACTGCCCTTGAGATCAAATTCATTGTTCGTACTTTTATGTCCATAGTATTTCCTTAGATGTCAGGAACTTCCACCATGGCTCATATTTCTTACGGTACATGTGTAACAAATGTTCTTCCCAGTGGAGTATAGACTACTGTGCAGTGTACATTACACAGTCAAACTAGAGGGGGTTAGAACCACAACAGAGGGGTGGAAAAGATCTGTCTCATGTCTGGGTAATTGCGTTATACGACCATAATCAAGTCACTTTACACCAATTTTACTACTGAAAACGGTTAGCACATGTTAATTTTAAGTCAGTTTGTTATGAAGTGAAGTTAGGGAACCCATTTTATCGCTGTACTGCAGAAATTGAACAACTTCACAATATTATTAATTTACATCCTCTGTGGCATAATGGCTAGATCTTCAACATTGTGATAACACGGTATGTGCTATCACATTTAACACATATAACACCTTTTAGTTCTTATGCTGCCGAGTGTGAACTGCTCAAGTTTCTTGCTAGTGAGCTGGTGCACTGGTGCAGCGTTAACAATTCTGCTACTATCTGCGAGGTTGAATTGTAATACCCGCATAACAGACTCAGAATGGCATTGAAGTCGGAAATATATGTAGTAACCGCCTTCTACCGTTCTTCCCCGCAACAGATTGAAATTCTCTCAAAGATTGGCTTATTTCTGTATTGGTGCTGTGTCTGTATTTTTTTAACTGTAGTTAAATTCATTAACAGAAAATTATATTTTAAATAGGCATTATGATTTTTTTTTTGTTATCAGGACCATAAGTTCCAAAACACAAAAAAAACACAAAAATTTTGTCTAATTGTGGCAATAAGTTTATTTTTCACTGCACTTTGCTAAACACTTAACATTTTTTTGAAGTGAAAACTTATTTAGCACCTTTGTGGTTCGAAACTCGATGAAACGAAAAAATGACACTAAAAAGAGACAGACACATATATTTATAGGAGTTAGCCTGCAAGAGAATGAGATAGTAAAATCGGTGTCCTCTTTTAGCGGTGCTTCGTAGCCTACCGGCTTCCTCTTTATGCGGTGCTTCGTAGCCTCCCCATTCTTTTCACTTTAGTTTTCTGAAGGATTCTTTTAGGGTTATTTTAATTTTAATGGTCTTGGTGTAAGCTTTGTTAAAGTCTTAGCGGTGGATGCATGTCCCCCAACTGTGTGGTAGACTAGATTGGGAGAGATCTTTTGACCTCTCCCGCAGGACCCTCTCTGAACATTGCCTTGCACCGCAGTGAGAGGGATGGATTGATATATCCGTCACTCCTGGAGACACTGACCCCTAGATTCCTACTGAGTTTTCCTTCCCAGAACTTTATCTCCTTTCTTTCCTCAAAATACCCTCCGCACAACATTCACCACGAGGCATCCCTCATTGCCATGAGGGATGCCTCTTTCCTCGGCGTCTCATATGTCGAGCTAACGTAAACAAAATATACATACACTACATTCAAGTCGGACGTACTTCAGACCGAGATAAAGATGAAAAAGAAATAACCTTAATAAAAATAACGTACTGGCTCTCCTAATAATATCATTATATTATCACAATGTACCTACGACAGAATTAGTAATTTACAAGGTTGTTAGGTAGGCATGTGTTCATGTTTTTCCTTTAATAAAAACATAATTAACTTTTTCCATGTTTTAGCCACAAGCAATGTGGAATGTTTTAGCCACAAGCAAATCTGTATATATTCAGGAAATAAATTTTATTTGGCTGTTAATAATAACAATTATTTTATAATTAACAATTATTAATGAAGTCAAAGTTTTCTATTCAAATTCCTCATTAATCCAGCTAATCTCATGTCTGACTTCAAAACACGCATATTTTCGCCTTCTTGTTTAATGAGGACGTAAGTGAATTATGGTAAAGCAAATTTATTGATCGAGTTTTTGTCATTGCCTAATAAATCCTTATCTTTAATTATTGCAAAGTAATAAATCAAAAATTGAGGTTGCCTTATGCGCGTTCGTAATGAAGCAGTTTTATTCAAAACTGATATGTATCTGGCATTAACATTATACGTACACCTTCTGTTTCGACCTCCTGGTTGCGACATCTGATCATTTGGTAGAAGGAATGCAAAGTCAAAATATGGTGTAATAATAATGTCATTTTGCTACTGAAGTTACCGCCGCGGCCAAATTGTAAGCAGTTGTTGAAAACGACCTTAAAATTTTAATGGCATTAACAAATCATAATTCAAAGATACTAAATTAGGCACAGACAAAACATTTTATACCCTTTCTTGTAAAGCGTGCTTTTATTTATTTATTTGAATTATAACATTGTTACAATAATAATCCTACCACTGTGGCATAATAAAGGAGCAAAAAATAAATATTTTTAAATATCTCTACGCCAAAGAAGAGAACTAGCTCACGAGCTTGATGTCGGAGTACGTAAAAATAATATTAAAGAGTGTAAAATGTTATATCTTAACTACTAAAATGTGGTAAAATTAAAAATTAAATATGACTTAAAAAGTTAAAGCTTTGTTCAGTTTTTTAAGAAGAATTCTGCTTTTTTTGGAATAATACCAAATCTGTTAATAGTTTTACTTTTTCGGGAAAGACTTTTAAAATATTCTATCCCTTTGAAAATATTATTATTGTGCGTTTGTTGTGTAGAAGATAGAGAAATTTTGATGTTACGTATGTTGATGTCTTAACCACTGGAGCGACGCGCGACGGCGCGTTTTTTATTTTTTTCCTCGGATTGCTCGTGATATTTTAATGACTGTTTTGAATATTTTCCGCCAACCTTAAAAAAATCATACATCCGAATTTTAATATGGAGGCATACAAACTGATCATAGTTCTGTATAGTCATTGAATTCTCCTATCTTTGGTTGTTTATCACATATTCCTAGGATTAATAAAAATAATATTATAAAATCGAAACTTTCAAAAAGGGGCTATTCTCAGTACTGCCTCCCTTTAAACTCGCCTAGTAAGTTCAAATTTCCCTCCACATTGAATATTTTCTATTAGGTTTCTTTTAAATGGTCTAATGTATAATCACAATCTACATATGTATATGAGAAAACTGAATTTTGATATATTGTGAACTGTTTAATGTTTCCTTTCAGCAAAATTTTGACACAAATTCATTCGAAAAATGTTGACATTTTTAATAAAAATAAAATGAAATTCATAAGACTCACCAAAAATAACTGTTGTACATAAAACAGATACATCAATTATCTTAAATCCACAATACCAATTAACTCGATGATTGGTTTATTTATAGAAAATATTGCATTTTCAAAAACACACGACGCGACGATCCGAAAAAATGTCAAAAACATAACCATAAAACTTTGTTTTATCAATAATCAGTGAAATTTTAAGTTTGAAACACGTTGAAATGGTTGAATGCATTACTCATTCAATTATTATAACACTGGTACACAAATTTGTTATAAATATCCACTAAAATAGCCGAATTTTACACTGACAGCTTCAGAACGTTTAACATTGTGATTTGCCGTAAAAATAATCGATTTAGAAATTTCCATAATTAAATCATAGAAACAAAGAATTGAGACATCTCTGGAGAAAGCGCTAAAGGATTTTATCAACTACATGATTATGCAAATTACATATCGCGGGAGTTTTCGAAAATATTTAAATAAAAAAAATTTTGCGTGTAGGGAGAATTTGCTGTAATTCGACAACTTCGAGCAATCTTAGGTTTTGTAAATGGTGCCGAAATACGACAAAAAGCGTTTCAGTGGTTAATAATGAAATTGTTATATTTTCAATGCATTATCAATCACTATTTGTAATTTGTAATTTTTTTTACATTTGCCTTTAATGTTTGCCATTTTTTTTTTTTTACATTGGTGAACATTGATGGGAATGTAGTTTGTTTTTCATGTAATTTTTATGTCATAATATAATTTAGTTATAATTTTACAGTAATGGTTTGAGTTATTTTGCACACACATATTTTTTACAATAAAAAAAACAACTAATTAAGTACCGTCACCACGCGCTTTTTGTTATATTTTTGTTTATTATGGGTATTTATTTGTCTATTCTCATGTATCTTATTTTTAAGTATGCTTTGAAAACCATTGATTTTGAAATCTGTGATTATTTTTTTTCAAAAGGTTGTCTAATGATAGTTCATTATTTCAATTAATAATATTATTAATTTTTGTTTGGAACCCTCTCGAACACGAGATACTCATATGAGGTCCCAAAATTAGTCATCTTTGACAAGCTGCCATTTCATAATTCCTATGATATTTTCAAATACAACTTCACCATAAATATATCACTTTAGACCTTGCTTGATGACAATTGATAGTTCAAAAACTTGCCATCAGATGAAAACACTAACCCAGGTTAATTTGAATTTAATTGCAAAAGTTTTTGACATTTTTTTATCGATTTCTGTTTCTCCTCTTTCAACGTACCATTAAATATTGAAATTCGACCATTATAAACCGTAAATAAATATTTTTATATGCTCTGTATGTGCATCTTACTTGTGAAATTCTTAGAATGTTATTTTTTAATATTTTATATTGATTTCTTTGTAAAAACTAATCGACCTCATATTATGATGTCTGTGTGTTCCAAGAGTTGTCAATATCAACCAATAGTATGTACTGGCCTCTGTGAATAAACTTATTTGGTTGGTTGTATTTTGATATGGATTTGAAACATTTATGAGGGCAATTTATTTTTATTACCTTCTTTTTCATTTTTAAAGGCATAAAAAGAGTTCACGAATTAATGAGGATTGTAATCTCGATGAAGATCAAATTTTGACCCTGCTTACTCTCCCCGATGGTTCTGACGAAGAAGATTTTTCTGGATCAGAAGACGATCTATTTGAACCATCGGAAAATGAACGTTACAGGAATGAGGATCTAGCAAGTGAGCAACCCTCTCCTATTCCTGAGGCTGAAAACGGTAATACTTCAGAAGTACACGTCCCTCAACAAAATATACCTGTGACATAGTTTAGCGCTAAAGAAAATGCCTTTCTTAACAATATACCCAAATTGCAAGGGCAATGCAAATCAAATATTAGTGGCGAACTGCTTATCAACTACTTCTTAGAAATGATTACTGAAACATACCTGGCAACACTTGCAAACGAATCCACCGTATATGGGACTCAAAAGAGTAAAGAAAATTTCAAATTCACTTTATCGGATCTGAAAGTCTATTTAGGAATCAATTTTGTCACGACGTATATTCTATATGCCGTTTGCGCTAATGCTGGGCCGCCATTTTATTAAAATATACCACAAACACAGGGGAGGGGTTGACCATTTTTTATATATTAAAAAAATTAGACATATCCACCTGTAATAGGCCTTCACTGAAAAAAAATCGAGTTCAGTTTACACGTGGTAGAAGTAAAACTTTACCAAAACAATCTCAGCCAATGAGCGCAGACCTAGCATCATTTCCATTTCATATCTCAACCAATAGGAGCCTTGAAAAATGACATCATAATGAAAGCGGACAATGAGCGCAATTTGATGCTTCGCAGGTGCCTTATGCATAATTTCCGTTTCATCTGAATTCCAAATCACAACGGGGCTAAAGAAGTTTCACTTCAAAAATAATAAAGTTTTTAGATCCTGAAATGTGTCATTTTCTTGAAAGTTGCATGAAAATATTTTGTATGGCAAAGTTATAACCCCTGCACCCTTTGATCACTTTAAACCTCATATAGGGCCCGTCAATTTGACCAACTTGTAATAAGGGTAAAAAAAAATATAAATATTATACTTTCTGAACCCATTTAACCAAATAAAGTATCCTTAAACATTTTTATTTTATTGTATTTCATAATTCATGCTCGAGAGGGTTAATTAAACAAAATTAAAAAGACTAAAAGAACAAAGTCGAATCATAAAAGAATGGCAGTATAAATTGTAACGGAACAGTGTTTTTGGGCATTTGTGAGGTAAGAGGGGACTGCAGGTGGGTGCTCCAAAATAGTTGAAAAGCGATTTTGAAACATTCAATATCTACTATCGGTGAGCACTAATGGATTCAAATCGTCCCCATTAAAAGTTATATTACGTACGAGTACCTATCAAGTATTCCGTAGTGAAATATACTCTTAAATAGACCTAGTGAAAGACCACCATCTGTGTCAAAAAGAAGCTTGAAATGCTTTACATATATTTAGCGACCATATTAGAATAGCCATCTACTTCAAAACCATCCCCTTCCCCTTATTTCTCTTCCACATCATTCAACATCTCAATATTCTCATTAATGAGACTTATGCGGAAATTGGTCGTAACAAGTAATGGACAAAGAAAGAACGGAATCAAGAATTTCAAAAAAGGATCAGTTATAGTGGAATTAAAGAACACAGAGGCAACAAAAAAGATCCAAAAGGAAGTCATCACTAAGCTTGGGGATAGGTATGATGTTGATATTCCTAAACCCAAGAATCCAACAGTAAAAGTGATAGGAATTACAGATAAATATACCGCCGAAGAAATTGAAAATAAAATAAGGATGCAAAATGAATACATAGACAAGGAAAATTCGAAAATATCAGTAAAATTTATAAAGGAAAATAAAAAAAGTAGTGGATATAATAACTTTACTGTATTCATAGAAGTAGATGGAAAAACACACTCTAAAATGTTAGAGGAAACGAAGATTAATATTGGATGGAATAGATGTGCTGTCTACGATCATCTCTCAGTTTTGAGATGTTTCAATTGCAACGGATATAGACATAAAGCAGGTGATTGTAAAAATAAAAAAAGCATGCGGAAGATGTTCTAATGCACACGATACGTCAGATTGTAAGGAAGATATTGACAAAATCAAGTGTGTGAATTGCAAACTCACAAATGATAAACTTTCATTACACCTAAATGATAATCACCATGCATGGAGCAAAGAGTGTCCTATTTACAAAAGAAATATAGAATCGGAGAAGAGAAAAATTGATTTTTTAGGATAAAAAGAAAAGCAACAATATACTACTTAAACATTTCAAGTCTTTTGGCTCATTTAAATGAAATTGAAGTATTATTACAAGAACTCAAACCAGAAATTTTAATGTTAAGTGAAACGTGTATAACTAGTGATATTTACGATTCTGAAGTATCATTTATAGGATATTCAACTGTAAGATGCGATTCATTTAGTCGGCATACGGGAGGAGTCGTTATGATTATTAAAAATAATATATCTTTTAAAATAATATCAAATGAAGTGTTTGATGAAAAAAATACATGGATACTGGCAGTACAAATAAGAAAAAACTTGATTAAAGGAACATACGCTGTATTATATCACTCACCAAACCAAAGCCATTCAAAATTTTTGGATTTCTTCGAAAGTTGGTGTACTAAAAACATGAAAAATCAAGATATGTTCTATGTAACCGGTGACTTTAACATTGACATGAAAGTCAAAAATACCTGCAGTAATAGACTTCAATGTTTAGTAAATAATCTAGGACTGAAACAACTTGTGACCAAACCAACTAGGATATCAAATACATCAGCAACCATTATTGATTTAGTTATTACAAATAATTTTTACTTGAATGTTAATGTTGTGGATACTCCAAAAATATCAGACCACGAAAATATATTAACAATATTTGAAACGAGTATAATTAAAAATGAATCAAGGGAAATTACATATAGAGATAAAAGTAAATATGATCAAACAAAATTTTGTGAAACTTTACAAAATAGTATTTCTCAAGTTACCGAATCAAATAACCTAAATGACAAAGCAGAAAACTTCGTCAATATTTTGACTACAGCGGTCAATAAAATTATGCCAATGAAAAGGGTTAAGTTTAAAAATACGAATAAATGGTATTCGAAACCATTACACAACCTTCAGCAACAAAGAGATAATGCATATAAAGCGGCAAAATTGGAACCATCAGAAGAAAAATGGAATGCATATAAAAAAGTTCGTAATATTTACTCCAAACAAATTAAACAACATAAATGCGATTATTATAAGCAAAAATTAGAAACACAAAAGAATGAACCAAGAAAACTTTGGATAACACTAAAAGAAATCATAAAGGGTAAACAAAAAGAAATTGTAAAGTCAATTGATTTCCCAGATGGAACTGAAGAAGAAGTAGAGAAGATAGCGACTAAATTTAACAAGCATTTTATTTCGAGCATAGATCTTATAATCGAAAGTATTCCACAACATCCTGAGAACCAACTAGACGAGCCTATATGCACTGATAAAGAATTTAAGTTTAAAAATGTGGATTTACCGTACTTAAAGAGGGTGTTGAGTAATATGAAATCGAAGGAATCTGCAGATGGTATTACAATAAATATAATCAAAGACTCTATAAATATTATTGGCGAATCGATGGTCCAAATTATCAATGAATCTTTGAATAGTGGAGTATTCCCCAAAACTTGGAAGACGTCTGTAATAACTCCTATCCCGAAAATTGATAACCCAAAAAAATTTGACGACTATAGGCCGATCAATTGTTTACCCAAATATGAACAAATACTGGAATACATTGTAAAGGAGCAATTAACAGAATATATTGAGGCCAAGCAGATATTAGTTCCACAACAATCTGGTTTTAGAAATAAATGTTCTTGTGAAACCGCTATTAACTATGTAATAGATGAGTGGAAAAATTTTAGAGATAAAAAAAATAAAATTATTGCAGTATTTCTAGACTTAAAGCGGGCATTTGAAACAATCGATAGAGATAGATTAATCAAAAAATTAAGTAATATTGGAATTAATGGTAAAGAAAATAAGTGGTTTGTTGATTACCTATCAGAAAGAACACAAATTACAAAATATGGTGGTAAAACATCTGAACCACATAGTACTAATAAAGGCGTTCCGCAGGGATCCGTCTTAGGTCCATTGTTGTTCATTATATACATGAATGATATTATCAAAGTGTTAAAGCATTGTGCAATTAAACTATTTGCTGATGATACATTGTTATACATAGCCAGTAAAAATTTACAGGACGCCATTGAAAAAATACAAACTGATTTAAATTATGTAGCGCTTTGGCTTCACCAAAACAAATTAAAATTGAATGTTACGAAAACAAAGTTTTTAATTGTGGATAGCCTAGGTGGAAAGGAGCAGGCAATACTAACAATCGATAACGAAAACATAGAAAGGGTTAGCAGTATTAAATATCTGGGTGTAATATTGGATGATAAATTAAAATTCGACGAACACTTAGAATACATAACAAAAAAAATTGCTAAAAAAGTTGGATTCTTAAAAAGGATCAGAAATAACTTGGATCTCAAGACAACGCGCCTTGTTTACAATTCTATTGTAACTCCGCATTTAAATTATTGTTCTAGTGTTTTATTCCTATGTAACGAAGCCCAAAATAATAAACTACAGGTTATACAAAATAGGGGGATGAGGATGATTTTAAAATATAATATGTTTACTAGAGTCAAAATTATGTTACAAAATCTAAATATGATGACGACAAAACAACATATAACGTATAATGCATTAACAATGATTTACAAGCTGAAAAATAATATGCTACCAAATTATCTGAAGAGTAACATTATGTTTCACGAAAATGTTCACAATTATCCTACGAGAAGACGCGGAGACTTTAGGCTTCCCAAAACTAAACTTTCGTGCACACAAAATAGCGCGTTTTATAAAGGACAAAAACTTTTTAACAGCCTGCCAAATGCCGTAAAGGAAGCCTCAAGTCTTAGCACTTTTCGTAGGATGTGTGCATTATATGTGAAGAATGTTTTTTGATTCATAAAAATCTTTCAAATATTATTCTCATATCTGTTTCCTCAAAATTTATTTTTATTTTTGTAATCTTTTTTTTTTTCCACTTAAATTGTATTTGTAAAAATGTAACTGTATCAATTGTATTTGTTTATATTTTTTTTACTAGATGTATGAAAAAAATTTTGCATACATCTAAATAAACATTCAAAAACAAAAAACAAAAGAGATATGTCTTTATATCCTTTAAATGTTGTGCGTAGGTATGGTGAAATAAACAATGCCATTCAGCGAACCGTTGATATACCTACTCGTTCTTTGTTTATATCCGGAAATCATTCATCATTCAATTCCTAAAATCAATTGGAGTAGTCGCTCTACTGAATCGTGATCGCATGTCCAAGCCAAACATCTGAAATTAGGTACTACAAACAGTAAGACAGTTGCCCAGCGCTTCACAAACAAGACGCTTTGAGGCGTTTCTTCGAATCAATGCTTCCCAGTCCCAAATAGGAAAATGGATGAAGATGATAGTACTACATTTCCAAATGGACAGAATGTTATTGTCGTCAGACCTGTAAAATATGCTACTCCTACTAAAATCTCCTACTTACGAATCTTCTGTCGGATTTGGTTGTACTGTATAAAGTGACAAATTAAGTTCTTTAGAATGTAATTGGAAATTTTAAAAATATTTTTTTGCCTGAGCTACACAAAAACATCATTTTTGGACATGTTTTTATTTTCAACTTCAACACCACCAGCAGCATTAGAAATGCTCGATTTTGTGATTGGATCAACTTAAATCTTTATCTAGGGCAGACCTGTGAAATATCACTTTCTTTTAAATATATATATATTTTTTAATTTCTACACCCGAGAATTAAACCCCAGCTAATAAACTATTTATCATACCACCAATTTTTGTAGTATTTCATGTAGGTATACTGAAAATTACATTAAGAATGATGTATTTTTGAATTTTAGCGTGTTACGTAAGAAATAATATCACATCATAAACGAAATTATATTGTTTAATAATAAACATTTTTGCAATTTCGCGTTTGTTATTAGGTATTATTTTAGATAAGTAGGTACCAGAAAAATAAAATAAAATTTTAATTTACTATCGGAAGAATCGGAATAATATAGCGGGGGTTAGGATGCAATATTCTAGGATTTCATAACAAGCCGCAAATATTTCACCGACTTAATGAATAATAATAAAGAAAAGATTTTTAAATCATTGACGTAGGGTATACTTGGTCGAAGTTTTTAAATTAATATTTTCTTTGCCATAAGGTTGCTTTCATCTGTTTCAGTTCTATTCCCTTTCATCTAGTTCACTTCAAAGTACAATAAGCAGACCGAAATGTGTCTATTTCAAGTTTCTCATTAAATATACAACAGTCCACCTCTATTCCATTGGAATTCATACCACTCATCACGCCCGTCCAGCAGTTTCCAGTTTTGTGCTTCAAAAGGCATTTCTGGACCGCTTGAACTGGAAGGGAGGCTGTATCATAGACCCGATTACTTCCGCGCCATTGCTTCTCTCCTGGCAGCGATGCAGTAGATAGTGCAATAGTGCAGCCAGCCGACCACCGCGCCCAATACGGGAACTGCAACTGTGACTGAAACTGCAAGTGCAACTTTACGTCTGTCTTTCTACTTTATCAGCGGAGATCAAAGAATGTTTGTGTGGTTGTTGAAAGATATTCTCTTTATTCTGTGGTCGATATACTTAGATAATAAAAAATAAAAATAAAGCGGTACTTTTTATGTAGGTAGGCTCTTACTTAACAACCTAACTACGACCAGTCATAATAGATATTTTTTGTTCAGTCTTTTTAGTATTAACTATAAATTATATTACGGAGGTGTGCCAAAACCGAGCTGTTCGGTGGTCGATCCTCTCTGTCTACCCCTGCGGAGAAAAAGAGAGTTTTTTTAGTTAGTTAATAGTTCACTACGTTTGGTGAACTAGTAGGGGTTCCCGGGTTTATGGGGTGAATTTTATCGAACTACTGCGTGGCTTGGGAGAGATTTGGTTGAGGGAGACTTTTTGACCTCTCTAGCTGGACACTCTCGACCCATAGCCTGGAACCGCGTTGAAAGGATGGATTCATACATTAACCCCCAGTTTCCTACCTCCTACATGCCTTTTCCTTCCCAGAACTTCTTCTCCTTCTTTTTCTTAGAAATAACCCCCTCACAGCATCCTCAAAAATGACATAGGCATCGAAGTAATTTTTTTCCTCCGGGCCTCCTGTATGAAGGTAATGTAAAAAAAAATTATAAATAAAAACATTTTCTTGTAAAAATAGTATTATGCTATGGGTAGGTAGGTAGTTTATCGCTGTAATATTATTTTATAGTTAGTTATGGATATTTAATCGATCATCCGAGTTCTTGTCACGATAGATAGTTGAATTTTCAAAATGAGACAATTCAAAACAAATCCGAGTTTATTGAACCAGAGCCACAAGCACTTACAGACATAATCACAATCACTAACAGACTCACAACCTGTTTCCATTAGTTAGTTTGATTATATAGATCAAGAATCATATAACGTTTCCATGCTTGTGCATTCGTCATTCTTGACATTCTGACTCTACAGCACCATACTACTTGTGATATTCTTCAATCCCTGTGATTGAAATTACTTGAAATATGTACGGGAAAATTCCAATAAAGATCAAGATCCATCGAGATTACAAGTTGCTTTATTTACTATCGTAAGGTTTACAATAATTATTTAACTAGACTAGACGTCCACCCTATTGGATGCTCTAAGTAATTCTGAAGCTAGAGAACCCCACACGGCGGGAGCCCAACTGTTTATCGTGAATCATCGGCTATTTCCGTAACCGTTCGTGCAGACATCATTGACGACATCAGGTACATAAATTGGGATTCGAATTTTGAACATTTGGCTGTCATCAGTTGTTTTGTTTTCTCTCTTAAAAAAATAATCTTTTTTATAATTTTAACTAATATTTTTATGTTTTCTGGTCAATAAAGTGTAGTGTGTTGTTCCTTGAGGATTCTTCTCCCCTCTGATCTTCCAGGAGTCACTTTTCGTCGCTGATTTCCAGATATTTATAACCTTTTTTTCACTACTGTCACTTTCCATACATATTTTTTTTTGTAATTTTGTGAACAATGGAGGAGGATTTCCCTCCTGGACATCCAAAAAAGCCCCCAGATCCTCCCCCTGACCCTCCAGATGGTGAAAATATTGTAATTTCTGACAGTGAATCTGTCATTCTAACTTCCACCAAAAAAAGGAAGTTTAGTCCCTCTTCCCCAGTAAAGCATGACTCTCCTTCTACTTCTCAGTCTCTACCAGATTTTCATCAACCTCCTCCAACCAATTTTTACTCTACTCATTCCTGTGGCCCCTACATTGTTTATGCGCAAAAAACTGAGCAAGGTAAAACCATACATCCTCTTGAATTTGGTAAATTCCTTTCAACCAACAAGAACCTTTCGATTAAGCCCGGAGGTGTAAAAGCCGAGGGTCGCTTCCGAATCTCTGTTGAATTCCTCTCAGGTTCAGCCGCCAACAACTTTATTAAAAACATTTTTATTACATCTAATTCTAAATTCAAGGCGTACATCCCAACTTTCAATGTTTCTCGTATGGGCCTGGTCAGGGGTATCTCGACCGATCTGTCCATTCCAGAAATTCTGTCTTCTCTTTCAACCCCTCAACATATCGGCAATCCCATAAAAGCCAGGAGGCTAAATTATAAGGACACATCTGAGGGCAATGTTTCCTGGAAGCCCTCCCAATCTGTTGTGATCACATTCGAAGGACAATCTCTTCCCTCCCATATCTATTTATTTTTCAACTCCTTACCAGTTGAAATTTATACTTACCCCACCACCCAGTGCTACAATTGCTGCCGTTTTGGTCATACCAAAGCTTCATGCAGATCCCCTCCCAGATGCTTCAAATGTGGAGAAAACCACACGGCTGACCAATGTTCTTCTCTCTCTTCACCTAAATGTTTTAACTGCTCAGGCGCTCATTCCGCCATTCACTCTTCTTGTCCTGAACAAACTCGCCAAAAAAATATAAAAATTTCCATGGCCTCTGAAAACTTGTCTTTTCTGCAGGCTTCTAAACTATTCCCGCCTGTCAAAAAATCTTTTGCCGAGGTTTTATCCAGTAACTCTCCATACAATCCTCTCCCCTTCTCCTCAACATCTTCTCGATCAACTAAATTTATGTACAAAAACCCTGTCTCTAAACCGGCTCCTGGATACGATCGGCAACAACACAACTCACTTCTCTTAAATCCCAATGGTTCTCCTCTTTCAAATGCCACAAATGGGTGCGCAAACAACTATAATTCGTCCTCAACAAACCATCAAAAGCTTTCTGAACAACTCTCGCAAGATAATTCTTCATTTATACAAACTCTTATTATGCTTCTAATTGACCTAATTTCTTCTCAAACTAATCTACCGTCCAACGCTGCTTCTATTATTTCCACGTTAAAATCATTTGTTCAAAATGGCACTTCAAGATGTCAGAATACTTCAGTGGAATAGCCGCAGTGCTATTTCTAACAAATCGAACCTTCTTAACCTATTAAATTCAAACCTTGTTTCTGTGGCTGCTGTCTCGGAGACATGGTTTACTCCATCCACCCACTTTAATGTGGGAGGGTACTCCTGTCTCCGTGATGATCGCCTGGAAGGTACGGGCGGCGGTGCTGCCCTTTTTATTAAAAAATCCCTTCCGTTTTCCCCAATAAATAATATCAAACCCCCCAATGCTGACTTTCAAATGGTTGCAGCTAAAATAAAGGACACATCCTTTGTTTCTATCTATATTCCCCCATCATCTCACTTCAATAAGCAAGCTTGGTTACAAATTGTCCGTCAACTAAGCCCTCCATTCTTTTTATTGGGTGATTTTAATGCCCATTCCCCCGTCTGGGGTTCTACTTTCTCTGATCGAGATGGTCGAAATGTTATGGATTTTTTAGATGAATCCAACCTTTTCCTTTTGAACGACGGATCTCCTACGAGAATCTCTCGCCCCAACACAAACCCCAGTGCAGTGGATCTCTCCATATGCTCTACAAATCTGGCACCTCTCTCCTCGTGGGTGGTGTCCCCCGATCCTTGCTCCAGTGATCATTTCCCGATCACCATCACTTATCAAACTTCTTTCCATTCAGACAAGTCCCATATTTCGACGAAGATTAAAACAAAACACACCAAATGGGACGAATTTAACTCGCATATGGATAAGTTTATACAAAATTTACCCTCTTCCGATGTATTATCTGTCAAAGATGACTACGATAACTTCAAATCGATGCTCATAACTGCAATACATAAATCAAATCCTCCCCCTAAAACCAAATCTCTTAAAAAACTCCCTCCGACTCCCTGGTGGGATGAGAAATGTTCTAAGGTAGTGAGAATTCGGAAAGCTAAATCTCTTTCGTATCGTCACAATATGACTATGGAGAACTATCTTATATACAAAAATGCCGAAGCCAATGCCAAAAGGGTATTGAGGTCAAAAAAAAGATCCGGGTGGTACAACTTCTGCAGTTCAGTATCTTCGAATACTCCAATTTCGGAAGTTTGGTCTATGATTCGAAGATTTCGATCCTCCTTCAGTTCAACATCTCCTCGAGCGTCTCATTCTAAATGGATAGATGAGTTCTTGGACAAAATTGCCCCCCCTTCTGTACCTAACTTAGATGAAATAACTCCCATCCACAAAACTCCTATGTCTGATCATTGACTAGACTCTCCATTCACTTTAATTGAATTAAAAAATTGTTTATCAACAGTCAAAGACTCATCTCCAGGCAGAGATGGTATTCCTTATAGCATTATCAAAAATAGTAATGATAATGTTCTAAATCACTTCCTAAGCATCTTAAATAAAATCTTTCAGTCTGGCATAATGCCTGATGACTGGAGTTCTCAAATAATCATCCCAATCCTAAAATCAAACAAATCACCCAATTCTGGATCTAACTACAGGCCAATTGCTCTTTCATCCACCCTCAGTAAAATTTATGAAAAATTAATTAAAAACCGGTTAGAATTTTTTGTCGAAAGTAATCACCTTCTCTCTCCATCTCAATTTGGATTTAGGAAAAAAAAATCTACGCAAGATAACCTCGCCATCATCAGCACTGATATTAATTTATCCATTTCTAACCATGAAGTATGTCTTGCAGTCTTTATAGACATAGAAGGTGCCTTTGACAATGTTTCCATCCCAATCCTTAAAAAAAAACTTTTAGGCCTTGGCCTTCCCCCCATGTTTGTCCAATCTATTATTAATCTATTTCTTGATAGAAAAATTTTCATTGAACTACCAGATGTTACTCCTCAGAGTAGATCAATTTGGAAAGGTTTACCCCAAGGCGATGTATTATCCCCTATACTGTATAATATATACACGTACGATATGCACGTCTCTATTCCCCCTCAAGTAAAAATTATTGAGTTCGCAGATGATTTAGCTTTCTACTTATCATCCAAAATCATCCCACTTGCCGTCAAATATCTTAATGAAGCCATGGATGCCCTTTGCACATGGCTCACTTTAAATGGTCTGGAACTTTCACTCCAAAAGAGTCAGTGTGTCACCATCTCAAACCGTCATAAAAATCCTCCTGTTCAAATTTTATTTAAAAACTCTCCAATCCCCAACGCCTCTGAAGTAAAATTTTTGGGAGTAACATTTGATAGGAAACTTAAATGGTCTTCCCATATTCACAATATAGTTACTAAATGTGAAAAAAATTTAAATATCATCAGATCATTGACTGGCGTTTGGTGGGGTGCTCACCCTATCTGCATTAAGTTGCTTTACAATGCACTTATTCGAAGTCATCTCGACTATGCCTGCCCACTTTTTAGTACTGCCTCCAAAAATGCACTCAGTAAATTAGACAAAATTCAATCAAAGTCATTGCGAATAATAACTGGAGCGATGCAGTCGTCGCCCATCAATTCCCTTCAAGTGGAATATTCTGATCCCCCACTTTATTTAAGGCGACAACTGTTTGCTGACAAATTTGTTCTTAAATGTTTAAATTCTAAATGTCATCAGGTTATTTCCAGAGTTTCGTTGTTCAAAGACTCAACACATTCATCTACAATCAGAGCTCGAACTAAACCTCTTCCTGCCATCTGTAAAAATTTTCGCTCTCTCTCAGAGCTTCAAATTATCCAAAATGATCTTCTTCCACTATACAAATTAAAATATAGTCACGTCACCCTATCTCCAACAATTTTGGAAGAGATCGGCATCCTTAAAAGTCATTCCAATCTCCCAGCCCGTACTGTTAATAATATGTTCAATGACATTATTTCTTCTAAATGGCCCAACTCTTCTCTTTTATTTACTGATGGCTCCAAATCTCCTGACTCTCCTAACTGTGGTATAGGTATTAACGTTTACCACAATAATTCTAATGATAGAATATTTTATTCAATTTCAAACCAATTTTCAATATTCTCTGCTGAGTGCTGTCATACTTCCTGGGGCCAGGGTGATACTGAAGCCACGTAGGGTCCAGTGTTATACTTCTGGTCTCCAGAAATATGTCCCTCCCGGGGGGGGACAAGTGTTAAGCAGGCCCCCCGGGGGCCATATGCCTCGGCTTGGAAGGCTCAGCTCAGGGTCGTAGGGCTCCTCCGAGGCTGTCGATGGTTGACTCCAATGAAACAAGGTTTGGGCACAATTCAAATGTATTCAATAATGCAAGGGTGAACAGTACAGGCAACCAGGTAAGCTGTTTAAGGCCTAGCATAAGAGAGAGTGAGGCACTAGAAATACTACTGAATTTAGGCTCGGAAATACTATAAGAGGGTTTAGAATCTCACGTGGCGTCGTACGGATGCAGGCAGCTTCCTACGAAGTGGAGAGATCTAGAGCAAAGCTCATAGATCGTGTGCAGGAACGGGGCGGCTCGGGGTGCGTGGGCGGCTTCTCGGCGTCATGGTGGGCGGATTCGGACAGCTTACCGAACCGGTGGGTGATAACGGTGAATTAAGCGGCTATCGGCAATGTAGGCGGATTAAAAGCCGTGCGCGTCTGGGCGGCCATGGTATTAAGTAGGCGGCCGTTGTGAATTACTCGGCTCGTCGGCACGTAGGCGGATTAAAAACCGTGCGCGTCTGGGCGGCCATGGTATTAAGTAGGCGGCAGTTGTGAATTACTCGGCTCGTCGGCACGTAGGCGGATTAAAAACCGTGCGCGTCTGGGCGGCCATGGTATGCGGCAGTAGGATTATACAGGCGGCTGTGGTGATAGCGCCATACTTGGTTCGTAGGTGAAGACTTAATTAGCCGCGTCGAAGGGTGGCATACTGCCCGACAGTACGTAGTAGTGCGTACGACCGCTCGCGCCGTTGTCTGAAATATGTCTGTTCCTTCGGCGATCGGTGGCTGGAACTCTCTGCCCGTGATGAGCGAGACGGAAGACTCGAACGCGTGCCCTATAAGGTAATGTCTTCTGCCATTGGCTGGAATTCGCGCCGTGTGGCCATATATGGTAATGTCTTCTGCCAGCCTGAGAGGGACAGCAATAATCATACGATGCTGAACATGTACTGAGCACGTGACACACAGCTGCCTGCCGCTTGTATAGTCCGTTCGTAGGATTTATGGGCAACTCATAACACTACCCTCCTTCCCCTGAAAAATGAAGGGAAAAGGCAGCGAGGCTGATGCAGGGGACCACGACCTTCCATACAGCATGTAATGCGATGGTTGCCACAATGTGAGGTACAGAGCTACCTCTTCACCAGGATTTAAACACTCCCTACCTAAGAGCCAACAAAATTTTAACTACCTGTGAGCCAAGCTAAAAAAACTAGCAATAACTGAACAAAGGTTGCCAACTCTCTCAAGAAATTAAAAAAAATGTGACGTACCTAGTGCGATACAAGACACGCTAACGAAGGTGCATGAAGAAATAAGGAAAACATGACCCTTCCGAGAAGGATTACTACCATGTAAAAATCTTAAAATTAGACAAAAAATTTCCAACCCTATTCCTGTTATGGAATATTGTACGCTGACCAATGTCATGAAATGATCGAAACCAACTCATATTCGCGTCTTACAATAGAATTCTTAAAATTATACAACTTTGTTTTTATACACTTTATTCCTGTTATGGAATATTGTACGCTGACCAATGTCATGAAATGATCGAAACCAACTCATATTCGCGTCTTACAATAGAATTCTTAAAATTATACAACTTTGTTTTTATACACTTTATTCCTGTTATGGAATATTGTACGCTGACCAATGTCATGAAATGATCGAAATCACTCATATTCGCGTCTTACAATAGAATTCTTAAAATTATACAACTTTGTTTTTATACACTTTATTCCTGTTATGGAATATTGTACGCTGACCAATGTCATGAAATGATCGAAATCACTCATATTCGCGTCTTACAATAGAATTCTTAAAATTATACAACTTTGTTTTTATACACTTTATGCTATTTTCACAATTCAATTCCAACCCAAATGTTAGTTTCCCGCACTCTCAGCTTGTCATGGTTTGTCTGGTTTGCATTTAATTATCAGGCATAAACGACCATCCTCTCATGTTCGCATATAATTGTAAGGTAATGCTACAAAACCTATCATGAATATTAATTTTCAGGCATAATATGAATCCTCTCATGTTTTCTCGACTCACCCTCGGTGACCCGTACAGCGCTGTACTTGGTATACTAGAAATATACCCTTGCCGCAACGACATAGACAACCGGATAGATCCCTTGGAATCCTCACGGTGAACTTGCGTTCGACGAAACCACATAGGACACCCTCTAGGTGTTCCCACCAAAATAACCAGACGAACCGTAATGACCATAAGTGCAATTACATTATTCTCTAATAAGAACAATACGACCCGAATGACATAACTTTATGACATTACCGAGCTAATTTACTCAACTGGGTGCATACTTTTAAATCTTCTTACTACGAGAAGTACTACTCCTTATTTGAATACAGTGATATAGCAAGTTACAAAACACCGTACAATTGCGTCCTGATATGGCAAGGACTTTACACGCTGGCTTACCATATTGATACCGAAGTAATCAATTACGTGTTTACAAAATATTTATATAGTAATTTAATTAATTACATTTATCATAATTAAAACACTTGAATATACATTTGTTTACCCACCAAAAACTCTATGTGTGTGTACAATTTGTTAAATAACTTTCAATTCGAGTTTGTTTCAACTCAACTTAAACTCTCAGGGTTTGACTACGTAAGGAGAGAAGAAGGAAAAAAAGAGAAAAGAAAAAAAAAAAAAAAATAAATAAATAACAACAACGCCACGTATTTTTACCAAAAAATACGAAAATTTAATACTACCGACAATGTTATTAGAAGAGGAAAAAAATTTTTAATTGAGTAACGAATTTCTTCCTAACACCGGAATCATATATACTTTAATTGTTCGGAAATTCGCGTTTCCAACAATCCTTCCCGCTCTAATTCTAAGGAGTTTAGCCATCCTATCACGCTTTGGATTATAGTTAACAGCCGAATGACACGTTAGGTCGATACCCAAGTTCCATCCTATCGGACTTGTAACAGCTCTATAATACCACACAACGAGTAACCGTTGTTATATGATCGCGGAAGAAGGTTAAAATTCGATACCACCACAACCTATGTGAACCGAATAGTGTTGTCTATTGGGCCTATTCTGATAACAAAATTGTGGTAATATAATTATTACATTGCCTTTTCATCGTGAATTCACTCCAACATACGCTAGAATTGAGACATACCCCGTTAAGGAGTGGGTAACTACCCGATTGTGAACGTTTTACCGCCCCAATTTCTCCTATATCGCAACGTGTGAGATGTCCAATACTATAACGATTTAACCTACATGTGAGAATAATTCGACAATGAAAGAGATTGAAAAACCCGAAAAAAAAAAAAAGGACAAAAAAATAAAAAAAATTATAATTGAAATGATATTTCCATTTATACATGACCTTATATTAATATATACACAAGGTTATTTACAACCATAAGGTTCCTAAGTTTCTTACTACCCAATGACCTACCCCAGTATGATGAGAGCTAGGTGCCTTTATACCTACCACTTGTACAAGAATTTTCTTATGCCGTCTCTTGCCAACGAAAAGAAAAGAATATGCTTGCATATTCTTTCATTGCATCTAAAATTAAGTACTTTTTAGAATGCAAATTGTTCCACGAAAATAGAAATTAGGTCTCTACTTCGGTCCCGGGCAGGATACTGAATACCTAACGCAGTTTTTCTAATGAAAAACCTAGCCTAATTTAGGGTTCCTTGAACTACGCCCTCAATCAGTGTATCGTGTCGTGTTTCTTAGACGAATTTATATACTTATGTAACCATATTCATATATAAATTTAAAAAACATTTTTTTTTTTTTTTTAAAAAAACAACCTAAGTGGCTACGCACTAGGAGAAAGTAATAAATTATTACTACCAATAATAGTCATTACAATAAATGAACTAAATATCGCATCAGTAATTTCACTAGTGTAAGGTGAGTTACCTCTTTTTTTATAATAATAACAATAATAACACAAGTCTTCACGTGCAGACATACCGGCGTCCCGGATTGTCAACACTTGTGATGACGATCCATTAAGAAAGGAATTGTATACTTCTCTAATAACAAAGGTTAAGTTATATGCGTTATAACCTCGTACTAACAACTAGGGTTCATGACGTCCTTGGGTTATATATAAAAGACAATACAATACATGTACCTCGTGAATAAATTTACAATTTTTTATTAAGGTCATCCAATGATGGACAATAATGCTGACTAAGTCATGTAATCAATGAAACTGATACATATTCGCATTTTACAACCTTATGTAGAGGACAATACAATACATGCACCTCGTGTTTAAATTTACTGTGTTATTATAATTCGTAACCAATTTCTTTTCCTACTGATGGACTAATTTCCATACTCTGTTCTGTTTTCCTGTTTTCCTCTCCGTGTAATTCTCAGGATACGCCTCCTATAGCGTCGGTCATATTATAAGGATACCTCCTATAGCGTTTGGCATATTATAAGGATCTCTCCTATAGCGTCGTATAATTATCAGGCTATACTATAATCCTCTCGTGTTTTCAAGAGATACGTTTGCAAACGTCTATCTCCGTGTGGCCACACCGTTACGTTCAGAGAACCGTAACCTTGCCTTAGTTCACCAACACAAATGAGAAAAATACCTTCCTCAAATGCCTGTGCTTCGGCAAAAAACAACACATAAAAATAACACAATATCCAAAAAAACAGAACTTCATTAATTATTTTAAAAAATTTATGATACTACAATTTCTATAAAATTTCTCTTTAAAGGTTACTTTATATTTAACAAGAATCGTTTCCAAATTTTAATAACACAGGTTTAATAACACCGCTATACGATGCATTATACACACTGACTAAGTCGCTCAAATACCTAAGTATTCAATTCGTGTGTTTATATTTTAACATTACATGTTATAAGCTAACAATTTATATACATATTTAAAAAAATTGAATCATAACTGAATTGCTAACGACGTTGCTTCTTCTACAACTTCCAAAATTTTAAAACTTTTACTTGTTTGACTGAATATTTGAAAATTCCTTTTTAAAAAAAAATTCCATGTCTATTATTTATTTACTCTTAATTTAACAATATTATCCGATGATAACTTTTTTTACTAATAACTTTTCACTATAAGTCTCAGTTTAATCTCAACTTTTCTGTTCATAACTTTTTTAACTTTTGTTCACTTTACTATCATTTTGTTTAAAAAAAATTCCATTGTATTTAACTATATAAGGGCGCCATGACATTTTTCTAAAATAGCTATGTCAAAACTATACGAATTTACAATTACCTAAAGCTTACTTGAGGGGTTAATTCTCCATTTTCAATTCTTTCCTATATCACAAATTCCTTTTTTTTTTTTTTGTTCAAGATTTCACATCTTAACAATCCCACCTTGCCCTAATTCTGAGGAAGGCATTCCTATAACGGTTTGAAACCAGAATTGTATACGCGGGTACCTATGTATCCGTAGTACATTTCTTGAGTCTATTACTCAATATCTATATGATATAATTTCCTAACAACGATCACGTTGTCATATTATGTAATACAAGAAAAAAAAGAAGAAGACAATTTCTTATAATTTTATAACCCTTTCCTCCATTACAAGTAAGACATTATCAATTGGATTCTATTCACTATTTATTTTGTTACTAAATGACAATACCGATTTAACTGTAGTGGTTTACTTTTTAATTTTATGTTTTACTAATTTTCCACAGATGTTTCCAAAAAAAAAAACTTATTTATCTTTTCTATCCTGAAGTCTATTATACTGTTATTCATTCATGTAAATTTGTTGCCGAAATCATTCCTAAATTCTTATGCAAAAAAACTTAATTGAAGCTAAACATTTAAATGTTCTTTATTCGAGAGATTATTCTGTTATATCTGACAAGGATTTTACTTTAAAAATTCTTCGTTATTTTTTATTTAAAACGATAATTTGAACATATGAATGCTATTCACTTGTTTCCTCTGAAGTGTCTTTCCCAACGATAGTTTATTTTATTATCCGCATACTACTATTTAGAGTGGGATAGTCCCGATTAAAAAACAATGCATGTTCCAATACTGTCTCTATGGTAAATACCTATAGCATATACAAAATTTTATTATTAAACCTTCCTTAGATAAACATTCGAAAAATCAAGTATCTAGTAACATATACCTTGTAGTTTGGAATTTATTCTTTAAATGATGTTCTACTGTTTTTCACTAATTTATTTAATTTCCTACCACTTAGTACGAAAGCAATTCAGATAGATTTTAAGAACTTAAACTAACCAAAAAAAACACTTAGCCAATTATATACATTGATATACACGTTGCCTTGTTTATATACATTTTATATACACGTTGCCTTGTTTATATACATTTTTATATACAAGTTTGTTTCCTTTCCCGAACGTTTATTACTTTAACAACATTGTGTTTTCTAATTTGTGTAATATGGAGTATTAATTCAATGATGTACGATCTCTAACCGTTTTTTTTTGTTTTTTGAATATTTATTTAGATGTATGCAAAAATTTTTTCATACATCTAGTAAGGAAATATAAACAAATACAATTGATACAGTTACATTTTTAAAATACATTTTAAGAGGAAAAAAAAGAAAAGATTACATAAATAAAAATACATTTTGAGGAAACAGATATGACAATAATATAGGTAAGATTATTATGAATCAAAAAACATTCTTCACATATAATGCACACATCCTACGAAAAGTGCTAAGACTTGAGGCTTCCTTAACGGCATTCGGCAGGCTGTTAAAAAGTTTTTGTCCTTTATAAAACGCGCTATTTTGTGTGCACGAAAGTTTAGTTTTGGGAAGCCTAAAGTCTCCGCGTCTTCTCGTAGGATAGTTGTGAACATTTTCGTGAAACATAATGTTACTCCTCAGATAATTTGGTAGCATATTATTTTTCAGTTTGTAAATCATTGTTAATACATTATATGTTATATGTTGTTTTGTCGTCATCATATTTAGATTTTGTAACATAATTTTGGCTCTAGTAAACATATTGTATTTTAAAATCATCCTCATCCCCCTATTTTGTATAACCTGTAGTTTATTATTTTGGGCTTCGTTACATAGGAATAAAACACTAGAACAATAATTTAAATGCGGAGTTACAATAGAATTGTAAACAAGGCGCGTTTTCTTGAGATCAAAGTTATTTCTGATCCTTTTTAAGAATCCAACTTTTTTAGCAATTTTTTTTGTTATGTATTCTAAGTGTTCGTCGAATTTTAATTTATCATCCAATATTACACCCAGATATTTAATACTGCTAACCCTTTCTATGTTTTCGTTATCGATTGTTAGTATTGCCTGCTCCTTTCCGCCTAGGCTATCCACAATTAAAAACTTTGTTTTCGTAACATTCAATTTTAATTTGTTTTGGTGAAGCCAAAGCGCTACATAATTTAAATCAGTTTGTATTTTTTCAATGGCGTCCTGTAAATTTTTACTGGCAATGTATAACAATGTATCATCAGCAAATAGTTTAATTGCACAATGCTTTAACACTTTGATAATATCATTCATGTATATAATAAACAACAATGGACCTAAGACAGATCCCTGCGGAACGCCTTTATTAGTACTATGTGGTTCAGATGTTTTACCACCATATTTTGTAATTTGTGTTCTTTCTGATAGGTAATCAACAAACCACTTATTTTCTTTACCATTAATTCCAATATAACTTAATTTTTTTATTAATCTATCTCTGTCGATTGTTTCAAATGCCCGCTTTAAGTCTAGAAATACTGCAATAATTTTATTTTTTTTATCTCTAAAATTTTTCCACTCATCTATTACATAGTTAATAGCGGTTTCACAAGAACATTTATTTCTAAAACCAGATTGTTGTGGAACTAATATCTGCTTGGCCTCAATATATTCTGTTAATTGCTCCTTTACAATGTATTCCAGTATTTGTTCATATTTGGGTAAACAATTGATCGGCCTATAGTCGTCAAATTTTTTTGGGTTATCAATTTTCGGGATAGGAGTTATTACAGACGTCTTCCAAGTTTTGGGGAATACTCCACTATTCAAAGATTCATTGATAATTTGGACCATCGATTCGCCAATAATATTTATAGAGTCTTTGATTATATTTATTGTAATACCATCTGCAGATTCCTTCGATTTCATATTACTCAACACCCTCTTTAAGTACGGTAAATCCACATTTTTAAACTTAAATTCTTTATCAGTGCGTATAGGCTCGTCTAGTTGGTTCTCAGGATGTTGTGGAATACTTTCGATTATAAGATCTATGCTCGAAATAAAATGCTTGTTAAATTTAGTCGCTATCTTCTCTACTTCTTCTTCAGTTCCATCTGGGAAATCAATTGACTTTACAATTTCTTTTTGTTTACCCTTTATGATTTCTTTTAGTGTTATCCAAAGTTTTCTTGGTTCATTCTGTTGTGTTTCTAATTTTTGCTTATAATAATCGCATTTATGTTGTTTAATTTGTTTGGAGTATATATTACGAACTTTTTTATATGCATTCCATTTTTCTTCTGATGGTTCCAATTTTGCCGCTTTATATGCATTATCTCTTTGTTGCTGAAGGTTGTGTAATGGTTTCGAATACCATTTATTCGTATTTTTAAACTTAACCCTTTTCAGTGGGTTCATGACACTCATGATTTTCAAACGAAACAACATTAAACTTCTAAGAACTTTACTATTTTTCACCGATCTGTACCTAAACTTTTGTTTCTTAAAAAAAAACTTTTGCCTGTATTTGTTTATTCCTTTTTTCTTCTAAAATTTATGTTATTAATCTACATTTGTCCTGAACTGTTCATTAATCCAATACGCAGTTAATTACTCTGCCCTAGACAATCAACAATCAAAATTACAATTCTAATTTATTATGATGCATCAACAATAAATCAAAACTTCTATGAAGAAAAATAACAATTGTGGCTTTAACTAATATTACAAGGGAAGCTTTCCATATTAACTTATTCTGTTTTGAAAATTAATAATTTGTTGCTTTAAAATTTCTCTTTTATAACATTATGTAACGTCGTTTTCCATTTTGCGTTTTAAAACTACTTATTGAGAGAAACGAAAACTAACTTTATAACTTGTACTCATTATTTATTGAACTTTTCGTTTAACGTTTATTTTATAATTCAACTTCCGGGATTCGTTAAACTCGACACATTGTTTCTGTATAGTTAAAAAAACCCTTTTGGGAACTATGCCTCTATCCATCAACATTTTTCTTATTACCGACGCGTTTGCTTTCTCGAAATTTAATATTCTATCCATTATTGGTATGGTGGCCTCCATGATTTTGCGTTATTATAATGAACAAAGCAAAAAAAAAAAATTTCGGACGATTATAGAAGACGAGAGCAGTTGCTGGCAGTCGACATTATATCCTCCTATTACAGGGAAACGGATGTGGACGAGCACAATCCGACAGTAGTTACTACCTTTTATTGGAAACAACCACTGCTCTTCAAGGAAGAAATAATACAACTAACACAGCCCCAGGTGGAGATTTTAAAATAACGAGATTCATTACTCAATTAAAAAAAAAATTCCGCGCGAATGACGAACAACTCTGACTGCCGCGATAGAAACGTAATAGCGTGAGAATGAATGCTACGGTAGTAAGCGATGTTTAAAATACCTAACACTCGAATAGCACTAGCCGACGGACTCGCGACGTTTGGAATAATTCACACAGAGCTACAACGTTACGGTAATAAGCGATGTTTAAAATACCTAACCTCGAATAGCACTAGCCGACGGACTCGCGACGTTTGGAATAATTCACACAGAGCTACAACGTTGTTGATGGGAGCACAAATATAAAATATTTATAGCTAAGATTACATAATTATGTTTCTAGGGAGACAACAATCGACAAGACTTCGGCCCAGTTGGCGCGCCAGTGTCATACTTCCTGGGGCCAGGGTGATACTGAAGCCACGTAGGGTCCAGTGTTATACTTCTGGTCTCCAGAAATATGTCCCTCCCGGGGGGGGACAAGTGTTAAGCAGGCCCCCCGGGGGCCATATGCCTCGGCTTGGAAGGCTCAGCTCAGGGTCGTAGGGCTCCTCCGAGGCTGTCGATGGTTGACTCCAATGAAACAAGGTTTGGGCACAATTCAAATGTATTCAATAATGCAAGGGTGAACAGTACAGGCAACCAGGTAAGCTGTTTAAGGCCTAGCATAAGAGAGAGTGAGGCACTAGAAATACTACTGAATTTAGGCTCGGAAATACTATAAGAGGGTTTAGAATCTCACGTGGCGTCGTACGGATGCAGGCAGCTTCCTACGAAGTGGAGAGATCTAGAGCAAAGCTCATAGATCGTGTGCAGGAACGGGGCGGCTCGGGGTGCGTGGGCGGCTTCTCGGCGTCATGGTGGGCGGATTCGGACAGCTTACCGAACCGGTGGGTGATAACGGTGAATTAAGCGGCTATCGGCAATGTAGGCGGATTAAAAGCCGTGCGCGTCTGGGCGGCCATGGTATTAAGTAGGCGGCCGTTGTGAATTACTCGGCTCGTCGGCACGTAGGCGGATTAAAAACCGTGCGCGTCTGGGCGGCCATGGTATTAAGTAGGCGGCAGTTGTGAATTACTCGGCTCGTCGGCACGTAGGCGGATTAAAAACCGTGCGCGTCTGGGCGGCCATGGTATGCGGCAGTAGGATTATACAGGCGGCTGTGGTGATAGCGCCATACTTGGTTCGTAGGTGAAGACTTAATTAGCCGCGTCGAAGGGTGGCATACTGCCCGACAGTACGTAGTAGTGCGTACGACCGCTCGCGCCGTTGTCTGAAATATGTCTGTTCCTTCGGCGATCGGTGGCTGGAACTCTCTGCCCGTGATGAGCGAGACGGAAGACTCGAACGCGTGCCCTATAAGGTAATGTCTTCTGCCATTGGCTGGAATTCGCGCCGTGTGGCCATATATGGTAATGTCTTCTGCCAGCCTGAGAGGGACAGCAATAATCATACGATGCTGAACATGTACTGAGCACGTGACACACAGCTGCCTGCCGCTTGTATAGTCCGTTCGTAGGATTTATGGGCAACTCATAACAGTGCATTGCAATAATTGAAGCACTCAAATATATAATCAAAAATAATTGTGAACATTCCCTTGTTCTCTCTGACTCTCTCAGTTCCCTCCAAAAACTTAAATCCTGTCCTCTTCTTCATCCTGATGATCACTTTGTATGCCTCATTAGAGTGCTGATAGCCTCCATTCAAAGCTCTGGAAAAACCGTAATTCTTGTTTGGATCCCTGGACACATTGGCATAGTGGGTAACGATATTGCAGATTCTTTGGCAAAACAAGGAGCGTCCAACCCTATTGTTACCCTTGTAAACCATATTCCCCTATCTGATATTTTTTCCATCATCAAAGATAGATCCCGCAATGTTTGGACAGAGTATTGGAACATTGCCAGTCAATCCAAGGGAGCTCGCTACGCCTCAATACAAAGGACTATCCCGTCAAAACCGTGGTTTCAAAAATTTCCCCATTTTTCCAAAAAAGAAATTTCCTCACTTATTCGAATGAGAATCGGTCATTGTTCCGTTCCTTCTCACCTTTTTAAAATTCACATCCTTGACTCCCCAGATTGTACGTTCTGTGGTCTAGATGTGGGCTCTTTAGATCACATATTTTTTGGTTGTCCCTCTCTAAATAAATATCCTCTCTTCTATCAAGCGTTATCTAAAATTGCCTCCCCTCCATTCAACATTTCATCTCTTCTAAGTCTGAACTCGACTCCAATCTTCCATATAATTCTGAAATTTGTACATTTAAATAAAATTAATATATAAATTCACCTTTCCCTTTCTCTGTAATTTTAAATGATGGCCTAGAACACCCTTGAAGGGTGAAAGCCAGAAATAATAAAAAAAAAAAAAGGTACATAAATTCATTACGTAGATACTTTTAGTGCAGTACTAGGTATGCACATTTTATTTTACATCGTTGATTGACGGATTGGTGGATGCAATTTGTTACCCAAGGATTTGATTTGGAATGAATTACAATTTGCAGATCATCATACTTTTACATTATACTTTATGTCATTTTTCCCTCAAAGAATTCTCTTTCGGTGTAATAATGAATTCAAATTAATAATGAATGTTTAATTGTCCTGAAAAAGGCACAATGAATGCAGTTTATCACAGCACAAAAATCAGCCAATCTGTCATTCATTTTAGAAGTTTTTTTTTTTTTTTAAATTTTTTTTTATGTTATTCATGCTTCTTATTTTATTGTTTACTGAATTCCCTTCAGTATTATAATTGAGGAATAATAATGTGTTATGTTTAACTGCAACAAACATCAATGTTGATGATTTTGTACCGACGATGATGATAATTTATTATTGAACTCGGGCACGCCGGTATTTATGCTATCATCCCATTACGAGTACTGCGGTAGCTGGTACTATCCATCGCCATTGTATTGTAATCGAGATGAATGCGCAGAATGCAATGCAAATGAATGCGGGATTGCATTATTCAAATTATCTGGAGTAAACGGATATTTCTATGTAAGGAAAAGATGCCGTTGGATACTGAATATTTATAATCTCTGTAATTAGCGATATGTCTTACACGAGCAGTTTTTCTTACATTTGAAGGATACCTTATTAATCCCGTAAACACTGAGTTAGTTTTTTTTTCAAATTTGAAGGATACCTAAAAAATGGGATGTATTTTAATAAAACAAAACATAACACAGCTTTAGTTTGTACAGTTCCGAACAGATTATAATTTTCAATTGTATATAACCTATAAGCTATGAGACGAAAATAATGCATCCGAATTAAATTCTGTGGCCAGAATGGTAGTTAACAAAAAATCCAAAATAATTTCTACGCTAACAAAAAGCAGTGCAAAATTTTATGTAATTCATCTATATAACTACGCTATTGTACTTTCATTCAAAAAAACAATTATTAATTATTATAAGCAATAATTATTAGCCGGAAACACTCATCTACATTGAAAAAAATCTCCCGAGAAAAGATACATGCCGCTAACGGGACTTGAACCCGTATTCTTCTGATTGCCGGTCAAGTGCTCTACCACTGAGCTATGTTGGCTTATCTAATACCCGCCAAATAATTCAATATATACTAGTGTTTCATTCAACAATTACTGCTTATTACATTTTTCCACCTGAAAACAACCAACTTTATTTTTGAGAGAGAGGCAAAAAAAACCTTACTTTATCAAATAAAAATAATAATTTAAACAATTATTGTTCTAATGTTTATATTATTTTTTGTTCCACACTTCTAAAATGACAAAAATATGTAGGTAGAGTGCTATACATATAAGTTTGCATAAAAGAAAGACGCTGTCTGCTTTGATATTATAACGATGGTAGGTGTGATTGCTGGATTAAAATATTAAGAAATAGCTCTAATACACGTTTACGCTACATCCAACATGTATATGTAGCACTGTATCTATTAAAAAGGAACTTTTCTTTAAACGGAAAATTTCCTTTTAGAATGAAGAAAATTTTTTAATTATGCAAAATTTGTTTCTATGCAATTTTTTTTGTTTTTATCGGAACTTAACATTGGTATCTATACTCTGATCTCTTCGTATTTATTTGTTGTACCTACGAATATTACTTTGATTAATTTAGCTCCTATTTTTTTGAAATTCTATTGTTTGCAATTTTGTAATTAAGACCATTTGTTTTGTGCAAAAGCCGTAAACAAATTACTAAATATTGTAATAATTTTAAGCTGTAAAAAAATGTTATTTAGAAAGAACATATTTTGCTAACGGTCCTTTGGAAAATTTTATCAAGGATTTTTTTTTAAATCAGCTACCTTTGTATCTTTTGCATCACTGTTTTTTCAATTTCATCTTATCACTGCGCCATTATCAGTATGTTTGGAATTTTACAGTATTACCATTATACTTTTATTTACATAAGTTGCTATTCGAACTCATTGTTATATACGCCGTATGAAGCCTTTGTATGAAGTAACCAAACTCCTATCGTCGTCAGATCCCAGTTCTGCAGTTAATTAGTTACCCTCTAAGATAGTCTGTAATTGTAGAAACTCCCCGCAGGACTGCTGCAAACACCGGGTAACTGACGCATCTCTGTTCTGCGGTTACTTCTGCCAATCCTGGCTTATGCAGGTAGCGCGGGATGGGAGTTTCATGGCAGGAATATGGTGGAATAATATTAGTATTGCCTATCTTGCACTTCAGTTTGGCGCCATTCCGCAACTATCGCGATCCCTAATGATATTCACCATTTGTTGGAATTTAGTTTGGAAGCTCGTACACAAATACTGGGTACTTTTAATCGAAGCAGAACAAATAATAAGAATTACTATTCTTATTGTGGTTTGCCAAACTAGAAAGCCGAAGGTTGGGTATTCAAATCAATTTAATTTCAAACAAAGTTAAATATATTGATAAAATTGTGTTTTTTCACAATTTATTCACATAAAAAAATATGTAGCGTATTTGCGACACATTCCATGGTGGAAGATACTTTCAGTATCACCTTGATCTTATGACCCCCATTCAGAATTGAAACATTTCTTCCAGATCTAAACAGTTAGGTACTTTCCCACCTTTATTATCCTAATTCCTTCCTCTCCCCAGTACCTTCAGCCTCATAACATACCCCAATTGGGATGCCAAGGTATCACTGTCCAGATGGCTGGGAGCAGTTGGGGCTCTTATGCGGTATTAACATATTTTCAAAAATGTATCGCGTCAGTGAAGGCGTGATTAAAATACTATTAAAAGCTAGGAATCTATATTAATATAGTAAACCGAGATGCTAGAATCCGGGTACAATATGTCAAATTTGTCGTCAATGTTTATTCTCTTATTTATTTTTCGTTTTTACTAATATGCCACAATTAAAAATCAAACCGATTTATTGCAACTATAAGAAGTGAATAATTCTCTTCTTAGTAAATACGCGCGTGTTAAAAATTTGTTTGTGTGTTTCACAATATCGTATAAATAAACATATTACCAACTGGACTTTGCCAACATATTAAACTGAATTATTTTGACAATTCTTCAAAGAATACTTTAGCGGCGTTTTTATACACTTCATAAAATTTGACAATCAACAAAGTAATTCTGCTTATAATAACAAACATCTCCAAACACTATTAACTCTTTTACGACTGCGACAAACTTCTTACACAACTGCACAAACAAGGAGGAATGTTGACACATTACTGAAATGCTGGAATACACCGTTTTATTTTTTCAGCTATAAAAAAGATATGAAAAATGAATAGTGGTTTTACTGGCTATTAGTGGGCCCGTCAACGCGACGCCGACGCCAGCGGGAATAGGCGTCGCGACGACATTCCGAATCGACGCCTGACAACAGCTTTCGCCGCTTCCGGCTGTTAGGAGCTCCAATGATACTTACATTTGTCAGCACATACTTCTGATGATGAGCGTCTGCGTCGACTGCATTCGTTCATTACGAGGTGCCAAAGACATCTTGGTATTTATTTTTTTTTTAATTTCTGAGATGAACGTCTTTTTTAATCTGAAAAATGAAGAATTTTCATTTCTCGTGCATCTTATGCTTTCACAGTTCTTGTAAATGTCGAAAATGTGCCAACGGCTCATAATTTCTGTTTTTCGTTACATGTTACAATTTACAATATTAATTATTTTAATTTATTCCGGAACATATGACAAATGGAAATTGCTTATGTATTCACAAAGCAAAGTGCAGATCTGAAATGTTTGTATAATATCTTACTAATATTATAAACGCGAAAGTTTGTATGGATGAATGCAGGGGCGTGCACTCCATATAGGCACATAAGCACTGCCTACCCTCCCGTTTTTGTAAATTATAAATTATAAGCATGTAAATAATATTATAATTTATAAAATTATTGCTAAAAATAAATACACACTTTCAAAAATAAAAGCGAAAAAGCGCAACTGAAACTATGCGAGCAACACATCAAACGGCTTACTACAAACGCGGTATAAACTGTAACTAGAAACCACACGCGCGCCCTCCAATTGCCTCACTAAAATGCGGTCTAAGCAGTAATTATTTTTGACTTGAGCTAACTTCATACAAGACATAATTTAATGTTTACGAAATGCACAAAGCATAGAGTAGAACTGTCGATTTGGATTTGCTTCTATGAGGTTTTTTTGTTAGTATTAAGCAGTGCTTTCTAGAACAAAATTAGCAAATGGCAATCAGTGACCACAAAAATATCTGTTGTTATGTACTTCTATCAAATAGTTGTCTTTCATAAATGCTAATTGTCGGTTCAAAAACGTTTGTCGTACTTTAATTCTGAAATTATCTGATAGAATATGGAAATTTTAATCTGTGAAACTTGTTGTATTTTCTTACTGCCTACCCTGATCAAAAACTCTGTGCACGCCCCTGGATGAATGTATGTTTGTTACTCTTTCACGCTAAAAATACTGAATTTTTTTTATGAAACTTTACAATAATATAGCTCATACATCAAAAAAATATATCATCATCCTGTACAACCCCTGGTGGGTCTTGGCCTCCTCAAGAGTCTTCCTCCACTCATCACAGTTTTGTGCCAGAAAAACTTAAAGGCTATAATTTATAAAGCTAGCTAGGAAGTGGACGCGGGAGGGGAACGGGGACGCAATGCCAGGAAACAGCAAGTATTGAATACATTTCAGAGTTTTGTTTATCTACTCGTACTTAATATATATTTTTTATTATATAGACTTTCTTGAGTTTTACTCGTCTCATCTACAAATCATTGAAAAATATTTTACTTTTTTATAATGAAGTAATTAGCCCTTTAATATAGTAAAATTTAGCATTTTTAAAAATTAAAATGGATATTTAAGACCGATTTTGGTTCCGATGTTTTAACTGCTTCTTGAAAACAGATTTTGGCTTTCGGTTAAAAGTAGAAAAAAATGTATTATCATAATCAATTATGGGTAAATACAATATGTACCCCTACTTTTAACAAATAATATAAAATTTTCAAAACCATTGCTATCAAACGAACTATTTTCCCAATTTATTTTTTTTATATGAATACCGCACTAGAACCCCAACTGCTTCCGTCTGGAGCCAGTGAGACTATGGCTTCCCCAATTGGGTATTTTGTGAGGCTGAAGGTAGTGGGGATGGGAAGGAGATAGGGAAGAGGAAGGTGGGGAAGTACCTGGCTATTTTTACAGTACCTGGTTTATATATAATTTCAAAGTTAGAAAACAATTTATTATTAGCTGCCTACTTTATTTTGTGTAAATATTGGAGGCCAATTTATAAGAAATGGGGAATAGGTAATTTCTTGTAAAAATTTATTAACTTGCTAGTTGCACTTAATTTTTTAATTTCATAGAAAATCGAATGGACATGTAATTTTTGCGAAATATCAATTAAGGTTATTGAACCCAAAACTTATTATTTTACCATCAAAGAACTTAGCTATTAAGGACGATTATTCGTATTTATGTCATGAAAAATGGTACCCGGAACTGCTTACCCATCACAGCGACTGCTCTGACCTGGAGTTAGTGATTTGCAAAATACCATATTTAATAATTTCCAATTACTAGGATTTTTTAAATATTTGGTCCTGCTGTGTCATCGCTTGTCAGCAATTTCAAGTTATCTCCCGTAGAGTAAAAGCTGGTGTTTGTAATAATATCTCCACCTTTCCAAACATACATTGCTGTTTATATTATGACATCAGTACGAGTTTAGATGTGGTGGGAATGGGAAGGCCCGGAGCTCGCAGATATATGAGGCGGGACGAGATGCAGAGAAGTTGGAAGTTAAACTGGTGTGTTGACACTCGGCTGATGTCCTCTTTTATGACTATTTTGTCTTCAAGGGCGCCCCTTTGATGTGTGAAACGGTTTCTTTTGGTGCATTCTGCTATTAATGAGAGGCGCTATTATGAGTGCTACTGAGTCAGGACCACTGCGCCGATAAACGAACTAAAATAATAAAAAAATTAGAGTTCACTGTTATTATTATCAGAACAGTATTAGGTACGACAGGGTCATACATCTTTGAAACTGTTTTAGTTTTCATTAGGCCAAATTGAGTTAATCAGTTACTGTTTTCAATTCATAACTAGCAGACACGTCATACTCTGGTCTATAATTTAAAAATCTGATTTTGAAGTGTCTTTTTTTAATGTGAGTACCGCACAAGAATCTGGAGCCAATGAGACAATGGCATCCCCAAATTAGGGTACGTTGTGAGGCTGAAGAGGGTGAAGAGGGGAAGGAGATAGGGAAGACGAAGCTTGGAAAATACCTATCTATTCAGATCTAGTCACTAAACAAGGCTAAACCCAGTTCAAGCGACGTTTCAATTCAGAATATTGGTCTTACACCAGGGCTCTACTGAGAGTGTTTTCCACTCTGGAACGTGCCGCCAATATACTATTATTATTTTTAATTTATTATTTGCGAAATAACACAAATGATTCAAATACGATTTATTTGCGCACACTGGGATTCAATTCCGCGACCTTCGGATTAGAAGTCAAGAGCCTTACCCCTCGACCACGGAGGCCGTTAACTTTCTGCTTTTGAGCTATAAAACGTCTGCTTACGAAACTATGCATTTGGAATGAAACAAATAAGCCTCAAATTATCTAGCCAATCAAAATAAGGAAGTTTTGCGAAGTTTGAATGGTGAAGTTAAAAAAAAAACATAAATTACCTTCACGGTTTTATTTAATGAGAGGCAATAAAATTAGGCACCTTTTAAATTAATTATTCATACAAATTAAAATATTTGTTCTGTCCCTCTTCCTTTTTCTGGCGCCCTTGCCTATTATTGGCTATCATCAAGGCAATCTTCATCGTGAGGGTGCAGCAGCCCGAAACAACTATGCTTTCTCTATTACTCTTATTAACAACTAAACCTTCGGATAAGTTTTTAGATTTTCACGGCCAAAAGACAGACATGTCATCGGATCTGCCGATTCTGCCCTGATGATGGACACTGCAACGCTGTCCGAAACGTCGACTAAAGAAGGAGGTAGCGCAACACGGCATAACACCCCAAAAACAAACAATGAAAACTATACATTCTATTAATCTTCTCAGATACGCAGATTACGAAGCCACGAATTATGCCGTCTTCCTTTTCACGTATCAACAAAATAATAAATTAAGATTTCACGTAAGCAAAGCATCGGCGCACAGTCCATCTAAAAAAACATCACTTTGAAATACTCACGCCTCGTCACATCTGTGAATGGTTGACAAAAGGAGACCAAGATTTACTCTCATCTTCCGTATCAAAAATCCTGCATTTAGCAATACCCAGAATAAAAGGGAACAATCTCTCTTACGATGACCAATATTTACACATATCGGTGTCGTGACTTTTTTACTCTCTTCTTTTAATATCTTGAAATAGTAAAGAACCTTTTTTTTGACTGGTTGAAAAATGAAACGGTATTTAATCAATCCACAAGTCATAATAATAATATTCAGCTGTAAAAATGGTGGAATCCTCTAGCTTATGACATTCTATAACACGTCATAAAATTAAAGGAATGGCCGATATAATTAATGATTACGAGCGCATTACAAGTTATGTCAGCGGTCGCTGGAAAAATCTTAGAAAGATATTTTGAAATCGAAACGGGAACTGGGGAATATGATTATGGGAAAAGCATTTGAAGAAGTAATAATATTATTTATTTAAAAAAAAAAAAAGAATTTCCTTACACTGGTTTGACAACACAGAAGGTGTTAAGCAAGGCTTCGTAATGTCACCATGGTTATTAAATTTACACATGGATAATTGTATGCAAGAAATGAAAGAGATTGGATTGGGCGCGAAATTGAGTGATTTGAAAATGTGTTGCCTGATGTATGCCGATGATGCGGTGCTGATTTCTAACACTGTTGAAGATCTACAGACGAAGAGCGTATGAAGAATATTGAAGAATAAGTTAATAATGAATGTAAGTAAATCTGAAGTCGTGGTGTTTGAAAGAGAGAATACGAAAACAGTGTGCAATGTAGTTGTGAATGATGAATACTTGGAGTAGGTGGATGAGTTTGTGTATCTGGGTAGTATTTTTACGAGAGATGGTGGATGATAGAGAGATATATTGAAAATAGGGTAAATGCAGGTGACTCCATTAATGGAGGACTGAATGCCGTTGGCGTTAATAAAAAAACTGTCAAAAGAAGCGAAGCTAGTAATCCACAATAGGAGTCCTGGTACCTACCCTGATGTATGGCGATGAGGCATGGAACTGGCAGAGGAAGGATGAAAGTAAACAGATTGCGGTTGAAATGAGATCCCTGAGGCGGATGTATGATAAAACCATGTATGATCGTGTGAGATATGTGGATATTCGAATGGAAGGTAAGGCTGATGTAAGCATAATGAGTAAGATTAAGAAACGGACCCTCAGATGGTTTTGGGCATGTCGAACAAATTAAAGAAGAAAATAGTGTGAGAAGAATATATTACGCAAATGTAAATGGAAAAAGAAATCGGGGACGCCCGAGAAAGACATGGCACGATCAAGTGAATCAGATACTTGAGTCGGACTATGTCAAAAGTTAGAATAATAGAAGATTATGTATGAGACGATGTATGAACGTGAGTGAGGCAAAGCGTGTGTGCCAAGACCGAGTTGTTTGGCAGTCCGTCTTCTCTGCCTACCCCTGCGGGGAAACGTCTTGATGTTAAGTTAGTCAAGTTCGATCTTGTGTAAGTATTCAATGATAGGAATTATTATTCAATTTTTTAAAATCTATTTTACTTACATATGAAAATATATTATGTATATAATTAATATAAACATTGAATATATTAAGAGATAACCTTAAAAAACATATATTAGTAACGGACCTGGGTCATAGATCATTTAAAATACAATATTTAGATATTTTCGATGATGAAGTGGACAAATTTAGAACAATCGGACAAGATCGATTCAAAACATATCTTATGAAAATATTGTATGTTTATGAGGCCATAATACATTATTTTTCAGGGGGTGGTAAAGATACGCATTTTTTAAATCAAACTAAATAACTCTTGAGCCACAATATTTTGATTTGTCGTTTGGTAAGCTTAAAATAAATTAATTTTTCGAAAAAAACTTTTTCTGAAATCTTTTCACTTTGTGATCATTATTGATTTCACTAAAAAGACAAATAATTCGTTTTACACCGCCTTATTTATGTGTAGATAATTTACGAATTTCGTGAACAATGTTCACATCACCACTATTTAGAGGAATTAAATGTAATCATTATTTTGGAAGTTTCATCCAATAGCTCCATTCTTCTTGCCGTACTCTGCTGTGCTATAACATCTGTTCTGCCGTAAACATGTCGTGGTGATGACTACATCTGATGTGTTTAGGCACTTTTAAGCCATAGCATTCCAAGAAAATGTTCTATCGAGTAGAGTTGTGGGTTTGCAACAATTAAAGATTAAGATACTTCATGTTATCTCTGTTATCTTGGAGTACTAAATATAAATATAAGGCAGCTCACAGTACCTTTATTATTCACATTTTGACTTACATAACTATGTTCACCCTTACAAGTAAATATTGCGCAATATTAACCCTACACAATGCAATGAAAAAAAAAGGTACAATAAAAATTAAACTCGCTCAAACTTTTGTTCAATCATTGCGCAATCTTCAATATTAACCCCAAACGGTCAATAAAATTGCAAAATTCGTGATAGTGCTCAATATAATTGATCGTCTAGGGTCCGCCTTAGTTGGCCGCGTTTAACCAATAAAAGTTCCACCAATCTGGCTAGAAGAGAAGAAGCTTTTTTGTGGGGTTCTTCGTGAAGATGTATAGAATATAGTAATATTGAAGATTTGAAAAAAGTTACAGTAATGCCTGCAGGGCAGCTCTATCACTGTAGAGGCGACTTCAGGACACTTATGTTTTAAACATATTGAAATGCCGTATAAACTCTATTCAGCAACACTTCCGAGTTTTGGGCACATTGCCCAGAGGGTCTAGAGGACAAACTGACTGTAAGCTTCAATAATGCCTACAGGCAACTCCCAGAACTTCTGCAGATTCTGCAGCGCTTCTACAATGGTTATCGAACGAAGAATAAACATTTTTTTAAAAAGCTTTATTTAACGATGTACACTTGTTACTTAATTGTATTTAACTGCTACCGGTTTCGACACATCCGTCTCATTCACTAGCTAACTAACTTATAATATAACTATGACTAACTTATACAATTACAGAAATGATTAGATTTAATTCGTTTAGAGTAGTAGTGGTAGTGGTTATTTTAAGAGGAGTGGGGGAGATCGATGGGATGTGTCAATATAACAAGGAAACATGGTCAACAAAGACGATTTACGGGTAGCTATTGTTTTGTTTATTTCTAAGGTTACTAAAGCGCGCAAATTAAAATATTTATTAATATTTGAATGTTTAAACTTATTTAACATTTCTTAAAATTTTTACATAGTTAACGCCCAAGAAATCAATCAATTTGGTAGGAAGGTACAGGTACCGCCGCATCTGGAACCATTTATTAGAGCAGTTAGCTTGGAGGTCCGAATCGGAAGAGGCTGAGGGAGATATTTTGACCTCTTTTTTCTTGTTGTGCGCGCACCGTATTGATGTTGTTTTATTTAATTAATATTTTATTGCACAGAATTCTTCGAGCAATAAGAAAGGTAGATGAATAAAGTATTTCATGGAAAAATTGGACGAGTCGAAATATTAAAAAAAATGTCAAGAAAATATATACTTTTATTGAAGCACAGCACACTATTTTTTCAATTCAACATTAGAAAAACCCGACAACAAGCACCAAAGACAGAGTTCTTTGATTTCGTAATCATTTCTTCCTTCCTTTTTTACACAGATATATCATAATACTTGCGGAAACAGCAATAAGCTTTTAAAAGTTATTACCAATACATATTTTAACATCGAAATAAGTAAACAAATTGCCACGGTCGAGAAATGAAACCCGATCACCAGCTTGAAAGGCATCTAAGTCGACCATTTTACACCACCAACTATTTTAAGAATGGTTGTATACTTTTATTATATGAAAATATAAGAATTATGAACTTTAGAATGTTTTAGTATATCATATTCGAAATTATAATGTTTAATTCCATAAAAGATGTTTCACAAAGCACAACATACTCGAATAGACTTAGAGAAATAATAGTTCCCTCAAATTAGTTGGGATTATTCGACTAGATAAACTTGATTCTGACATCTTGAAAATGTATCTTCGTCCTTTAGAAGTTTTTACAATTTCATTATTTATAAAATCTCTTCGACAGGTGACAGAAGTATTTTCATCAAGGGTGCTTACTTATTTTGATACAGAAATTTTAATGGTAAAATGACGAATTACAAGTCACATTTGTCTACTGAACGTCTTCTCTTACCTCTCGTCTTCCACTGAAAATAGATAGGTGCGACTGACGATTTTTTATATTTTTCCTTTGTCATTTGATAGTCTTTCGTTTTGTTACATCCATCCTTCATGATATATTTTTTAATACTTCACATCTTTCTCTGTCACGAAAACATTAGCCCAAACAAACAAACGAAACCAAAAGTAACAAATTCACAATAAAAGGTTGATAAAATACCATTTTATATCGAAACGAACAGTATTTTCGACAAATAAACCTTTTGCTGCTCTCCATACTTTGATTTATCTAGCTCATGCACTGAGACGTATCCTTAAAGTTTATTTCGTTTGAAAAGAGACAATGATATTGTGCAAAGACCTTATCGTATTCAAGAACTTTTGGATATCTCACATATTTAGAGTATACCTTTTTGACTTCGTGGTTCAAATTTGAGCATTTACGTCACAGACAACTCGGAAGAAATGTCCGTTTTTTCTGTGTATGTATGACAATCACTGCCAGTTCTCTCGTGGAAAACAAATGTTTCAATTTTCCAACAGTGTGTCAAGGACGTCTCGTGGTGGCTGCGGTCACTAAACGAATTTGCTTTCGCTGATTGAAATTTTGAACAGGACTCACTTGTTGGGTTCTGGTTTACATTAACACCATGAAAACAACGCGTTCCTTTATTATTAAATTGAAACCAAAAAAAAAAAGTTTAAATGTGCGTTGTTGTTTTTGCCATGCGTAATTGAAAGTTGAGGTTTACACAATTTAAGCTGAACGACTTCGATTTTGAACAGCTATCATTTATATTTAATAAACAGCAACCGCAAAAACAAATTTGGTATCCTATCATTTTTATTTTAATTTTAAAAATCCTGGAACTTTACTAATTTCATACTTATTTTAAAAAGTAAAATAATAATAACATAACCGTTGTGCACAGGTGAGTCTCGGATTTAATTCCATATTTAAAAATTTAATAACAGCACGCTGTTAACTCGCATTAACATAGCACGCAGCATTACTTTTAAGCCCACCCTCGTTTATTACACCCAAATCATAAATACCAAATAATATCGAAAAATGCATTGAAATCTATATTCAACAGTGCAAGTATGTACAAGCACATCTTTGTTCATACTTAAACTACTCACAGTTTTCAATTTATAAAACTCGTCTTCAGTTCCATATATTAAATCGACGAGCATTGAGATTAATGTAAGATTTATTGACATAAAGCCGCCAAAGCAATATTTCAAAACATTCCGAATAAAAATCCTCCAATCCATGTTGTCAGGATCTGTAAGCGTCTCGTGTCACGACTCCGGAAATGCATATTCCTCAAAACTGCCTTGTTGCATTTCCGGCGGATGTCGGATCCGCCGCCCCTGAACGCAATGCATATTTCAATATTTCATTTCCGCCGGTCGGGGCAGGGGGGGGGGGGGGGCAGGGACGGGGGCGAAATGGGTGGAATTTCCTTTGATGCTGCGAAACAATACTAGAAGAATCGTTCCAAGAACATCCCTCACGTTTCAGAATACTTGAAGTCCTGCGCAGTCGACAAAGGACCTACGTGCGTTTATTTTATAAAAATGGCACTCTCGTATAAATTACAAGACGCTTTGAAGAACGCTGAAAAGAAGACGCGAGCTTAATAAGTTAGTGCTTTTCTCAAAGTGCATTGAAAAATATCGTGACACATTATTTAGGCAGATCGTGTTTTCAAACAGATTCCCAGATGTGACGATGACAAGAAAAAACTAATTTATTTTTATTTTATTTATTTATTTATTTTTAAGAAACAAACAGTACATAATTACATGTTAGAAAGTAGTTACAAGTTGTAGAATTAATACAATAATTGGTATCAATGACATGTTGCTGTTATATTATAATATATGTTTTTAAGTGACAAATTATAAATTTTACCTATATTAAATTAGCAAATTATTGAGGCAGAGGTGTGTGTGTGTGTCTGTGTGTGAGAGGGTGTGTGTGTGTGTGTGTGTGTGTGTGTGTGTGTGTGAATATGTGTGTATTTATGTATGTAAGTATGCGCATTAAACAATTTATATGATTGACATGATGCTCTTTTTAAATTTGGGCAGTGAATCGGAGAAAATGTCGATGTTATAATTTAGATTAATATTATTGAATACATGAAGAGCACGATTGATTGGCGAATTAGTTGCTGCATTTGTCTTGTAATTAAGCGTGTGGAATAGTTCTGTATGGCGTGTACGTCTTAATGATATGTTAAAATTAATTAGGGAAAGTAGTTCGGTACAATCGATGTTATTATTTAAAATTTTGTGTATAAATGTTAAATCAGCAATTACTCGTCTTTGTTGCAAAGTTTGAAATGTGCATTCATAATTATTGTTGAATTTGAATTTAAGATATTTTTTTAATTTTGTTTTGAATATGTTCTATGCTATCTATGTATAATTTGTACTGCGGGTTCCAAATTGGCAAGGCATATTCCAGTATACTTCTGAATACTGCTTAATATAACATAACTACTGTGCGCGGGTTACGGAACACTTTACTTATACGAAGAACAAAACCAAGCATTTTATATGACCTGTGAACGATTGAGTCGATGTGATTATTAAAAATAAGTTTGCTTTCAAGGTAAACACCAAGGTCTTTACATTCCGTTTTAGGGATGACAGGTTCATTGTTGAGTGAATAAGAGTACTTAATTGCATTTTTATTTCTGGTGAATGTCATAGTATGACATTTGGAAACATTGATATCTAAACAGCTAACTTTACAATACTTGCAAATCATATCTAGGTCACTTTGTAACGCTTCACAGTCAGAGAGAGAATGCACAACTTTGGATATATTCATGTCATCAGCGTAAAGCACATATTCGAAATTTTGAAAGCATAATCCAATATCGTTTATATAAATGTTGAAGAATAGCGGACCTAGGTGGGAACCTTGCGGGACACCAGATATTACCTCTATAGACTTTGAGTAAACACCGTTTATTAATATTACCTGATTTCAGTTACTAATGTAGGACTTAATCCATCTAAATAGGTCGCCATGTATACCAAGTAGGATAAGTTTCTTTAAAAGAATTGAGTGGTCAAAGGCTTTAGAGTCAGTCAAAGGCTTTAGAGAAGTCTGTATACATAGTATCAACTTGCTCCTTATCGTCCATCTTGCTATGCAAGAAGTTAATGAAAAGGGCGAGGTTGGATGTTGTAGACCTACCTTTCATAAATCCATGCTGATTTGGCGTAATTTTTGGCGAAATAGACGAGTACAATTCATCAAAGGCGATTTTTTCAAGAACTTTGCTTATAATAGGTAGTTGGGAAATTGGTCGGTAGTTTTTAACGTCATGTTTATCACCAGTCATAAAAATTGGTGTGATAACAGCTGATTTCCACTTGACAGGAAACGATCCTTCCGTTAGTGACTTTTTATAAATGGCGCAAACCGGAAGACAAGTATATTTACTACAGTTACGTATAAAAATTCCAGGCAGTCTGTCTATTCCTGGTCCTTTATTAATATCTATGTTTGATAGGTATTTTAAGGTGATTTCTTCGTTTATTCTGATTGGGGATATTAATGTGTTGTTAAGAGGATCTTCCTTATAATCAGCATCATGAGTTGGAATTTCATTTGTAAAGACCGTTGAGAAGTAATCAGCAAAAAGGTCTGTAACTTCTTTGCTGTCGTTTGCTGTTGTGGAATGATACGTGTGTTCTGGTATAGTGGGAGATTTTCTTTGTGTCTTAACATAACACCATATTTTTTTAACATTATGTTGTATGTCGGATTCCAATGTAGCAATATAGGTTTTTTGAGCAAGACTAGAAATCTTCTTTTGTCTTTTGCGGAGTAATGCAAAAGATTGATAATCCTATGGATTCTTATAGCGTTTACAGGCACGAAAAAACTTTAATTTTTCTTTTGTTATATTAATTAAAGCAGCCGAATACCATGATGAATGCCATTCTATTTTTAACTGTTTTTCTTTCACATCTTTGATGTACAAAAATTATATTTCCCACGGATTTGGCATAAATATATTTTTGAAGTAAAACATCTTTACGCACGCTGGTTAATGCGTTACGAAAAGTGTGATGCGTTACGAAAAGTGTGATGCGTTACGAAAAGTGTGATGCGTTACGAAAAGTGTGATGCGAATTGTAATCTATGCGAACGGAGATCGATGCGAACGGTGATCGGGCGAGGCGTACATACTGCACAACTAAGGTAAGGCGTACATACTAACCCAAGGTCGTAGGTCATCCCAAGGTCGTAGTTCAAGTTAAGGTCGTAAGTCACCCCAAGGCCATAGGTCACCCCAAGGTCGTAGGTCACCCCAAGGTCGTATATCACCTCAAGGTCGTAGGTCACCCCAAGGTCGTAGGTTTCCAAGGTCGTAGGTCACCCCAATGACATGTTCTTTTATAAGTTAGTGAAGTTTTATTTATTTTTATTTATATCTATCTTTGTCCATGCCGTTTACAAATGTTTAAAATATTCATAAATAATAATAAGTTTACATACATAATAAGTACCTTTTAATACGAAGATACGTTAGTAATTATTGGTACTGTTCTGTACGTATTAGGTTGGTTGGAAAATTAAGTTTTATACACAACTCGCTACGAGAACCTTTCTTTATATTATAAATAAAACACTTTGTATTTAACCACGAATTTATTTTGGTATATATCGACCGGTTTCGCTTACATCAAGTTTCTTCAGGACATAAATAATAATAACTGTTTTATTTATTTTTATAATATAATATCTAACCACAAAGTAATTGCTTCTTGTGAAAAAAAAGAACTTTCTTTATAATATGTTGTTATTACAGTAGAAGAGACCCAATTATCCTGTCTAAAGCCAGTGAGACAGTGGCATCCACACTTGGGGTATGTTATGAAGGTGAAGGTCATGGGAATAAAAAGGAAATGGGGAAAGTAAAGTTGGGAAGTATCTGACAACGTAGATCTGGTCACCAATCACGGCTAAAGCCATTTCAAAAAACGTTTCTGTGCAACTTGTGGTAAAGTTTTCGCGTGTTTTAGATGTGATGAAATGTTTTTTTTTTGCTTTGTTATTATATTTTATAATTTTATCATTTAATAATCTGAAACAATATAACTCTCAGAGTAATAGTATAAATAATCGCATTCTTGACTTAGCTGTAAGCAACACACTACTGAAAATTTCGCACAATAATATCTCATTAGTACCAGAAGATGTTTATCATAAAACACTGCTAATTTCAATTCCTATTAAAAAAATAAATAAAAACCTGAAAACTAACGCAAATCAAATATTACTATACAGAAAAGCGGATTATTCAATAATAAACACATAATTAAATGAAATTGATTGGGATCATAAACTTAACCATTTGAATACTCAACCCGCAACTGACGTCTTATATAACATATTGAACAGTATTAAAATAAATTATGTACCAACTAAACCGGCTAAAAACTGTAATTATCCACCATGGTACACGTCATCTCTCATAAAAATAATTAAAGAAAAAAATAAATATCATAAAAATTTTAAAAAATTTCAAAATCCACGTGACTACCAAACGTTTTCACTCTTAAGATCTAGACAAAAACGAATTGCACAACAACTTTACATTAATTATATACATACTGCTGAAAGTAACATGAATGGTAATCCTAAACTCTTTTGGAATCATTTCAATAATATGAAAAAAACACAATCGTCTCTTCCAAGGACGATGCACCTAGATGAAAAAAAAGCAGATAATGGCCAAGACATATGCAATATTTTCATGGAATATTTCCAATCAGTTTACATAAATGATAATAACCTACCAACATTAGATATACCAGAAAACACAAATAATATAAATATCACCACGGTTAAATTCACACGAGAAATAGTCTTAAAAGAAATAAAAGCTCTTGACATAAACACAAGCGCGGGGTGTGATGACATTCCCTCATACTTTATAGTTAATTGTGCGGAAACACTTGCAAAACCTCTCTGCATTATATATAATAAATCAATGAACGAAGGCACGGTACCAGAAATATGGAAAAGAGCATACGTAACACCAATCCACAAAAATGGTGAAAAAAATAATGTTAAAAACTATCGGCCGATTTCAAAACTAACAATATTCAGTAAGTTAATGGAAAAAATTATTTACAAATATCTAAGTCCACAACTGAATCACATCATTACAACAAAGCAACATGGTTTTACAAAAGGCAGAAATGTGGAAAGTAACCTCGTTCTTCTTACTGAATTCATTGTCGATCACATGGACAACCGCACTCAAGTAGATATCATATATACAGACTTTGCCAAAGCATTTGATAAAATTAATCAAAAACTATTACTCAGAAAACTTTGGTCATTAGGTATACGTGGTAATTTATTTCGTTGGGTTACATCTTATATACTTAAGAGATCACAGGCAGTAGCAATAAACGGCTTCGAATCAGATTTTAGTGAAATTTCCTCTGGAATCCAACAGGGTTCTCATCTCGGACCATTGTTTTTTATTTTGTATATCAATGATTTGGTCAATGTTGTTAAATACTCTGAAATAGAATTATTTGCTGATGATGCCAAGTTATACAAGTCAATAAAAAGTCAAAATGATTGTGTCAATTTACAACATGATTTAAACAATATATTTACCTATTGCCAACAAAATCAACTATTTCTAAATGTCTCAAAATGTCATCACATTACCTTTTCAAGAAATAAACATAAAACATTATTTAATTATTCTATAAATAACAACAACATTGCAACAGTCTCAGATATTCGTGATCTTGGAATAACCCTTGATAGTAAACTACAATATAACCTTCATATACAACAAATCACAAATAAAGCTGCTAAAATGTTAGGTTTCATCATAAGAAACACAAAACTTTTTAATAGCATCAATATCATTAAGCAACTCTACTTTGCCTATGTACGGAGTCATCTGGAGTTTGCATCAGTTGTTTGGTCTCCATTTTACAAAATTCACATAAACAAAATCGAGGCAATTCAAAACAAATTCCTAAAATATCTTTGTTATAAGTCATTTGTAAGATTTAATAACTATGCAGAGGCAGCTTCACACTTTAAAATTGATTCATTGAGTGTACGAAGGCATCATATGGATGCACTATTCCTGTATAAAGTAGTTAACAATGATATTCAATGCCCAGAGTTGCTAAATAAAGTTCATTTCAATGTACCTGCACGTTCAACACGCTCTTCTATCCTGTTCAGGGTGGATCAATGCAAGACAAACTGTAAGCAGAATTCTTGCCTGAACAGACTATGCAATAGTTATAATAACGAATTATCCAATGTGGACATTTTCAATTGCGAACTTACCAAATATAAGAGGTCCGTAAAAGAATATTTCTCTGATGGTGAATAATGATATGTTTTTTTTTTTGTGAAATAATAAATTTAATGAAATTAAAATTTTTTTGAATAATGTTATGTTTTACGTGAATAATGTTATGTTTTTATTATTTTATATTTCTGTTCTGATTTGATTTATATGTACAACCTCTCTCCGTGGCTACCAATGTATTGATAGATTTTTTGTTTAGTAATGTTTCATTTTATATAAGAAAAAAATTGTTTTATATTTTTTGTTTTTTGGTTTTTGTTTTATATAATTTTTGGATTCATATTGCTTTTTTATAAAATTAATTTACATTCTTATTATGCTGTCTCAGTACAAGTAAAGTCACAAGGAGGAAATCCATAATTGGTTTTATTTTGGCTATTTAATATTATGTACAAACTGAAATAAATGTAAACTGTCGATTTCCTGAATATTAATAAATAAATAAATAAATATATTTAATATTCTGCCGCTAGGACTTTCCATCTCTTCCGTTCGAAAATTATAGTATGACAATGAAACAGGATTTTAAAAATATATAAATTGTCGATAGGAAGGCCCGAGTCGAAAACGATGGTAGCACAGGGAAATAAAAATATTTACTCGTATTATAATACCTATCCTTAAATAATAACCATACCTCGGCATACCTCGCCCTACCTAACCTTAAAAATAAAACTAAATAGTTGCACTAGTAAGCAAAAAATCGACTTACATTTACAAACTATTCATTTTCTGTATTCCACAAACTTAATTTATCTCGATGGCGTGATTTTGTGAGCATTCTGCAAAATTAAGGCGATGAAATGCGAAGTAACACAAAATTATAAAAAATCAAGGTGTTTCGGTTTTGAAAAAATTATTTCTCAGAAATAAAAGATTCTTTTATTTACACCTAGAGTAGCACAAATCTTGGCTTTTACCAAGTGTAATCAAGTTTTAAAAAAAAATTATTAGTACCAGGCTTATAAAAATGATTTAAAGTTTAAAAAAAATCTCCTACGTACGGTCGGATTATTCGACTATGATTTTAGTAAACAATGTAGACAAATTAAGTTCTTTGGATTTGTATATAACATTTTAAACTTTGTGTCTGAACTTCACACAATAAAATAAAACACGCATTTTGGCGATTTTCCTTTTTTCCATGAAATGTATGTATCCTGCTTTAATCAAAATGGAATTTCAATCTTATCGCCATCTGCGTAGTGAGTATGCATAATTTCGCCCAATTCCTAGTGTGATACATCGAGGTAGATTGCCTTAATCGTGATTATGGATGTTTCCATGACAAATCAACATTGTGGCGTTTCAACACCTCTTTGAAAAGAAATTAATTGTAATTTTTTAACACTTTTAATGACTTATTTACGGAGTGACGTAGTGCCACATTCTTGAGTTATCCGGTCACCAATGTAGGTATGGTACTTTGAAAAAGTGCTAATATCCATATTTTACAGCGAATGGAGCATTTCTTCAAACATTCGCAATAATGGTAAAAATAATGGAAGACAGTGGGATAAATAGAATCCCCGACGAATGTGAACTTTTGGCTTACATTTTCACTTTAGCCGGTATCGCGTTAAGAGCATGCATGTGTGAGAATTGTTGCATATCGATAGTTGCATCTTTTGTGCAGCGAACAGATATGCTGCAAAAATGCCAACAATCGCCCTCTAAAAGGAAACGGGGATTATGCACGCTCTAGATCACAGGAACGTATAACCTTTCGACCCAGTCTCCATTATACCCAGGCCTTTGCAATCATTCCACGCCAAAACATAATAAATGTGTACGTGAAAATCCCACGTATCCGCAAGGTAATTATATATCTATGCATATTTTTTTGGGTCAACGGGTTGCAGGTTCGACTCTCTTTGTAGTGCTAAAACTTTTTTTTTCTTGCACATACCTACTTAGTGTGGTCCGGAAGCTGATTTCCCAATATTTATAGACGGAGTGAAAACATTGACATTTAGAGTCAGCGGAAGAAAGCGGATAGAGGTGCCCTCGACATATTTTGCTGGAGAAAAATGCTCAGGATTCCTTGGACAACCAGTGCACATATGTGTCAATTCTAAAAGAGCTAGACATCCACATTAGGCTTTCGACTGTCTGCCTACAACGTTTTTAAGATACTTTGGACGTGTTGCTCGCCAAACTGAGGTCTACATCCTGGTGAAACTCATACTGCCAAAGTGGAAGGCGGGATAAGCGGAGGAAGGTCACCAATGCCCTGGAGTGACTAAGTATTACTGGCGTCCAGTCGATGTCCTCGGCTCTCCATGCAGTTCCGAACCGCGGGAAGTGAAGGAGCCTTGTTCACCATAGAAATTAGAGTGGGGGACACGATCCTCAGCGATCAGGAACCGACTTTTTTAGATTAGCTCGACACAGGAGGTCTTGAGGAAAATAATTCCTCTCAGGCCTATGTCATCTTTGCGGATGCTGTGTGGAGGGTCTTTTTGGGGAAAGAAGGTAAGGAAGTTCTGTGAAGGAGAAGACATGTAGGGTGGGTAGGAAACTGTGGGTAAGTGTATCCAGTCGTGCACGGACGTATATATAGCTTTGATAAGGGGGGGGTCCGCAAATTAAAAAAAAATATGTAAGGTCATGTTTTCGTGAAAAAAATAGTCAGTCTTAATCAATCAGCCTTTATTTCTACAATCGGCGCGGTGCAATGGGGGGGGTCCGGACCCCCAAGACCCCCCCCTTATATACGTCCGTGCAGTCGTGTAATGGCGATTTTTATTAAGATTTTCAATTTTTTTTAAGTTTACTCAACAATAAGGGACTTCTGAAGAAGATGAGATCAAGGTGATCCATAATTATTTAAACCCGTGTTGGAAGGAACTTAATGCATAAGTTTTGTGGATTGAGCTTATTAAACTTTACTGAAAATAAGCCTTCCTCTACTCAACCATTTTCGATCTGCTGACAATAATATTACAAATGTCGTTGTTTTTACACAAGTAACACCTACTAACACAATATAAGTATTAATTTGTGTTTTTACGTTATGTGGAACGGTCCAATTATTTACGTAAAAGTAATATGTCATGAATAAATTATAAAAATTTAATTTTTCGATTTATTTTTAAGGTGGTCGCTGAGTTGGCATTCCCTGTAAAACTACAAAATAAGATGTTCGGATAAAATTGCCTTTCGAAGTATTTTCTGCGAACATGATGAAGTTGGTATGGCAAGTTTCTTCAATGGAAAATATCAAACGTCAAATGCTTTCATGTCTTCACCTTCTTAACCTCTTAAATTTTTTATTAGTGTTCTGCTTTATTGCAAACATCGTAAAGATTACTACATTTTTTGATATAGCCTTTCCAATAGTAAAGTTTTAAGTAAGATACTTGGCAATTCTTGCTCCCTGAAAAGTATTTGTAGGATTTTTTTATTTTGTAATATTTGAAAGTTATCTTTTTTATTGTTTTCGTCGATAGGATGGCGCATTAATTGGCTTGCGTTGGTTATCATTTCAAAAGCTCGTATTCAAATATAAACACATTTTTTTTTATATAAATAGGTATATTTTTATTTATTTAACTTTATTAATTACACTACATGAATAATGTACTGTGCCTGGTTCACTGGAAAATCTTATTAATAGCAATTGCAGTTTACAAAATAAGCAGTTTATAACTAATATTATTCATTGCCACCATTTTGAGGAATTTTTGCATGTCTAAGAACACAGATCTTCTATTTTATAGTGAAGATTCCAAGTATTAATCCACACAATACAGGTCAAATAGACTGGAACGTTAGCGTATTGGCCACTTTAATTAATTAAAACTGACTCAAAATTCATCAATTTATTTCCTTTCGTTATTACAATAAATTTTTCGCTTTTGGGAACAACTCATCCAGGTCTCACAGAAGTCGTTGTGTCTCCCTTACTATCATGGTGAGAAATATGATCGGATTGGTATTAGAAAGAAAAAAAAAACATGATTTATATGAAAATCTAAATTTAAAACCACAAAGTAATTAAATCGTACACCTTTATAAAACCAATGTTTCCGACCGTAAGTAAGTTAGAAAAAAATTATAAAACTTTGGGAATTTTTTATTAATACCTACTTTACAAATGAAACGATAAAAAGTATGGTATAACGCTTTTGATACATTTTTCTAATAAGACATATTTATGTTTTAATTTTTTTTTATTTTCTTTATTATCTAGTACTTTGAAAAAAGCAAGGTGAGCAAGTTTTAAAACTTTTTTTATGTTTGCAATCAAAAAATTTATAATTAAAAAATTATTTTTATCTCAAATTACAAAAATTGAAAGCCTATTTCATCACCTTTCAAAAATTGTTAAATAGTTTTTGGGTACGTTCAGAAATATTGCATTTATTGGGATTTTATTGAAAAGCGGAAATATGTTGATCTTCTACCATAACATGCCCGAGGCCTGAGGGGTTAAGGTAGCCCCATACTTAATTTCTTAATTGAGTCCTGATCACACCTGGCTTCTGCCGATGGTGACACATTTGAAATATTCATAAAGAAAACACCAAGCAATTATTTAAAGTGCCCAATATTTCATTATTTGAATAATGAATCGATTTATTTAATTGGCTCTAAAGATAAAATAAAACGAACAGCATCTCGAATTGGAGAAAGTAGAATTCCAGATTTTTCTCAGCTGAATCACTACTTTAAGGTATTAATTCCCAAACTGAGTAATTGAGTCAACAAGAATCATTATTTTTTAAAAATGCTTAATTGTTATTCATTTACTAAAGCATGTTCTGTGTTTCAGTACAACTCGATCATTTTTATGGTGGCTTCTGGATAGAAAAAGCCTTTCATTGGAGGTCTTAAGGAAAAATAAATGCATTAATTGATCCATACATGTGCATGTGCATACGTGTATATTGGAATTAAATAAGACAGTTATTTTTATTCACGAAACAAGGCTGAAATCTAAGTATTTGAGTATTAAAAATGAATTATTGAATCGATTCATACTGAACGAGAACATTTCACTAACATTTACTTGACTTACTCTTTTTTCAACTAAAAACATAAAAAATAAATAGGCATTAAAAAATTAGGGATGGGTAAGTGGATTGTTACTCGGCTGAGTGACCAGCGACATGTAGAAGATTTTTTTTGTTTGTTTTTTAATAAATAGTTTTTGAAAAAAGGACATCTAAAATGTCACCAGAAACCAAAATTTCATTTCCATTTTTTACTTCAAATAATGTCAAGAATCACTGGTTAAATTAAGTCAAGTAGGTCCCTTAACACTCTATAAAATGAAGATATAGGAACCAAAATATTGTTGAGTTTTGATTTTATTATCCTGCTAAATAAGCGTTCTTCACAGTAAAAACCAATCACATGAGGATTTCCTGTAAATCAATACAGTACTACAAATTATGAAAATCTTTAGAATAAAAAAAAAAAAAAAAAACATTTCTTTTTAAATACCTTTATTGTACATACTTTCAGGCATTTCATCAAACATCTTTAGAATAGTATTAAGATAGACCTCACAACACATCCCATTTGGGGTAAGTCGTAGTCTCACTGGCTCCAGGCGATTGAAAGTAGTTTAGCAAAACACAAAAAAAAATCCTAGCCAAGAAAATAAAATATTTTTAATATATAGGTTCCTTTTTAAGGTCCAAATTAACATAAAATTGGGGCAAGTGCGGTGAAGGTAGTTAAGTGTAGGAAATTGACGGAGGATTTCTTGGAATACCAAGGGTTAAATAAAATTAGTGGTTTAGTACTTCTGAACTCGATGCTCTATGATGACTCAAAAACGTAACTCAACAAAATATTTCCACTTTGATAAATTAATTTAATTGCTTCATTAACGTCGGCATATCACATTTTATAGGTTGTGATATCGACAGGTCTGCGTGTCGGCAGTGAGTTATTGTCGAAAGGCCCTAAGTCACACCTGACGCCCTTAATCAACCCAGATCACAGGCGAAGCTATAAAAAATGCGCTTTATGTGACACATCGTTATGTCTCAATACAAATTAATGCTTTGAAACTAAGTTATGCGAGTGCATTTTAATGTCTTCACGGAGCACGATTCTAAAATCCCAAATCGTTAAAGAGTAGAAATATTCTAGAGCAATTATTTCTAGTGTAACATTAAGAAGTGTCTCGTATGTGATTACCTATAAAAGAATTTGACATAAAGTAGATAGTGAGTTTTATATGAGGAATTTAAATGTTAAATTTCTGTTTGTATGTACCTTACAGCTTTTAGGTAATACACATTATAAAATATTCACATGTCACGAAGAGTCGTATTAGCTTCTAGTCACGGAATTTCATGTTATATAATAATATGCTTTAAAAGGGCTTCTGATAGATTATGGTTCGTAAAGTGTAATATCTTTTAAAAGGTTTTATTTTTTCATTTGCTCCAAAAAAATATTTTTAATAGGGGTTGATGGACGTAGAAAGTAGTGTGTGAGAATTATGAAAATAATTAAGTTGTTGGTGTTTGATCCTCTGTGCCGTTGGAGAACGGTTGCGGTTGTAAGCTATTTTTTACTCTTTAGAATAAAAATTCTATAAATTAAATATCATTTGTATATTAGTAAGTTCTCCGAAATTAATTCATATTTTAGTGGTAAAGAAATAATATAAAGAAAACATAAAAACACAAATTTCCTCTGCAATCATAAGATTTGTAAGTAGGTACTTAAATACCAAATTTCTTAATTAGTTATTACAAAAATTGTAAAATGAAACGTAGCACTTCATTAACAATTCTTTTTTTATCCTTTTTCAGGCCGGCAGGTACCATAATTTTGATTTTTCCGATTTGACAACTTGTAGTAGGAACCGCGCTCATGTAACTTCTGCGGGATAAGAAGTATTATCCTGTCATAATCTTGAGCCAGAAACGGAATACCTATAACGATGGAATGTAAGGACAGATGAATTGGCAAACAGTCGGGTTAAAACAGGACTTTGCTTTTCTCAGTCGGTTATTATCAGATAAGTTTTTTTATTAGTTGCAATATAAAAAACTATGCATTTTAAATAATAATCAGATTTTTTTTTCAATAAATATGAAGTATCCTACCAGCTAAAAGAAATACTATTAATTTATTGCACAATGATATAATTTTTATGACATCTTTTAAACTATAAAAGATATTTTATTGTGAAGCTTTTTATTGAATTTCCTTAAAAGTTCCGTATTGGAATTTACCTACCACGTTAATGTTCATATTTATAATGACTCCTATAAAACTCACCGATAATGATCACATGCTAACTTAGTATAAATATCGTTTTTACGATGTTTTATTTACGACAATTTGAAACTATAAAAACCATAGAATATCGAAGAACACGAGAAAGGCAATGAGGGTGTGTTTCGCGATCCAAAAGTGTGAATTCTTTTCTTAAATTTCAAAAACCGGACGTGTTTCATCAATAGGCCACTTGCATGGATCTCATAACGACTTGGAAAAAATCCTGTGGATAGATTTTTTTACTAAGATTACGAAAATGTTAGTAAAAATTTAAAGAAATGTATAGTTTTTCTTATTTTAAATAAATAAATCCATTATTTGATCTCGTGACGTCACTACATGAAAATGTCCCATCTCCGATTATGTTCCCTTAATTTTGTAAAATTCCACTTTCAATTTTTTTTTATATGGCAACACTTTGATTTCCGGCGAATTTTTGAATTTGCGTTTAACGTTCACTAGGTTTATTGTTTGTTCTAAGCGAACTTCTCCTTTGGTTTGATTTTTTAATAAAGATGGCGGTGTTTTTACAGATGTTACGAAGAGAATCCCGTACAATTTATTGCTATTCGTGTGGAAAACGTTCTTTTTTTAAAATGATTTTCGGCTATGTAATTATCGTTTTTTCGCACACATAAAATTATGTCCCGCATTTACGGTTTATAAAAAATGGTCTGATTTTTCGGATTGAAATTTTCAAAAAATCGCCAGGGTTTCAAAAATACGATTTAAAAAAAATAAAAAATACGGAATGTCTTAGAATATTTGCCTTACCCGGAAAAAAAAATGTGATGCAAGTGGCCTATTATTATTATGTCTTTATTTGTTCAAATGGGATGGCGATACAAGATGTCAGGCAAGTATAAAAGAGACGGAGCCCCTGCTAAATGGGCTAGAATCAAAATGTATGTACTAAATTAGTAGCGATCAAAGATATTGAATTATAAGAGATGTGCTGTCCGCAATTTTTACTGGGTGGGACTGTGTTTCCTGGCGTCGCCGATATTGTTAACAAATACACTCACACACCTTTAAAAAATGAACTAAATGAACGAATTCTTTCCGTATTCAAATTACATTGTTAACCAATACTACTGTACACCTTAAAAAAATCAACTACTTTCCTTATTCAAATTAATCCCATTAGGTAGTGTAGTCCTCCGATAGTCGGGCGGACATCATAGCATATCTTTTTTATTTCAATATCTTTGGTAGCGATATTGGTTTCATTTCAAACCTACATGGAAGGCATTTCTAGCACGTAAAATCTGATTTCTTATGAAAACAGTGCCTAGCGCATATTCAGTAATTTTTAGCAAACCACAAGCATATTTTAAAAACGCCCAAATACTTAGAAAAACACCAATTACTATTACTTGAATCTTAAATTTGCTAATTAATTTTTTAGAGATGTTTATTCCGAGAACGTGCTTATTAAAGCGTCAAATTCACGTGTAGGCTTTCTTAGTAGGTACACCATATTATTAATTCGAATCATCATTAATAAATGAAATGATTTTACTACCTCTGAGCTTCACAAATCACCACCCACGATTGTCTTTAGAGGTCAATACTAGCGGCAAAATGTTTATTCAGACTGTCAGTAGCGACATTTAAATTAATAGCAATCATAACACAGTGTTATTATCATTGGACTTATTTATTCGGCTTCGTTTAGCAATAAAACAACCTGAAACAAAGGCACCTTATGTTTTTTAAAGTGAAACTTCTTTAGACACCGTTGTTATTTGAAAGAGACAAACACATACATCTAAAGGAATTAGCATGCGAGAGAATGCAAACGCTCTTTGTGTAGTGCTTCGTAGCCTATCGGTCTCCTCTTTGTGCGGTGCTTCGTAGCTTCCCCACTCTAGTCTACTTTAGTTTTCTGAAGATTTCACGATTTTTTTTTGTTAAATCAATATCCAATCTTCAAACCACTCTAGAATGAGCAGGCAAAAGAAAATATGAAAGAAAGCCACATCTGGCGACTTCGAAGAAGAAAACACAAAAATATTAGATGAACAAATGTTTAGGAAAAGGTGCACAGGAATTCGACGACAAAAATATGGAAAAATCATCCTTCACATTGATAAAAAAGAAAGTGCTTCACAGTCTCCTCACTCTTGTCTACTTCAGTTTTCTGAAGGTTTCTCTTCTACCGCAAGTGCATTACACATTTTGATTTTTTTTAAATCAATTGTTGCACTACTTGCTTATTTATGCAGTTCACAAGGTAGTTTAATTTCAGGAATGTGGAATCAATATTATAACAGCTTCGTTTACAATAATTATTGTTAAACATATTTACAACGAGAACGTTTATCAAGTGTGTTAGGTAGGTACGTCTCCCTACTCGAATAATCAAATTAAGTTGGAAATTACTATCACTTTACCAAGAAAATCCAGTAAATCCGTATTATACGGGCTGTTTTGGTGAACACCCCTTTCAGACTGTACAAATAATGAACATGACAGACAAGCGTATAAACTGTTGCAGTAGCCCAGTCTAGACTATAAGACTACCACAATTCTGGAATGTGCTTAGAATGATTGTGTTTATTTAGGTTTACTGGAGTCTTAACGTACATTTCTACAGAATTTGTTTGTGTAAGATAAAAGATTTTACACTATTAATGTTTTTTTTCAAATGATTCTGGCTTTTACCCTTCAAGGGTGTTTTTGGCCATCATTTCAAATATTGGAAACAGGAAAGATGAACTTATAATATATTTATTTTATTCGAAAAAAATAACAGAATAATTAAGAGAAAGAGACAGATAACATATACATAATGGAGTACCATATTATATCGAAAGAGACAGAGCGACAAGATTATATGATGAAGAGGAATTTTATTTCAATATCTCAACAAAGTAACTTCTTTCCACCAAATATTAAAAAAAAAAATTATCACTTAAGTACAAAGTTTAAGTGGATATTTAACGTAAAGCACATCAACTCTTAAAATAGCCTTTTTTAACTTGGATTTCAGGTTCAAGTGGCAGTAGTACCCGTAGTTAATGGACAATGGACTTCCAAATTATTGCAAAAAAATTCGGAAAATAGATTATCATTTATCAAGAATCATATTCACTTTTCCTAAACTAAATTTTTTTTTTTCTATTTCCAGAGTGCGACTTACTATTATTATTCAACGTAATTCTATTAATCCCCAACATGTGACCTAAAAAGCCCACCTCAAATGATAAATAAATAATAAACATTCGTCAAAGAAACAACAATTGACGAAATAGCCGCCAACTTTACGGTTTATTCTGTAACGTGCGCATGAACACAAAATAAAAATATAATTTAAATTCAAATAGATTTTATTATAATTCATAGGCCAGAGAATTAGCATTCTTTGGTAGCCATGTTATTTATCGTACGGACAAATTAAAACGGCCTTTTTTCAATATTCAATGTCCGGTAATTTCAAGTAATTTAGCCCGCAGGTATAATCAAATTGTGCAGGAATATTATTTGTTAGACAAAAATAATATCTGTTAGTTATTTCGTTGCCGCTGTGGGTTGGTTAAATTTATTGGCTGGATGGACTAGATACTAGATTAACAGAAACAAGTATTTATACATACTCTATCTATGGTTTTAGTCATTTGACTTAGCATAAATAAAATGTTTAGATTTATCTGGTGGATTTGGGCTTCTACTCATGAATTTTAATTCATTAATTATTAGGTGAAAAATAACTCGCATAAAATAAACCATAATGTTAAATCATATCATCGAAGAAGACCTACCGAAGCTATCTCATTCTCTCGCAGGCTAAGTCCTGGTATAACCTGAAGTATGGGTTTGTCCCTTTTTAGTGTCGATATTTTTCGTTTCATCTAGTTTCAAATCACAACGGTGATAAAGAAGTTTTCACTTTATAAAAGGTAACGGTCGCAACTGGAACTCGAACTCAGGATATTTTTTCACATCGGGACAAACGCCTTAACCAACTCGGTCATTGGGACTACTTATTTTAAAGTAAGTTTTGTCGATCTTATATCTCAAATCCAAAATTAATATTACTTTCGACCAATATTTTCCACATTTTTGGCTTCTTCCTTTTTAGTCGATGAAAATATTGTTAGTTCTTATTTTGAAATACGAGATCTACAAAAATGATCCCAATGACTAAGTTGGTTAAGACGTTTGTCCCGGTAAGAGAAAAGATCCTGGGTTCGAGTCCCAGTTTTGAATGTTACTTTTTTTGTGTGCCTTGTTCTATTCCATACTTTTGTTTAGATTTATTAGTATTGCTTCATCTTTAATGACATTTCACATTGTTGGTTATAATCTTCAAAGTTTATTATAACAAGAGTTAATCCAATAAAAATTGAATGTTGAACCATGGTAATAATTTTAGTGTGATCGTAGATTCGGTGGCCGAAACGTCTAAAAACAAAGCTTGATTAGGTACCTACTTTAAATAAATTATTTACGTTTTTTTCAACGATAGTTTGAAGTAAATTTCTAACTTTATTAAGCACCCATGAATTTATAATATAAAAATTAGCAAATTATTAATATAATTTTTAAACACCTGAGAGATGGGAAGGCTGATAGAGATATTGAAAGAAAGGTGAATGCCGGTAACTCCATTAATGGAGGACTGAATGCCGTTGGCGCTAATAAAAAACTGTCAAAAGAAGTGAAGCTAGCAGTCCACAATGGAGTCCTGGTACCTACCCTGATGTATGTACCTACAGTGATGCATGGAACTGGCAGAGGAAGGATGAAAGTAAACTGAATGCTGTTGAAATGAGATCCCTGAGGCGTATGTGTGGTAAAACAATGTATGATCGTGTGAGAAATGTGGATATCCGCAAAGAATGTAAGGCTGATATAAGCATAATGAGTAAAATTAAGAAAGGAACCCTCAGATGAGTTGTTTTGTTTTCTCTCTTAAAAAAATAATATTTTTTATTATTTTAACTAATATTTTTATGTTTTCTGGTCAATAAAGTGTAGTGTGTTGTTCCTTGAGGATTCTTCTCCCCTCTGATCTTCCAGGAGTCACTTTTCGTCACTGATTTCCAGATATTTATAACCTTTTTTTCACTACTGTCACTTTCCATACATATTTTTTTTTGTAATTTTGTGAACAATGGAGGAGGATTTCCCTCCTGGACATCCTAAAAAGCCCCCAGATCCTCCCCCTGACCCCCCAGATGGTGAAAATATTGTAATTTCTGACAGTGAATCTGTCATTCTAACTTCTACAAAAAAAAGGAAGTTTAGTCCCTCTTCCCCAGTAAAGCATGACTCTCCTTCTACTTCTCAGTCTCTACCAGATCTTCCTCAACCCCCTCCAACCAATTTTTACTCTACTCATTCCTGTGGCCCCTACATTGTTTATGCGCAAAAAACTGAGCAAGGTAAAACCATTCATCCTCTTGAATTTGGTAAATTCCTTTCAACCAACAAGAACCATTCGATTAAGCCCGGAGGTGTAAAAGCCGAGGGTCGCTTCCGAATCTCTGTTGAATTCCTCTCAGGTTCAGCCGCCAACAACTTTATAAAAAACATTTTTATTACATCTAATTCTAAATTCAAGGCGTACATCCCAACTTTCAATGTCACTCGTATGGGCCTGGTCAGGGGTATCTCGACCGATCTGTCCATTCCAGAAATTCTTTCTTCTCTTTCAACCCCTCAACATATCGGCAATCCCATAAAAGCCAGGAGGCTAAATTATAAGGACACCTCTGAGGGCAACGTTTCCTGGAAGCCCTCCCAATCTGTTGTGATCACATTCGAAGGACAATCTCTTCCCTCCCATATCTATTTATTTTTCAACTCCTTACCAGTTGAAATTTACACTTACCCCACCACCCAATGCTACAATTGCTGCCGTTTTGGTCATAACAAAGCTGCATGCAGATCCCCTCCCAGATGCTTCAAATGTGGAGAAAACCACACGGCTGACCAATGTTCTTCTCTCTCTTCACCTAAATGTTTTAACTGCTCAGGCGCTCATTCCGCCATTCACTCTTCTTGTCCTGAACAAACTCGCCAAAAAAATATAAAAATTTCCATGGCCTCTGAAAACTTGTCTTTTCTGCAGGCTTCTAAACTATTCCCGCCTGTCAAAAAATCTTTTGCCGAGGTTTTATCCAGTAACTCTCCATCCAATCCTCTCCCCTTCTCCTCAACATCTTCTCGTTCAACTAAATTAATGTACAAAAACCTTGTCTCTAAACCGGCTCCTGGATACGATCGGCAACAACACAACTCACTTCTCTTAAATCCCAATGGTTCTCCTCTTTCAAATGCCACAAATGGGTGCGCAAACAACTATAATTCGTCCTCAACAAACCATCAAAAGCTTTCTGAACAACTCTCGCAAGATAATTCTTCATTTATACAAACTCTTATTATGCTTCTAATTGACCTAATTTCTTCTCAAACTAATCTACCGTCCAACGTTGCTTCTATTATTTCCACGTTAAAATCATTTGTTCAAAATGGCTCTTCAAGATGTCAGAATACTTCAGTGGAATAGCCGCAGTGCTATTTCTAACAAATCGAACCTTCTTAACCTATTAAATTCAAACCTTGTTTCTGTGGCTGCTGTCTCGGAGACATGGTTTACTCCATCCACCCACTTTAATGTGGGAGGGTACTCCTGTCTCCGTGATGATCGCCTGGAAGGTACGGGCGGCGGTGCTGCCCTTTTTATTAAAAAATCCCTTCCGTTTTCCCCAATAAATAATATCAAACCCCCCAATGCTGACTTTCAAATGGTTGCAGCTAAAATAAAGGACACATCCTTTGTTTCTATCTATATTCCCCCATCATCTCACTTCAATAAGCAAGCTTGGTTACAAATTGTCCGTCAACTAAGCCCTCCATTCTTTTTATTGGGCGATTTTAATGCCCATTCCCCCGTCTGGGGTTCTGCTTTCTCTGATCGAGATGGTCGAAATGTTATGGATTTTTTAGATGAATCCAACCTTTTCCTTTTGAACGACGGATCTCCTACGAGAATCTCTCGCCCCAACACAAACCCCAGTGCAGTGGATCTCTCCATATGCTCTACAAATCTGGCACCTCTCTCCTCGTGGGTGGTGTCCCCCGATTCTTGCTCCAGTGATCATTTCCCGATCACCATCACTTATCAAACTTCTTTCCATTCAGACAAGTCCCATATTTCGACGAAGATTAAAACAAAACACACCAAATGGGACGAATTTAACTCGCATATGGATAAATTTATACAAAATTTACCCTCTTCCGATGTATTATCTGTCAAAGATGACTACGATAACTTCAAATCGATGCTCATAACTGCAATACATAAATCAAATCCTCCCCCTAAAACCAAATCTCTTAAAAAACTCCCTCCGACTCCCTGGTGGGATGAGGAATGTTCTAAGGTAGTGAGAATTCGGAAAGCTAAATCTCTTTCGTATCGTCACAATATGACTATGGAGAACTATCTTTTATACAAAAATGCCGAAGCCAATGCCAAAAGGGTATTGAGGTCAAAAAAAAGATCTGGGTGGTACAACTTCTGCAGTTCAGTATCTCCGAATACTCCAATTTCGGAAGTTTGGTCTATGATTCGAAGATTTCGATCCTCCTTCAGTTCAACATCTCCTCGAGCGTCTCATTCTAAATGGATAGATGAGTTCTTGGACAAAATTGCCCCCCCTTCTGTACCTAATTTAGATGAAATAACTCCCATCCACAACACTCCTATGTCTGATCATTGGCTAGACTCTCCATTCACTTTAATTGAATTAAAAAATTGTTTATCAACAGTCAAAGACTCATCTCCAGGCAGAGATGGTATTCCTTATAGCATTATCAAGAATAGTAATGATAATGTTCTAAATCACTTCCTAAGCATCTTAAATAAAATCTTTCAGTCTGGCATAATGCCTGATGACTGGAGTTCTCAAATAATCATCCCAATCCTAAAATCAAACAAATCACCCAATTCTGGATCCAACTACAGGCCAATTGCTCTTTCATCCACCCTCAGTAAAATTTATGAAAAATTAATTAAAAACCGGTTAGAATTTTTTGTCGAAAGTAATCAGCTTCTCTCTCCATCTCAATTTGGATTTAGGAAAAAAAAATCTACGCAAGATAACCTTGCCATCATCAGCACTGATATTAATTTATCCATGTCTAACCATGAAGTATGTCTTGCAGTCTTTATAGACATAGAAGGTGCCTTTGACAATGTTTCCATCCCAATCCTTAAAAAAAAACTTTTAGGCCTTGGCCTTCCCCCATGTTTGTCCAATCGATTTCTTGATAGAAAAATTTTCATTGAGCTACCAGATGTTACTCCTCAGAGTAGATCAATTTGGAAAGGTTTACCCCAAGGCGATGTATTATCCCCTATACTGTATAATATATACACGTACGATATGCATGTCTCTATTCCCCCTCAAGTAAAAGTTATTGAGTTCGCAGATGATTTAGCTTTCTTCTTATCATCCAAAATCATCCCACTTGCCGTCAAATATCTTAATGAAGCCATGGATGCCCTTTGCACATGGCTCACTTTAAATGGTCTGGAACTTTCAGTCCAAAAGAGTCAGTGTGTCACCTTCTCAAACCGTCATAAAAATCCTCCTGTTCAAATTTTATTTAAAAACTCTCCAATCCCCAACGCCTCTGAAGTTAAATTTTTAGGAGTAACATTTGATAGGAAACTTAAATGGTCTTCCCATATTCACAATATAGTTACAAAATGTGAAAAAAATTTAAATATCATCAGATCATTGACTGGCGTTTGGTGGGGTGCTCACCCTACCTGCATTAAGTTGCTTTACAATGCACTTATTCGAAGTCATCTCGACTATGCCTGCCCACTTTTTAGTACGGCCTCCAAAAATGCACTCAGTAAATTAGACAAAATTCAATCGAAGTCATTGCGAATAATAACTGGAGCGATGCAGTCATCGCCCATCAATTCCCTTCAAGTGGAATGTTCTGATCCCCCACTTTATTTAAGGCGACAACTGTTTGCTGACAAATTTGTTCTTAAATGTTTAAATTCTAAATGTCATCAGGTTATTCCCAGAGTTTCGTTGTTCAAAGACTCAACACATTCATCTACAATCAGAGCTCGAACTAAACCTCTTCCTGCCATCTGTAAAAATTTTCGCTCTCTCTCAGAGCTTCAAATTATCCAAAATGATCTTCTTCCACTATACAAATTAAAATATAGTCACGTCACCCTATCCCCAACAATTTTGGAAGGGATCGGCATCCTTAAAAGTCATTCCAATCTCCCAGCCCGTACTGTTAATAATATGTTCAATGACATTATTTCTTCTAAATGGCCCAACTCTTCTCTTTTATTTACTGATGGCTCCAAATCTCCTGACTCTCCTAACTGTGGTATAGTTATTAACGTTTACCACAATAATTCTAATGATAGATTATTTTATTCAATTTCAAACCAATTTTCAATATTTTCTGCTGAGTGCATTGCAATAATTGAAGCACTCAAATATATAATCAAAAATAATTGTGAACATTCCCTTGTTCTCTCTGACTCTCTCAGTTCCCTCCAAAAACTTAAATCCTGTCCTCTTCTTCATCCTGATGATCACTTTGTATGCCTCATTAGAGTGCTGATAGCCTCCATTCAAAGCTCTGGAAAAACCGTAATTCTTGTTTGGATCCCTGGACACATTGGCATAGTGGGTAACGATATTGCAGATTCTTTGGCAAAACAAGGAGCGTCCAACCCTATTGTTACCCTCGTAAACCATATTCCCCTATCTGATATTTTTTCCATCATCAAAGATAGATCCCGCAATGTTTGGACAGAGTATTGGAACATTGCCAGTCAATCCAAGGGAGCTCGCTACGCCTCAATACAAAGGACTATCCCATCAAAACCGTGGTTTCAAAAATTTCCCCATTTTTCCAAAAAAGAAATTTCCTCACTTATTCGAATGAGAATCGGTCATTGTTCCGTTCCTTCTCACCTTTTTAAAATTCACATCCTTGACTCCCCAGATTGTACGTTCTGTGGTCTAGATGTGGGCACTTTAGATCACATATTTTTTGGTTGTCCCTCTCTCAATAAATATCCTCTCTTCTATCAAGCGTTATCTAAAATTGCCTCCCCTCCATTCAACATTTCATCTCTTCTAAGTCTGAACTCGACTCCAATCTTCCATATAATTCTGAAATTTGTACATTTAAATAAAATTAATATATAAATTCATCTATCCCTTTCTCTGTAATTTTAAATGATGGCCTAGAACACCCTTGAAGGGTGAAAGCCAGAAATAATTGAAAAAAAAAAAAAACCCTCAGATGGTTTGGGCATGTAGTGCGAATGAACGAATAAAGTAGTGTAAAAAGAATATACGACGCAAATGTGAATGGTAGAAGAAGTCGGGGACGTCCGAGGAAGACATGGCACGATAAAGTGAATCAGATACTTGAGTCGGGCCATGTCAAAAGTCAGAATAATAGAAGAGAATGTATGAGACGATGTATGAATGTGAGTGAGGCAAAGAGTGTGTGCCAAGACCGAGTTGTTTAGCGGTCGGTCCTCTCTGCCCACCCGTACGGGGAAATGGCGTGATGGTTAGTTAGTTAGTTTAAAGTTTAAATCGATTATGTTTTCCTATGAGTTGATAAATACGTGTGATTTGTTGAATTTATTGGGCACTAACTATGTAAGAATTTTAAGACATTTGGTTATGAAAACTACTATTTCACATGAACATTTGTTACTTTTTTGTATTTTTCTGCTACCGGTTTCAATATGTGATTTGATTACCCTGCTTTATTGTACACCTAAAGAATTACTGTTAAATTACCATTATCAATGAAATAATACAGTATTCCATTTGCAAGTCCTGAGCTTACTCACTCGTGCGTATTACTCTCGGTTTTATTCCAACAAAATTACTCTTATTGTTAGAAGGCACAATAAATTATCCGAAACGCTTAGCGCAAATCAGTATTGTGTTGGTGTCGTCGATAAATCAATCAAATTTTAATCCTTGTCACCAAAAGGAAATGCTAAGCGAATTGTATCCAATACAAATATAAAATTCATTAGCGACACCAACTGGGATAGGTTAGGTACACAAAATATAAAACGTAACTTCTTTTTATAGAATGCAAATTAATATACACGTCTGTTCTTTGATTTATAGAAACAGCTTAAATCATAATTAATACTTAACTATAAATCTCGAAATGAATGTGAAAAAAACGACATAAAAGAATTCCCCCGGCTTGCAGCTTTGTCTCTTGGATACATTTATTTTAAAGCTAATTATTTATATCCATTGTGTTCGCTTTTATGTGGGTGAATCGACATTAAAGCTGCCTATTGTATGATAGTAGGTTGTATTATTACCTGATAGGGTTAATCTTACTTCTAAATAATCAAAATGCTTGTCATTTAAAAAAAAAAGATATTGGTATCTTTTTAAAAAAAGTCTTAAAAATCAATTTCTGATTTTTCTGTCTCCAAATTTAGATTGAGTTGTCTTCATTTAATTAAATATAATAATTTGAGATTTTACTCATAAAGTTAAAAAAAAAAAAAAAAAATCCTTAACCAAATACTGTCGATATGGGTTCATTTAGACACTAGATAATCGTATGTATGAGTATGAGCTATAGTATTGTAAAGATGAATTAAAATCCATTCAGTAGTTTTTGCGTGAAAAAGCAGGTAACATACACACATTCCATACAAATTTTCGCGTTTATAATATTAGTAAAATTATCGCGTTCCCAATAAATACAACATGAGAGACTCCATGATATTTCATGAAGACGCTTCTTGCACTAACTTTATTTGAAATTCTTATTACAGATATTTCTTTGTGTGGGGAATGAAGCTAGATAACTAACTAACTAACCATCGACATTATTTGACGGACCGCCAAACAACTCGATCTTGGCACACATTCTTTGTCTCATTCACATTCATACATCGCCTCATACATACTCTTCTATTATTCTGACTCCTGACATGGCCCATCTCAAGTATCTGCTTCACTTGAGCGTGCCATATCTTCCTCGGGCGTCCCTGACTTCTTCTACATTCTTACATCCTTTCCTAGTTCATTCGCTCTACATGCCCAAACTAGACCCTTAAAGCTAGTACCGTGGTATATTTTAAACCTAATAACATTACTTCCTAAAACACAAATCATCTTCATGTGTATTAAGGCGATGCACCATGTCGTGTAAAATTCGGGATCATGCGACAGTATAAGAATAACACTTTTTATGTAAATGGCGATAAGGTTTATTCCCATTTACTACCAGCCGACTGTTTGATATAAATATTCAAGAAAAAATATCGTCAAAAAGCGTGTTTTATTTTATTTTGAGAAGTTCTACCACAAATCTTTTTTTTATTTTAGAATCATTTTCCAAAGATCTAAATTTTCTACATAAAAATATAAAACCACAAACAAAAAGGGGTTCATAAGTAGGAGCTTTTGTGATTTAACGCAGTTTTTATTGGACTGCTACTTTAATTTTTTCAGGGCTTATAAAAAGACTGATCAAAACATCCTTTGATAATTATTTCAAAGGTAAGTATGTATTCTACCCGCAGTATTTAATTAAACCATATGAAAAATTTCAAGCGATCTAATTTTCAAACCAATAACATACGATTTTGAATTACTTAGTAGTGCATCACCTTAAATACACACACATGCAGATATGCAAAAATCATATCCATTTGTTATTATGGTATTTTTATTAAGATCAAGGGATTATTATTACTAATTACGTTTTTTTTAAATCTACATATACGTGTAGAAGTCAAACGAACAAATTTATATGATGACGCGCCAACCGGTTTCTGTAAAACCCGGGCCTTTGTTGGGGTAAATAATAACTTCGTAAAATTAATAAAAGATTTGCGTTTTTTTGTATTTAATGCTCATATAGTGCTCATAATTTTAAGGTGATTTGATAAGCCTAACGTATGGCCTCATAATTTAAAATAACTAATTTCTAAAGAAATAATTCCAATCGAAAACAATGTTTACCTCGCTCAAGAAGCATATGCATATGCATCATTATATGATTCTCGTCGAAGATATTTTTGGATCACATAAAACAATATTATAAGGCTATCTAAACAACATCAGATTCATAAAATTATTAGATGTTATGTCATAACACTAGATGCGGAACGGAGAAAATTGGTTGTATATTATAATTATTATGTTCTTATAAGACAAGATAAAATTTATTATTATGTATCACAGCATTAATTTATTTTTGCATCAGGGTCAAAAAACGTATCTGAATTAGAAATAACATCGTAACTTTAAAACCATTGGTAATATAAACTTCTTAAAACCACGGGGCCCTGATGTATTGACACAGAAAAAAAACCTTATAAAAATTCGATTCGTTCCTAGTGGCGGTTACGTCACAATTGCTTCAAAGTGGCGGTTTAGTTGTAACCGAGAGTATAATATGATTACAAAAAAAAATCACTCAATAGTTATATGGTTACCGGTCAGTTGCTGAGTTTGCAACGCATTTGGATTCCAACCAGGCGTCGTGAGTTCTATTCCTCGGCTGGATAAGTCCTTAGAAAGAAGAGTGAGACGGTATATTGGTGTATGGCTGGGTTGCGCACGCCGGTACGAAGTGACTAGTTAGTAAGATCCAAGAATGGGCGGCAAGAATTAAGTTGATTCAAGAATAGCCAAGAAGAAACAAGGCGAGCCACGAATGGGAAGAGGGGAGATGCAAGAAAAGCCAAGAGAGACCAGAAGATGCAAGAATAGACAAAAAGGGTCGGTAAGAAGTAACAAGAATCAGGAAAAGAAGAAGAGCCGAGAAGGGGCAAGATGCGCCAAGAGAACTTGAAGAAACAAAAAGAATCAAGAAGAGACAAGATGAACCAGGAAGAAACAAAAAGTTGCAAGGCATGGTAAGAAGAGGCAAGTAGAAAGAAGACATAAAGAAGAAAACAAATGCTTAATCAATTCTTTTATTCCTACCCATCCGAAATTCCAATATTGGCGTATTAGGTTGCCATGTATACCGGTCGATTAATCTCCAACCTCCTTCCCATCCTCAGAGCACGTGTTACAAGTCCTAACAACTAACAAAAGGGGTACCAGTTTCACCGGGACAGGAGTGCTCCTGGCCGGGGTGGTACAATCGTATCGTATCGAAGTAATGTTTGGCGGGCATTAAAAAGGTCGTTGTTGAAAATTAGTGCCTAACTAACTGCGTGTAATTGGGAGTTTGTAAACTTTAAATGATCACATTAACAACAAAAACTTTTTTTTACTTATTCTGATTATAACTAAGCATTTTGTATCGTAAATAAAACAAATTTCATTCCAATGGTGGATATACAACATTTTCTAAGAATGCCTCCATTAGCTTTTTCTCATATTAATGAATGACAGTTGCTGTTCGCTTCATTTCCAGGGTAAAGTCATATATTATCTAATCCGGCATTCTTTCTGTTTCTTTATGCCTTGCCCTACAAGCAATTAAGTCTGGACGTTTTACGAGCTGTGGCTCTATGATTCCGGCGGTGGGCGGAGGCAGCGGGCCGCTAAGAGCCCGCTACCGCCGCAGTACATCACCCGGCGGGGAGCGCTCCCGTAACACGATACTGCACCATCTCATATTATTTTTATGTTTTGTGCCGATCGCTATCCTCTCGATAAGATGGAAACGAAATGGAAATTCATATTTATACGTTTATTGTGATGTCAGCGCATAATTTACACGCTCAAATAAAAGGATGTTATATGTATCAGACAATGCATCATATTATCATATCCAACAATGCCACGAACAAGTAATACGTTTGAAATAAACATATATCGCTCTTGAAACAATATACTAAGCTATACGAGTACGCTAGTATCTGTCTTGCAATGTTTTATTTATTGAATGAATTTAATTAATTTATTTTTTACACTAGCTCCACACAGGAAGCCCTGAGGGGAATAATATCCGTCGGGGCCTACGTCATCTTTGGGGATGATGTGTGGAGGGTCTTTTTAGAAAAGGAAGGAGAGAAAGTTCTGGGAAGGAAAAGAGTACGATTGATGGGTGGGAATCTGGGGGTCAGTGTGTCCTGGAGGGACGGATGTATGAATCTATTCCTCCCACTGCGGTGCAAGGCGATGTTCCGAGAGAGTACAGCTTGAGAAATCAAAGGGACTCCTTCAACCATTCTCTCTCGATCTGGCCTGCCTTGCAGCTGGACAAAACGCATCCGCCACCAAGACCCGGAAAACCTCGACCCATTTTTATGATTTAATTTTTAATCTGGGCAATTTATATACATGCGAAACATTTCAGGGTGGAAGATACTCTCAGTATCGCCTTGGTGTAAGACCACCATTCTGAATTGAAATGTTATTTGAAATGGCTTTAACTACGTTTGGTGACTAGATTTGTATGGTTGTGTACTTCCGTCCTTCCTTTTTTCCACCTCTTTCCCCTCCTCACTACCTTATGCCTCACAAAATATCCTTAATCTCACTGGCTCCAGGCAATTGGGAGCAGTTAGAACTCATGTGCGGTAGGTGTAGGTATTCTCATAAAAAGCAATTAGTCAACGTGTCTAAAGCCGTTGTCAGATTTAAAAAACAGGACAGCGAAAACTATAGCGCGATAAAAGTCTCCTATTCTGAATAAGGCCATACAAAACATCACAGCACAATCCGATTATTTAGAAAAAGTCCAAGATGTGCTGGACACCAGTAATGTAACCTTATTGAAAAAGGACCCCACCCCTACATTTGCAGCAGACGTAAACACAATCCTAAATTCGTGCCAAACCTTGATTAAAAATAAATACCATAAAAATAGCCTTTCTGTTATGAACCCCCAATGTCCACGTCTATATGGACAGCCAAAAGTACATAAAAATAATATGCCAGTACGACCAGTAGTGTCATATAACTCAGCTCCTGCCTATAAATTAGCAAAATTTGGAAATAATATCATAAAAAATACTCTTAATTTTAAACCTAAATACGGAATAATAAATTCCCTACAACTTATAGACCTCATTAAAGACATCACAGTACCTAATAATGCTACCCTAGTTTCATTTGATGTTGTTAGTTTGTTCTCAAATATACCAACAAACGAATTAAAAATAATTATTAATAATTACATGGAAAAAATAAACATTAATTTAATTAAACGTAAAGAAATAACAAGAGTTCTAAATACATGCATAGAACAAAATTTCTTTAGATTCAATAATAACTATTACATCCAATCTAGTGGGTTAGCTATGGGCAGCCCGATTTCGCCGGTGTTAGCTGAGTTCTTCATGGATTATATCGAAGAATCCATCGAAAAATTAAAATCGTTTAAAAAAGTTGCCTTCTATCGGAGATATGTAGATGACGTTCTAATCATCTGGACAGGCACAAACAGACAATTAGATATTTTTCTAAAAGAAATTAATAAAATTAACAAATCGATCCAGTTTACAATGGAAATGGGGGGAAATAAGATTAACTTTCTCGACATAGGTATTGAAATCATTAATAAAAAATTAGAATTTTCAATCTATAGAAAACCAACATATAGTGATAATATCATACACAATACATCTAGACACCATATTTCACATAAATTATCAGTATTCTATTCTCTCATTCACAGACTTTTACATGTGCCTTTGAAATATATAAATTATAATAATGAATTAAATATAATAAAAACCATAGCAAAGAACAATGGATACAAAATCGAAACTATTGATAACGTATTAAAGAAAAAGGACAAAAAACTTACATTAACAATTATTTCACAAGGCCTTAAAAATGAAAAAGATAGCACTAAACAATGGGTTAAAATCCCTTATATTGGCGAAATATCAACAAAAATATCCAGATTAACTAATAATGATAAATGCAAAACAGCTTTTTATAATGTGAATTCTCTAGGGAGAATTTTAATCAATAATAAAGATAAGAGAGAAAAACTTGAAAACTCAGGCGTTTACCAAGTAAACTGCGCTGACTGCCCATCGTATTACGTTGGTCAAACAGGGAGATCATTCAAAACCCGAATTAAAGAACACTTTACTAACTGGGTGAATGACAAAGGAGAATTGTCGAATGTAGCATCACATTTATTAGAAAATAAACACTCGTTTGATAAAGACAGAGATGTTAAAGTTCTTCATACTTGCAATAAAGGTCATAAACTAGATAGACTAGAATCTTTAGAAATTACTCGCTTAACTAAAAAAATAGACCCTAACTTTGTAATGAATAAACAATTAGAATCATTTGCTAAGTCTCCGCTTTTGTATCCATTGTAATTTTTATAATAATTTCGAAATTTAAAATATGTATTTAGTTTAAACCATTCCTAATCTAATGTAAACATGCATCCCTTCAAAAAGTAACTTTGTAATTAATAAGCTATTAGAATCATTTACTGAAACACCAGGTTTTTATCCGGTATAATTTTCATAATAATTTTGAAATTAAAATATGTATTTAGGTTTGACCATTCCCACTCCAATGTAAACATGCATCCCTTCAAAAAGCAATTAAAAAATCCCATTGATCATAGATATGTATAATAACGATTTGACAATAAAATTAGTCCATTAATAATTCAAATTACTTGTAAGGTTTTTCCCTAATCAATAGATATTGAAGTGAGCTACAAACCCAAAGTAATTAGCCCACTGGAATTACCAAAATACTTAGAAATTCGACAGTCTAAAACGACTCAGTAACAAAATAATTCATTAAAATCCTTGTAGACTACCCCTCTCTCCCTCCCCCATATGTTATGTATATAAACCGTAGGCTAAGAATTATTTGTACCAGTCTGAAGATGGCTCTGACGAGCTGAAACCGGTTACGGTCAAATAAAATTAAGTGGAATAAAGTTTTTTATTTGTTTTATTATAATCTATTATCACAGCTCAATTATTATCAAGATATTTTAATACTATGCATCTCTTAAGTAACTAAAATTTATCGAAATTAGCATATTCAAATACGAAATATTTATTTTATAAAGGCTAATTTGTGTAATAGAACATCATCAAAACAACAGATGCGCCGGACCAGTTTACTATTTTAATAGTGAAAGCCAATTTGATATTAATTGAAACCTCACCAGTATACTGAATTATTCATAATAAATACCCAAATTATTCCTAGACTGGCCATTAAAACTCTTTTAATAATATCTCTCCCATCGATTCCTAAATACAAAGAGAGGAAACATGTTTGATGTGAATTATATTTTAAACCCTTTAGAATAAAGGGAGATAAGCGACAGTGATCGTTTTTGTTTGACGGGGAATGTGCAGGTGGTAGTCAAAATACAGAAGTGCCCCGAGTCAAAGGAATAACACCTACTAATAAGCGATTTCCAATGACACAAGAAACTTTGGTATTCGAGCCGACCATACATCATTATACAAACTTACAAATTTCTTAAACGTTCGATGTACCTACTAATGTTTGTTATTAATATTTCGTTTATGATAAAAATCACCTCAAACTCTCTTATTTATATTATTTAGTCAATGATCACAAAATACATTTAAATCTTTTGTATTCAATACATTTCAATTCAATTAAAAACAATACAAAATTAAAAATTTCAAAGCGTTTAAATTTAGGTGAATAAAAAGATTAGAAAAGTACATTTAAGCAATTGAAAAATTTAATGTTGGGCATGTAGAGCGAATGAACGAGGAAAGGTGTGTAAGGAGAATATATGACGCAAATGTGAATGGTAGAAGAAGCCGGGGATGCCCGAGAAAGACATGGCACGACCAAGTGAATCAGATATTTGAGTTGGGCCATGTCAAGAGTCAGAATAATAGAAGAGCATGCATGAGACGATGTATGAATGTGAACGAGGCAAAGCATGTGTGCCAAAACTGAGCTGTTTAGCGATCCGTCCTCTCTGCCTACCCCTGCGGGGAAACGGCGTGATGGTTAGTTAGTTAGTTAAGCAATTTAAACATCAACGAAGCACAATTAGACTAATAGCAACCAACTTGCCGTCTAAATTGTGATTCATTGATGTTAAACATATCGAATTCGAAACGATTCTTTTTATCAGCAAGATAGCTCTCCCGACTGGCATGACCATTGGCAAGTTATTTCTGCAAGCCGGAAGATAAAACAGTCTATGCTGTCGGTGACGGAGAAAACCATCGGTATGTGTTGTATGTACATATGACATGTAATTTTCACGACCAAAAGTACAAGCGTGAATTATTTCTGGGGTTGTATGCCTTGCTACGCTATCTCCTTCTTTAGCCTACGTTTCGGACATCATTAATCGCATGTATGTAATCTATTTCACAACCAATCACCGACCGTATTTATCATATATACTGCCATGGATAGTAAAAATACTGTATCTTCAAAAATACAAATTTCGGTTTTTGGTCATTTTCAAAATTAAAATTAATTGCTCGAATAATGCAGACAAGCTATAAAGTACCTACCTTTTTATACAACATTTAAACAGGAAATTATTTTTTTTTGTCATTTTAAAAATTGGAAAATTAATAACAAACTTTATTGATTTAAGTATTCTCGTTTAGTAAACTTAATAATATTAAGAAGCGCATTACTACATGACGCGGTAAAAAATAATATGTTGTCATGATAAATAATTGAAATGGTTGTCGCACCCTTAAGCGAAGTAACCCTTTAACTCGGCCACGCCTAAATAATAAAACAAGGGATGGTATTTTTATGCCTGATTTAAATTCAAGGATCAAAAGTCATCTGGAGCCCCACTGATCGATTATCTCTGCGAGTGTGTGGGTGTGTTATTGAATGTGTAAATATTTGGATGGTTTCTGAAGAAGGTATTTCATAGTTGGGAGTCGAACAATTTTTCACGGTAAACAAATACTTCACCATCTTTATTTAATACACAAAAAAACTATAATTTTCATTTTAGAGCTTTTAAAATCCCAATAATTTTGTTTACATCACTTTTTCTTGAATTTTTATCCAATATTTTTTTTTTACAATATTACTTCTCCGTATAAAAATTTCACCTCTCTTAACATTATTTATGTACTCTTCTTAAGTTATTTTCTTAAAAATATAATTATATAATCTTCTTTTCTCCGTTTTATTATTTTCTACTTTCCTACCTACCAATATATAGATTAGATAAGAATAAAATTATTCACAAAATGAAATATGTTGTGAAAAGAATACCCAATAGTGCCAAGACTGAAAAACGTTGCGGTCCATCCTCTCTGATTACCCCTGCGGAGAAACGGCGTTATGGTTAGCTAGTTATCCACAAAGGTAAACAAAATTCTTTCAAATCTGAGGTAAATACAGTTTGGGAGGTGGGTATGAGTACCACCGCCCTGGGAACCATTTATAGGATAACCAAAACCTCTGCCATAGGTCAACCCAGATGGTGTGCTACATTTAGTGACTTAGCTGGGGTGCCCGGGTTAATGGGTGAGGTTTGCATAAGTCTTGACAGGCAATGCGTTTACCCAACTGCGAGGCGAGCCAAATCGGGAGAGATTGGTTGAGGGAGACCTAACCTAGACATCTACAGCCGGACTCTCGCCGGAGGGATGGATTCGTACATCCGTACTCCTAGACACATTGACCCGCAGATTCCTTACCTACCCCTCATATATTTTTTATTCCCAGAACTTCCTCTCCTTCCTTTATCTAAAAAGACTCTGCGCACAGCATCCTCAAAGATGACATAGGCCCTGAGGGATTTTTTCCTTCTCATGTTGGAGCTAATGTAAAAAATGTACACAGGTAGAGACAATCGTTTCTCAAAATGTAAAACCTCTTTCTTCTCACCTAAAATTATTAAAATATAAATAGAATAAGTTTTGACCTATAGAAGACTTTTCCCATTCTGTATTCCCAGCGTTTGTACGTCTAGGTAACGGCTTGAAGGTACAAGAATCTAAACCCTTTTCAACTTTTTATCTTGATGGATTTATTTTTCCGGTGAAGAACGAACATGCAAGCTTTTAATACAATTAAATACTTGGGTAATTAATCACGCGGCGTTCTATAAATAATTAAAGCAAGATTAATGTTGCCTCAGGAGTGAACAATCTAATTTTATTCTGAGCTCTAGCAGATTTCGCTTAAATATGAATAACTTTTAGAATATTTCATGGTAATAATATCTGTTTTGATGGATGCTGGACTAGCAGTTTAGGTTGAGTTCGAATCCCATAACGGTTACTTATGACTTATCACTTAATTATCAAACAAACACTTTGTGTAAATAACTATTTTTTTCCAAATCGGCTTCGTTTGGACCGAGATTCATCAGGATAATTCAGTGACTGACTTGAATTTGCACCTGGTTCCCAAAGCTCGTGAGTTCAGTTCCTCGACTGGCTAAGCCCTCCATCACCATAAAAGCAACTCTTTGGGAGTATTTTCTTTTCTCATGTTCAAGATTATTATGTTTCATATTAAAGACACATCGTGCTATGTTAAAGCCCTCTGAACGATAAATAAATTAATTATTATCATAAAACATATTTTTTCAAATTGTACCGTAATATTCCGTAAGCATATATATAATTTATGGATCGCTCATTTCAAAAGAATGTCTCGGAAAATTTCAAGAAATAACAGATTAATGTAAGATTGGTCTATAACATTTGCGTAAGTTAACAACACGTTAAATGCTTCACTGGTTTTAAAACACGAAGGATACTTATATTTTAATTTTTAACGATATTACCTTCTATCTTTACAGCCAGACAGGTGCCGCATAAATATTTTCTACCCACACGTTATCATTCAAAATGAGCTTACATTTGATTCGATCTATGAACAAGCAAAGCTTTTAATTTATTATATGGGTGATATTACGAGTACCTTGGTCTGGAATCTGATATGATGGATTGAAATTATTTGACTTACAGAAATAGATATCAACAGAAATTTACAATAATTCTCTTCAAATACAAAATTTTATTTAATTTGACACGTTTGCAAAGTTTTTGTCAGTTTTTAATAAATATTTAAAAACTCCGAAAATAGAAAAGATTATCCAGCTGATCGAAATAGAGCAAAAACTACACGAAAATATCTTTCAGTCTGGAAACATTAAAGTTTTAAGATCAGAAAATTCGTTAAATTTAATGAAACGTCCATCATTTAAAGCTTCTGATCTATTTCAGAACATTGATGGTACGAGTAGGTACACAAAGCTTAAGGGGATCCACTAGAGCTGGAGAAATTCGACAACGGAATCCACGCCTCTTTTGGGGAGGGATTTAAAAATGCTTGAGAAGAAGGTTTTGGAAAGGTTGGAGAAGGTATTTGAGAGGTGTTTTTTATAGGTTGATTTCGTAAAAGCCTCCAAAAGACATTAACTCCATTTTTACGTTTTGTTTATTATAATAACAAGGAAATTTAAAATCGATTGCACGAAACCAAGCAATGTCGAGTCCAGAGACGTCCACACATAAGCAGGATGACGGGGCGGTAACATTGATATGTATGGGCGGTAAGTAATACAAATTGTACATGTATTCCTTATGCGGGCGGCGTAAGGTTTATTTCTCAAATCCAAATTAATTGAACGACCCCCATTTTGAGGCATGCCGAAAACAACAGCGCGAAATTGAATTTTTTTTGTTTTATTTTTTAAAGTTCAGGCACAAATATTAAAATATGTTCTGATTATTTTGTAAAAAACTTAATTTGTCTTATTAGGTATATAATGAAATTTTATCGGAAAATGGATTCATTAATAGAAGATTTTGGAACTTGAAAGTATTTTTTTATAGATCAGATACTTTTTATTCCAGTCATACAATAGGACTTATTAAAAATAAATATCTAAGGGCAAGATGTGTTCTACTTGCAATATTTAAACGAAGCGTCTATAATATTTCTCAAATTTTCAATTCAAAATCACATGATTTTGTATGAGTTTGCATTATTTCGCATGGCTTCATCTTAAATCTTAAAAACGTTTGGGTATTTAACATTCCAGCGTCTTACTCAGTTTCGCTTGAATGAAAATTAAAAAAAAACAGGTATTAAAAGCATACTATCACAGATAAGTCATTAAATCAACTAAATGCAGCGGACAATTCGGTATTATTGTCACGTCCTGTAAATATATATTCAGCCAGCAGGTGAGATGCATATTTTTTCGATAATGCTTATTCCTCGCATAGTCTCGCGGAACAGGGGGCCGATTAAACGTCCTTTGCAGGACTGTAGGATTGTCGGGAGTTCGGTAGGTGCCGTGGACATTCCTTGAGGACCCAAGACATTCCGATGCATTTCAAAACAGCCAGGAAGCAAAAAGAAGGACTGGGTACCAAAGGTGTATCTAACCGACGACTCACTATGCAACGATCAGAGGCAAACTTTAAATTATTAATGATTCTTATAATAATGCTATGAATAAGAAACAATATACATACTGACTATGACTACATTAATGTTGTAGAAGTGTGAAACCTGAAATGTGAATAACCGTCCAGAGGATTTGCCAGACATCTCCGAAAAATCAAAATTTGATATGAGTATGAAGTTATACGTAAAAGCGTAACCTAACTAACTAACCAACTAACCATCGCGTCATTTCAACGCAGGGGTAGGCAGATAAGACGGACCGCCAAACAACTAGGTTGGGCACACATTTCTTGCCTCATTTACATTCATACAACGTCTCATACATATACTCTTCTATTATTCTGACTCTTGACATGGCCCGACTCAAGTATCTGATTCACTTGGTCGTGCCACGTCTTTCTTGGGCGTCCTCGCTTCTTCTACCATTCACATTTGCGCCATATATTCTCTTTACACTCCTTTCGTAGCGTTTCTTTCTTAATCTTACACTTCACGCTTACATCAGCCTTGCATTCTTTGCGGATCTCCACGTTTCTCATACGATCGTACATGGTTTTACCACACATTCGCCTTAGAGATCTCATTTAAAAGCGTAACCTCTATCTGATATAATACTCAGATTACTCATAACATCCATCAAATAATGCAGGAAAACTTGTTGTGAAGTGAACAAAAAAATTATATTTCAGGATTACTAGTAGAAAATTTCATGCCATACCTACTAATGTAAATTACAATAACTTAGTAAATATAAAACGCGAACATATGTTATTTACACCAGTCTGCGTAAATAATGTGTTTGGTTTATGGCGAGCATTCTAAATTTCCCTCCACATTATCTTAAACCCAAAATACTCGTACTATTTGGAGATGTCTGACCAAGTGACCAATAAACTGGACGATCAAAATTTATTAAATAGAGTGTCAACGTAGATATTTTCTTGTGTTGAAGTATTGTGATTTAAACGTCATCCCTAAGAATGTTGTAATTAGTGTATTTTAAGGTTATTACTAATTTTAATAAAAAGACAAATAACTTTGTTTACATCACTTTTATTGGTACACAATCAACATGTTTCGTAAACAATGTTTACTTCATCAGGATCAAACGTATACTAAACCTAAGTAGATTTTGCCATGACGTTGAATCCATTTTGGTTTTGGCATTAAATTATTAAAAACATCTGTTTTCAGTTTAAAAAAATGCTAAATTGCCCAGTTGAAAGTGATTTCTATTCAATCAAAAATCAAGAAGCATTAAATTTTGATTTATACAAACAGAAGGGGGTTATTACCCCGACTGTAAGTTAAAAAAATAGGACAGATACTGTTTGAAATCCTCTCCTGCCGTAGTGCACCTTTAAATTCCATACATTTTGTAAATTAGTATACACGGTATACAGCAAGCCGAACAAACCGTGAATCGTTTGTTTTATCCGTTGGATGTTTTTTTCTCTTCGGCGGTGACTTTCCGATAGTTGGAACACAAGAAACCATTTTATATTTGGATAATTTCACGGGGGCACGATATGCAGGGAAGAGTATCGATAAAGCAAATTGACGAGAAATCTCGTGCATATAAGCGACTACATTGTTTCTTATTGTAGGTACTGATATACTTACAGAGAAAATCAGAGCAAACATTCTGAATATCTCATTACAGGACGCTATTATACCTTTACGGTAGTAGGAGATTTTCAAACATTGTTGGGTTATTCGTAACCCGGGAATGTTTGTCTTTCTTTTTAAGAAAAAAAAATATTATCGTAAAAATGCATATCGCAATAACTGTAGGTACCTACTCGTACATAAACTTCTTGAATAAAAAACTGACTCTGAGACAAGAATTTTTTGTATTTTTCATCGCTTTATGCGTCAAAAAAATTATGGATACCATTGTCAATTTTTACCATTATAATTATGTAACGAAACTTCATTTTGAATAACAGCTCTTAGCTGTGTATTATTATTTCTGTGGCATGTAAAGGTGAAATAATAATTGCGAATTCAAAAAATAATCCACTCAATACGTGTTCATCTTTCGTGTATACTTAGCTAAGTGTGTAAAAGCTACTTTCGTAAAACTAACATACTAAATAAAAATGTATTTAAAATCATATTACGATTTCTTTTTTTTTGTAATTCTTGCCCACAAAATATTTTTCCCAGAGATAACTTTCTCCATAAATAAACAGATATACCGATATAATTTTGGTCATTTGTTTTTGGGGTATTATGCCGTGTTGCGCTAACTCCTTTATAAGCCAACGTTTCGGACAGCGTTACAGTGTCCATCATCAGCGCAGATGTGTTTGGTAGAAAATAAATAACGAAAATACTTTTGGCCGTCAAAATCTAAAAACGTATCTAACCGTTAGAGAAGTCATATCTGTGGGCCTATCGCAAGCATATCTGTGGGCACGAAGTAAGTAAAAAAAATCTTACTTTGTGCGGAAAATATCAAAACTACCCATCACACCGTTTTTCAGGGGAAGCGGAGAGGATGGACCGCCTCGCAATATTATTGATAAAAATACATTCAGTCATTGAAATTCTTTCTTGAATCGAATTTCGCTGACCTATATGGGGAGAAATCGAAATACCTTTATTATCACACGTTATTTATTATGTAATTTTTATTAGCCTTCTTTTGGTTTATGAATACGTAGTTAGTACGTAGTTAAAAAAATGAGTGTTAGCCAAGACTTAACATATCTGGCGATCTATCTGCCTACTCCTGTGGTGAAATTGAGTGATGTAGATAAATATTTCACTCACTTTTCTATAGGTAACGTATTTCCACAATCATTTGTGTTCTGAGACTGGGTTTCAAGTAACCTTCTTCCTTTTATCATGCTATGAAACCACCCATGTTTGCTATACCAGTATTCGTCAGCCTTGTTGTATGTCCCCTAGAACCTCGAACAAAAGTATTTGAACCGAATTGTTTGATTTATCGAAACGATTCAAAAATCTATTTCATTAAACATTTTCCTTCCTTTAGCGCAGGTCCAGTAGGCGGTGAGCGTGATTCGAGCCCATTATATGTTCACGGTACGTTTATTATTCCTCGTAGCTTGCATACATGAATCTGTGCTTGAATAATCCCTTATTTATTAACATTAACTGGATTTCAAAAAAGTAAACTAGTTCTGAATAAAATATTTGGTTTGAGAACTTAAAAAATTCAACGTTTTATTCTTGAAATGGCTTTCGTGCAGGCAATGTTTGAATTTGAAGTAAAGTTAAGTAATTATATTTGCTGTGGTTATTGTACTGATTAAATTCACATACTCCTTAAATTCTCGATACATTATTTAATCGAATCCAATATCGTCTGTGTACGGTAATTTAAAAGATTTCTTTAATCCGTTATACTTGCGCAGAGTAAAAAAAAATCTACAGTTTTTAAGAGATTTTTTTTTTACATTAACCATACACAGAAGGCCCTGAGGAAAATTGTCAGTAGGCCTATGGCCTATGTCATCTATGGGGATGATGTGTAAAGGATTAAGAAGCGAAAGTTCTGTTAAGGAATCTAGGGGCAAATGTGTCTAGGAGTGACGGACAAATTAATCCATCCCTCCCATTGCAGTGCAAGACGATCGGTCGAGTGAGACCAGCTGGAGATCAAAAGATCTCCCTAATCCGGCCTCTCACGATCCGGCAAGCCACGGCGAGTAGGCGCATCCGCCTGAATACACCTCACCAGATGAATCCGGGCACCTCGGCTAAGTCACCAAACCATTTCAAAGCTGTAGCGATGTTTTGAAGGTTTTATTTGACCAACTCAATGACTGAATAAAATACCTCAGACCAACTATTATTTTTTATTTGGTACTATTCTTAGCGCTGGCATAATATCTACATCAACACAACAATGTTGTTTTTAATAATTAAGGGAAGAGCGAATGACATTAATTGAGGTTATTTATAAAGTATGACGTATAAAAACTATAGAAAATGTTTAATCATGACTTGCATTATATAAAGTAATTATCTATTTATGGTTGCGCTTATTCTGAGTAAATTTTACTGCAAAGGCGCAGTCACGTGCTGAATTGCTAAAATTGAAATTAAAATTATCTAATAATAAAAATAAATTAAAAAATAATCTTGCAATGAAACTAAGCAACAATTGTTTTAGGTATTAACTTTCCAGAGCAAAATTTGAAAGCTTCTGTCACAGTTTTCTTGGAAGCCTAACTATCAAAGCACAAAACCAATCAATAAATTAATAACTTCTCCCTTACTTACCTACCCCTAAAGCGTCTAAGGGTTCCAAAGCATCTGCCTGGAAAGTTCGCACAGCTGTACAGTTTGAGACGCAAAACTTTAAAACAACTCAGATAATGCTTTCATCCCCTTATTAAATACCAATTTCTCTCCTGTTTTTATTCGGATCGATATGAGAGTAGTCTGAAAACCTGTAAACTATTTATTACCAAATACGAAAACCCCTCATAATTTTATTATAATAATTGGGATGAATTCCGTACTGACAAGATCTTGAAAAGATCATGTTATTTGTAGCCGGTATCTACCCACCTTACTTTATTTAATTGGTCAAACATGGGCATGAATTCAAAATATAAGTATCTCCTCAAAATTAGGAACGACTCAAAATTATTATAAGACGGCCTCCGTAGACAAGCTGTTAAGTTTTTTTAGCTGTAATCCGTGGGTCACAGGTTTAAAACCCGGAGTTTAATCAAGTTTCATAATGGTACATAGATTCATTACCCGGATGAAATAATTCCATTCATAATCAAAACTCAAACATGATCGAAATGTAAGAGTCATTAAATCAACTCAGTACTTCCTTGAAAATTCATTAAAAGTGATGAAAAAATACACAAAAATTGGTTAAATATGTTAGGTTAGATTAGGTTAAGCTAGGTTATGAGCTATTTTCCTTGTTTTTCATAGTTTTAATGACTTTTCAAAGAGGTGTTAAGTTGAGTTGATCCTGAGTTGGCATGGAACCTTTCTCTCCAACTGCCTTAGTCTAATAAAATTCTTAAAATTGGAGATGCCATGCAGTTGGAACTCTTTCGCGGATTTTAATTTTTTTACCTCACTAGAGTCCCAACTGCACTCAACCGTCTGCTTCTGGAGCCAGTGAGACTATGGCACCCCAAATTGGGATATGTTGTGAGGATGTAGGTTAAGTGAGGGAAAGAAGATGGTAAGAGGAAGTTCTAGAAGGAGACGGGAACAGAAAGGTCGGGAAGTACCTGGATATTTAAATCATCAACGTGGTCATTAACCACGGCTACGATTCCAATGATCGTTACGATTCTGAACAGGGCGATTCTGAAAATATCTACGACTCTGGATTCACATGACATTGGTTTATATAGGTACGCAGAATTTTATTATTATGCTTTGTTGTTACTAACATTTTATGATGCACATGGAATATCCATCTTTGTTGTCTGCGTCCATACAACTTGTTTCATTTGCTAGCCACAAATAATCTAACACTGCGAAATGCGATGCAATGATTATAAAGCTCGTATGAATTATCGACTGTTGTGTGTCGGTTTTTACCCTGTGGCTACTGGAAAAACAGAATTGTATTGCTATAGAAGACTTTATCAAAGACCCTGTTCATTCGGGAGGCTTATGGAATCATCTATTGGAGATGATTTAGAATGAAGTAATAATACGAGATGCAATTTAAAATAAGCTATTAATCAAATTTATACAATTATTAAGATGTTCAGCTTTGATTATATATTGTGTTATAAATCTATCAACGACTCGATATTCATTAAGCAGTATATTCTTCCGCTTTACGAGCTTTCACCCGAGGACATGTTTCACAAAAAACAGTAGACAGATGTGATAAATCACTGATTTCATCTTCCATGCATAAATATTTTCTAAATTTCAAAAATACATCTATTATTAAAAATTCCTATGTTACATTGTATTCTCTAGAAATTAAAAAGGTGAAGACTGGCTTGTGTTAAAAAAACTGACCGTTAGTTATTTTTAATGGACTAGCAGTTTCCGACATGCGTTCACTTAAATGCACAAATTGTTTCTCCCTGCGTGTCCTTTCCCTTTCGTTCTAGTTCCCCTTCCGCCTCCCTTTCCTCTCCCGCGCCTCTTCCCCTCCCTGGCTTCTTCTTCTCCCGCTTTCCCTGAACTTCCCTTCACGCGTTCCCCTCCCCCTCCCACTTCCCCCTCCTGTGAACCCTTCCTTCGTTCCCCCCGGATCCTCTCCCCATTACGTCTTTCCTCCCTGCCGCTAAACCACATGAAAAACACACATTCTTCAAATTACTAACGAAAATTTTTATACAAATTTTATAACGCCAGAGCTCATATACAGAAGACTTTGCGAGCGTGCGCACAACTCACCGAAGTTTCATCGCAATCGGATGAATAGTACAGGAAATAATTTTATTACGCCCTAGCTCACTATAATACGAGTATATAGAAACCATCGCGGGCACGCGCACATCAAATCCCCAAAGTTTGAGGATGAATGGTTTAGGAACAAATAAGGGACAAACAAAGAAACATTCATTTTTATATATCAAGATTATTTCGCAGAATTGGTGTTAAAATGTGTCCCGTCTCCTCCATTATCTTATGATCTGGCAAAGACTTTAACGTTGGCTCTATTTTTAATTGATTTTAATTAACTTGATTTGATTCTTATGTAGAAGTGTAGGAGCATGATGAATGACTAAAGAATACATGATTAATATTGCATGTACCTGCCATTTGGTGAATTAAGAGCGCCTAAGTTATCGGGGGCGTCAGAAAATAGTTAGTTTTAAAACGAAAGAAACTGACGTAGCCAACCATGTTTTCATTAAAAGTTGAATGTTTTGATAAAAATCTATAATACCATGTAATCTTCTTGCTATCAAAAATAGGGGGTGATTTTTAGTACATAAAAAATCATCGTATATTTGAAACAGGGTAATAAGAAGCCCCTTACGTAATAATATCGCGTGATTCAGGCTGATTTTAAGTGAATATTAATCAGAGTTACTTCATCCGTGATTTTAATAATATTTTTTTCATTCGCTCCACGCCGAGTGAAAATTTCTCAGGAAGTTCGCACCGGAAGTACCTCCAGCCTTCTCGTAATCGACTCCGGATATTGCATTCAAAATGGCAATACAGCCTTATTTAATGGAGGGTTGCAGAAAATTTCCTGAAAATTGCTGAATTTTCAATATATCGTCTTCCGCGGATAAATTAGTAAATCGCATTCCCAACGATTTCTCAAAATGTACTCAGATCAAAAAGAACGCTCTTATTTCAACGAAGTTTCTTGTTTGACGGCCGCCTTAGTCCAGTGGTAAGGCTCTATAATCGCAATCCGAAGGTCGCTAGATCGAATCCCGGCGTGGCAAATAAATTTTATTTGATTAATTTGTGTTATTTCACAATTATTCATTTAAAATAATATTTAGTATATTTGCGGCACATTCCAGAGCGGAAGATACTCTCAGTATCGCCCTGGTGTAAGACCACCATTTAGAATTGAAACGTTGCTTGAAATGGCTTTAGCCATGTTTGGTGACCAGATCTGAATAGCCAGATACTTCCCCACCTTCCTGTTCCCTTTCTCCTTCCCCTCCCCACTACCTTCAGCCTCACAACATACCCCAAATGGGGATGCCATAGTCTCACTAGCTGCAGACGGTAACAGTTGAGACTCTTGTGCGGTATTCACATTTAAAAAAAGCTATGAAGTACAGTTGTATAAAAGTACTTTTAGTATCGCCCTTATAAAAGGCCACAAATTGAAAAAAAAAACAATTTATCGCTTAAAAGTACGGTAAATCGGAATAACATACGTACTTCCCGACCAAACTTGTCTATATTTATTTGTACTAAGCCAAGTCAAATAAAAGATCAGGCCCTGCAACCATTTCTTTAATTCAAAACGTACTACTTTTCAAAAACTATTTTAATTGGACAACCATAATAATTTAATATTTTGAAAGAGTTTTGAGTTTGCCAACTAAAAATATATATATTTTAACTAAAATAATTTTGGTAGTTAAAATTCTTTAAAATTCTTGTTCAATGATCACAAGAAATATGACTCTTTAATTAAATTTTGTTACTAATTTTCCAAAAGCTGTTTTTAATTATGATTTTTAGATGAAAGAAAATAATTATCGCTTCGTTATTCTGTAGTTCAAAACCAACGTTTTCTCTTAGCTAGCTTTTGTTTCCTCTTGTTGCACTCCTGTTTAAAATATAAATGCATTTAATGTTTCAGTTTTGCCAAGTCGGGGTCGACAAAGTTTAATGAGAAGTGTCTAAATTTATCTCAAAAGGAAATTACTAGGAAAACTAAATATTTGTACACTTCTTGCGATAATGGAAAACAGCTGCTTAACAAAACTTATAGTACAATGCATTTCATTATTTTCTTACGGAAGTTTAGGTTATTAAATCATTTAATTATGTAATACGTGCTTAGCTATTAATGGAAATAGTTTTCAATGCAATTAGACAGATTTCATGCTTTTGATTAGTAGTTTATTACAAAATTACAGTATTTAAAAATTAATTAACAGTAAATTAATTAACGGATTAATAGTTCATTTTTTTACATTAACTCCACACAGGAGGCGCTGAGGAAAATAATTTCCCTCACGGCCTATGTCATCTGGGATGCTGTGTAGAGGGTCTTTTTGAGGAGAGGAAGGAATGAACATTGGTCTTGAAGTGACCCATGTTGTAGGAAGGAGGAAACACAGAAGCCGGCAAATCATTCCATAGCCGAGCTGTTGAACACAGGAACCAGTCAACGAACCAGAAGCGACCAGTTCTCTTGTGACAAATGCCAACCATGGGCACGTGTTTGGCGTGTAACCTTTGTAAAAATATATAGGTATACTAGCTGACCCGGCCATGCGTTGATGTGGCTAACGAAAAACAACGAAATCTACTGGATGGTTACCCAACTTATATAACCAATAGTTTTTCGATAAATTAACTCACACTGCCATCTGTTAGAAACTTATGTAACTTACAAAGCATTGTCCGATAACAAACATTTAATTCGCAATAATAAATAGTGAGGTCAATAATCTAGATATAAACTATCCAATATTTTAAGTTAAACCAAATAACACACAGTAAGCCAAATTTCATGAAAATTGGTTTAGTAGTTTCGGAGTTTATGTCAAACATACATCGTGATGCGAGATTTTTTATATATATAAAGATAATAATAAATTATTCTGACGAAGAACCCATTGGTTTCGAAACATGGCGATTATTGTTGAATAGTGGTGTTCACAAAGTATTTGTAATTCCTTAAAATATATTTTTTGTTATTGAAGAAGAAGATATCACTAATAATCTAAACAAAAATATGAAAGAGAACAAGACACAGAAAAATAATAATATAACAGTTCCAACTGGGACTTGAAACCAAAACCTCTCGTCTTACCGGAACTAACGTCTTAATAATTCGGCTACTGCCACCTCTTATTATATAATACGTAATATTTGTCAATCTCATCATCAAACATCGATCACCTATTAAAACTATCTTTTACATTGGAAACAATTGTTCGAAGAACAGGTTTGTAAACTTGATAGTTTATCGAATAAATATAATTTATTTCTATTGAATACATTTTGACCTTTTTGTAAAAGTCCAAATGAAAATTCCATTTTCTTTAGAACAACTATTTTTTATAACTTTTGACGGTTATCCCATCAATGTATAATATGCCATCCTCTTTCAAATTTTCTTTTAGATTATTAGTGTTATCTTCTTCTTTAATGATAAAATACATTGATGGTAATAACCTTCAAAAAATATAAAAATACAGTTGTTCTAATGAAAATTGAATATTTTTTTGTTTGGGTTTTAAAGAAATTGCTGAATATCGTTTTTAATATATATTATTTATTATCTAAATGATAAACGTGTAATCTTTTGAAAAAAAACAATTATTTGAATGAACCGTGAAAACGACCAAACAAAAAATGACTTGTTAGATTAAAAGTTTAAAACAAATTCTTTGAAATCCAATAACATTGTAAGACTGCCTACTTGTGCAGAGAAAATTCGTTTATGGACCTAATCTAAAACTAATAAGCGGTTTTACATAATGCCCGTCCCGGAATGGCAAAGAAATATTTCTCCGCGTCCATGAAATCTAAAATCACAAAAGAGATGTCATCTCAGGAAGACGAGTCCCCCAACTTTATGCCCCGCGAGGTCTGGCTTTAATATTTCCAAGTGTCAAAACTCCCAAGTTTAATCATAAGTCCCCTGTCTGCACCCTCTCTGTGCCCACTGTACTGTACAGTATACCCACTGCTCACTATCATTACTCCGGACAGAACTGAACGTCTATAGACTTCACTGAAAAATAATAATCAAACTTGCTTTATTCATTTTATTAATAAATCTCTTTAAAAAGTATTTTACTGCAAAAACAGACTTAAGTTTTCCTTCACAATCAGGTTTTTGGTTGCTTTGAATATACGGGCACTTATATTTTGAGATGATTCTTGATTTAAAATCATTTTATGACAACTAAATTATGACAACTAAATTATGACAACTAAATTATGACAACAATTTTATAACAAGCTCAAGAATCGGTGCACAATAGAAGCGCGAGTAAATCTGGCTTCCAGGAAAATAAGCGTTTGGATAGGGCTAGCAGCTTCTTTAAAAGCGACTAGCTGCTAACGGTAAATGAATTTGGAGCCACCTCTGGGAGGAGCCTCAAAATTCTCAATAAACTTACTTGATTTTGGAAACCAGTCCACCGTTCACCAGTCTGAAGATATCAGGCTACTAGGCTGAAACCCTTAACACTAGAAAGACCGAAGCCTTCATTTTGACGGCTGGCTGAAGTAATGTGACGATATAATGCTTAATAATTATTGTATTGGTGTGATTTTTTTTCACATTTCATGATTTATGATTTTACAACTATGGTGAAAAATACAGGTACGGGTCTTATTTAGTTTTTGAGATATATTGACTTATACCTACAAAGACCGCCGCCGTCAATGTGACGGTTTGGGCCATAATGCTGAGTTTGTTTACAACCTTCCTATCTATATATCTCTGGCCCAAATTTATTTTATGGCTCGTCGGAGAACTAAAGACAGGGTATGCATACATATACCAGAGTTGGCCCAGCTGGGTTAGCTCCTGAAGAACTGGCAGAATCTTGGATAACCAATACCTACGCCATAGGCCCCCCTAAGAGGTTCGCTAAGTTTGGTGACTTAGCAGGGGTGCCCAGGTTCATTCCAGGTATTTTTTTACATAAGCTAACAGGAGGCCCTGAGAAAAATAATTCCCCTCAGGGCCTATGTAGGTATGTCATTTTGGGGATTCTGTGTAGAGAGTCTTTTTAGGAAATGAAGGAGAGGAAGTTCCGGGAAGGAAAAGGATATTAGGAGTGGGTAGGTATATGGGGGTCAGTGTGTCCAGGAGTAACGGACGTATGAATCAATCCATCCGTGATGTTCCGAGAGGGCACGGCTGGAGAAGTCAAAGGGACTCCCTCAACCAATCTTTTCCGATCCGGCCTGCCATTCAGCTGATAAGCAGACGCGTATTTATTTAACAGCGCCCTTGAGGTGATTTTTCACAAAAATGGCGCTAAATAAATTAGCCAAATATTATTATTATCTGCCCCCAAGACCCGGACAAACCTCATCCCATAAACCCGGACACCCCTACTAAGTCACCAAAAGTAGCGAACCAATTTTGGTGACATATGGCAGAGTTGTTGATTATCCAAAAAATGGTTCCCGGGGCGGCAGTACCCATATCCGCCTCCCAAATTAGAAATTGGTTCGGGGAAGGTGTGTTCGGATCTTGGTGGCGGATGCGTCTACCAAACGATTGCGTGGCAGGCTAAATTGGGAGTGACTGGTTGAGAGAGATCGTTTGACCTCGCCAGCAGGACTTTCTGAACATTGCCTTGCATCGCAGTGATAGGAATAAATTCTTACGTATGTCACCACACTGATCCACAGATTCCTACCCACCCCTCACATATCATTTAATTCCCATAACTTATTCTTCTTCCTTTCCCTTAAGGTACCCTCCACACAGCATCCCCAAAGGTGACAATGCCATGAGGGGAATAATTTTCCTTAGGGTTTTTTTGTGGAGCTAATGTAAACGAAAAAAAGAAAATAAACCGGGCCCTATGCCATCTTTGGGGATGCTGTGTGGAGGGTGTTTTTAGGGAAAGGAAGGAAAGAAAGTTCTGGGAAGGAAGAAGGTGTGAGGGGTGAATAGGAAAAAATGGAAAATTTTTCCAGGAGTAACGGATGAATGAAGAAGGTGTGAGGGATGAATAGAAGAAATTGGTAAATGTATTTAGGAGTGTTAGACGAATGAATCGATCTCTCCCACAGTGATGCAAGGTGACGGTTCGAGAGAGGTCCTGCTGGAGAGGTCTAGATGTCACCACGACTTAATAGATTTTTATTTATACTTATTTCATTTCATAATATTTTATTTGTTACAGATTTTTGGATTTTTTTGGCTACTACACTAGGCAAAATATATGTATTTCTTTTTTATTCACCCCTGTGGAAGGTTCAGGATGAACCGAAACCGGTTGGATAAAGAAATAATAAAGTGGAATTCAAAGTTGTATTATTGTTTTTATTATAATTATGTATTCCCCCAAAGTTTTTGCCACAAGTGAAAATTTTGGAATGATTTTTCTAGCATTTAGCGTAGTTTAAAAATAGTAGGATTGAATAACACAGTTTACAAATAATACGATTTTTATAGAAGTTTCGAAAAATTTACTAATAAAGTTTGTGTGCTATGTCAATTGTAGGTAATGGTTTTCTTGCTTTAATGAACACATCAAGTTCTTGTTATTCAGTATAATTATTATGACTTCAAAAGTTACAGTCAGTTCTCAAGAATTCTTTTATTTTTGCTGCAGAATTTGAATGGAAGTTAAATGCAACGCTATTCTTAAAAATAAGAGCTAAAGATTAACTTCTGCTTAGTTCCCCTGTACTTTTACAGCATAACCGGGCTGCCTTTATTTTCATACATTTTTTAATCCTTGCCGTGAGGAAACTATTTTCCCTTCTTTGTTTACAGACTTAAGCAAATAAAGTTTACTTGCGAAGAATTTTTAACGTTGCGAATAGACGGAAGTACACCACCGCCGGATGTTTATAGTTTACACTGTCTCAGCTTAGGTGCAACAAGATGAAATGAACTACTTAATGGATACTTTTTAATTATTAGCAAGGCATTTTTATCTTCCTCATTAAGGTAGGTAGCTGATTATCATTGCAAAGTTCTTTGTCAGAGTACTTAGAAATGTGTTTGCTTTGCTTCGTTTTGTTTTATTTTTGATGATCTTTGAAAATAACACTGACTTCTAAGACCTGAAGTATAAACAAAAAAAAATATATATTTATCATTCAGATCAAAACTATTACTGTTACTATATTAGTAATTACGGCCGTCGTGGTTCAGTGGTTACGACTTTTGGCTACAACATCGTGGGTCAAGCTTTCAAACCCCTGTGAGCACAAGTAAATTTTAATTGATTTATTTTTATTATTTTACAATTTAATAAGATTGAATAGTATATTTGCAGCACGTCAGAGGACGGTAGATGCTTTCAGTATCGCTCTTGTGTGAGACCACTATTCAGAATAGAAACCTTGCTTGAAATGACTTTATCCGTTTTCGGTTACCAGATCTGGAATAGCCAGGTACTTCTTCACCTTCCTCTCTACCACCTTTAGCCTCCCAACATACCCCAATTGGGGTTTCCATAGTCTTACTGGATCCGGTTGGGAGCACTTGGGACGTGAGGGACTCTTGTGTGGTGCTCACATAAAATAGTTTGGTGCATGAAATACAAATTTAGATTTAAATAAATGCTCTATTCATATCTGTTTTATTAATTTTAAGAAATGTTAAATAAGAAAAAGTACTTGAATTTTTACTACAGGTTCCAAATTCGTAACTTTTGCATATACTTCGCCATTCCTTGTTAATTGACCCTCTCATTTTGGCTTGCCCCAACTATGAAGTCGTGGCACTTGTTGAGTTTTTCCTTGAGACCAGCGAGCAGGTGTCTCTTGAGGGAGTCTCTTTTATGTAGCTTCCATTCTAAATTTTGAAGCGCTGTAAAAGTGCGGGAGCCCAAATAAGTAACTAAACTTGTTCTAAAAACATTTTTCAGGTACGTGCTGATGGATCAAGTATAGGGTAAAACCGAATAGTTGCGCCACTTTCCAAAAATCTCTATTATTAAAAAATATGTATTTTCTAATAAAATGTAGGTCTTTAATCTTTTATAGTAGCCTATTTTTGTAAACATAAATAATAGAGGTTTTGAGTAACTCCTGTTTTATTTGACCTCTCAAAAAGAGGATAATTGCCTACTGTAGCTGATAGTAATAGCCTAACGTTAAAAATGCTTCGGGGGATAGATGCCTCGTGCGGGGATAGACGCCTCGCTATGATTTTTATAGAAAGAAACAAATTTATATCAATTCAAGTTATCAAGTCTTTATTATTTACTGAGATTCTGTATTAACTACTATCAAAATATTAATCAAAATTATAAAATAGTATAAAGTTTTATCGTTTTAAACTATAAAAATACAAAAAATAGGTACCTTCTTAACTTAAAGTTATTTGTAAGATATATTTTTTATCTTAAATATAGAACAGTATGGCAAATAACTTTGGCATTACCATAAATTATCAGTCGAAGCCAGAATTTTCAATTTTCCACATCTCTTGCAATGGTTTTCGAATGTAGTACAAGTTTCATGCAAACACATTCGACACATATCACATTGAATCTAATCTAATTTCAATTTAGTTAAATTGTAACTCTCAAAAAATTCTGCGCAATAATCATCAACTGAAACTTTTTGATTCGTATTAGCGTTTTTCATTTTTAATAATTCAAGATTCCCCTAGATCTAGCTAGAGCGAGTATAAATGTATTCTTTTTGATACGGATTCTTGGCCTTTTTATTTGCAAATAAAAACTATTCAACAATAAAACGTAATATACAGTGTCATTTAAATTCGAATGCTTACATTAAAATTAAAATTTGACCGAAACTACAATCAGTAATAAAAATATTCCATAAAAATTGCTGGCCAATATAATTTTGACGCCCGTCAAAGATTCGTTGCGGAATATTTTCGTTCACACAAGCAAAACGCATGCGCCTACTCCGATGGTTTACATGTCACTGAGGCCTGCGAGAGGGGCACTTATAATTATAGTAAATCGCCAATGCCACCAACATCCCTAACATAGTGTATTCTGGGGTAAGTATCCGGTTTTTACCATATCACATCTAGGCTACTTCCAACCATTATTCTTATACGTTCTTATAAACCCTGTAAATAACATCTCGGCTTTTTCAAACTATTATTCTGGAACCTACATGTTGATACACACTATATATTAAATCTCGGCTTCTTCCAACAATTGATCGGTTGCGTTCTGATACATTCTGTATGTAAGATCTCGACTGCGTCCAACAATTAATCCGGTACGTGCAGATATACCCGTATATTATGTGGATCTCGTCTACTTCCAACAAGCAATTTTTCGGGTACGTGCTGATGCACCCTGAATATTAGTTCTCGGCCACTTCCAACAATTATTCGAGCTGATCCACTGTGTATATTAGATTTCGGCTACTTCCGACAATTTTTTTGAACATATTATCGTTCCACTCGACCACTCCCCATTCGCATAATAATATTCAAGGTTTATCGACAACATTTTCCCTCTGACTTATTGCTATACAGGGACACTGTTGAAATAACTTACAAAGAAAGATCATAAATACATAAAATTTCATTTCTCTATTCCTTTCAAAATCAGTTAAGTAACATGGCGAGAATATCAAAGACAATTAGTAAAATTAGTATTATAGACCATCGAAAACTCTGATGATCATTTGTTACCAACTTCTTTTCATAACTTCTTCAAGGAAAATTGATGGTTTATCGTGTATTTTTCAATTGTACTTTTTGCCATTTTGAATAAATGATTCTACCTACTACAAACGGAGTATAACGCGCATAGATGTCAGAGTGATTGATGGATCTTCTTACTACACGGACTTAGCGTAGAAAGGACGTCTTCAGACGGACAGTCATTTATCATGTTAACGAAAATTTTGCATCGCCTTCATTATCATACTGAATTTATCAATAACGAACGGTATATTCGGAGATATCTAACAAATCATTATTACTTCTGTTGGGGAGTAAAAAACTAAACGTCTGAGAAATAATTATGAAGATGCCTCGAGCTGATGTATAATGTTATCTGTGATTTGAAGAACGGGGATTCCAATTAATGTTCAGTAGCTACGTCACGACCTATGAATGTTTGATGTGTAAAAAACATATAATATAATTATAATATGTTGATATCAGCTGAGATTCGTGAGAAACTAACGCATTATATTTTAAGAGTTGGATTCATTCATTTTCATAACTTACCCTTTATATTAAATGTTTTCAGCACAAAGCTATTTTCAACTGTCAAAAGCAAGATGCCATTTTTAATTACATCTATTTGAATATGGATTTTGTTTTCTAGAATAAATAAAATGAAATCTTTGTAGCATAAATTAACCCTCTTGCCGGCATCCGAAACTTAGATACAGCAGATAATACTCGGAATAAATGTCGGTACTATCCAATTGGCATTTGGCTTAGGTGTTAGCGGTGTTGACTCTAGTTTCCGGGGAGGAAGGTTACATCTTCAGGCAAAATATATACTTTTTTTTAATTCTTTAAAGACATTTTAAGAGCCAGTCCCTGGGGAGGGATCTTGGAAGTGGAAATTAACCCTCTTCCCGACATCCAATCGAGCTGAAACTCGGCAGATTCACCCGATCTTATTCGGAATAAATCTCAGTACTATCGAATAGTGATTTTGCTTTGGTAAAAACAATATATTATATATATTTAATTTTGAAAATACTTTTTTTTATCTAAGCAACTATATAAAATAATTCTGTAAGTATACAAAATATAATGGTTATGTAAGGTAAAGATATTGTATTTCTTAGTCCTTCTCATTAGGGGTTCCTGTGCCGAGGCGGACTAAAATTGTTTAATTATAGTTTATTCGTCTTCTATGTCGTTTTTAGTGTCTTCATTGGGATGTTTTCGTTGACCTCTTTCAGTCATATTTTTATTCTTGATTTGTACTCATTAATTTTATTTATTAGTTTTATGTCTTGGGGAAGAACGTTATGGAGTTTAGTTGAAAAATAAGTGTAGTTTCTTTGTCCGAATGTGGTTTTATAACTTGGAATGCTTTTTATGTCATTTTTATTCGATCTAGTGTGATGGATATGCTGTCTAGTAGAGGATTCATTATTTTTTTAATATCTTCAATAAGCAGCACTATAAGAGCCAATATATGGGGAGGAAGGTTAAATTCTAAAAAAAATCTTTGAAATTGGCTTCCAGTTGGTCCAAGAGATTTGAATTTCTATTTTTTTTTCTTAAATGATTGAATGAATGCAAATCATGGTGCAACTAGGTAGTGGCGTTCAATGCGTAGAACAACAAAATAAAATAGATGTAATATAGTAAAAAAACATGGTTTTTACGGGTCGATTCTGCTTAGTTTCATAAAAAATACTTTGTAAAAGGTGATGTTAAAACTCTCGAAAGCCGACAGGTACATGACAGGGCTGGTTGAAGAAGCACTTTGAAAAAAATCTTTACGTTAACACTTTTAAAATAAGAAGAGCTGTTTCAAAATAAATTTACGTATCGCATACCATGCCTTCTAATGAACCTTTGTTACATATAAAAAACCTAATTTTTATAGTTGAAGGTGTCAGTTGATGATGATTAATGCAGTCCACCGGCCGAGTGGAGTGAACGCCCTAACAGGCAAACATGAGCCGCGGTTCGATAACCACCTACGTGGACCGATACTGCCGGTTATTGGCCGAACAAATAATACCAAATTAATTACTCGGGGGACATAATCAATTATAATTGTAAACAGGTGGGGCCACCCTACTCGAATGGCTCGATGATCGCGTTCGATGTAAAGTGATGTTGCCAAAATGTAACGCTGCAACGATGAAAGCAAACAATACGTTATAACAATGGACAATTAATCAACATGTTCTGAATTATAAATTAGTGTGTGGAATATAAAGTAATAGTTACTTATCTAAGTTTCAACCTACCTCTTTTATGTTTCATAAAGAAAAATATTCCCCTTTTGGAAAATCTGAAGTTGATTCATTATACCATTTTCCTTTTATTTCTTTTTTTTTTCAATGAATGCCTGAAAGGGATAATTAGATGATTCGTATAACGATAATATTTTTCTACAATGCTTGATTCTTACTTCAAACTATGGACTAAACAAACTATTATGTCAACTTACAGCTAACAGGTTGCTTCCATCGTTTCTTCATCATCATTGCAAAATAATATGTACAATGCATTTGACCAATGAACGTGATGCTGCGTCAAATCGAACACGTATTGTTTTGTTTATTTTCTGAACGTGCAGAAAACATACAGGGCCATAACTGGGAGGTTACTCGAGATTAACACTGTTTATTATTTATTAGAGAAATTTAGACAGATACAGTTTGCACGCTGAGGACATAATTGGGGATACGTGCTGTGAACAGTTAAAACTGGTAAATGTATGTATATTTTAATACTAACTAGCTGACCGAGTGAATGAAGTTGAATTAAAATCAGTCAATTTTTATTAATTTTAAAAATTACACAATGAAGCAATTATCGATGTTCTATTTTTGTCAGTATCGGAGATGGCGTTGTGTACGGATTTATATTTTTTGTGATGTTCTTACTTTTCAGCTTACTTACGGGAATTACGTTTCATTTTCTTTATACGTGTGAGAATTATTAGAATTTTTGTATTTTTCCTTTGGAGGTAAACACGGCAAAAGACCCCAAAAACAAATATCGAAAATACTTTCGGCCGTGAAAATCTAAAAAACATATCCGATGTCATTGCTTTTTATGTGTTAGGTAACTACTAATGTGTGTAGATAAATGTGTTAAATATTATATGTAAACAGTTTCTTCAAAATTTGTCATAATTGTCAAATAATTTTTTTCATTTTCACATGTATGGCTTACTTTGACAATACTGCCTTGGTAAGTAAAAACACAGTACCTTTTCGAAACTCTCAAGGAAAACACTATGTTCTTACTTAATACGGCCGACGTGATCATAATGTTTAAATACAGGTTTTATAGATTAGGTGATGTTATTACCCATATCAAATTAATTAGGTCACCTGTTTGAAATGTGGATAAAGCAACCAACCTGATTGTAGGTGAAAAATTCCAATAATCGCCTTTAAATATAAAGTCCCAATCACTTAGAAAAAAGAGGTCAACCCAATTAGTTCAATCGCATGACTCCATCCACTCGGCAGGGCCATGTTGATAAAGTGCCATTTCGTGGCTGTTTTGAGAATCATTTCATAATATGAAACACTCAGCTCCTTTGAAACTGGCTTCTCTTTCATCTACTCGCTTAAATAATAAAACTCATGAAGCAGAATGTTGCCGTACTCTCAGCTAAGGGATGAAATAAATCCCAGACATCGAATTCTTAAAAGTCAATAAAGCATAAAAAAAACAAGCATAATAACGGAGGTCGAATTTTAAAGTACCTAAACAGCTACAAATTAACCTCGCCAATCTTCTGCCTAATTCTCGCCACCTTGGTTGCCAATCAAACTGAATGACAGTTAAATTTAACTTAAGCCCAATTACCATGTCACCAACGTGGCAAAGCATCATTTTCGCTCACTTAAGGATATTTATTGTATATCATAGGTAGTATCGATTAACCTCCGCTACGTGAAGCTTTTTGAAATACGAGGGTAGGCTGAAAAGAAATTCACACATGCTTCTACAGCGCGAACAAAATGACCTTTAGAAGTGCGCCAGGTAGAATATGGAAGTTACATTCTTCCACTACACGTACGTGTAAGTTTGAGGTCGTTGAATTCATCAAGTATATTTGGAAAAGCGGAAGTATGGAAACGTGTTTTAGTGTTTTGTTAGCGCAAGGTAAACAGCGAGCTGTTATCGAATTTTTAACTACTGAAAATGTGACTCCTACTGAGATTCATTGTCATTTAAAGGAAGTTTATGGTGACAATGCTATTTCAAAGATCTGCTGTAAATCAATGGGTAGATAATAAAATGTCATGATTGTTAGCCTGAAAAAACCAATAATTGTTGATGAAACACTCAGCGGATGTCCGATCATTGATACAGATGATACACAATCTAAACTAGTCCAGAATTTGATTAAGAAAAATGAACGGCGAATCACTCAAAAGCTTTTCAAAAACCATTTTGGAATATCCAAGAAACGAGTCGTCTTCATTTTACGGTATCCTAATTGAATAATTAGGATAGCGTAAAATCTGTGGAGGAGGGGTACCACTACTCAAGAGGTAGGTTTTCCTCTACTCAAGAGACATCTCAAGGGTAATCATTAAAGCACCCGACGATGAGGTCAAGGCAAATATTAAGCCCTGGATTCGAGAAATGTCGAAGAATTTTTCAGTTACGTAATGTAAAAACCTGTTACACGTTGGGAGAAATGCGTTATTCTTAAAGGTGACTAAGTTGAAAAATAATTGTATGATTTTGAAGCTTAAGAATTGCACTTCCATGTACTTTTTTGCCCGATCTTGCAATTTGTTTTTGTTCGTGTTTTACAAGAATTACTTTTCAGCCTACCCTAGTGTGTTGTTGTCAGAACGACGTATATTTTATGGTTAAGAAACCCAACTTTAATTAAATTTTTGACCAATTTCTGTTAAAACAGCAAACAACATAAATTATAAAATAGGTTTTCACAATGCATGGATACAACTTTTTACACAAATTTAACGCTAACATAATTTTACTGTTCCAGTTAAGTATTGAAATTATACGTTTTTGTTAATTTAATGTTGGCTCCACTTAGAAAACCCTGAAAAAAACTTCACTAACTCATAAACGAAGAGAGAAAGAAAATGTGCGCGCGCACTGCTCTCTCTTGCTCCTACAGTGTGATACAGACAATAGGCCAGCACTGTGACTTACTATGAGAGAAAGAGAGAAAGAAAATGTGCGCTTGCACATCTCTCTCTCTTGCCCCAACAGTAATATACGAAACGTAACTCTCTCTTTCTATCTTCACTAACTTTTACCTCCCTCTCAACTTCCGTTCGCCTCTCCCGATCACACTTTTCGTAACGCTCTCGTCACGCATTCACCAGCTTACTCCTCTAGTCAAGCGTGCGTAAAGAAGTTTTACTTCAAAAATACCTCAGGACCTATTTCATCTTTGGAAATGCTATGTAGAGGATCTTTATAGCCATAGGAAGGATAGGAAATCCTCGGAAGGAAAAGGCGTGAGAGCTTGTTGAAATCTGGGTGTCAATATGTCTCGGAGTGACGGTCGTATGATTTCATTCCTCCCACTGCGGTGTAAGGCGATGGGTTGAGAGAGTCTGGCAGGAGAGTTCTAGATAAAGTCTCCCTCAACCGGTATCTCTTGATCTTGCCCGCCACGCAGTTGGCGGGTAGCCAAGATCTAGAAAAACATCACCACAAGAACCCGGGCATCCCTGCTAAGTCACCAAAAGTAGCGAACCACTTGGCGTGATGTATATCAGGAGTGTTGGTTATCCAATAAATGATTCCCATATACAATATATGTCACAAACACTTTAAGATTACAATAAAAAATTTAATCAGGGTCAACGCCAAAACGCCATGTCCAGAAAACTGTTTCCAATAAAAAAACCTCTCGGCCATGATAAGCAAAAGTTACACTAAGAATTATGTGATGTTTCTAAGTTGTCGATCTCTGTATCGATGTTTCTAAGACATCGACATTTTTGCTACTTCGCTCCCCTAATGTTGCCACACGTTAAATGCGGGGGCTGAAACGTCACTAGAGTGTGTCAAGGTGTTGTTTTCAGCGAAAATGGAGCATTAAAACGGCCTATAATTTATGAGATTCGAAAACGAGCATTTTCATGCGGAATTTTCATCTTGATGAACGCGATAAACAACGAATATTATCTTCCTTACAAATTATTATTCCATAACGGTTTGTATTAAGATCAGATTTGATTAATTTGAATCTTTTCACCCCAAAAGATTATTCCACACTTCGTTGATTCCGTTCTTAATTTATGTATTTACATTCTGAGAATTTTAGCTTATTTTATGCAATGATTTTATGTTGATTCTCACATGTATATATTTTGGACAAGCAAAACAAGTTTATACTTTATAAAATTTCACTAAATATAATATTTTGGTAGGTAGTACCTACTGTTGTGTTCAGTATTTTTAATGCACACAAACAGGTTCTCCAACACACCATGGAAGGAGATTACTTTTGGGAATAATGGAGTTCTTTGATGATTATCTGTATTTAATAAATACTTCGCGTATTACAATGTTGCGACTGCGAATAGTCAGCCTCACTAGAGGCTAGCTGAATTGGATCTGAATTGCAAAAGCTGCTCTAGACTGCCCGTGGTCCTTGACTACCCTGGTGTCCAAACTCCGAACTACACTACCTGCCATCTAGCAGCCTTTCGGGACAGCTCATGTCACTGCCCTCTATGTGACAAGCTTGGAAGCTTTTAGATATATCACACCTACCTACTAGGTACCTACTGATCATCTAAAACTCATTTTTTTATTATTTTTTCCCCCTTACTCCACTGTCTCCAGGTAATTTATATATTTTTTTGCTATTTACTGAAGACACCTACATATGTAGGTATAACAATAATAATAATGTATCTTTATTGAACAAATATTTAAGGATTTATAACTACAAAAAAAGTACATCTTACAATAGTTTAAAAGTTGCACAAGTACAAAAGTTAATAAAAGAAAAAAAATATATACATATATACGTAGTTACTTAAATAATAGAGATTTATAATTATAAATTTTGATTTCTCGTAACCTGCCTCACTAGGCTAGCCTGTGTTGAGGCAGTAATTTTACATCAATTTATAATCATGAGGTTGACCTGTTATATTTATGGTGACATATTTAGTTTTCTCCGTGTTCAATGTGAGCGTATTTGTATCTAACCACTTTTTTAAAATGTTTATATCCGTTTCAGCTTTTTTGTATACAGCTAGACAAGTATCAGCATCAAACAGTAAAACAGTGTCATCGGCAAAACTAACTTTTTTCCCTGAATATTAATGTCACATAACTCGTTGATATATCAAAGTAACAAGGACGGTCCTAATATGCTACCTTGTGGTATGCCATAGTTAGTTGAGCACTGGTTGCTAAGTATGTTCATTATTTTAACTTGTTGCATGCGTTTATCAAGGTAGCTATTAAAAAAATTAAGTTCGTTGCCTGTAATACCGATTATTTCAAGTTTTTTTTATTAATTTAATCTCTCGGAGCATCGCCTTGGTGGGAGGGATGGATTCATACGTCCGTCATTCCTGGACCACTGACCCCTAGATTCCTACCCACCCCCTTTACATTTTTTTACATGAGCTCCACACAGGAGGCCCTGAGGAAAATAATTTTCCTCAAGGCCTATGTCATCTTTGGGTATGCTGTGTGGAGGGTTTTTTAAGGAAAGTAAGGAGAGGAGAGTTTTGGGAAGGAAAATGGTTTAAGGGGTGGGTAGGAATCTGGGGTCCAGTATGTCCTGGTCATCCGCCTTTAAGACCTAGACTCCTAGACAAACCTCACCCCATGAACCCGGGCACCCCTGCTAAATCACCAAACGTAGCGCACCACTTGGGGTGACCTATGGCAGAGGTGTTGGTTATCCATTAAAGGTTCCCGGGGCGGTGGTACCTATTCTTGCCTCCCAAAATGAACATACCCTTTTTCTTCCCAGAACTTCCCTTTCCTGAGAAGACCCTCCACACGGCATCCCAATTATTTTCCTCAGGACCTCCTGCGTGGAGCTAATGTAAAAAAACTCTATTGTTTGCTGTTAGGTATAGTGCCATTATGGATAAATTAAATTACAAATATCCCGTGCACGCGAATGAGACTAAAACTATTTGACTTGTTTTATGTAAATGCCCCATAGATGATTTTAGAAATGCTGTATTGACATATTTTCAGATGTTTTTAAACTGTTTACACCCCCCCCCCCTCCCCCCTTCTCCACCGAATATAACTCGTGTAAGAGAGAGAAAGTAGGTAGTCGATGTAAGAATTGAACTCGATCCGTCCGATTGCTAACCAAGCATCCTTATTATTCATTCATAGGCCACATCAGTTAGGGAGAGGGGAAACGTCAAATAAAATGATTAATTTCATTTAAAAAATATTTTATCAGCTTTCTAATAAGTAAGGTTAACAACTTGCAGTTAACATCGTGCAGCATGTCCTTTCTATTTTCGTCCTTTGATTTGCAATTCCAATACTCACTCCCGTATCACATACCTATATAAAAAAATATAGCATACTGGCTTCGTTAAAGAATCCAATATGTTTACAGTGAATAAAAACAGTTATTAAAACTCTAAACTCTGCAGTAAACTAAGGCCAGATATAAAATTTCCGTAGCGCTCTCGAAATATTGCCTAAATAATTAATATTCTTATCATAACAAAAACATTGTGATGGGCACATAATGTTAACGTATCATAAAGTAAAGAAAAACATTGGCTTTTTAATAATCCCATTTAGAACTTTCCCTTTTTACAGTAATAAATCGTTTTAAAGCTAGCTCATGAAAGCATTTTTCATTGTGATTTTTAACCGAAAGACTAACAAATTAATATGGCCAAAAACCGTATCCTGTTACAAAAATATTATCTTTCTCGACGGTTACGCTCTTCACTGCGAGAGCGGGGATTAGGGGAGCCAAAACATCGATGTTGGGATAACAACATCCAACTTTTTATAAAACTAGATGTTTTTAAGAAATCTTTTTTTTACTTCTGATTTTGTTGCAAGAAACAAACACAAACACTAAAAATAACCCTAAACACAAACACAAACTCTAAAAATAACCCTATTTACATATTTTTAAGCCCTTCTTCGATAGGGATACGCAAGAATCCGACATTTTTGTTGTGAACTCAAGTTGCAAACAACTTGTCGTACGCAGTATGCACCAACAGGTCGCTACTGAAATCACGAGACCCACATTGCTACCAATCATTTTTGAATTCTCAAAACGTCAAAACTAGAGTGCTTTCATAATCTCATTCGCAACCAAACGGTTGTTGTATTTGTTCTTTTTATATGGTATCAATATTTGTGTACTGTTGTGTACATTGAGTTAAAAAGCACGCGTTGTTTCAAAATATCTGACACAAGTGTCGCCATAAAGTCTCGACGACGTGCGGTGCGTCAACCGTGGGAGACTGGCGTCACCGACGTGTTTAAAATATGTCGGTAACATGTGCCTGTGTGCCAACACTGCCAACCGTGTGCGGTAGTCGTCAAGATACTTGAATCGTCGTGTCTCGGGTAATTGCGTATCCCTGTAGAAGAAGAGCTTTGGTTTGTCTATTAACGCACAGTAAACATTATCAATACATTGATTAGCTTATGTTACCAAAAAACTGATTATGCTAACTCCTATGCAATACTTTTACGTAATATTAATTAATATGACGATTTAGGGATTAAGTGTGAGTTTTACAGTTTAAAAACAAGGTTATTATGAGAGTTAACCTTACTGGAAATGTGATATTTGCATTATATCTATGGTTATGTAAATAAACAAAATAAACTTGGTTATTACAAGAAGTTCTGAAAATTGTAAATCTGTTTAATCTGCGTACAGTTTGTTATAAGGCTTTTTTTATGTTTTTATTTTTGCTTTTAGTTGAGATTACCCAGCCACGCGATAACAGAGTGCATAGTTCATTTAATTTTCGAGAGGAATCAAGTAGCGGTCATGATATTTTGACCGCTGGCAGCAGGCTTCAGACTTTGATTAAATAAATCAAAAAATCGCATTTTTATTCAGCAAGGCTCAACAACATCAAAAGTCAATATATGATAGCTTTAGGTACTACCATCAAAGGAAAAAACGAGGCGTATATTCAAATGCTGCCAAGCGACTCTAGTGTTTATATTGCAGGTCTACAAATATTATTTCTTTATACATTTTGTATAAGTCAGGCGAATTTTAGAATTTGGGCTTAAATAATTTTGTAAAATTTTTAATAGGTCAATGATATCCAATCAAGAAACAATAAAATCGATGATTCGTCTATTTTTACATATTTCTTCACTTGCACTAATTCAATAAAGGTAATACTAATTGTTGTTATAAGTACCTACTTAAACCAGACATATCAATGCTGTATTGTGTGATAAGTACCTAAACTGACTTTGTTAAGAATGATCAAGATTATATTATACATTTATTAAGTAATAAGTACCTAAGCTGGACAGATGTAAGCTGTATTATGTGGGTTTTTTGAGAACATTCTGCATGATATTATTGAATTTATCACGCAGAAAAGTAATATAGTGACACAAGTTGAAGTCCCCATCGTTACCTGGGCTTCACACAGAGCTTTGATAGAGAAAGTAATTTCATCAAGAAGCATCAACATTCGGTTCTAAGGAGTATGAAACGGTGTTTTTGTTATGTACGCATTAAAATCAGATATAATAAGATCATGTCATTAATGATCTCCCTTTTGTTTTTAAGGTGAAGCTTGAAAAATTTCATAAACCTCGGAATAAAACTTGTACACAAATCTAATCCACGGCACCCGCCCACCAGCCTGCATGCACGCCCGCCCGCCAAAACCTCTCCTACAAAGACACTCTCCTTTATATATTAGAGAAGATTATATAGAATCTAGCTTTACGCAGAGTTGGTCCAAATAAGATCTTAACACCTTTTTTTAAAATAAAACACTAAATCTGTGTGAAAATCAAATCCAATCCGCTGTCCGGTGACTCTCAACTTATATAATAAGTAGATTATTAAAACCTTCCAAGAAATTTGTAATAAAATATCTGAAAAACGTTACTGTATTACGAGTTTTTTATATGTATGTAGAATATTTCAATGAATTCCTAAGGGTTCATATTAATTTACACACACAATATATTTAGATAGTATTATCAATGTTTACGTCGACAAAATACATCCCTGCTCCGGATTCGCTGGTGGCTCCAATTTCCGTAATATTTCACGGTAGACGCCAGGGAATGAGAGGAAAATAATTTTTCATTAATTAAACACTATAAGATGAGGCAAGTAGCTTTAAGACCAAACTCCACTGTTTTGTCCAAATATCCGTTTTAATTAAGTCAATGTAACGGATACGATGAACCTTTTTTCTATTTGCTGTAACGGCTGAGTTATAAGTGGAATATTTTATAAATATATTTGAATGTATTTAACGGTTTTTGTTGTTTTTACGTAAAATACAAAGTTCCGTAATATGTGGCAACTTTAGAATCAGGTGACAACTTTGATCATAGCGGATATCTGAAATAATTCGCAATACGACCCAGAAAGTACTTTTTATTGGCAAAGTGAATATAATGACGCTTCGAAAATAAGTGTCAAATTAGTTGGTTTCTATTCATATTCATAGTCCTTTGAATTTTGAAGCAACATTTTATACATTTCTCAAAGATTATACAAAAGCTGTGTCATTTATATTGTAAAGTTTACCATTGTATATAAACATATACAAAGTAACTACTTGAATACTCGAACTCGTATTTTTAACATTTTTTGGGAAGCTTATAAAAATCATGATAGGTATATCAAAGTTGCCCAACTCCGAAAGACGACTTATTTATTATTCTTTTTTTGTTTCATACAAAAACAAACAATTTGTACATTTCTTAACATTTTTTGTTATGTGCCTATGTCATGGCGGGTGAAGTTTGCAGTTTTTTAAATAATAGATATGTTAGATAAAAATAATTATAAAATTACACAATTTAGAATAAATTATTACTAGATCAGCATGTTTTTATAATATTCCAAAAAATTGTCCAACAAAAATGTTTTTTTTTTATGTTATTTATTTTCAATGTTGAAAATTAGTTAAAGTCACCCATTTTTCTTATGAGCGTTAAAATGGAATGGGATTATTAGACTTTCTGAAATACTACCATCAGCCATCATCTTTATATACATGGTAGATTGAAGGTCTCCTAACTCTAGTTTATTATAATTTGCATTATTGAGGTAGGTATTCAAAGCATTTTGACGTTATTTGCATATTTACTTCATGCAATGAAACCTCAGGACCTGTGTAGACCGGCAATGTGTATAGAGGGTATGTTTAAGAAAAGAAAGTATAAGAATTTAGGCTTTGAAATAGAATCATGTGTGATAAGAATTGGGTGGGGTCGAATAGTTCAACGAAGCACCTTCCATTTAAATACCAGTAAAACCGACACAGCATTCTTTCCTTAGGTTTATGTTTTCAGCTACCGGAATTTATTGTATAGGATGTTACGGGAAGAACACGACTTATTTTAGCCAATGATTTCTGACATTATTTGCAATAAAAAATGTAAATGAACGATGGTCTCCGGTGACTTTTTTTTTTAATGTTTTTTTTTCAATATTTTGCTTCAAACCTAAAAAAGAAAAACTCTTCCACATAATAATTATAAAAACGTTTATTCATCGATAAATTTTTTTTTACAATGTACATTTTTTTTTTTATCATTGATGAAAATTAATTATTATTTTTTTTTATTATTGATGAAAAAGCTGCTCAGCTACATATCAGGATTTCTCCTGGAAAGCAGCTAGTTTTCAGCAGCATGCCATCACTGATCAATCAGTCGAGTAACCAAACAACCATCACTTGATCCTAACTGTCCAATACCTACAGATTTATCGTGTTTGAAGTTGAAAAGAAAAAAACATCTTTTTTATTATAATCTATCAAAAATGTCACTTTTTGCTCCAAATAATGTCAGGAATCGCTGGTTAAAGGAAGACAAGTAAGTCCCTTTATACCCTGTGTAATACGAGCCTCTTTAAGGGCCGCATTAATAAATTACTACCTTCAGACTACTCCTTTGCCTCACAGATACTGTCCAACTCTTTATTGTATGTCCCCAGTTAACTGACATTGTTCTCCTGTCCTTACACCGTACAGACACGGAAGTATAATTTTAAAAAATTAAACAATAGAATTTCGTCTATTAAGAGAAGTAAACGAGTTTTTTTTAATATCATGTATATTATCGAGGCTTCTGACTCGCACAATATTGTCATTTTTGCCTCATCTGTTTTATAATATTATCATTATAATCTCTCATGATCTTTAAAAGGTACTAGGTCCTTTTATATTCATTTTGTATAAAAATTCACTTTAAAATATTTTCCAGTTTAAAAGATCCAATAAATTTCATTATTCTCGATATGGCATGAAACTCGGTTGAGGCTATAAAATTCTGAACTTCCGATGAGTTAGAGGTCATCAGTATTGTCACTCTCTGTCGTTCATATTTAATGCACTTTGATAATGTGTGTTCGACATGTTCAATTTGTTCACATATCGAGCACATTGGAGAATCAGAGAGGCCTATCAAACACAATATTCTTTCCATTAGTGCATATCCAAATCTTAATCTAAAAATGATTCTCATTTCCGATCTTTTCAGATTAATCTCAGTGAACCATGTTCTTTAAAACGGTTCGTATTGGAGCTTTCTGTACCATATTCCCTTATGGGTAGACAACATTTCAAAATAAATGATTATTCCACATATTATTACATAATATGTAATTTATTTTTAGGCGGTAATCTTCAGCGTAAGTAAATGAGGTTTTTTCCTTGTATCTGTTGTTTTAACAAACAGAGTTGGCCACGGAGCTGGTAAGTATTCGTGATTTGTACACCTGCGGAAGTATACCTTCACACTCATCTCGATTCCATGATTTGCATCGCCACATGTTTCCGCCTTAATATATACAGGTGTTTAATAATGTATCAAAAAAACTCATTCTTCGTTTCTCGACCCAAGGTTACCCTTAGCCAGCGCGGGGGGTGGCGCGGCAGGCTCTATAGTGACAAACGCTAGGGTGGATTCGGAGTAAAGTGGAAAATGGTGTAAGGAAATCGAATGGGAAACCGATCATTTGAAGTAGCAGACACCCCTACTCATATTAAATGTACCGCAGCCGTATCTCTCATGTATTGTCGAACTGAATTTACATTTTAAGTGGTTGAAGGGGGTGCCTTTGATCCTTTCTAATAAATGATACGGGTTTTCAGGAATAACAGAAACCTTTTGTTTTTATGAGACATCTGTGTGCAACAATAAAAGTTGAATTCCATCAAAATCTTTGTGTCAGGTGTTGTGACAGAGGCCATACGATGAAATACGCAGTGACTTATTTCAAAAGGCACATTAAACATGAAATGACTACAAAAGTAGTTAATTTGGGGGGCGGGTATGGGTGCCGCCGCCCCAGGAACAATTTATTGGATATCCAACACCTATGCCAAAGGTCACCCCAAGTGATTCGCTACGTTTGGTTACTTAGAAGGGGTGCCTGGGTTTATAAGTTGAGGTTTGTCCACATCTTGGCGGCGGTTGCGTCTGCCCACCTGCTGCGTGAAGGGTCGGATTGAGAGAGACCGGTTGAGACCCATCGTCTTGCTCCGGGATGGACTCATACGTCCGTCACTCTTCGACACATTGACCCCCAGATTCCTACCCACCCCTGATACCTTTTTCCTTCCCAGAACATCCTATCCTCCTAAAAAGACCATCTACACAGCATCTCCATAGGTAGAATCATCTGACTCAGGGCCTCAATGTAAAAAAAAATCACCTAATTACCTTTTGATTCCTAGGCCCTAGAAAGGTCTATGAATTTGATTAACTGCAGGAAACTATTGAATCTACGTCACATTTGTGGTGGATTCTGTGGTAAAAAAATTGTTTTAAGCATTTGTTTTCGAGAAATTCTAATTTGAATTTTGGTTCTATTCGAAATATTCGGTCGTAACATGGTCACTTTTAAAATACTTCGAAGCGTGGACACGGGTCCCACAGTTTATTTACCCTAAAGTTTCCGAAAATTAAAAAAAAGGTATAATAAAAGATGTGGATTTCCCGCTGATACTAATAGTTTCCAGACACCGTGTGTTATGGAAATTTTCACCAGAAGTAAGGGGAAATTGACCCTACTTCGGGCACACCAGACCAGCCCACAATCTTTCCACGACACACTTGTATCGTTTTATGTCTTCATTGAATACACCCAAGTAGAAAAACGTTTAAAAACAGTAGCTAGTAGCAAAATCATAGAGCAAGAGAAAAAAAACCAAAATGTCAAAATAAAATGAGTTTTATTTAAAACATTTTATTTCTTCTCTTCTTCTTCTTCTTCGATGGCGCTACAGCCCATATCGAGCCTTGGCCTCCTGCAACAGTCGCCTCCAACTCCTCCTGTCCTCAGCGGCTGACTTCCAGTTTGGTACCTGGAGAAGCTGTGCTGCATCCCCTCTTACCTCGTCTTCCCACCTCAGTCTGGGTCTTCCCACTTTTCTCTTTCCACCAGGGTGTCCAGTCAAAATTCTTTTTGGGACGCGTGTATCCGGCATTCTCTGTACATGCCCAGCCCATCTCAGCCTGAGGAGTCTCATATGTGCTGAGATGCTAGGGGCCTTATATATGTCATACAATTCTGTATTGTGCCGGATGCGCCACTGTTCGCCCTCTTTCACGGGTCCACATATTCTTCTCAGCACTTTTCTTTCAAAAGTATCCAGCATTTCAGCCATCTTTGCCGTCAGTGTCAGCGCCTCACATCCATATGCCAATACCGTTCTCACAATGGTCTTATATATGGTTATTTTGGTTTTTCTGTGGACACTACGTGACTTAAACACTGGCAGCAAAGAAAAGTATGTTTTGTTGGCTGCTGTGATTCTCCTTCTGATTTCTGCTGGGTCCTCATTGTTCTCTGTTAGACTGGAGCCCAGGTAGGTGAATTGATCGACCACTTCGTATGAGTAGTTGTCTTTAAATTGTGCACTACTTCTTCTTCTGTGTGAAGGGTTCCTGCTCTGTACCATCATTTTCGTTTTATCAACATTAACCCGCAGTCCTACTTCTCGTGCCGCTGTTTCTAAAGGGTCGAAGACCTCCTTAATGGCTGAGATTGATCTTCCGATAATGTTGATGTCATCCGCATATCCGACAACTTGACTGCTCTTGAAACAAATATTGGAGCCAGTGTCTATTAGCGTTTTTCTTATTACATATTCGAGCACAATGTTGAAGAGAGTGGGAGCCAGACCATCCCCCTGTTTTAGTCCCTGCGATACCGTGAATTCTTCCGACAGTTCTCCGTCTATTTTGACCTGACATCTTGAGTCTGACATTGTGGCCTTGATGAGCCTAACCAATTTAGGTGGGATCTGGAATTGAAGTAGTATGTCATATAGACACTCCCGATCTATGCTATCATATGCTTGCTTGAAATCTATGAATAGTTGATGTACATCTATATCAAACTCCCAGCACTTTGCCAAGATCTGTCTGACGGTGAACAATTGGTCTGTTGTGGATCTACCTGTGCGGAAGCCTGCTTGATACTCTCCCAGCAGGTTTTCTGCATACTTATCAATTCTTTGTTTCAGTATCATGGTGTAGATTTTATATGCTGTGCATAGAAGTGAAATGCCTCTATGATTTTCGCATTTTAATTTGTCACCTTTTTTGTGAATTGGGCATATTATGCTTATTTGCCATTCCTCTGGGATTTTTTCCAATTTCCATATTTTTGTTATTAAACTAAGTAGCAGATTTTTCAGGTGCTCATTTCCATATTTGAACAACTCTGCCGGCAGGTTGTCTTTCCCAGGTGATTTGTTGTTTTTAAGTTAACATTTTATTTACCCTGCTGTATTTGAAGCCGTTAGACGAATAAAAAATAACATATTTAATAAATTAATATTCATGGAGGTAGGCAAATAATTTAAAAATTAAAGGAGACTTATTTCATCTTAAACTCGTCCTTGTGCTTTTTTCATAAAATTATAATAAGAGTTGAATGTCGTAAGGGTCAAACGAGATTATTATTTTATTTATTCCGTTAAAGTCAAATTTTATTTTATTTATTTTGCAGAAACAAACAGTAGGTACATAATTACATGTTAGAAAGTAGTTACAAGTTGTAGAATTAATACAATAATTGGTACCAATGACATGTCGCTGTTATATAATATATGTTTTTATGTGACAAATTATAAATTTTACCTATATTAAATTAGTTAATTATTGAGGGAGAGGGGTGTGTGTGTGTGTGTATGAATATGTATGTATGTATGTAAGTATGCTCATTAAACAATTTATATGATTGATATGATGCTCTTTATTTCAATTTGAAATAATTTCACAATATGCATCACATTTTTAAAAAAAAAAATTCGGTTTAGGCAAATATATAAGACATTCTGTATTTTTTTAATCGTATTTTTGAAACCCTGGCGATTTTTTGAAAATTTCAATCCGAAAAATCAGACCATTTTTTATAAACCGGAAAGACGGGACATAATTTTATGGGTGCGAAAAAACGATAATTACATAGCCGAAAATCATTTTAAAAAAAGAACATTTTCCACACGAATAGCAAATAATTGTACGGGGTTCTCTTCGTAACATCTGTAAAAACACCGCCATCTTTATCAAAAAATCAAACCAAAGGATAAGTTCGCATAGAAATCTAGAAAACGTTAAACGAAAATTCAAAAATTGGCCGGAAATCAAAGTGTTGCCATAAAAAAAAATTACCAGGTGGAATTTTACAAATTTAAGGGAACATAATCGGAGACGGGATATTTTCACGTAGTGACGTCACGAGCTCAAATAATGGATTTATTTATTTAAAAAAAAAAAACTATACATTTCTAAAAATTTTTACTAACATTTTCGTAATCTTAGTAAAAAAATCTATTCACACGATTTTTTCCAAGTCGTTATGAAATCCATGCAAGTGGCCTATTAAGTCCAGATTCCAACCCCAGATTATATGTATCTCAAGATAATGTGTATGCAGTAGGCATATTGTTTTTAAGCTAGCATGTTTAAATGTATTTGTGCACACCGATAGCACCTATTGACAATTGGTTCAATACAGTTTGGAACAGTCTCTCGTACCCCGCAATAGTCCAGCGATACAGCGTAGCACTACAAAAGCAAGAATCTCTAGTGATTGTACTGTGCATACAAATATACACAATATAACAAACAATTCGAAATATTATGTCACTACCTCAGCTAAAAAATATATATTATGCACTCTGTCAAAGTATTCTAATGTATGGCATTTCAGTATGGGGAGCAGCAGCAGAGACTCACCTCAAATCACTTAAAATTAATCAGAAAACAATAATCAGAATTATGTTTAGAAAGCCTTATCAACATCCGACAGAACAGCTAATGATCAACAATAACCTATTAGACATAAATAAACTATACATAAAGAAGATCATCTACAAAAACTGCATAAAAATATCACCACACTTCATAACTCACTCGCAAAACACAAGAGCAAACACACACAATCAATTACAAGTACCACATATCAAATCAAATTTTGCAAAAAAACATGAATCTTACTTGGCACCATATATATTCAATAAGTTTGTAGCCCAAACAAAGACCTACGTCGCATCTAATAATTTGAATTGGGTTTTCAAAAGATTTTTAAACTGGTTGAATGTCAAAGAAAGAAGAGAGATAAGTAATATTCTTAATATCTAATATTATATATTTTCTTTTATTCTACTCTGTTTTTAAATTCTGATATCCTCTTATTTTATTATTATTATTTTTACTATAATATATATATTTCTTTTTTTATTTTATTTTTACCACTTACTTGTTTTTATGTAATTAAAAATTGTTAGTTACCAGCCTCAGAACAGACTCTGTCTAGTGAGGAGGGTAAGGAAAAAAAACTGATGTACATAATTAATTATAAATAAACGCCCGGGTTGCCGGCACTGAAATTGAAAAAAAAAAATTGAAATAAATTATACTGTGTATACATATATACAAAATATAAATCATATTCATCGCCTGAAAGAAGATCATTAAAGATTCACAGTATTCACACTTACATTTTATTCAGTTATTATATTCGAACTCTGATCAAGTTAGTACTTGGAAGGCAACTATACTCACTAGCAAATCAATGAAGAACGGTGGTTCAAATGAATTATCAATTTGGGAGGCGAGTATGGGTACAGCTGCCCAGGGAACCATTTATTGGATAACCAAAATCCCAGCCATAGGTTACACCAAGTGGTTCCCTACCTTTTGAGACATAGCGGGGTGGCTCAGATTAATGGAGGAAGGTTTGTCTAGGCCTTGGCGGCGAATTTGTTTGCCCACCTACTGCGTGGCGGGCCGGATCAGGTAGACTGATTGAGGAAGACTTTTTGAACTCTGCCGTAACACTGCCTTGCACTGCAGTACGAGGGACAGATTCATATACCTATCCATCACTCCTGGACACATTGACCCCCAGATTCCTACCCACCCCTCATAACGGCGGATCTATTTAACTGCATGGAAGCTAAGTACAATAAGGCTATTCTATCAAATATTTTCAATCAATTTGATTTTAATTTTATTTATACTATAGTATTGTATTTTATTGTAGCTCTTTGTGTCATTTCTCAACCAAATGCCACAATTAACTGATATACTCTTTTTTTATTATTTCTTACGTACAACTAAGAATTTGTAAAATTTAATCTGTATTTATGGTATATTTATACCGGTAATATAAATAAATAACTTTTTCCTTCTCAGAGCTTTCTCTCCTGCCTTTGTCCACAAATTCCTCCTTCAAAGCATTTCCAAATATGACACAGTCCCTGAAGGAATTATTTTCTTCAAGGCCTCCTATACAGAACTAATGTTACGTAGGCACATACTACCGAAATTGTGTTGTTTAATAATTATTATTGCAATTAACTAAAAATTGTTGTAAACGGATTTTTTAAAGGCATTCTTAAAATTGAGATCTCAACTCAAACCTCCAGGCACGGGACATAATATAAAATATAGATACGATTATAATCCATCCATAATATTATTACGAATAAATTAATATGCCTGAGGCAATTGAATAGATTGGTAACATTCGTCGAATTTCCAATCTTCTGGGAGTAAGAAGAAAAATTACAAAAAATACATTTCACTTCTATAATGAAACGGATAATATCAAGATTCTGAAAGCTGGGATAATATGATTTCTAAAAATATCACAATGATATCAGAAAATTTAATATATTATTGGCGGAAAGGAATTGAACAGGTGTTCCTGAAGGCAATATTTCGGTTGTCCAAGATCGAGGATCCATTTATACAATTCTGCCGAATCCCTCGTAGGTTTGACGGATTGTCTATTAAAAATTATGTCGTATTTTCCGGGGGACTGAAATGGATCCGTCACTTGCAGTTGGGAAAATAGAAAGAGACAAATGACAAGTCATCCCAGAAGCGGACGAGCGTCACGTATGCTTGATGGATGTTTCTGTCAAAAGGTTTTGTGTATAACAAAAAATCAGAATGTTACATTTCTTATTCGTTCAGGACCACTTATCTATTGGACTGAAAGGTGGTTTGAAGGGAATAAAATTTAACTTATTCTTGCAATGAAGTTTTGTAGTACGAACTTAGAACTAGAACAGAGATATCACTTTGAATCCTTACACATCAATCTTTCTCTTACCAAGGAATGAATCACATTTAGGAAGATACATAAATATTCTGATCAAATTCTTGTACTATTGTATCGCCTTAGTACCGCCCATCATAAAATTTTGTTTTGTTTTCAAAATACGCTCATTCAAGAACATATTATATATTATAGTTCCCAATTAAGTCCTCTGCTTGCGAACTGTACCATAATTTCTCTAAATAAACAATAACAATGTTAATCCCTAGTGACCTCCTATGTAAGTATGGTCCTGTATATATTTTCTGCCTGTACAGTAGCGACATTTTTATAGCAGCATCGAGTTCATTGGTCAAATCATTCTACATATAGTTTCGTATCGGTGATCGATGAATCGGTGGATGCAATTTTTAGGCATTATTTGTTTTAGTTTGTTGTTAGAAGTAAGATTGAAGACATTTATTAGGAGTATATACAGCGCCCTTGGGGTAATTTTTCACAAAAACGGTACTTTACAAGTCACTATATATTATAATTATTATCAGCATTTTCATTATTTAAAAAAACTATGCTTTCTCTTGACACACTTTTTCTTTAACTATTATTTAATGATAGATTAACCAAATTGTACCTATTCTGATGTATGCCAGAAAGCCATGAGACTAGTAGAGGAAGCGCGAATTTAGTCTGAATGCTGAAGGAATGAGATCCTTAAGGCGCATGTGTGGTAAAACCTTGCACGATTGAATGAAAGAATTGACGAAGAAAGGAGTGTAAGTAGTACATATTTCGCAAATGTAAATGTTAGAAGAAGTCGGGGACGCCCGAGGAAGACATGGCACGATCAAGTGAATCAGACACTTGAGTCGGGTCATGTCAAGAGTTTGAAAAATAGAAGAGCGTCTCATAAGACGCTATATGAATGTGAATGAGGCAAGGAGTGTATGCCAGGACCGAGTTGTTTGGCGGTCATAAAATATTTACAAAAAATGAAGGGAAAATTCTATTTGCCAAAACCTATTATTAATGTTAAAATCCCTCAAGGGCAAGTTAAGTTTTGTTTGGTTACGAAAAAGAGTTGTTTGCTTAGTTTAGAATCTACTACCTAGTTTAAAACAATGTATTTGTTTAGGTACCTGTTAAGTCATTATTTCATGCCCACGTAAGTATTTTAAAATATATTATTCTTGACTTCACCCGAAGTCCAACTGTATTTTTAAAAACTAAAGTACCCACTTGTTCGCCAAGGGTACATTAAAAAATATTTGTTTAGGCTTTTAGTCATTTTGCAGAGGTTATTTGTACGAAGAACTTTGATTATTTATTCTATTCCCCAGATTACAAAAAATTAAACGATTTTTTTCTCATTTTCTGTTCTTACTGAGATAATCAACATTTTCTCAAAATGTACTTTATTTATTATTGTACTCGAAACTTGCGTTTATGCGTTTTTATTAATTCTGTTGCATTCACTGCATAACCAAATATAGCCACTGACTTTAACTGAGTATCTTTTGACTATTAGATCGAGACAGCCAATTAACGTTGCGTACTCTGTCTCTTTTATACTGCCTGACATCGTATTTCCCATTTTATACATTAATGGAGACTGAGTTTCTGAATTTGAAAGTTAAGCAAGAAATGGTGAAAGTTATTTTTAAAAAAAAATTTCATGTGGTGTAGAAGAATACATAATTATCGTTTTAACTAAAATAAACTACCTACCCTTAGATATTCAATTGGATATATGCACAATGGTATAATATAAAAACGATAAGTACAATTTACGTCGAGGACAAGCTGTAATACGGGCGTGAATACATTATGGCCCAGTCAACATTAGTTTCTAAGATCACGAAAAATGACCACGTCGTATTTCTTGTGTTGTTCTTCATCATATATATGTTTTTTTTAGGTTAGCTCCACACACAGGACCCTGAAGAAAATATTATCTGGAGGGCCTGTGACATCTATGAGGGTGCTGTGTGGAAGGTATTTTTAGAAAAGAAAGAAGAGAAAGTTCTGGGAAGGAAAAAGGGTACGAGGGTGGGTAGATTGGGGTCAGTACGTCTAGGAGTGACGGACATATGAATCCATTCCTCCTACAAGGTTATTTTAATAGAGAATTCAAAAGGTCTCCTTCAATTCAATCCGGCCTGCCATGCAGTTGGTTGACATCCACCACTAAGACCCGTACAAACCCCATGAACCCGGGCAGTGGACACCTCTGCTAACACACCAAACGTAGCAAACCACTTGGGGTGACCAATATTTGAGGTGTTGGTTATCCAATAAATGGTTCCCGGGTCGGCAGTACGCAAACCGCCTCCCAATGTGTTTGCATGATTGTATTAGTTCCATTAATTTATATGACGAGCTTGTTGACAAGATAAATAAAGAAAAATTATTTTCATCGTTCAATTGATGAATAAGAAATTATTTTTGCAATTGAGATGGAACGAATAAATTGATGTAAAAAATAATAAGATAAATCTTTAAAAGATTTTTTTTTTGTTTTGGTATAATTTATAATGAATCAACTGTATTCATTTAAAATACGTTCTCGTACCTACTGTTTTGATTCTCGAGTAGAAATAATAAATTTTAAATTGTTTACGATGTTTTCTTCGTGATTTTAATATACGTAATATTTTATTTAAAAACAGACAAAATGGGCCTTGAACCCAGAAACATACCATTTTGCCGGGAAGGTCGTAAATGTCTCAAATATAATTTCGATCTGATTTATTAAATTTTAAAATGTGTTCACAATGAACGGTCGTGACGTACAGTGCCAACTCGATAACTAATATCATTATTTGTTTGCTAGATATTGAGCTACAGAAATCCTTGTATAACACTTGCCGGTAAGGCTATACAGGAAACACGAGGTGAAACCGTGTTTGCATTTTGTCAATAGGTAATAAATCTATAAATTCAGTGAAGTAATGCGAGCAATATCAAGAGAGATATCTCAATGCACAATAAATTATACAAGAACACGGGTCCGGTCCCCGTTGCAGCGGTAATATCACTGTGGCGGTCCTCCGCTCAGGTCCCGGTCCATTTGTTAGGAGCGCAGTGTAAATTGGATAAGGCCTCAATTAATTGCGGCTCGATCAGGATTAACTGGTATTAAATATTTCCAACATAAAAGGGCCGTATGTTGCAGCTATTCTTTTTAATCTCAACTCGAGGCCAATTACAATGCTCCACTTAACTTATCTGTGTTTTCATGATGAATGCTGCAGGACTCCCTCGGACCTCAGACCATCCCCACTAAACAAAAATTCTGGTAAAATAAAACCACTTTGTAAAGAAAAACTAAATACCACTTTAAAAAAAACTAGAATGTGCAATTCACACGTGTTAGAAATTAAATCTTTAGAAAACTAAAGTCTACAAGAATGGGGAAACTCCGAAGCACCTTTTTCTATACATTTGGTCATCTTATTAAAATTTGTGTTTTCTGGTTCGGAGTCGCTAGATGTCGCTTTCTTTCGTGTTTTCTTACGCCTGTTCATTTTGGAGTGGTTTGAAGATTGATTATTGATTTATGACCGGTCAGTGGTTGAGTGGGCATCGCATTTGGTTCCACCCAGGCGTTCCGTGTTCGATTCCTTCGCTGGCTAAATCTTCCATCCCGACTTAAGCAACATTTTCGGCTTACTGTGGTGGTAGTAGGAGATTTTCAAATATTGTCAGGTTATTCGTAACCCAGGAATGTTTGTCTTTCTTTTAAAAAAAAATATATGTATGTATATGTATTTTTTTTTAGGATTCGATCCTTGGTCCGCTAAATGTCTGCAGATGTTCGCCAGGCGCTTAGTGTTTGTGTTGAACTTGTGGATTTCTCGGATTGTATTGAAACCTGGTAGCATGAACTAAATAAATATTTTATTTTTAACATGTTGATTGTGTACCAATAAAAGTGATGTAAACAAAGTTATTTGTCTTTTCATTAAAATAAATAATGCCATCACAAAGTGAAAACCTTTCCGAAGAGTTTTCTTCGAAAAATAAATATTTTATTGCTGCTTCATTCTCTCGCAGGCTAAATCCTATAGATTTATGTAAGTGTTTGTCTTCCGTTTCATCGAGTTTCAAATCACAACTGTACTAAAGAAGTTTTCACTTAAAAAAACACTAAAATCTCGTAACATTTTGCTGAGGTGAAATCTCCATGCTGGGAACTTTTTAAGGCTGTATCTGTACGGGGATAATACCTTCGTAAAGCATGTTTCATAGTAGTTACCCCAGTTTGTTGCGCTGGCCGCTAGCGCATGTAGTTGCTAATCAGACTTAAGGCGGTACACAATCCTAATAATTTTTGTTTGCTCAGAACTCACTTTTTAATCATTTCCGGCGAATTCGTAACTATATTAACTTTTTTATTCAGATGTTGTCCTGGGGATGTAAGTTATTTGTATTTAAGATTAATAAAAACAATACCTTACCATTAATATATTTTATGTAGAACGCCTTTAAAAATTTGTAATACGTTGTACAACAAAAGTTAGCGGTACGCACCAGATTTTATTTTTCTAGACGATAAATTAATAACTTCGGCAGTGCGACATCATCCCACATTTTCAATATTTGTAACACATTCTTCAGAATTAATTAAATTGAACGCGGTGAAAAGGTCTAATCTCCATGCCTGCTAGGGTGAATTCCACCGTACGTTCATCCAGTACGCCGTGTAGCGGGCGCATATTTGTTTACACGCTTTCTTCACTTACGTCGTTAAGATTCCCACATTATTTGTCTTCTTCTTCTTTTCTTTGATAGGGCAAAGTCGACAGTGGGTCCGTGCAATACACGGGTCGCGAGACTCTATTTGTATACACGGCTTCTTTACTTACGACGTTAAGATTCTGAATATATTTTAGGGTATATTGTCATCTTAATGATATGTAAGTTCACTCCGACAATACGATTGCAGCTTCTGCATATTAAATATTAATTCGCTATCAAATAGTAACATGATACGGGTAACCCGTTAAGGCTGTTTCGCATTAAATTGTTTAATAACAATGAGGTGTTCGTTATAATGGTATCGCTGGAACGCAGTCGTAGATTCTGAGAGGAATGGTTTATTGCTTTAAAGCAGAGACGTACAATTGTATTTAAAACCCTTTCTGCATTATTTTTTAGATTGTTGGAAACATCGCTTCCATTTAAAACAACTGACTTACGTAGAAAACGTCGATTCAGGGGATATTCTGAAAGTTTGACTTTAAAGATCTTTTAAATAAGTACACGGTTTGATTTTCAAGAAAGCGATAGGTATATTTTTGAAGTGAAAATTTTTTTAGCACCGTTATAATTTGAAACTCGATGAAACGGAATCGAGCGACAATAAAAAACACAAAACATACATTTATGGGATTTAGCCTGCGAAAGAATATTTATTTATTTCACGGGTAGGTACTCAATTCCAAAATAATACGATAAATCCATGGTCCCACGCAAGCTTCCTTTGGTCTAGTGGTATGAAACGCCTGACGAATCTTAGCGGGCAGACATTTAATGAACCAAGAGTAAAATCCTATGAAGTCCATAAAAAATATTAAAAATCAATATCCAATTTTCAAACCACTCAAAAACGAACAGGCATAATAAAACATGAAAGAAAGCGACTCCGAAAAAGAAAACACAAATACTACGAAGATTACCAAATGTATAGGAAAAGGTGCACTGGAATTCGACGACAAAAATATGGAAAAAAAATTATCCTTTCGCCACTTTTGTCTAATTTAGTTTTCTGGAGGATTCACTTCTGCCGCGTGTGAATTGGACGCTCTGATTTTTTTTATGTGAATGCCGCAGAACACTAAATTAATATGAAAATAAAATTTAAAAAATGTATTTTAAAATTTTACTGAAAAAAACATTTACCGACTGCTGTCAATAAAATCCAATGATTTATTTTACACCCATGACCCAGATGTTATAACATTAAATATCCTATCCTAAGTTTAGGAGAAGGGTGTGGGTTCCACCTCTCCAGGAACCATTTACTGGATAACCAACACCCCTGCCATAGGTCACTCCAGTGAGGTATGTCTAGGTCCTGGCGGCGGATACATTTACCCGCCTCCTGCGTAGCAGGCTGGTTGAGGGAGAACCATTGAACTCTCCAGCCGGACTCTCTCCACTCCCATCACCTCAGTGGGAGGGATGGATTCATACGTTCGTCACTTCTGGACACATGCCCCCAGATTCATAAACACCCTATTCCTATTTCCTTAAAATACCCTCCACACAACATTTCCAAAAATGACAAGCACTGAGGAAATCTTTTCCTCAAGGCCTTCTGTGTGGAGCTAATGTAAAAAAAAAGTTGAACCACCTTGATTATTGTTCCTGACAAGATAAAACATGTCCTGTCTACGATAAACGAGAAGTATAAAAAGTTATTTTTATAACATTACTAGCTGACCCGACGAACTTCGTACCGTCTCAGAATCAATAACTGTTGAATTAAATTCAATTTTTTTATTACGTTAAAAATTACACAATGAAGCAATTACCGATGCGCAACTGTCCATGTTTTGTTTTTGTCAGTAACAGAGATGGCATTGTATACCGATTTGTATTTTTATGATTTTCTTACTTTTCCACTTACTTACAGGAATTTGGGAGGCGGGTACGGGTGCCACCGCCCCGGGCACCATTTATTGGATAACCGACACCTTTGTAAAAGGTGACCCCAAGTGGTTCACTCGTTTAGTGATTTAGCAGAGGTGCCCGGGTTCATGGGGTGACGTTTGTCCGGGTCTTGGCGGCGGATGCGTCTGCCCATCTGCTGCATTCAGCCCATCAGAGACTGGTTGAGGGAGGATTTTTGACCTTTCCAGCCGGACTATCTTGACCAATTGCCTTGCACCGCATTTGGAGCGATGGATTGGATGGATTCATACGTCCGTCACTCCCAGACACACTGACTCCCAGATTCCTACCCATCCCTCATATTTTTCCTTCCCAGAACTTCCTATCCTCCCCTTCTTTAAAAAGACCCTCCACACAACATCCCCTAAGATGACATAAGTCCTGAGAGAAATCATTTCCTTAGGGCCTCCTGTGCGTTAAACTACCTTTAATTTCAGAGATTTATTATAATTATTGTATTTTTCCTTTGTAAGGGTGCAGACATACGTTCACCGTTTGTCTTATTTTCGGCTATTGATATTTAGTGTGTAAGAAAGAGGGGCAGCATTATACGATGAAGAACACACGCAAAACAATTTACGCATTGACGTTTAACTTTTTTGAATTTTTGGAAATTCACGCACAGTTCAATATTATAGGTACTTATCACAAAATACCCGCTGCTCTTTCAAATATGAGAATTCATTCCATTCAAAATATATGGGGAAAAGAATTGTCTTAATAACTATATCTTTCGTTATTTTTTGTGATGTTTTAATAGTTATTATCCTTTCCGGGGCGGAGACAAATCCAACAAATCAAAGATCATCAAAATCGGCCCGGCCGTTCTCGAGTTATAAATAGTGTAACTAACGACTTTGTTTTATATAACATATATATATTTAAATATTACAATATTTGAAATTCAACTCCAATAATTAAATCACAGTTTCATAAACAGAAAACTGAGTTTATCATCAAGAAACAGAATATTCGGTCATTACACTCGTATAAGAAAAAAACTTTTTTTTTAACACAGAATTTTTTTTTGTGGCAGCATTTTAAATTCAAATTAATAAAATACTTTGTTTTTACCACTTTTATTGTTTATAAAAACCGACATGTTTCGTGAGCAAAATGTAATGCACATCAAGGAAGAAGTGAGCGTTGCTCACGAAACATATCGGTTTTTATAAACAATAAAAGTTTCTAAGAACAAAGTATTCTATTAATTTGAAATACATTTATCTCACACCTGTTTTTCCACTGTTCACGACTTATTTGTAAACCCAATATCACGTTAAAATATAATTTCTAAATACTGTCATGTCTATTTGCTCACCCACTTCGTGACCATCAAACCTTTAGCCCCTTTATTCAACAAATTCATTATTATAATTGGATAAAATATTAATCATCATCAAACTAGAAAACTATTAATAGATCAAAGAAAACTCAATTCATATTATTTATTTCAGCACCATTAGATATTACAAAAATCAATTTGATCAAAATGGATTTTCTAGAAATTCTGTAACATCGGTGTCTGAAAATTTTGAACCATTTTAATTATATCCCTTCGTTCAAATAATCCGAACTGTCCGAAAAGATAGGATAACTTATTTTGACGTTTCATTACGTCTTTAAAAACTTCAACATCGAATTGCCAATTTTATGAAATTACTTGAAAAAAACTTCCAAATTAACTGCTTAATACATCAATTCCGCCTAACTTTTGAAATCTGCAGAAAGTTGAATTAGTCTTTTGAAGTTTTTTTGGTTCCGTTTTTTGGCGTACAAAGAAGAAATAATTTATAGGGATGAATGCGAACCAGTTTTCGTAATATCTAGAATTAGATTTCTCTTAGAAATGGAATAATAGAGATTTTAAATCTAATTAATCACACAAAAGAAATATGTAATAATACACATTTCATGTTCACGGGATCGTAGCTCTTGACAATACCACTCATTCATTTAAAATAAGTATATAAAATTTTATATTAGTGCAGGCGCTAGAGGTAGTTGAATATGCAAAATATGAGCACCAAATTCCACCAATGGATTTGAGTTAAAATAAGGTCAAAGATTAATAATGTGGTTCTTGCCGGTCATTTTTTTTCCCCTACTCTTATTTGTAAAGGAAATGTATTGAGTACACGATATTATATCATTTATTTCAGTTATAATTTATAGTTTATTCTAATGCTCAAAGTGATGATGTATTCTTGAATGAAAAAGAAAACGAGAATAAAAGTAATAAAGTCTTTATTTTTATTTTTAAGTACAGTGGTAAGTGATTGGTTATCCTTTTTTCTTGCAACCCTAGTTTTTCCTACACATATATAACATTCCTATATTCCAATTCCAACAAACACTCTTTCGTTTCGATTAATTTACTTGGTATTTACAGTCCTTTTATATATATTTTTTAGTGTATATAAAGCTGTAATTCTAAAGCAGTTTCGGATGCAACAATAGAGTGACGTTGATTTAGAAATTTTGGATGAACAATCTGTGCAAATATTTTGACGCCAGAGTTCGCCTTTCGAAAGTAATTGTTAAATCACATTATATCCAACTAACTGCACCATATTATGTAGGTATGTAGTTAAGATATTAAAACGAGCTTTTGGATTTTCTTTATCGTAGATAGGTACACTACCATACCTCTTAGTATTTCGTCACATTCATTACAATATAGAACGTGAAAAATATATGTTTTCTATAATAAGTTGGAAGTCATTTTAGTTAGAAAGAGATAAACATTTTCGTAAATGACAGAAAGTAAGCAGACAGCGTTAACAGTTAAGCCTCTTATTTTTCCCGCTAGATTGCCAACTGCTGCCGTGGATGCGTCGTAAATATTAAATTTAATTATATCACGGAGTTATATTATTACTTATTTTTTCTACGTTTTCTGAACAATAACCAACAATTATTACCTCGTTATAAAGTTGACCGGAATCTATAGAAAACATCTTATTCTCTACTTTCGGTCTATACCGAAAGTCTAAAAAGGAAAACATAAGACAAAGCTTCAAGTTTTAAGAAGTAAATGCTCTTTATTTTAATTTTAATGACGATGATTTGAAACTTTAAAGTGGTATCAAAAGCTTGATACTTTCTATCTTTGTTCTGCAACGTTCTCTCCCATTGTTATCCTGTCATCTATACCCTCTGACTAATCCCTTTAGCTCTCTCTATGGCCGTACCTAACCTTCTACGATTCTTCCAGATATAACCAACTCCATTCCCAGAAAAACTGCTTTAATTTTCCAATATTTAAGTTTGTGTTTTTTTAAATATTATTTTTAATAAAGTGTTAAAAACTAAATCAGTTTGAAAAATAACTTTTTATAATTTAGCCTCTTGCAGATTACACGCCAAGTTAAATGGTTTACCGTGAATGAACGAATAAGGTTGTACAAAGCGAATATTTATTTATTTATTTAGGCAAACAAATGAATCATTTGTTAATAATCAAATTTATACATCTGTTTTATTTTATATTGACAAATGGGTCACAGCTCAGCTGCACATTCAGGATTATTCACAAGAAGTCGGGGAAACCCGAGGAAGACGGCCTCCATGATTGAGGTGTTAGGCTTTTGACTCGCAATCGTGAAAAATAAAATTTATTTGATTAATTTGTGTTATTTCACAATTAACCAATTTACGGTAATTTATAAAATATTTGCGACACTTTCCGGAGTGGAAGATATTCTCAGTATCGCTCTGGTGTAAAACCGCCCTTCAGAATTGAAACATTGCTTGAAATGGCTTTAGCCATGTTTGGTTACTAGATCTGAATAGCCAGGTACTTTCTCACCTTCCTTTCTCCATCTCCTCCCCCCCATTACGTTCCGCCTCACAACATACCACAGTAGGGGATGCCATAGTCTCACTGGCTCCAGAGGGGAGCAGCTGGGACTCTTGTGAAATATTCACAAAATAAAAGACATGGCACGTTAAGTGAATCAGATACTTGAGTTGGACAATGTCAATTCGGAATAATAAAAGAATATGTCTGAGACGATGTACGAATGTAAACGAGGCAAGGAGTGTGAACAAAGACCAAGTTGTTTGGCGGTCTGTCCTCTGTCTACCCCTGCGAACATACGACTTGATGGTTAGTTAGTTATCTTATCGTTTCACATCGAATCTGCCTGAAGTCTAATATTTCACTATAAAATTTAAATTGCGTTTCTATTCTCGATACGGTTGGGTTGTAGACCCCTAGATTCCATCTCCTCTTTCAGTTTTCAATTCCGTCCCATCTCGTCTGACTGCTTCTATTATTTCCCCTGCCTTTGAGTGAGACATCAATCAATGAAGCATCGCGTATTGTTATGCAGATATTAGGCAGATATCCTCCGGTTGTTTCCCAGAATGTCAAGTTCATGTTAGGTGAAAATTCACGTGGAAACATTCGGATTATGCTCGCTACACTGCGTTTTCTAATTATACAACACGTTTTCACGGCAAACCCCGATCATAGCTGAATGCAAATTCGTGAATATGTTTTTGTATGTAAATATATACAAACGTAATATTCAGTGTAAAGCTCGTAATAATATAAATACCGATGATTTTTTTACAAACTGATTACAACGACAAAGGAAATATGATGTTATATACAGATATGCACATAAAAGTCAAATGGAAAAAAAAGTTTGACAACTTAACTATGGATTCTTTGCAAAGAGATGTGAAACTTTTTTTTCAGTTTGGTATCAAATTATCAATAATCGTTCTAAAGGTATTACTTCTTTGTAGATTTTAGGTAGGTGGTTACTCCTGCATACCAAAAATAAATTTAAATTCATGAATGAATTCAATTCAAAATTGATTAAATTAATCTTACTTCTATTCCGTTTATGGACTCTTTTACTTTCAATTTCACATCTTTGTCATATTTCGTCTTTATTTTTACACATCTACTTCTCTTTGTGTCATTTTATCTATGCTTTTACGAGAAGCAAACTATCAACTAATTGAACTATTATGTAATTTTTCTTAATCAAACCTTTTCAAATCACTAAACTCACCTGTAATTGGTAAAATGATTGTAACCTATATACATAATATTATGCTGCATTTCAACATTATACTGTTGGTCTCCCAAAAAAAAAATATTGCTTAAATTCATTTACTCCATTTATAAAAGCCTTACACCTTAGCACCTAAAATTATATTTATTGCAAGTTCATCTGAACTAATGTATTCGCAATTATTATATTATATAGTTGAATATACTTATAGATAGGTAATAGACGATGTAAAGTTTGTTCGTTATTATGAACTGCTTTAACCCACCACTGCGTTCCTAACGATTGATAAACTACTTCGTTTTAAAATATTGAAGTAGGTACCCTTCCATCATCGGTATATCATTTGATTTAAAATGTCTGAATTTGTTTAAGCATTTTAATGTACCTAGCTTTGATTATCGAACAACAAAAAAATCCGATTGCTAATCGAAACGAAGCATTGAACAATTTTACTTAATGATTTTTAGTTTTTCGGTAGCATATTATCTGCTCTTTTTGATTTGTATACGGTGTACGGGAACGGTACAATTCATTGTAAGAAATTTCCAACAGATACATAAATCAAGAATGGTATGCCTATATTATTAATTCACGCACCCATAGAGAAAGACGCTCCAAATAACGAAGAAAGGCTTCTGTTTTACTAGCCCTTTTTATGATTTGTATCGAGAGACAGAACAGTCACACAAGAAGTACTTAGCATGAAATTGCGATACAGACTGAGAAGAGATTTCAATGACTTTTCTTTCTTAAACACAAATACTTTGAGACTAGTATAGACATTTCAATTTACCATTTTTTGTAGGTGATTAAGGTAACTCTGCCAGACTTTCTACTTGGTAAATATATTTTATATTTTTTTAAATCTAGTAGAATCAAAAGCTGCACATTTTTATAAGTTAGTAAACCCTAATGATTTATTTCTGCATTTATGTTTTTTATATTATTTGTACAAAATCAAAATTAATTACGAACGCAGTACCTATATAGGTAAATCCAAGGAAAGGGGTCGACGCGATGTCTCGCACGTTGTTATAATTAAATCCCCCAAGTATCTTATTAAAATGAAAGATGATTCATCTCATCTCAAATGAACCTTTTCTCTAGGGAGTTCTTCCTTAGTCTAAAACCTTTTTTAATTTTTTATGTGAATACGGCGCAAGAATGCTAATTACTCCCAACCGCCTGGAGCCACTGAGACTAAGGCATCCCCAATTGGAATATGTTTTAAGGCTGAAAGTAGTGGGGAGAAGAAGGAGATGGGAAAGAGGTGGGAAGTTCTTGGCTCTTCAGATTTGTTCACAAAACACGGTTAGGCCATATCAAGCAACGTTTCAATTCTGAATTGTGGTCTTATACCAGAATGATACTAAGAGTATCTTCCACTCCGGAACGGGCCGCAAATATACCATATGATATTTTTAATTAATAAAATGTAAAATAACACAAATCAATTTAATAAAATTTACTTGCGCACGCCTGACTTAACGTCAAAGTTTCTTTCATTATAAAAGTCGATTAAGTTTATAAATATTCTTTCGTTCAGTTTCTAGGGTTGGCGCATTGTTTTGAATTACAGATAAATTTAAATTGGTATACCTAATAATTTCGTTAAATATTTAACACATGGGCATTGTGCACTGTATTATATGTAAGTATATATAATTTAGTAGGCAGCTAATTGTTAGGTACCTACTGAAAATGTGAAGGCGATTCACGATGGCGGATAACGAAATCTTTTCAATGAACTAGATTTTTTTTTAAATCTGTTTACAAACTGTTAGGAGCCAAGCAGCAATAACGATTTTTTTATATAGAATATTGTTCATAGTTTTTAAGAAAATTGAAACCATTGGTATTTAAGGTTTTGAAGATAACTAACTACATATATCCAAAAACCTTATTAAAAGTCACAAACCTTAAATTCTTGCCAATCACATTAAACATTTTTAATCATTGAATTGAGTCATTAACAATTCTCAAACGAAAAGTGTGAAACAGAAAAATCAGAAAGGGGCTAAGCAAATCCCCGTTAAGGCTGAGGACCTGAGTTCAATTCATTGATGCGACCGAATCTTTTCCTGATTTTTCTGTTTCAAATTATTCGTTTGGGAGTTGTTAATTGATTAAATTTTACAATTTGAGGTTCTAGCCAATAAGTTCTTTAAACACAAAATTGAAAATAAAAAAAAACTTTAATATAAAAAACTTATCTAAGCTATATTTTACAACAAAATATAAGTGTCCTCGAAGGAATATGTACAGCTGAATAACAAAAGTATAAAACCAATTTTCCCTCAAAATTGACACTGTAAATAAACTCGTTTTGATATCCATACCAACTTTTATTAAAGGTTTTTCTGAAGCCGATTTCAGGTTTGAAATTTGTGAAGAATGGACAAAAATTTTAATTTTATAATAATTAAAATTTCGGGCTATCAACTGTCGGTCTTGTCAACCATATACTATGTAAAGCTTGATATGATAATCCAATCGTTCCTAGGTATAAATTGATATGAATTTAAGTTTATTATTCAATATCTTTTAATTAATATTGAAATATTAATTAATTATCTTCGAATTTGATGTAATTACACCATCTGTAACCACATTTAGTATTTAGACTTTAGTTAACATCGGCATATCAAAACGGTTTTGGCAATACTGAATGTGTTCTATTTTTGTACCGATTTTCGTACAGTTCAAGGTGGTGGACAATTTTTAAAATGCTTATTATATTATACAAATATTTTTAAATGTTGCTCGCTTATTTTGTTTTATATTGTTAAATGATAGTGTTTATTTATGTGGTTATGAACCTGTATTCCTGTTATTGTAAATTTCTCGTATTTTTTTATGATTTGTTGACGGCAATGGTAAAGACAAAAGCTTTCAAGTGACATAAGATTATGTTCAAGGTGTTTTAAAGACTTTTTTTACGATTGCTCCACCCAAGAATCCATCCCTCTCATTGCAGTGTAAGGCGATGGAACGAGACAACCCTGCCGGAGAAGTCAAATGATCTCCCTCTACCAACCATGCAGTAAGCAGGCAGGCCTCGGCCATCCCCTCTCCATGAGGGAACCCCTGCTATGTCACCAAACGTAATACAATTCCAAAATATTATTTATTATCTGATAGGAACTATCAGAATGAAATCGTAATAATCAATATAATTATCGTTGAAAGCAAACATTTTTCAAATGGGTTTCTATATAGTTTCCATATGGGGATCGGTATGAAAAAGATATCGTGCAAAAAGACCATCAGAAATGGAATATCACAATGATGAGTGAATATGGAGGAAGGTCAACAGAAAAAGAGGGTAATCATTATTGTCAGAATTATTGTATAAAGTTGCCGTTAATGCCGACCAAAGAATGTCAGTAATAAGCCGGTACTGTTAGAAGTAAGGTGTTTAGAATTGATTTTTCAACTGTAACTCAATATACCTTTCATCAGAGTTACCTTTCATTCATGCTGGGCTATTGATGTTTTTAATGGATCAACGTGCTGGCAATAGAAGATTCGACTATTTCTGGTTATCGATTATATAAAATTTGTCATGGAGACAGGAAAAAATGTGAGCGGAAAGTTCTACAATTGTGTGGTGATTTCTTGATTGATTTATTTATCAACAATTTTTATGTGTGACGAATTCATCTTTGAGTCAGTGGGAATGTGCGGGTTTTAGTACCCATTGCTCTAAAAATAATGTGTTAATAATGGTTTTCTCAATAAAAATAATGCGAAGCTCTTTCAACTAGGTCTGAATTATTTGATTCTGCAATCTTAGAAGATGAAGAACATTGAAAAAAATTATCTTCGACCTTAAAAAAATGATAAACGTAACACAAATTTTATGTAGAAGCTAATTTAGTGGATTAACAATTAATTGATTAATTAGCGACAAAGCTATGGTTAATAAATTAAAAATCCACTTACCTTTGAATATCTAGCCTACTTAAATAATTAACATTCTGATTAAGTTAAATTTACCTATTTCTATAATTAATTAAGCTAAATGTATATTTAAAACGCTAGATCTATATCTAGACAGCCTCCGTGATCGAGGGATAGGGCTCTTAACTTGCAAGATGGAGGTGGTGGGTTCAAAAGCGCGCGTGCGCAAGTATTTAATTTGATTAATTTATATTATTTCACAAATTACTCATTTGAAATAAATTATTTAAAAATTGCGGAACGTTCCAGAGTTGAAGATGCGATCACTGTCGTCCAGGTATAAGTCACTATTTCGAATTGAAACATTGCTTGAAATGGCTTTAGCCGTGTTTAGGGACAAGATCTAAACATCCAAGTACTTCCTCAACTTTCACTTTCCCCTCCTCACTACCTTCATTACCAAAAATCTTCAATAGGGGATGCCGTAGCCTCACTGGCTCCAGAAAGGAGCAATTGGTATTCTTGTAAAGTATTAACATTTAAAAAAAACAGCTACCTAGATATGTGTTGTGGATGAAATATGAACAATTTATTATTGATTTGTCGAAACGTACAGACGAGCCATCACATGACAGCACCGTTGGAGTACCGATTTTATAAACATCAAATAATAATGTTCATATTATTTTAATAATTGTAAAATGTTTAATTTGATGTTTATTTTAAATACAATTTTTCAATTTGGGAGGCAAGAATGGGTAGCGCCGTCCCGGGAACATTTATTGGATAACCAACACCTCTGCCATAGGTCACCCCAAGTGGTTCGCTACGTTTGATGATTTAGCAGGGGTGCCCGGGTTCATGGGGTGAAGTTTGTCTAGGTCTTGGAGGTGGATGACCAGGACACACTGAACCCCAGATTCCTACCCACCTCTTAAGCCCTTTTCCTTCCCAGAACTCTCCTCTCGTTCCTTTCCTTTAAAAACCCTCTACAAAGCATGCCCAAAGATGACATAGGCCCTGAAGGAAATTATTTTCCTGAGAGCCTCCTGTGCGGACGTGTGGAGATCATCACTGACCGAAAATATCTGCTTAACCATAGAAATTTCGGCGACAAAATATGCAGATATTTTTTTATTTTTTCTAGAATTATCCACGAATATTCGAATTCATAGTCAAATGTTCCTACGAGCGTGTTTAGATAGTTTAATATAGAAAATCGCGCAGATAAAGATAGGAAACAAATAGAAACCGTTCGTGTATGAAAACCCCCATCATATTTCAGATGTGTTTTTTGTCCAGCGGATATTGGACGAATTTGATTTATAGCTAAAAATATGAGTTTTTTTCGTTGGTCCATATTTTATATTGACAGAAAAAACGAGAAACACAAATGGCAGGTGTTGTAATAAATGAAATATTTTGTTTTTATTCAAAGTTGGAAAGTTTTAAAAAGTTTGCAACCGAAGAAATTGCTTTCCATGATAAACTAATTCTTAAGCTTTGTAGGATTTGAAAAGTTATTTGGTTTCTTGCTTTTATTTTGAAGCCTGGGAAAGTTATCAAATACAGAAAGCATTCCTTCCTCCAACCGCTTATTCCGTGAAATATAAAACATACGAGCGAAAAAGTTTTTGTGACATGGAAAAGTAAGATGAATGTATGGAGTGCCCTTGAGGTAGGTACTTTTTAGCGAAAATAGTGATACAAAAAATAATCGAATATTATTATAAACCTGCGATGCGGAGGCGCCCAAAAGTAATCAAAGTAATTCAAGGCCACACTACGCCAATGGATCATAAATATTATCTAGCTAATATCACGGGGTTCAGTTTTTCTAAGTATTGCGTGGTGGGCCGGATCGGGAGATACTTGTTGGCGGAGACATTTTGACCTCTTCATCCGGAATCCAGATCTGGAACCCATTTCCTTGCACCCATTACCCCCAGACCTTTCTCCTTCCGTTCCCTAAAAAGACCCTCCACACAGCATCCCCAAAGATGACAAAGGGACTGAGGGATTTTTTTTTCTCGTGCGGAAATAATCTAAAAAAGTGACGCCATTTCTCTTCAAGGGTAGACAAGAGGACAAAATGCTAATTTTATGAATTCCTTTCACTTGCAAAAATTGTCTTCCATAAGTAATCTGCGGTTGCATGAACGGACTAAAGCATTTTATTTACTCGACTGTTCAATGTTTTCCTGGGACGTTCAAACAAATTTTACCATTAGTTTGTGGATACTGTATAATCTTAACACCTCTTTCGCCGTTCATCCGCTCCACAAGATCACACCATTTAAGGGTCCCTTTCATAAGCATGTTCATTGTGCTTAGTCCGTATATGTAAACAAATAACATCTTTTCAGATCTGCACATTTATAATACGGTCTTAAATAGTTTCACCCCACATAAACAAGGATCTCATTTCCATTGTATTCAGTCTACCCTTACATGTATATCTGTTAGTATCAGAAAAATTACATGAAAAATTTCATTTTAATCTGACGCAAGTTTACAAAATAATTACGTTAACCATTGCAAGTTTGCAGAAGTGGGAAATTTTCATTGAAAACTAACTGAAGCACCCGGAGCTGCCCAGGCTTTATTCTGCTTTGGGGGGTGGTAAAAAGGTATGAAGGTAGTTTTTAGAAATCATATAAACACATTAACGTTCTTTTTCTTGCCTTGAAGGTCAAGTGTGCAAAACTTTATCAATCTCGAAATAAAATTGATTTACATAAGAAAAGAAATGTAGAGATAGCCACAAATGAATTTCGTGAAAATAAATATTTCTCAATGTTTTACTTATTTTTTAAATACGTATGCATTTATTGGAAAAATTAGAAACGGTCAGAAATGTTAAACAATTAAATGTCAATCAGGAATATGGTTAAACCAAAAAAGAATTTGACTGACATCTCAATACATTGAAATGCGGTTGGGACACGCAAACGCGAGTACGTATATTCAGACCACAAAGCGAGTCACTTGGTCAAGTTTTGAGAGTCACAGATGGTTTGGCGCACAAGACACAAGACACAAGACACGAGACACGAAACTCGAGGAGAAGTTAAGTGACACGCTCCACTTATCTCGCACGAAAACTAAGTCTTTTGTCAATTCTTTCTCGGCGGTTACTGTAACCATTAAATAAATGTACCCAACAAAAACCTCCGCCAGAGCGAACCGCTATTTACTTTTGTGTAGAAAAATAAAGGACGGGGCGGACGCGGCCTAACTATGGCCTGTTACAAGAACAAAACTTCAAGCGTGGAAATCTCAGAGACAATGCGGTTTGTTCACCGGGAACAAATATGTTGACTGTTGACCAACCTTCACTGAACTAGAAAACACGAGATTGAACTTGTTAACACTGGAAATGATCCAGATTGATACAGCGGTGAGGAACACTAAATGGAAGCAGAGGATATGATTCATAGAACCTAAGCAAGATCCATGGAACTCTTACTGTAGTTTGATATAGAATTTTGCATATTAATTATCAAACCCTTATCAATATTCGTAGTTTTGATAGTTATCTCTGTAATCCTTCCTTTCTTAGCGTATGTTTGAAAGGTTAAAAGCTCTAAGGCAGGGGCAAAATTATACTCAGAAACTAATCTGTTCGTTTAGAACTCGCTATTCCAAATTTGGGCTCTTCGTATGTCAGGAATAACATTAAGAGCATTCTTTAGCCATACAGTAGGGGATTTTTTTCCAGTCAAGGGATCATTTTCGTTGCTAGGCTTGTGGATCAGTGAAGCCCATTTCCTGAGGTCCTTTCTACCCCTGATTCGAGCGTAGGTAAACTTATAAGTTTACATTTTTTTTAAATACCTATAAGATACTCTTTGACACTTGGAGAAGATGACGCGGTCTTCTTCGAAATCCCGAACATTAAAACAGGATGAGTGATTTTACTATGTCATCGAAAAAAATATTTACGAAGTGAATAATGAAATCGTGGAAAGTTTTGGAAAGAAAAATTTACATGGGTGTTTATAATATGTCGTGTTATTGACTTGGATCTGTGGTAACGCGGCTAAACGTGTCAGATTGGTCATTGACGGCACGCGAGTTTGGATTTCGTTCAACAATTATTGAGGCCATTTCACTATAGAAACAAGGCGACAAAAAGTACGACCAGTTTTTGTGCAAGCCATATTGTTATCGAAAGTCGTTAGAAAAAGGCGGTAGTGCCGATTTTTTATTTACCCAAGCAGTAATCAAAATCTCTAGAGTGGCGAATCACTTGAATTTTATTGAACACAAAATGTTTTTGTATGTATTTTTACTCTCGACAAATACTATTTTAACATCAATCTGTAAAATTTTTGATTGTTTTGATTTCTTCTTGGTGAGCAGAGTAAAGGAACGAACATTTTTTGCATGCAAATTATTACATTGTTTCCATTCTGGCAGAACTAGGCATCCATCCTATCTTTTAATTGTAACTATATTTCCACATCGTATTTTAAGATACTTTGGAAACGTTGCTCGCCAAACTGAGGAATCCAACTTTGATAAAATCTTAGCCACTAGCAAAGTGTTAGCAGGAATATACAGAGGAAGATCCAAATACGCTGGAGTGACCATATATCACTGGCGTCCGGTAAGTCGCGTCGGTATCCTTGGCTCTCCACGCAGCACAACGTGAAGAGTTGAGGAGCAGAAATGCGAAGAGTGGATGAGCATTGTCCACCGCGGAAATTAGAGTGGGGGTCACAATCATCAGAAATGAGGAACCGACTCAAAAAAAAGAAGTCGTTAAAAAAAAGTTTTCGGAGAATAATAATTAATGTTCGCATAGCAATTTCTTTTTGACAGATGATATCGCCGCATTTATAATCCCGATAAACTCAAGTCAAAAACACTACAAACATTAATAAATAATTCCACGACAAGTTAAACAAATGTATCGCGGATCAGAAGCCAAACTTCAAGTCGCCGATCACGGTAGAATGACAGCTGTCAATTAGTTAATCAAATTCCATGACACATTTGAACTACTACTTGAAATAAAGGGAAAAAAACTCCGGAATTGATGAGCAGCCAGGAAGGTACCGAATAATATACCGTTCGCTAGACGATCAATTCTGAAGCCAATTCAATATAAAAAAGTTGGTTGAGGTTAATAATTTCCTTTCTTGAGTTTGTACTATCGGACGAATTGCTGACTTCCTATCAAATTAATGTATTGAAGCAGTCACGTCTTCTACATAATGCCTTGTGAACGTGTTTCGTGATACAAATATGTGGCCAATTGTTCCTTAAATTTCCAATACAAAACTGTGTTTACGAAATTCAAATGGGATGGAGATCTACGATGTCAGGCGAGTGTAAGTAGGACGGAGCCTAAATGAAACAATTGTTTCCATTAAAGTATGTACGGAAGGCACTTCTAGTTTTCTTTTTTATTTGATGATCCGCATTAAGTTTTTTTGGTGCAAAAGGACAATCTTTCATAGTATTATTTTGTTGATTTTTCAGTTATCTTCAGCCACTTCATTTCTTAAACCAATATCTCAGAGAGGCTCTCAGCGTCCATAGGCAAAGCAAATGTTTAGTTTTACTTCCTACAATCTGAATGATCTCTTTAATAATAATAATATGCTGCATAATATTTTTTTTAAACTATCGGTTTACAACTACTGGTTTAGCACTTCTCTTAAATAAGCTGCCATTCTTATGTTTTTGTTTCATTTTAACCGTTATTTTGCACGACTTTTCGCATTATTTTTTTTCTCCTTTATAATCTTGTTGTCCTCTTCTCTTAGGTTCTAGCTGTAATTGATACTCTCAGTTATATATGTAAAATAAATAACTTACTATGTATGTATAATATTATACATGTAGTTTCAACAATATTCAACAGATTTAGTTAGTAAAGATAGTTATATAAATATAGTTCTTAGGTGTCAACAGATGTAAGTTAAGAAGTACCTTAAAAGAGTATCTACTATCGTCGTTCGTATCTAATGCACGAACGGTTATGAAAATAGCCGATGATACATGATAGACAGCCAAGCTCCCACAGTGTTTCGTTTCCCAGCTTCATGTAATACGGACGTCTGGTCCAGTTAAATATTCATTGTAAACCTTATGATAACTTAAATTAAAAGACTTGTAATTTCAATCACTGAGATTGAACCACATCACGTTACATATGTAAATTCCTACCTACCTACAGAACAGAATAGCTATTAAAAATATTTGCGCCATAAAAGTAACGTCACAATAACCCTGCTAACTTTTTGTAATAACATTTGTGTCATAAGTTAATTTTATGTTTCCTTTTTACTACAATGTCAGTCTATAAAGTACAATCTTCTTCCAGTGATAGTGCCTATTCAATTTAACATGAAGTCCGCAGTAGGTCTAGGTAGGTGCCCGATGCCCAACTGGCCATTATGTCCATCTGAATAACGCGCCAGAACGTGACAGGTCACTCAAACATATGACCTGTTTCTGTTTGTTTGAAAAAGATGTCCGGCTCAGTGGCTCAATAGATCGATTTCAGAAATTGGAGCGTGGAAATTATCTTGTCCAAAATCCCGACTTCATAATTTAAACTGGGTATTGAATACCGATCTGGAATCTAAGCAAAATATTTTGGACACGACATTTTTTGTACCTTTGCCTTTTTTGCTAGCACAGAGGGAACGTGGTAAGACGGTAGTTGTGACTTTGATGTATTTGTAGGTGTTGAATATTGTTGATCTATCACACTAACTTTATTCTCGAATAAAACTTTCTCTATTTCTCATTTCCACTTTAATGTATTTATAGTGGATTATACATAAACGTAGCGATTGTCTCCTTTTGAACACAGTACGGTCAATAAGCTTCGACTAAAGGGAAATTGAAACATATCTTTGCTTTAATTTCCTTTCTAATAAAAAAAAATCCCTTAGGGCCATATATATCATCTTTGGGGATATTGTGTAAGGGGGTCTTTTTACTCAAGTACTTTAAAAAGGAAGCACGTCTCGGATGCCTCCGGCAAAATTCCGAACTTACCCATCTCTATCATGAACCCGAGCATCCTTGCTAAGTCACCAAACGTAGCGAACCACTTGGGATGACCACTTAGTTGGTAATCCAATAAATGGTTCCTGCGGTACCCATACACGCCTCTAAATTGAGTCGCGTAGACCTAAATGAAGGAAAGGAAAGAGAGGAACTTCTGGGAAGGAAACAGGTATGAGGGATCGTCAGGAATCGGAAGGTTAATGTGTCCACGAGTGACGGACGTATGAATCCATCCGTACAACTAAGGTGCTAGGCGACGAGTGGAGAGTGCCTGGCTGGAGATATCAAAAGGTCTCCCTTAAAGTGTCTTTCCCGATCCACACTGGGCAAACGTATACGCCGCCAAGTCCTAGACAAATCTCACCCCATGAGCCCAGACACCCCTGCTAATTTACCAAACGTAGCGAAGCACTTAGTATGACCTATGGCAGGGTTGTTGGTTATCTGATAATGGTTCCCAGGGCCGCGGTTCCCATACCCGCCTCCCAAATTGATATAATATTCTACACGTTTCCCAAGTATTCTGTTTACCCGATCGTGCCACGCATTTCTCAGACGTCACCGACTTTTTCAACCATTCACATTCACATCATATATTTTCCGTCCACTCCTTTATACATCCGCTTTACATGCCCAAACCATCAAAGCTTCCCTTTCTTAATCTTATTACTAACTCTTACATTAGCCTTGCATTATTGGTGAATCTCTACAATCTGCATACTGTCGTACAAGGTTATACCACATCTATACCTCAAAGATCTCATTTCCAAAGAATTCGATCTACTTTCATTATTCCTCAACCAGTTCTATTCCTCACAGCCCCACATCAGGGTTGGTATAAGCGATTCTTATTGCTATAAAAATGACTTTTCTTTCTTTATATTATCCTTATCGTGCCTAATCAAGTTTTGTCATTATTTTATTACTATTAGGTACATGCTTCAATGTTCTGAGTCTGATGGTCTGAATATTGTATTTCATTAAGCGTGTTTAAAGTAATCCTTCTAGTAATAACGTAAAGTGTTTCTATATTCACCCTTCACTTGAATTATTAACACATATTTAAACTCATTTAGTATTACAGCATTGTCTCCAATATTTATTGTAAGGTCTTCGCTACACGGGACACGCAGAACCGAAATTGGAGCAGAAACATCCCGATGCGGTTTAATAACAGAACCCATATCTGGAGCCTTAAGGTTCTATTGTTCGAATCAACCCCCAGTACTATTAAACTAAGCCTTTATCTTACGTTTATTATAGAGTGTTCAGTAATGTTCGCTACCTACATTATTAAAGCAAAATTGTCGCAAAATATAAACCATACGTTGTATTTCTCTAACAAATGATACGGGAATAATATCATACAGATGTTGCGTAAATTTTAGTACCTACTGTTTAAGAGGTATAAATGGTAGGTATTAAAAGCTTTGGTCACTATTTAGACTAAATATTTTGGATTAACAAGGAATATATACATCAATATGAGGGTGGGTTCTTACCTATTTAAATACTACTTAGGATATGTATTTGGATTATATATGTAACGGGCATATCTGATACAATTTAAATTCAGGTTATTTACAACTTTTAGGATAGCTTCAATTTGATAAAGTTTCTTATCAAATATTGTTGAACAAGCTAAAAGCATGTGCGATCAACAGAAATCAACATTTAACATCTACATAAAAAAACTGTGCGTAAAAATGTCCTACCATAGATCTCATAAATTTGAAAAATCAAGTGGTGTGCCTCAAGGTTCCCACTTAGGACCATTTATTTCTTTACTATTTTTCAGTGACATTGTAACTATTTTTGAAGGAGTCAATTTCCTTTATACGTGTATACCGTATATATACTGAATATTATGCGATATCGGCTAGTACATGTAAGTAGTATTTGAAATAAATAATTTATATACGCGTGTCAAACATAATTACTCAACAGTATTCTATGGTTTATTACTGATTTATCAAAATCCATATCCAAACACCCTGATTATGAAACGATAAGCTTTAAAAGGTTAAATAATATTTGTAGAATTACCAAAGTTGGCCATGGCTCGAAGCTTTGACCAGGAAATAACCATCCAGGTGTTCTGTTTGGGGAGTTACCAATCAAATAAATTATTTATAATTGACCTAATCCAATCCATTCTTGATACAGGTCAGAAGGGGAGGGGTAAATCAGTTTTGGACGAATCTATCGATTTTTTTATGTTGAGGGTATTGTCATTTAATGGTAGGAATATAACGTTGGCTCATCATTTGGTATCTCTTCAGTAAGTAAGTTTAGGTTTGTGTGGGTAATGAAAAACTACGAAGGTACCTATTTCTTATCATAATTTTAACAAAACCTAATATAAATGAACTCATTTTTCTCTATTGAATAAACCAAAAGCCGTTTTTTTATCTCATTTTATCAGAAACTCTAAACTTGTTGTATAGCGCCATTTTTGTGAAATATTGCCCTAACGTTCAGCGTTTTAAAATGCCTTACACACCGCATTGTAGTCTGCTAACCGAAGCAATATTGCAAATCATTTATTAATACGGCTCTTTAGGAAAATGTCTTAGGTTTCCAGGGACAAAAATCCTCAAGCTTTTAAATTTCACTTTTCTAAACTACCAAAATTTCTGTTTACTAACTAAAATTTCAGTAGGTAGATAATTTTTTTCACTGGCAATTATGCATTTTTCTAATTGGTTTAGAATTTACAGATAAACCATTCAAACAAACTAAGAAGTAGCTTGTAGTTAGCAAGCAACAAAATTTGTATTTTTTAATGCGGTTATTAGGTAGGTATATCTGAAATTTAAATACCGCAATGCCTTATATACTGGAGCTATGAATAGAGACTAGTTCTGTGCTCACGTTCAAATGATGTTTGTAGTTTTTAATTTTCTCTACTTAAATATTTACTGTAAAAATTCTCTACAAAATTTCCCCTGAAATCATAAGATTTTTAGATGGATACTTAAATACCTAACAAGCTATTTACAAACCATGAATATTCTACGTGAAACCATCTATCATCGTGTGAAAAATGTGGAGATCCGCAAATAATGCAAGGCTGATGTAAGCGTAATGAGTAAGATTGTTTGGTTTGGACATGTATAGCGACTGAACGAAGAAAGGAATGGAGTATAAGGAGAACTATGACACAAATGTGAATGGTAGAAGAAATCAGGGACGCCCGAGGAAGAAATGGCTCGATCGAGTGAGTCAGATACTTGAGTCGGGTCATGTAAAGAATCAGAATGTTAGAAGAGTACGTATGACTGCGCATAAGTCAAGGAGTGTGTTCCAAGACTGAGTTTTTTGGCAATACGACCTCTCTGTCTACCCCTGCGGAGAAAAGGGGTGATGGTTATTTAGTTAGTTAAGGAATATTTCGAATTACACCATTTATCCTAAGAAAAATCATTATCTCAATGACCGGTCAGTGGTTCAGTGGGCATCGCGTTTGGGTCCCACCCAGGCGTTCCGTGTTCGATTCCTCGGCCGGCTAAGTCCTCCATCACGTCGCAAGCAACATTTTCGGCTTACTGTGATTGTAGTAGGAGATTTTCAAATATTTTCGGGTTCTTTGTAACCCTAGAATGTTTGTATTTCTTTAAAAAAAAATCTTTTTTTATACTTTCTACAGGCAGGTAGATACCATAATATTGAAAGCTTCAGTCAGCCACCTAGTTAAAGTAAGGCTTTCTTGAGTAATAAAGCTGATGCAGTCGATTTTTGAAACCTGAAAAGGAACGTACAAACAAATGTACAGATAAAAAAAATGCCAAATGGTCGAGTTTAACAGGCCTTACTCGTAAATATAGTTATGGATGAGAAGTGACAATAAAATCACTAGCTTCTACTTCATCTCTGCATCATCCTACATGGACCCATCAAACAGCGTCGATTGGTTCCTGTCGTTAGCATAATTCCACTTTACCAAGAAGCAGTTACCTTTGATAACCGATGCATGTGGTCAAAATATAAAATATTGAGTTCCTCGTCCGGGTGCGTCGACCCAGTAGGGGCAGTGTTTTGACGGGTCCCTGGAAACAAATGAGCCCCGCAGCCAAGACTGGGAGCCCGGCGGCCCTATCGCCCTAGGAATCTCGGCCCATAACTCCGAGGGCCCGGCCCGACCCTTAATTATCGTCTCCGTATACACTTTACAGGGTGATCGGGAATTTTAAAATACCTGATTTTGTTACACGCTGTACTATCGGATGCTGAGTACCTACGCGAACGTGAAAGTTATGCCTATGATGACATATACTAGAAGTTGTTTGAACAATTAGTATATTGAAGTTAGTTCAATTTTGGAGGCGTTAATGGGTACCGTCGCCCCGGAAATCATTTATTGGATAACCAACACCTCTGCCACAGGTCCCCCCTAGTGGTTCGCTACGTTTTGTGAATTAGCAGGGGTGCCCGGGTGCATGGGGTGAGGTTTATCTAGGTTTTGGCGGCGGATGACCAGGATACACTGAACCCCAAATTCCAACCTACTCCTCAAACCTTTTCCCTTCCCAGAGATCTGCTCTCCTTCCTTTCCTTAAAAAAAAACCTCCACACAGCATCCCCAAAGATGACATATGCCCTGAAGGAAATTATTTTCCTCAGGGATTCTTGTGTGGAGGTAAAGTATCTCCCATTCTGAAATAATTTTTTTAAATTAATAAACATACAAAACACACATTTTATTATTATCTATTATTTTAGCATATTAATAAAAGTTCCCGCATAATCGGTAATCTCAATATTAAAACATTATTATAAAATGTTTTAATTAGATACAGATAATATCCGTTTTCATACTTTTATTAGAAACAGTAAGTTTATTTTCTTTACATTATTTGATAATGTGGACCTCGTTAGATATTTTGTGCAATTGAAACGAACAGACAAAAAAAAATAGATTCACCGAAGCGGTGGATGCTCTAAATGAGAAACCCGATTTATTGAATCTATTTTAGATAAATTGATTACAGACGAAGAGATATCGATTTCATTACCACCCTGTGGGGCATATTTTGTCCGGACGTAAAAAAACCGGTCCTTCGCCACCTACGTAGTGTGCGGCGGACATTGTTTCTCAATACTAATAATTCAGATTTTTGGTAAGGGATAAAATTATTCAAGAAGCGAAAGTCCGTTTTAATTATGTCGCATGTTCTTTATGTTCAGGACGGTTGATAAAAGTGATTTATACAATCGACGAGATGTTAAATTGGTTATGTAATGTTATAAATGGAAACATCGACAATCTGCATATCATCCACATGTAGCAGGTGCATTTAAAAATGAAGGTTTTTTAACTCACAGACTTGTTGATTTAAAAAAGCTAAAACTAATACTACAATAACATATTATTTAATTATTTATTAGAACCATTTGAACAAGTTACGGTTTTTTGTTTGACTTAGAAATCGATAACCTCAATGATGTACCTAGTGGTAATAAAAACTGGACTTAATTTTATTGAATAGCTTGTGGTTTTTGATATACTTTGAAAAGTTTTTTTTTTTAAATAGGTAAAATGGTAACATATACAAAACCAAAAAAGTAGTCATGCAAAGCAGCCATGGTAGCTTTTTGAAGTGAAAACTTCTTTAGCACTGTTGTGATTTGGAACTTGATGAAACGGAAAAAAGCGACACTGAAAAGAGACAAACACATACATCTACAGGATTTAGCCTGCGGGAGAATGAGATATCAATAAAATATTTATTTATTTCAAGGTTTCAATATTATACGATAAATCCATGGTCTCCCGCAAGCCACCTTTGGTGTAAAGTGCCTGACGAACCTCAGCGGCCAGACATTTAGCAGACAAAAGATCCAATCCTACGAAATCCAAAAAAAAAATTTTTTTTGTAAAATTAATATTTTATCTTCAAACCACACCAAAGTAAAAAGGTAAAAGAAAGCGATTTCGAAGAAGAATACATAAATACTAATAAAGTGACCAATTTAAGGGTAGTATAGTAAAAGGTGCACTGCATTTCGTGTGCGGTGCTTCGTAGCCTATCGGTCTCCTCTTTGTGCTTATTACTTTTTTAATATATAAGAATTCCAACTGCTACCGACCATCTGGAGCCAGTGAGACCATGGCAGTTCCTTTTGGAGTACCTATGTTGTGAGGCTGAAGGTAGTAGGATGATGAAAGAGATGGGAAGATGAAAGTGGAAGATCACCAATCACGGCTCAAGTCATTTCAAGCAACGTTTCCATTGTGAATTGTGCTCTTTCACCAGGGTAATATCGAAAGTTTCTACCTCTCTGGAATTTGCCGGAAATATACAAAAAAAATATTATGAATTAATTATGAAAAAACACAAGATAATCAAATAAAATATATTTGTGCATGCCGGGATTAGAACCGACGATCTTCGTATCAATACTCAACCACGGAGGCTTGAATGCAGGTTCTACATTATTTCTCACCTCAATACTGTGGTTCAATTCTTTTTTCAGGACCTACATTTTACTATAGAATTTATTGCAAAATAGTTTAATAGCTGTCTAAACCATAACGATTTATTTTTAACGATTTTATTAATTTTATTTATTTTTAATTACAACGACTGTGAAAAAATACAGCTTTTCTCACGGTGAAAATCGAATAATACGTATTTTCATAAATTGCATATAACTGCTTATGGTAAAAAATATTAGCAATAAAACAGACTTGTAACATAATATATTATTTAGATTATAAACTGATTCGTTTCGGGAATTAAACCACGAAGTATTTGAAATTTACAAAGTATTGATAAAAGTACCACCTACACGAAATACAGTTCACGGTGAAAACATTTGCAACAAAAATTTACGTGCAAAAAATTACCTGGTAAAATTGAATAAAAGCGTGAAATAGAAATCAATTTTGATAAAATTGCTAATTAATAAATATGCACTACTGATTTTATATCTAGACCTTGCCAAAAACAAACCATTAGTAAATTTAATGTTTAAAGGGAACACTCAACCGCAAAATAATGTAACACTTTGCCACTCTGATTATTTTTGACCAGGTCAGTTTCGTTTTGCTAGAATTTCAGACAAGCATGTAAGCAAATTTATTGGGACAATTCCATTGCAATTTTCTTCTAAGAGTTTAATCTCTCACTGTTTTCAACCTATCAAAAAAATCTTGCAATCTGTGGTGTAAGTAGTTTCAATTTCCTTCAGCAGATGTCTTTAGTACAGATAATATGTAGTTTTGAGATATCTTAACAGATTCTGTTAAGAGCATTTAACCAGCCAGCGGACGAAAATCCGTTCTTACTACCGTACAGGGCGGTTCCAATGAGAATGATTAATTATTCTCCGTACCAGATTTTAAAAATTATATACCTTTACTTAGGCGTGATGATAAAACTTTTAAAATTATGTCCGTTTTGAAATTATTTTGTTGATCATAAGTATTTATCATTTTTCAATGATGTCTAAGCAAAATATAATTGGAAAAAAACTTAAATGTATTAGTTTGTAAGACCGTTCATAGATATAAAAAGTAAAATAGAGAAATTTTCGTCATAAATAAATGTTCGGATTTTTTTTAATGATTTTATTTGAACTAAAATTTTAATTTTGAAAATTCGTTTACTAGATAATGTATTGATTTACAATAATGTATTAAAACGTGGTATGAAATACTAAGTCTTGTAAAATAAGATTTTTCGTTTGAAAATTTAACAAATCTGCCAACGACCTATGGCAAAACCTTATTATACTAAAAATTATAATTTTTTTTCTCAAAATTTAAAACATCCATTTACAACATCATAAAAGAAAAATCTTTCAAAATAAATTTATATTTTTTTGTGGAAAAGAGTCAATACATTTAAAATTTGATTAAAAAATGACATATTTCCGGCTTTGTCTGGTTATACCCTCTTAAGTAGTATCTTAGGAGAGTGGCAACTGTCACCGTTGATGTCTTGTGAATGAATGGTTACGGAAAGAGCCGATGATATACGATCCTTCAGAGTACCCAATAGAATGGACATTTGGTTCAGTTAAATATTCATTGTATACCACAAAATAACTTAAATAAAATAACTTGTAATCTAAAGCTTTATTGGATATTTTGGAACACATACCAAGTAATACCAATTACTGGAATTGAAAAACATTACACAATATCATTCCAGAAATGATTTCTGAGGACTCATTCCAGTCATTCAAGTCACACATTCCGAAAACAAAAATATGATGTCTGTAGGTTTCAGAAATCTGCTGCATATAGTAAAACTGAAGATGTAACTTTATTCTATTCCAAGACACTTATCTATTTTAGTATATTCATATATATAGTTATGTATTTCCTTGGTATTTGTATGAAGGTTTTACTCATCAGATGATTGTATTCATGATTATATTTAATCAATCAAAAGTAGATCGATTCTATCACCATGTTTAGAATTAAGCAACACGATCTTGAAACAATATATAAATAACGACTTCGGCGTTCATTAAAAAATCGTTGCCATTAATATTCGTTACAGATTTATTACAAATGAAAGTGAGTTTTTGACTTATTGGTAACATTCGCGCAAATGTAATTATTATGGTTTTGAAAATAATTGGGATATTACGAATTTACACAAACTTGTTTTCTAGAATTTTAAGGCCAAAATTTTGTTATTGTTTTGATGTAAAAGTTGTGCGACAAAATTAACATGATTCAAAATAAACTATTTTAAACGTCCTTTTTGATTCCCTAGGAAACGTTAGTTACCTCTCCTACGGTCTTTTAAATAAAATATATGTTTTTTTTTCATTGATTGTTTTTGGGGTGTTATGCCGTGTTGTGCTATCTCCTCGTTTCGGACAGCGTTGCAGTGTCCATCATCAGGGTAGATCCGACGATGTGTAATTGTTAGTGTTGAGTGTGTGCTTATTTACTTCGAAGCGATTCCTTGTCGCCAGCTTCAATCCACTACGAGCTGGTAGGTAGGTATCACAGGAGCGCCTGTAGTGTAAGTACAGGAGATCTAAATTGCCACCTGGTAGGACAGCGTTGCTAGACGTGTTAAGGTAAGGGTTTCATGAAGGGATTTATTAATACCACTAACGAATCGAAAAAACGACCTGTTCTCATGGTGCTAACAGTAACAGTGTTAAACGATGTTCCGGTCGTGTCCGTCGAGTTTCGCGAAGGTACATATGTGCACCGGTGCACAAGAGATCAATAATTATGCTCTCTCCTTCGCTCAATCACTATTGAAACAAGACTCAGAATGTCTATCTGTTGTATGTGATCTATGTATGTTTACAACGGATTGTCAATCGAGTAGGTTTAAACTATTCCCAGCAAGGAGTCACAAGCACATCATCTCGGTCGTTCTGTTCCTTCTTACACGTCTTGTATGTAAATGAAAAAGACAGGAGTTACTAAAACGGTGGCGTCACTTACGACCTCTTATTGAGACTAGTTTATCAAGTATTTTGCGGCTCCAGCCCAGTGGTGGCCGTCTGTTGCTTCCCACTCCTTCTTTAGGCCCAATGTTGCGGTGTATGTCTGGTAATTCCCCGGAAACCATTTATTGGAAAACCAACACCTCTGCCATAGGTCACCCCAAGTGGTTTGCTACATTTGGTGCAGGTGTGCCCGAGTTAATGGGGTGAGGTTTACCCGAGTCTTGGCGTCGGTTGCATCTGACTATAAACTGCATAGTGAGCCGGATCGGGAGAGGCCGCTTTGGGGAGATCTTTGATCTCTCCAGCTCGACCCAACGCATTGCACCACAGCGGGAGGTATGGATTCATACGTCCGTCACTCCTCGACACACTGACCTCTATATTTCTACCCACTCCTACACTCCATTTTTTCCTGGAACTTCCTCTCCTTCCTTTTATTAAAAAGTCCTTCTACATAGCATCCTCAAAGTTGACATGGGCCCCGAGGGAAATTATTTTCTTCGGGGCCTCCTGTGTGGGGTTAATGCCAATAAAAGTTATATATGCAGGAAGCTGCTATTAGTATTGCACTTGTAGAAGACTAGTTAAAAAACAACATCGAGTGCGGATCACACACGGTAGAAGCTAAACTTTACCAAAAACAATCTCAACCCAATAGGAGCCTTTAAGAGTGTTGTCATGGTCAAGCGTCCAATGAGCGCAGCTCGATGCTTCGCAGATACTGTGATGCGTCATTTCCGTTTCATCCGAATTTCAAATCACAATGAGGCTAGAGAAATTTCACTTCAAAAAGCAAAAGAAAAATATACTTTGTTTCACTTCTTCTGGGTAAGCAAACCTGAAAAATTACGTTTGCCAGACAAATAAAATAAATGCCCAATTGGGTTGGTTCTGAATTTTTAGTTTGGTTAAGAATTGTATTCTGCTCCTGTTTCAATAGCGAAACAACTTCCATGTTATATTGTCTAGTATGGCAGAGAAAGCGCACAATGAACACAAACCAAAAATATGAAAATAATGTTGAAAGAGTTTTTTGAATTTTTATTAAAATATACCACAGAACCACGTGCACGCCATATTTGCAACATAAGTTTCGTAAAATTTCGAAAAATCTGTGGTAAATGTCAGTTTGTTTATTCACAGCTATTTTTAGGAATCTGTATTTTTTTTAAATGTCCATCTATAGCTTAGGTTCTCATCGTGAGTGATAAAGCCCCCCCTCCCTGTGGGCGTTTGAGACTTTCAAGAGGGGCTGTAGAAAACACAGATAAAATTAGGGGCCGTTGAGATTGCACAGTAAGGGAGTCGGCAGGTAAAAAAATGTGGTCTAAAAAAGAAAAAAAACACGCTAATCACGTACTAATAAAGCAAAGTAAACTTCAATATTGGTTAAGTTTGTTATTGTATGTATTCTAATCATTTCTATTGCGCGTGCGAAAATTCGCTTATTTAAGTTTAGCCTTCCCCCCATAATTAAAAAAATGAATGGCTATAGAAAAAACAAATCTGGCGGTGGGCAAAATAAGGTTGAGAACCTACGATCAAAAGAAATAGGCCATCGAATTGGTAATGCAATAATCCCACTAGCTCCGAGCTATAGGACTCTTAAAAATATTAAAGTACGCGTGCATTGAAATAGAAAAAAAAAACTCGTTGCATAAACTATAAGGAGTGATAATCTCGTTACAACCGTGGAAAAATAATACCCGTTGCATGCGGCACACGGCACAGTGCTTTCACTGTGAGAGTACTTGTAGGAGGTACTCTACATTGTACGGTAGTTGCAGTTTGCAGTGGGAAAGCACTTTTCATAATTTATGGCGAGTTTCCGTTGATGGAAATGATATTTCATAGTTACAGACAATTGCATTGCAAACTTCCGCTGACGTACACTACACACTACACGTGTAGTTAGCCGCTGGAATTGTACCGCTAGCAGTATGACTGTATTTATTCAAGGTTTGTTCAAGTTAAATGCGTAGATTTAAAAAAAAATGTTTCCGACAAATATCCGCCAGTTGAGCAACTATTTGTGGTCAGCAACAAAATTAATCAACAAATAATGTCAAACCCTAAGCTACCGCTTATTGAGCCTACAATTTTTTCATTGCCGACAAAAACATAGTATGAAGTCTAAATGATATACTTGGAGGAATTATTCTTCCAAGGGTTTAATACGTGTTTTTTCTTGATAACTCAACATTTAAGTGGCGAACTATTTAATTATTTCATGACTTTTTTGGTTGTACTTAATTAAATGGGTGGATTTTACAAAATGGTGGAACCATTTTCAACCTGCTTGTGTTCGAACTTCTTGTGTGTGTGTGTATTATCAAAACATCTCAAATTCCTTGATAATTTATTCCATAGAATAAAGAATAATACAAGAAGTGCCTTGGGGATGTATTTCATGGTCCAAATATTTTCCCAATTTGGAACTATATTTCCAAACAAAACTGTGTTTTCGTAATTCAAATGGGATGGAGATCTACGATTTCAAGCGAGTGTAAGAGAGACGTAACGCTGGGCTGTTGGGCTATACGGAGCATTTGTTTCCATCTATATTTATATCTAACGTTTTTTCCAGTGTTACATTCTCGAAACGAACTTCTCTCGACATTCGAAAACATATTTTCATATAAAGCAAACACTCTTTTGACCGATGTGTTCTGAAATCACAATTTATTTACTTTCGAACTCCTTTCTTCATCAATGTTTTAATTACGCCTGTATTATTTTCTTCCAATTAGCAACAACATCGTACATAGTTTTGTTATACTTACGTTACTTGGATCTCATTTCGTCCTACCTCTGACAATTCCGTGCCTTTCTGTCATACATCAGGGATGGTACCAAGAATCCGACTGCAAGTCTTGCTGCCTTTGACAGCTTTGTATTAGTGACAACTGCATTCAGTTGTACATTAATGTATTGTGTTGTCTATATCACCCTTCTGTCACTCTTCGTATCAGCCTTAGAACGAACGCAAATACATCTACTTGATCTGACGATTCACCGAATACCTACAGCTGTATTACACAGTGTTTGAGTAACCTTTCTTTGAGAGTCCATGCCTTTAGGCTTCCTTACATTCAGAATTTAATGATTCCACGTACATCGTTCTTAATTGAAGTGATGATAATATTAATTTAATTTATTTATTTGGAAACTTATTGAAGCTTACACTAAACCTTATTGTTAATCGTGAATGAAGATAATTTCAACAGAATTTAGTAAAAATATGATAGGGATAACCATTCGAGCATTCGCGTTAATATTTCATCCATAAATATGCGTTTGATAAACGTCCGATTTGGAAATTCCCCGCCCTCATAAAAAAATCATGCATTCGAATATTAATGCAAAGACATATAAACTGCGCAGCTGTTTAATGCACTAACATTTAACTGTTTTTCAAATGTTTTTAAGAATCATAAAAAAATATATTAAAGCCTGAATTCTGCGCATTATTTATTGTAAAATTGACGTAGGTACATGGCACCTTTTTGGAGAATATTAAATATCATGACTTCTATGTGTTTTCATATATATATCACAGAATATAAATTTGAATTCGAACATGCATTTTTTAATTTGTAAGAAAAAATATTTCAATAACTTCGGTTTGCGAAATATCAACAACAAAAAATAAAGTTATCTTTGTGATTAATCAAACTGTATATCGCGCGGGAACATTTGAAATAATTCCAATAAATGTTTTAAACTATCTCTTCAAATTGGCCACATTCTGGCCAGCGAACGTTCGAGAGTTTGGCCAAAATGTGGCTAAAAACGCTCCAGTGGTTAAAGACGCAGAAAAAAGGTAACAAACCCGATCCTTTAGTCTTACTGTTCTAGACTTACATATAGAAATATTCTGGATTTATCCAAGACTCACCGTCTGGATTGTTGCTTGCAAAAATATTCTTGCAGAACACAAACAGTTGCCAGCCAAAAATTTGGTAAATAATTGAAGATTATATTGAGTATCTATATATATCTCTTCCAGATTTTAACTTTGAATGTTGGTGGTATCTTCTTGGATGATTAATTAATTTATGAATTATTATTTTTAATTGGTAAACTAATGTTTAAGACAAGATTTTTATGCATAGCACAAAGGGTATCAATTATTATAAGCAATAATTATTAGCCTGAAACACTCATCAACATTGAAAAAATCTCCCGAGAAAAGATAAATGCCGCCGACGGGACTTGAACCCGCGTCCTTCTGATATCCGGTCAACTGCACTACCAACTGAGCTACGTCGGCTTATCTCCCACCCGCCAAATAATTCAATATATACTAGGTAGTGTTTCATTCAACAATTACTGCTTATTACATTTTTCACCTGAAAACAACCAACTTTATTTTTTTGTGAGAAAGGCGTTATAAGTGCTAACTCTCCCACTAGATGGCGTCGAGACAAATTATGTCTACATTTTTTGGTGAAATACTTTAACTTGTCAAATATTAATTATTATTTTCAATTGGTAAACTAATGTTTAAGACAAGATTTTTATGCATAGCACAAAGGGTATCAATTATTATAAGCAATAATTATTAGCCTGAAACACTCGTCAACATTGAAAAAATCTCCCGATAAAAGATAAATGCCGCCGACGGGACTTGAACCCGCGTCCTTCTGATATCCGGTAAACTGCTCTACCAACTGAGCTACGTCGGCTTATCTCCCACCCGCCAAATAATTCAATATATACTAGGTAGTGTTTCATTCAACAATTACTGCTTATTACATTTTTCACCTGAAAACAACCAACTTTATTATTTGTGAGAATGGCGTTATAAGTGCTAACTCTCCCACTAGATGGCGTCGAGACAAATTATGTCTACATTTTTTGGTGAAATACTTTAACTTGTCAAATATTAATTATTATTTTTAATTGGTAAACTAATGTTTTAGACAAGATTTTTATGCATAGCACAAAGGGTATCAATTATTATAAGCAATAATTATTAGCCTGAAACACTCATCAACATTGAAGAAATCTCCCGATAAAAGATAAATGCCGCCGACGGGACTTGAACCCGCGTCCTTCTGATATCCGGTCAACTGCTCTAACTAACACTACCTAGTATATATTGAATTATTTTGCGGGTGGGAGATAAGCCGACGTAGCTCAGTTGGTAGAGCAGTTGACCTGATATCAGAAGAACGCGGGTTCAAGTCCCGTCGGCGGCATTTATATTTTCTCGGGAGATTTTTTCAATATTGATGAGTGTTTCAGGCTAATAATTATTGCTTATAATAATTAATTTATGTATTTATTTTACTGGGCTTTTAAAAATTTTATTCATTTTAAAGATCAAGGAGAAGGTAAAATAAAAAAAATAGTAGAAGAGACATATTCTATCAAAATTAAACATTTTTCCGAATAGTGTAATTTAATAAATTATTATTGGCTTATTTATTATTTTATGGAACCTTCTTCTTACAATAGCTCCACACAGGAATCCTTGAGGGAAAAAAATCCCTCAAGATCTATGTCATCTTTGTGGATGCGGTATGGAGGGTATTTTTAGGGAATAAAAGGAGAGGAAGTTCTGCGAAGGAAAAAGATATGATATTGTGTAGGAATCTTGTGGTCAATGTGTCTAGGAGTGACGGATGTATGAATCCATCCTTCCCATCCTTCTCAAGGCGATGGGCGAGAGTCAGGCTGGAGAGGTCTAGCTTAGGTCTTCCTCAACTAATCTCTTCTAATCCGGCCCGCCACGCAGTAGGTATGAAAACGCATTGGCCACCAAGACCTAGACAAACTTCGCCCCAGGAACCGGTTCACCCGTAAATCACCAAACGTAGCGGTGACCTATGGCAGGGATATTGGTTATCCAATAAATTGTTCCCGGGGCGCCTACCAAAATGAAAAGAATGTGCTTAAGAGTAAGTAAAACCAATATTTTATAACTTTAGTTATTAATGTTCTTGAATTGATAATCTCAATGGCATTTGATATTCTTTGATTAATTCAAACATTGTCCGAACACGGTGTGAATGCAAACAAGGGCGGCGATTAAACCCTTTCACCACTGAGAGCAAATGCTAAATAGATGAATTGCGATGGTAGCGATAAGGTTTGCATTTCACGCACCTCATCAATTCCAAATGTTCTCCAGGTGAATGGCAATGAACGGGTTGGCAAGCCTGAGAGGGGGAGACTGCGCTTAAATATAATTTATATCTCGTGCCATTTAGGCACGTAAGTGTTAACACCCCAAAGTAATTAATAATAGTAATTTATGGCCATGCACCCCACGTACATACATATTGGACATTATTCCTGAAGGTATAATCCATTTGCAGTATTTTATAAAAGGAAAGCTGACTGCGATTTTTAATGAATATGAACGAGGGCCAACTTTAGAGGTATAAAGTATGTATTATTTGTGTTATTAATTCTATGTCACAGAATTTGACAAATTGATTGTGTTTGCAAACATAATCACCATGAGCACTCTTGTCGTTACCCGTTACCATGATTTTAGTTTTTAAAACACACCATTAAATGTTTGTTCCACTCGGATCACGTAGTGCCACAAAATGACATATTCTTATAAAATTATATATACTATAATATAGACAAATTTACGACGCTTTCTCTTTGCATTTAAAAGGTCACTATGGGCGCTTCTGCATAATTTGAAATATTTCTAGAAAATAAGGTCAACCCGGTCAAGGTTTGAACATTTTTTTAATTTTTAAGAGCGTATAACCAGCCAGCGGCCGAAAATCCACATTTGGTCGAAAGAGGTTCTTACGATCGTACAGGACGATTCCAATGGGAAAGATTAATTACTCTCCGTACCAGCTATTTAAAATTATAACTCAATATCGATTTTATTTCATTCCAAATTTGCTTTAATTTATACCTACATCCAAAAATGCTAAAAGGCGTGTTGATAACACTATTAAAATTATGTACTTTTTGTAATTATTTTTTGATCATAAGTATTTATCATTTTTCAATAATGTCTCAGCAAAATAAGAATGTAAAAAAAATTGAAATATATAAGTCTGTGGGTGCGCAAATAAATACACAAACGGACCAATTTTCGTCAAGAAACACGTGTACTTATTTATGTGTTTATGATTTTATTTAAACTAAAATAAAATTTTTGTTACATACGTTTACCAGATAACGAATTGATTTATTTTACTGCATGATTATATGATTTGAAATGGGTGTTGTATAATAAATATACTTTTTTTTAAATTTAACAAATCCGCCAACGACCTATGGTATAACTTTATAATACTAAAAATTATCATTTTTTCTGAAAATTTAAAACATACGTTTACTAGATAAAAAAACAATCTATCGAAATCAATTTATATTTTTTTGTGTAAAAGAGTCAATACGTCTAAAGTCTAAACACTGATTTAAACATGACATATTTCTGGTGTTCTCTGTTTATACGCTCTTAATTAGAAATAAATGTGTTTTACATAAATTTCAAATTAAATAAAAATCATCAGTAGGTAAGCTATTTAAAAATATTTAATTTGCATGCTGCATATTATGTCCGTTCGAAATATTGAAATCTGAAAGAACCTTCAATAAGTTATCAATTTGGGAGGCGGGTATGCGCCACCCCAGAAACCATTTATTAGTTAACCAACACTTCTGCCATAGGTCACCCCAAGCGGTTCGTTACGTTTGGTGACTTATCAGGAGTGCCCGGGTTTATGGGGTGAGGTTCGTCTTCCCACCAACTGCGTGGCAGGCCGGATCGGGATAGACTGATTTAGGGAGACCTTTTGACATCTACAACAGGACCCTGGAGGAACATTGCGCATGCATCGTAGTGGGAGGGATAGATTTATTCGTCCCTCACTCCTGGACACACTGACCCCCAGATTCCTACCCACACATCATACATTTTTCTTACCAGAACTTTCTTTCTTTCTCTAAAAACACCCGCTACACAGAATTATTTTTCTCAGGGCTTCCTGTGTAGAGTTAATGAAAAAAAAATCTTCGTGGATAACTCCTTCAAAAGTAATCGCAAATTCATTCAAAGGCGTCATTTTCAATAAAATTAAATCAAATTACTTTGCATACACCACTTACTTAGAAAAGAAACAATTGATTTTAAAACATGTTGATAATTTTTTTTAATAAATAATGGTGTATACAAAGTGATTTATTTTCATCGAATTGAAATTAACTCGACTTAGATCGAAAATATTTCTTGGGATAGTCCAAGCTATTTTAGCACTAAATTTGAATAGCCAGTTCAATCCGATGTTCATTTTCTCCTTCCGATATCCCGTTCTTCTTAAAGCTCAGTTGATCTAAAAGCAATTTCCATCTTCGTGAAAATACTAAAATACAAACAAACATATTATTATTATGACGATGGAATGAAATTTTATAGCAATATCTGTTTCCCGGAATAAAAATAATATGTTCTCCAAAGGAACAAAGCAATTCACATTTGTCATCCTTATTTCATCTTCCCTGCCTCAAAGAACATCAGAAGTGGGATAAGGCACGAATGCAAACACCCTGCAGCAGAGAAATATTGTCTTCGTGCTGAGTTATCATTCTGTCTATGTGCCTATTGCAAAAATGCAATAATGTAACGCAATCGCAGCGCCGCCGGAGAGGCTGCCACGACGAAGTCTCTGCATAAATATGTCTCGGAGACAATGCAACTAGTTACTTCCCCGTGATAGTGATGATATTAAATATTATTATACTTATTGATAATTTGCATACGTATTCGTAGAGTATTTATTACACGCGATAAGCTTCGAATGAGTACAAGAGTAGTTGATTGAGGAAGCTTCCATTAAGAATTATTTGCAAGCTTACAAAGCTGCGATGTTTTCCTCTGTGGTTTGTTTTCCTCTTTAGTTTGGAATAATATCTCGCGCTTATGTTATTTTTTATATCAGTATCCATAGTTTCATATGTTTTATTTAGTTCTATGTCAATTCAGAATCAAGTCAATTCAACAACTCTTTGAAAAGTCATTAAACGCTATGAAATAAATAATTTTAATTTTAATTTTAGCAGAATAAGAAGAAAATATATTTCTAACAATACGCCTTTTTTCAACCAGTTTTTTTTAGCTACTTTATAAAATAATTGCATATAAAAAATATAATGGTGAATTAAAGTATAAATATTATATTTCTTAGTCCTTCAAACTAGGTGGTCCTGTGCCGAGTGCCGAGGCGAACATTTATTTTTATTTTTATATGAATATCGCATAAGAGTCCCAATTGCTCCCATCTGAAGCCAGTGAGACTATGGCATCCCCAATTGGAGTATGTTGTGAGGCTGAAGGTAGTAGGGAGTGGAAGGAGATACGGAAGAGTAAGGTGGGAAAGTACCTGGCTATTCAGATCTGGTCACCAAACACGGCTAATGCCATTTAAAGCAACATTTCAATTCTGAATGGTGGTCTTACATCAGGGCGATACTGAGGGTATCTTCCACTCTGGAACGTGCCGTAAATATACTATATATTATTTTTAATGAATAAATTGTGAAGTAACACAAATTATTCAAATAAAATTTATTTGCCACGCCGGGATTCGATCCCGCGACCGTCGGTGTGCGACTCATGTACGAGTCGAGAGACTTACCGCTGGATTACGCTGGCCGTCTAAACTAAAGTTATTTAAATATAGTTTTTTTGTCTCCAATGTCGGTTTTAGTGTCTTCATTATGGTTTTTTCATTGACCTCTTCCAGCCATATTTTTTTTTCTTGATTTGTATTCATTCGAATTTTTTATTAGTTTTATGTCTTGAACCTATGAATCAGTGTCTCATGAATTCGTTAGTGCCTAATATATTGTACATGCAGGCTAAATATTGAATAGTGACTCTACTAATTTTGCAAATAAATTAAAACTATCCAAAGTTGCAATTGCGAACTCCTAGTCATGCAACTAGACATATAAGTTGGTAAAATATTATATATGATCTTCACCTAAGGAATTTATGTTTGTTCGAGCGTACTTCCTTTTACAACAACTGATGACACCTTGTACCTGGAGGCACGCACTCGGTTATTCCTAATACCACAATTTATCTTGTTGAATGTTTGTATTAAACAAATCTTAGTAGGTACACCAGTTACTAGTATGAAACTTAACATTTTGAATAAACCGATAAGTTGTCTAGTGAAAATATTATAATAGAAATTTAGTTCGGTTCGTCTATTTAGCAGAATTATGCTTAAAAATATATAAGGTGGCTACTACAGGAAAACCTCGTTTATTTAATTATATGTTGACTGAGCAGCTTTTTTATTTAATATTTTTTTCAAAACGTAATACGTAGCCATCTTCAATGCTTTGATACGTAGAAATGAGTCCACAAAAAAACTTACGTTATACTAAATTTTTAATAGTCAGTGGTGGAAAAAGTGCTTGGATTTAAAAAAACAAATTTACGTTATTTTTTCAGGTTTTGGTGAGCCGCACTAAATCCGTGGAAGTGTATCAATAAAGAAAGGTAAGTCAATTAATAATTGTAATATTTAATCCTTTAAGACAGTATTAGCGACCCTTAATCGAAAATTTGAAAGAGAAAAATCAGAAAAAGATAAGGCCCCATCTAGGAGTTGAACCCTGGACCTTAGCCTTGTCAGCGCTCTGCTCTACCAATAAAAATGGATATATTTAACCAAGACACTATTTAGATTGCATTTAGTTCGGGAAGAATCTTGAAATCATGCGTAAAGACGGCCGACGTGGTCGACAGGTAAGGCTCTTGACTTGCAATCCGAAGGTCGCGGGATCGAATCCCATTTTATTTGATTAATTTGTTTTATTTCACAATTAACTCATTTAAAATAATGCATAGTATATTTGCGGCACCTTCCGGAGTGGAAGATACTGTTAGTATCGCCGTGGTGTAGAATAGACTACATCCCCTCCTTCTTCCTCCCCACCTACTTCCCCTCCCCAAAACCTCCAGCCTCACAACATACCCCAATTGGGGATGACATAGTCTCACTGGCTTCAGACGGGAGTATCTGGGACTCTTGTGAGGTAATCAAAAAAAAAATTATACCTCAGATTAACAAGATTAACACGGTAAAATATGATCTAAGGGGATAGGGTCGAATTAACTCAGTGGTAGATTAGATATTACAATTTATTTGTGGTCTTACTTTTTAATTATTCTTTTAAATAAAAACAAAAACAAAATTTAATTCTTGTCCTCAAAATTACGAATATGTTATCAACTCCATTTCTTAAAACAAAAATTAAAGTACTTTGAATTGTTTAACGTAAAATACAGCCAAGTTATTTAAAAAATCAGGATCTACTGGATAATGGTACATTTTTTTTAAATTGGTGATATTTTTTATACTAACATAAATAAATGACAATCATTGCGCTAAGCTCAGAAGGCAGCAGAAAAAAATAAAAAAAATTATCTCGTACCATTACATAATTAAATTGTTACAGTGTATTAAATTCGTTAAATGCTGCAACAACTTTAAACACTTTTTTAAATCCACAATCAAAATGAAAACAAGGAGAAAATAATGAAACCCGCCGTTATCAGTGCGAGAGATCAAGTTTTAATTCTAGATGTAAAACGAACATCACACATGAATGATTTACCGCCACAACTGATAATTTGTTTCTTGCTGAAGTATTTGTATGTTATGAATAAAATGATTCATGGAAATATAAATAAAGTACTACAAGAAATTTATTTGAATCCGAGCATAATTCTATGCCATTACGCGGACGCGATAAAAAAGGTAACACCGATAAAATCTCGAATCACAAACTACTAAGTTACTCGCCCAAGCCAAAAAGTCAAATTTAATTGAGTGATCCTATCTCGGAAACCACTATGCAACAGATCAAAAAGATGAAAAAATGCCTAGTTAACTATAGACTGTTAAATTTATGTCGCAAATTAAAATTGTTTTCAACGCATCTAAATCAAGGTTTTTTGTTTCTCTAATAACAGACAGCGTCTTTATCCGGATGTTCGGCTTCTCACGTCACGTCTCTGATGAATAAAGCAAAATCGCATATTTGCTAAACAAAGTTGCTGAATAGTCAAAAGTCTTGGTCAAATTGTTTACTTCATGAAACATACTATTCTTTTGTTTAATGCTTTTTACTAATGCGCGAGTGTCATCCAATTTTTGTTGTGTGTCTTCTAAATATCTAAACGACGCGGCATTGTAGTAGGTAGTTTCTTTTTTAAATTTATGTGTGCATTGTTTTTGGTGTGCTAAATAAAAGTGATTTCAATTCCAGAGCTAACGCTCGACCATTGTGCCCAATTCATCATAATAACAGTTTTGTTGTTAACCTCAGACCACTCACAAATTCGTAAAGACGTGAGACGAATCTCGCAAGTTGAAAATCTTTTTATAATTGGGTGAATGTGTTACGGATGACACCTCTCTCCCATAAATTTTCCTTTCAACAACGGCCATTTTCTTTATAGCCAATTCCCATCACTTTTTAATTAACGATACAGTTACTCTCATTTCAAGATTTCACTTCCTCAAAAAAGACAAACAAATTAATTAAACGCTTTAAAAAAACAGAAGTTTTTCTCGTCTTTTTAACAAATTCTCAAGTTTTCGGGCTGATTTTGGAGAATCTAGAATACCCCCGTGTTATTTATGAGGATTGGATGCCATCGTACACGGAAGCATTCGACCCTCGTTAATTTTATTGGTTGATTATTTTCGTATTTTTCTTAATAGTTAAACACGCGAGACAGGACGCCTTAAGACTGTTTGATTTACATTTTCCAATTAACGATCTCTCAGAATGTACTTAGGCGTTTTTGGGCCGGTCGACCCCGGACTATATTTATCGCTGTTTACGTTTTAATAAAGCGGTGTTGTCTCATGTCAGCTCCACATATGTGTTTAAATATTTTATAACTCTGATTGGGCGAGGAATATTTAACACGTCATGGAAACGAATAACTACACCCTGTTTAAATTTTATATTGAAATACTTTCAGAACGTTCCTTCTAATATACGAGTGGAATACTTGTAAAAGGCTTGTATGATAAAAATTCAATTTCTGTCTTCGAATAAAGAATACATTTTATTTTAAAACGGTTTTACATTTTTACTGTGATTTTTTTCTCCATTGGTGGTGAACCCTCGGATTACATCACCAATCACCGCCTTCAGTATTGACAAATTGATAAGGAATCTTCCGAAAGCATTTCAGGCCAGCGTAATGCCGATTTATTCCCCGTCGCGGCTCTGCCCACCGCACGCTGGAGTTAAATTTACGTCTACTTAGTGTGAGGCGAGTAACACACACAGAATAAATGGTCATAAATTTGATTCGGTAATAAGAACTCTGGTACAACAATGGGAAGCAGGCATTGAGAACTTTTTTAAACAAATTATATTGATGAAGCCTGCAAATAATAACCATTTCATTGAGACTAAACAATAATTACAATTAATAACAACTAAACTCTGAAGCTACATAGAGAATGGTGAGAATGTAGGATATTGATTAATTTTTAGTGCGGGACCACAAGGAAGACATTTAGGTATTCCTCCACACCAGTCGCCTCCCGCCAAAATGTAAAATGTAATAAGCAGTAATTTTTTAATGAAACATTAGTATATATTGAATTATTTGGCGGGTAGAAGATAAGCCGCCGTAGCTCAGTGGTTAAAGAGCAGTTGACCAGATATCAGAAGGACACAGGTTCAAGTTCCGTTAGCGGCATGTATCTTTTCTCTGAATATTTTTTCAATTAAGATGAGTATTTCAGGCTTATAATTATTACTTATAATAATTGTTTACCTTTGCGCTATGCATAAAAATCTTGTCTTAAACATTAGTTTATCAATTAAAAATATTATTAAAAAAGTGGTAGATGAACCATGCTAGTACACGCCCCTGTTATGGTGTTCGATATGGCAATAAAGATGAAAATATATATTCAAAAGTTTTACTTTGGTATCTCATCTACTAGATTGTATTGCCTTATATCATTCTAAAACATTTTTTGCAGATCTTGTTCTAAGGAATATTTAGAAAATATATATTTTTTACAATAGCTCTACACAGAAGAGCATAGGGAAAACAATTTCCCTCGGGGCCTATGTCATCTTTAGGGATTCTATGTGGAGGGTCTTTTTGGGAAAGGAAGTTCTGGGAAGGAAAAATATATGAAGGATGGTAAGAATCTGGGGGTCAATGTGTCAAAGAATGACGGACGAATGAATCCATTCCTTCTACAGCGGTGCAAGGCGATGGGTTGAGAAATCCCGGCAGAAGAAGTATAGAGGTCCCCCCCAACCAGTCTCACCCGATCCGCCCCGCCATGCAGACGGTTTATTTGTTTGGTAAAATTAAATACAGATCACCTATGTAGAGGAAGGGGTAGAAGGAAGGGGGAGAGATAAGAGTGGGGGAAGTTTATCAAGATTAGGGATTACACTGTCGTTACAAGGGAAATGCCGGTCACTCTGAGATTCGTGAGACTCGTCACTCTGATCCACAGTTTTGCGCTTGTCCGATAAGTGCTAATTGGATTTACGATTCTTTTGAAATAATACTATATGAATAATTCTATACTATCCTGAATATCATTTAGCAGAATAGGAAAATGTCACCATTATTCACCTTAAAATTAACACCTTTTGTTAGGTTATTGGATTTCACCTGACGAAATACAGGTATCTACTTATTGTTCGGGTGCCGATGGTTTCCAATGGGCTCCGATGGGTAGTCGTTTCATTTGGTTTTGTTTCTTGAAGTAGCTGGGATTGTGTGTTAACCGTTTCCCGCCATTCAAGTTATGCGATAAAGCTGACATTCTGAAAATGTGCAGACACGGGCCATGTGATAATAATTAACGACAGGGAAAACAATCAACCATATTTATTTATACACACACGCTGCTGACTTGGAGAAATAGTCAACTTTCAAATAACCTGCTAGAAATAATTATATTTGCTTCCACAAATTAAGTGGAAAAAGTTTTAAGTCGTTTCAATATATTATTATAATAATTGAATTTCACAACGAAATGTTAGTATAAAAACTAGAAATTTTATTTTCATTAAAAGGTACTTCTAGTGTAGTGGGTACACAATGTCAGATCTGATAGTTAATATAAATTCTACTTATTGGTTTTATTTTCATCCTTCATTTCCATAAAATAGAAAAACATTGGGGGTGTAATAATAATAATAAAATAGAATTAGTTTTCATAATAATTAATAGTTAGTTAAATAATTTTATATTGTTGTTGATAAAATATGTTAATCATTAGTAATACTTTTTTTATTTTTTGGTAGATAGTTATGACTTATTTGAAATAAAAAAAATATACATAGGATCCCAAGTAAGTTTTTTTATCCAAAAATCAATCTTTCTTACACATTTTTCCGATTCGATTAACTTATTTATCCGTTACAATTCATTTCAACCGTGAGAGGAATTAAAATTAAATAAAGGTGCCAACAGTCCATTGATTCAATACATCCTTTCTTATGTAATGGTGTGTTGTAAAGTTTGTCTACTAGAGGGTAAAAGGGGACGGCAAGCGGATGTGTCAAACTAATTCGAACCAATTTGAACCACGGTCGGTGTCAATCGTAAATAGACTTTCTACTAAATGTGCCTGTAGTTATCACTATCTGTTTTAAAAAAAATCATATCTTCGAAAAAAAATATTATTTCATCGTATATTCCTCGATAACGGAGTCATACTCGTATTATGCCCACTCACCAAAATAAATTCCTCAAAAATACCGTAATAAACTGTAGTATTTAACGTTATGTCATGTATTTTTTGATATAAAATGCTACATTTTTGAAGTTATTATGAAAAGTAATCATTTATGTTTATTTCACAAATTAATAAACGAAGCTTATTCAAGTATGGACAACATCAAGCAAGAAACACCTATTCCCATAAGTTCAGCCCATGATGGTTATTAGTTATTAGACGTGGCCGTCAATCAGATTTCTGACGGTGAAAATTGGATTAAAAAATAAGCGCCTCGCTTCCAGCATTTCGGATGAGGTTTTTTTAATCAAAGTTAATAATTACGGCTCACACATTCTTCTCCGTCCATTGTGCGTGATCATACTTCGCAAACAGAAGCTGGCGCGTCGTAAACTGAATTTGGCGTATTTAATTTTGAGCGGTAAATTGAATTTGGGGAATTAAATTTTAATTGATCCCAGTTGTGGACCAATGATGCAAGAACTAAGTAAGATATGGTAGACTTGCGGTTCCCGTGAAAAAAGTTTTTTAAAACCTAAAAATCTATAACATGATAAGCCGATTAGCTTACTAAGTCCATACATCCCTTTGGGAGATGATTGCTCTGTAATCATATAATAAAGTATAATAAATGAAGTGATCCAAATATTTGCATAATCTAATTCAAAACTGTGTTTACAAAATTCAAATGTGAGGGAGATCTACTATGTTAGGCGAGTGTAAGGGAGACGGAGCAATTGGGCTAAATGGAACAATTGTTTCCGTTCAAGTTTGTATAAGGCAAAAAGGTTTTCTTCTTTATTTTATGTATGTAATTAATAAAAAAGCTATCAGGAAAATTTTAAAATATAGTATAGAAATAAGTTAAGAAATGATTTTCTTTAATCATCTTCATTCAATAAATGGTTCGTTGTTTGGTTACTTAACAGAAATGCCCGGGTTCATCGAATGAAATATAATCTTGGCAGCAGATGCACATGCTCGCTATAAAGCTGCGTGTCGGGCCAGATAGGGAGTGGCCAGATAAAGGAGACTCTATGACCTCTCGTGCTAGTCTCTCTCGACCCATCGTCTTGCACTCAAGCAGAAGGTATAGATTCAAACGTAAGCCACTACCGGGATACTCCTCATATCTTCTTCCCTCTCAGAACTTCCTCTTCTTACCTTCCTTAAAAAGTCCCTCTACGTAGAATTCCCAAAGACGACATATGCCTTAAGGGAAATTATTTGAATCCTGTATGGTGTTAATGAAGAAAAAAAATCTAACTGTAATCTCTATGCTAAACGCTCCGATAAATATGGTTTCTCAACCAAAGCCGTGCATTGCATGAAACAATTTTTGACATCAGTATTGCGGATATTTGTGAGAATTGATCACTTCAGCACATTCGTGACCATTATTTTTGGTTCTTACGTCTTCTTTGCTTAGTTAATTTTCAGTTTTTGGCAAATAGATTGGTTCATTTTAATAATACAAAGTTCATTAATTATGACGCCGAACTCTCAGATATCCTGAGAGTTCTGACATTTTCTCTTCACTGGTTCTAAACACCATGAATCAACAATAACAATCCTTATATAAAGTGTACATCTATTTTTGAACGACTATAATAATATTCTGTTACCCACGTGTCAACAATCCAATAACGCAACAAAAATATAGGGGGTTGAAAAAATTGGCCATGGTATTTGTTGTGTCTTTCATATGAGTTGCTGAAAAGAGAAAAATAAATTAATTTTAGCAAGTGTTAAATAATAAATTTAAACAACGGGAAAAGGTGCATAATATGATTCCTAATACCTTGTCAAAAGCGTGACAAGGTATTAGGAATATTTAACAATATGTTTGCGTTGCACTGTATCATTTGGTACAATTCTTCTACAATCCATTTTCTGAGAAAGGATCTCGATCTTAACTAATCATATTCTATGCCTATTATAATAAACCAAACTGTGTAAATTGCAATACATTATTCTTTTGTCGTATAATGGTGAGAAAATATTTGTTTCATCATTATCCCGGAACCTCTTCACTTAACAAATCAAACATTCGAGTATGGCCACCGTTCGATTCAATTTAAATTTACTCCGCGAAAACGGACGAAGATGCCCGAATAAAACATCGGAAGAGGAGGCTGGGTTTTATTATTGCTGCGGCGGAGTTGTGAGCTGAGAGTACCGGGAGCTGGGAGCTGGAACCTGGGACCGGCAGCGCTGTTATCGTAAAAAGTTAATTGCTGCAGCCGAGGGACACGCAACACAGCGACACACCACCTACCAACATACCAACCCACTGGGAGTTAACACGGGGGCAAGTACCAACGGGTATTCTTGGTGACTCTTCGATAGGGGTTGTTAACTGTCTTTGTGTTGCATTAGTATATATCTATTTTAGCAGTTTACAACCCCTTTCTTCTAGAGTTAGGTATATTATTATGATTATGGCAGTGGCGTAGCGTGCCTTGGAAGGGACCTGTATCAAAATTAGTTGGGGCCATTATTTTTGCTCGGTACAATACGTGATCAGGTATTTTCATGTATTGAAGGTTGCCATTGTTCTTTCATAAAACAAAATTTACCCTTCGGTACTGGTAGATAAATAGGTAGTACTTACCATTGCAATCTAAATCACTTACAGAAGCTGATTGCTGAAAAAGTTTAGAAATTTTGGGCATTTTTTTTATAACCTACTCCCTTTTCAGTTTACTTTTTCTTTTCAAAGCTCCACTGGGATAATCTCTTTTCCTTTCACTCATTATTTTCACAAATCAAACTAATTAACCAATAAAAAATCAGAAAAACAAGATTGTATTGTATTACAATGTAATAAATAATGTTTGAACCGGAATGAAATAAAACCAGTAAATATTGCTCTCCGTGGTTTGTCATTGTACATCAGTTATTGCCAACTTTTGGGCACAGGCTTAACCCAGAAAAAAAGGAGATTGATTTTTTTTTACTTTAAGTGACATTGTGGATAACATTTTACTATTTTTTTCTTTCACAAGTAAGGGGCCTCTGTAGCCCGGGGGGCCCGTATCATTGATACGGCTGATACGGCGGTAGCTACGCCACTGGATTATGGGCTATTGAGAGTTCAAAAAAATCGCTTTGTATCTGAATACTACATTGATGTTGTTAAAATTTTACGGTTAAGTCTGTGATACACCTCTTATTTTTTCATTTTTTTCATTTCTTCCACACAGTAGGTCCTCATGGAAGTATAAAATAATTTTAATAAAATATTGTAAGTATCTCAGGTTTAAAACTGTTTTCCCATTTGACACAATATTTATCTAAAAATTTCTAGTAATAATTATACACAAAAAGTCGTGCAAAAAATCCCCTTCAAACCGAACAATGCTTTCACAACACGGAAAAGTTAAACGAAACTTTTCCTGGAAGTGGAGTTTCCTGTAAAAGTCTTTAATACCTGATACTATTAGTGGCATTAAAGTTGTATAGATAGTCCCCACGGAGTTTTATGATACCCCAAGGAAGGGCACAACTCAGCCATCTATAAAGTTCGTGATGGCATTCAAGTCTTTATTGAGAGGTGCCTTCTTACCAACATAACTACTGTATCCATTTTTTTAAAGAAGTTAGACCTATTCGTTAATGAAATATTAATATAAATACCTATGTACCTTCCTCAAAGTGCTGTCTGATATATCCATCCATTTTTGTAAATTGCGCTTTATATTCATAATATGTTGTAATTCAAATTAATATAATGTGTCTAAAGCCGCGAATGACTAAAAAACTGAGTCACTTACGATGGGTTGATTCACAGAATTTGAAAAATCATCAAATAATTTGATTGAAGACCTCCGTGGTCTAAAGGTAAGGATCTTGACCAATAAACCGAAGGTTGCGGGTCCAAATCCCGGCGTGTTATTTCACAATCAATTAATTTTAAAATATATAGATACCTATAGTATATTTGTGCAAATTCCAGAGTGGAAAAAATCCTTAATTAGTATTGCCCTGGTGTAAGACCACTATTCAGAATTGAAAAGTTGCAAGTTGAAAAGTTAAATGGTTGTAGTCATGTTTGGTGACCAGATCTGAATAGCCAGGTATTTCCCCACCCTACTCTTTCCAATCTCCTTCCCCTCCCCGCTACTTTCTTCCTCACAACGTACTCCAATCGGGGATGCCATAGTCTTACTGGCTCCAGACGGGAGCAGTTTGGACTCTTGTGCGGTATTAAAATTAAATAAAATAAAACATCAACGTTAATGTTAAAGTTCTGTGAAATTTCTTATTATTTCATCATGGGACGGTTGTCCAACAGAACTTGAAAATAACTCTTAAAGAATTTGATTTTTTTTCATAAATTTGATGAGTTGTTTAAATTCTGTGAAACAAGAAACAACCCATCCTTACTGTTTTACGGCACTATTCACTGCACGTCGTTGAATATTGACAAACATGTATAATCCAAATTATTTTAATTAAAACTATGATCCGCCATTTTTTGATAACAATTGTTGTGTTTAAAAACTTTACCACACATTTTGCAAACCTCAAACCAATCTAAGCAATTTTTCAACATCATTGTTTTCCCTCCGAAACTGAATATTAACACCAATAATAATAATAGGAGCTGCAAAGTTTCCCACTCGATTTCCTAACGAAGTAATTTTTTTGGTAAATAAAAAGATTCGGTTTGACCCAATTATTCCGCGTTCTTGAAGAGTGTAGCAATCCATGGTTTGTCAACGTGTATTATGCTTCTGTTTTTATATTTTAAAACTTTGTGACAACATGACGCCATTTATGCATTTTTTTACATTATCCCTCCAACTGCAATGCAAGGCAATGTTCCGAGAGAATGCTGGAAAACACCTTCAACAAGTCTCTCTTGTACTCACCCTCAACAAGGTCACCCTCAAGTGATCCAAATTGTCACCTAATTGGTAGGCAGATGCATCACACAATAATCACTACCTTATACATAATAAACCTCACCCCATAAACCCGGGCACCAAATGTGGCGAACCACTTGGGGTGACCTATGCAGAGGTGTTGGTTATCCAATAAATGGTTCCTGGGGTGGCGGTACCCATCCCCACCTCCTAAATTGAGCATCGCAATGAAAAAATTATAGCATCTTCCGATGGGTAATGATTTTTTATCTATCTGTAAAAATCAACCTATCAATACAAACTCCCTTGTTCTAAATAATTTATTTTCAGCGCTCTTAATTTGAAAAAAGTTCAAATTGTGAGAAAAATCTTTAAAAAAACTTATAAAAATATATATTTATTGTTACCTACTAACCCGAATATCAATTTTAAAGCGGCCCTTTTCCTAGAAGGTACCCATTTATATGTGAAATAAAGTTTAATATGAAGTTCAGTAAAGGCGGTTAATTCAATAATAGGCTAACTCAACTAAGTAGGTACCTACCTGTTTAAAACTGTTTAAAAGATAAATTAACTTCTGGCCATTGTTCTTGTAATAACGATAAATAACAAATTATTCAACCACATTACTCAATTTAATTACCTCGTGGCCTTAAAATATTGTTACTCATTAAACAAAACAAAATTACCTTTTTCTCGCAATAAAATCGTATCTTTACAAGTTTTTTTTTTTAATTCCTTAAATATCTGAAAAAACATAGGTAAGTGACTTTAATTAGCTGCAAATTTTTATGAGGCCATGTAAAGCAACGATAAAATAGAAATTTACTGAATTTAACACGTTCATAAATCAAACGTTGGATGGGTACTTTATTCGTTATGCGGCGCACAAAACAGGTACTCGAAAGTGTTAGAAGAGGAGTATTAAGTGACGGACAATAGGTGTATTTCCTCCACATTGTGTTTAATGAAGTCAGGTCCATAAAGGCTATTCAACGGTGAAGTGTTAAAGGTATAAAATCAAACTAAAATATTAGCATGACCGTGTTAATAGAGGCGGCAATCTTTAGATCAGTTAATTCCTGCGTTACTGTTTTTATATGACTCACAATAATTGTATTCATTCAAGTATTCGAGAGATGCAAAAATTATTAATTTAATTAGAATACTCATTAATTCCAGTCATGCTGTTTCCCCACAGGGTGGGCATAGAGGATGAACTGCCTCCTTAACATTAATACGTCATCTTACGCATTATCGTCTCTTATTCTGACTCTTTACATGGCCCGCTTCAAGTATTTGATTTATTTAATCATGCTGTCTTCTTCAGGCATCCCCGACTTCTTCGATCATACACTATATAATTATGAAGATATTAATTTATGGAAGGTATGCACCATACTCTCTGAGATTTTGAATAAATATTTTTTCCGATATTTATTATACTTCTACTTCTAGGGGGTTAGAGGGGGGCATCTTGATTTGCAAGCCAGTCTAGGGCCTTAGGTGTCTCTCTTTGGACTTCATCAATCCCGCCGGGGAATGAATGTAGAGGGCACTCGTTGACCACATGTTCGGTGGTCTGCAACGCACCGCATTCACACATCGAAGACACTTTGATGCCTCATTTATGCATCATGTGGGCACAACAGCTATGGGAGCACCTTATCGTGTTGATAGCGGACCAGAGTTTGAGGCAATGAGAACCTAGACTGTCTCTTAATGGAGTTTTGTACGAGATGGGCATTTCCCGCGTTGGCCGATTGCTACTCAAGTTTCCCCCTATCTTTTGGAGTAAGGGGTAATTGGAAGAGCCTCTCTCCTTCCACCCAGAAGGGCTTTCGGGACTTCAAGCGGCATGCCGAGTAAGAGACGACGCGCAAAGATATTGCGCTTTTTTGCAGTGCTTTCTTCTATTTTCGAACCATCAGCGGTATTTATAAATCTACTCCTCTCAGGCGAGAGATCGCAACACCAAGAGAAAATTTTCTTATGAAACAGATACTTTGTGATGTGACATTATATGTAAAAACACTTTTATTTTTTTTATATCTATTGCCGACCAGAAGAGCGGGGTTATATCTGTTGTGGGAGCGTTATGAGATAACGGACGTGATCTGTCAGATTTGTGTGATTTTTACATATTTACTGTCAAGCATTAGTTTAGTCTGGTTTTAAACACGAATTCCTGCAAGTATGCATGATTTTTTTTTCATTTACTGTACGTCGTAAATAGAAAAAGCCAATAAACCACACAAATCTGATAGGACATCACGTCGTTCGTTATCTTATAACGATCCCACAAAAGATATAGAATCGTTCGGCTGATCGCTACTACCGCTACTATAATGCAGTGTAATACCGTACTAAAATCTATATATGTCATGTTTGTCCACATCTGCCCTAATGATGGATACTCTAAAGCTATCTGAAACATTGGTTAAAAATGATGGTAGTGCAACACGGTATAATACCTCAAAAATAAATCACTATAATACTTTTGGCCGTGAAAATGTAAAATCACATCGAAATTGATTTCTTTTCAAAATCAAGTCGCTTTTTAGAATGCTACCATACATTGTCATAAAAAGAAGAAAGAATACTCAATAATTATTTTATTTTTTAATGTCTCTGATGAACATGCAACCGTGGGCCATGCCTCATTCGAGGAAAACGAAAGGTTTGAACTCAATCGTGCAGTCGGGGAATGTAATGATAGCTTCGTCTTGCAATAATAACTAACTTATGACTGACGAATGCGGCTGATTAATGCAGTGGCAATGTGGGCAGTGATCCGTCTACCGACCCAAAGGTCATCAAATCATCAATTGTGTAAAAGCTAAAAATATATTTAATATTTATATATGTTATTAAATTTTTTTTAGATAAGTTGCAACAGAGACTCGAACTCGGAACCTTTCTTTATCCTGGTAGGAAACATTATGGTACTGTCACATTACGCTATAAAGCTCGAAGAGTTTTTGGGTGTGGCCTATATCACCATATCGCTCCCTATACAATCCCATGACCTCTCACACCAGACAGATGATGTGTTATAAGTGTGGGCGTGGCGACGATGATGTATCGTGATCCAGTAGCCAAGCGATATCCGTCGCCTGGCTAGCAAATTTCTTACCGGTGGATTTATCAATCTCACAATCTTAGAAAAACATAAATATTCTTTCATCTAATATAAGTTTTCAGTAATTGGCATTGTCAAACATATTTATTTCCGTTGAAATTGTTCATGTTCAATAAACTCAAATTTGCTTTGAATTTATGTGTCATTTTGATACTTTTAGATTAGCTCCACACAGAAAGCCCGGAGGAATAAATCCCTCCTTGCTTGTGTCATCTTTGGGGATGGTGTGTGGAGGGTCTTTTTTGGAAAAGAAGAGGAGGAAGTTCTGAGAAGGAACAAGGTATGAAGGATGGATAGAAATCGGGGGGTAAATCCAGGAGTGACGAACGTATGAAGCCACCCCCCCGCTGAGGTGCAAGGCAGGCTAGATCTACAAAAACCTCATCCCATGAATCCGGGCACCCCTGCTAAGTCACCAAACGTAGCGAAACACTTGGGATAACTTATGGCTGCGGTGTTGGTTCCCGGGGCGACGGTACCCATATCCGCGTCCCAAACTGTAAATGATATGTAATACGTTAACAGAAAATTATTTTAATTATCGTTTTCATAATTGGAACTATAATTTCCCGTGATTTTTCACGGATCTGCACTACTTCTTAATATTTTTAGTAAACGAGGAAAAAAGGTAACATTGAGGAGTGTTGGAAAAAATATTTACTTTAACCGAAAATCTTTTATGATCTCTAAAAAATATTCATTGATATATAAAAAATTACCTTTACCCAATTTTACCTGTGATATTTATTACTTAATCAATATTGATATTATCTGTATTTTTATTACATACAAACAGTACAAGTATGTAATAAAAATTCACTGAAAAAAACGCTTTATCTCCTTGTGACCAACCAATCACTAATTGGCTGAAATCACCATGAAAAATTATCTTTTATCTAAATAAATATTTATGCATAAAATTAAACATTTTAAAGGTGTGAACAAGTAAAAAGTCTGTGCTATTCCAAAATCCTCAGAATTATTAACTAAATGCTTCCCATTAAGTCCATATACCTTGGAATCTCTGCACAACATGACACCGAGGCGTATTCAAATACTAACACATCCACTTAGTTAGGAATATTATTAACAATAACCCTCGCGGAACAATGCGCCGATGCAATCTTTGCCTAATTCATTGTCTTCACCGGGAACTTACATCTTACAGGCTTTTTCTCCAGACCTGCTGCTAACTATTATTACAGAAGTGTAGAGGATGCAGATAGCCCACGAAGTACAAACCTCAACTAACCGTGCAGTACCTATACTATATAGCACTAACTGCTACAAATATACTAACCACTGCACTTTTGTTGTTCTGGCCAGTAATTTAAATGCTTTTAAAGTATGTATTTCGACGGTCCCGAAGAACAATGTCGGATTTGCAATTGTGTAATTTTGCAGTGGAGCTTATTATTTTTTTTTTTTAATTTTACTGTTCTTGAGATCAAGAAATATAGTGTTGGTTTTATATTTACCATTTCATTCAAAAATTTTAAGTACATACTTTTAAATCAACAAAATAAGCCTAAAAAAATATTTTCAATTTTTTGCCGATCCGATATTGTTCTTCGGAACCGTTGATTTCATTAAACTAGAAGTTCTGTTTTTATGTGACTCCTCACAAGAGAGTTTATGTTTTGTGCATTTGTACCACGTTATGAGAAGGGAATAATAATTTCTCGATGCGGGGATTGAAGAAACTTGGATTGAATTAAGGATGTAGAAGGAAGGTGACGGAAGGAGTCACTGAGAAGCACTCCGAATACGTCCTTCCTTTGATCATGATTGAGAACAGGTCGGTTTTATACATTGTTTTTCGGATTTGCCGGCTTTCGCTTTTCCTTTATCCTATAACATGAGTATCTTCGAGACCTAAATCCACTATTTCCTGTCCTAAAACACACCCTCTTTGAACTCTCCCTCCATCGAAACCCCAAGGCTTCCTGTATGGAGTTAGTTTATTTAGCAACAAAAATATATACTGAGAATCACTCCTATTTCCAAGTACCGGACGCCTCATCAAGTGATACTTAGTCATTTTAGAGCATTTGTGACCTCCCTCTGCTTCTTCTGCCTTCAAATATGCCAATTAATATCAGTTTCTCCAAGTTGGTGTACTCAGTTTGGCGAGCAATATGATCGAAGTAACTTAAAATTCGTTGTAGGCAGAATACAAGGAATCCTTTTTTACTAGCTTCGACCTTCGACCAAAAGGATCATAAACAATAATCATGTCTTACTTATTTTAGATCACCGTAAGGGCTCTGGAAAATCATATATATATATATATATATATTTGTAAATAATTTTTAACCATTGAAATTTTTTTTTAATTTTGATGTCGTTATATTAAACAAATAAGATGTTACTATGCAGGCTCTGAGTTATGTTAACATTGAGCGTGTCTTTAACCTCCATAATTAGTAGACCTTTGCTTACCACGGCTGTCGTCGTTACAAGAAATATTTGAATATTTATACTAAATTTTATCGCTTAATAAGTTTCGTATTACACACACAATTTATTGCCGTTTTCATTCCCACGTTTTAATGACCCGTACATCGGAGAGAAGATCAGGCGGAGATATTAGGGACGATAGCTATTTATGCCTTGTTATCTGCTTTTTATGAATGTCTCCACTCATAACGCATTGCCTCCTGTTACTTAATATCAGATAAAGCAGGGACTATCTCATTAATATTCCTATCCAACTAATAGAGTAATTAATAATAATCCAATCAGTGGACACTATAGAAAAATCTCTATAAGCATAAGTTACATGTAAATATTATTTTTATTGGTTGTGTCTGTTTCAGTAAAAGATTTTAAATCTATATTCCAGTATTTACTAATTATAATTAACTGGAAATGATAACCAAATGGTTGGTTATCGTCATTACAGCGGCGTATGGTGATTAAAATAGTTACCTTGTTAAATAATTCATAAATGTTCATATTGCATGTTTCATTAAAATGTACAGCCGTAATGATACTAAAAAATAAATTACTTTACTGTAAGGTATTTAAAAAAATTATTTTGTCTTCCATTTTTATGGCCTTTTTTTCGATTGAACGCCGTGTATTAGCTTCTTATTCACATTTTTTCAATATGATGGTATCTACCAACCTGTCTAAGGAACGTTTGAATAAAGAATTGTTGTTTCTTTGGTATAATATGTTCTTTGGATTGTACAAATTATGACTATTGACCGGTCAGTGGTTGAGTGGGCATAGCGCTTGGGTCCCACCCGGGCGTCGCATGTTCGATTCCTCGGCTGGCTTAGTCCTCCATCACAAGACAAGCCAAATTTTCGGCTTTCTGTGGTGGTAGTAGGAGATTTTCAAACATTGTTGGGTTATTCGTAACCCGGGAATGTTTGTCTTTCTTTTAAAAAAAAAAAAATATAATCCCTTATTTGCGATGTAAAAGATGTCGCATAAAATCAATGAAGTTAGTAGGTACCTGCTTACAATCTTGTGATTTTAAAGAAAATTTCCGTTTTTCCATATTTTCGTATTTTACTGAAGTTATTTGTCGCGTTATAACTAAATATTTTTCTCATATTCAATACATCAGAGAATTACAAAATGTTTTTTTTAAAGTAAAACCCTCTCATTTTTTAATGTTAATCGTCTGACCTCAGAAGATGTAAAGAGATTTTCTGCTTTACATTTGAGATATCCTAACATAATTTACAATAATTATAAATATATAAATAACTATAATTTTTGCATTAACAGGTTTGATCTTAAGTAATTTTTTTTACACCAGCTTTACACATGGAGCCCTGAGGAAAATAATTCCCCTCAGGCCTTATATCATCTTTGGGATGCTGTGTGGAAGGTCTTTTTAGGAAATGAAAGAGAAGTAGTCCTGGGAATAAAAAAAGGTTTGAAGGGTGGGTAGGAATCTGGAAGGCAGTGTGTCCAAGCGTGACGGACGTATGAATCCCTCAATCCCGCTGCGGTGCAAGGCGATATTCCGAGAGATTACGGCTGGAGAAGTCAAAGAAACCCCTTTAACCGTTCTCTCGATCCGAGCCTGCGATGCAGCTGGTTGGCCGACGCATCCGCCGCCAAGACCCGAACAAACCTCACCCCATGAACCCGGGCACCTCTGCTAAGTTACCAAAAGTAGCGAACCATTAACTAATTATGTATTTTCTCATAACTTCAATAAAATTTAAGAGAGTAAGAACAATAATAAATTTGTGGGATTCGCAGCTGTGTTTCCACGCCTACTGTGCGAACAACCATAATATAAAATTAGCAAACAGCTGAGATGATGTTTAATCAGTGTTGGCCGTAAACATTGTAAAGTGGGGAATCACGTCACACGCGACTGAGTCCGCGCTATTTGCCTACCGAATTTTAATGAAAATGTTCAATCAAAATAATATGCAAATTTCCCGAACACGCCCCTTGTTCGTTGTTCTCCGCATCAGAAGTAACTGAAGTATGAGAAATTCATTAGGTACTTCAATGTTTCGCATTGAAAATGACCAATTTTGATGGGAAATATTAATATTGCTGTGTCTACAGTAAAAATATCTTAAATAATCACTTTTTATTCCGTTTTTTGTACATTAGCGCCACATAGGAGGCCCTGAGGAGAATAATTCCCTTTAGGCTTATTTCATCTTTGGGAATGCTGTGTAGAGGAGATTTTTAGAAAAGAAAGGAGAGGAAGTTCAAGGGAAGAAAAGGGGTATAAGGGGTGGGCAGAAATCTGGCGGTCAGTGTGTCCGGGAGTGACAGATGTATGAATCCATCCCTTTTACTGCGGTGCAGGGCGATGTTCCGAGAGAGTACGGCTGGAGAAGTCAAAGAAAAAAAAAAGTGAAAAAAAAAGTCTAAACCATTCTCTCCCGATCCGTCACCAAATGTAGCGACCTATGGCAGAGGTGTTGGTTGTCCAATAAATGGTTTCCGGGCGGCGGTCCCCATATCCGTCTCCCAAATTGAAACTGTTGTTCTTAGACTGGAAAACCTAAAAACAGTATACTACGCAATTATTCAATCTACACAACAATACGGTATTATAGGATGGGGAGGAACATATGACGTTATTTTAAATCCTCTAGAATAGTTGAGAGACTAATAATTAAGGTTAATCTGAAAAAACCATTTACATTTTCTACTTAAAAAATCTTTTCAATATTCAAAGTATCTACAATAGACAATATGTATGTAAAAATATTCAATACTACAATCGTTCAAAGATATACAGCAAAAAAAATTACATTTCAATATATCAGCAAGATATCAAAAGAATATAAAAATCCCAAAATTTAATACCAAGCACATCCAAAATTCCTATCTCTGTCCTGGTATAAATTATTTCAACAATCTTCCATTAAAACTAAAAATTATCGAAAATAAACTTTAATTTCAAATTAAATTTAAAAAAACTTAGAAACAACTAGGATAAGAGTAGATTACTATGATCTATTAATATTTCATTTAAATCTGTTTATTGATATATCTGAATTTTCTCACGGTGCTCCAGATTTCATGTCCGGGTTGAATCTTTCCCAAATGAAAGACTAAACCCTTCCACACACTTTTCCACAAATGAATATCTAGTAAATTAACGCAATGTAAGTGCACTATATAAGAATAAAACAATACAAGAACAATACATCAATCCACCAGAAACATAATGGGAAAATATTTCACCGACTCCAGATATTTTCATATCAGAGGGTTCGGCTCTGATGAAATCCTAACTGGTCCGATAAATCCTACTGATCCCTCAATATAAATATTTAAAAAATCTTTCGTAATCCTACATGTATTTAAAATGACCGACTTTTGCATTTTTATGTACAAATTTTTTGATAAATCTAATACGCCTAAATTTTGAAGGAGAGAGCTAGGTATAATGCCAGTAGCCGAAATAACAAATGGTAATATTTTTATAGTCTGAGAATGCCAAATTCTTTTAATTTCATTTCCTAAATCTGTATATTTTCTTATTTTTTCAGAAACAGTTTTCTGAATATTACAAGAAGTTGGTATAGCGACATCAATGATATAAGTTATTTTCTTAATTTTGTCATGTAAAACTATATCGGGTCTATTATGACTAATTGTTCTGTCTGTCAGAATAGTTTTATCATAATAAATTTTATAAAATTCATTTTCTAAAAATGAATTTGGTTCATATTCATAATATGGTACATTACGGCAGTCAATCAAGTTATGTTTAATTACCAAACTTTGGTGAATTATTTTTAAAACTTGATTGTGCCTAAATTTATACTCGGACGGCGCTAATACAGAACATCCCGATATAATATGTTCTATAGTTTCCGGAAAAGCCAAACATTTTCTACATAAATCATCAATTTGATTTGCATCTTTGATGATATGCTTCCTATAATTTTTAGTATTAATGACTCTATCTTGTATGGCAAGCATAAAGCCTTCTATTTCTGCGCTCAACTCTCCAATACTCAACCATTTGTTTGACGAAAATTTGTCAACATATGTTTGGTTGAGATAATTGAAGTGTTTTGCGTGAAGAATTTTATTTGACCAGGAATCTAATAATTCCTGGTTGGTATTTATAAGAATGCTGGCATTCTCGTCGTATAAATTTAATGGTGAAATATTTCTATCTGCCTTGCATATTATTTTGTGCATTTCTGAACTATCAGCTTTCCTATGGAAAAAATTTCTTAGCATTTCTACCTGATTATGTTTTAAAGATGTTATTTTGACTATACCTCTACCTCCTAAATTTCTGGGTAAATTAATACGTTCTATAGCTGAATTTGGATGATGGCAATGAAATTTAGTTAATGTAGTTATAATTAATCGTTCTAAGCTATCTAAATCTGTATTAGACCATTTAATTATGCCAAATGAGTAAGTTAATAGAGGTATTGCCCAAGTATTTATCGCCTTTACTAAATTTTTAGCAGATAGATTGCATTTCAAAATTTTTCTGATCCTAGTTTTAAATTTAATCCTAATATATATCTTTATATCTATTGTTATTAGTTGCAATATTATTATTCACTTACTCAAATGATATCATTGATAATATAATTGAGCATGAATTCACTCACCAAACACAAGAGCTTTGTCTCTGTATGGTGAGGAGAGGCTGTTATTATATTCATATTACAAATCTGTTTTAACATGTAAAAAAAAGTATAATTGTTATAAAATCATTCAAATATATGTATAAAAAAATCAACTGTTTGTACTTCCTCTGTCTATAAATTTGTTTGTTAGTTGATTCAAGATGTTTGCCGTTTAAGTGGTCCAGTAAAGACTTTGTTTTCAAATGTGAAATCGTCATCTCTATTCGTACTTCCTTATTCGTATTTTTCAAATGTGAAATCGTCATCTCTATTCGAACTTCCTTATTCGCACTTTTAGCAAGAAAGTTTGAAAAAAAAATGCCTTTGAGATAGTTATGTTTTTTTGGAAAAAAATTATGCTCAATAAAATATTGATTTAATTAAATCATTCAAAGAAAATATTCGTTTTGATTTATTAAATAAGAGAAATTTAGAACCGTTATTTTTTGGACGCGAAGTCTACTGAAATAATCACATAACTGCAGTGTGTAGATATCCAGACTTTCGAATTAATGTTGACGATGTGTTCTGTGTTTGGTTAGGAACTGAACGACAACTCAATTCCTTCCTCCTATTAATTAATTCTTTCCATAAACAAATTAACTTCACAATAGAAATAGGTACCAATTCTACATTAAACTTTTTAGATCTTTCATTATCAATAATAAATAATAAAATTGAATTTAAAATCTACCGCAAACCGACGTTCACCGATATAACTATTCACAATTCCTCTAACCACCCCGAATCCCATAAACATTCAGCTTTCCATTCCATGGTACACAGATTGGTTACAGTCCCTTTATCAAATACCAACTTTGCATTAGAATTATCTACGATCAAACAAATCGCAATAAATAACGGTTACAGTCCAAATATAGTCAACAACATTCTAAATAAAAAAAATAAAAAATTATCCACAAGTAAATTCTTATACTACAGTCCACCTCATAATAATAATATACCAAGTTATAATAATCAACCTTATCAATGGCGTAGAATCTTTTCATAAATAATTTCTCTAAAAACAGCGTTAAAAACCTCCCATCAGATATCAAACCAGCATTTTACACTAATAATAGTATAGGTAAGCATTTAATGAACGGCAAGGACAAAGATAATAGTCTATCTGACTCGGGAATTTATTCACTTCAATGCAGAGACTGTCCCTTTTTTTATATAGGCAAAACAGCACGCAATATAAATACCCGTGTCAAAGAACACCTTAGATGTTTACACAGCTCTGGATTTTCGGAATTTGCAAACCACTTGATCGAAAAAGACCATAAATTTGACAAAAATACAGGCGCCACACTAATTCATAAAAACAACATCGGTATTAGGCTAGACAATCTAGAAGCACTTGAACTAAGGAAAGCCATAAACACTAACAGTAAGGTAGTTAATAACCAACTTAATTTAAATAAAAGTCCCATACTAAGATTGTTCCCTATTGACAAAGAACACCCCCGTTCCCTTCCCAATTCTCCATCTACACCTATACCTACTTCCTCCGTTACTTGAGGAGTCCAGCCCATTTGGTTAAATCATGTATTAGTTATAAACACACATGTAAATTAATTTTAGTAGAGATTGTGCTGCCCTGAAGAAGCTACGGTTGTAGCGAAACCCGGTCGGCATAAAGTATAAAAAATAAAAGTGGTGTTTACAAAGTTATTGTTTTATTTTAAATTATAATGTCACATCACAAAGTAACTGCTTCATATGAACAAATAAAGTTTTTTATTTGTTTTATTATAATCTAGTATTTACTGAGTTGTATAATTTTAAAGTGTACGTTTGCAGCTGGAAGTATAATAATTTATTCATTTTAGTCTAATATTTATTGTCTAAGAATTAAAGAACATTATTATTTACAAAGTCAGAAAATAATTATTTTTATAAAAAGCTGGTGAAATTTTAGGTAGGAACATATCCCCACAATTTTTGAAGTAGAACTAGTTACGATCGATGCACTTTGTGAACCGTGGCACTAGGTTCTTCGTTGGTTTGTCGTACAACTCTGCCGCCAAAAATGTTCTCACCTCTTCCTCCGCGTTCTCGTCGGTCTCCAAACGTTTTCCGGCCAAATGTTGCTTCAGGTGAAGAATAAGATGGATATCTCGTCATTGATTGGCTTTTTGATTCCGGAGTTAGGTGGTGAACCCAAGTTTCCACCTTAGTTGGAAAAACATCCAAGCGTTTTCGAGCCCGAGAAATTTTGGGCACCCAAAGAGCACGCACTTTGCATACGCCAATTTTTCCCTCAAGATCGTTTGTATGCTAGACTTCTGGGAACAAAGTTGCGAACTCTCGGGCTTCAACAGGGCGACTTCTACCCTGGTTGAGAAAGCGAACAATTGAACTCACTTCGCAGGCGACGGGATTCGACAGCGGAGCGTCCATCTTAATCGGACGCAAAGTGCGCACTGAAGCAGCTACCAAGCCGGATTACCGCTCATTTTGTAGGGGAATACCTGACACATTAGTTCCGCCATATTTTGAGAAATCCGTGTCGCCGAAAATGTATAAAGACCTTTAATTTTTGGAAAACTTTTGTATTATAATTACAAATAAACTAGTCGGCTTTAAAAAAAACAAGTGTTTTCTTAAAGCCATCTACAGTGTATTCGAATGTAATGCTCTAAAGGTTTTTTGTTGCTTTGTTATTTTTTTTAAATTTTTCCATCCTTATTTAAATATTATGCCTGCGGTGTACTGTGCCTGTCTCGCTACGAAATACAGTTTACAACTCAATATTGTCTTCTTGATCCGAAACTAAGTGAGCAATTTATATTTAGCGTAATATTTGTTCCAGTGTTAAGTGTGCTGTTTAGTTTTGTTTAAAATGAAATATTGATTCAAGCGCATTTGTTTTTGATAAGCCACTCATGCTAAATTTCGAACCCATGATACCAGAATGCCGATACAAGGAGCATACCACTTTTCAATTGCATCTCTCTAACTGCGACCATCATGTCAAAGTGGCGTATTTGCACATTTGAACTGGAAGCTTATCACACAGTAAGTTAGTAATATCATTTAAATGGGTATCTGTCAGAAACATTAATAATTTATTTAAAACGGCGACATATCTCCGAATATATCCGATCACAACAGAAGCGTATTCTGTGAAGTTAAATGAAGCGATTACTGCTGAATTGAATGTCAATACGAAGGCTGCTTGGATAATATTGTCAATTACGAATACATCAGCATTGATTTCTGTCATTAACAGATTTACTAATATTGTGTGGATTCTATCTGAACCATGTTAAAACTCCGAATGAAGGGATCATGATATTTGGTGAACAGTTATTGTCATGCACCCACACTACTTTAGAAAAAATAATACAAAAATATTATACATATAATATTTTTGTTATGTTGTACGTTTAACATAACATAAAACGAAAACTCTCGTTGGATGTTGGACGGATGGTTTCGGATGTGTTAATATACGTTGTAGGAACTAGAAGCAAACTTAACCAAACTCATGGCGCTAATTATCCCAACTTGCCTTCATTTTAAACTAAGAAGACCTAGTGCATTTCAGATGCAAGTTAATTAGCTAACTAACTTGCTAACTCACGCCCACCGTTTGAAAGGCGCCTGGAACGTTTACGAAAAAATCGCTACTCGAAATGTTATGTGCCATCATGCTCATATAATATAATAAATATACAGGTAATATTTCAGAAAATAACTATTAATATCCCCTGATATTAGGTACTATACAGGTTGTTACGAGACGTAACCGACTTATTTTAACCGGTGATTCCTGGGGTTATTAGGAGTAATAAATGTAGGTGAAGTTTTGGTATCCGGTGACTTTTTTTTAACTAAAAACCATACAAAAAAACAGTTGCACAGTTAGGATATATAGGTAAGAGAACAGGACATTTGATGAAGTAACATGATTTTTTTTCAAAAGAGGCAAACACATTGTGACTTGACATCTCTCTATCTTATATCTTCTATATATATAAAATCTAAAAATGTTTGTTTGTGTGTATGTCCGCTATGCGTTGCTAGATTAAGTATATGAAATGTTTCAAACTTTCAAAACATCTTTTTTCCACCCTCGCGAAGGTTTCTGGATTATTATAACCACATGACAATACATCTGAAAAGTTTTTTAATCATTACAAAAACTCTTAAAAAAATATCACAATTTTCAAACGTCGATGGTTCAATTAAAATTCAACTTCTTTTTTTAAATTTTTTATTCCAGTTAAAAGAAAATTACATTTTCACTTATTTAACTAGAAATAATTATACACATTAAGATAAATGAAATATTTCAATACAGCGCTATTCTATTACATTATTTTGTTTAGCAAGAATAAATATCAATAATTATTTTAAATTTACCAAACTTATTTTTGTTTTTAATGTCATTTGGGAGGCAATTGTACAAATTACCCCCCTCGTAACCAATGGATTGTTTACCATAGTTAGTGTGGATGGTGTTTAAATGTATGTTATCATGTTGTCGTGTAAAGTGTTGATGAACTTGAGACGTTTTAATGAATTCTGTGTTTGTGTGTAAGAGATTATTTTGTATTTTGTATATAAGGAGACACGTATTCTATTTTTATAGTTTTCTTAATGTTAATAGTTTTGTTTCCATATATAATTTTTTTGTAGATTTTCTGGGCTTGTAGTTAAATAGTTTTTTGATTACCTTGTTTTGTATTACTTCTAATTCATTTATGTATGTTTCACATGCGTTTCCCTAGATTTCAATCAGGTAATTTAGGTGTGAGTGTACGAGACTATAATATAAACTTTTTTTCAATTTAATTGGTAATAGATATGATAACCGGCTAAAAACTCTAATTAAGGGTTAAATTTTATCCTTTACACCTTGTATGTATTGTTTGAAAGTTAAATGCTTATCGATGCACAGCCCAAGATATTTTTCCTCTATCAGGATTTGCAAATCGTTATTTTCAATTTTTAAAGGTACATGAGGAGGAATTATTTTACGAGTTGAACTTAAAATCATGTATCCTGTTTTTTTAATATTAATTGTTAGGATATTTGATTGGAACCATCTGCAAATTCTTTCTAGGCCACTTTGTGCATTTTCTAGTAATATGTTAAGATCTTTACCCCAGTAGAATATTGCAGTATCGTCTGCATATGTATAAGAAAATTTCCCAGTTCAATTCTAATTGCGAAATATCATTGATATAAATTTGGAACAGTAGTGGCCCTAGTATAGATCCTTGCGGAACTCCATAGCTTATTGGAAGGTGCTTACTATTTTGATTGTTAATGCTTACGAAATGCTTTCTATTCTAAGATATGATTTGAATAGATTAAGAGCAGGACCAACTTCACCAATTTTTATCAAATATAATTATAAGATGTCATTTCATAAACTTTTTAAAATTAATTAATCAAAGTACTTATATATGGTACTAATCAAAATCGAATACTTTGAATCTATGTAAGGTAGTAAAGTTGGTAACATGTAAAAAATTACAAAATTAAAAAAAAATTGCAATAGGTTACACGCGAGCTGTTTGAAAATCTGAATGCACCGGGACTGAATATATTGAACGCGGGAGAGGGGAGGGGATCGCGGCAGGGTGGTTTGCGGGAGAGTGGAGAGGGAAGGCGGGGAAGGTGGAGGGGGAACGCGTGAGAGGAAGGAGACATGGGAGGGGAAAGGGAAACGGAAGGGGAACGGGAGGAATGGGAAAAGACACGCAGGAAGAAACAATGTCTTTATTAGTGGCATAGCAACGCATGCAGGGAACTAACATCGCTAGTTTTAAATAAAAAAAAAAAAAATACTTTGTTTTAAGTCACTTTATTGATATTTTACAGTCTACCGGTTTCGGTACCTCCATACCATACCGATATTTGTTGTAAATCAAAATAAAATTTTGTAAAATTCTTTAAAAAATCTCACCGGAGAGCAAAATTTGTTGTGATTTTTTTTGCTCTAAATAATGACAGGAATCGCTGGAAAGAAATAAAGATATCTACATTACTCTTCCTGTACTGGGAGTTGAGGAACGTATCTGACTTACTTGATCCTGTGATTCCAGACAATATTTCGTTTAAAATATATATTTTTTTCTTTAATATATCGGCACTGGCCTATCAACCGATTAACCGCCTAATTAATCGCCCCGACCCTAACTAAAGTCTGTTTTTTAGTTGAAAAAATCACTTTAGACCGGAATCTTTAAAATTACTAAACATATAAATGATATAAATAAATTAAGTAATGTACGTCGCTAAGTGGGTTTGCCCCAAGCAGAAGAGTTTGTCACTATGCCTCTAGCCATTTATATATACATTTTTTGCACTTTGCAGTGCACACCTTATCGATATTCTAAACACTTCAATGTAGTATAAATGGTTAAAAGATTTGAAGGTTTGTTTTCGGGAGTGGGCAATTAAGCAATCGTTTCAACTCATTAAATAAACGGTCAGTATCATTTGGCTCCAATCCCAAATATATAAAATGATTGCACTTGCGGCGAGCGGCCGAGGCATCCGAATGATACCTCCAAAGCTATACTTATGCTAATTCGGATCTAATTCTTTAATCGTTACATTCTTCGGGAATGGGAGAAGTATTCACTTATTCGTGTGATTCGCCAGAGACACAGGGATATAATTGCCTTAGGAGTGTAGGAAAAAAATCATTTGAATATGGTGAACGCGTCTAGACCAGTTTGGGTCAAGACTTTATTACACTAAATTACATGCTTAAATATGTACTAGGAAGGGGAGGGGCGCGGGACTTCTTACAATTAGAATAATTGTCAGTTTTAGAATAGAAATGCGTCAGTGAGCAGTTAACCCCAGAACAACTTCAATTGGAAGCTAAAATACTGTTTTGATGGGGTTGTTCTCTAAGTTAATTAAATTTGTTGGGCCGTTATTTGGTTGTTGTTATCGCCTGCTGGAGACATTCCCGTGGTCGCAAACACCTGTGGTCACGCTCCAAACATTTGGCCAGTTTCTACCGTTCGTGTACTATGAAGGCATCTGTTCATGCAAGGATACGCAGGATATTCATGGATAAACTACATCCTTTATTAAGTATCGGTTTAATCATTATTTTCAATAATACGCCAGTCAAATGATTTTATTTAACGTGTAGATATGTCTGTTATCCAGTGCTAAAAGTCTAAAGGAAATGTTAACCATAATTTTATTTGCCATATACCATATTTAAGCCATCAAACGTTCTTAAAAATACTTTCTTTCTTTCTTAAAATAACTAACTCTAGCGTAAACCAATTTGACGACACAACAACAACAATTCCACTGTTGAAATTGATATTTTAAAAGTATTAAAACAAACGGCATTGACATTGATTTTTTTTAACATCCACCCTGGAGGCGCTGACGAAAATTATCTCCCTTAGGTGTCATCTTTGGGGATTCTGTGTGGAGGGTATTTTAAAAGAAGAGAAGGAGAGGAAGTTCTGGAAAGGAAAAAGTAAGATTGATAGGTAGGAATCTGGGAGTCAGTGAGTCTAAGAGCGACGAACACATGAGTCTATCACTCCTATTGCGGTGCAGGGCAAAGGGTCGAGATAGTCGAACTAGAAGGCTAAATGGTCTCCCTCAAACAGTCTTTCCCGATACAACTTGCCATGCAGTAAGTGGACAGATGCGTCCGCCGCACGGATCTAAACAACCTCACCGCATGAACTCGGGCACCCCTGCCAAGTCAACAAACATAGCGCATCACTTGAAGTAACCTATGGCAGAAGTGTTGGTTATCCAATAAATTGTTCTCTAGGCGTAAGTACCCATACCCACCTCCCAATTTTTTTTTGATTTTATACGTAGGAATAGGATTTCTCTCGTATACGATTGGCAGAGGTCTGTTGCTCTATCTGAATACATAAAAACTGGTATAAACCTCTTGGTCTTGGACATACTAATCATACATTTTGCATTCGTTTCAAATAAAAGCTCATCAAATAAATCCTACCGGCTATGTTGGTTTATTGATTGATAATAACGATTTAGTTAACAACTAGAAAGGCGAACTAATGTCTAGCATGGACGATAATCTGGGTAGAAGCTGAATGAAATCACGCTTCACTATTTAATAGATCATTTATTACCATCGCACTCTAACACTACTTAAACCAACTTATGCCCCGTTCTGATTGGGCAAGTATTTTAGTCGAGTCGCGAGTATTTTAGTAACTAAACGTGTCCGAACGCCATACATTTAGAAGTAAGTAGGAGCATTTTGGTCAGTCTAGTGGCGAGTTACTCGCTATTCGACTAAATTACTTGCCCAATCATAACGGAGCTTTAGCGTCTTTCTAATACGTATAACAAGCAGGCTACTGCAATAGTGCCAAGGAAACAAATATCTGTAGGTACGTAATTTAACAACGTTCAGAGTACAGAGGTGTCTATTGTCGCTTCGCTTCAGACTGTTGCACTATCGACCCGCGTGAGGCAGGAAATAAAACCGATCAACAAGCTAACACATGAGCAGTGCTATGAATCCTTATCCATTTAAGTAAGTAGATGAAATCACTGAACCTTTTACAGTGGATATCAAATATATACTTATATAAACTTTTTAACGAAAACCCGCATTTTATGATAGCATTATAAAACCTTATCATCCGCAAGGTCCTGTGTTTTCTGATATAAGATTGTCATGAATTTTATTTAGCGAATGGTTAAATTCCCAGTAGTAAAATTTTCTAACGATTATTGAAAATAATAGAATATCCAAATATAATAAAAAGGAATACATGTGAAAAAGGAAGCTGTGTGGAGAGTCTTTTAGGAAAGGAAAGATAGGAAGTTCTGAGGAAGAAAAAGGTATGAAAGTTGGGAGGAATCTGGGGGTCAGTGTGTTCAGGAGTGACGACGTAATCCATTTCTCCCATTGGGGTGCAAGACGATGTTCCTAGAGAGTTCTACTGGAGAGGTCAATAGGTCTCCGTCCTCCGATCCATCCCCTATCGCAGTAGGTAGGCAAGCGCAACTGCCGCCAAGATCCGGACAAACCTCACTCCAGCAACCCGGGCATCCCTGCTAAGTCACCAAACGTAGCGAACCACTTGGGGTGGTCAATGGTAGAGGAGTTAGTTATCCAGTAAATGGTTCCCGGGGGGGGCGGTACCAACACTGCCACAAATTGAAATATAATTATTGTACCGAATACTGTGAAGCTATAGATGTTGATAAACTTGAGAAGTACCTATGTATGTACCAGAATTTTGAGAACAGTGCACTGAACATAGTTTCTGCCATTTCATGCAAAATTTTTGTTTTAAATTGTGGCCTCTCACCAAAACGTATATTTTCCACAACACCGTGGTGCAAATTTTTTGAACGATTTTCAATTGTATAATATGCGAAATAATTTATTTCCTTTGTATTTTCCCCCATTGTCTTTGAACCCGCAACCTCTGGGTAAATATCTTTATGCTTTATTTATTAAACTTAAAATGGAAAAAGGAATTCAAAAAAAATTATCAACTTACAAGTTGTTAAAAACTGTCTGTTGAATATGATGGATAAAGCCTTCGGTTGTTGAAGGGTTAACTAAAAATGGGTTGCTGTTTTATCTTATTCTGAAATGGAATCAGAAATAAGGTTAAAATCGAAGTGGCCAAACAGTTGAAAATATAATATATCATTATCATATTTTGATTAGTGTTTATAGGGTCTGTTTTGACTTCGTATTGTTTCAATGTCATTTAAACCCAATAGCTGATTCAAAACATTTACTGTACATTTATTATAATGAGTATAATGACATACTTTACGCTCCATGTGGGGAAAATGATTTGGATATTTTATAGAAAATTATATGCTTCAACGGGCGAGGAATATGGTAAATTCTGTTTTACATATTTTGTATGGATGTTTTCAATGTCATTTAAGTCAATGACTGCTAGTTTTTAAAAACAACATTTATAATAAAAAAAATCATGTTATGATCACTCTTAATTTACAGAATTTTATTTATAGCCCATACCTCTTTGAATGTTATAAATTGTTCGTTTGGAACGACTATCGCCAGGATCAATACAACGACTTGCTCTTTATTCCACATGGTAGAATGGAAGTTAATAAGAGGAATGGTGCTGCTAAATGACATATCTAGGTCTCTCGACATTTTCAATATTGACCTTGAAGGTTTCAAGAGGTCAAAAGGTAAATTGTTGTTAAATATTTCATTTATATTTTAAAGTTTGCAAATTATGTTATGTGTACCTATTGATAGTAGGATTACATCAAGAACAATTAAAAATATTATCATTACGACTAATGTATTTATCTCGTTAGAACTCCATTTATTTTTATTTTTAAATTAAAAATAAAAATAAAATAAAATTGTTATTTTTAAGTTCTGCAAGTCTAGTTTTTATTATTGTTTGATGCCCAAGATCTTAATAATGAAATTATCTCATTGGATTTACTAAAAATTTAAAGATATTTAATTATTTGACTTCTATTTTGTTCGAGTTATCAATGTTTAGAATATCAATACTCTAGAGGTTGGTTATGTGTTCATTTTGCCAATCGACCTTTAATTATGAATTTGGAATAATCGAATTTTATTGTGGAGGTGCAACACTATCAGCCACAGATTCATTATCCAAGGCTCAAAAATCATTAAATTTATACCCAGTCTGCACAATATCAAGCACCGTAGATAATATTCAAGATATTTACTACAAGATGTACGAAAAATTTACAAAAAAAAACTATTTTAACCCTCGTGCGTTTCTCCTTCCTAGAACTTTCACTCCTTCCTTTCCCTAAAAAACCCTCCACATAGCAACCCCAAAGATGATACATGCCCCGAGGGAAATTTTTTGCCTCAGGGCCTCCAGTATAATATTCAAATACATTGCGACTAAAATATACCGCAACCTATCTGACAAAACAAGATAAACATAAAAATTTATTAAATTTAAAATCCTGACTAAAAATTGAACCGTCACCAAAGTTCGTGCAATAATAATTAGTCAACTCATCCAAAATCCAAATTAAAAGTACCTACTGCAATTTCATTATTGTTACCAAAACTTACCTGATTTGTTTCTGTCAAATCGTCAAATAAATAATTGCTTGTAACCTAGCAAAAAAAATGTACCTACCTATTATTAAAAATTAAATATTTGTAAAGTAGCCTGTTTCGATACAAAATATCCCTAACCAGACAGGAACAGTAGAAAATGTGCAAAACCCCAAATACTTTATCATTGAAGAAGAAGAGGACACTAATAATCTAAACGAACATTTGATATAAAACAAGACACAGAAAAATGAAAAACATAATGGTGTCAACTGGGACACGAACCCAGAACCCAAAACCTCTCGTCTAACCGGTACGGGCGGTTCTACGAATTCGGCCATTGCCAAATTTACTTGCCTATATAGGTAGATGTACCTAATAATAAATTCATTGATTTTTGGTTTTTAAATAAGAGTTTTCTCAAACGGAAGGCTAGGCACAAGCTTGAAATATCGATTTTGTAGTAACACCATTCGGTCATCCTTTATCAATTCATATAAAAGGCCTACTTGTGTTGCGAGCATGTTTCTACATAAAATATCCCTAAATAACAGAGAGGTAAACGATTTTGTATTGGTTACGTAATAGATTACCCCTTTGGGGTGAATATACCTGTTCCGTTCATTCGGTTCTACCCATGTTTCAAACGATGACCTAATAGCATTTAAAAATATTTAAATAATAGAAATTAACTTTAATTATACCTTTGGGGGTATAAAACACTGCAATCGACTTGTTTATAAAACATTCTTGAAAAAATATTGAATTTACCTTACATAATTGCAAGGAAATATTTTATTAATTGTAGACCATCCAAAGAAGATGGTCTTTGTTAAAATTAAATTATCGCTTTGTGCCGAAGTTTTAAAAGTTTATTCACAATTGCTTTGAAGGTGAAAAACGTTAATTCCTGAAGAACATGATGGATTTATTTTAAGGTAATCAATAACAAGGTTTTGTAATCACTACCCATTTCATTGATTTTATGGTTTATAGGCAGTGATTCCATGGCAGTGTGTGTTGCCTAAAGAAATAATTGATTTAGAAATCTATCGCTAAGTTGTCTGTGGTTAAGTTTTCGTCGCTAAACATGATCAATGTGTAGATTGCGGTTTCTCTCAAGGATTAAATTGAGAATATCTGATCATAAATACAAACATCCTAAGTAGGTATTTGTTATTAAAATTATAAACTTAATTATAACATTTAGTGAAATAATAATATTGTTTAGGTTCAGGTCATAGAAAAAAAAAGAAATATCTACCTATATTTAGTACCTGCTTATGATACTTTTGTTTAGTTGAATTTTTAGTGTTTAGGCATTATTATGGTATTAAATTTTTTAAATACCTTATTTTAATTAATATTTTAAAAATTCACAATATTTATAAAACGTGATAGATGTAAACAGAGATTTATTTGAAATAGTAATTCAGATTCTTACAAAATGAAAGGATTATCTGTAAACTTTTAGAACTAATACGCATATAACAATACCAACACTAGAATTTGTCATCAAAGAAAATTTAATTAAATTTAAAGAAGATTAATTCTTGAGAAATAATTTAATACTTACCAAACGTGAATTGATTTACAGGTGCTTAATTTTTCGTGAAAAACATAAGAATTTCGGTTGTCGGTGTATGGATGCATACAGAAAGTAATACGTAATTTCAATTAACTTTTAATTATCAAAATTATGATATGAAAAGTAGGTACAATTCAAATAAGACTCTCATTTTTTCAAGTTTAATAATTTTCAAGTTTATTACGGTAATCAATCACAAGAATCGAAATCGACTCGAAAACATTTTTTTCATTTGAAAGGCGATGATACTGAAGCGAATATTTTTTGTAAATTGTTTCAAGAAATCCCACAAATATAATTTCCCGTAATTTTCACTGGTCTGCGCTAGCTCTACAATACGATAGTCTTAAAGTAATTTTAGACCCGGCGCAGTGTACTTGGAATCTTTTTACGTATATTATTATTGAAGACGGTCGAGATTTTCTTTATTATTTTGATGACATCATATTATTTAAATTTTAAATGATGCATATTTTCATACATTACTTAAATGCAATATACTGTTATTTTGGGGTGTGGTGCCCGGAGACCAGAAACGAGAAGAGGTTCGTACTATCGCCCCTTAGCCTAACACATAAATACAGCGATGACATTCGCTATGGCTCTGCGGACGCTGCGAGCGCCACGAGCGACGTTTGGTGAATATGAGATTAACCCATTCGACTGTCATTATTCATAATTTGCCGATCAATAATAAATTAATATGATACTTAATTAAATAAAGAAATACTAAACACTGTAAAAAAGTTAATTGGCAACGATAATGTTGAATTCAGTTTATATTAATGAAGATCTTTTTAAATGTATCAAAAAATCAAGAACTAAATAGGTGTTTAATTAATAACATTATTTTTGTTTCATTACTTTGTTAATTTTATTTCCAAAAGTACCAAAATTATGGGAAACTAGTGAAGTTTGATATTTTTTGGTAGACATTGGGATTGAGGGGTATTAATGTGTAACTAATACGTTTGCAAATCTATTAAATATGAGAAAAATTTTCTTAATTTGTTATTTTTTTAGCATTTTCTCCACACAGGAGGCACTGGGAAAAATAGTTCCCTTCAGTGCCTTTGTCATCTTTGGGGTTGCTTTGTGGATGTTTTGAAGGAAACGCTGGAGAAGAAGGAGAGGAACATCTAGGAACAAAAAGGTATGAGGGGTGGTTAGCAATCTGGGGGTCAGTGTGTACAGGAATGATGGACATTTAAATTCATCCCTCTCACTGCGGTGCGATAGGTCAAGAGAGTTCGGCTGGAGAGGTCAAAGGGTCTCCCTCAACCCAGTGGCGGCTCGTAAGCATGAGTGTTGAGTGCAAGATTGTTATTATTAAAAAATATATATATTTTTGGTTGGAAGATTTTCAGGAAATCCGTGTGCTGTGTGTTGTCAAACTGTAATTTCCTAAAAATCTCCTTACAAAAACCCATTTTACATTTAAAAAAATGTATTCGGCTACAACGACATCAACAATGTCATTTTTTAATTTTAACACACCAGCACACCCAAAAGTCACGAGCCATCACTGGCCTCAACCAGTCTCTCCAAATCCGAGGCCCGCCACACAGTAGGTGGGCAGACGCATTCACCGCCAAGACCTAGACAGAATATATACAAAATAGAGAAAGAACACAAAAATATTAGTTATCTCTCTACTTTAAGCTAATAATATTCTAAACGAAAATATGAAAGAGAACAAGACACAGAAAAAGACAATGGTCGCAACTGGGACTCGAACCCAGACCTCTCCGTCTAACCGGGACGAGCGCATTAACCAATTTCGCTGTTGCCACCTTCTGTCAAAGCCGTCATATTTGACAATCTCATATTTTCAAATTTCAGAATTGCATTATTATCAACTAATTATTTTTCTCCATATTGGGTCTGGGTTCGAGTCCCAGTTGCGACCATTGTCTTTTTCTGTTTTTCTGTGTCTTGTTCCTCTTTCATATTTTCGTTTAGATTATTATTGTTAACTTATTCTGATATGATATATTTCACTGATGGGAATAACCTTCAAAAAAGTATAAAAAGAAAGTTCTTCTTATAAAAAATTTATAATATTCAATTAGTGCCTTGAAGATTCCAACTTTAGGATATTGTTAATAATTTTAAATATGCTTAACAAGATATCACTTTACCAACGTTTTACTGAATATTTTTACATTCTTCTTAAATTTATTGATTACTAGCTTTTACCCCCGGCTTCGCTAGCATATTCCCCCCCCCCCCCTCCACCCCCCCCCTCTCTTCCACACTACCACTCCCCCTCCCCCTCCCCCAATCAATCAACAATCAAATACGCTCCGTTTCGCATTCATAATATTAGTATAGCTGTTGGCTTAGGTCAAAATGTATATAAGTACCTATTTTATATTTGTATCTACCTACACTAAATATTCATATTAGAATACTAATATTTGAATTTTCGCTATCAAAGAAATAATATTGACAGCCCACTTCAAACATTTACTTAGTAACACGCTTTGCCAATAAACGTATAATAGATAATTTCATATCGCTAGAGCTTATTCGTAACGCCAGAGCTTACCAATATATATAGCCAATGTTACTCGCAAATAAAGTAGCTTTCGATTAGTGAAAGAATTTATAAATTCCATTCGATATTTATTGCGTGAAAGAGTAAAATCCAACCATCCAACCAACCATCCATCAGTACAAACTTTCGCATTTATAATATTAGTAGGATATTTTTCTAGCATTTTTTGTAAATTCTCCGAGTTAATATTAAACTCGTCATATCAGTATGTTACATCCTCAATCAACGAACACGCCACAAATTTTTGATTGAATAATAATCATTATTCTTACGTATTTCTTACAATTGGTTGACTGACATCCAAAGGGTAAAGTATCTAGGTTTCGTAAAGCGAAGACTGCAACAATTGAATCTTTGACCGTTAAGGTATTATTTTTCATTAGAGTCGATCAATCATGTAGATTTTAATGAGCACTTTGACAAAAAATGGTCGGATTCAATTTGGTGTTTATTGAAAACCAATTAACGTCTTGTAGTGTGCTGCCAGAGAGGAATTATTCAGTATGAAATGTAACAGTTTCTTATGATACAGTGGATGTAATTATAAACAGAAAAAATCCAGTAAATTGCCTCTCTGACATATGGTTTCCCGTTTATCTCTAGACCATTTAATACAAGTCAAAGATGTTACAGAAACATTCACTAATTACAGTGATTCTGGTATTAACAATGTATTAGAGTTGTTTTTGTTATCTGGGTGGTCTTGTTTAATTAAGAGGAAACCACATGCCAAAAATGTGTATATTCTTAGTGTGTCTTCTATTACCACAAATATAGGAAATAGGCATAAAAATCGTAAAATCATAAAGTAATAATAATATTCATAATGTCAAGAAACTATTAATTTCAAACGCAAAAGTGGTTTGTATTTATTTTGTGAAATTTTTTATTTATTTATTAATGAACTTACGTAGAATTTACAACAAAATAACACGAACTTTGAGAAAATATACATTATAGGAATAAAGGATGGTGCATGGATGGTGATGGAGGCAAAGACAAAATCGAGATAAACATAATAAAATAGAAGTGATTGTAGAAATGACAAGTCAAGTCAAGACTAGATATAAAATATTTTCAATCGTTTAGTGACCGACCGTGTTTATAAGAAAGAAAAAAGATAATCAAGAGAAACTCTCACAAATAAACTTAGTCAAGTTGTTTCTTATATGCGCTCATTCAAAAATACATTTTTAAGTACTGCACGCATTATTTTTTTATAAAAATAATTAATAATTGTATTTTAATTCTACTGAATGAAACTATAGAAACTTTAATTTATTTAAAACATATTTTTTAATATTAATTTCATTAACTGACTTGTATTAAAGATTAATCTAAAATAGTAATTTCACGTTAAGCTTCACATCAAGCGTATAAGTTCCATAAAGCACTGATAAGTGGTAAATTAAGTTTAGTTCTAGCATCGTGTATATTTTTCCTTTTTTATATCTAGAATATATTGTATAGGTTACTAGATAGTTTCAGCTCTTAGCTATAACACATACATATTATGTGTTTCGTAAGCTATGTTGTATATTATGCCCACTTGATATTCAACATTTTAAAATAGAGGTAAAACTCGGGCGAGGACGGGTAGTAACTATTATAATAATATATATTAGCATATGTTTGGCAATCAAAAAGGAACACTGGATTCACTTGGTTAAATCCATAAACTTACGGTCATAGATATCTGAATTCCGGATCGTTGTTAGCAACATGCACGAGGCGTGATTACAAAAAATCGAATTTACATCAAAGTCATAGAGTCCACTCCTTCAAAGACTCAAATTCGAAATGATTGATTAAAAATACACCGATGTATTATGCGCTCCGTGTACCGAAAAAAACTTTTATTTGATTATTGCATAAAAAACCCGTTCCGAGAAAAGGCATTACCGCGGACAGTACTGAGAATGGTCTAGCCGTGAACTTGTACGAAGAAATGTGGATGCATGAATTTAATTTCTGACCCGGCCTTTTAATGAGCCACTCACGATTCTGTGGCATCTTCCAACTTCTGATCGCCGGGTTATTTGTAATAGATTTGAGCTACCAGAGCAGCAGGCGGGGCGGGGGCAAGTGGCTACCAGTTGTACTACTGGCTGCTCCAACAGCTACCGCGGCTTGGACCTCTAATTATTGGCTTCGTAGCCCATAAAGAATAATCAAAAACCGGAGGAAGCAGCTCCACATTTAAGAAAATTAAAGCCGAGAAGGCCGTGACGTCATTAACGCCAGTAGTCGGTCGGTACGAATTAGATGCGCTCGTTATTTTTGGGCCTATGATAATGATAAGTTCGTAGAGCTTAAATTTATTAACGTGGCTGAGCTCGATCTAAAACAAGCGTTTTATAGTGCATTGGAGAGTAGCTACTTACTTCATTTTGGAGTGAACTAGTACTACGTACTCGTGAAAATAATTTTCAGTAATAATGAAACAGTAGTCCAAAACTTAAAAAGGAAAGTACTTTTTGATTACATAGTCGGGCGGACGTAGTTCGATGCTCACAGCGGTTACCGATTTATCTAATTTTTCAGAATATGCTTGGCTCAAATGTACTGAGAAAATCCTTAAGGTTAATAGTTTATAGCATAGAATAAAGAATAACACAATGTGGGCTGTTTCATGATGTATTTATTTATATATAACATGTTACATATATTTGACATTTCTATAGATAAGATTTATTAAATCACCATACTAGGCGAATGCCTGTTTCGTGGTGATTAATTAAGGATACTAACTTTGAGTGTAGTCTAGTGTAAACAAATGGTAAATTGGTAAAGTTATATTAAAAAATAGAAAAGAGAAAAAAAAGTGCGTAAAACAAACATGTAAATAAAATAAACCTGTAAACATATGGTACTAGTATGTAATGATGTTGAAAATTTTTCTGAGTATATAAAACAAGTTGTAAACACTATCATAGTCAATCATCAGAAGGTCATTAAGCGCCTTTCTGAAAGTGAGATATTTGGCTTTAGACTTTATTTCAATTGATAAGTTATTAAAAATTTTAGGTGCAAGAAATTTAAACTGTGATTGTGCCAATGAAGTTTTTGTTTTTGGAATAATATAATTCGATTGGTTTGACTATCTTGTGTTGTATTTTGAATTTATAATATATTTTTTTGTAAATTTGAATTTAAAATAAGAGGTAATATTTTTTACACATACGGATTTTATATTGAGAACTTTGAAGTCTTTAAAAAGGTCTTTCGTGGGGTGTATATAATGTACTTTATAAATAGTGCGTATTATCAATTTTTGGGCTTTTATTAAGGGATCTAATACAGTTTTAGAGCATTCTCCCCAGACAATTATACCGTACGATAAAATTGATTGACACAGGGAAAAATATACTATTCTCGGTGTATTTTTTTTAGTATATTGCGCAATGATCTAAAGATATATGCCAGTTTCCGTATACGGCTTGTGACATTAATTACATGATCTTCCCATCGAAGTTTATTATCAATTACTACGCCTAAGTATCTAATGGAATCTACTCTTTCCAATGGATTGCATAGACAGCTGGATATATAAATACAAGAATGTATTTTTAGTACATGATTACTTGAGGGTTGACTTGGATTGTTTGTACTGAATGTTAGGTATTTTGTTTTAGTTATATTTAGCGTTAGTAAATTATCATCCAGCCATTGTTTAACATTTTGCAAAATTAGTTCTGCTTTATGAAAAGTTTCAGTATCATCGGCAAAAGTGATTATGTTACCATCAATTTCTAATCTACATAAATCATTAATGTATATGAGAAAAAGTATTGGACCGAGTACACTGCCCTGTGGTACACCAAAATTGATTCTGATAGGTTGAGACGATTTATGTGATGGTAACTTAATACATTGCTTTCTGTCTGTTAGGTAAGATTTGAACCATTCAAGTGCCTTATTTTTTATTCCGATTTTCTGTAGCTTATCGAGGAGGATTGGACGAGAGACTGAGATTCAATTGTAGACCTAATTTAGACTTATATTTCAATGCAAAACTATGCTTCACGATGGTAATATTTAATTTTAGGTCTAGAATCAAAAGGTACTAAGTCAGTTATGCACATGTTTTCATTTTGAAATTTGTATAGAAAGCACTTCTAGTGTTATAACCTTTGTTCTATGGAATACGGCATGCAGCGAGGGGTTCCTTGGGGATATTTTTGCTGAGAGAATAACAAGAAAAACTTTTAGAGGAAAACAATTTAAGAAATCCAAATAATGAGCATAGATATTTTTTGCCAACCTATGTTTTCTTCTACGTTCCATTAATGTTTGTTTTTGTTTTTCTGTTGGTTTCAACATCAATTTAGCACTAAGTTTGTGTGTTGAATAGACATTTCAAAGCTCCACAGCTTATGATGAAAAAAGGTGGTAACCTGAAAATGTACAGAAGTAAACTTTCAGATTTGGTTTTAATTTAACTTTTAAAGAATTCACAACAAACCATAGGAAACTGGGAGAATAATTGTCTGATAAATTATCAGTTCTGTGAACAGTAGACCTCACAAAAAAAAACATGTTTCAAATTGTGCATGTTTGATATGCTTGGTGTAACTCTAAGTTACCAGCTCAGGTATGGGGGCTCCATCGAAACCAGAGTTAAGTTAGCCTCTCCGAAACTGGGCGTACTGTCCAGGGCCCGCAGATACTTTAATAGTAAACAACTGCTAACCCTGTACAAATCGCAAGTGCGCCCCACGGTTGAATTTGGCAGCCACCTCTGGTCTGGAGCTCCAAAATACCTAAAAAAAACCCTTGACTCTGTGCAGAAACGGGCGGTCCGTTTGATAGATTCTCCTATCTTAACAGACGGATTGCAATCTTTAGAGCACAGGCGTCAGGTGGGAACGCTGTCCTTGTTCTACCGGTATTACAATGGAAGATGCTCCGAGGAACTAGCGTCATTGATCCCCTCGGCACCGGTGCATAGTCGGGAAACACGCCAAACACGTGCCCAACATTTGTAAACTGTTGACATTAGTCACATGAGAACGGGTCGTTTTTACGACTCGTTCTTGAGTTCAACAGCTCGACTGTGGAACGATTTACCGGCCTCTGTGTTTCCCCCCTCCTACAATATGGGTCTCTTCAAGACCCATGTTCACTCCTTCCTTTCCTCAAAAATACCCTCCACACAGCATCCACAAAGATGACATAGGCCCTGAGGGAAATTATTTTCCTCAGGGCCTCCTGTGTGAAGTTAAAGTAAAAAAAAAAAAAACTCTTATTTAATAAATTGAAACAATAAGTTCCTCTGAAATCATAAAGATTATGATTCATAATCATAATTTATGAACCATAAATATTTTAGATATTTTTTTTTTATTTTTAAAATGAAACACAATTTTTCTAAAGAAATTTCACCTTCTCAAAGACAACTAATCTTCTTCAGGGCGGTAATCACCATAACATTTATTTTTTGGCTCTTAGTACGAACTACGATCACGTGAACAGCTTATAGGTTTTAGCTTAAGATAGAAATGATGTTGTGAAGTGAAAATAATTGCGATGACTTAAAATTTTAAAATCGTATCCAAAAATTGTACTAACTCTAAATATTGGCAGAATGGTACAAACAGCTTTTCCTTTTAAAGTAGTTGTCACTGTGTCATTTTCTTTCATATTGTTTTTCAAACAAATTCTCGAAGTCGTTGATAAAGACGCAATATTCCCGAGAACTTATGAAAGAAAATAGAAAAGTTCGATTCTTCCTCGGAAGTGCGCCTGCTCCCTTTCGATTACGTATTTACATTTCCTGGCAAGACAATAAGGGAATAAAGGGAGTTCCACGGTATTAGATAAAAGCCTTACATTGTTTGGGAATACGTAACAGCCCTTTACCGAAAATGAAACGCAAGTAGACGTAACGCGGAGGCTTTTATATGAATACTTACCTTCTTTACGTTCTCCCGTAAAACCTTTTTTTAAATTAACTTCAATATCGGATAAATCATTAATTTTTTTTTTTAATTTCTTAAATAAATCTCGATAAAATAATCAAACCTTTATTAGTTTTTGAGAATTGTTTGCTGAAAATAGTTTTGTATAAACAGCATAAGTATTTTATTTTTTGCGAAAAAAAAAGTGTATTATTATTGTACAATAAAAACACATATAAATTTGATGTAGACCACTTTTATTTTATAACCACTCTACCGGTTTCGGAAGCACCCTTCCTTCGTCAGGAGAATATTATAAACCGAAAACCGGTAGAGTGGTTATAAAATAAAAGTTGTCTACAACAAATTTATTTATGTTTTTATTGTAAATTATGGCGAGCCACAAAGTTAATGCTTTTTACAAATATGTATTATTATTGTGTTTAATAACATTTTTTTCGTTAAAGCAGAAAAAATCAGGCGTTATCAAGTTCCAAATTTAGAATTCATTAACATTTATCAATTAACTTGAAGGTTTTATTTTAAGAATTTATGGATTAAAGAAGCTATTTCTATCAAGAACTGTGGAGTTTCTGGTAATGTTTAACTCCTTAGGCTAATTTTTTCGCTTTTAGAAACGACTCATTGGTGTAGGTCTCATAGAAAACGTTGTAAACTTAGCCATTTTAAAGTGTGCAGTCCAAATTTTAATTTTTTTTAAATTACATGGTTATTTCTAATAGTACTATTTGAAAGCTTATTTCACCACCTTTCAAAAGCAGGTCTTAATCCTCGGATACATTTACAAATATTTAATTTATTTGGTTTTTTTGCAAAGCGAAAATATTCTGACCTACTGACCATACAGTATACATACATAGAATATGGTCGTGGCATTAAGGGGTTAATAACGTCGTTAATAACATGCTTCATCGTTGGTTTCACGTTTGAAAATAATATGTACTGAATCATGTTTTAAATCAGTGAAAATTATCATGTTTGCACATAATTTATTACACATTGTAGTTACAACGCTTAAAAAAAATCATGTACATTATTGCAAAGGTACATAAATTATATCCAATATTGTAAATTTTAATGTAGTTTCTCTTGTAAGTGTACTATGTATTATAAGTTCACACTTCTGAACACATAACTTCATCTATATTGGAAATTATGTTGTAATTCCTCCATCTTGTTTTTAGGTTTTTTTCACTTTTCAACACTACTAACTTACCTACTTGTACTCATACTCTGTAAATCCTAGTATATTATAATATGTTACCAGGTTAATTCGGTAAATCCAAATACAATATATACTACCAGGTTACTTTTTCTATGTACATCGTCACAAAAAAATGTATGTGCATACTTAGTTTCAGAGAAAATAGATTTTTTTTGTTATGTAATTACATATACATTTCTTGAGTAATAATATGAACAAAACCTGTCAATTTGTCTGTCCTAGAACGGGAAACTTTCCTAGTTGGACAGACAAAACTTCTTAATATGTAATTTGTACTTTGTTTGTATCTATCTATTAAAAATAAAATAAAAATTGTGTTGTTTTTTGAAAACTCGGACAAAGCCGGGTTGATTATAAAAAAAGTTTTTAATTTCCCATCACACCATTAAATCACTATTTCCAAATGATGTTTCAATTTGTTCTGTATCTGATTAAAGTGAAAATCTAATTACTTTTGATCGCAGCTTTATAATTATTAATTATCCAGTACTGAGTAAGTCACGACACAACCGATTTTTCGAGTGTTATAACTCTATCGCGTTTAACAAAACCACCTCATTTCACTCTAGGCCTCGTATAACTATATCAATCAGTGATAAGTTTATGATTAATAGATCTATTCCGGTAGACACACTCTATCAAATATTATCAAGGTTTGCTGGAAAGAGAGTTTTAATGATGTGCCGAACAAAATACAAAAATTCGGTTCGGTTTTATATTTAATTTTTATTTATGGAGGTTAAAGTTTTTCAGTCCAGTGATTATTCGGATGTTGGTTCATTATTTTGAATGCAAATGCGTACATTTTTATTTATTTTATAAATTCAATAATACGAGTTCTGCTTCGTAATTATTATTATGTGTTACAGCTGTTTCGCCATCTAAAGGCATTATCAAACTGTGGTTGTTACCACCTACAGACGATGTATTTATAACATTTCTCGTTTATAATAAACTGTTTTTATACATAAAATAATAATATTATTGAATTTATAAAATAAATAAAAATTAAAATGGAGTTCTACAAAATAAACTTAATAACAATAAACAAATGCGTTATATCACCTAAAATATTTAATTTTAATTAAACGTCTTTGTAAGAAGAGGAAAACATGAGTGATATGGGAGGGAGAAAACACAAAAGCGAGTACTCATTTCACAATAGAACTGATGAGCATTAAAAAGACCCGTTTTACGTTTTAAGATTGGTGGACATTCAATTGGCCACCACTGTGCATCTTGCCGTAGTAATTAATGACTTATTATTCAGAGCATTTGAACTATCAATTTTCTCCAGTTTGGGTGGAAAATATCAGTGGACAAACTAATGCCACATGTTTGTATATGTGATATGAATACATAAAAAATGCCATATGTATATGTGGCGACACATGATATGAATACATGAAAAAAGCCATATGAATATGTGGCTACACATGATATGAATATATGACAAATGCCATATGTATATGTGGCGAGTGTTAGAAAAGGGTACATTTTTGAGAATATTTTCGTGAAAGATTTATATTAAAATATTAGTAGAATCGAGTGATTGTTTTACCCCAAATCAAACCAGAAACACTGAACAAATTGGTTGATTTGTAGTTGAGTATTTTAAAAAGTTCAAATATGGGTTATATCTGCTTACAAATCACAGCCCTCATTTGATGACTTGTGTTAGTTAAATAACCTAAGCATTCGACACCAGCTGTTGACAATAATCAAATTTACGAATTTTGGTTGCCTGTGATAATATGAAATAATAAAATTTTAATTTAAAAAAATTGAACAGATTATGGGAACCAAACGATAAAATAAATGCCAACATTTACAAGAACTTAAATTCATTGAACATTAACACCAACTACAAATACCAAAAACAAACACATCCTTTGGACAAAAATACTACAGATAGCAGGATAAAACTATACAATTCTCTTCCAACACAATTTAAGACAACTGATATTTTTTTTATTACAAAAAAACATAAGGAACTGGCTACAATCCTTTTAACTTTTGATTTTTAATTTTGTCGAAATGAAGTCGATTTTATATTTTACTTTTTATTGTTTCTCTTTTTTTATACTAACTAAGACCACTGATTGTTTTGTTTTACTACTTACAATTTATAATTTATTACATCTGAAAAATGTGCTCTACAATTCAGGTGAACTCCTAGTGTGGAAGACAATATATTATACCTTTGTAATGTAAATATACTAAGAATAAATAAAAAAAATAAAAATTATTTATTTTAATCACATTTATCCTGTAATTGAAATAGGCATTTCTTACGATATTATTTTTGACAGACCTAAGTCTGTTAAAAATTGACAGATCTAAATCTGAATTACTAACGATGTTCATTAGAAAGGTAAATTTCTGATCAGTAATGCTTTGAGCTATACAAATTCACAATTATAATATCCTGAAATTTTGCACGGATCTGCGCTAGTAATTAATAATTACTTAATGAACTTGATTCCCAATGTAAATATTATGTGATCGGAAATGTTTCAGGTTGATAAATAATAATATTATCGATATTTATAACCTCAGTAGACAAACATTTACTTTTTGTAACGGATTTACCTTTGGTAAAATCTACCTTCAAACTAACTTTACTGAACTCTCAGTTAGTGTAAGAAACTTTTCACCATTACTCAAGTACGCACTTGCAAAGAAAATTAATTTTACATGACACGTCATACATATTGCCACCTCATTAAACATACTTAATTACAAGTTTTAATAAATTTCGTTATATGAAATTTAAATATAGTTTTTTTGTAAGAATTTTTATGTAGGCCAGAGAGTGTAAGCAATACATTTAATTACATATTTCATTTTAATTATTTGTACATTGCTTACAAATTACTCATTACAATATTTTAAATTTCGTTTGACTTAATGTAGTACTTAAAATCTCTTTTGAATCTATTTATTTGGTGTAATTTTAATGGATTCCAGTACCGCATAATAATATTTCGTAGGTACCTTTGTAGAATAAATTGTTAGATAAATAAAGTTGAGTGAGTGTCTTTCTAAGTAATTTTGATTCAAAAGCGTTTTGGAAACAGGTTGTTTATTATTTTATTTATAAATAATTTTATTGCTTTCAATTTGGGCATTTTTAGTGACTAGTGACTAGTACAGACACACGAAAATCACTTAATATAAAATTGTCGTGGTATGACAAACCCATTGTATATTCTATAACGTAATTTAAAAACAAAATAAAAACGGACATGGAACATGCTCGAAGCCAAACCAATAAATGCAGTCGATTTTTATCATTCTGAAATAATATTCAAGAACTTATGAAAATAACTCTTCGCAATTTTGAATAGCCAAGTGGCTAAGCTGGATAGCCAATTTAGATCCGTCAATATTTTATTTAGCCAAGTGGCTCATGAAATGGGCTCACGGGCCGCAAGTTTCCCATCGCTTCTCTAAACCATGTTTGTTTCAATGTGTTTACGAGTGCTATTATTAGTAACCCTTAAAAAACTGTCGGAAAGTTATAATGTGGGTTGACTTTTAGGGGATTTAGTTAGAAAGTGCAGCAAATGCTTATTTACGAAACGCTGTTATAAAACATTAGTCGGTAAACGAGTACTTTGACGGAAATAGAATAAGTGAAAAGATTATTTTTCCTCCTTTATCTAATATTTCCTAGCATGTTCAACACTTTGAATGTGAATTCTACATAATATATATTATTTTGACTATATTATCGATGAGTTCTGAAACAAGAGAATGTGTTTTCCACTTAAATAGTAAATATTATTATTTTGTACTAAATGGTATATGCTATAGGTATATGATGACTTAAAGATGAAACTCGAGCTTAGCTATTTTTAATTATGAGCAATTGACTGTACTTGTATTCCCAATCCCAACCATTATATTTCCCCTCTTCACTTCCCTTTCTCATTTCACATCACAGTCTAATATTTTTAAATCATCTAAATTTTGAATTAAAAAAACTTCACCCATTCAGAAAATTATAAATAAGATAATAAAAAGATAATTGACAAATTCCCAAGAAGGTATTAAATTAGAACAAAATTTTAATATAAAAACTAAGTTAATTTAATAAATGTTAATAAAATATTATGTTTCCGAATATTTGAGGGTTGTATCAGGAAATTAAATGCATGAAGCATGAACATAGATATAACGTAACAACAGCTAATTTTCTTATAAATAAAGTGTAATGAAAAGAATTTATAAAATTTCATTTATTTCCAGCTGAACCGGCTTCAGTTAATCACGTCTGTCTTCAGACTGGTATTTTTTTGCTGAAAACAATGGTATTTAAATTATATTTGTTACGTAGCTATCAGTATTATTATTATTTATTATAGAATGACCTGTTAAAACTTAGGTCTGCTTTATTAGGGAAAATCGTAAATTATATTATTATTTTATTGTTGTCTCCCTATTACAGTGCATCGTTCCTTACTTACATTAAAATATGTATTTCCAGGTATTGTGGAAATGTATTGTGTGTTAACCTACACAAGCTCTCCAGTACAACTCAACAAAATACATAATCTACTGCAGCATACCTAAGCACAACTACATTGCTAATTTCCCGATACCCCGGTAAGGTTTCACACTATGGGAAACAAATTCTTGACAATTTTGTTTAATGTTAACTAGGTGAACTTCGTGGACCAGATTAAATTCCTATTCAAAATCTATTCTTAAATCCCATGTAACTGCATTTTTTAAATTTTTATACTTATTCTATTATTATGTCTTGTTTTCTTTCTTACTCATGTTAAAAATATTTAACATGTTAAACTTGTCCTACCTACTTGCAAAAGCCCTCTGGGCGTTGAATAATTAACAAATAATAAATAAATAAAACATTTTTAAACCATATACCTACACCTACATACATATATAATTACAATTGTGATTTAAATCGCATCTGTTTTCGCAAACTGCCGAGATGTATGATGATACAAAGCTCTAAACACCATCAGTAAAGCTATATTATTTTATTAAATCTGTAAATAATTTTTAGAATCCGATCCTGCCTTCTGCGTTCCTAGTTCCCACGCGCGGTCCGTCAGCCTCCCGTTGGCAACTGGAGATGAGATCTCTCTTGGTACAATTCGCCCGAGGCCCTCTACAAGATACATTTTATAAGAATCACAATATGTTTTGGGTAGCCCAATTTCACGACAAGTTCCCCGCCTACGCATAACAAAAAAAACTCATAAAAATTCTTCAGTTAAGAATATCATAAATTTGTTGATTGGAATTTCGTTTTGGTGTTTTGTAATAATACGGACATGAAAGAACATGGATCATCGACGATTTAATGTTTTCGAATTATTTTTGCAATATAAATTATTCAAATTAAACATCTTGTGTGTCTCAAATACCGTCGTTACGTTCTCAAAATTACCTTTGTGGTTAACTTGACTAATTTTATTCGAGTTATTGGAATTGTAGATAACAAGAGGTACAATGCTTAGCATATTAACTGTAAGAATCAATGGCTTCCTCATTCGGGAACCTCTTCCAGCAATGATGAGCTAAAATATTTTTTTTTCATTAGCTCCACATAGGAGACCCTGGTGAAAATAATTCCCCTCAGGGCTTATGTCATCCTTGGGGATGCTCTGGGAAGGAAAAGGGTGTTAGGGGTAAGAATCTGGGGGTCAGTGTATTCAGGAGTGACAGGCGTATAAATTCATTCACACGGCGATGTTCTGAGAGAGAACGGCTGGAGAAGTCAAAAGGACTCCCTAAACCATTCTCTCCCAATCCGGTCTTCCATGCAGCTGGTGGGCAGACGCATCCGCCGCAAAGACCCGGACAAACCTCACCCCATGAACCCGGGCACCCCTGCTAAATCACCAAACGTAGTAAACCACTTGGGGTGATTATGTGGAAGAAGAGGTAGTTTTAGAGGTGGGAAGTTTCGAGCATTTTGTATTAGTATCATTTAAGATGAATATGTTTTTTTACCATCCTCTGTAATTTTCGTTTAATTTAGCAAAAAAACGAAAGTGTTTTTAAAAATATTATGTGTAGATACTTCCGCTGAACGTCCGAAATTAATGAATGTGGAGATTGCAAATGATGCAAGGAGTGTGATGAGTAAGATTAAGAAAGGGACGTTTAGATTTTTATTATTTGAATACCGCACAAGAGTCTCAACTTCTCCCAACCGTCTGGAGCCAGTGAGACAATAGCATCCACAATTGGGGTATATTGCTGGAGGTAGTAAGGATGGGATGGAAATGGGAACAGGAAGGTGGGAAATGACCTGGCTATTCAAATGTGGTCACCAAACACGATAAAAGGCATTTCAAGCAACGGTTCAATGTTTTCGTTGTTAGTTTTTGGGGTGTTATGCTACACGGTAGCGCAACACGGCATAACACCCCAAAAACTAACAACAAAAATGCTTTTGGCCGTGAAAATCTAAAAACTTAACGGTTCAATGGTTTGGGCATTTTGACTGGATGAATGAAGAATTGAATATGACTAAAATATTATTACGAAAATGTAAATGGTAGAAGAAGTCGGGAATACTCGAGAAAGACATGGAACCAATAAGCGAACCCAATTCTTGAGTCTGACCATGACAAGAGTCACAACAACAGAAGGATACGTGTGAGACGATGTATGAATGTGAATGAACCACAAAGTAGCCCTTTCTGCCAACATATACGGGGAACCGGTTTGATGACTAGTTAGTTAGAATTTAAGAAAGCGACACTTTTTCGTAGGAAGATATTGTAAGGGGTGAGAAAGTTTTTTTTTTAAATACAAAAAACTTAAAGACCTACCATGAAAATGTTGTCAATATTCGTTTTTACAAAGAATGTGGGTACTCACTAATGACAAGAGTTACAACAACAGAAGGATACGTGTGAGACGATGTATGAATGTGAATGAAGAACAAAGTAGCCCTTTCTGCCAACATATACGGGGAACCGGTTTGATGACTAGTTAGTTAGAATTTAAGAAAGCGACACTTTTTCGTAGGAAGATATTGTAAGGTGTGATAAAGTTTTTTTTTAAATACAAAAAACTTAGAAAAGACCTGCCATGAAAATGTTGTCAATATTCGTTTTTACAAAGAATCTGGGTACTCACTAAGTTTAATATTAGAATAAGTTAAGAATCTGAAAAAAACAAAACTAGTTCACGTGATATGATATGAGAGTAGTAAAAAAAAAGGTTTCTTAAGGTAATTTTGTTTTAGGAGTATCACAACTTACAGAGTTCAACCCTGGAACCCTTTGAAGTTTGTGAAAATACTTTAATCGTAAAAATGCTTTTAACTCTAATTACTTAAACCCAGTTTTTACATGCATTAGTTAAATCTATTCGGTAAAATTAATCTTGAACTGTTTTTCAGAAAGTGCTTATATCTCACTTCTGTTAAGTGTGTTTTATCCGATTTCATTCTGCAGAACTTATGATTACTTAGATAATGTAGCTATTTACATAACATAATAAAACATTTGTGTTTATTTACGAACCAAAATTTCATTTTTATTTTTATATGCTACAATTTAAATTGTCCACACTAGCATTATTAATAAACGACCGTTATTTCATGTTATCACACGAATAGATCATAGTTATTTATAGCCGACCTTTTTTGCAACTGCACAAAAAGTTTTACCAACTTGCATTGTATTTTATACATCGAACGTTTTCAGTGGCGTAATGATGAGTATGTACAAATAATTATTGTTGCCCGGGGTTACGCAACTCCTTTTTAAATTGAGTACGGAACAGGTCCCCGGCCAAACCATAGTTGCTCCGCCACTGGCACTCAATATTTCCATTAAAAAATTACAAAGCGAAGACTGTGCTTTTTCAATTATCCCTAATTACGCATTTCAGTGAAGCTCTAATGAGAGTTACTCTCAATCTCACATTGTACTGAGAAAATTGCAGCATTTTTCGTGCTGTAACTAAATCTTTATGCAGTGACCTTAGATTTTTCTGCCATTTTTATTTTATTTTAAAAGAGCCCAATTTTTTGGACTGTTTGAAAAATAATCAAATAAATAAGGACTTAATAAATAAAACAACATACATTGATTTAAACTACTCGTACGTGAGGATTAGAGAAATCGAAGAGCCTGTATGTAGGATACGTTTTTAGATTTTCAAAAGCATTTTTGTTATTTGTTTTTGGGGTGTTACGCCATGTTGTGCTACCTCCTTCTGTAGCCGATGTTTCGGAGAGCGTTGCAGTGTCCATCATCAGGGCAGATCCGGCAGATCCGACAGGCTGTATGTAGGATAATTTAGAAGGTGGGTATGGGTACTGCCACCGCAGGAACCACAAATTGGATAACCAACACCTCTGCCATTGGTCATCCCACGTGGTTCGCTACGTTTAGTTACTAATCAGGGGTGCCCGGGTTCATGGGGTGAGGTTTGTCGTTTGGCAAATGCGACTGCCCACCACCGAGTTGCTTGCCGGACAGGAAAATGCCGGATGAGGGAGACTCTTTGACCTCTCTTGTCGACTCTCTCGACTCCAACGCATTGCGTCGCAGTGGAAATGACCCCAATGACACAATGACCCCAAGATTACTAACCGTCCCATCATACCTTTTTTAATTTCCAGAACTTCCTCTCCTTACTTTCATTTAAAAGACTCTTTGCACAGCATCCTCAAAGATGATATAGGCCCTTGGGTGAAATATTTCATTCAATGCCTCCTGTGTGAAATTATTTAAAAAAAGTTACAAAATAAAAACGTGACTTATTAATTTTAAGTCCGCAATTACGTTTAAATGGATATTCTTTATGTACTTATTGCTTTTTTTCAAGTAATGTATTTTTATTCAATTGTATGCAAAATCGACAATTTTAATGTTTCACATAACAAATATACAATTAAATGTTAAGCTATGTACGTTACAATGAAATTTAATATTACTTACAGAGAAGGAAATAATCCTTGCGTACAATTTAATTAAATAAAAGTATCGATCTGTAAAAAATAGGTTCAGGTTCACTGATAGATAGATATCAATTCAATCTTTTAAACAAACTTGCCTAATTGCGTGCTCACTTTCAAATAATTAATAATGGAAGGCAGGTATTGACCTTGACATTTACATTAAGTCATTCAGGAGACAAAAATATTCAAGGCAGTACACAGAACATCGTTTGACCTCTAAATGTCTATTGCCCAATTCACGCCAATAGTAACTAGAAACTAGTATCAAAACATAAGCTCTTTCTTGTATTGTTTTATTTGGTATTGCGCGTTTTCGTCCCGCGACAACATATCCCCGACAAAATATCCTAAGGAAAAAACATCCTCTAACAAAAAACCTACTAAAACTTAACCTGACCTTACCTAACCTAACCTAAACTAACCTTACCTAACATCGCGTAAATATAATAACTAACCCGACATCCCGTAAAGACTATTTTTTTTTTAAATAGTAATATGGGACAAAAATAATACAGGACAATAATTTATTCTCTTTATAGGATGCCCGTATTATTTTTGACCCATTGAGGTTAGGTTAGGTAATATTTGGTTAGATTAGATTAGGTTAGGTTAGGTTTTAGTAAATATTTTGTTTGGGGATGTTTTCTCCGTGGGATATTTTTTCGGAGGAAATTTTGTCGGGAATATTTTGTCGCGGACCCGATTTATTACGAGATCTGGGTCGATTCAATCCAAAATATATGTACCTAGATATAAAATATTAAAATGATAATATATTTTCACCACCAGATACCCTATACAGTTAAGAACAACAACATGTTAATTTGACGCACTCCATAAGCATTGTGTTTAAATTGATCATGCGTGGACAAAATCAAATTTAACAATAAGTATAAATCTTTCCTAACAACACAGGACGAAGCCGTTTTACGACAACTGTCAACTGTCAGTGATATTATGACAAATATGGCCAATTAAATATGTAAGCGTATTTCACATAATTTCAATAATGTACCAGTAGAGGCACGAACTTCCAACGACCATATTGTGTCTACAGACGAATAGTCACGAAGTCATCATTATATAAATCAGTATTTTCTGGGAATCATTAAAATATTAGGAGTAACGCTCACTATACCCTTATTAAATTAGGCAAGATATATTATTTGCAGGTAAAATTTTCCGATTTAAGTATTCCGGATATTATAGGAGACGGGTATGGGTCAAAGATAATGAAATAAAAGAAGAAATGCAATAATGTCTTAACGAATGTTGGCGGAACTAATGGTCCTGGTTTTAATACGGAATTTAGTTAATTTTTCGATGGTGTGCAGTAGTATCGGTTAACAATGTAGTTTGAATACGGAAAGAATTCGTTGAAAAATATCGGCGTCAGTCCCACCCAGTAAAAACTGCCGATGGCCCGTCTCCTTATATTTCAATATCTTTGGGAATGGGTACACCCGGAAACCATTTATCAAATAACCAACACCCCTGCCATAGGTCTCCCCAAGTGGTTCACTACGTTTGATGACTTAGCAGGGATGCGCGGCTTCTTGGAGTGAGGATTGTCCGGGCATTGTCAACCAATGCGTTTTTCCACCTAATGCGGGGAGGGTCGTAACGAGAGAGATTGGTTGAGAGAGACCTAACCTAGAACTCTCCAGCCGAACTGTAGAATGGATGGATTCATTCGTCCGTCACTCCTGGACCCACTGACCACCAGATTCCTACCGACCCTTCATATCTTTTTCCTTTCCAGAACGTCCTCTTCCGCCTTTACCTAAAATGATCCTCCACACAGCAGCCCCGAAGGTGACATAGGCCCTGAAGGATTTTTTACCCTCAGGGTCTCCTATTTATATATACATACATACGTAGATAAAGGTTGTTTCGATTAGGTTCTTTGTCAATAAAAGTTCTAAGAGCAACTGTTTCACGAGGAATCAATTTATAATTATTTTTTTAAAGCGCAAGTATAGGGTATTTTTATAACTAGCTGTTTATAGATTTCAAAGAGTACGCTCACCCCAGCAAATTAATAATTTCCCCATGACTTAATCGCTGAGGGTAACACTAATTTCCTTCCCCTTTCTTTCAAGTTTTTATTTCCCTTTTTAATTTTATTTGTCCGTGAGCTTTTCTTTGTTCTAATTTATGGGTTTACAAAAATGTGCACTTTCACTTAGAAAGAAAATGATGTGAAATAAAATTATCTTTTCAAATACCAACTTAGATATTATAAGTATTATGAAATAAGCAGAACACAGGAAACCGATTTTATTTAATTGATATGTGAGAAAACTGAATGATGTGACCACAAGGTGCAATTTAAATCAACCAAATTAATAATGTAATATTGGATACGATTTTAGATGGGATGTAATATTGGACACATTTTGGGAGGCGGGTATGTGTACCGCCACCCCGGAAACTATTTATTAGATAAACAACATATTTGCCATAGGTCACCCCAAGTGGTTCGTTACGTTTTGTGACTTAGCAGTGGTGCCCGGCTTCATGGGGTGAGGTTTATTAAGGTCTTTGCGGCCGATGTGTCCGTCCACCTGCTGCGTGGCGGGCCGGATTGGGAGAGACTGGTTAGGGATGTATTTTGACGTCTCCAGCCAGAATCCCTCCATCGCCTTGCACCACTGTCCGTCACTCCTGGATACACTGACCTCCAGGACTTCTTTCTTTCCTTAAAAACCCTCAACACAGCATTCCCTAAATTGACATAGGTCCTGAGGGAAATGATTTTCCTCAGGGCCTCCTGTGTGGAGCTAATGTAAAAAATTCACGGCTAAAAGTATTAAGTACTGTTATTTATTTTTGGGGTTTTATGCCGTGTGGCGCTACTTCCATCTTTAGAAAGCATTTCTAACAGCGTTGCAGTGTCCATCATCGGGGCAGACGTTATAGTGTCCACCATCACACATCTGACCTGATGATGGACACTGTAACGCTGTCCGAAACGTTGGCTAAGGAAGGAGGTAACGCAAAACGGCATCGTATCACAAAAATAATTAACGACATGACATATATTGATTAAATAAAGAAAAATTAGAACAAAGATTACCATAATGAATTAAAATCATCATTTATTTGAATCCAAGATTTACCTAATCCAAAGTTTCAGTAAAAACTTGAGCTGTCACATTTCAATTTTTCTGATAAATATTGATTTGTTATGGGATTTAACTTGAATCAAAGAATGTAGTTTGTGAAAAATTCATTTTCATTTCATTTGGGTAAACATATAGGTCAAAAATAATTATTCATCAATGATATCAGTTCGCCCTTCGTTAAATCTGAAGTGTCCGGAAGCTACCCCGCAGGTATTAGTATTGGAAAATTATAAAACATTTCACTTTTTCGTCAGCCGCCCAACCAACCGCCCTCCCACCGTACCGCCCAGCCTACGGCTGCTCGCGAAGGCAGCTGGCTGTAAGTAATGTATTGATTTCCCGTGGTGTCGTAGTACTGTAAGGGCGGGATAGACCGGCGGGGAACTAAGGTCAGGGGCGGGGAAATTCTTAAAATCCTCGCTCTTGTAGGTACATGCTGGAAAATTTATGAGCATTTTACGCACGCTGCGTCCAATATTGTTTATTTATAAAATTTTCACTTCGTTTGGCAGGAATTGATATAAAAATTGGAGAAAATCGTGAAAACCTCTGAAAGTTTATTTTTTTTAATACACTGTCGTAATAAAGTTCTAATAGTCTGATGCCGGTGAAATTAGAAAGTAACTGATCAATGAAATTAGCCAAAGTTTGTTTTATTAAGAAGCGTTTACCTATGATTTGCAGTACCTATGTACAGACCTTTTCATAAAGAATTATATATATACAAAAAGGAATAAACTCAGCCTGTGTAACATTTTTAATTACAATTTGTATTTACGAATTACAAGATTATAATGATTCTAAAACTGAACAACTTAATACAGTGGCAAATCAACACCTTTAAGGTGATGTAAGCTGTAAAGTCATTAAAATCGATGAAAAAAATATAACATCCTCTATAACCTATTTTTTTAAATTAAATGTAGACAATATTAGCGAAACTTATTGGAGACAGAAAAATCAGAAAAAGATATTCGTTCCCCTGGGACACAAATCCAGGGCCCTTTGTTGACATGGCATGAGCTCTACCAACTGAGCTATGGAACCCATTTCTAATTCGGTCACTTTTAACTGTATCATACTTCGACTAAGAACTACCAACATTATCTTCATTTTCTTAACGCACATATTATTGGCTGCTATCTTTATATATGATTGCAAGATTCAACCCGAACTAAATAGATAGTGTCTAAATAAATATTTATCCAATTTATATTAATACGCGACATGTATTAACTTTTTCTGCAAGTCAAGGATGAATATTTTTAATTCTAACTTTAAGAGTAAAATCTCAAATTATAATATTTAATTAAATGAAGACAATATTAGCGACACTCAATTGAAAATCTGGAGATAGAAAAATCAAATCTATTTTTTTTTCATCACTTTTCTTGACCTTACATCACTTTTCAAAATTTTGTTGATTTGTCACTGTGTTGAGTTGTCCGGTTACCGTTTATAATAATGCTTTTTTTATTTGTCTCATTACCTAGAGATAGATTAATCATGAACTATGCATCCTGTAATTTTGAACTGAATTATTAACACACTTACGTACTAACCAACATTAATTTCATAAAAATAATCATGTCAATGCTCTGTAAATCTTGCAAAACAATAAATACATACAAATTTCCCACGAACCACAAAACTGTACACAGTGCTTCTTTTGTAGGTTTATTATTATATTTCTTTTAAGTTTTGGTATATGTATGTTTCTTTTTTTTTTAAATGACTTTATTGTAAAACTGCATATCTCGATACAGGAATGCCCTAGTGAGATGTACAGCTTATGTTTTCATGTATTTCTTATTTTTTTCAATAAATAAATAAAAAAAAAACAGGAATCTTCGCACTCTGACATGTATTTCGTACCTTTTACATGTGGTTAGTTAATTTATGACTTTTTTATTAAACCTTGTATAAAAAAAGTTCTTAAAAATTTATTAAAAAATAGTCGTATTAAAAAGAAATTCCACCATGAATTAACTTTTTATAAATTAATAATATGGCTGCTTTATTTGTATAGTTGCTGATGTGAGAAAATAATGCTTTTTTTTTAACTTCCTCAATTTTCGAATAGGTTAATATCTAAATGCACACGCTGTTAAGATTTCCTTGAAACTTTGAACTTCAAAAGCAGAAACAAAGAGCAACTTAAGAACATGTTCAATACGTGATGCAGGTGGCTCTACATCTTTACTTATTTATACTAAAGAGGCAAAAGCAACGAATGCTTTTCCTTAACGACATATTATTATAAAACAAAAAAGCACTTCCAAACTGCAAACTGTTCTTTGAAATAAAAATTATAGCGATTTAAAAAAAAAAAGAATATTACCCAAGAGTCCTCAAGGGGAATTCCCCAGAAATTCAGATTTATGGTCTTTTAACAGAGTGACACTGAGAGTATTACTACATACCATTTAAATAATAAAATTTTGGGACAACATGAATCAATCAAATAAAATTTGATTGATTTTTGATAGATAATGTTAAAAATCGTTTTTTTTATTTATTTTGTCGAATATAACGTATAGTATAAGACTGAATCTATATATTATGTTACTGTTAAAGCCCGTACTTGAGATTTTCCAGTAAATCCTATGATTTACCAACTTTAAATGTTGGTAAATCTTAGGATTTACTAGTAAAACCTAAGATTTACCAATTTACGCGCTTTTACAGTAACATATACACATAAGCAGGTTGAAAAAATTCTCTTCAAACTTAAAGGTTTGTATATATCTAGCACCCAACATATTGAAATGACATTTAATAAATTGTTTTTAATAAACCTTTAAAACATTTTGATTTTATTTCTGATTTTAGTTTATTCGGAAGGCGAAACAGCTGGTAAGTGTTTTAATAATTATGCAGCAGAACTTGTTTATAAATATATTCTCGTTTTTTTAAATTAATAAATTTTTTTTAAATATTAGAAACTTATGAAGGAGTTCTATAAATTAAACTCGACAATAATAAATAAAATAAAGAAATATTTATTATCTGATTTATTTTTGGGGTATTATGCCGTATTCCATGTTCCTCCTTCTTTAAAAAATACCGTCCAAAACACTAGCTAAGGAAGGAGGTACCACAACACGGCGTAATACCTCGAAAATAAATACTTTTTAATACTTTTATCTGTGAAAATCTCACTTCTAGATTCTCAGTTCTACAAATTAAATTCGGCAACATTAAATAAAATTAATTTACTCCCTGATTTATTTTTGGAGTATTACGACGTTTTCTATATTCTCCCTTCTTTATACAATGGCTAAAGGAGGTACCCAACAAGGCACAATACCTCAAAAATAAATGCTTTATAATACCTTTGGCTGTGAAAATCTCTTTTCATGTCGAATCTTTTATTGCATAAATACTGCAATGTATTTATATTTATAAATTTATTAGTAGGCATTTTTTTTTCTTTCTTTGAATGTGAATAATTTACCATTTTGATAGCAGCTCCTGTGTCGTACAAAAACTCTAACAAATTTTCATATCAGATTATGAATAATTAATTAAGTATTCGTTCTGCCTATTCCGTTAATTAAAATATTTCGCCTGCTACCTTCTGCGATGTCTTTTTTTGTCTCTCGTGAATTCCTTTAGTAAAACACAAACGGCTGCAGATTTCAGAATAAATTAAAATAGCTTAAATTTTAATTATATCCTATGTTATGAATATGCACGACTTCTTTAGGAAAGGCAAGAATGTACATTATTGTTTTGATAATATCTGTAATTTCCATAATCACACTTTTTGTATTTTTTTAATGTTTTTTTGTGTAAAGTTTTTCTGACATATTAAGTAAAACCAGGCAGAGGTCGTATGCACGTCATCATGGAGTACTCGAATAGAACGTACATGGTTTCTTGCTTCTTATAATATTTATTGGTGACAATGACCATTATTCTGTAATTAACGGATTCTTTAGAATCTGTATTTATATTTACAAGTTGTAACTATAAGTAGGTACCCGAAATTAAGTGAGGCATTTAATGAACGATTTAGGTACGTGAAAAGCAAGCAAACGGATTTGAACATATTTGCTACACCGTTCAACGTGGAACCATCGAATGTGACTATTATTAGCGCGAAATTATCCAATTACAAAGTGGTGATGAACTAAAAGCTAGATCCAATAATCTCCCACTGCTTCAGTTCTATAAACACAGTATAAGAAATGATGGTTTTCAAAATTTAATGAGACATGCCTTTAAATATGCAACTATTTTAGGTACTGCTGTGAGTAGTTTATTCAAAACCATCCATCGAAAAGAATCATCTGCGCTCCAGACTAACCTATGCAAATCTGGAAAATCAGTTGCGAGTAGCAACATCATCAATGCCAGCTAATATCACACGGGTTGCCAAAAAGAATCAGTTTTAGCTATCACATTAGGGGTGACCTACATACTATATTGTCCATCTGATATTACTGTTTGAGTACTTTTCTGTTTTTGCTCTGATTTGAGAATGATAAACACGAAGGAAAAAGCGCGTTGTGTTACCTGAGTTTTTAATATATTGCCAAACTTCTGCCATGTAAGTAGTTAAATTAATATAAAATCATTCCATGTAAATTAATTTAAAAAACATAAAATCATATTCGTGTTATAATATAATCTAATTGCATACGATAAATATGCTACAAATGCAGAAAAACCATTCACGTAATCTGAGAACAATTTAATTTATGCCGGTAGACTAGTGGACTCCTGTGCAGATTCACTCTTAAGATAAAACCAATCTTGTTTTCACAATGCAAATTCCTGTTGCGGATTCATCTGCTAACGCATTTCGAAGGAAACCGTTCTAAAGTGCGGACTGCAAAAAATCTGCGGAAAACCATTTTGATGTTCTAGGTGCAGTGTTAATTAAAACTGTGGACTCACAATCGAATTCGCTCTAACGGTAAAACCAGTTTTGTGTTTAAAATGCAATGTAAAAATTCCAAGTGTGGTTTCGTTTGCTTACTCATTTTGAAGAAACCCGTTCTTGTTTTGGAAATGCATTTATAAATTTCTAGTTGCTTTAAGTTGTTGTTGATTTTAATTTAATTCTAGTTTCTTTGCTGCCAGTATTGGAGAAAAGCCATTTTCATGTACTGGGTGTAGTTTTAATTCTCCGCGTACAGATTCCCTCCATAAATAAAACCGGTTCTGTGTTTAGAATGCAACGAAAAAATTCCAGGTGGGGTTTTATTTTTTGACACATTTCTCGTTTTAGAAGCGCATTTATAAAATTCTACTTGCGTACTTTGTGCTGCCAGAATTGGAGGAAAGCCATTTTCTTGTTCTGAGTGTAGTTTTGATTACCCGCATGCAGATTTTATCTAAATTAAAACTAGTTCTGTGTTCAACGAAATGCAACAACGTGAAAAGTATGCAAAGAAAAAATTCAGTTGTGGTTTCATATGCTGTTTAAAGTCGTGTTCAAAGTGCAGTTATAAAATTCTAGTTGCAGACTGCATCAGAATTTTAGGAAAACTATTTACATGTTCTGAGTGTAGCTATAATTAAAGGGTGTAGGTAGTTATTAGTTATGCAAATATTTTTTTTATTAGTTTTAGTAGAAAAACCGGTTCTTTGATTCGGTGTCTATACTCTCCCTCCCCCCCCCCTGGAGACAGAAGTCGGAGTGCGGCCGGCTGGTTAGTTAAGGTATGAACATCCAAATGGCCCGCGACGCTAAAAAGGTTCCCCACCCCTGTTTTAAGGTATTATTATTTTCGAATAATAAGGAAATTAATGTTAAATGTCTAATCAACCTGAGCGAATTTGACTACGATAGTGTGCATTTTATAAAATAAAGCGTTTTTTCCTTGTTTAAAACTTGCAATACCATAACAATTCTGCAATTCGTAAGAAACGTAAGGTCGCGAAATTCCTATAGGATAAAGACATTCGACAATATAAAAACAATCACGCAGGCCGTTTCGCCTTCTTATGGCGACTATACATATGAGGGGAGCGGACACGCATCGGCAGAGACGGGGGACGATTGAATGAAAGGCGTCAGTCGATGTATTGAGTCAGTCTTTATTGCTGCTACGTAGCGATGGTGAATTTGGTGTAAAGTAACAGGATGCAGACAGGAGCGATGATGATGTGGCTCGTAGGTGATGCAGTGATGAAGGTCGGTGATGCAGTGGTGTAGCAGACCACGGGTCTGCATGTCGCCAGCATGTTGTTCCGCACCGTGGTGGTGGAGAAGACCTTGACGTCCAGGATGGATGCTCGACGCGGTGAGTCGCGGAGATGGGCTGATAAACCTCGTGAGGAGAATGAAGTCTCAGAGGCTGAAAAGTTGCTGCCTGCGTGACAAGAAGGTGCGGCGTGGGACTTGTCATGGGCAATTGTATCTCTTGAGCTGATGGTGCGATGGACCATGTAAGCTGCGAGATGTTGCGTCCTCGAAGGTTAATGATGCACCGGCAGAGGATTCGGCACGTCGCCGTGGGCTGGCGGGTTACCGTACTGGAGCGTTATCACTTGATGCACTGTCTATGTGTGTTAGCGAGCTGTTACTGATACTAGAAACTGGAACTGAATGACTGACTAGCGCTGTGTCGCTGCGCTTTATATAGCCGACTGTGTAAGTAGCTACCCGGAACGCCAAGTAATATCGAGCGCCCGCGCAACGTAGAGAAGACTCTGGAATATTCCGTGGCCGTAACAATTAGACGGCTGTTGAGTCGAGGCCTTTCGATGCGCTTCCCGAAATTTGTAGCCGTATGCGGCGTGAAACACTACAACTGTAGGTAGATTGTACCTTTCGAGAATATGCTGACTGTATCAGTGGCGGCGCAAGGATTATGGCTGAAGAGGGCGACCGTTCTGGTCGCCACACATATATTCACCCTACACTCGTTTCTTCGTTCATTCACTCAGCATGCCCACACCATCTGAGGGTCCCATTGTTAATCTTACTTATTACGCTTGCACTAGCCTTGCATTCTTTGCGGAACTCCCTACAAGATTTCCTCACATTTTTCACACGATCATATATAGTTTTACATACATGCGCTAGGCGGATCTAATTTCTACAGCATTAAGTCTACTTTCACCTTTCATGCCTCACTGCCGTGCATCAGAGTAGGTACCAGCACTCCATTTTGGACTTCTAGCTTCGTTTCTTTTGACAGTTTTTTATTAGCGCCAACGGCATTCAGTTATCCATTAATGGAGTTATGTACCTGCATTTGCCCTTCTTTCAATATCTCCTTCAGCCTTTCCATGTCTTGTGAACATACTTCCCAGATACACAAACTCGTCCACCTGCTCCAAGTATTCGTCATTAACATATTGCAAAATGTTTTCAAACTCTCTCTTTCAAACAACATGACTTTAGACTTACTTACATTCTTCTTTCATATACTTCATTCTCCTAGACATGAGAGACTGTAGATCTTCCACACAGTTAGAAATCAGCACTGCATCATCACAATTTCTCAAATTTACTTATTTCGCTTACATCAGCCTTGCATTATTTTTGTATCTCCACATTTCTCACACGATCATACCTACATAGTTTCACCACACATACATACGCCTCAGGGATCTAAAGTCTACAGCATTCAGTCTCATCATTATAACATTATGGTATATTCTGTTTTTTTTTTCATTTTCACGTAAGACTTACGAGAAGGAAGATTTCTGTGAACGCTTATAGGACGATCGTCGATGACGTGCTTACGATCTCTCCATGGAACTAGTATTAAGCTTCTTACTTCGTTTAAGAGATGTCGGGTTGCTTAATATCTCCTTGTTTTATAGCGTCTGCGTCCCAAGTCAGTTACAACGTTAATTGTTCGGCGAGCCTCTCAGACGGCAGTAAAGTTTTATATCATGCGTTAAACACGCCCAGAATGTCGCGTCTATTAGCTCTAGGACAATATCATATCGTGTCAAAAGGACCATTAATAGATAACTGGACTGGGGAGTGGGGAATGGGGAGCTTACATAGTGGCTGTTTATTATACTAAAAGCAGCTTACGGCACGGTGTTGTACTAACGTTACTTAATTTAGGTTAATAAATTATTATTTAAATATCTTAGTTAAATATATCATACTTTTCTTTTACAAATTGCAAATTACACGAATCACTTAATTGCGAACATTGAAATAAAAAAAAACCTTTAACCTTGCGCGGACTATCCCATTCAAAACTATTTTGATTTTACGACAAAATACCTAACCAACTGATGAAAACATCAAAATGTATTGCAGACATGCCAAAGATACGGATTTGAGCTATTATTGTTTTATTTATTTGGTTTTATTTTATAAACCAATGGAATTCAATTTTTCGTAACCTTACTCTTGTTTTGAGGGTCAAATATGCAAAAATTCGTCAATTTCGCAAAAAAAAACTTAGATTTGTATAAAAATCAAACACTCGCTGCCTGCCCGCCGAAGACACTATTCTTCATACACATTTTTTAAAATTATTATATTCTTTATACAATTTGTTTTCATGTGAACACCTCATAAGAGTCCTAACTGCTCGCATCTTGAGCCAATGGCATCCACAATTAGATATGTTGTGAAGTAGTAGGAGGTGGGGAGGGGAAGAAAATGGGGAAGAGGAAAGTGGAGAAGTACCTGGTTATTCAGATCTGGTTACCTGGTGATTTTAGTAAATCTTTGTCATTTTTTTATAAGTTTAAAGTAATTATTACAAAAATATGCCGTGCCCAACTCACTGCGTTAATATAATTAAACATTTAAGTTAGTGAAATGAAAAATAAATAAGATTAATAATCCATTTTCTATTATATATTATCATATTTACAAAATAGCTAGGGAAATTTAAAAAAAGGTAATTGCCAAAGTTACTTTCAAAATCATAAAATATACATATTATAACATTGTAATACAGAGGAAGATATAATTTTGATATAAGTAAAAATGTGGTTGAAGTGAGCTTTTAACTGGATTGAAAGCTTTTGCACCGCATTTCCCTCTTTATGACTGTCAAACTAAAAAGTGATCCAAACACCAATGGACGCGAGCCAAAGTTATCGGTTTCCGGTTTGGTGGAGCGCCAACAAACTAGTATGGAAAGCTTTAAAAAAGCTCTGGTTTTGTAAAAGCTCTGACAACGGAAGGTGCCGCGGCAATAAAGCTGTCAGCGAACAACTCGCCTAATCATGAAATATTTCAATTCAAATTATTATCTGAAACTGTATTTGGAATTCCCCGACAGCGCTCATCTGTTACATTGAAGAATTTTAGTAAAATGAAGTATTGGTTTTTAAACTTCTTAACTTATAAGATATTATTGACGATCCAAATAAAAGTATAGGGAGGGTAGTTTTGGTACCTGCATGAACGCTTTCCAGAATAAAAGTGTGACTTTGTAGAGCCCGTTACGTGATGTTTGTGACGTTTTTTAGAAATATCTTTAAATATGATATCAGGCACATTTTGTTATATGAATATAATAGGTACCTTGATTGTTTGATTTCACATCTGAGGCAACTATATACACCTCCCTCTAACTTCCTCATTCCTCCACCCAACTTTTATCCAAGTACCTGTCCCTATACTATAGTGTATAACCAATATAGGTATAACCACATAGGTATCCGTCTGTCAAAGCAACCTGTGCAATGATCACCGTAGTGATCTCTCAGAACACATTTTTTTTACAATAGCTCCTCACAGGAGACCCTGAGGAAAACACATTCCCTTGGGGCCTATGTCATCTTTGTGGATGCTGTGGGTTTGGTCTTTTTAGGGAAAAGAAAGGAGATGAAGTTCTGGGAAGGAAAAAGGTATGAGGAGTGGGTAGGAATCTGAGTTTCGTTGTGTCCAGGAGTGATGGACGTATGGATCCACTCCTCCCACTACGGTGGAATGTCAGAAAGACAAAACGTTTCCCTAAACCAGGCTCGTCATTCATTGATTACGGTTAGAAATTTAAAAAAATAATTCTTACTCAAAAAATGCGATTACGATATCGAAAATGAACATTTATATGTTTATTATAAATAATAATTATTAGCCCGAAACACTCATCTACATTGAAAAAATATGATCAGTTGACCGGAAATCAGAAGGAGGCGGGTTTGAGTACTGTCGGCGGCATGTATCTTTTCTCGGGAGATTTTTTCAATGTAGATGAGTGTTTCAGGCCAATAATTTTACGTCAAATAATTGTTACCTATGCATAAAAATCTTGTTTTAAACATTAGTTTATCAATTAAAATATTAATTTATAATATGTTTCACCCTCTCAGAGAGACTAACTTGCAAGCTGTTCCAAACGCAAGAGCACAGTAGACGCGCTTGGTCCAGTGTCGATTTTTGTGCCTAATTCAAAGCTCAAAAATAAATTCTTTAAAAAAAAGTTTTCCAGAGAGTGCTGCGATTTTTATACGACGTGCGACACTTATACGTAAGCATACCGCAGTTGGGGGGCATAATTTCTCAGCAAATGGTTATTCGATTAATGTAATATATATAAGGACATTAATTGCACCAAAAATACCGATGTTGCGTATTTTATACCAATATGTATGGGTTGGTTTTGTGGTAGACTCCGTCTCAACTGTTTTTTCAAAGGTCTATCGAACCAAAAACAAATGCCAATAAAAATGAATATCCTCGGTCGAAAGGACCCGCCGAGAACAAATGGCAGAAGCAATGATGATGATTCTCACGAGCCTTCAAATAACACAGTGGCCCCAATGCCAAAAACAGGAACAGGCGTCTCCCAGTTCGGCTGACGGTCGTAAAGATTAAAGGGAATGCATTATAGCTTAAACCTGTGATGGGGGATAAGGACATGAATCAATAAACATGTCATTAGAGCGGATTCATGAGAAAAGCACATGGTTTTCAATTTCACATGCCATTTATTTTTTCACAGATTTAAAATTGATTTGGTACTAGTTTTCCTATAATAGCATAAAAATGAAACAATATTAATGTTGGTCAAGTCATTATGCGTTAGAAAAAAACATTAGGAAAATTTTAATTATTGTGGAGCGGGATTTGAACGCCTGAATATTCCACTGTCCGAATGTAAATTCTAACCACTGAGTAATCGAGGTAACAACCGTTCACACCAGCTATACGTTTTCCAAAAAATGTGTGACTCGAGAAAATCGTTTAAATCGATTAGAGACATTTAGGTACCTTAATTTATAGAAATAACTGCAATTTAAATTATTGTCTTCAAATAAACAAAAAGATTATTACATAACAAATAAAAAAAACTCTTTAAAAGGGTAAAAAAAATCAAGTCCGTTTATGTTTAATTTTATAAGTTATTAGTGGCTTACTGGGTGCGAAAATACATTAAATATTGATGTGTTTGTTACACGTTTATATGTAAGTACCCAACATTGTCCGGGATTTACTCGGAGTTTATTTTCTAAATTAAATGAACACATTATTTTTCGTGTTATTTTGAACGTCAAGTGTACAAAAAATTACAAAGAAGAATCAAAATTATCGCAAAATTTTCGCCGTGCTACATCTGTCTCTATTTTCGTCATAACCCACTTGTTTTTTGTAAAATGATTTTTTTTTAAATGTTACCGTCTATCAGAAGATAATGTGTTTGAAAATATTGAAATACATGTATTTTCCCAGAATAGCTTGTTAGACTCGGATAATTATTTTTTCAACGAATGTATATGGAGCAGGATTTTGTTTTTTAAAATCAATGTCATGTATACATATATAGTGACCGTCCTTTTAAATTGCAAATCAAGTGTACAAAATTTCATAAATTTTTAAATAAAAACAATAATAAGAACAAAGACACCCACATGCACTCAACTTTACGATCATAAATTCATCAAATGAAAGATTTTTTTGGAGAAGTCATTTGGATAGTACGTGTTCACTTACTACAAGTTTAAATATAATTTTAGATAAATCGGGAAGTCTAAGCGATAGCATTATAGTCATTTAAGTTCTACTCCCCAGATAGTTAAACCTTTTGTGAATAATTGACATAATCTCGAAATAATGTAAATAAAATTCCGAATTCGTTTTGCAAAAAACGTGACAAAATAATTTCCTTGACTTCTCATCGCCTCTATAAGATAGTGTGCAGTGAAGGCGATCGTCCTTGTCCTTGTGAAGCAATCCCAATCACGTCCATCCATCCCGCGACCGAAATGGACGGCGGGCGGAATGACCGGACGAGCCGCCTCTGGGAGTGCTGCGCCGCAGCGTAGAATTATTTATTTATTTATTTGCTCGCCCAACACATAATTATCCGCCGCACTTACAATAATATGGGCCCGCGCAGTGCTCGCTGCCACGACACTCTTGGCACCAGTGGCGGCCAGCAAAGGTTCTGCAACTGCGGGGACAAATACATAAATATCTACATTTATCATTCTTATTTACGAACAAATAATAAGCTCTCATCATATATCATTCGTAGGTATGCTTTTGGAAGTTAAGTTTAAAAAAAAAAACTTTAAATACATAAATTATTTAAATATTTTTTGTTTAATTTAAATTTGGAAAAAAAATGTTTGCTTGTTGTTTTGTCAGCCTCCAAGACAGTAGGATAAGGCTCTCGATTAGATATTCAAATATGTTACGAAACCCGGCCTGCGCAAGTAAATTTTATCTGATTGATTTGTATCTATGATTTAACAATCTATTAATTTAAAATTAGATGTAGTATATTTGCGTCAAATTTCAGGCATATAATATAACATATATATTATCTGTTTATACCATTGTTATATAATACATAATAATAATATGATATAGTATATAGTATAAGAAACTTTGCTTGAAATGACTTTAGCCGTGTTTGGTGACCAGATCTGAAATTAAGATTATTCCCCACCTTTATCTTCCCCAACTCCTTCCCCTCTCAGCAGCAACTTACCCCAAATTGAGGATGCCATAATCTCCTGGCTTCAGATGGGAGTAGTTGCGAGTTAGGACGCTTGCTCGGTATTCCCATTAAAAAACTAAAAATTTCAAATATCCGTTTGATAGCTGAAGTGATCGTGACACAACTATATATTTATTTTTTAATTATCTTTTGTAAGATAAAAACAACCAAGTTTACATTCGAGTGACTGACCTTAGTTTTTTTTTTTTTTTTAATTTTAACTTTTTTAATAAGAAAACTTTAACAACAATAATTAACGAAGGTGCGAAATCACGGATAAAGTTTTATCCTTTTCACAATTGACAATCTAGGTACTACCTAAAGATTTATAATGTGTGGGTATTTCTCAATAGCTTATCCATAAGTAAACTTATAAATGAATAAACAAATAAATAAGAGTACTTGCAATAGGTAGAAATCTCGCCTTCTCAAGGGATGTATAGCCACCATTCGTAGGTTCGAATCGTACTTTATAAATAAATGGGGTGAGATTTGCTTAGGTCTTGGCTGCGGATGCGTCTTCCCACTTACTACGTGGCGGGCTGGATCGAGAGCGACAGGTTAAAGGAAACAATTTGGCCTCTCCGGCAGGACTCGTTCGACCAAATTCTACAAAATAATCGTTAATCCAAAATAATCGTTATTCCATGTACAAGCTACAATGAAAGATTTTTTTTACTTCAATTAAAACAAAATTTAGTGGGTTGCTAGAATAAAATTGCAAATTTATTATTTTAGTTATTTAATATTAAGTATTTTTCATTTTATTTTTGTAATTTGTACATCAAAGTTTGCAAATGTAAGGAAATGTAATTATAGTAAAGAAATTCCCAATACTGTCTCCTCGCTCTTCGCCCTGCGAAAGCTTCGAGTCGTAAAAAATCAATCTTGCATCCCGTGTTCGAAACCTTGGCTGCTTTTTGCAAAGGACATGTTCCAAATTGCACGAGGCGAGGTTTTTACGGAAACGTTAAAAGCATTACATACACCAACTACGGCAGCGGCTTCTTGGCTCTCTTCTCTCGGTCCTCGGTCCTCGGTCCCAACCTACGAGTACCAAACAACCTACATCGGGATTTGATTACTTACTAAAGGGTGTTCGCACCAACAAAACAATTTAATAATTTCAGAAAACTTTTTTTAATTAAAACTGTCTTTATAAGTCCATGCTCTCTATGATGTTCACTTTTTCGTGGCTCTATTTAAACTATGGGATAGGAATAATTTCAATAATAAATCAAATAAGCAAGACTTTGAAATCAAAGCTTGATTAAACAATATTCAAACACGTAATTTATATTTATATAAGAGATTATTAATCGGAAGGTGGAAAGCGAACACTGGAGCGATTCGCGATCAGTTGAGTCGATGGCAATCGGAAACAGAATGATTTGCTTTTTAGCTCAGCCCGTGTCGCGTCGCTCATGATAAAAAGCCCATATTTTAACACTGGTGTACGAGCTGCCAATAGAAGGTCTCTGTCTTAAAGGAGCTGCATTGTCGTCTCCCACAAAAACATTACCCAGCATCCCCAAAGGTGTGATGTGAGGGTAATTATTTTCCCCAGTGCCTCCATTTAAGAGCTAGTTTTTTTTTTAAGTTCTGGATTCCAGAATGCAAAGAGATTTTTTTCATCTTCATAATATGTTGCGTTATGAAGATTAAACAGCCTTATTAATAAAAAGATACCTCGCAACCGTTAAATAATATTTTAGTTACACATTGAAAAAATACTTAACAACTCTGTTTTGATTTCTTACTAATAAAATAATTGAGCTGCGAAATACCTAGGAACATCGCATTATGGCTGACTGACGCGTGAGACTGTTACCGCGTGAATTTAATAAGAATTCCATGAAAGTGATGTTTTTTAAAAACTTGGATACCTTATGCACACGTAGGTAAATATAAATCCAAATAATCTATGTTTTTATCACACAGTGAATCCATATTGTAATCTGCCCTGCCAAGCAATTCTCTATGTTTAGTTTTTTTTGTTGTTTTTTTTTTATTATTTATTGAGTTAGTTTATACTATATGAATATAAACTAATAAGCACAATGTAAAATTTCATTTGATAAATTTAAATATTTTTACAGTAAGCATAACATTTCTTTTTAAATACATTCATTCTTTCTTCATTCTTCATACTTTCATACTCTTGCGAAATCGAGATAAATCTCAGGTGAGATCTCCTGTCAGATTTGTGTGATTTTCTCAAAGAAAATCACACAAATCGCTCGGCTGATCGTGATATCCAAATTGTTAAATTGTTGTAGTATTCAATCATTTAGATCATGTAGTATTTATTCATTTAGATCATGTAGTACCTAAGGCTGAAATGTTAATTATGAAGGTTCTATTTGAATTAGAAAAAGGTTTTCTGAACACATTAATTAAATTTATTTTACTGTAAACGCATCGGTGTGCTACGCGAGTAATATTACCAAGACTAGTAAAAGTTCTATCTTAAAGTTAGTCTTATTCAATTCAATCACCCTGTGCAACTTAGCTGAATTAAAGAGTTATCTTTGAATTCCTCACGAGTGTGAGTAAAAGCTCACCTCGGCTGAGAATCGAAGCCTTCAATCTTCCCCATTGTTCCCGTAAGATTAGCCTCCGAGGGTTGATAGACGAGTAGATATTAACGCAACGGGTAAATGACAGGGCGTGCTTAGGGAGGCATATAATTGCCCGAGCGTACACTGAAACAGACCGACCCTCATTGCCATTGCACAACATATTGTGACTGATTATTATAACATGTTATTATTACTGTTACCAGCATGCTTTTTCTTCGAATGGGTAAACTTTGATGAATGCTGAATCAAAAGACACTTTAAATGATGATTATTTTTAACAAAGTTTGTTAAAAAATGAAGCAATTTGGTGAAATGAAAAAAGGAAATTTGTTCAAAAATGAAGCTATTTGGTATGATTCGAGATTTTTCACAGCCAAAAGTATTATCGTGATTTATTTTTCGGGTATTACGCCGTGTTGTGCTATCAACTTCTTAAGCCAATGTTTCGGATAAGCAATACGGTGACCATCATCAGGGCAAATTTGTTATATTTTAATCAGATTTGTTATCTTTTAATTACTCACCTGCCCTGATGATGGACATTGCAATGCTGCCAGAAATGTTTGTTAAACAAGGAGTTAACGCAACACGGAGTAATTCCTCAAAAATAAGAAATGATAAATGTTTATTTTATGTAATATCAGGTTATAAGATGATTATTTACCTAACATAATTAACCTCCATTAAATAGTTTAGCTTTCATACAATAACTTGGCATAGCTGTAAACATATTTAAATCTTACTTCTAAGTATTTTATTTTTATTTGTATCTTCTTTAAAATATTTTCTTTTTTATAAGCGTGTTTATTTTCAATTTTATGTATGTATGTATATGTTTGCGTATTTGCATGTATGTATGTGTATTTATGTATTTATTCATATATGTATTTCTGTATGTATATTCATGCATATGTGTGTATGTGCTTACGCATGTATACATATCTTGTTGTATTTTACCTTAAATATTTTTTTCCCTTTTTTCTATTGTCTTATAATTTCTATTTCAAACTTACATTTTGTTCTAGTTTTCACACTGTATAATTTAAATCATGTATGATTACCTTAACACGGGCATTAGCCTAGTATGGTAGTAAAAAAACTTATAAATTGTACTTTCAATAAATCTATGAAATATGTTTTAAGTTATATAGGCTGGTAGGGTTTTTGGAAAGGAAATAGTGAGCCTATTTGAAGCTGTACGAGTATGTTGTTTTATTACCAAATTACTAACATTTTTTGTTTATTTCAGAGGTCAACTGTCTGATACTTCAAAATATTCTACTGGATACAGGGAAGGGTCGGTTAACATCTTTTATTTTGGAAAAAAATCAATAAATTGATCTCGCGGGTGCAGAAAGGCTCGATTAGTTTAGCTTTGGTGCTAGCTCTGGAATATTTCATGATCAGGGCAAATTGAAAGAAACATTGGCTAAATAACCTAAACACAGCATAAAAAATCAGAGTGAGTAATTCATACGCGGTACAAATGGCATCTTCAGAAAACTAAATCTAAAGTAGACGGAGAATGGGGAGGCTACGAAGCATCGCAAAAAGAGGAGACCGATAGGCTACGAAGCAAGGTACAAAGAGGTTACCGATTGTACTATCTCATTCTCTCGGAGGGTTAATTCTATCGATGTATGTGTTTGCCTTTTTTTAGTGACGCTATTTTTTGTTTCATCGAATGTCAAATCATAACGGTGCTACAGTAGTTTTCGTTTCAATAACCTAACAATTAATTAAGGTAATACTTTGAAAATTAAAATTAAAACGGCCATGAACATCTCAAATCATATGTAAATCATATCATCTTATTAAAAATACAATATTTCCACCACATAAAAGGAAAATAAATGCAAAATAATCAATTATTTTCAAATCATTAGCAGACGAGTGACTAATTTATAAAAATTGATGTAAGTAGGTAGGTACGATAAAAATGTTTTAATTTTTCAAATGAAATTAATTTGAACATCTCCTTCAAGGTGGCAACAATGTATTTTTATTGAAAAGGTTTTTTTTCGTATTTTCGCTAAATATCAAAGATCTCTTACAGAGATGCATTCTCACGCAGGAATAGCTCGATTCACTTGACTCCGAGGCTTCTCCGCTCGCGGTCGGATGCTGCGATAGAACCTTATCGGATGAGATCTACCCACAGTGGGATTGTTGTCAGGACGGCTGAAAGACCCTAAGGAGATCCTATCTGAATCTTCATCTCCATCTGGCGGCCCTGCAAACTGCTTCTTAAACTTTCCCGAAGCAGAAACACTTATTTTGCCAATAAAATACGTAATTTTGCACGAAACGCGTTCGCGAAAGACGTTGACTAAAGACGAGAATTGATTTAAAGGAAGATTGTTTCCTATTTTCCCTGCAAAAAGATGCAACAACAAACCTATACGCATTTATGTTATTTTTGCGAATCGTAGGTATGTTAGTACCTGCTACTGTTATCAACTAAGATTTGTCCTAAACTTGGAACCACTTCCTGATAAACGCTATTTAAATTTTAGACAATTATTATAAACAATAATTATTAGCCTGAAACACACATCAACATTGAAAAACTCTCCTGAGAAAAGATAAAACGCCGCCGAAGGGACTTGAACCCGTGTCCTTCTGATATCCGGTCAACTGCTCTACAAACTGAGCTACGTCAGTAGTAATTGTTGAATAACAGCGTAAGCAGTAATTGTTGAATGAAACACTAGTATATATTGAATTATTTGGCGGGTGGGAGATAAGCCGACGTAGCTCAGTTGGTAGAGCAGTTGACCGGATATCAGAAGGACACGGGTTCAAGTCCCGTCGGCGGCATTTATCTTTTCTCGGGAGATTTTTTCAATGTTGATGTGTGTTTCAGGCTAATAATTATTGCTTATAATAATTGTTACCCTTGTGCTATGCATAAAAATCTTGTCTTAAACATAAGTTTACCAATTAAAAATAATAATTAAATTTTAGACAACTGATAAATAACTATTAACACTCGTTTTTATTAATAAAGAGTTAAGAAATATCTGTACCGTGTTTTTAGCTGGTGTTTGGGTATCAAAAAAAAGCTCTCAAATGTGTAAATTTTTAATTCGCAGCGTCATTACATACTATTTTTATGAATGTTTTAAACACCTTATTCTATTTCATTCAATTCTTATACCTACACTGACTTCAGACGGGAAAAGTTGGGATGGTTGTACGTTATACACATAAAAAAAATACAAGTGTATTACAGGAAAATTATTTTTTTAACGAAATTCCCTATCACTACCATGACTATTAAAAAAATTTAACCATTAAAAAAATATATTTATTCCTACCAGAAATAAATTAATTTTATATCAATTTTTTTAAGATAAGACTTGACATCACATTGCTTGCTCTTGTTTTCGATGAGTTGTACGTAAACAGGCTTCGTAGAAAATGGTATAACTAAAGACATAACAGGCAGTAGCTCAGATTTTTTTTTAAATGAGCTCCACTCAGGAGGCCCTGAGGAAAATAATGTCCCCCAGGGCCTATGTCATCTTTGGGGATGCTGTGTGGAGGGTTTTTTAAAGGAAAGGAAGGAGAGGAGGGTTCTGGGAAGGAAGAGGGTTTAAGAGGTGGGTAGGAATCTGGGGTTCAGTGTGTCCTGGTCATCCGCCTCCAAGACCTAGACAAACCTCACCCCATCATCCCGGGCATCCCTGCTAAATCACCAAACGTAGCGAACCACTTGGGGTGATCTATGGCAGAGGTGTTGGTTATCCAATAAAGATTCCCGGGGCGGCGGTACCCATTCCCGCCTCCCAAATTGTGCATTAATCTATGACCCAAAGGTAGGTTGCAAATTCATGGAAAAATTTATTTTCATCAGATAAATTGACGCCTTTTATTAATATTTTATTTTTATAAACGCTACACTACACGCTAAGAATATTCTACGAAAAAGAATTAATAATGTATATTTTTAAATAAATTGTTAAATTTCATTTCCATAAAGATCCTTAAAATAAAAGTTAAAAGGATGCTACAAACATATGAATATTTAATATTTATAAATTCGATATGCATATTACTATTCCCGTGTTCAATGTTTAGCAAGAAGGCAACTACAGCCAGTACAGTCAGTACAGCCATAATGTCTGAAGGAATACAATTGCACATGAGCTTATAAATAATACCGAAGAATAGCTCGCATTTACATTTGTGTTTTATGAATTTCACATTCATCTCAAATATCACTTTTATGGCAAGTACCCACTCGAAAATGTACAAGGCAATGCTAAAACATGCGGGCTCTGAAACTCTTGCAGCGATGCACAACAGTTTACTACAGAAAACGAGTGGGAATAATTGACCGGTCTTATAAAATTCAAACGTAGAATGATGTTTAATCCTTAATGAGTTTGGTGTTTTAAATGATATACGAATGATCAAATTGTTATTTGGCTTAAAACTCTATGGTTTACCATAATGTTTGCAACATCCAAGAGTTTAAGTTAATAATCTGTTTGGTTTTGAAATGAGAATATGCATAGTTTCTATCGGGATGTAATTTATTCAAAACTTATGTACCTCCTTGCTGTAAAAGTATTTGAAAATTGGAACAATCGCAAGAAAACTAGCATTTGTTTTTGAAAAACTGAGACTACCTTGGAAGCAAGTTGTTGGTATTTTTCGTTTACATAATCTCGTCTTTAAACTCAAATGACAATCTGGAAAGGAAATAATATCGTTTTGTACTTATTAGGGTTGTTGTGGCGATCATTACCTCAAGGTATTGCGGTGGAACTGTATTGTGATTATGTTGTATGCTCCTTCGCAGAGGTACAGTGGTAAGTGATTGGTTATCCTTTTTCCTTGCATCCATTGTTGTTCCTACGCATAATATCACCCAATTCCAGCAAACACCATTTCGTCACGTATCATTTTTAATATTTACAGTCCATTTCCAAGTGTATCTGAAGCTGCAATTCGTGAGCAGTTTTGGATGCAACACAACCCTTTTTATGTGAAAATATATTACCTAAAACAAAAAGTAAAACTGAATAATACCTAAATGTGATATTTAGATTTTAGTGGTGTGAGAACAAATTATTATTGCTGTCAACCATCACTAGCTGTGTAATTTATATTGCTGACACTGTTGACTGAACATGAACAACAGATTGCGGATGATTTGGAATCAACATCTACTAAGTTCACATTGGAATATTAGATTCAATTAGTTTCCAGGCATCTAGCTTCAAATTGAGAAAATGTTAATGATATTATTCCACGTCGAAATCGAACTGTTATTATTTTGAAATTAACACATTCGTACTTTCGGAATTAAATATCTTTTTATGTAATATTTTCAACATATATATTTGTAAAACGAATTTATTTTTTTTATAAATAATATTATTTTTAATATTTTAAACATGTATATTTGTAAAACAAATTAATTTAAATCGGTGAAATGTATGGCGACCACTTCTCTCAATTGAAAAGTTGTGTACGCTGTTTTCACAAAAATACTATAAATACCTTTACTGCTATTGTTATTTATGTAAATATCGCTGAACGACAATAAATCATTTTCAGATATATTATCCTTATCTTATTCATTAAATTTATTTCCATCACATTGTGTAAAGTATTTGGGGACACCAATAAACAAGTAATGGTGCGCATCCACAATGCTACGTTTATGAGGAGCTGAATTTAATTCATCGAACTCAAAAGACAGTATCCACCAATATATTGATTTATAGAATTCTATGTTATGTGGAATTACATATGTAATTTCAACATCATTTAACAGATCTCGTTAGTATAGCTAGTTATATGTAGTTTTGAGTTTTGAGGTGTCTCAACATTATATCAGTAATATGTAAAAAGTGTAGCGACCATCGTCGTACGCGTCCAATGCACGAACGGTTACGGAAATTGCCGATGATATACGATAGACAGCTGGACCCCTCAGTGTCGGGTTCATTGATTTCAGAATTACATCAAATAAGACGGACGTGTGGTCCAGTTTAATTTTAATTACGATAAAGTAAATGAAGTTACTTATAATTTCGACGTACCTCGACCTTTATTGAAATATCCCGAACATATTTCAAGTAATCTCAATCAGTGGGATTGAAGAACATTATAACTGAATCATTTCTATGTCCACATATCATCTGAATGGAAGAATTTTCCGATCCCGCTAACAAAGCGGTCAAGTTCAGTATAGGGCGATGGAGTTTGGACTAATTTATATGACGTCAACATAATTCTGCAACGTGATACGAAACCACGACTAAAGTCTTACTTCTACACATTTGCTTCTGTAATGTATAGAAAGAGCTTCTATCGGATTCCGACAGATACCAGCAGGGAAAGAGCTTATCAAAATTACCGACAAATGTCAACAGGAGTGCCCGGGTAGGCAGTGGCTGTCGACAACGGACCTTCGTCAGCCTACCGATTAGATTCAATTAGCAGCCAGTATAGACAGGTCGTGTGACCGGTAGTATAGTTATTGTAAATACGTAAACTCATAATAAACCAGTTTATACCGATGACCTTATTATTATTAAGAAGTACCCCCACAGAACAAATAGTGTTTGATTGTAAATAACACAAACATCACAGTTTCTTTATTAATGACACTCTGATTTGCAAACTAGTGCGCAATCCATGATTCACCTTCAGTACTGAGCACCGCCATATTACCACCAGCATTGAGGCGACGCAAGCGGCTTCGGAAACCCTCCTTCCCCTTACAAATACGTACAACAATGTGTGGCAAATACTTTCTTTACTGTAATAATTTGTCCTATTGTTCGTGATTAATGGCTCGAAGAATGCACGACTCGCGGCCAGGACATAGCACAAAGGAGATTTTATAACTCCTCCGGCCAGGATACGGATGTGCAATCTGCATTATAATGATACATGTCACAGGAGATGCCCTGCGCCCTGTGTCCTGTGTCCTGTATCCTGCGACTTCCCTACAATGTCGCCATTCATATTTATGCGTAGAGTGACGTTTAGTGTGTTTACAAGGACCCAAGCGTTTTAGCAAAACGTTTCTTTATAATTGCCTTGATGCTGTGGAATTAAGTAGTTTAACACTGTCATCCAAATTAGCTGCAAATACTTTTGAACGATTTTGTGAAGTAAAAACTTATTTAGCACCATTGCAATTTGAAACACGATGAAAGGAAAAGGCGACTAACACATACTCGTACATCTAGGATTTAGCCTGTGAGATAAGGAGATCGAGTAATCGGCCTTGTCTACTTTAGTTTTCTGAAGGTTTCACTTCTACGGCGTGTGAACTGCAAACTTTTAAATTATTAATGGAAGTCTTTTACTTACCTACTCCAGTTTTTTGTTCCCTAATGACAGCATCCAATGTGAAAATCCAGAAAAGGAACTGTAATTTTCTTAAAAATGTAGTGTTTGCTGATTTTTGGCGTAAAATATCGTTTAATGGTGAGACATGTATAAGTATTTGAATTTATTTTTGCGGTGTTTATGCCGTTTTGCGTTACTCCTTTCTTTAGCCAACGTTTCGGACAGCGTTACAGTGTCCATCATAAAGGCAGTTGTGTAATAATTATTAACGAATCCAGATCTGAACAGCTATCCAAATACAGTAGCATCACTTTAAAGAGATTCTTGCTTCTGTAGTGGTGAACTGTTTCGTTCGACTACTTCGGGGTAAGAGGGGACTGTGACAGGGATTTCCAATTTATTTCGAACCCTTTTGAACCAGTTTCGGATTTCACAAATAAATTCACAAGTTGGCTCTTTAAAATGATTTGCCACCAGATTAGAGTAGTTAGGTCTCTTATGCTTAAAATCACGTAAAAATATTGTTAAAGCCTTTTGTGTATGTGTTTATATTATTTATGTGAATTGTACGACTGCTCTCTTTTTACATTATACGTCATTTGAGCAAATTTTTATATTATTTTGTAATAATTGTGTGCAGATACATAATGTTTTCTGTGATTTTGCTCACTATCTATGAGAATAAGTTGTCCTATCACGAAAATTCAGTAGCAAGATACCAAATGACTGGAAACTACCACCATCACTGCCGATCCCTGCGGGGATATAGCGTGATTGGATGCCAGGGCATGTTGACAGAGTGTAAAGCAGTTACCTGTTCATAAAACTTAATAGGAACTTCAAAGGAATGTTGCCCTGAAGATGAAATTCTCTGATGATTTGATTATTAATGGAATTCTTAAGCACATGCGCAGATATTGTGATCAGTATGATTACTAGATCACACGCAATGATATGTAGGTAACAGCATGTAATGGCAGATTAAATAGATTATTCTCGCTAGTATCGATCAATCATTCTAACCACAGCGAATATTTTTTCTTTCTATAATCGTAAAATCGTAAAACAAAATATTTTGTTTTCTATTTTCCGAATAAGTAAATGAACAGAACCTCTGCAACGCTTAAGACCTGGGTTCAATTCCTAGGTGCGACCGTAAATATTTCTAAATTTTCCGTTTCAACTTTTGTTTGAGATCGCTAATATTGTCTTCAATCTTCAATGATTAAAAAAAATTCAATTAAAGATTTTAAAAAATAAAGTGTCTCCCTACACATAAAAGCATCTCACTACAGAAAATAAATTATTATGATAATTTCATTGTGTAACCATTTTTTTTTAATTTCAAGGGATTAACAATTTGTCCAAGGAAACATCACTATCGAAACAAAATTTCTTCAGTCAGGTGCAGGTTAGGTAGCATAATATTCAAAAGCCCAGTCAAAGTTATCCATCTAGTATCTAGTCCAAAAAGTAATGTTTGCTTGAATAATGAAATGGATGCAGCAGATTTTCGAAAATGAAAATCAGCTAGCTAGTCGAAGTAAGACTTATGTGAATAATAAAGTGGAAACAACTTTTGAAACGGTAAACGGACCGTACATTAATTATTCACGATAAATTTACGAACATATGACGTGTGACGCATTCAAAGTTGAAACCGATGAGTGTGTTGTTGTTTATTCATTTTCGAAAAATGGGCTGTCTACATTTATCATTTCGTACAATTTAGGTTTAGTATAGCCAAAATAAAACCAATTATGGATTTCCTACCATTGTGAAAAAAAATTGCAATCATTATGAAAAGGGGTAGGTTTTTTTTTTGAAAATATTCAAAACCAAAGATCTCTTTGATGTCGAATGGTTCTTTACCTATCTTGTTTCCATGAATTACAGGTCGTTAGATCGACTTTGGATGGAAATTTGATAGCCTTGTAGGGTGATTTTTAAAATATTTTGTTTTTATTTTAAGTTGCTTTCAGCGGCCATGCGGCAGAGCAATACGATGCCGATAATTTCAGCGACAGAATCGGTTGAAAATGAATCCAATTGGTTCTTTAAATAAATGGTTAGCGCGTAGACTTCAAGAGTTATTATATAAATATAATAAAAAGAGTAGAAATAAAATAAAACACGGTTATTTAGGCGGTAATGCAAAAATCATGTGGTACGGCTTAGTAATTTATTATGTGGTACGCTTGTTTATAACGAAGTGTTAATTGTGTATTACGTATAAGTGTGTTGTTTTTTTTTCAATTATTTCTGGCTTTCACCCTTCAAGGGTGTTCTAGGCCATCATTTAAAATTAAAGAGAAAGGAAAGGTGAATTTATATATGAATTTTATTTAAATGAGCAAATTAAAGAATTATATGAAATTTTGGAGTAGAGTTCAGACTTAGAACTTAGATGAGATATTGAATGGAGGGGAGGCAATTTTAGATAACGCTTCATGGAAAAGAGGATATTTATTTAGAGAGGGACAACCAAAAAATATGTGATCTAAAGTTCCCACATCTAGACCACAGAACGTACAATCTGGGGATTCAAGGACGTGAATTTTAAAAAGGTGAGAAGGACGGAACAAAGTCCGATTCTCATTCGAATAAGGGAGAAAATTTCTTTTTTGGAAAAATGGGGGAATTTTTGAAACCATGGTTTTGATGGGATAATCTTTTGTATTGATGCGTAGCAGGCACCCTTGGATTGACTAGCAATATTCCAATACTCTGTCCAAGCATTGCGGGATCTATCTTTGAGGATGGAAAAAATATCAGATAGGGGAATATGGTTTTCGAGGGTAACGGTAGGGTTAGACGCTCCTTGTTTTGCCAAGGAATCAGCAATATCATTACCCACTATGCCAACATGTCAAGGAATCCAAATCAGAGTTACAGTTTTTCCAGAGCTTTGAATGGAGGATATCAGTACTCGAATAAGACATACATGTTCTTATTTTATATCATAATATTTTGTAATATTGCCTATTTTTTCGTTAATCCATCTCTTAAATTTGAATCTGAAATGTTTTCCCTCATTTTTTGTATTGAGTGAAAGATTGTTGAATGCTGTTATTCGCTGATATTTTTGGTGTCTTTCTACAAAGCTTGTGTTAACCGTCAGAGTTTTTATTGTTTTGATACTCCTGTCAAAATGGTTTTTCTTTGCTGAAATTTTTAATGATCGTAATTTCAATGTTGTCTTAGAATTTCGCAATAAATCTGTGGATTTTTATAAAACCAAAGAAACACCGAGACACTTTATTATGTATGTTGATATTAATGGAAAATATCATATGGAGGATTTCCTCGATATTGCCCGTGATTTATTCATTTTTTTCGATATCAAATGAAGTTAATAATCTTCCTCTTATTTTAAACGTCAAGTGAGCAAAATTTAATCAAAAGTATCAAAATACTGCTCTAATGGGTTATTTTCGAAATCTCATGTAAACAGCGATCTTCCTCTTGTTTTGAAAATCACGTTAAATTTAATCAACCTCGGAATAACACTATAGATTTGTGCGCCCGCCACAAACCCACAAAAATAACTACACATACATATTAGATTAAAATTTATTTCCACAACATGTTTTGAAAAAATTTGTTTCAGTACAATAAGTAAAACTTTTTTACCTAAAAAACCTGAATTTAACGTGAAAATATATAATACCCATATAGATATATAAGACAATTTGTATATTTGTTGTAATTTTTTTTATTAATAATGTGACATACAAATATCATGAGTTGCTTTGCTGACAAAGAAACTACAATTAAAGTTATTTGTCCGTCTTCAAAATATTATATCACTTTGTAATTATAAACTTATTTTTCAATCTTCTTATTACTTCAATCTGTGTTACCCAGCTAGACAACCAAACAACAACCATCTGTCATTTTCTGTCTCTATGGCAACACCTTTTTAAAATACAAACATAAAGGAATCCTATGCATTTCTAGGTAGGTATTCCTTTACATATATATGAATTTTATATAAATTATCACAAAATTCTTAGCTAGGAGACTATTCCATGTAATCTAATGAGTAATGTTATTGTGAACATTGAGTTGACTTTATCAGAATGCTGCAATGATTTCTAAAAACCTCGTAAATATGGGGAATGTGAAATACCTTTGGAAACCAGAGTAATTTCGACAGTAATAATAACAACCAATCCTGTGTGAATCATCCGCAAGACATCTTTCACTGAATTTTCATGGGAAACCTTTGTTGATAAGTATTGTTATAGTTATTACAAAAATCGATACAATCATTTAATTACGCTCAGTATAGTTAATTCACACGCACACCCTTCCGTGCATTTGGAGGCAAATGATAGTTAATTCGATTCCATGTCTGAGTTTGGCCAGGCTCCAGACTTGCCTTTGGGGCAATTTGCATCCTGGGAATCCAAAACGATCCTGAACCCTCCGCATAACAACTTTTAGGCTTCTAACTGCGTGGCTCCTAATTCGTCCTTCCGTGACAAACAACATAATATAATAATGCGCTCTTACCCCGTAACTCGTATTTTCTAAACACGGCATGTTAGCCCAAAAGTCATAAAAGAATGTCTGAGTGAGCATTATAGGTCTTGTCGATGTTAGGAATGTTTTAAACATTTAATAAGGATGCTAGGAATGGCTTCATCATCAATGTCGCATCAGTCGACGAAACACCAAAGACTTTGGGACAATGGAAGACCTGCGGTCAAACACAAAGAAATCGATAACTTTATGATATCGAATTTATAGGCGTATATATGTACATCAATATACCGAGCACGGTTTCATTGTTGACAGCTGAATCGATATTGACAGGGAATAACTAAGAAATTGATGTACGGATCTGTCTACGCATTCACATTCCGAATCACCAAATGCCAATCACTTACGTAAAAAGATTAATAAATTGGCAATATTAAATTGAATACCGTCTAAATATCCATTGGCAGTCTGCATTTACTTTTGACACTAAACGGAAGTTAATTAGTTAAGTCATATTTTAACAACTTTCCTTTCTAAACGATCAAAATGAAAAAATTGATTGCGTCTTGGATGCATTATTAATTAATTATTGCCTTTGTATCACGTGTTTTAATTCTAAGAGCTTCGTTGGTTCAATCCGTTCATTAAGTAAGTCAGTAATATTGCATAATGAACGACATTATTAAAAAAAATATGTGTATATTGAAAGTGAACCGAAACTTTTTTTTTTTTTTACATTAACTCCACACAGGAGGCCCTGAGGAAAATAATTTCCCTCAGGGCCTATGTCATCTTTGGGGATGCTGTGTGGAGGGTGTTTTTGAGGAAAGGAAGGAGTTAACATGGGTCTTAAAGAGACTCATGTTGTAGGAGGAAGGAAACACAGAGGCCGGTAAATCGTTCCACAGCCGAGCTGTTGAACTCAAGAACGAATCGTAAAAACGACCCGTTCTCATGTGACTAATGTCAACCGTGTACAAATGTTGGGCGCGTGTTTGGCGTGTTTCTCGACTATGCACCGGTGCCGAGGGGATCAATGACGCTAGTTCCTCGGAGCATCTTTCATTGTAATACCGGTAGAACAATGACAGCATTACCACCTGACGCCTATGCTCTAAAGATTGCAATCCGTCTGTTAAGATGGGAGAATCTATCAAACAGACCGCCCGTTTCTGCACAGAGTCAAGGGTTTTTTTTAGGTATTTTGGAGATTCAGACCAGAGGTGGCTACCAAATTCAACTGTGGGGCGCACTTGCGATTTGTACAGGGTTAGCAGTTGAGTACTATTAAAGTATCTGCTGGCCCTGTACAGTACGCCCAGTTTCTGAGAGGCTAACTTAACTCTGGTTTCGATGGAGCCCCCATACCTGAGCTGGTCACTTAGAGTTATTTATTTATTTATTTTATTTATTTATTTATTTATTTATTTATTTATTTATTTATTTATTTATTTATTTATTTATTTATTTATTTATTTATTTATTTATTTATTTATTTATTTATTTATTTATTTATTTATTTATTTATTTATTTATTTATTTATTTATTTATTTATTTATTTATTTATTTATTTATTTATTTATTTATTTATTTATTTATTTATTTATTTATTTATTTATTTATTTATTTATTTATATACATATTTATTAAATACATTACAAGTGATACTTTGTCTGTCCAACTGGGAAGGATACCCGTTTTAGGACAGCCAAATTGTATATTTAGTTCATAATATTTTTAACAAATATTAATCGAAATAACTATTAAGAACATTAAATTTTGTTTTCTGAACGAAGCGATGGTTTCTATATGCCTTTGAAAGAATCGCAAAGATGTGTTTTTTCAAGGTCATTTTGAGGAACATTAATACTTGCATTCAGAGTGGATGAGTGGTTTCTTTAGTGATATCACAAGTAGGAGATTCTTTCCAAGTCATTATAGAGAACATTTACAATTGTATAATTAGGATTTACATATATGATATAAATTCCCAGTGTATTTATGACTTTAATAAAGTACTACAAATTTTATAATTTCTTAAGTAGTAGTATTTACACATTTATAAACCCAATATATGACAAGTGAAATTTTCAGGCTCGTTTTGGAGAACATTAATTTATTTGGTTGTTTATTTATTTGTTTTATGTTTTATTTTACGCCCAGAGGGCTTTTATATAAATAATAATAAAGGCAGTTCACCTTAACCATGAGAAAAAAAAATAGAACAAATAAAGTTACGATGGAATAAAAGCATTTAAATGAAATAAAAAATATGAGTAATAACATTTTTATGTTCAGTGAGATATATACTGTCAATAAGTTACGATAAGAAAGAATACATACATAATATAAAAATACATACAACAAAAATTTAAAGTAAGGTGATCATAGGTTTGTAAAATTGCGATAATAACCTTGTCTAATAACACCGTAGTATGTTTCGCTGAGTAGTAAATCGCCGCAGCGCGCTGTTTCGATGGTAGGTACCTACCTTCTGTACTCATACCTCTCTCTGCTAGTTGCAGGAGTTCACCAAGTTACACCAAGCATATCAAAGGAGGTCCTATTCGGAAGAATGCTTCCGTTGAAGGAGACTAGATTATCATTTCGATCCCTTTTAGACGTTATCAAACATGATTGGGTCTTTGAAACATTAAATTCGACGAGGTTATTCTTACCCCAAGAGAAAACACTCTCGAGGTAACCGTCCATTCTTTGCTTCAAAGCCCTCCGAGCTATTGGGGTTTGTGTGCTCTTTGGAGGCTTGTCAAACAAAAAAGCTATCATGGACTGTACTGTCATCCGCGTAACAATGAATCGGTGCACATGACAAGAGGTCGTTGATGTGCAACAGAAACAAAGTCGGAGACAGAACCGAGCCCTGTGGGACGCCAGCATTTATCGAAAGCGAGGAAGAGGTGAAACCGTCAGCAACCGCCTGAATCGACCTCCCCCTCAAAAAGTCGGCAATCCACGCACACAAGGATGCGGGAAGTCCGTAAGAACGCAGTTTGTTGACAAGCGCTCGATGCCAAACCCGGTCAAAGGCCTTGGAAATGTCCAGTGAAACTGTTTGGGTCTCACCAAAACATTCCAGGCACCGTCCCCAAACATGCGTCACATACGCGAGAATATCACCGCACGAGCGGTTCCGCCGGAATCCGTATTGACGGTCGTTAATAATTTTGTTCTTCTCGAGGTATGTGAGCAGTTTGTCGTTGATCACACGTTCCATCACTTTTGACAGAACAGATGTGATCGCTATGGGGCGGTAGTTGGCTGGGTTGGAGCGGTCACCCTTCTTTGGAATGGGGTGAATGATCGCTTTTTTCCAACCAGAGGGCACAGAGCCAGACTTCAGGGACATTTTGAAAAGCTTCGTCAAAATTGGAGCTATTTCTACAGCGCACCTCTGCAATACCAGGGCAGGTATTCCGTCAGGCCCGCTAGCTTTATTAACATCAAGCCTCGTAAGACTTGGAGTACATCCCGATGCCGGATCCTCAGCTTTTTCATACGAAAACTGCAATGAGGAACCGACGGTGGGGTAGCACCTTGATCATCGAGGGTCGAGTTTTCCGCGAAAATTTTGCCTAATAAGTTAGCCTTTTCGGCGGTGGTATTTGCTAGAGAGTCATCAGGTCTGGTAAGAGGTGGCAGACTGGATTTGCAGAAATTGCGACCTATTGAGCCCGCAAGTGACCAGAACGCTCTGCTGCCGTGCGGGCAGGCAGCCAGCTTACTGCTGATATGCAGGTCGTGCTCGAATTTTGACTTGTTAATGATCCTCCTGCATTCCTTTGCCATTTTGTTATATACTATTCTGTTTTCAGACGTTCGAGATGTGTTGTAGGCTCAGTAAGCCGCGTTTTTTCGTCGCACTGCTTCGGAACATTGTCGACTGAACCACGGCTTTGAGTCCACACCAGTTTCTTTAACAGTGGATTGGATGAAGCCATCCATCGCGGATGTGATGACTTCACCAATTTCCTGGGCACATCTTGAGGGATCCGAAGTCTGAAAACAGACAGCTGACCATGAGAAGGCATTGAAATGAGCCCGCAGACCAAACCAATCTGCTGATCTATAGTGCCACACTTTTCTCTTCAGCCGCTCGTTTGGCGGTCTGAAGGTTACGGGGATTGATGTTGTCACCAGGCAGTGGTCGGACGATCCTAGAGGCGCTGTGACTTCAATCTTGTAGCCGTTGGCACAGTGGTTAAAAACAGATCTAACAGATTGGAGCAGTGAGTCTGGAAATCAGGAAACCTTGTAGGCTCCTGAACCATTTGCTCCAGTCCGTAGCAGAGGGCAAAGGATTCCGCCTCTCGTCCAGCCGAGTCCGTTGGTCCTGAGAACTTTAACCAAGGTTCGTTATGAACATTGAAGTCCCCCAGGACCACAAACTCTGCTGGGCAAGAGGTCATCAACAGTATTGCTTAGATGTTTGAAGAGTTCGGATGTATCTGAAACGCTAATGTTCGGTGAGCGGTATAAACACGCGTAAAATCTTACCGTAATGGCAAGATTGACGCGCACCCACATTACGTCGAATTTGGAGTTCTCTAGATTCAACAGTCGCACACAGTTGACGTCAGCTCGGCTGAAGAGACATACACCTCCTTTGGGTCTGAATTTGCCCATGAGGGTGAAACCCGGGCAATCCAGATAGGAGGCGTCTGTAGGCTCAGCTATCTGCGTTTCGGAAAGGAAGAGAAGGTTGGGACGTTGGGAAACAAGGTGGTGGTGGACTGAATTTAGGTTTTTGTGCAGGCCGCGTTCACCAACAGTTTTGGCCTGCACCGGGGACTCCTGCTTCTCGCCGTTGTAAAGATGTTATTTATGTTTTTTTGTGAGTTCATGATTGAGTTAAGTTTTTTGTTTTTAAGAGGAGAAAGGAAGATCTGGAAAGGAAAAGGTATAAGGGGTGGGTAGGAAGCTGGGGATCAGAGTATCCAGGAGTGACGGACGTATGAATCCAACCCACCCACTGCGGTGCAAGGCGATGGGCTGGGAGAGTCCGGCTGGAGAGGTCGCCCAATGCGCCCCAAACGCAACTGCTGGGTCCCCTCCGGTCACGAACCGGCACAACAGCAGCGGTGGGGTTTTGGCACTCGTTGATGGGGCAGCCCACCCTCAGTCGTGAGCCTGAGGGTCGGGCCCCTGTACTACCGAGCGGCCCGGACAACGGTAACCGGTTGTAAAGGGTCTCCCTCAACCAGCATCTCCCAATCCGGCCTGCCACGCAGAAGGTGGGCCGACGCACCCGCCATCAAGACCCAGACAAACATAACCCCATGAACCCGGGCACCCCTGCTAAGTCACCAAACGTAGCGAACCACTTGGGGTAACCTGTGGCAGAGGTGTTGGTCATCCAATAAATGATTCCCAGGGCGGCGGTACCCAAACCCGCCTACCAAATTAAAAACTTATCAGATACTACGGAGACCGCGCAAAAATTTATCAATCGTGCTTTGGAATATCTGTTAACAATCGTTGACCGTGCTCGCAAATATTGGTAAATGACCATAGATGACTGATTTGGTCATTATCGTATTGATAAAGGGTTTTATCGGTCGTCCATGCTAGACCTCCTGTGAGTCTTTTTTTTTTTACATGAGTTCCACACAGGAGGCCCTGAGGAAAATAATTTCCCTCAGGGCCTATGTCATCTTTGGGGATGCTATGTGGAGGGTTTTTTTAAGGAAAGGAAGGAGAGGAGAGTTCTGGTAAGGAAAAGGGTTTAAGGGGTGGGTAGGAATTTGGGGTTCAGTGTGTCCTGCTCATCCGCCTCCAAGACCTAGACAAACCTCACCCCATGAACCCGGGAACCCCTGCAAAATCACCAAACGTAGCAAACCACTTGGGGTGACCTATTGCAAAGGTGTTGGTTATCCAATAAAGGTTCCCGGGGCGGCGGTACCCATTCCCGCCTCCCAAATTAGAGTCTTAGGACAATATCAACATTACTTACTCATCCACTGATTAATTATTGCAATTATTACACTATATGTTATGTAAAATCGACCACCATAACACGGGCAAGAGCCTATATGAGCCATCGTGGTCAAAAATCCACAAATGATGTAACCATTCAAAGCAATAAATAAATAAAAATAAAAATAAAATAAAATAAATTGTTTTTATTGACTCAACGCCAAAAATTTTTACGTTTTACATTACAATTGACTGAAAAAGTTACAGTTAAAACGGGAGCTTTTTTATCCCACTCAAAGCATTTTATGTATAATGCAATACTATTTATTTATTGATTAACGCCCTTCTTCGGGGCCATATGATGTCTCATTGTTTTGGTTTGGTCAGTTTCTGTGATCCTTCACTCGAGTACCTACTAATATCGTATTTTATTGACTCCTTGTCCAGTAATTTGCTATTACTAATTGTCCAACATAGTAGTAAAAACTTTTACTTTGATTTTAATGAAGTTGAATGAATGGTATTTCGCAATATTTTTTTATAAGCAGGTGAATACAAAAAGGCATTAGAGATTAAAGCTCATATAAAAATGAGTATTATGTATCCATAATATTTATTGTCAAAGAATAAAAAATGTCAAAAGTCAGAATAATAAAAGAGAATGTATGAGACGATGTATGAATGTGAGTGAGGCAAAGAGTGTGTGCCAAGACCGAGTTGTTTGGCGGTCCGTTCTCTCTGCCTACCCCTGCGGGGAAACGGCGTGATGGTTAGTTAGTTAGAGAATGTTATAAAACCATCCTTTTTCTGTGAAAATCAGCATTTTCGTTTGCATGAACATTATTTAATATTCGCAGGTTGTGGAGGGTAGTATTAATAGTTAATGGAGTTCCATGGATGTTTCGTTCAGGCAAATAATTTCAACAAAACCATATAATTCGCTCCGGGCGCTTTTATGATCTGTTTGAGTACCTTGTACATTATGTGGATTTTAATAGGTGTTTTACAGCACGTGGTGGTTAACAGCACATTAAATAATGTCTGGAAGTCATTTTATAACCTGAGCTAATATTGTGAGCTAGTCTTGGCAGTAATATAATATATGATAGTTATTTATAAATACCCGTAACTACGCTAGTAGCAGCTCTGTTATTCGGTTATTAGATTATGAAGGTTGTAGGATTTATTGGTAATTTTGAATATTTGACTAGTTACTTGAACTTGAATACTACAAGATAGTATCGGATGCTATTGCAGTTATTTATAAATACCCGCAACAACGGTAGCGACAGTTCAGTTACTCGGTTATTAGGTTATGACAGTTGTGGTGGATATAAGTGGTTATGGATATTTGACTAGTTACTTTTTTTTTTTTTACATGAATACCTCACAAGAGTCCCAACTGCTCCCGTCTGAAGCCAGTGATACTATGGCATCCCCTATGTGGGTATGTTGTGAGGCTGAGGGTAGTGGGGAGGGGAAGAAGATAGGGAAAAGGAAGGTGAGGAAGTACCTGGCTATTCAGATCTGGTCACCAAACACGGCTAATGCCGTTTCAAGCAACGTTTCAATTCTGAATGGTGGTCTTACACCAGGGCGATACAGAGAATATCTTCCACTCTGGAACGTGCCGCAAATATACTATTTATTATTTTAAAAGAATAAATTGTGAAATAACACAAATTAATCAAATAAAATTTATTTGCCACGCCGGGATTCGATCCCGCGACCTTCGGTGCGCGAGTCAAGCGTCTTAACGCTGCGCTACGCCGGCCGTCTACTAGAACTAGACTACCAGATACTAGCAATTTTACTTCGTATGGGTCATTCGAAACTGTTCGAACCGTGATAAAAAGGGACGGCGCCATCCCTGATGGTTGACACTCTAAATTTGTTCGAAAAGTTGGCTAAAGGAGGTAGCGTAACATGGCATAATACCTTAAAAATTAATCACGATAATACTTTCGGCCTTGAGAGTCTTGAATCATATAATAATAGCGCTTACCCGTTTTGTGGGTCAAAAACCAACCCGATACCCCACTGTCATAACCACAACCTGCAATAGCTGCATAACTATGTTATCTACTGATAACTAATAACTAGACAAGTAACTTTGTTTCAGAATACCTAAAATAACCGTTTTATAACCAGTTATTTAGATGCTAATAACCAGTTTTCTATATTACTGAAATTCTGGCCAGTTACTCAGGACTATTTTGAGCTTGTTCAAGTATGCATTTTGGAACAAACCGGGGCTGGAAAATGTTAAAGCAAATGAATGAAGTCAAAATGCCTATTACATAAGTACACAGAACTGTTAAAAGTTACATTTTAATTCTTCTAGTAAAGGTTTCCATCCAATAGATGTGATTCCCCGTAATGTAATACGTAAGTCAATCTTTCAAATTGACGTTTGTTAATGACCTTTGCAAGTTGGTTCTCTTACAATAAATAATTGGCACTTATAAGAAGTACGACCTACCAATGAAGAATAGAAAGATTTTAAACATTTGATTTGAAATATATCTTAGGTCACCCCAAGTGTTTCGCTATATTTGATGATTTTGCAGGGGTGTCCGGGTTCATGGTGTGAGGTTTGTCTAGTTTTCCCGGATTTATGGATGGATGGTTGGATCTATAGATATTGGTTGAGGGAGATCTTTTGAACTCTAAAGCTGGACTCGTCACTCCTGGACACATTGACCCCAAGATTTCCATCTACCCCTAAGGCCTTTTTCCTTCTTAAACCTTCTCCTTCCTTTCCATAAAAGGACCCTCCACACAGCATGCACAAAGACGAAATAGGCCCCTAGGGAAATTGTTTTCTTCGGTTTTCCTTTGTGGAGCTAATTTTGAAAAATCTCAGTTTATTTATATATTGAATGTGTGAATGCGGATGAAAAGTGCGGATGTCGAAGGACCTTGCGTGTGTTTGTTAGGATGTGTGTTTAGACCACTGCACAAGTAAAATTGAAAGCACAAAGGAGAAGGTAAGGAAGGGACTTACGGTGGAATCTTGACTCCTGGACTTGACTCCTTCATTTCCTTGAACCTGGGTTTTGTTCATGAACTTGTACAGTGATTAATCGCGGGATGCGGATTCAGTTAGCGGATGCGGGGATATTATAGGATGCGGGGTGCGTAATATTATACTTGTTCACGCGGCGAGTTCATTAGCGACACTGATTGTTATGGTAACGATGACAACATAGGGATGGGATAGGTTGGGGAATAGGAACATCATAGGGATGGGATATGTGACAATCAAGATACAAGTACAGGGTCTATGATATATGTAAATGTGTAGGTAAGTGTAGCTTTGTATTGTGTAAACGCCCAACCATGCCCCCCGCCTGGAAGGGGATGAAAGAATCCACTTCCATAAACCATAAGAGTGCATTAAGCTTCACTTTATAAACAAAATTTTAAAAATTGGTGAAACTTAAAGCTAAAAGATGGGCCATATATGCAATATCTGATGGCCAAGTCAACGGAATACGTTATTGCAAAGGTAAAGGGTAAAGTTTTACCCTGCGGTGTATGCGGCATGCGGAATGCGAAATGCGGTATGCGGAATGCAGTATGCGGTATGCGGTATGCGGTTTGCGGTATGCGGTATGCTGTATGCGGTATACGGTATGCGGTATGCGGTATGCGGTATGCGGTATGCGGTATGCGGTATGCGGTATGCGGTATGCGGTATGCGGTATGCGGTATGCGGTATGCGGTATGCGGTATGCGGTATGCGGTATGCGGTATGCGGTATGCGGTATATCTCCCATTATTGGGAATTGCGGTTGGCAACAAATGTCTGCCATTTAGCGGGCGGTGAATTTATCCATGCTCGTGCAACCGTGCTGTCACAAAAGGATAAAGTCGTATGAATTATCAAATTTAATACGTATGTGTTACTGACCGTATGCATTAATCGTATAAGGACCAGAGCTCCATATAATTCTAGGCGCGCAAGTGAAATCGTCTTCGCAGGAGCGACCTTAGATTTAGCGCATAATAAGCTAATTGTGATTTTGTTAGTATTTTGACAGTAAACATGAAAGTATACAATACTTCCAAATGCGTGTTTGTTTACGTCAGAAAACCCGATAAGTGTAAATACATATTGGTATTCGACACCTAAAAAGCGAGGAATTTTAATAGACTGAAATAATGGCAATTCCTTTTCAAACTGATGCCAAAGCGTGACAACGATGTAAGGAGGAGTATCGTCCCAATCCAGATTGTACTCCCATAGAGATTTAATTACAAGTTTAGCTAATAAAACAACTAGCGCGACGAATCCCATCAAATCCCAAAGACGAGTAATCGTCGATAGGATGTTTCGTTTGGTGCGAGTTCTTTCGTTAGAGTTTACAACAAATATAAAATTATCAGAAGCGGGTATCCAACGAAGCCTTAGTATTTTTAGGTTTTCATCGGGATTAAATTCCACATGTTCCTTGACATGGCGATCTGAAGGAATCGTGGACAAAAAGTTTGGAGAATTACTAGAGAATTTTATAAGATCGAATCCTTTCGCGGCGAATAGATAAAAATTGAGGATAATGAGAAACAGATCACCTTGTAAAGTATTACCGGTGTGTAGAATATCATTAAGCGAGTAAACTGAATCGGATTTCATACTCGCGTTCAGCACCATCCGGTTTTTGGTGGTCAGTTTATCTTTACGAACTACGATATGATGCGGGATTACGTAATGCGGTAAATCAGAATTGTCAACAGGGGAAATGTACCATTTATGAAGGTATTCGCGCAATATTTTGTCATATTCGATTTTTATCGCGGGTTGGGATTTTAAGCGGCGTTCGAGAGATCGGTACCTCTGTTCGGCTGCCGGCAACGACGTGCCAAAGACAGATGGACCTTTTCGAAACGGTAACGCGACGATATAACGACCTGCCGTGTCACGAGAGGTAGTGAGTTTAAAAATGTCCTCACACTCTTGTTCATCAGGCGTTAAAAACTTCTCATCTGGAATGTCTTCCAATTCAAAGAAGCGCGACAGGCAAAAATCATTATTTTGCGTGAACGTACAAAATGATTGCGTGGCGTTTATACTTGGGTTTTCAATTATCGTTGGGGCAGTACCCAAGATGAGATATCCCAAAGTGGTTTCAATAGCAAATGGCTGGCCGAGAGAACCTGATATTTTGTTTGCCTTTAGAATGCGAGCAAATATGTCACATCCCAAGATAATATCAATCTCACCGGGCGTACAGAATTTTGTGTCTGCTAAGGGCAAATTGTCAAGATACGACAAAGAGGAACGGTTAATGTTAACAGTAGGCAGTTCACTAGTGATACTTTCTACCACATACGGTTGAATCGTATACGAGTGAGCATCATCATAATGAGAGAACAGTTTGAGACAAGTCATTCCTTTTGTTAGATTTCTTACGTCACCTATTCCCGTGACATAAGTGCTGGGAGATGATTGTACCGTAAGATTCAAACGTGAACAACATTTACGCGTAATAATGTCCCTTTGGGAACCGCTATCGATTAGCGCACGTATTGTCTGTACCTGACCCTTAAGATCTCGAGTTAAACAAACGGCGGTTCCTAAAAGTACTGTTGTATTTTCACGAGAGTACGAATTTGTCACACACAGCGATACTGGATTCGGAGACTTTGAATTATTATTATCGCTATCTGTTTGTGACGTGGAAGATGGTATTGGGTCTGACTGTGGGTTTTGCATATCAGTTTGCTTGAAATGCAATAAAGTATGGTGATTGAGAGCGCATGATTTACACGTATTTTTCGATTTGCATGATCTTGTGTTGTGCCTAGTACTTAGGCAGTTCCCACAAACTTGAGTATTAGATGACTTAATAAAATTAAATCGATCGCGTGGTTCTAGACTAATAAATTTAGAACATTGATATAAAAGGTGCGATCCATTTTGACAACAAAAACAAATGTCAATGGAGTGATTGTCACTTTTTTCGACATTTATAAATGTCTTTGCGGAGTTTGTCTTTTGCGGTTTAGCGGAAATATTATTATTTGAACCGAGGCGGCTGGATGTAGCTTGCGTAACTTGCGCACGAGTGAGTATCCTTTGCTGTACTCTTATAAATTCAATTAATTCTAAGCTCGACGGAAAGTTTTCATTGTCTCGAATAGACGATTCGAAAGCCGTTACTGTCTCTATATCAAGGCGTTTAAGACCCAGATGTAGCAACATAAATTCTGCGAGATCTTTAATCTGCAACTGTTTCAGCGCGGCAATGTTTGTAGCATATGTGTCTGCAAAATGCTCTAAGGAAGCGGGCGTGACCGAATTAACCACAGGCATTTTCAATAACCGGTCAAAGTATGATTCTGCGAGAATGCGATGATCGTTATATTTACTACATAAGGCATTCCAGATCACTTGGTAATTTGCACCGATGGGTGTGATTGTCCTACAAATAGTCAATGCCTTTCCCGTCAACTTGGACATGAGATATTGCATCTTTTCAGAATTGTCCAATGAACCATTTAAATGTATAACGGAGACATAGGTCTCATAGAAGAGAGGCCAATTTTCGAGATTTCCGTCAAAGCATAAAATTTCTAAGGGCGGTAATTTGATTTGACGACGCGGTTTCTCTACTGGATTTGATTGCATGCTTGCCTCGGTAAATTTAATGACACCGTACATTTCTTCAAATGCATTCAGTTGAGTGTACTCGACGACTGCTTCTGGGTTAATTTCCAATTCACAATCGACTTTTTCGTCTAGAATCGCGATGAATTCTGAACGAATTCTTTCTACGGTTCCAGCGCCCGATAAAAACGCTTGACGATTTATAGCGCTGTCAGACGATGTCTTTATTTTGTCAAAAACTGACTGTAATGTTGCAAAACTAGAAGCTAGCTTCGCGTTCAATCGTTTCAGACGTCTGTCATCCCGTGGCGATGAACCAGACGGTGCGGTTGTAGACATTTTCTTGCTCCGGTTAATTTATTAAATGTAATAATAAATACAGCCCAAGAATATGCTTAAAATGTTTATTTGAAACGAATAAATTAAATATTTAAATTTACGCGCAATACTGAATATAAATTAAATATTTATATTTACGCGCAATGTTAAGTGAGGTCAACTTTGACCCCAACAACTGTAAGGGGTTAACAGTGGGGCTAAATTTGCCCCGACACCCGTGCGGGGTTAACAGAACTGAATTTTGTATACAATTTATTCGTAATCAATGTGAAGATCGCATTGGATCAAACTATAAGGTATGGGTAGGTACTAACCTTAATACGTTCAATGCTTGTACCTGAGTAGGTACCCACTTACTGCGGTTTGTGTAAAATGCAATTTAATTTGAAAATAAATTCTAAAATTCAAATAAAAAATTCACTTGTTGATGTTGATTGACAGGGAATTTAACCATTGGTAACGTAATACAAAATGGCTTAACTGCGGGTGATCTTAATGCACTTTTAGAGTTTTTAAGATATTTTTAAAAGGTTATATATCCGGCTCGTTCGGGCCATAAAATGAATGTGTGAATGCGGATGAAAAGTGCGGATGTCGAAGGACCTTGCGTGTGTTTGTTAGGATGTGTGTTTAGACCACTGCACAAGTAAAATTGAAAGCACAAAGGAGAAGGTAAGGAAGGGACTTACGGTGGAATCTTGACTCCTGGACTTGACTCCTTCATTTCCTTGAACCTGGGTTTTGTTCATGAACTTGTACAGTGATTAATCGCGGGATGCGGATTCAGTTAGCGGATGCGGGGATATTATAGGATGCGGGGTGCGTAATATTATACTTGTTCACGCGGCGAGTTCATTAGCGACACTGATTGTTATGGTAACGATGACAACATAGGGATGGGATAGGTTGGGGAATAGGAACATCATAGGGATGGGATATGTGACAATCAAGATACAAGTACAGGGTCTATGATATATGTAAATGTGTAGGTAAGTGTAGCTTTGTATTGTGTAAACGCCCAACCATATATTATGGTATTATAAAACATAATTTGATGATGTTACCTTCTGTCCTTGGCGGATTTACTCGTATGGGTTTTTGTAATAAACAATAAGTTAAAATTTTCACCAAACCTGTGGCTGAAACAAATTTTGGTGTTTTCTAATACTCTCGTAAATTCTCATATCTTATAATAATTCAAAAACCACGCCGGGTTCACACAATCCGATCTACAACGATCGTCACGCAAGCTCCGGGCGTGCGTATGCAGATGTATCTACCATTTTTAACTAGGAATAAATAAATATATTGGATGATAAACGCCATGTGCTTAAAGCGTGTTCGTGAGAACTCAGCCTTGTGCGAGTCAACGGTGCGCGGTGGCCGAGCGGGTAAGGCACGCGATGCAGCCACCTAGGTAGCGGGTAGCCGGTTCGATGTCGGTGCTAAGAGTGAATAATTTATTTAGATTGTGCTAATTTTTGTATCACGGATGGACAGGCTGCTTCCGACATGAAAAAATTCAACCATCAAATGCCGTCTAAATTTATGATAATTTTATATATCACGAATCAAATGAGAATTTTTGATTTGCTCTCCGTATCATGTGGCGTGTAAAAAACATATATTTGCATAAATACAATATTAAAAAACTTCCTGGAAATAAATATTAATAAAAAGACTACCTTGCACTATCACGCAACTCCTTCGAAGGGTTAGGTCGAGGGGATGGAGCGCCACACAACTTTTTCTTGGCAAGCAATCTTGAAATTTTCAACTCACGATTTATTTGTTCTATGTATGTATGTATCCTTCGGATATACCTGACTTCTTTAATCCACTTGCGAGTCATATAATATTATATCCTGAACGCTTATTGCTGCATTTCTTTACCCTATGTTCTAAATTGTCTACCTATCTACCGTTAATTTGCCTTTATAGATCTTTGTAGATTAATAATCATGACTACTTATACATCATTATTTTTATATGTAATGATTTTACACTATTGTTATATCTAATAGTTTCGGTGTATTTTTGGTCTACCTTTCCCAGATCCTAGTTTTAATCCCAAACATCGGTCATTTTACAAGAACTTGGTCGATCATGACCCACCGGCGAAGTGATGGGGCGAGAGTACCCGCTTTGGGATCGGGTACTTTTACATTTGATCGAGGTCGATGCGCCGCCCTCCGATGACCGCCGCGCCTCAATTGTCTCATCTGTCACGCGGTTTTTGAACGGGTACTTTCATTTGACATTTGTCAGTAATAGGTAGTAGGCACCGTAGATTGACCACGTCATATAGGAGTATGTGCGTAAAATGTGTAGACCGGGCTTCTCGAGTCTTGTTCTCACAGAAATAAAAAATCCGGATTTTCAGGAACTGAAATGGATTGTCATTGCGGTTTCAGTTACCGATGACCAATACAAGAAGTATCCTCCATCTTTATTTGTCTGTCGCGAGAACGGGGGTTGACATTGTCAGAATCAAAAATAATTATATATAATATATACCGCACACCGGCACCCTTTTTTGAAAAAATAACCCGATTGATCATTGGTGTTTCGTGATCGAATTACGATGATCGTATAGTTCACGATCGACCTAGGACTATATCTAGTGAACCACTAGCCTCGCTTTCCTTGAAAAAAAAAATGTATTGCGCTGCATTCAATTAGCAATTACTTCAGTCTCCTTGAAGTAAGACCCTTTGGCATGTTTAATTTGAATATAACCTTCACTTCGAACCCTAACAGAAGCTAGCGAAAACAAAGTTCGAAAAGGTTGTGCTAGAAGAGATAAAGCCTGCAACGGACAGAGGCCGCCAAAGTAGCGTAAGATACGAAAGCCTGGAGGCGCCTTGTCGAAACAATGGGTTCCCTACCCGGTTACTAAAGGGGATGAAATAGATTTTAATAATGAATAACGGTAATGCTTTTTGTCTTAAGATCAATGATATCCCCACAAGTAATCAATATTTAGGGTGGTCGAGATCTCGATGTTTCACAAAAAGGTTGAAATATTATATTTAATTTAAAATATTGTTTGTAACAATATTCCAAACATCAATTCAACAAGTAATAAGACGGACATGTCAAATCCATGTTTACATGATTCGTTTTTTTACATTAAAATATTAATTAGATGACCATGTGAAAATATCAACGATATTATTTGAAAATCATGCAATCTTAAAAATATTGCGTAAAGTTGTTGAACATCCAAAAAATAAAGAGAGGTAAATTAAATTAACTGAAGTATTTTTCCAACCCTTCGACTTAAAACATCAAAGAACTGGAAATCGGGAAGATAAAGGAAAATGCGGACTTCAATATTTTATAATAATCATTGTGGAAATAAAAAGTTCTTGTTTCTCATTGGAAATAACATTAAAAATTATTTAAATAAATTAATAAACAGCTGTATAATTATGCAGAAACAAAAATGTTGACTATTACTGACAACCAGATTTTTAAATTTAAGAATAAGTTTTATTCAGAAACATTTGAAATGATTTGTGTAATGAGTGATTCCCTAATATTAAATAAATACTTTCCTACAATTGTTAGTTTTACCACAAAATAAATATTTTTTTAATAATTTAGCTTTTAGTATTAGCTTATAAGCCAAGAAAAAAGCTATAAGTCTACTTTGAAACCTTATCCATAGAATTAATCTAAATCGTGTGATTACATAAATCCAAAATCGGGAATTCGATTAGGATTATTTCAGAAAGCCTACATAATTTACTTAAAAGTAACGATGTTTTTTAAATATTTGGAAATCGTCGACCTGCATTCACAATCCACATTTAATCAAAACTTTCATTTTTTGTTTTGTATAAATATCCATAAACAAGGATGAAAAAAATAGCAGGTATCTACCAAATTGACAATCTCCGTGAAAGTCCACCAAATTCCACAAATAGGTGGTCGTTCACAAGTCGGGTTATTTCACAGAATTTGAACAATTCATCAAATTTTAACGTTTCTGTGAAAGTTCTGTTATTACATAACTATGGGCCAGTTGCTTAACAAAACTGTGGCAATAACGGAACTTGAATATAAATTTCAGATCAATCCACAATCAACTTTAAAATTTGATGAATTGTTCAAATTCTGTGATACAACTTGCCCTGAATGAATGTTTTCCAATTTTAAATAGTACCTACGTGTTTTCGGTAAATGCATTCATAGTCAATTTAATTGACGCACCTAGTAAATGCTCATTTAAATAATTAAAAATACCCTCCTGCAAGCTAATAAGGTTTCAAACAGATAAATAAGGGAAAATTTGCCCATCAACGCGAGAAAGGGGTGAAGGGACCTAATTTCAAAGATTTAGTAAAGAGAAGAAGATCTTTCAACACTTAATAGCCCATTCCATCCCACCTGCTTTGAAGCCTGTTATTCATATAATTGTGCAAATATTTATTTTCTACGTCTTAATTAAAGACGCCGACGGTGTGAAATTGTTTTAAGAAGAAAAAAATCTAAAACTCAGAAGGTTGTCGTTAGATGTAAAGTCGTATAAAGGTATGAGACATAAAGTATAGCACCTTTTTTCTTCTCCCTCTTTTTCATTAACGACGCTTGCATTAATTAGAGAGGTTTACCAACCTATCATAAGTCCACAGATTCATTCGTAATTTTCTACACGATAGATCTTAATTTTCCTACGCCATTTTTATTTATTAAGGCCATCTTTTAAAATTAATTTATTTATTTTTTAATTTTCATTATCCATTCTCATTTTTTTAATAATTCAGGTAAATCGATAAATATCTTTAGACGTAATATGTAGGTATTCGTAATAATGTCGTTGGTCGTGTTGCATCTACAAACATATATGATAATAATAATAATAATTGGATAATTTGTAGAGTGCCGTTTTTGGCACTTCACGGGCCAGATCTTCCCAGTCCATCCCAGATATTCTATGTCTTACAATTCGCGTTTTTAACTATTCGGATAGTTAAAAGTCTCAGGATAGCATTTTCAAGAGGAGGGTGGAGAAGTACCTGGCTCTTCAGATCTAGTCACTAAATACGGCTAGTCATTTGAAGCAACGTTTCTCTTCAATTCTGAAGGGTGTTAACTATAGCGATTCTGAGAGTATCTTCCATTCTGGAACGTGACGCAAATATACAATATATTATTTTAAGTTAATCAATTCTGAAATGATACAAATTAATCAACTAATACTTTTTTGTGCATGCCGACATTTGCCGATCTTTGGATTGCTATTCAAGAGCCTTAGCCTATACAACGGAGGTATTTACATTTGAAAAAAAAATACCACTACGTTTCCATATAAAATACTTCTAAATAAAGTTCCATTGAAATCAAACTTCGAAAGAAAATTTCGTTTTCACATTATTCGAAAGGTGATTGAAACCTTCATGGAACTGAAACAAAATTCGTGGATATTGTTTTCTTTAACTGCGCCAGGTAATTTATTAGAAATGATAAATTAAGGAAAACTACCCCTGTTCACTGCCCTCACCCCATTTTGAATGAAATTTCGAAATATTTCTTATTTTTTTATAATTAATTCACACTTTAAGAATTAAGATATAATTTACGATTTCCGACCGAAAGAAAATAAATTTCAGTAATTCACATAACGCCGTAAATAATTTAGTTAGTAGAAACGTTCGTGACGAATATCTATAGATGTGTTCAGTGAAAATACCGGCCGAGTTGGGAAGTCAAGCGCAAGGCAATTCTGACGTTAAAATGTACTAAATATATACAATTTAAAACAATAATCAAGCTTTGTTCGTACCCATGGTTTATGGGCACTTAGCACGAAGGCAATTATTCAACCATCAAGTGGGTTAAAGCAGGCAGCTCGGGAATGCTAACCTTTTATCTAGGTGCGTAGCTACCCTGCGAATCATAAAGTTCACCAATGTTGAGGGAAACTAGCGACGAAGCCGGTATCATTTGAACAAAAGGTACACTTTATTAAAACTACCTTTGCGTGTGTGCGCTTAGTTCTGTCTGGCCTCGTATTTATTTTATATCAACCTCATCACAACTTTTTCAAATTAAGGTTTTTTATTTTTACATTTCGTTATGTGAGACTTTTTAAGAAAAACATTCTAGAAGTAATCAAAATTTGAAAATAGTTCGAACTCGCCACCAAAACCAGGTTGTGTCATTTTAAAAAAATAGGTTAATTTTATTTTCGTATCAATAATATGACGAGTGTAAAAATAAAACATGTTTTTTTTAACTAATAGAAAAAGTTAGTTTATTGGACTAAGGCTTTTGACCACCGACAATTATCAGCTTTTCAAATTTTATTCGTAAAATTTTCCGCTAAATGCTGCAGTTCAATAAAAGTCACATGCCGCCGATGAAAAAAAGAAAAATATTTTCTTTTGTTTATTTATGTTTTTATTTAAAGTGCATTAAATTTTATAACGTTGAGTTCCGCAAATACTAGCAGAACTCAACGCAATTATTTACGAGTCCTAAATACAAAACAATAAATAAAATTAGAAAATTAGAAAATTAAAACATTGCTGTTTATACTAATGGACACTTATTTTGGATTATCTGAGAAAGATTTCATGAACTTACTAAATAAATATTATAATCAATAATTTTCAGCCTGAAACACTCATCTACATTGAAAATTATTGATTATAATATTTGTTATCTACCCTTTGTGCTATGCATAAAAATCTTGTTTAAACGTTAGTTTATCAATTAAAAATAATAACTTACTAAATGATTATTGGGAGATGCGCAGGGGTACCGCAGCCCCGGGAAACGTTTATTGTATTACCAACATCTATGCTATAGGTCACCTCAGTGGTTCGCTACGTTTTGTGACTTGGTGCTGAGCAGGTGTGCGGGGTTCACGGAGTGAGGATTATTTAGGTCTTGGCAGCGGATGCGCTTGCCCACCTACTGTGGGGCGGGCCGGATTTGGAGAGACTGGTTGAGGGAGATCTTTTTACCACTTCAAAACGATTCTAACCTTCTTATCCTACATTTTCCTTCCCAGATCTTTCTTTCTTTTATTTCTTTCTTTTGGATGCTGTGTGTAGGTTTATTTAAAATAAGTTTATTTAATTTAATTTTTTGTGTAGGTTTATTTAAAATAAACCTACACACAGCATCCCCAAAGATAACTTAGGCTCTGAGGGAAATTATTTTCCTTGATGCCTCTTGTGCGGAACTAATGTAAAAAAATCCTATAATTTTATGTGGATTATGTACCGATGTATATAATGCAGACTGTGTTTCAACAAATAAAAGCAAACAATACGATTCTCTCAACCTTCGGTTTTGTATTGTCGCCTCTTGAGGCCCCATAGTGATTTATGCTTTATTTTAAATCAAAAAACTTTCTGAAGAACCCTCGGGAATCTGCGAGGAATCTCTTATAAAATACGAGAGACTTTCTGAACCTTTGTTTGCAAATATTCCACGGACGAGAGAAAATATTCATTGAGCGAGAATGATATTGAAATGTGAATTATTATTGTTTACGGCGAAACAAAGTTGTTTCCTTTATTTCCAAGGGAATAGAATATGTTGTATTGACTATTGACTTGCTGTGAGGGTTACACTAAGATTATTTTAAAGTACTTTTTTATATTAATTTTATTATTGATTCGTTCTAAATCACCCTGTGACAGAACGCGAAGATCTTTGGCTCACAAGATGGAAACGGAATGATAATTGATTGCAAGAGTGCTGTGTTTATTTTTCTTTCCTACCTCATCCCTTTCCACTTAACTTCCAACTATTGATACCTTTTTAAACTAAATATAAGTGTATATTTTTAAATAAAATGTCCAGTGAAATGACTAGAACCTCTATCCATCACGACTTTAAAGTTTTGCATTGAAGGTCTATTGTCACTAATTAACTTTTGTTGTATTTGACTTTATTTTTCTCTTACCTGTATTAACTTGTCTCTTACCTGTATTAACTTGCCTCGAAGGAGTTAATATTGCCTAAATTTCCGCTTGTAAAAAGTTAAGATTAAACTGAGCTTGTTCTTGAACTATGGAAAAGTATAATAAATGGTGATTGGTTCACCTTTTTGGTATCGTCAAAGTCTGTAATATAAACATCTTCCCAGGTACGTATTTGAAAACTAAAAATTATAGCAATTATTTTGATTTAAACAATTTTTTTTTATCATTGGAAATAACTTTTTAACTTTGCTTTGCACTCCAATGTTTTTTTTTTATTTTGGACCGGTTTCAATCTGATGTGGGAATCTTCAGAAAGGTGGATATTTTTTTAAATTTTAATTTACTAGTACTCACACGGCTGGCACTATAAATATGAAAAAAAACACTTATTTAATTCACTTTCATAAAGGGTGTTAAATGACGTACTTGACTTAATTTAACCAACGATTTCTGTCATTATGTGGAGTAAAAAATGTAGATTAAAAATCAAACTAAAATATTCTTAGAAATATCATCGCTGGCCACTCCGCCGAATAAACGCCCAACCCCTCACCCGACCCTAACTGTCAAATACATACTGATTTTTAATGATTTTTTTTTAAATAATATAAAAACATCATAAAAATCTCTACCAGATCTGTGATTCCTGTCATTATGTGGAGTAAAAAATTTAGATTAAAAATCAAACAAAAATATTCTTAGAAATATCATCGCTGGCCTCTCCGCCGAGTAAACGCCCAACACCTCACCCGACCCTAACTGTCCAATACATTTATGATTAAAAAAAAATTATAATTTCAAATCATCATAAAAAGCACTAGAGATAAAAATTCCATTTATATTTTTTACTCTAAATAATATCAGGAATCTGTACGTCCCTTAACACCCTTTACAGATGATTCTCAGTTAGAAACATATTTACAATTCATACGATCTCAGATGCATCATGATTCGTTGCATTAATGCATCCCGATACTTAATACAACCCCACTAATCAGTCGTGAACTGCAACAGGCAATCTATTCCCTCCGAGACAGTCGGATTGATGGCATCTATTAGCATAGACGGACCTCCCACGCCGGCTGACGAACAACATTTCCCGCTTTCACACCTGCTATGAAAATCACTCGCTAACTTATGGATATCCGATAATGACGTTATCGCGTTTAGAGTACCACGGGGGCATCACGATAGAAATTTATTCATTTCGGATCGAATCTCGTCCGAATTTATATGCGGCATTAATGATGCTGTGGAAATGTGCCGCGGCACCGATGAGCTGTTGGGATTTGTTAATGTCATTTTGATATCTGACAATCTGACGCGAACAATTTTTTTAATATTAATTATTCATACGGAGTCACACTTGCAGTCGAGTTGCGACAATATTTCGGCCCAGGGGCTTGCTTGTAAACTGGAACACATATTAAAATTGTGAATTTCAACAAAATATTTCATTTTATAAATCTGAATTTCTTAACCCGGTTTCAATATAAGATTTCGTATTCCCTAATCAACAATAATTAAGTATTGCACCTTAGTGTCTGACCGAAACTAGTTTTTACGGCCGAAACCGAAACTTCCATATAAGGTCATGTTATGGTCCGATGGGATGGTCCGATGCTCTGTTGGGAACCCGCATGCACAGCGCGGGTGTAAACTGTGTGCCCTAAAGTTAAAACTTAGACTTACGGATTTCAATACTTCGTTTGTATGGAAACACTATGTTTTCGTGGAAAAAAAATAGTCAATCTTAATCAGTCAGCCTTTATTTTTAAATATATCAATCATTCAGTCTCTGATATTTGAAGTAAAAATAAACATAACATTATTATCACTCCTTATTTCAAATAACAAAATTAAGTAGAAAACAAAATTACTTTTTTAAAACCTAATTTGTTTAGGTACCTACACTAAACAAACAATACTTTTTCATCATAAGAACAAAATAATTTATTATAATATTAAAACAAACAGTTTGTATTTAACCACATAACCAAATAATTTCTTCTAAACTTTGGTCATATTGTACGGCACTCGTTTTAATAAACTACAATATAATTAAAATTAAAAAGTACCTACCAATCTACAATAACAAAATATGTTTAATGAAAATAATACTCTTTTTAATGAACTACAAAAATATAATTAAAATTTAAAAGATAAATAACAAAATATGTTTAATGCAAGTTATACATGAAAAAAAAGAGTTTTCACACGAATCAAGTCCTGACACGTCTATGAGCGCGGACGCAGCAAAATGACTCTCGTGGCTCGCAGCTCAGTGCACCGAACATGTCCGATCGCAGAACGCAAAAACTCCCGAATTCAGTTTCGGTTTCGGCCGTAGTTTCGGCTGGATGGCGGCCAAAACCGAAACCAAAACCGAAACCGAAAGTTCGGTCGGACACTATTGCACCTATTTAAATTTCGCCGTTGGAGAGTTTTTGGTGGAACTCAAAATTTTTGTAAGCTTTATTTATTCGAATACTTTTTTTTGCGTAACATGTTGCCGGAAAGTATCGACAAAGATAATTATCAGAAATTTGTATAGACCTTTTTGCGTTATTCAAGAAGTTAATCAATCCAATAATTTAGAAAAGCTCAAACATTTTCATCACCCGAAGGAAAAGTTTGCCTTACTTAAATTTGAAAAAAACATATGTATTAATGTACATCTTCATTGTTCTGGTACCCAGGTTTCCAGGCTGTGTAAGTGGTCCAAACGCCACTGGATTGTAAGATTTTCAGATATATGATGGGGTCTCTCAGGGCCTACGAAATCTTTGAGGATGCGTGTTATAGGATATTTTAAAGGAAATTATATATTAAAAGTTCTGAAAAGGAAAATGGCATGAGAGGTGGGTAGGAATCTGGGGGGTCAGTATGTCTAGGAGTGATGGACCAATCTATCCGTCCAACCGCGGAGCAAGGCGATAGGTCCAGAGAATCCGGCTGGAGCAATCAAAGAGTCTCCCTCAACCGACCCATCCTGATCCGGCCCACCTCAGGTGGGCAGACGCAGCCGCCACCAAGACATGAACAAACCTCACCCCATGAACCCGGGCACCTTTGTTAAATCACCAAACGTAGCTAACCACTTAGGATGACCTATGGCAGGGGTGTTGGTTATCCAATAAATGGTTACCCATATCCGCCTCCCAAATTGTAAATTTTTACAGTTTATCCTAAGAAACGTTACTACCTAATGACAATTCTTATTCCAGACTTTCTTCGTACAAAAAGCCACCGCAATATTGAAAATTCTGTCAAAATTACCTATTTTTCAAGATAAGGCTTGCTTAAATAATGAAGAGGAAGCAAATTTAAAAAAAAAATAATTAGCTCTCTTGTCAAAGTTAGACATCTAGTCAAAGTGAGGCTTTCTTGATTAATAAAGTGGATGCAGCAGATTTTCTAAACCAGAAACGGAATTTACAAACAAATTTACAGACAGATGAAATGCCAAATGGTCAAGTTATAACTGGACTCCGCTGCGCTCAGTCAATAAATCACACAATCCAATATTAACGGGTGTTTTTTTTATTTTTATAAAAAGGTTGAACAATTTTAGCAAAATTACAAAGGATTTATGAAAATGTGAAGAGGAAGTTCAATCGGATGCTTCTATTAAAATATTTTCTGGCATTATTGAGTAAATGGCATCAAATATGTAAAATGGCCTAAATTTTTTTCCATTTTAATCGATGCGTTTAATTTAATATGAACGCCAACAGGCCAACAAATAAAATGTCATTTAGCCGACGAAAAATTGTTATTGCATTGCCAGTGTTTCATTTCACAGAATAAAATTTTCGTGGTAGGTACTGATTTCATTTTCAATACGGATTTTATTGCGTTTTTGTCGCAACGGCAATACCATCGAAATGAATGCAGAATAATGAATATGCAGGGATTTATTGGAAGAGTAAAAATGCAAATGAAAAAGCTATCAGCATGTATAGGATTTATTTTATTTGCAGATGTTCTGCCGGTATGTAAGATTTATTTGTTTATTAAGACGATTAAATAGAATATCTTCATACCGTTAGTACTGGGACCTGTATTCTCCTGTGCTTATTATCATTGGAAACTATAGGATCCTTCACTGAAGTATTTAAATTCTTAATAATTAAGCGATTGTATATAATGTATATTATCGTATTATCATCAGCATTATCATCATCATCATCATCATCAACATCATCATCATCAATCATCATCAAACAGTATTAATAGCCTTGGGTCTGTCGTACACACTCGATTCACAAATAGATACAAACGAAAGTGCAGCCATCTATATTATTAACACGCTAAAAAAACTACTTTTGTAATTCGGTTTCGAATTCAAGAATTCGTCAAAGGATGGCGCCACTTACGTTAGCAGGTCGCATGAGGACGTGCCCCCTAGGTATAAGTACTACGGATTTGTAGAATTTGAGTGTCTCTCCGGATATGAAAAGATTGACGGTAATACTTAGAGTTGTGAATAAAAGTATCCGGCGGCTAAATATTACATAATATGACGTCATTGCCTGTCGTGGTTACTTTGTCCCGGTGACTAGCTGTCACCGTATCACAGTGGATCTGAGGAACCGGCTATTTTTGGAACCAGTTCCTACCGAATTTATAAAATGATTCAAACACTCAAATTGGGCGAAGCCTAACCAAAAGGCGCCCGCAGGGCCTAGCAGCAAAAACCGGGAGCGGGTTTTTATCTACTAGTATTATAATAATACTTCCAAGGATAAACATACTTCAACATAAATACTATACTACAACACAACATACCTACTACATAAACAACTAGCTGAAGGCTAGTTTTGATCTGTAGAGCTCCAGAAAACCTAAAGACTTCGTACTCTACCTTCGGTCGCCTTCGGCATAGCTCGGCAACGTGACCATGTGACCCGAAGAGCACATAGACAACTATGGTAAAGTATGTACTGGATCATAGATTGTTACAATACATTACATTATATAAGAGGCAGGGTTCGTGGAATTTTTGTTAAAGGTACAGATTTTTTCATCGAAGGGGTAGAGCGGTGATTGGCTAAAAAATCGTGACGTAGCTTGAAGTCCAAGCTCCACTGGCAAATTTGAATAAACTGCAATACGAGTAACAGTGTTTTAATTCAAACACGTCACGCGTTTGAAATTTCGAAAGTGGCCCGACGAGTTTTTTTGGAAAAGGCCCGTATGAGCTACCTTGAACGCTTTATCTACAAATCTTGGATATAAGGTACACAAGATGTGAGGTATATTAAATTATTTCATGGTTGTAATACCTATTACTTTCTGAATAAAAATAATGTGGATGAAAGTAATGAAAAATATAGTGGACTTTATTACACCAAGCTTATCCTATTACGGCGTTGGACAGAATAATGAATCGGTGGCTTTGATACCGCCGTAAATATTTAAAAAAAAATCTAAATATCTCACCGTAACGAATCGAAAATAATATATAGTATATTTGCGGCACATTCCAGGGTGTAAGATACTCTCAGTATGGCCCTGATGTAAGATCACCATTCAGAATTGAAAAGTTGCTTGAAATGGCTTTGGCTGTGTTTGGTGACCAGATCTGAATAGCCAGATACTTCCCCTTCATCTTCCCTAACTCCTTCCCATCCCCACTACCTTCAGCCTCACAACATACCCCTCACTGGTCTCACTGGCTCCAGACGGGAGCTGTTGGGACTCTTGTGCGGTATTCATTTAAAAAAAGGTCGTAATATCGGTCTCCTCTTTGTGCTGTGCTTCGTAGTCTCCCCAGTCTTGTCTACTTTAGTTTTCTTATGGTTTTACTTCTACGGCATGTGAACTGCACAGAATTTTTTTTAAAAATTTAATATTAAAAGTGATGAAGGTACTGGAATAAGATAAGGTAAGGAATTGTTAGGAAAATGCATAATACGTACATCACAAATGTAATATCGTAAATGTAATATTAATGAAATGCATTTATTATATTGTATATTTTTAGAATATTTTTTCAACTAACTACTTAAATACAATTTTCCTAATATTTAAACTACAGGTAGCAATCACTTTGAGGTCATATATAATTGTGAGGATAATTGAACACGTGCGGTGCCTAAATAGGGTGTTTTTCAGAATTAGTAACACATTTAATTAATAAAGACCACTGTTTTTAGAAATCTTCGGGTTTAGAAGTATTTCAAAGAAATGGGATAGGAATTACCCCCCCCCCCCCCATTTGGAAATGAAGTTTTAATATCTTAAAATTAATTTTGGGTTATAGGAAGGGGAGAGGAAGAGGAATATAGGAAAAGGATAGGAGATGCTCTCGAAACATTACATACTCTCATGTTAATAATAATCGATCCTACGCGTTACTTTGTATCGATATTTCTTTAGGTTATCACTAAAAATGTCAATGCTGCGAAGATTTGTATTATATTGTGCGCATACCCGAGGAATTGGGGATTTTTTTCAAATATTTGTTCTAAATGAGGGCAAATAAAATAAATCAGACTGCCGCGTCGGGTTGATCTTGACTGAATATGAAATTTTAATAAGCTGGTGAGCTCTGCTCTAATCCTCGAAATGCTCCGTAGTAACTGTTAGACGGAATAATAATGTCTCAATACCGCACTTATATCAACTATATTAGAGTTCTCGATGCGCACTTAATCCTCAGTCGGGACTTAACACTAAAATATGGATTATTTTAATAATCCAAGATAATAAGATAATCCCCGCCCTCGGAGTATTTATCAGAGACAAAAAGTGGTAAATGCTAGTACTTACTCACCACTCGATAAAAGCATATTCACTTACGCCCACCTATTTTATGCATCTATTCTAAATGATTTCACCTACATAGACAAGTATTTTAAAGTGCTTTCGATGTTTAATAGACCCATAAGATCCTTAAAGACCTGCGGATGTGCTGTAGAAGGTAGAAGGTGGGTTAAAGTGGCAGTATTGGCAGTTTACGAGATGTTATGAAAATGATATTAATATCATCAAAACCCATGCACAAAATAGCACAAAACAAAACGGCTTCGTTAGTCAGGAAAACCAGATAGCTCGTTCATGCTAAAATCTCTGATCGTCAAATAATATTAATAATTTTTGGCTGATTTATAAAGCGCCGTTTTCGTGAAAAATCACCTCAAGGGCGCTGAACAATAAGCGTACAATAAAATAAAATTAATACGAATTAATACTGACTTAAAATTAATGACATACATACATATTTGCAATTATGACTTAAATTTGTCGGCATGAAACGATTCATGCTGAAATTCCTTGAATATTATTGAAGAATAATTATTTACAAAAATATAGCTCGTAATCCCGATTTGAATGCGTTTCTATTGAATCGCATTTTTTATGTGAATATCGTACTTCCCTGTCCAAATCCAGTGGAAATATGAGTTCCTAAATGAGGATTATTTTTAGGTAGAATAATGTAGAGAAGATGGAATAGATATGTGATGGTTGAAATTTAGATCCGTAACAGGAATATTGCGTGACCCGAAAGTGCCTATAAAACTTAAAGGAAAGATATACCAGACTATCGTTAGATCCGCGACAATGTAAGACTCCGAGTGCTGGACCATGAATACGTACAACTATAGGCAACTCAAACAGCGGAAATTCGAATGCTTAGATGGTCAACAGGAGTATCACTAAAAGATAGGATTAAAAGTGTATGCATTCATGGTAGCTTAGATGCCATGGACATAAACAGTAAGCCGGAGGAACGATAGTTGAGATGGTATGGGCACATAAGATGGAGACCACCAGACCACACAGTGAAGCAGGCAATGTCTATGGAGCTTCATCGACAGTTATCCAGAGGAAGATCGAAAATATTACAGAGAAACGGCCTGTATGAAAGCAATACCCAGAACCGAAGAAGATATAGCATGAGAACAAGAAGAGCCGACCCCGACAGCCTTCCTAGGAAATGAATTGGGACAGTGCTAGGAAGAAGAAGAGAGTAGAGAGGGGATGGAGATAGGAAAATGAAAGTTTTAAAGTACCTGGCTGTATCTGAACACGACTAAAATCAAGTAACTAAATTTAAACAACGTTTCGAATGGTATAGTTCACCAATAATATTCACCAGGGCGATACTGAAAGTATCTATCACATAAAATATTTTCCTGGTCCTTCATGTTTCATGTTCTTATGTTATTTAATATACCATTGTGTATTTAGTTGCTATTATTATGTAGTTCATATATTAAATTAGGTAAGTAGGTTTCTTTGTAAACTGGTCAGAAATCAGAAAAAATGTACAAAATACTTTGTTTCATAAAAAAACATCCATAGCATATCGTTTTTTATTCAATAATAAGTTTTGTTCTTTTGTAAAGAGTTCGGAAGCCAGCAAAAGCATCAAAGAATCCGCATTCGGAAACCAACTGAATTCCATACTAGGAATTGTTAGTAGGTATGCAAAAAGCTACATTTGTATAAAATGCCTTTATAACAAGGGAGGCGCTGCTGCAGTTTTGAATGCAGTTTGAATATGCACAATCAATCAAGTGCTCCTAACGAATGTCTCCTCCTGAAAGGAAACTGCTGTTGTTTGAACGGTAGCTTCCGTTAAGTTATGTGCGCCTGGTAATCGAAAGTCGTTTGTTCGGAATGTTCGCGATTTCTCAGGCTATTATTATCATTTACAAGCCATTTTTACCCTTTTTAGAAACAAAATATCATTAACCAACCTTCAATTAAATAATTCCGATCTCTTAATCCAAAATAATGTTTTTTTGTAACAATTTTTCATTAATTGTAGCTTTGAAGACCTAATTGAACTATTTAAATGGGGGTAGCGAAGTTCTGTTTCTAAATTTCTTTCGTATGTTAAGATGGCGGCCGTGTTGGATACAAAATTTTTATCCCTCAAAGTTCGCGCGATCGTGGTTCCTACAACGAGCTGTAAAATCCGACTAATCAATATTATGGTAAGTACCTACCGGCTTGAAGAAAGTTTGAAAAAAGCATGGTTATTAAATAAGGTGACATTTTTTTTAGTAAATTACACCCTATTACCCGTTCCCACACGTGACTTACCATTAATAAAAATATTTAAGTTTTTTAACATAAGCTTCACACAGGTGGCCTTCAGGGCCATGATTTCCCTCAGGGCCTATTACATCTTAGAAGATACCGTGTGGAGGGTCTTTTTAAGGAAGCGAAGGAGGATAGGAAGTTCTGGGAAGGAAAAGAGTATGAGGGGTGGGTAGGAATCTGGGTGTCAGTGTGTCCAGGTTTGACCATCCCATCTAGGTATGAATCCATCCCTCCAACAGCGGTGCAAGGCAATGAGTCGAGCGAGTCCGGATGGAAAGGTCAAAAGGCTTCCCTCAACCAGTCTCTCACGATCCGGCCCGCCACGCAATTGGTGGGGAGACGCATACCCTGTCATGACCTGGACAAACCTCACTCCATAAACTAAAAGACACCAAATGTAGCGAACCATTTGGGGTGACCAATGGCAGAGGTGTTAGTTCTCCTGCCGGCGGTACCCATACCCGCCTCCCAAATTGTAAAAGTCTATCGTTGAAATTAGTTTTAAGTAAACCCCGATGAAGTTATTGCTTACGAAAAATTTTGGTTTTTTAATATTAATAAGTTTTTAATATTAAAAAGTTAAGTTTTTATTAATTTTGAAATATTTATTTATCAAGTGTCTAACCTAATCGAGTTGTATTTTTTGACAAAGTCGGTATGATAAATAAAAGCACCCCGCTGTGAAGTAATTGCAAAGGCATAAAAATTATTCATTCGCCAAACAAGTCTAGTTAATTTGAATACAAAAAAGCTTTGCAGAACCACTTTATTAAGTCACATGAATTTTCGTACTTATGTTAGTGTTTTAAATTGGCAATTAAGTGGCAGGGGTTCCGCACGAAGCGCATTCCGCAATATTTATATTCTTATTAAGGGAGCGAGAACATCGCACATTGCGTGCCTTATCCATTCGGCAGGCTATACCGCTTGCCACTTGCCACTTGCCACTTGCCACTTGCCACTTGCTTCTTTTAAGGAATAATCGTCAGCCTTAATAAGTACATATCCATCACCCTTTAACTACAAAATTAACATCATACCAAAGGCTCGTTGTCGTGCAGCCGGAAGTTGAAGTAATTCTTCGAAATGGACGATTAATTAAGAAAAAGCCAAAATTACTATTATTATTTTTTTAATTAACTCCGCACAGGAGGCCCTGAGGAAAATAATTAGAGTCGTAGAAATGACCCGTTCTCATGTGACTAAAGTCAACCGTGTACAAATGTTGGGCGCGTGTTTGGCGTGTTTCCCGACTATGCACCGGTGCTGAGGGGATCAATGACGCTAGTTCCTTGGAGCATCTTCCGTTGTAATACCGGTAGAACAAGGACAGCGTTCCCACCTGACGCCTGTGCTCTAAAGATTGCAATCTGTCGGTTAAGATGGGAGAATCTATCAAACGATCGCCCGTTTCTGCACAGAGTTAAAGGTTTTTTTTAGGTATTTTGGAGCTCCAGACCAGAGGTGGCCAAATGCCAGTGTGCTTGATATCACCGTAATATAAGATAATAGGCATAAAAATCGCATGGAAAACGGATTCCATAGGTCATGATTTGAAGCCCAAAATTGGATTTTATTTATTTTGTAAATAGTTTTGCATAAAGAAAATAAGTTGATCAACTGAAACTGTCACAGATAATTTTAGCAATAAAATTGCATACTAATTTTTTTTCCTATATGCCTAAAATACACTTTGAGTAGTTTACGCTTATATTTTTTGTAAAGCAATTAACAATTTTATATTATTTATACTTAATGGAAACGGTAGGAAAAGCTTCAATTACTTCAAATCATATTTTTTTTGTATTTATAATGTAAACCGATTCGTAGTAAGGATTAATATAAAATAGAGACTTAGCATTAAGCTTCGCCAACGATGAAATTCTCAACAATAAGGACGTGCAAACAAACAATGGCCGCTGTTAACTTTTTTTGTGATCGAGGGCGTAGTTTTCATATTCTAATATTTTTATTCGTATAATTTTGTAAGGAGGAAATAAATGCAGAAGTGGAAGAAGAAATTCCAGTACCAAAAAGTACCAACTAGAGAAGAAAAATGACAAAACCTAACTATTTAATTATATATAGTTACTAATTTAGTGCTCATACGATCATTGTTACAGATATGTCAAAGTTAAAGATAATCTTAGCATAACCCTGGTGTAAGACCATTATTCACAATTGAAACGTTGCTTAAAATGGTTTCAGTTGTTTGGTGACCAGATCTGAATAGCCAGGTACTCCCACATTCCTCTCCCCCATATACTTCCCCTCCCTCTACCTTCAGCCTTATAACACACCCAATTGGGGATAACATAGTCTTACAGGCACCTGATGGTTAGGAGTTGTCAGGACTCTTGTGCGGTATTCTCAACACAAAAATTGAGAAAGTGCGGCATGTAACTGGAAGAAAAAGTTAAAAGGCGCGCTAAATTCTAGACATATGAAATGCCTGACGAGTAAGCTAACTAAATAACTAACCATCACGCCGTTTCCCGCAGGGGTAGGCAGAGAGGACGGACCGCCAAACAACTCGATCTTGGCACACACTCTTTACCTCATTCACATTCATACAACGTCTCATAGATACTCTTGTATTATCTGACTTTTGGCATGGCCTGACTCAAGTATATGATTCACATGACTTCTTCCACCATTCACATTTGCTGCATTCTTGCATCCCTTTTCTTCGTGCATTCGCTCTACATGCCAGAACCATCCGAGGGTCCCTTTTTTAACCTTACTGAGGGGTACGTATGGTAAAACCCTGTAGGTATGACCAGAACACATGGAAAATGTAAGTCTAAAAAGTGTAACGAACAAGATTAATAAAAGGTGGGTTTGGATGATTTTCTCATGAATAATGGACGAACGAAGTAAAAATAGGAAATACTAAAAAAAGTCAGAGTCGATGAAAGAAAATCTTAAATTCAAACAATATTTTTATAAAAAATTAAGTTCTGACGATTTTTACAAAAGACCTCAAACTACCCAATTTTTTTTATTGAAAAAGTCACGTTCTCTACAAACTGATCGATTTTAAAATTGAAATAGTAGTTCGGGAACATACTTATAATGTTCCGAGACCAATTTTAAAACGTCAGATAATGCGTGCGGGAAGCTGCGCACAAGCTTTTTGTTTTGGACAAAGTGATTTAATGGGCCACTGTTAAGGCTTTACATCGGAAATTTTTAAGGCTCTGTCAAACTCGTTTAGTCGGGCGCATACACATTCAATGGCCTTTCATATGTAAATCCGAATTATAATATTTTTAATGGCGTTATAACTTTTGATGAGGATTAGCCTTTTGTAATACTTGTTGAGTTTCCCTTTTACGGAATAAACTTTTCGGCAAGAGAATCTTGGATGTGACTTGCGACTTTTTGATTGTTAAATTATAAAGTTGAAAGATGTTCAGAAAGAAAATCAATATAAATTTGGGTAGCTACCAACATACGTCAAATACGTCGCGTGATGTTATAATATATTTGTTTTTGCTTTGCAAATGACCTAATTACTGTTTTATTATATACACCTACTAACTTATACGCGTTATCAGGAATCTCGTAGGACCAGCGGTAAACTGGTGAATCTATATCATATAGATAACACAAATAAAGTGTAAAATAATAAAAAATTAAACTTTCAAATCGAAAGAAGTTTTGTGGGTTCTTTGTTTGATGTAGCTAGTTAGTAAGTAAGTAGTAATGCTGTCCTTGTATTATCGGTATTTCAATGGAAGATGCACCGAGGAACTAGCGTCATTGATTCCTTCGACACCGGTTCATGTAGCGGGTATAGGTACCGCCGCCACGGGAACCACTTATTGGATAACCGAAACCTCTGCCATAAGATACCCCAAGTGATTCGCTACGTTTGGTGACTTAGCAGGTGTGCCCCGGTTCATGGGGCCAGGTTTGTCCAGATCTTGGAGGCGGAACTTGTCCACCAACAGCGTGGCAGGCCGGATAGGGAGAGACTACTCGAGGGAGATCTTTTGATTTCACCAGCAGGACTCTCTCGGAACGTTTCCTAGCACCGCAGTGGAAAGAATAGATTCATCCGTCACAACCTGGTCACACTGACCCCAGATTCGTACCCACCTCTGATACCTTTTTCTCTTCCCAGATCTTCCTCTCCTTCCTTCCTCTAAAAAGACCTTCCACATAGTATCCCCAAATATGACAAAGGCCTGAGTGGTATTATTTTCCTTGGGGCCCCCTGTGTGGAGCTAATGTAAAACAAAATATGCCAAAAATTGCATATGGTTGATATTTGTCACATTTGGGTCATTTCTATGACTCGTTCGGTTACGAAACGGCTCTGTAACGAGCTTCCTGTCTCTGTGTTTCCTCCCTCTTACAACATGGTTTTAGCTTTCCCCGAAAAAAACCTCCACACAACATCTCCAAAGTTGACGTGTGGATTTAATGTTAAAAAATGTAGATTTTTCAGTCTCCGCTTGTACTAAAAGTTTCTTGAAACCGTAGGTATGTATATAATTTTTTTTTGAATTATTATAAATGCATATTTTTGCTTAACTGCGCTTTTTCAAAGTTTATGCTACCTTAACAGTGCACAGCGCCTATTTTATAAATAATTCATTAATTTTGAACATGATTTCATCACACTGAACAGAATGTAGGTGGCAAAACATTAAAAAATACCTTTACCTAGGGACATGGCGCGGAATGATCTCGGCTAAGCGCATTTACGTGTTTCAAATAACGAGCCGTAATTTTTAGCGCTTATGCAAATTATACATTACCCGAGAGGAGCAATTTGCTTTTCGTTACCATGGCAACGTGTTAAAGGAATATTTTCGCAGCCTCTCCGAATCCCAGCCACGGTGAGCTGTAAGTGATCGTGGCTGGACCCGACTGCCCACAGGACAAGTATTTATTCAGCTTTTTGTAATAATACGGATTAAGTGGGGACTAGACTAGGTACTTAACGCAAATTAACGAGAGTTTCAGAATTTCAACGCTGAGTGATACCAAGTTTTCTTTCTATTTTATTTTTAAACGCTGTGGGTGAAATAACAAGACCGCTTTAAAATTTAATTATAAATTTATATGAAGTAAAGCGAACATACATTATATCTACATTTGTACAAGCGTTAAAATAACCACGCACCGTACCTATGTATAATGTACGTGTAAAATAGTAACCAGTGGCGGGCAGCTCCTGAAAAGCTGTGTCTACCTCTCTCCACTCCTAGATTTCTGAAAAATACGTATTTATTCCTGACATTTACCTATATAGTTTGTTACCGCTTGGCAAAATTTTAAATTTTAGTTAATTTACCTTATGCGCCATATCCTTCATACATTTAGGCATGATTAATAATGATATTCAACACCCAAAAAGCTACATCCTTCTTTTCCAATGAGTAATGCACGCCACTGGTAGTAAGTACCTATCGGCTTACATCGTTATCATTAAATTTCTCATATCACTGAATAGAAATCACACCCAAGAAATGCCTTTCAAATAGATTTGAACGGAAACCATTGTTGCAAATCACATAATACCTTTTGATTCTTCCCATTTAGCAAGCGCCCAGTTTCTTTTACACTTGCCTGAAATCTAATAGACCAAGGAGAAACAAGGGATTGTATTGGAAATTTAAGGTTCGATTTGCAAAACTTTTGGTTCACGAAACACGCCTTCATTTCTTGTGTTCCTTTTTCTTCAAAGTCTCACATTATACACCTCATTGCATACTTAACCTAATTTATTTTAAAATTTAAAAAGAAGGACAAACATTCCCGTGTTACGAATTATCTGACATTATTTAAAAATCTCGTACTACCGCCATAGTAAGCGGAAAATGTTGATTGTGTCGTAATGGGCTTCGTAGCTAGCCGAGGAATCGAACACGGGACGCCTGGGTGTGACCCAAACGCGATACTAATCCAGCCACTGACTGGTCATTTCATCATATTGAATTTTTATTATCAATTTTGGGTCAAAAATTTCCTTCGGGCATTACTGGCTTGTCTGTCTCGTGCAAGTAGATCTTTTTTAAATGTAGTAAATTCTCTGTACCTACGTGACAATACAAATGCTTCGAAAGTACTCTTCTATTTCCTCCCTTGCACTAATTAGCAAAAAAAATTGTATCATGACATACCTATCTACTGTCTAACTAATAAACCAACATGTCATTCCGTCAAGCAGGACTCGAGCATGGATCGCAACAAAACTAGTGACGTGGTGTATTATTTATCTGACACATATCATCTGGTATTGACAAAATTATATATATCTCCCTTCCTCCAACTATCCTTATCTGACAGTGTGTGGCCAATTAATCCACGTGTGACATTTGCAACAATAAATCATGGAACAATCTGTCTATTAAAGAAGCCATTGCAATGATCAACTCTCTCAGTGCAATTTAATTTGGACTCAATTACCAAATCTGGGCAGTGACCACCACGTACTCCTTCAGTGATTACAATTAAGAAATCTCTTATGTTTGGATTGGTCTATAAGAATTCCTCAAGGCCATAAGATATACTTATCAACAAAAATATAAGAAGACAGTAAGTAAATCAATTCTATACAATTTCGATATTTACCAACTCCCATATTTGTGTCAACTTGAAACTATTTTTCAGATTAGTGATTACGGTCCACAAATTAATTCGCAGAATATATGCGGCTATATCCGAATTCTAAAATGTTATTCTGACCCTTGAAATGAACCTCAAGTATATAAATCCCTAGATTATGCCATGAGCAGGCTTCTTCTAGCATTCACCTGATGCTCATCACATATTCCTCTAACGCTCATCTACCCTTTATCTAATATAAATTCCTTTATCTTTTTATGTTTCATTACAAGTTTAAAACATTTCTGCATTTTGTTAGTAATCCTATTTTTAGTGATTTAATCTAAACTACGTCGAATTCCCCGTGCATCGCTTGGGTAGATTCTGTTTGTGCGAAATCCCTTGACAAAATGCGGGGAAAAAAGTCATAACCGCTGTGAACACAGAATCGCCGCTTTGGTCAAGGGATAGCTTTAACATAACTGAAGCAATAATAGCATAGAACGTAATTGCGGCATCTACACAAGTCCAGGCTACAGAAATTCTTACCACTTTTGTATAATACCTCGGAATGTTTGTCGAGACAATAATAAAAACAACACGTAAGCTGGTCTGGAAATTTTCGAAATTGGTTTAGAAAGGAGAGACAAAGGAGGAGGATCTGCATTTTTTTCTAAGCTTTTTGTGTTTAGATGTCACCGTGGACCCTCGTTTGTTTATTTGGCAAAACACCTTAGAAATTTCGCATAACGTGTGTATATGTGTTAGTTAAGTCAGTAAATTATTCAATCTGCTTTTTATTAACTCATAAGTTTGTATTACTACAAACAATATATAACACAATTCTCTATTATGGCCGGTTTTAAGAAGTAATAGTATGTAGAAAGATACCTTATATATTTGTAGCGAGTATAAAAATACATTGTCCTAATCCTAAATGAGTTGATTATATTTTTTTATACGATTTGTATTTGTGCCCAGTTTTGATGGAAATATCGACAGTCATTTTTCCAAAACCCTTTTCCATAATTAACGATTAAAAAAAGTTGAACCAACGACAAACAAAAAACATTGTTAAGGCATTATTTAAAGTTATGTGGGTATTGCAACGCTTCACATCTCATTATGAAAATAAAGTTATTTCGCAAATTGTTTCATAAAATCCAAACAAAATTTGCAAATTTCACAACTACAGAGTGAGTTCACCGTCAGAGAGTTTTTATTTATGATTTTTTTTTGCTTTATAGTTACCTAACGCAACTGTCATATTGATAGTTTTAAGGAATTAAAAATGTTAAAAAAATTTAAAGCAATTGTAAAATTAATGGATATAAACATTTTGACTGGAAATTTATTTTTATCGCAATATCTCCAAATTTGAAAATAATAATCTCAGATTTAAGACAATTTGTTTCTCAGAATTAATTTTGATGTAAGAAATAATGCTGTAAAAATGTAAACATATTTTTTTTTGCATTATTCGACAATTAACATTTGCCTGAAATATTTTCTTAAAATTTTATTTTTTTAAAGCCAGAAGACCGCAGCCAGAACAAGTCATTTGTTCTGCGATATTAATTGGGACATTGAAAAATGTATTTCGTTATAAACAAAAGCCGCGCTCATTTTCATTTATAAAGAAAATCTTTTTATTCCGTCTTTAATTGTTGTCATGCTGATTAAGGTTTTGTGTAATTCTTTATGTTAAACGGGGCTGATACTTTTAGCAGAAAACTTTTCTTTGTCCTCAAACATTTCTTTGTTTTCAAATGAGTCGAGGTACAATCGACTTTTTTAATCAAATTTCTTTGATAAAAATGATTCCGTTTCGAGTAAAGTAAAAAAAAGTAAAGTATTTAAGAAAATGGCAGCAGTTGTTTCTTTTAATTAAATAATCCCAGAGAACCATCGTCAAACGGCAATTTTGTCTTTTGAGCCAAACTTTTATACATTCTGTCGGATTTAGTACCTTCTGCAATAGCTCCCAACCGGCGCGACCAACGCCTTACTGAAGATGTTGCCTTTTTACTTTTCAGAGAATGGCATCATAATATTTTCAACGGAAGAGGTAAAACAAAACATTAAGAAAATTCCATCCCAAGTTTAGTAAAAATGTCAACCCTGAATCACCCAACACAAAAATGTTTTATTAAATGAAACACGGAAATGACACGACATGGACCTGCGTAGGAAGAAACTACTATGTCAGAATTCTTAAATTTGAAATTTATAAAAACTGTCTATACCAACATAGGGTCCAAATTTTTTTACCACAATAGAGAAGTCCAGTCCATTTTTTTTATTTTTTTTTATGAAAAATGACCTTCTAACTTAAATTACTGCATATTTTTTTTTTTTTTTTTAGAGTTAGTTTTAATAGTTAAAATAATTTTCAAAGTTTTAATTTTTGGAGATCCCTCGAAAACACCCATATCTATGGTGAATTTTGTGACGTCATCTACTAAAATAACGATTCATATATTTTAGATTTTTATGTTGGTTTTCTTGAATCTCACATAGATTTGCGCAAGCGCGCGGCCATCTTGTTTATTATAACGCGTTGATTGGCTAATGGCTTATTTATTGCAAATGGCGAAATCAAATTCTTTGCAAAACAATGAATGACGTTGATGAATTTCACTTGCAGTTTTATGTTTTTGATGATAATTTTCGTTTAAATGATTAATTCACTGTGATATTAGTGTAATTCAGCATAAGTACCAATGCTGCCTGTACTTTTTTTCAGTTTTAGTCCTTAAATAATGTTTTGTTGGTGATTCAGTTTCGTTCGGTTTTTAGGTTACTAACATTACATAATCAAAGGTTACTTCTCTATAATTTTTATGACTTTTCCGCGTGAATTTAATAAAACTTCCATAAAATTAATATTATTTGATAATGTAAAAGCCTTATGCATGTGTAAATAAATACAAATTCGAGAAATCAACGCAATAATTGCGTAAAACCGAGTCCAAGATGTCGGATTTTTTCAGTTATTTTTTCGGAATTATTATAATATTTTTTAATCCTTTTTAATTGTATGAACGAGATAAAAAGTGAAGTGGCAGTTTTATTCCAAATTCATAAAGTAAGAGGACTTTATTTTTTAAATTTTGAATTTTCCTAATTTTTTCGACCATTTAATAGAATATGTTTACAGCCGGCTGTTTTTTTTTAATTTTTTCATTTTGAAACTTAAAATACTGCATTTTTCAAACACAATCGTATATGTCAGATACAAAAATCTAAAAGGCGATTCTATTAACTTTCTATAAAGGTATGTGCTTTTACGACATCTTCAAAAATAAGAAACATATAGAACCTTCGCTTGTGTCATACCTAAATTCCCATATAAATGACGTACAGCATAAATAAACCAGTCATTACCGTGATTACTATCGTGACGTCACCACAGAGCATTACACAGCATACCAACCTGACGCTGTGTTTTAACGAGAATATTAAAAATGCACTTTTTAATATTTTTTTAAAAACTGTACGTATAATATAATTAAATAAAAGTTATGTATTCAGAATCAGCGTTTATTGGTCTATATGAACATATTTCTTTCATTTCCGATACCCAGGGCTTTCATTCTGTTTCTGTTCACTTCTGACTCAAGTGTATATATTTTAATTACTGTATTATAATTTTTACATTTTAAGAAGATTCATATGAAATACAAATTTAAAAGAGTTATAAAATATTTTATTAGTCCTGCTCCCTAGGGCATGCTGTGGTAAGGGGGACAAGGGCTTTCAGCGACTTCTATGGATCATCTTCACGGTTTGGTTTTTTCAGTAACTTCTTTATTTTTCCCATAATTCCTTAAGCCAAGATTTGTTGGACTTAATGTAGCTATTTTTGTTTTCATTTATTTGATACTGGAACAGAGTTTGTTATATAACTTTATAGCTCAAAAAATCAGGTTATATTTGTCTCAAATTAGTATTACACTCCTTATTTAGCTTTGTGGGTTTATATATATCTTTCTCTCAAGCTCCTCACTTCTACCATTCATACTTGCTTCGTACATTTTCCTTAATCTGCTTATTACGTTCTTCCGATCTAAATGCCCCAACCATCTAAGCATCTATTTTTTAATCAAATGCATTACGCTTTCTTCAACCTTACCTACATTATTTGCGAATCTCCACATTTTAACAACGTCGTAAGTGGTTTTAACATATCGCCAAATAGCCCAGTCAATCTAGACAAAAAACAGGCCCTAACTGGAACAAATTAGGGGACAGCTGAATTTTTGCAGGTTAGTAGTACATACTCTAAGGAGTATTTTAACAAAAAGTCCCCACTCCTACCCCGCTTGTTCCCCCCCCTGTGCCCTCCCAAGCATTTAAATGTGGGGTTCTACTAAAGTGATTATATCTCATAAACTAAAACATATATCCGAAAAAAAATTTCATCATTGAACTTCTTACAAAATTTCCTAAAAATCATAAAGTAATTTTTTTTATTATCTGCATTGGTTTCGTCAATAATAATGAGATTGTTGTTAAAAAATTATTTTTTTTGCAAAAATTTTTTTTTTAAGTTGAATATTTTTTTTGTCTGAGAGAATATTAAAAAATACCTCAAACAAATCATTTGCCAAATTTAATAAGCTTTAAAACCATGTATAACAGTATTTACTTTTATTCTTAATTTCTATTGAAAAAAGTGGATGAACGCATCTTCAGTGTACACTGCACTATGTTTTGCAGCAGTAGAGTGTATAAAAAACAATCAAACATGCATTGTAACTTTTGACCAACCGCTTTTTCTCAAAGCTATTGAAATGGTAGCGGGGGCTGATGGATCATCTGAAATTTCAAAAATTATTGTACGACTAGGAGGTTTTCATTTGTTAATGTCATATTTGGGATGTATTGGCCGCATCATGGAAGGAAGTGGGATAGAAGATTTATGGAAAACTGTGTACGGAGGTCCCACAGTGATACACATGCTAAAAGAACACGCCTATGCAAGAGCTGTAAGAGCCTATGTTCTTACAGTTGCTGCAATCGTCAAAATAATTTGCAATGACTCCCATAATACACTTTTTCCTCGTGAAATAACAGAAATCTAAAATAACATTTTGAACAAGAAGATGTCACATGAATTAGCTTGTGAAGATGAATCAGTTGCAATAAATCTTAAACATTTCACTGACACTTTAAACACAATCTTAAGACTTATTATGGAAAACTAAGAAGCGAGCACAGGAACTAAACCACCAATACACATGGTTTAAAAATGGTAAAGTTTTCACGCGGAAATCAACGGAATCTAAAATTATAAATATAAAACATGAAAGAGATCTTCTAACACTGTAAAATTTAATTTTATCGTTAACAAAATTAATTAAAATACATAAAATGGCTACTAATCTGGAAGAACTCACATGCCACCTATTTGAAAATGAAACTGTTACTACCAACACAGAAAACATAAAACTATGTCTAAAAAATAATTTGAAAATAATACACCAAAACATAAGAAGCATCAATAAAAACTTCGAAGAATTCCTCATAAACCTAAAACTAATAAACATTAAATTTGATATTATGATCCTAACAGAATGTTGGATTAAAAGTTCTTATACACAAAAAAATATTGAAGGCTACTATTGCATCAACACTTCATATAATACTAAACAAAATGACGGAATTGTAGTCTACATTAAAAACAATCTGAAAACTACTACCAAAGAAATCAAAATCAATGACTCCAATTGTCTACACATACAAGTTAAATCAGTAATTGATATACTGGCTATTTATAGATCCCCATCCGCAAACAATATTACAAACTTCCTTACTTCACTTGAAACTGTGTTACATAAACTAAAACACTGTAGAAATCTGTTTTTAATTGGAGACACAAACATTAATATTTTAGAAAATGGACATCCTCAAAAAGACGATTACCTCAACGCCATAAGCTACTACGGTCTTGTTAGCTACATCAACAAACCTACTAGAGTCACTGAAGAAACTCTTTCTTGTATTGACCATATAATAGGCAAAACGAAAAAACCTATCAACACAATAATATATGAATCCACAGTAACAGACCACTACTCTACAATATTGGAAGTTGGAAATGAAAATAAAAGTAAAGATGATTCCGTAAATATATCTATTATGAAAAATAAAATCGACTGGGATACAATTATTTTCAACATAAAAAACGAAAAATGGGAAAATTTGTACTCAATTACTGATAATGATATGGCATGGAATTATTTTACCAATTTTATTCAAAAACAAATAAAACTACACACCAAACAGAAAGAGGTACCAAGTAAAAAAAATTCAATCACTAAACCTTGGATTACACCTGGATTATTAAAATGCATCAGGAAAAGAGATAATATTCACAAACAAATAAGGAAAGATCCAAATAATTACCTACTTACTACATTTTACAAAAAATACAGAAATATGTGTACAAAACTAATTAAACACGCAAAGAATAAATACTATTCAAGAAAAATTATTGAATGTAATAATGACTCCAGAAAGATTTGGCAAATTCTTAAAGAGATAACACATGCAAGGCAATTCAGAGATCAAATTGAGGAACTTACAATTGATGGTAAGAATGTGAATTTTAACTTGGACCCGAAGACTATTGCCGATCATGCAAATACTTTTTTTACAAACGTTGGATCAAATTTGGCCAGTAAAATAAAAGAAAACATCAACTGCAATACTAAAACTCCACCACCAGATGATAATCTCCGAGAAGAAACTTACGCAAAATTTACTCTAAAAGATGTATCGATGGAGGATATCATCAAAGAAATCGACTCACTGAAAGAGAGGACTTCACCTGGACATGACAAAATACCAAGTAAACTACTAAAATCACTGAAATCTCATATAGCCGTTCCCCTCAAATTCCTAATTAATAAGAGCTTCACTCTAGGTTGCTTCCCAAATGTATTAAAACAAGGTATTATCTCTCCAATTTTTAAAGGTGGGAACAAATCTGAAATTACCAATTACAGACCAATTTGTGTTCTAAGTGCACTCTCCAAAATTGTTGAAGGAATACTGAGAAATCAATTAACTACTTACCTTGACTCTAGTAAAATATTATCAGCAAATCAGTTTGGTTTTCGCCAAAACTTATCAACCTCAGATGCCATCGCTAACGTTACAAACTTCATAACAATAATGTTGACAAAGGAAATAAATGTATAGCAATTTTCCTTGATCTTGCAAAGGCGTTTGATACTGTGAACCACAAAATACTTTTAGATAAACTTAAGAGGGTAGGAATATCAGATACAGTTCTTCAATTACTTCATAGTTATCTAACTGATCGAACGCAATGTGTTAAAATAAGCAGTACCTGTAGTAGTTCCCAAAAAACAGTTTGTGGAGTTCCACAAGGTAGCATCCTAGGACCCTTATTATTCTTAGTATATATAAATGATCTATGTAACTTACAAATTTGTGGACAAATCACAACTTTTGCCGATGATACGGTTTTGCTATTTTACGCCAAATCTTGGGATGAAGTCTTTAAAATGGCAGAAAATGGCTTTCGTATTGTTAAAAATTGGCTAAATGCTCACATATTAACCCTGAATACAGACAAAACCAAATTTCTAACATTTCGAATATCAAATAAGCTCATGCCTTCACAAAAAAGCCTTAAAGTTCACAGCTGTAACCCCTCATTAACTCCATGTACCTGTCCTTCTATAAGTAGAGTTGACAGTATTAAATATCTTGGTATTCAAATAGATGATCTTCTTAAATGGAACGCACATGTTACAAACTTAACGACAAAACTGAGGAAATTCGTCTATTTCTTTAAAAATGTTAGAGATATATTAAATATAAAACAACTGAAACAAGTTTACTGTGCTCTCATACAATCATCACTTGAATATGGTATTATTAGCTGGGGAAGTGCCTCAAATACTTGCCTGGAGCCTTTAGTAAAGATTCAAAAACTAATTTTGAAGGTTATTCTTAAAGTCCCGTTGAGAACGAGCACTGATTTTATTTTTAATACACTAAATGTTCCTAACCTGCAAAAACTGTATTCAAAAAATATTCTGCTTCACCAATTTAAAAATACACATATGTTTGAGGAACGAAAAAACACTAGAGCCCTAAGAGAGTCAAATGTAAAATCTTTTAACATCCCAGTTTGTCAAACCTCTTATGGACAAAGAACTTTTAAATATAATGCAACAAAGCTATTCAATTCTCTACCTACTGAAATAAGAAACACTCGAACCAAAAGTGCATTTAAAAGTAGAATCATTGATCACCTCAAATAAACATATTTATCAGGAGTATTTAATAACATTCTTACCTTTATGCCTACTGTGTGTAAATATGTAACCATGTACCTACTGCAATGTTCATATAACATACTTGAATTGTATATTACTTAGAAAAAAAAAGATTTTATATCAAGCTGTCATGTTCATAATATTAATAAAACAAAATCATAGATTATAACCACTCTGTAAATTGCCATCTCAACACAGGTGTTTCACACCTAGTGAGATGGGCAATACGTCATTATTATAACCTAATGTAATATGAAAATAATTAAATAAATAAATAAAAATAAAAAATCAAAGCGACAGGTCGGACAGCAAAACTCTGGATAAACTTACTCCGCCAGATTGATCTTATTTTAAATTTCATTTTTGCCGAAAGAACAGGAAAGGATTTACATTTGAAAACAACGATAGATATGCTTCCCTACTTTCATGCAGCAAGCCTTATGCAAAATCTGCTCATTTATATGCTCAAGAAATGTTGAATTTGAAATCTAAACTCACAGAAAGAGAGTACGATTTATTCACTAAAAAGGGTTTCTTTACAGCACGAAGAAAGGATATGTTTTGCTCAGGAGTTTGGACTGATATGTGCATTGAGCAATCCTTGATGAGGTCATTAAAAGCAGGAGGAGGACTTACACATGGACGTGGGATTTATGACAACACTCTCAGTAAATGGGTATTAGGAGCTCAATCATTCCTTACAATCAGTGAAGCATTTCATAATTTCTTGGGTTTAAGCTACAAGACAAGTGAGCAGCATGTTGAGCTGTAGGGAGAGCCGCCAGCTACGGGACAACCAAGACTTATCAAAATTTGTAAACTGGTTAAACCAACACAACCCTTTTGCTCAAAAGTCTGGTGAATTAATTTGCATTTCTTCGGGATTAGTATCAGACTCAACTGTAACATATGACGATGCCTACGAGATAGGTTTCAAAGCTATGAAGAAAATGACGGGGCAAAGTTTTTCTGAACTAAAGCTACACAGATCGGATATGGTTGTTACTCAAACCAGTAATAAGACTGTCAGAATTAGAAACAAAGAAGCTGTAATCAACCCTCAGCAGATATTCAATAGAATGTTATGCGTATGTGACAGTCCTGCAAATCCTACTTTGAGTTTGAACTAGCTTCGCATCCACCTTCTTTATTTGATGATTTTTCTTTAAAGAAAGGTAAGAAAGCCTCCATTATGAAAGCATTTGACGATGGTATCGTTGATATCAATTTCACAAAGGATGAAGCTGCATTTATTCTTGATGGTGGATACCTATTACATGCAGTAGTGTGACCTAAAGTCTCTACTTTCCATGATATCACCGAAAGATATGTTAATTATGTATCCAAAAAGTATGGTGCAAATGTAATAATAGTTTTTGATGGTTATCCCGAGAACGCTACAACAAAACAGCAGGAGCAGTCAAGAAGAGCTGCAAAAAGAACATCAAGTAAAATTATATTTTCTGATGATACTGTCTGTACAACACCTCAGGTAGAATTTCTCGCCAATTCTCAAAATAAAAAGAGGTTAATAGAAGCTGTTAAAATTAAGTGTCATGCTGCAAACATACAGACAATAAAAGCAAACGATGATGCTGATACGGAGATAGTGGGTCAGGCGATTAAGTCTATACAGCTTGGTAGCACTGTGGTGGTTGTTGGAACAGACACAGATTTATTAGTATTGCTAGTAGCATTGGTCCCTTCAACGGAAAACAAGCTGTTTTTTTTTAAACCAATAGCCACTTCTACTAACACCAGTACTGTGTATTCTGTTCAGTTTCTTGTACATATGTATGGTAATCAAAGGAAACTCATATTATTTGCTCATGCTGTCACAGGATGTGACACAACCTCTGCTTTGTATGGTATCGGAAAAATGAAGGCTGTAAGTCTAATAACTACACCGATAGATTTGAAAGATGCGGCTAAGAATTTCATTCAGCCCCACATGGAAAAGGACCTGCTCTTCCAAAATGGTGAACGCTTTCTTTTAAGTTTGTACGGATTGGCAAAATACAAGAATCTTGATGAGGCTAGATATTTTAAGTTTAAGCATTTAAATGCCAAGATGTCTCTTAAATCTAAGTTTGATTTGGCAAGACTTCCACTAACAAAGAACGCAGCCCGCCAGCATCTCCTTAGGACGTACCTCCAAATTCAAACATAGCTAGGAAATGAACTATCGTATAATGAGTGGGGATGGCAAAGAAGAGAATATAAGCACCTATTCCAATGACAGGTCCCGCGGCTCTGAACTTCTTATGCTGATTTCTTGTAACTGTAAAACCTCGTGCGGAAAGTGGTGCAGTTGTCGGAGGGCAGGACTAGAGTGTTCTGATATGTGTGGCCAATGCAATGGACTCTCCTGCAGTAACACATCTGAAAATACTGATGAAATATTTGAAGACGACTGTGATGCCCAGTGAATAATAATAATAGTCCCCTAAAACCTACCCTATAATTTTTGTAATATAATTCTTTACATTATTTTATTGCTTTTATTTTACTTTTTAATGTTAAAAGTGTTTTACATCATAAACCAATGAAAAAGTACTCAGTGTTTTAATTTAAAACTATAAATAGTGCTACCTAAACACAAATCGGTCACCTGCACCACTGCGGGCCCGGCTCAACTGCCAAGCCTCATAGCCTGCACTCCGTGCCGCCCTGCGATTGAGTCGAAATTTGACCAGTATTAAGGATAAAGGTAAACAATTTTATATGTCGTTTTAAATCCTATTAAATTTGGCAAATAGTTTGTTTGAAACATTTTTGCGTGTTTCCTCAGACAAAAAAAATATTCACCCTTAAATCAAAATTTTACGAAAAAAAATTTTTTTTTGGCGACAATTTCATTATTATTTGCCAAACCGTAGTAGATAACAAAAAAAAACATTTCGTCTATTTTCTAGACAGCTTTCTTAAAAGTATAAAGGTGTAATTTTTTTTCAGATATGTGTTATAGTTTAGGAGATATAATGGATTTTGTAGAACTCTAAAATTTCAAAGTTTGGGGTGGTGCAGCGGGGGAAGCAAGCGGGGGAGGGGTGGGGACTTTTTGGAAAATACTCTCTGTATGAAGTACTATCCACTTGCAAAAAATCAGCTCTCCCCGAATTTGTTCCAGTTCAATGCGTTCATTGACTGGGCTAAAATTTAACCGTCAATTGAACATTAATAATAATATGTAGGAATGCTTATTTAGTATTTTTCAACCAAGAGCACCGAAAAGTTTGAGAACCTAAGCAAGTTTGCAAGGAACTCAGCCATCAAGCCAGGTCAACATTTTAAAGTTTTAATAACCGGAGTCCTTACCCTAAACGCTTATCGGCAGCATTCCAATTATTTCGCTGTACAAACAGATTGGAAACTTTTAACAACCGTTCTGGCAACTCTTCCAAACCTTTCATACCATCTACATACGGGTAAGCTAAATTTAGCTTTACTTCAATACCATACCGTTTGGTTGAACAACTTCTTACACAAGATACTATCTCATGAAAAAATCTCTTTGCGGTTCAAAAGCAAAGCTAGTTTATACCTACTAGTTTGTGTGGTTGTTGTTTTTTTTACACGAGCTTCAGGAAAGCCCTGATTAAAATAATTTATGTCAGGGCCTATATCATCTTTGGGGATGTTGGATGGAGGCTCTTTTAAAGGAAATGATGGAGAGGAAGTTCTGGCAAGGAAAAAGTGAAGGGTGGGTAGGGATCTGAGGGTCAGTGGGTCCAGGAGTGATAGGTATATCCTAGCACCTAGCACCCATTACGGTAACAACGAAATTACGAAACCGGGCACTTGGTGAAATACTTTGGATGACCAATACCTGCCTCCCAAATTGAAAGCGATTTCATAATGACAATCTTTTAGACCGTTTAGTACATATTTACCTAATAATAAGGATAATTGCTTTGAGTCATCAATTCGTAGATTGTGAATATATCCTTCATCGAAATCCACTTAATCAAAGCAGCATACATCATGTAACACGTAAAAAGAATCCTGCAGTCGGTAGTATTATACTAAGTCCTGCCAATGAAGATCTAACTAAATGAATTTTTTTTAAATGTCCGTACCTTTTTTACCGAGTTGGCCGGGACGGACACGAAGCGGAACCCGCCAGGAACGAACAGGAAAGTGCTAATATGCAAATGTCTAAATAATTACAGACTGACTAATAGTTCCTGATTCCAGCTTCAATTGAGAAAGAAACACTTTTTACTTCTTCTACGATGGACCGGAGTTACTTTGCGAGACATTTACAGAGACTGTAAGTGAATGAAATCCAACATGGCTGTTCCTTTTCATCTCACTTTGAGTAAAATTTAAAAGTTTTCCCCTTATTTCTTCTGGAACTGAAGTTCCTTTTCATTTTTACTAAAAGGATTTATCTAACTAGCTTTATTCTTTATTTTGGTACTTATAATTTTAAATCAAATTATTGCATAGCTACAAATTATAAATACTAGATAGTTGACGTTATTCATCAATACGCTAAAGATACGACTTTTTAACGAACGTTCATTCTTCACAGTCTTTACTTTATTCAGATTTATATTTTTATTTTATGTAGTAAAATATAGAATGGCGATATTAATTTCACCTTTCAACACTTAGTACAGAACTATAATAGTTGGGAAAAATTTACTTTTTTATTTGATACCGCGAAGAGAAAAGACAAATCAATGGGTGACAATCGAATTAAACATATTTTTTGGCGCAAATTAGACAAAATCATTAAAACCAACAACATTAGTGAAGTAACCATTCCACCAAATGATTAGTAGGTATGATTAGTATGATCAGTAGGTATCTCAAAAACAAAAGTACTTTAAGACTAAACACAACCGCCATGCGCATGATTCTAGCGGCTACGTTGATGGTCACAACTATATTCTTGGCAGAGGAATTCAAAATAGACAGGTAGATTTGCAGTTGTTTGAAATCATCATTTTTACGACTCAAAAAAATTATCTTGACGTTAAGATCAGGTTTGTTTGAATTAAGGGATTCTAAAGGTAAAAAGGAAAAAAAACAATAACATCCATTTGGTTATGATAATTATTATAAGAGCATCCCTATCTTCATCTTGTACAACCAGGGGAATTCACTGGCAGAAATTTCGAGGTGGTTTAATGAAGCAATATATTTTATTTAAAAGTCTGAAATTTCAGTAAGCACGCTAGTCGCCGAAAACATTATTGAAGGAAACTGCAACGGAATATTATTTTTATGTATTCATGAATGATTTTTTTTTTTACGCTGGAAGGTCATGAGGACTTCACTCTTCCAATCCGACCTGCCGTGCACACGCCGCCAAGACCCGGAAAAACCTTATACCATAAACCCGGGCATCTTTGCTAAGTCACCAAATGTAGCGCACAACTTAGGGCGACCTGCGGCAGAGGTGTTGGTTATCCAATAAATGGTTCCCGGGGGCGGTGGTACTCATACACGCCTCCCAAACTGAAGATTATCTACAGATAAATGAGTTGACAGATGGCATAATAGAGTTAATTCTACGGTAGATCCATCATCGCCACGATTTATTCAAGATTCTACATGGCAGAACACCATGTATAGTGCCATTGAAAGAAATTTCTGAAACAGTGACGAATTTTCTTTTCATTTCTCTTCTCTATGTTTATATCTTCTGAAATATATTATTTACGTTCATAAGCAACTTCTTGTATCTGCCATCTATACTTTAATATATTATTTACCAAGTGTAATTTCTAAGTACATATAAGTCAATATAATAGACAAAACAATATTGACTGTCCTAAAACGGGTAAGTTTCCTAGTTGGACAGCCAAAGGTCATCGTAATACGTAATATTTTAAGAAATAAATAAATAAAAATGAAATTAATTACTCGATAAATAAGATAAAAACTATATGTAAACCTCTCTTACCAAATATTAAGATAGTGTAAATGGATAAGTAATCTGTGTGAAAGTGTAAAATATATTTATAAAATATTTATCTACGGTAAGAACATAATACTAACCAAATTCAAAACAAAGCGTAATGGCCACGGAGTTAAAATCAGTTGATAATATTCAGAAGTTGCCGCAATTTGTTTCTAACTAAATGACAATTAAAATGATAAGAATATTCGATTATTTGTCCGTTTCTCATTTTCCCTTTATTCTCTTTTGTGATAAAAGTCTCTTCACTTATTCCCATTCCGCTGGAAGCTTTGCGACTCGTAGGAAGCAGATAAGAAACAGAGTTGGAAACGACTCAGCTGAGGAGGTTTGATGAGACAATTATTTTGTATGCAGATTGTAAAACTTAATTTAATAGAGTGAAGCTAAGCAGAGCTTTTAAGTTACTACTTTACTTTGTAAGGAGCGCTCATACTTTGCAATATTACTTACATTTTAACATAATGTATCTACATTTTCAGCATTACATTGAAATGACGTATTCTAAAATTTTAATCCTACAACACCTTCTACATATGGAAGTTAGCGTCTCTCTAATTTCAAATATATATCAATTTTTTAGGTGAATACCGCACATCAGTCCCACCGCCTGGAGCCAGTGAGACTATGGTATCACCAATTGGAGTATGTATTGGGGCTGAAGATAGAGGGATATTGAGAATAGGAAGGTGGGGTAGTACCTGCTTCACAAGGTGGATCTATGTTGAGAAAAATATGTGGAAAAAATCATTCATTCACAAAGTCCCTTTATTTACATTAGATCCACACAGGAAAAAGAGGAAAAAAAGCCCTGATGAAAAAAACACCCCTGAAGGCCTATTTTGGGTGTGCTGTATGAAGGGTCATATTAGGGAAAATAAGGGCAGGAAGTTCTAAGAAGGAAAAATATATGAGGGGTGGGTTAGAATCTTGGGGTCAATGTGTCCAGGAGAGACGTTCGTAAAATCATATCTCCCACTACATTGCAAAGCGATGGGTCGACAGTCCGGCTATGTGTTCAAAAGGTCTCCCTCAACCAGTCTCTCCCGGTCAAGCGCGCCACGCAGGTGGGCAAACGCAAGACCAAGACAAGCCTCACCCCATGAACCCGGACATCCCTGCTAAGTCACCAAACGATAAAAAAGTTTAACTATTTAGGGTGATCTATGGCAGGGGTGTTGGATATCCAATAAGTTAAATGGGTCCCGGGGATGCGATGCCTGCATTATAAATTGTGAGCATGAGGTGTGTAAATTCCCCAAGCTCTCTGGGCTTAATACCCAATATACGATTAGGAAATCCTAAAATGAAATTCTACCTGCGCGAACAAATATATCACAAAGGAACAGAGCAGTCTTACACTCCAAGAAAAATAACAAATTCACCAACCTTGATTATGCAATTCTCTGCAGCTCGGGAGGCCTCCAAATTTCTGATCAATAAGTGTAATCCTTTTGTCTTGAATCGCGCAAGTAATTAGTTGTCCATTACAAGATGTTCAATTTCACAATTAGTCTGTTGTCAACATTTTATACAACAGAAATCAGTTTCTTGTCAATGTTACAAAGAGGAATTTTCCATAATGAAAAAAATAACAATCTCCAAACAAACGCACAATGACAGTTTTTTATTTGCTCTATTTTTGAAAATCAATCCATTTCAGGTTCCTTGTTAATTTCAAAGAGCGAGTAACTACCGTTCCCTGTGATAAAAATATATTTAAATATTTTTTCGAACAAACAATAAAAAACAAATTATAATGCTTAACCATGCTCCCCGCCTTGGAAGTTCGCAGAACTTTCAAAGAAAGAAAAAAAAAAAAAAAAAATCAACGAATATGAAAACAAGTAAAGATCAAATCAATAAATAGAAACATATCTTGGCTAAGTCAGAAACAATTAGATCATAATAGAATATTAACATAAAATAAAATAAAATAAAGACAAAATTATTGCGTTGGGATGGGATATAATTTAACAACAGGACGTTTAAAGAGTCCGTATCTAGTCTTTACCGTCGCAACGCGAATGATTTTATCAGTACCAGGATGAACATCCGTTATTACGCCCAAAGGCCAATTTAACGGAGGCGAATCCTCCTGTCCCATAAGTACGACAGTTCCAACCTTAATAGGATGATCAGTGGTAGCCCACTTCTGCCTGACTTGCAACGTATGCAGATATTCCAAACACCACTTCTTCCAGAAGGATTGAATCATGCCGTCTAATAATTGCTTGCGCTGAGCAAAGTTTATTTTAGCGTCTGTCAAAACAGAAGCAGGTAAGTACTGCAAAGGAGTCGACATTAAAAAATGTGCAGGCATAATAACTTCCGGATAGGGTTCAGAAGACACGACTGTGAGTGGGCGCGAGTTCATTATACACTCTATTTGAACCAGAACGGTCTGTAGTTCTTCATAAGTGAGGAGTTGAGTTCCGATTACACGGTACAAATGAGTCTTCATACTCTTTACATTTGATTCCCATATACCCCCGAAATGGGGCGCGCGTGGTGGAATCATTTTCCACTCAACCCGGCGATTAGCGAGTTCACGCTTTAAAGCGGGCTCGAATTCCGACTCAACCAAAAACTTATAGAGATCATCTAATTGTGCCTTGGCACCAACAAAATTGGTACCATTATCTGAATACAAGCATGACACAGGGCCACGCCGAGAAATAAAACGGCTGAAAGCAGCCAGGAAAGCATTTGAAGTTAGGTCAGAGACCAACTCAATATGAATGGCCTTGGTTACAAGACATACAAAAAGACAGACATATGCCTTTTGTGAATGTTGTCCTCTCCGACGAGCAAGCGTGATACGGAGGGGACCTGCATAGTCTACACCGGTATGAACGAAAGCCTTTGCTTCTACAACACGATAGGAAGGTAAATCTGCCATCTTCGGTATAGGATGCGATGGATTTAAGCGGAAGCAGAAATTGCATTTCCGTACTTTTGCTTTAATAACAGTCCTGGCATCTAATATCCAATAGCGCTGCCGTAAGATGGACATAAGAAGTCCAGGGCCTGTATGACAGTTCATGACATGGAAATGATCGATGATAAGATTCACAACACAGTCATTTTTAGGTAGTAAAACCGGATGTTTAACCTCAAATGGTAAATCCGATTTAGAAAGCCGCCCACCAATACGTAACAAATTATCCTCATCGAGAAAAACTGATAAATTCCTAAGCTTTTTTGAAGGCAATTTGCCTTTCTGGAGTGCAGCAATATCTTCTATAAAATGAATACTCTGCACGGAACGAATCACAGCCTTTTCAGCAGTCATAAGATTATTGACCGTTCCAGAAGAGGGTGATACCTTTTTTGCGAATTGGAGGACAAAAACGACAATCCTTAAAAGTTTATTCCATGTGGATATACGCTGAGCCAGTTCACTCAGGACCGATTGTTCACGCTGAACTATTGCAGTGAGCACATTAGTTTTGTGCTCAGGCATTTCACCGATATTTGAGAAATGAAACGGTCTTAATGGCCATCCCGAGGGTGGGCTGCGAATCCACAATGGTCCATTCCACCATAATTCGTGTGAAATAAGCTGGGAAGGAAGCATGCCACGAGAAAGGCAGTCACTAGGGTTTTCACTACCGGCGACATGATAAAAGTTTTCAGGAGACAAATTCTCCTGACATTGAGCCACGCGATTACTAACAAACACCGACCATCGATGAGGCGACGAATGTATCCACGAAAGCGCAATGGTAGAATCTGAAAACGCATAAGTCCCTGCAATAGTAAGACGCGATCGATAACTATTTTGAACCGTCCGAATTAGTTTGGACATCAAGACCGCGGCACACAGCTCCAAACGAGCGAGTGTTGTTACTTTGGTGGGAGAGACCTTTGATTTTGCACACAACAATCTCACGGTTATATTCCCAGACAGATCAGTTGTGTGTAAATATATCACACAGCCATAACCATTCAGGCTCGCATCGCAGAAAGCAACGATGAGCACTGTACTGTCTTTTAGGACACCTACATGACGCGGGATTTTTATCGTAGAAATTAAAGGAAATTCCTGTGTGAGTGCCGAGAACCTTTGAATAACGCTCTCAGGGGGAGTATCATCCCAACCAATGTTGCACAGCCATAGCTCCTTAATAAGCAATTTAGCGTACAGAATGGAGGGGGCAACCAGGCCGAGGACATCAAATAAGCGAGCGACTATAGACAGTATATTCCGCTTTGTACACTTCTCCTGGACATAATAAGTCGTAAAGAAGAAGCTGTCATCAACTGGTTCCCACGAGAGGCCTAACACCTTAGAGGTATTGTTAGAACCAACAGTAAAGTCCACCGTACTGCGGTGAGAATCTGGAAGGTTTTCAAGTACAACTTGAGAATTACTAGTCCATTTGACCAAATCAAAGGCACCGGACTTGAATAACGAGATTAATTCTCGAGAAAGACGTACGGCGCTGGATTCATCTTCAATAGAATAGACCAGGTCGTCCATATACAACTTGGACTCTGCCACATTGGCAGCATCCGGTAAATGTGGTCTCATATCTTGGGCTAACTGACGAACAGTCCGCATTGATAAGTATGGACTTGCCGTTAGTCCGAAAGGGACCCGATTAAATTGAAAAGTCCGTATGAGATCGTTGTTGGAGAATCGAAATAAGATTCTCAAATATCTACGATGCTTGCTTGGAACTTCAATCTGTAAATACATTTGCTTTATGTCCGCAGTCATAGCGATGGGAAAAAGACGAAAGTTAAGTAAAAGCAAAAACAAATCAGCTTGTAGATTGGGACCAGTATGCAAGATGTCATTTAGTGACAGCCCTGTATGTGTCTTAGCACTAGCGTCAAGCACAATCCGAGGCATGGGTTTATCAGAACGAATGACGGCGTGATGCGGGATATAATATCCATCATCTATAATATCAGACTCTGGGACTTCTGACAGGTAATTGTTTTCAATATATTCACTGATAACTTTATTATAATTCTCCTGTAAAGAAGGCGATTGTTTAAATTTCCGCTCCAAGGCCATAAATCGACGCTGAGCGGTAGTTCGAGAATTCCCCAATTGGTTCGGGTCTTTACAGAAAGGTAAAGCAACAGAATACCTCCCGTCGTCAGCGCGAGAAATAGATGAAGTAAACAGATTCTCACATTCCGTCTCCTCTGGACTCAGAAATTGTATGTTAGGTATTTCTTCTAACAGCCAAAATTTTTGCACTAAATCATTTAGCGCGAGTGCGGAAAATGACATATTTGTATTGGTCACTTTATGAGGGTAGTCACCCATTAGAACGAAACCAAACGCGGTCGATAATGCGGGGGGTGCACTAGTCCCTGATTCAACCCTGTCCCCTAAATAGATATGTGGAAATAATTGTGCCCCTAAGACGACATCTATATTCCCAGGAATATTCCAGGTTAAATCAGCGAGGGGTATGCCCTCTAAGTACCTCATATCACCATTTGCTATATAGTGATTAGGTAACTTATCGGTAATGCACTCGACAACGAGCGCATATATGTTATATTTATTATTTGGGTATACGCGAGACTCAATGTCCAAATAAACGTAACCAAAAATTGGTCGAGATGCTGAACCAATTCCTTTAACAAAAGAATTACTCAAAGGAATTATTGGCAAATTCAGCGACTTGCAACAATCTACCGTAATCAAATTATTCTGCGATCCATTATCAATTAAACATCTAACAATCATTTTGTTACCATTTTTAAGTTTCGCATATATTTGAGCGGTTGAAAGTAAAATTGTCGAATTAGGTGTTACTTTGGCTGACAGCGAACACGAAGGGCTAACGCGCAAGGGTTCCTCTAGTTGCATATTGCAATTATCCGTTCCACTGACGCTGGATGGTACCAAAGGGGGGGAATACTGCTCCTCATTGGTAAGTACTTCCGACGTATGTACATGAGTATTTGTTTTCAAATTATTCCCACTACCAAAATGTAGTAAGGTATTGTGTGGTTTTTTGCACAAATCGCACATAAGCGACGATTTACAAGAGCTTACAGCATGTGATGCGCTAAAACAATTTATACACAAATGTTTTGATTTTATAAAATCAAAACGGGCTCGTGGAGAACTTAGCCCTTTGAACCGAGAGCAAGCAGTAATTGCATGATCAGTTTTTTTACAAAACATACAAGATTTCGGGGGCGGAGTTGGTACTCGAGGTACATTCTCATTACTCGCGACGAAAGATTTATAATTGTTCGAACGGGATGAAGTCGCCGTAGGCGGCTTATTCATGGCACTTGATGACCCCTTTGAACGCTCTAATATTTTCACTTGATCTTGTACGAAAGAAATTAATTCCGTGTATGAAGGCACTTCTTTACCCCGCACAGTCAACTCAAAAATCTGAGCAGTCTGTTGATCTATTTTTCTTAACGCACAGTTCAAAATTATAAAATCGGCTAAGTCATCAATGTCTAACTGCCTCAATGCCGAAACGGATGCGGAAAAACTTTGAATAAAAACATCAAGACTGCTAGGTGTATTTATACAACCCTTGGCATCTAGAATGTTATTTAAATAATACGTACCTAACGCACGTTTATCCTGATACTTTTTTACTAAACCATCCCAAATAATATTATAGGTGTCGCTTGCAGGCACAATGCCGGCCGTGACCTTAAGCGCCCCGTGCGTCAATTTCCCAACCAAATATTGAACACGTTGAGCGTCCGTTAGCTGTTTATTATTGTGTATATTAGCTTTAAAAGACTCATAAAATTTTGCCCAATTTTCCATCTTCCCGTCGAAGCTTGGCAAATCTATGGCGGGAAGCTTGATGATGCAAGGTTCGCGAGAATTATTTTGAGTCGAGAGTGTACGTGCCGTGGCCAGTATCTGGTTACGGGTTCGTTTCACTTTCAAGAAAAGATCTTCAAAGGCGTTCAAAGCCTGAAATTCCGGTTGAAAACTTGGATTTAAGGACAATTGACGATCATTTATATCGTCAATAATGCTTTCAAACTGTGTTTGCATATGATCAATTATTTCGGACTGCACCATAAATGTCTCATTCCTTCTGGAATCGAAATCCGAGATATTCTTTGTTAAGTTGAATAGATCGTTAATGCGTGAAAAAAGTCTTTCCCTTTTAGCTGTTAACGTAACAAGCATTCGATCCGGTTGATCATCTGAAGTCTCTTCTGTAATTCTCGGCATTTTAAAAAAAATACAATAACTTTATCATAAAAATTAAAGTTTACAATAATTATAATTACTGTAGGTACCTCAGAAATTTACAGAAGAAAACGTAAAATGCTATCAATAGCTTTCAATGAAATTTGTCAATTTATTACACAAATTCTTGCTAGACTCGCTAAAATACGTAATTCTTTTTTTTTAAAAACCTGCAATAATACAGGTAGGTACTCCGATATTTACCAAAAAAGTATGTAAAATCGAAATAACCAACAAATTCCATAAGAGGAAGGTATTTCAAGAAAATCACCAATTATTACGTGACTCTGAAAACCTTCATAAATAGAACCAGCAATATAATATAGGTATTCCGGATTTACCAAAAAATTACGTAAACCGAATGTCCATTTATATTATATTAACTTGCTAGAACGTATCGGGCTACGAAGGACCATAATTATGCATTATAAATTGTGAGCATGAGGTGTGTAAATTCCCCAAGCTCTCTGGGCTTAATACCCAATATACGATTAGGAAATCCTAAAATGAAATTCTACCTGCGCGAACAAATATATCACAAAGGAACAGAGCAGTCTTACACTCCAAGAAAAATAACAAATTCACCAACCTTGATTATGCAATTCTCTGCAGCTCGGGAGGCCTCCAAATTTCTGATCAATAAGTGTAATCCTTTTGTCTTGAATCGCGCAAGTAATTAGTTGTCCATTACAAGATGTTCAATTTCACAATTAGTCTGTTGTCAACATTTTATACAACAGAAATCAGTTTCTTGTCAATGTTACAAAGAGGAATTTTCCATAATGAAAAAAATAACAATCTCCAAACAAACGCACAATGACAGTTTTTTATTTGCTCTATTTTTGAAAATCAATCCATTTCAGGTTCCTTGTTAATTTCAAAGAGCGAGTAACTACCGTTCCCTGTGATAAAAATATATTTAAATATTTTTTCGAACAAACAATAAAAAACAAATTATAATGCTTAACCAATGCCCATACCGGCTTTCCAAATTTTCCAAAAGAATCACCACTAAATATTCACCGTTCATTTTTTATTACAAATTTAAAATTTTACACATCCAATAATCAACTATTTATCCAACATTAATGGTTGTTGTGTTAAATTTAAAACACGTACCTACATTAATTACTAAGGTCCTTAGTCTCTGGTTTACAAATTATTTAGTTATTAGTACAACTCATTCACCAACCTGAGACATATATAAGTGGAGAGAGGAAGGAGATGCGAAAGAGGAAGAATAGGAAGAACCAAGAACTTAATTATTTAAAACTGGTAACGCCATTATACTCAAAGTTTAGTTGCAATCTGTAACTAAGTGATAACGCCAGTGGTTTCACAGTACTTAGGCATTTTGTTTTAGAAAATTTTATGTCCTATAAAGTTGAAATTATTTATTTTTTTAATTATTCTATAATGAGCCAATTGTATTGTATATTAACTTTATAAATTCTATGAAAAAACTGTCCCTTTTGAATATACAACCGTATTAATTGAATATGGTGGGAGGAATCTCCATGGGAAAATGGTTGATTGCATTTTTTTTATTAATGAAATCGTTAAAAAAGGTATATGAATCATTTTAAATACGCAGATATAAAAGCCTCTGAGGGCATTACACTGACTAGACACCGAAATTACCTTCAAATACATGTTTTACACAATATACCTGCCTTAAATAATCCTCTCTCTTAAAAAGACTAATCTGCTATTTTAGAGGCAATTGGTCGGTCAGTCCCTAAGCGGATTACGGCCATACATCGACTAGATTAGTTTTCGTTTAATACTTTAAAGCTGCAACTAATTCCTTCACGGAAAATTAACGGTCGCCCATCCGAGATACAATCGCCATTCGAAGTGTCGATCAGTGGCATTCCTCGGGACTCTTGACGTGCCCGAGCCTGAACTAATCGGCATTTCACATCACTACTTGACGCGTTTGGCTGCAAATGTTACTAGTTACATACTGGCTAAGATGCATGCTAATTTACCACGCGTGGACAGTTGAGTCAATCAATGAAGCTATCTTAGCGAAGTTGCGAATGGGATTTACGGTTATCTGATTATAAGTAAATACGTGTAATTGCTGTCAAAGTATTTTTTGTAAATAATTAGTTTTGAAAATATACATTTTTTAACTGTACGACGTGTTAATTATTGATTTATAGTACAAGATTTCTCATTTTAATATTCTTACGACTTGAAAAGACAGGTAAATATATGAAAAGGTTTAAAGATTATTTCTTCTTCTTGGTGTGCCCTATCAGGTCTCCCCGACGTTGGCGATCACTCTCGAAAATGTCCACACTTCTAATGCCGGTCCACTCTCGTACATTTGTCTCCTACCAAGCTCTCGGCGACCCTCTATCTTGCCTTTGAATATTAATTGGAGCAAGATATACTTCATATAAGTACCTAAAGAGCGATTATATAATATATTTACACTTTTAGAAAGTTCGTTCAGTAGTACCTACGCTCTTTTCATGCTCTGCTTTGCTAGAATATCTGTTTTGCCATGTGGTATCTTGAACTTTTGGTGACTTAGCAGCGGTTCCGGGTTCACGGTGTGAGTTTTCTCTCGATCTTGGCGGTGGATGCTTTTACCCACGTACTGCGTGGCGGGCCGGATTGGGAGAGACTGGTAGAAACCTTTTGATCTCTCCACCCAGACTCTCTTGATACTATCAGACTATCGACAATGAGACGATAGTGGGAGGGATGGATTCGTACTCGATGGATTCGTCACTCCCGAACACGTTAACCCCTTTTCCTTCGCAGAACTTCTTCTCCTTCCTTTCCCTAAAACGACCCATAACACAGCATCCCCAAAGATGACAGGCCATGAGGGATTTTTCTCCTTAAGGCCTCCTGTGTGGAGATAATGTAATAAAAAAACATTATGTGCTCTTGTCTTGCTATGCTTTGCTAAAAGATTTGTTCTGCCATGTGGTATCTTGAATAAGACGTGGTGACGACTACGTTGATGTTTTCAGAATGTAGGAAAGAGCCGTAGAATTACAAGATGAATAGGCTACTAACCCGGGTTCTCACAGTTTTATCTCCCGGCTTGCAGAACTCACTTCTTCTTCTTTCGTATGGTGGGGGTCAGAGAGGGATATCTAGGTCTGCGAGCCTGTCTAAGGCCTCAGGCGTTGCCCTGTGGATCTCATAAACCCGCCGGGGAATGAATGGAGCGGGCAGAACTCACTTGCCAATGGTTATGCCAGTCGAGAGAGCTGTCTTGTTGTTAAATAGAATTACTTAGAATATTGATATGTTTAACATCAATGAAGCACCATTCAGACGACAAGCTTTATTGCTGTTAGTATGATTGTGCGTCATTGATGTATAAATTGCTTAAATCTGTTTGAATCTTAATTTTTTATCTATTTTAAACGCTTTGTAATTTTAATTTTGTAATGTTATAAAAATGAATAAATTGAATTGAATTGAATTAATAGAATTAGGAATATTTATAAATTTAAATTAATTAGTGTAGCAAGATTTGAACAACGTCTGGTTTCTTAGTTAAATCTATCGATTGCCTCATGAGAGTCAATACGATGTATGAACCTCGGATAAGTTTCTTATAAGGATAAGAGGATTTTTTCTGGATTTGTGCCAGTATATTTATCCACTCGAAAGGTGGCTACCCAAATATAGGTAAGATATTTAATAAAAAGATATAATGATCAGATATAATTTTTGTTTTTATAAAGCTCAAAAAAATTGGGATAAACGGTGAAATTTTGGAAGATGTATTGGCTTTAAGCCGCACAAAGCAGTTCACGTGTTTCGGTATTGATATTTGGAGTTTTGATACTTATTAAATTACATAACTGAACACGAAGAAAACCCCATCGCTCGAGTGGTTATAAAATATTTAGAGTCCACACAACACTAGCATTATCCAACTTACTTCTTATGATACAATTGAACATTTATGTGTTATCAGCCAAAATCCGGAAATTGTACTCGCAAATGTTAAAAAAATGTATCTAATAAAGTAGATTATAACAGATACTATCGTTCAATACTGTATACCGCTTTTCTTAGGTTCAAGCTATAAGCCTTCAAGATTTTTGTTTATTTCTATTTCTGTTGGAAACAAAAGTAGCAAAATAGAAAGACCACACACGATACAGAATATAAACTAATAATCATAAACTCCAAAAGAACACTTTTCTTGTTGTTCCTCACGCATGGAATATTTTAATTCCTCGCGCCATTTGCGTAATTTAATTAAAGCTCGTCTCAAGCAAAACTTTTGCGAGATGCCATCTTTGTAGCAGTCGTAAAACTGACTTGAATGTGTGTAATATATATCACAGAGTTAATGAAGAGACGAATTTACTCCACGGAGAATAAATCGACAGATTTATGCTCCGTAGTTAGAGAAATTAGTAAGAGTGCCTTTTAATTTGATTTATTTTTAATAAATAAAATATGTCGATTGTCCCCTACTAGGAATAGTGGGATAGTCAAAATCTCATTAGGACAGTTGAGTTTTCCAATCATACCTATCCGGGTAGGTATTTACATTAAACAAGACAGCCTTCGTAGTCGGAGGATAAAGTTCTCGACTAGCAATCCGGAGGTCACAAGCAAAGAAATTTTATTTAATTAATTTGTGTTATTTCATATTTTATTTAGTGATCAGATTTGAAAAGTCAGGTACTTCTCCACCTTCTTCTTCCAATCTCCTTCCCCTCCCCACTACCTTCAGCCTCACAACTTACCCCAATTGGGGATGCCATAGTCCCACTTGCTCCATATGGGATCAGTTGGGACTCTTGTGTGATATTCACTCAAAAAAGATCGAATACTATACACATCAATTCAAATCGAAATTTGCACAAAACTCTTTGCTCGGACATATCTGCAAACCTTACGATGCCCTAAGAGATATTGATGTATTCCATTGTACCCTTGAAAAATCAAATTAACCTAACAATGTGCAAATAACTCATAATCAAACTATAATTTCTTTATAGTTTATTTTTTCTTTTCATTCATTTTTTTTATTATATTCTGTAATTTTATAACTTTTAATATCTATTTGCTTCTTCCTAATCTTTACCCATAGCTAAATATATTGTAAATGGAACTTAACTGGTTTATATTATGTGCGCTATTAAATGTAAATAAAATTGTATATATATATAACTGTATGTTTTCCAGATAAGCTAAAATAAAAAAAATCGCCTTCTGTGAAACAATCCACGACAAAACCGAAAAAAATAACAACACTTTGCATATCAGTCTCATTAATCACCATCAATTTAATTTCGTAAAAACGTTCATGCATATTTTTCCGGCCATCGCCATCGGAGCGCGGTGCACCCCTGCATTATTACCTCGGCTGGACAATTAATACGCGTCAAATTTGCCACTTCCCATCTAGGTACTGTGGGACAGGGGTGCATCAAAAGAAATTCACAGGGTTCAGATGGTTCAAGAGTGACGTACGTAAACAATTATCGTGTAGGGTGACCATGGCCGGAAATGAATAAAAACTTTATTTATATTGCCTATTTTAATTCATTTTTGTAATAGATCGGAGACATTTTCCCGTGACTACTTAGGCCATAGGTCCACTGTGCTATCTCCTAATTCACTTCATTTCTTTAATAGTAACCGGGTCCCTTTTGTGGGTTGTAATAAGGTTGTCTTCTGGTCTGATAAGTAAAAGGCCATGTTTTCTGGTTCCACAATATGTCTTCCCAGGTATCTTAACATAGTTCCTACCAAAGCAGGACATTGGAGCTGGAGTTCCTTCGTCCTGTTCACATTTTCTGTACATATATCTTGGTGTTAAATATATATGTTACTTATATTTATGTTACTTATACCGTGGGCGGGCATTCTATTTACTCCCTAATAAATTGGTAAAACTGTACACATTATGCCTATCATCGGTTCTACCAACATATTACAAGCTTTTCCCTAAAATTGAATAGTATTTTTTTGGTTTTTATTTTTCCCAATTTTTACAATTTATATTTACATACAATGAAATGATATGAGAAATGAGAACCCACTAAGGCGCAGCCTGTGCGCGGGTAGTGGAGTTATATAAATTATGATTGTACCTAGAAAGAAACAAACAGTGGACAATAAAGCAAAAACAGTTTTTTTTTTTTTAATTATTTATTAACCAAGATATTGCAATACATATATACAAAATACTTTTTTTTTTGTAAAACCACCTCACTAGGCCGAGCCTGTTCCGAGGTGGCAGGAATTTAAACTAATTTTGATATCTTAATCTTGGAAGAAAAATAAGATAAAAAATAGAAATATTTTAATTTAGATAGATAAATACAATAAAAGAAAAATAAAAAGAAAATAGTAAAATAGAAAAATAGAAAAAATATGAAAAAAAGCAAATTAGAGATATAAAAATAATTGAGAGGAAAAGAGAAAAAATACAGGCGTTGAGTGTGTTATTGTATTGTTCAAGTTATCTGACCGCAGTATGCAATGCCTTTGTCGATTAATCACGTATGAATTTTGTGTTTTGCATTTTTTGTCATGTGGATATCTTTAACATCTTTTTTTAATTAAATTAAAAAATTTTGGAGCCAGATTATGATAATGTCTTTGTCCATATGTAGTATTATTAGTTATAATTAATAATAGATCACTTTGTTTAAATCACTATATTATAAAAAATATCAACATGTTTCGATAACATCGAAACGTTATCTTCATCATTTTTAAGGAAATATAAAATTGCATTTAGATAATAAAAAAACTTATAAGAACAAATAATTAGTCTTATTCACAAAATAAATAATTATAATTATTGTAAGTATTAATAAGAAAATAAATTTTAAAGATAACTATTTTTAAAAATTGTTTGGTTATTTAAAATATTTAATTTACTATAAATGCTTTTTCTAATTTCTAAAATTTCTAAATTATCTATTTGTATGCCCGTAGTGTTAGTATGTAAAATTTTAAGACCTTTATTAATATTAAAAAAATGACTTGTTTCCAAAATATGGTTGGCAAATTCAGAATAATTATTCTTATTTAAACATCTTATATGTTCCTTAACTCTAATGATAAAATTTCTAGAAGTTTTTCCAATATAAAAAAAAGTTACAATCATTACAAATTAATTTATAAACCCCAGATTTGTTTAAAAAAATCACATTTATCCTTATTATTGAATTTTAATTTTTTTAATTTGTTATTTGTATAAAAAAAAAAAAAAAATAATATAAACTTAATGATGCCACAAAGTAATTTTGCGAAGTTTGAAGAAGTAAAAACAGTTATTATTAATTTTGCTTAAATAATTTGTACAAAAAGTGTATACAATAGTGTATAGTGTAAGTGTGTAGTATAATAAGTAAATAGTATGTGATAAACATAAATTAAATAAAAAATAATGTTTCAACATACGCATTGTTATGCCATATTTTAAACTCTTTTTAGTATTGAGGTAGTTTAGTCGTCACTTGATTTTTTTTAGTAAATTATTGAAATTGCGAGGTCCTATAAAAGTGCTGTGTGTAATAAAGTGACTTTTTTTAAATATATGAGAGTGAAATTAGTTTCCCTTATATTAATTTTCATTTTTGTAATATGGAATGATGGACTTGTGTTGCAAACATTAAAAATTACAATAAATTTTTAAAGCAACTTGGTATCAAATATGCTTAATATTTTAGAAACGTTTCTCAAATCAAAGCCGTTTTATGTTTTAAAAAATCCGATTTTCAAAACGACGCGACGTGTCTGCATGAATTTAGTTTGTTCCAATCAAACTATGTCTACCTTCAACGAAATAAAATTTACTACTCGAAATGGTTTTATTGGTGAAAATGAAATGAACAGCAGAGCTTAATGATGGTACCATAAAACCCTGAACTGGGGTCACCTGAATTTGACGCAACAATTTGTGAACGAATGTCAGGTGGACCTCAATTTCATCTCGTCAAAGATCACGGGTCCGGACCCTAATCAAAGCGAAATGCTAGTCCATTTACAGCTCGCCTTTGGGATGATCTCTCCGGCCAAATTCATTCCTTCTTGTTATATGTATGAGGAGATATTGGCTATATGATATAGAGCTGGTATTTCAATGAAAGCTTTTTTTAATACAAATCAATCTAATTTTTGGAAAGTTATTTTAGAAAGTAATTAAAATAAGTTTCTCTTTTTAAAATTTGTCACATGCTTCAAGAAATTCTAACAACTCGTAATTTGTCACATGTAAAAATGTACCCACTCATCAAATTAGCTTTTATTCTTTGGTGCTTTAGCTTTTATTCGTACCAAGGATGGGTTTTTTCACAGAGTTTTAACATTTCATCATATTTCATAAATGAAAATTAAAATATTGTGTGAAAGGTCTATTCAAGCTTTGCTATTGTTTCGCAGTACTTGGGTTTTAACAGAAATTGAATACGGCTTTCACAGAACTCGAATTTTAACTTTGGAATTGAATAAATTATTGTACAAATTCTGTGAAACAACTCGTCCCGAGTGCTGTTTTTAATTACTAGTATACACTACTATATACATACAGGGTTTCCAACTTATTGGAGAAATTTACGGGTAAAAAATTTAAAAAATTTGTACGGAAAATAAATATTCTTCTACTCAATTTTTTCACGGAATTTTCGAAAAAGTTCTTCATCTTGGTTACTTCCATAATTAAATTTAGAAATAGTGTAATAAAATGCACTACTTCTCCCGAAGTAGTGCATTTTATCCCCAGAAACCTTGAATAAAGAAATTAAAATCTTCATTTAATTTAAATAATGGAAGAGAGTTCATGAATTTTATTCACACCAAGTCCACCAATTTTAGTATAAAATGCATTGTTATTACATACGAATGTAGTTGTCTACACCACATATATTTGCAGATAGTTAGTAAACGACAAGACCCAAAATATAATTTAATAAATATGTAATTCGAATGGAGACAACCAGTGAAAATCTTGGTCAAATTCATCCAACATCCGTGGAGCTCATCTCTGGGGGCCAAGCCGGGGTTGATCCGTCAAAAATTACACGGCTCTCATTTGACGGCCGCGGAATTGACAAGTACTAATTTAACGGTTACAAATTTGACGGTTATTGCTTGTAAAACATATTGGGAGTCATTAATACTACGTGCGGCTGTTGTTCGCGAGTAAAAAATAAGACAAGCAATGAAGAGTTATTGTTTTCTTTGCCTGTGATGGAGGAATATAGTCGAGGAATAGTTTTGTGCAGTCAATGAATCATTGAAACTTAGTTTTATAGTCTATTTGAGTTTAGATTGGGATCATTAAATAAATTAATTGATTTTGCTTTAACACTGTATTTGTGATTAGTAGGTACTAATGTGATTTCGTTGGTGATATCATTTGGTGTCGGTGTAGGTGACGTGTTCACTTAGGAAAGAGATGTATACCTAATGTACAAATAGACTTCGCTCTAAACCGAATAAGTAACTGTTTTTTTTTTTTTTAATTCAAGGAAAGCTATTAGATAAAAATAATGTTCACTTTATATCGCAGAGTTTTTCGTCGGCAGGGGAAATTCTGGTTCAATTTGGAGATTCCATTTACCTCACTGCAGACCCAACTGCCCAAGTGGAAGTTGAATTTCTATTTGTGGTATATTGTGAGACTAGATGAAATATGGAAAGCCCTGATTATTCACATCCGATTACAAAACATAGCCGTGTCTTGAAATTTGATTCTGAATAGTGTGCTTTGACCAAAGCAATACTGATAGTACCCTCCTCTCTTGGGTGATAGTTAAACGTAAGTACCATATAAACCACTAAAAAATATTGGTAAACTTTGGAAATATTTGGACACGCTTAGTACGAATATTTTTTAAAATAACCTTGTTGATGTACATTAACAAAAAAAAATGCATTCGGGGCGATGAAAAATACTGCATACAAAATTTAATTTACGTAAAATGATAATTCGCTTTCGTCAAATGAGATGACAGCTGATGTTCGCCATTTGCAATAATTTCTGTCATTTCATTAGTTGGTATTCCTGGTACTATAACTTGACGAAGGAGTAGAAGAGAAGTTATTACCATGTGCGAACTTAGGTAAGCACTAGTTTGGCGGAATTCCGGAAATAAAATAAAGATTGTTAGGCAATTTTTTTTAAGTAAAAAAATTTGACTAAAAACCTTTATTATATTTCCAGAACACCTCCGAAATTAGTGCCTACTTAATATGTATCTATGGATTGAATTTCGTAACAACGTTTCTACGCACCTTTCGCTTTGTAAAGTATCAGGAATACCATCATAACAAAATGACAGAAATTATTACAAATGGCCGGCATCAGCCGTCATCTTATAAAATGAAAGCAAATTTATTATTTTACGTATTTGAAATTTTAAATGCAGTATTTCCACCGCCCGAATGCAAATAGTTCAATATTTGTCTTTTATTGTGATTAAGGAGAATCCAAAGGTTTCGAAAGATTACCAAACTATTTGATCCACATCAAGTTTTGTACCCATGAACTCTTGATCAAAGCAAAGTAGCTTACCGCTCAGCGAATGAAGTCATTATATCAAGTTAACCGACCAAAGTTTTACCACCGGATATCAAACTTAATTCCATACATTTATTTGAAGGTAACAGTAACTCGGTCGATATGCACTTATTCGAACCTAACGTAAGTAATTTCGCAATCTCATAAGTTTCACGGAAATTGAAAGTAATTACGCGATGAGCTTTTTCCTCCTCGCGTTAATTTGATCCGTGATTACGATAACGGGTCAGCTATTTAACTACCACTGTAGGTTTTAAACGCATTAGGTAGGTACTTAAATCTTGTTTTTCTCCAATCACGAACTAAGAAGTGTAAAAATACAGTGTTATCCCTGTAGCTGGTGAAGTGAACACAGGTTTGAACGTATCCCAAATCACGTGAAAAATAAAAGTCTAACATGAGCGTAAAACTTCATTATTTCTATTAAAAAAAATACTAATGATTAATAAATTTTACTCGCCAATAAACAATATTGAAGGTGTACGTAATGTCCAGTTGCTTCACTCTTGTTTAACCAAATACAATATCTAGGACTTTGTTCAGTTATTTTAAAATACTAATTTTAAAAACTATTAATAATAATATTTGTATTGTTTTTTTTCTCGAAAAAAAATTTTTATACTGATATCAAAATGTGCCATTTTCGATTTGCCGCCGAAACACCATATTCGTTTTTATATGTGAATTCGGCGGCGTTGACGTCACACCAGGTAATATTGGTGAAAGCCGTCTAACCGCCCAGTGGCGTTTATTATGCCATAATGACGTTGTAGGCAGTTGGTTGGAAGGTGCGGTTTTTCAAATCAATAATTATGAATGTTTAGTGCAATTAAAATTACACATGTGCAGCGCAATGATCAGAATCAGAAAAATAAACTCTAAGGCTTCCACTTTTTTAACAGTAGGTATCATAGAGAAGAGATTAGAATTTTAACCAATATTTCTAATATTGAGGGTCTTTTCGTCTGTGGAACACACGACGCTCTAAATAATGATAGCTACATTCCATAAAAAAACGATTTCAAATAAATAAAAAATTTGATGACAAACAAAACGAAATCTCAAGATTTTAACATACTAACGTAACAAGTTTTCTAAATGTTTGATATGGGTCTGCGTCTGTCCACAAACCGTGATCAGTGATCACTATTCACAGGGAAGTTACTGTACTAATTATAACTACTCATCAGCTACTACTGGAAACAGTGTTATTTTTTTAGTTTTTTGCGATAAAAAGTCAGCGCTTTGAAGAAATAAGTAGCGAAATAGCGGTTTTTAAAAGCTCAACATTCGTCGATTCTCCAAAATGATCATTATAACAGCACGGAATTTCCGTTTGAAGCGGTGCCAGAATGGATCGGAGATTTGTAATCAGCTCTGCGGAAGGTACCGAATACCTTGAATAACTTCACAATTTGAAGGTATCGAATTGATCATTTATCAGCATTGAAGATGATATCAAAGAATCGGTACACAAAACGACCGAGATGACTGAGTATTTTTGCTCCGAGTAAAAAGCGACCTATTCAGTAGAAATACTTTTATTAAATACTTCACTGACTAGTAATTGTGCATTTGGATGTACTAAACGAGTAGCGTGAACAGAGTTTTTAATCGGGGAAAGCAGTAGGAAGAACAGCAAATACTTACCAAGAAAGTATAAGCTGCTGGCTATGTTTAATTGGTTTTACGGTAACACCAAATTATATCCGAAAAACCGCCTCATTTACATATTTTATTTTATTAACGTTTTTATTCCAGCGGGTAGTGCAATCCAAGTCTGCCATATTACATAAACTATAGTACAATAATATTTCACAGAGTAAATAAAAATCTAAAAGAAATAAAATATGATAACATATTAGGTAGGTACCTAATGAAAACAATAAATGAAAATAAAATTCGAACATAAATAACAAAATATTTATTGTTATCAAGTTTAATTTGTAGAACTCCATTTTAATTTTTATTTATTTTATATATTCAATAATTTTATTATTAAATTAATAAAAACAGTTTATTTATAAACAAGTCTGTATGTGGCTTGACCACAGTTTGATAATGCCCTCAGAAGGCGAAACAGCTGTCACGCGTAATAATAATTACCAGCAGAACTTGTTTATAAATAAACTGTTTTTATTAATTTAATAATAAAATTATTGAATATATAAAATAAATAAAAAAAAAATAAAAAAAATAAAATAAAAATTAAATAACAAAAATTTGAAAATAAAATAGAATTAAACATAAATAAAGAAAAAAAATATTTGTTTTTTTTATCGTCCGTCAGGGAGGTCGCCTATGCATTTTGTATATACAATTACTATATTTGCATTTTGGATAGAATTTCTATATTTCCTACATATGCATTTTGAATACACAATTTCTATATTTCAATGAAAGCCAACATAATGTATTAATATTTCCTTTAGTGAAATTTTATTAATCGATATCATCATTTTATTAATCAATATTTTATCAATCGATAAGTACCAACAGATTACCGTGCTAAATTTACGATCTTTACCAAAAGGCACGGCATTTTCGATACTAACACGAACGAGTCTATTCTTGAATGCACAGTATGCACACACGTACATGTTTTTAATATACAGTTCACATTTGAAAAAGACATAAGCGACATTTTGCTTATTTAATTTTTGCTTTAGACACGTTCAATAGGACGATTAATAGCGGGAACGTAGCGCGTATTTTTTAAAGTGTTCTTTTATTTTTTTATGCAGTTAGATGTACGTACGTAGTTAGACAATGTGCCTATACGGAATACACGCCGCTGCCTCAAAACATATTAATGGAAGGTGAGTTAACAGAAGTGCCGGGAGTGCGAGGAGTGCCCGGGTTCATCGGGTGAGGTGTGCTCAGGTCTTGGCAGCAGATGCGCCTGCCTACCAGTTGTATAGTGGGCCATATCGGAAGAGGGCGGCTTGGGGAGACCCTCTGACCTCTCCAGATGATTTATCTAGGCCCATCGTCTTGCACCGAAGAGGGAGGGATATATTCGTACGTCCGTCACTCTTGAATATATCACTGCATCACAGATAATATGTCACATAAATTCTAATGAACTGCTGACTAAATACCAATCCGCATATAGAAGGTTTCACTCAACGGAAACTGGATTACTACGTGTTTAGTCAGATATAACTCTTGCTATCGAGTCGGGTAAATTAGCACTCCTTTCAGTCTTGGACATGAGTGCCGCTTTTGACACGATTGACCATGATTTCCTTATTAAACGATTAGAAGAATCCTTTGGCTTAAACTGCGGTGTAAAAGACTGGCTGATATCTTACTTGGTCAACCGCGTACAAGCCGTTAACCAATCGAAATATGCAAATATGCAACCCTTTCATCTGGAGTTCCCCAAGGGTCTGTTCTGGGCCCACTTTTCTTCATCCTCTTCACAAATGATGTCGCTAAAATTATCAAATCATTTGGTCTTCTATCTCACTGCTACGCTGACGACCAGCAAGTTTACTTCTACTGCTTACCAGAGGAAATAGACAGTCTTAAAACTCGCGTAACTGAGTGTCTAGAAGCAATCACGTGCTGGATTACCTCAAATAGATTGAAACTGAATCCTGCAAAGACTGAGTTTCTCTGGACAGCCACAAGCAGACGTCAGCATAATATTGATAACTCCCCAAAAACCATTTCAGGAAGTGAAATCACTCCAAAAACATGCATAAAACTACTAGGTGTCAATCTGGACGCTGATTTCTCCCTAAAAACTCAAGTGAACAGAACTGTAAGCACGGGGTTCTTTCAATTAAGGCAAATTAAAGCAGTACGGAGAAACTTGACAACAGAGGCGACTAAATTACTAGTCAATTCGTATGTTGTTTCACGTCTAGAGTATTGCAACGGAATAAATGCTAGTCTCCCGAAATATCAAATCAACAAATTACAATCTGTGTTCAACGCTGCGGAAAGACTCATCACCGGCGTATCTAAATATTCCCATATTTCTGAGCATCTCAAAAATCTTCACTGGCTCAAGTTTCCTGAAAGAATTCAGTTTAAGCTCTGCTGGATGGTATTCAAATCCCTTAACAGAATGGCTCCGGCTTACTTATCGGAAATGTGTATTCCAGAAAATTCCAATTCGCGACAATCAACCCTCAGGTCAGCAGCAACGTCAGCTATCGGAAGGTTGAAGGAACCAAAGCGCACACCAGATACTAAATTCGGTGAGCGTTCTTTCGGAGTGTCAGGACCTAAAGCCTGGAATGGACTGGAGCACGAGTTAAGAATGATCACAGATTCAGCGGAATTTAGAGCTAAACTAAAAACTCATCTTTTCAGACAGCCGTATCCATAAGTTAAAAAAAAAAACAAAAAACTTTCACCTTCAGCTTCAGGGCTCGCGACATAGTAAATAACTAATTTTGTAATAATAAAGCAAATTCTTACAATTATCCAGTCTTTCAAATAAATATTAACTCAACTTCGGCATTAACCTTCTTATAAAAATAAATGTAAGACCGACAGTGATGAGGGTAGTAAAGGTAAAGTTATGCAATGTCCAGTGTTTTAAATATAATGCCCTCCACGTGCAAAGTCGAATCTTTCTCAAGCATAAACTTCTTAATAAAGTGTGTTTTTCGGAAGTGACCTGCAGGTAAGTATGTTTTTGTATCCATCTGTAAATAATAAAATTAAATAGAACCTAGGAATTCATAATGAATTGTATAACGCCCTTGAGGTGATTTTTCACAAAAACGGCGCTCTACAAATTGTCCAATTATTATTATTATTATTATCGACCCTTAGACTTCTACACACCCTTTATACCTTTTTCTTTCCCAGAACGTCCTCTCATTCCTTTTCTTATAAATACACTCCACACAGCATCCCCATAGGCCAGACACAGGCCTTGAGGAAGATAATTTCCTTCGGGGTCTATGTCATCTTGGTGGATGCTACGTAGAGGGTCTTTTTCATTAAAAGAAATAGTGAACATTGCGAAAGGTCGAAAACACAGAAAATTTAAGAACGAGTCACAGAAACGACCCATTACTACCTAAATATCTTCTGATACTCGTATTTTCAGTTGACTTGCTTATTCTTATACTGTTATTCTTTTTCGGCATTTCTGTAAGTGTTTTAACTTTAGCTGCCATCGATCAATGTCGTCTCCCCGTCCGGTCCACACGTCAGGTGATTCTGTGACTGGGACATCATCTTCCTCTTGATACCGCGCATCATAATGAATCCAGGTATAATAAATCACGCGGGTTATCGCGGGAAGGTACACAGTACACAGTACCTACCTAGGCTGTAGGTAGGCTGGTGCCGGTATTACTGGCCGGCGGAGGCTCGTGTAATCAGCGGACTTGTGTTCGATACGGCAAGGGCGGCGAGACAGAAATAAATAATATTACATTAGTACCATTAACTAAGACTTTAAATTTGGGAGGCGGGTATGGGTACTGCCGCTCCAAGAACCATTTAATGGATAACCAACACCTCTGCCATACGTCACCCCAAGGGGTTCGATACGTTTGCTGACTTAGTTTATGGGGTGAGGTTTGCGTCTGCTACGTAGCGGGCCCGAACGATGGAGACTGGTTGAGAGAGGTCTTTGGACCTTTCTAGCCGGGCTCTCTAGACCCATCGCATTGCACCGCAGTTGGAGGGATGGATTCTTACGTCCGTCACTCCTGGACACACTGACCCTCAGATTCCTACCCCCTTCATTCCCTTTTCCTTCCCAGAACTTCCTATCCTTCCTTTCCTTAAAAAGACCCCCAACACAGCATCCCCTAAGATGATATAGACCCTGAAGGAAATTATTATTATTATTTATTGGTTTTTAATGAAAAGATAAATAACTTTGTTTACATCACTTTTATTTGTACGCAATCAACATGTTTCATGAACGATGTTCACATCATCAGGATCAAATGTATACTCTGATGTAAACAAAGTTATTTGTCTTTTCATTAAAATAAATAATGCCATCACAAAGTGAAAACCTTTCCGAAAAAGTTTTCTTCGAAAAATTAAATTATCTTCCTCAGGGCCTCTTGTGTGGAGCTGTTGTATTGTATTGTGTGTATTTCTGTTTACATCAGTAGTTTTCAATGAACATTGAAACAATGAACAAATTATGTTTCCGTTAAATCCTTCAAAACTCTTCTTTAATAACTTGTTTGTCATTCTGCTACTGTTTCATTCCATCTCGCTTGCTCCCCTCTATCTTCTATAAACAATATACTTTATTTATCGAAGTAAAACTTCTTTAGCACCGTTGTGATTTGAAACTCGAAGAAACGAAAAATATGTAGCTTCACTAAAAAGAGAAAAACTGAGATAGTGTAATCGGTCTACTCTTTGCGCAGCGCTTCGTAGCCTATCGGTATCCTCTTTATGTGGTACTTCGTAGGCTCTCTTGTCAACTTTAGATTTCTGAAGGTTTCACTTTTACCGCGTGTGAATTACACACTCTGTTTTTTTTTAATTCCACTAAACATGTTGGAGGACATTTTGAAAAGGTAAGATATTTTTTTTGTTTTAAGTTAGCTCCACATAGGAGGCCTTTCCTAAAAAACTCTCCACACAGCATCCCCAAAAATGACATAGACCTTGAAGAGAGTTATTTTCCTCAGGGCTGCCTGAATGGAGCTAATGTGAAAAAACCACTCCAATAAATTATCCTGTTATAAACTACAACAATTTTTACTAGCTGGCTAAAGATAACGCAAGAATATTTTGCATTTTTATATTTAGTTTTCTCTTAAAAGCACGACCTGCCACTGGTCTGCCCCCCGCGGCTCCGGTTAGTGCTGCACTCTACCACCCATTACTACCACCGCCTCACTGTTACCGTATTCAACCATCTCCACTCGTCACAAGTCATGTACAGACTATTTACCTACCGGGTACTGGGTACTGGGTGTACCAAATTATCGCGCGGTGGGTATCGGTCCAAGTCCCGACTCACCTGCTGTAATAATTATATTACAGGTACACTCAGGAAGGATTTTTTTATTATTCATCTTTATTAGTGTTTGACATACAATTTGTTTTATTCTATGCCTGTCTCACTAGGAGAACATGTGTTGAGAGCAGGCGCTTAGCATAAGTAGTTTATAATAATAACACATACAAAATACAAATAATAACACAATATTACAAGTAACAGTTAATCATCAAGGTACCATTGAAAAAAAAAACTTATGAGTTAGTTTTGAAAAAATCTTTGATATTGGATCTGTTTTGGCTGGTTATCCAGGACTTGGTGTCAGATTTATATTTAAGATACATTGTGTTTGGTCTAATTGTCAGTGGAAGTGTATTATATAGTTTTTCAAAGTTGTTTTAGCAAAATGGATAAGTAGGAGATTATTTCCTTTGTTTCTAGTGTCTCGAGCAGTTTGGACATTTTAAAAGGTAGTTCTGTGTTTGAGGAGGTATGCTTATATGTTTTTAGCATAAATTTGTCTAATGTCCAAGACACAGATTCTCCTAAAGATTTCATCCGAACTGTTTGTGATCGGTAGTTTTAAAATAATCTTAATAATTAGTTGCTGAGCTTTAAATATCGGATCAATGGCGGCAGCGTTTGCTCCTCCCTAGGCTATAACACCGTATTCGATTACAGATTGCCATAGAGCATAGTAAATTGTTTTGAGTTGATTCAAGTTTAAAAAGTTGCGAGTTTGTCTAAAGAAGTATATTGATTTTCTAAGTTTGTTTGCTTTAGTGATAATATGTTGTTTCCACTTTAAATTGCTGTAAAAGATAATACCTAAGTATTTGATTTTAGTCATCAGTTCTAAGTTAGGTCAATCATATATATTAGCATTAGTCAGGGGGCAAGCACATATATATATATTTTTTTTTTTATTTATTTTTTTTTTTTTTTTTTTATTTATTGTAATTAAGTTTATTTTGTAGAACTCCATTGTAATTTTTATTTATTTTATAAATTCAATAATATTATTATTTTATGTATAAAAACAGTTTATTATAAACGAGTTCTGCTTCGTAATTATTATTATGTGTTACAGCTGTTTCGCCCTCTAAAGGCATTAGGCAAGCACATATTTTAATTTGATGGATTTTGGATGAGTTACTGCACAGGTTATCACTTGGCGGTTTGGGGTAAATCGATCTTAGAAGCGATGACGAGGACTGAGTTCGAATCAATGTTGGTAATTCAATACAAAAGTATGAAAAATTGTTTTATGGGTCCTTTGAATTGTTTTATCAGGCAGGTCAGTGTCCTTTAACTACACTGGTAGTTCTGTGAACAGTTAGAAGACCTCACGTCCAAAAAAGTAATTCTCTCTCTCTCTCTTATACCATTATAGCTACTACCCGGCATGCGTTGCTATACCATTAAATAAAGAAATTGTTTCTCTCTGCGAGTCCTTTCCTATTCATCACGTTCCCCTTCCGCCTCCCCTTCCTCTCCCGCGTCCCCTTTTCCCCCGTCGCTAACCCCCCTCCCGAGTTCCCCTCCTCTCTCCCAGGTTCCCCTCCGCCCTCCCTGGTTCCCCTCCCTCCTCCCCATCCCGCATTCCGTACATTCCGTCCCGGTACATTCAGTTTTCAAACAGCTCGTGTGCCACCTATTGCAATTTTTTTATACAAATTTTATAATGCCAGAGCTTACTAGTAGTTTTATCCAAACCTTGTCCTGTCAATAACGAACACAAAAAAATATTATTATCCAATTTGGTGCGGTCGTTCGGAAGTTATGCGCATGCATACAGTTCAGCGATTCATTTTTATTTATAAAGATAGAAGATAGATAGATAAAATATTATAGAAACCACAATTCCCTCTGAAATCATAAGATTTGTCACCAGGTACTTAAACACCTACCTACTTAATTATCAACATTTCGGTAGCGTTATATATATATATTTTTTTTTTTTCCGATAAGTTATTATAAAATCCGTTCAAAGAAACATCTTTCCCTTATTGACAATTCTTCTTTTTAATCGTCTTCAGGCAGGTAGGTAGGGATCTAAAAACATTTGAAAAGATACTAATAAGAAAGTATAGTAGATTTCACCCTTGAAAAAAGTAATATTTATTGAACCATTAAAACGGCTACCATCTTGAAACGGAACGTACAAACAAATTATTGAATGGTCAAGGTGAAACCTGACTTCGCTATGTTATTCGCATTCACTCACTGCTGACTCGGCCCCATCTGTGCATCATGTGTGTACAGCGGCTATGGGAGCACCTCTTATCCTTGATGGCGGACCAGAGTTTACGAGGCAATGATAACCCAGACTTTACTAAAACTTCGACTAAGAACCTACAACATTATCATAATTTTCTTAACGCATATTTTGTTATTTAATAAAAATAATAATATTTTCGTTGTTTTTTTTGGGGTGTTATGCCGTGTTGCGCTACCTCCTTCTTTAGCCAACGTTTCGGACAGCGTTGCAGTGTCCACGTCTGTCGGATCTGCCGGATATGTCCTGATGATGGACACTGCAACGCTGTCCGAAACGTTGACCAAAGAAGGAGGTAGCGCAGCATGGCCTAACACCCCAAAAACAAACAACGAAAATACTTTTGGCCGTGAAAATCTAAAAACGTACCAAAATAATAATAGTCCATAGTTACTTAATCGTTTATTCTTATACAAATATATATATTAATTTTCAGTATACGTAAGAAACAATTTATTTTGAAACATTTTGATTTTATACATTTTCTTTGGTAGTGGTTTAAACAAAGTTTTTTTTCAATTAAATTACTTTTTTATCCAAATTATAAATTTGTCTAATCAAAAAGTGATTACTAACACTGTGAATGTTTAAAATTATTCTTCATCTATTTTTCCTATTTTTGAAACTGACAATTCGTTGTGGAATTTCATTATAATAGATTAAGAATAGTTTTTTTTATTTGTTTTATTATAATCGTTTAAGAATGAGTTTTTTTTAGAGTCTCTTCAGTTTTCTTATATTCTTACCTAATCTATTCTTAATATTCTTTATTTATTTATTTTATTAACGACCTTACTCGTTTGTGACTATTGTAGGAATTTTGTACCTATAATTAATAGTTAATCTCCGGTACCATACGAAAACCGCCAAAATTGAAAGAGACAACTTATATGTCCCTAACGCGTATACTCGTGGGAGATCCCACGCACTTTTTTAGGCTCCTAAAGCTAGAACTTCTGTCTATCAGAATGCACCATTAAGCAGGGCGACTCAACTGCTTAACGACTGCGCTGTAATTCAGCATCGATATCGTCAATGTCACCTACAGAGAATTCACTAACTATCTATTTACAAACGTCACAACATAGTTAAACTGACCTATACACTTTAAAAAAAAATTGTAATCTTCTCCATAATAAATAAATAGTCGGTTCCATGCCAACTCGGAATGAAACCAACTCAGAACCACCTCAGAAAGGTCATTAAAAGCTATGAAAAAATAATTTTAAAATAGCCGGTAACCCTAACCTAACTTAACCTATTTAACCAATTTTTTTATCATCACTCAATGACCTTTCTGAGGTGGTTCTGATTTTCTTCATTCTGAGTTGGCCGGTAATAATAATAATAACATAGAATTTATATAGCGCAGTTTTGTGATATTTCACCTCAAGTGCGCTTAATTATAATAAACTTAAATATAGTGTTCTTAAGAGTCCTAACAAAATTGATTAAATTATGTAAAACAAAGAATTAACAGTATATATAGTATTACAATACATACAATACATACATTACAATATTACAATATTACAGTATTACAAAGCAATTCCAAAAGAACAATATTAACAAAAATAGTGAGTGCTGTTTTGTCACAGGACATTAGATAATTATAACCATAACGGTGCCATTCAACGAGAATCATTAAAACTAAAATATAATATAGAAAAGGAGGTAGTTTACGTTTAGAAATAATACAAATTCGGAGTGCATATAAAACTATACTGAGGAGGTAATCGAAACCAAACAATTACCGGAAACTTGAGGAACATGGCTTATTATAGTATATTGAAAAGGAGTTAAAATTCATGAAAGGTATGATTTTTAAATAAGTTTGTTTTTAAAGCCCTTTTGAATTCAGCCAAGTTCTGGATATTAGTAAGAGCTGAGGGAAGTTTGTTCCAAATGAGCGGGCCAGTTACACGAAAAGATCGATCATAGTAAACGGCTCGATTTGACCTAGAAAGTTCGATTAAACGATTATTAACATCAAGATCTGCTGACCTTAGAGTAAGCTGTCTGTCGCTTAAGTTTTGTCGGACACATAGTTCCGATATATAGGCTGGCGCCATTCCTTGCAATGCTTTGAAGGACATTAAGCAGATCTTGAACTCTATTCTTTCAGGGCATCGAAGCCAATGAAGGCGATCCCTTAGAAGCGGGGTTATACGGCAATACTTAGATTCACTAAAAATCATTCTCGCCGCAGCATTGAAAACGGACTGGATTCTATTGAATTGTTTTTTAGGTAAGCCCGCATATGCACTATTACAATAGTCCATACGTGAGACAACGAACGAATTTATGAGTGATTTTGCTGCATCAGAGGGAAGGCAACGCCTGATTGATTTTATCTGCCTTAGATGGAAAAAGCCTGAACTTACAGATTTTGAAATTTGTGACTCAAGAGAAAGACTATTGTCTAAAGTGAAACCTAGAAATTTTATTTCTGTAGAAGGGATTATATCTGTACCCTGAATATGAATTGGATTAGAGTCGATGAGGGCTTGCCTTCCAGGAGAAGCTATCCAAATAAATTCCGTCTTTGTCGGATTAAGTTTGAGTTTATTGACAGACATCCAACTTGAGACTGTGTTAATGAAACTAACCACCTCGTTTTTAAGGACGTCTTTGTCATCCGGAGAACAAAACTTGAAAATGAAACGATCGTCTGCATAGCCTTGTGACTCAAAGCCAGCTGATTTAATGAGTTTCTCAAGGCGATTGGTATAGAGAATGAAGAGAATTGGACCCAAGACGGAACCCTGGGGAACTCCACATTCTATGGGAGTTTCAGGTGAAGTACAATTATTGAAAATTACTGAGGCTACTCGTCCAGACAGGTATGATGTCATCCATTGGAGTACATCACCTCGAACGCCAAATTCGGTTTGATAAATAGTTACATATGGGTAAAGTAATTAATATCCACATGTAACTACTATAGGTATTTAGTTATCGCATAAAACAACTTTCCTTCTATACAAATCTCTAATCTCTAATAGGATCTATAATAAACTTCACAGATGCTTTATAACTAGAAAACGTATTAATTTCCTAACTTCACGTAGGCAGTACTAAAACTTATGTAGCCCTAACATTATTATTGTGAATCTGAACACGGGCGGGCTTATGGCAGATAATAAAAACACAACCAAATAATAATAATACTGAATACAATTTCTGTAAGATATTATGTTTCCGTTGAGTATACGAATGAAAAAGTTATGATAACAATAACATTCTATTAGTACAAATATAACTTGATACTCTGGCGGAGTTCCAAACAAGGAGCGGGTTATATCATTTTTATATTCCACGAAAGTTATCATCTACGAATGGACGAATTCGGGAAAATCTTACTTTTCGTGGAATGGATATTTTTTCTCCGCGAATATGTTATTAAGTGCGATGAATGACTCATTATAAGATCTACATATAATGAAATAATATAGATTGATATTATTTTATAGTTTGTTAACCACTGGAGCGCTTTATACCTCTGAATGCTTTGCTGCCAATTTTGGAAAATTTTCCCTTATTTGTAAATAATTAAATAGAAGTTTATGGTTTTATAATTTTTTTTTTTTTTTTTTTTTTTTTAAATATATATTTATTTTTAAAATATTACATGGTTAATACATTATATAAAGTTTTTATTTCAAGAATACATGGTTTAATAAGTTTACACCATTTTTTAGGAGCAAAGCTCGTGACAAAAAAGGCGGAGAAAACGAATGTAGTTAAAAAATAAAAAAAATAAAATTTACTAATGGTGAAGTAACACATATTTTTTTATATATACGAGTATAAAACTAAGAATAGGTAATATAATTAACAGTAAGCAAGAAAAATCGTTTATATTATATAATATGTCTATATATTTTTATATAGTATATGTATGAAACATATAAAAGAAGTAATGTAATACAACGAAGAGGAGGAGATAAAAAAAGAAAGGATGAAGATAAAGAAAGGAAAAGGATATCTGATATTACAAGTTGTGTTGAGAAATATAGTATTTAAAAAGATGAAGTGATTGTAATAAGCTATATATAAAGAGCTTTTATTGATTTTTTGAATTTTTTATAATTTTTTCCAATCTTAAGTTAGCTGGTAATTGGTTAAACCATTTAACTCCAATATATTTATAGTATTTTTGGGCTGTGGTGGTGTTACAGCGTGAGAGAGTCATAGTGCCGAGAATATGTGTTCTAATGCTGTTAGAAAAAGGAGTAAAGCTCTCATTATTAAAGCAATCTTTGTGTATTTGTAAGATTGTGATTTTTTTGTAGATAACATGAAGTGAATGTACTTTAAAATCTTGAAATAGTTTGACGGTGGGGTAATCGTATGGCCTTTTTAAAATTATTTTTACGATTATTCTTTGAATGATTTCCAATGGTAAAAGAGAAGTTTTGAAGGCACCCCCCCAACCTACAATTCCATATTGTAGCACTGATTGGATTAAGGAAAAGTAAATAGTTCTTAATATCGTAATGTTTAAAATGTTTCGAATTTTAATGAAAATGTATATTAATTTTCTTAGTCTCTCGACTGTTGTACAAATGTGCATCTTCCACTTTATGTTACTATCTATAGTTACACCGAGGTATTTAACATTGGTTTTAACAGTGAGTACAGAGCAATCAGGTTTACATAAGCATGAATTTGAATTACAATTATATGAGTGGATACATATGTGAAGGTTCTCAGGGGTTGCATTTTTAGTCAGAGTGAATGGTATTGCAAAAGTTTTATCGGTATTTAGAGATAGTAAATTTTGATCAAACCATTTTTTTATTAAATTTATATCTGATTCCGCCGATTATAAATCGTACTGATATGTGATAATCGAAAAAATATAGGTGAATTCATTGGCTATATAGAATTATAATATAAATATATATACATAATATATAGTATAAACAGTTTGCATGTCTCCATATTAAAATTCGGAGGTATGATTTTTTTAATGTGGGCGGAAAATATTCAAAATGATCATCAAAAAATCTCGAGCAATCGGAGAAAAAAGTTTAGAAATGCGCTGTCGCTCCAGTGGTTAAGGGGTGCTACTACATTTCCAGTGATTCCTGGCATTATTTGGAGTAAAAAATAAAATTTTAGTCTCCGGTGACATTTTTGATTTTTTTTTTTACTAAACTTTTTTTTTTTAATCAGTAGATATTGGACGGTTAAGGTTTAGGGTAGGAAGTTTGCTCGGCTGAATGACCAGTGAAGTTTTTTTTTGTTCGCTTTTGAAAAATATTTAAAGAATAAAAAAATCTAAATAATTCAGAAGACACCAACAATTCGAATTATTTTCTTGCAATAAATTTAAACTGTTACATTTTGTTTAGATAGGCAATTTTGAGCAATTTCAGTAATTCCATTCATACCTTCAAATTTATTTGTTATATTAATTCCTAATAATGTTATAAGAAGAGTTTTATTAGTCAGCTTTCATTTAATCTTTTACCAAAACAAATTCAAATATCAAATTTCATTAAAAAAAATCAAATTATTGCTGAATGATTCAGATGACGAAACGCTATTCTTATAAACTATTTGTTAACTACATGTTTTCTCTTTTCACCTAACAAACCTCATTATGTTTATAAACTTAGATTAAAACTTGCTTCATGTTGTGTTTTAGTAATTCATTTAATTTAACATTATATATATATATATATATTTTTAACTTTATGAGTAAAATCTCAAATTATAATATTTAATTAAATGAAGACTAAATTATATTAAATTAAAATATTGAATGGTGAAATCTAATGTTGTGTAAGATTGACAACTAACTACTTGTGCATGTTTCAAAGTCACATAAGGATTGTACTGATCTGGATTTTAAGTGAATAAAATTACGGAGGCCTCCTCAGCTGCAAAGAACTACATACATGGTTGGTGAATCTAGTATTTTCCCTGGAGTTGTCGGATTGCTATTCTTTGTGATACATTGTCCGCGCAAGTAGATTTCATAATGATATCCTTGAGTATTAAGCTTAGAGGGTCTGGGGTTATTTACACACCCCAGGCTCGCATATTATAATGCATAATTATGGTATAATATGCGAGTATTATTATACATATAGTTGGCTCCCAGTGGAGCCAATAATTTTTTTAGATTTTTCTGTCTCAAGATTTTCGATTGAGTTTCGCTTATATTGTCTTCATTTAATTAAATGATATTTTTTATTTTATTAGTATTTTTTTATATAACCTACACACAGATAGTGCCTTTAGTGAGTTCCCATTACTTACGTATTTTTAACGATGTAATTGTTATTAAATGTATGGACTTATGTTAAAAAATTATTATGAAAAAACGTATATGACACAAAATCAGAAAGCTGAAGCTAAAAGCTGAAAAATCGACCGGTTCCCATATAGTAAACCGTGCAGGAATGCTTAGGCAAGCATTTGTCATTTATTCTGGCTTCTTCAGTGAGGAAGGCTCAATGTCACTTTTCCTTCGGTGCACCTTCCTATGGAATACCGTTAGCTTTCCCAGGGAAATCCAAGTTATTCGTATAATGAGATACCCGTTTTTGTTATTTTTAGTATGTAAAGAATTGTCTCACTAAATAAATCGAAGTAAAAATCCCTTTGAGTGAAAGATCAGATACAACGACAAAGGGAATCAAAGAAAATCCCGTCCAATGTCAACAATTGTATTTTTTATAGCGAATTTATAAATGATAAAATTCATGTTATTTAAAGTAAGGGGAATCCCTTTGAAGGAGCTCTTAACTCCCACACAGCCTGTTTATATTGTTGGACTGATACAGATAAAATCTGTCGACAAATAAAGCAAGTCAATATGACGATCCAACTTGACACCCATAAATTCATGTTCGTCGAAAAGGGTCCACAGACGACGTGAATTGAATCTGAAAATTGGAGTGTTTCACAGAATAGAAAAGTTATCTTTTACATATTTTGTAAAATCATTGATCAAATGATCGTATATTTGCAAGCAATTATTGGCCTTGTTCATCAGTCTATGAAGATTCAAATAATATATAAATAATCGATGGGAATTCAATTGTTCGGCAGAAGGATTTTGTTTTTTTGTGAACCTTTTTAAAGTGGCATCATAATAGAGTTCACAGAAAGAAAATATTTTTAAATCTCTGTTCCCTTGATTCTTTTTTTATTTCATAGTATTATTTTATAGAAACAATTTCCACCGGCAACACAAAACGATAATGTTTATTTATACCATCGTTCAGTTTGGGAGGAGGGTATGGGTACCGCTGCCCCGGAAACCATTAATTGGATAAACAATACCTCTGCCATAGTTCACCCCAAGTGGATCGCTATCTAGGGGTGCCCGGGTTCACGGTGTGAGGGTCTTGGAGACGGATGAGCCTGCCCACCAACTGCATGGCAGGACAAATCGGAAGAGAATTGTTGAGGGAGACCTTTTGACCTCTCTGGAAAGACTCTCTTCGAACATGGGCACTCTGACGACCATATTCCTATCCAACCCTCATTACTTTTTCCCTCACAAACCTCTTTTTCCTAAAAATACTTCAAAAAATTCATAAAAAGACCCTCCACACAGCCTTTCCATGGATGAAATAGGCCCTGAGGGGAATTATTTTCTTCGGGGCCTTCTGTGTGGAACTAATTTTTATAATATAATATTGTAGTCACTAAGTACTTCAATAGGCTTTTCAGTTATGAGTTATGACCATAATTAACCTTTAGCATAAAAATATATTGTTGAACTTTTTAACTTATTTTGTTGGAGAACGTTATACATTTCCTGGAAATTCGAATATAGTTTTTTGACTTGCACAAGTTTAAGTTGGTATCAGTTCAGGTATTTGTTTCCTACGTCGATGGTTAGGTTCGATGTTTGGGTATTATAGTATAATAATTAATATTTAAAATAAAGTATTACAGCAATTTCATAAAATACATAGTTTTCATTTGTGTCCAAATATTCCTACCTCTTTTTCATAGTGACATGGAGCTTTCTTTCATGCTGCATAGGAACTAATATTTCCTCTTTTCACTTATTCCATACAGAACACTCTTACACAATAATATTCTGCATCACGTTCACATTTCAAAAGCGTGAAATCTTTGCAATGTTTCAGCTTGTACGGAAATTGTTCAGATAAATAAAATTAGACACAGCACTCCACAGTTCTACGTTTCTCACTCCTTACATCTGTATATATAAAATTGCTTATATGTATGTAAGTTGTCTATGTAGGGGAATTGTGCTTAAGATGACATACTTTTCGTTGGGATACAAATATTTGGTTATTCAAAGGTGATAAAAAATAAATCTAAGGGTACATATTAAAAACGCTTATTTACGAAGCACACAAAATTATCTTGACGATAACGAAAATTACATATTTAAAATTAAATTAAAAAAAAACACCGATAATGTCCAAGTGGGTAAGTTGACACACATCGTTTAAGTTTTTTTTTTATCTATTTATCGGTGCATAATTCTTCTCTTTTTAACTATGTAATCTTGCCGTTGATATATATTTACATCTATATCTTAAGCCGACAGTTGCTATATCATCTTACCCTGCGAAGTAATATTTATATTTGCCGCCTTTTGTGACTATAAACTTTGAGGTTACTTAAATCATTCTTCGATATTCATAGTCCATAATAATCACAGTTCGTAACAAAGTAATCAATACATTAAAAACGTACCTGATACAAATTTATCGGCAGAAACACTTTCACAACAAAAATATTTTTGAGCCACGAAATCGCAAAGTTGCACACCACATCCAAAAAAGCGATCGGGCGGTCACTAAAGTTTTGAGCGGTGACGCCATCTATTAGCCGGCATATAAATGACATATTAGGACTTGTGGCGCGTATGGTTTCACAGATGTAAACACTGTCATCTCACCTATGTATGTCATCTTAAGCACAAATCCCCTATTGCTATAATAAAGATATGAAATGTTTGAAACTTTTAAAATACCTTCTTTCCGCCCTCGCGAAGGTATCTGGATTATCACAACCACACGACAATATATCTAAAAAGTTTTTAATCATTACAAAAACTCTTATAAAACTGTCAAATATGTCACAATTTGAGAATGACATTTTGCAAACGATTGATTATTTAAACAAAATTCAATTTTCGAATAAACTCTTTAAATTAATGAATTAACTAGAAGTACTAAGTAAGTATCATACGTATTTTAAATAGGCTCCGGTGTTAGATACCAAACTTGATTGATTGTTCTTATTATATACAAAAAAAAATTGTTTTTAATATGAAAAATGAAAATTTGAATTAAAAAAATTGTAATAGGTGGTACGCGAGCTTCTTGAAAACTGAGTGTACTGGGACTGAATATATTGCGGAGCGGGAGAGGGGAGAGGAAGGCTGGGTAAATGGAAGGGGAACGCGTGAGGGGAATGGGAAATGGGAGGGGAAGGGGCGGCGGAAGGGGAACGGGACGAATAGGAAAGAACACGCATGGAGAAACAATTTCTTTATTAAGTGGCATTGCAACGCAAGCCGGGAAATCGCTAGCGCTAGTAATCTATAAAACAAAAGTTACTAAGGAGCTTTAAAATATTAAATCTGATTGTGTTGTGAGCTTACAATCATTATCATAATTTATGAATATTATAATGTATGCTTCTATATTTTACACGTGTCTTTGTTCAAACAAACATTATTCAAATACCGTTAAGTCATGAGCATCACAGGCAGGTAACTAATTGAAAACATCCATTTGAAGTTCATCATACGCAGCCACCCGGTCCATCTAACAATCGATCTGTTGAGAGAGCATCCATCTTCTGACGGCCAACGTATTTATCTCTGTTTTCATATCGATATCATTAAGCAAATAAACTCACTGTAGGCAAGAGGGTCCGGTTAAGAAACAATTACGGTGCTTAAGTCCGCCGCCTAGTTCTGTCTAGACTGGACTTTGAAGGATGATCGAGAACGTTTTTGTAATTAGATACTTATTATTTTGTTTGTTTGAAAGGATTTTAAGTGTATTCACAGTGAATGTTGAGTTTGGGGTACTGAGGTTACTTATACTTACCTTGTTCCTTTGTCAGTGGTTCTTTGACCGTCCTTGGACACTAGGTATCTACGTGAATTTTAGAATCTGTAAAATATTTTAAGATTTTATTATTTTTTGTTTTTGTTTCAATTTTTCTTGATTCATAGCTTTGACGGTTTCAAAATATGGGGATTTTTCAACCACCGTACTAGGCATATGCTCATGCCCGTATTATTGTGAGTATAGCACTCGTTAAAACGATATATTGCAATCCTATCCCTAACTTTTTTTGGAAGAGGTGGGTGGTATGGTTATCGCCGCCTCGGGATCCATTTATTGGATAACCAACACCCCTGTCGTAGGTCACCCCAAGTGTTTTGCTTTGCTACTTTTGGTGACTTAGCAGGGGTGCCGGATGAGGTCTTTGATTTGCCTAGGTCTTGAGTGTGGATAAGTTTGCCACATATTGCGTGGAGGGCACGATCTTGGTTGAGGAAGACCTTTTTACATATCAAGCCGGACTCTCGGTACTCGATTCGTTTTCCGTCACTCCTGCACACATTGACTCTAGATTCCTACCCTGAATTTCCGCCCCTTTCTCCTTTTCCTTAAAAGACCCTACGGCATCCTCAAAGACGACATAGGCCCCGAGGGAAATTGTTTTCCTCAGCTCCTCCTGTGTGGATCTAATGTAAAAAAAAAACTAGAGTGGCATTGTAATAAATCACATAACATAGAACTATTAGGTATATGAGCTTAAAAAGGGAAAATCAAACATTTATGTGAAGGTACGGATATGGATAAGTCCGAAGCAGCAAAAATTCGTAAAACACTGTATCAGAGCGTCATGAAAATTGCATTGTTCTTTCTGTTATTAATTTATAATTCGAAGTCACTATTTTTTTTTTTAGAGAAGCAAACACATTGTGACTTGACATTTTAAATAAATTAAAATAAAATACTCTGTTTTAAGTCACTTCACTATTATTTTTTAGACTAACAAATAATATTTTCTTTTTACTTAATTTACTATTTTCAACTCTCAGTTTAACTTACATTATGAACTATTGAGCTTAGTTTGTCGTTATACTGATCGTTCCATATTATTTAAATTCAAAATATGAAAACGCACAATAATAAAGATGCGGATGTTTATTTGTCTCAAATCCGCAAGGTTTTACATGGCCCAGCCTAGTGACGTGCGATATGATAATGTTCAAAATGTTTGACAAATCAAATACACTGTAATATTATCTTTGAATATCTTGAAGTTAACCAAAAATGTTAAAGGTGGCCAAAGATTGAGCAACACAAACTAATATCATATGTTAAAAATCCTAAGGCGATCACGTTTGTTTTCCGAACCTAGCCGCGGCGGTATGGTTTATATTCCGCTGGTTGCTTATACTAACCCATATTATTTCTATACCTTGGAATATACTTTCGTCACGACTTTATAAGAATAAATAAGTACCTAATCCAAACGCTTATTTGGTTTTGGGTCAATCGTTTGAAATTTCTACTGCAAGTTGCAAGTGGAATAAATGAATATAAATTGGCCCTTATGTGGAATTTGCGATTCCGAAAACGAAATTTTATTGTACAATCTGAGAGTTATGAACAAATGATCAAATAGCATGTCGTTGTAGTATTTATTGACATAAAAGTAGATGCAATAACACTTACCATCCTTTTTAGACCTTACCTAAAGCAGCGATACCACCAAATTCTTCCGCTTTTCAGTGGAAAGTGCTACGTAGAACGAGTGATACCTTTAAAATCTTTTTACAACTTTGAAACAGGCCGGACACATCCAAAAGCAATTTGGCGAGTGAATGAATTGTTCTTTGGTGTCCTGCTTCTTTCAAGGTAGTCTCTTCAAGATCTCTTCATTTTCTTAATAAACATCCCTCAAGATGACATGGGCTCTTAGAGAAACCGTAGGACCTCCTGCGAGTTGCATTACAAATAACAAATAAAGTAAAATACATCGTTCCTGAGATCTATTGCAGTTTAGTCACATATTATATTTTGTGATTTTTTTTATTTTCCCCTTGCTTTTTTTGTTAATACCACTCAAGAGCCAGTAATACTGCGTCATCCTCAGTTGGGTTATGTTGTGGGGTTGAAGGCAGTGGGAAGGAAAAAGAGGTTACCTAGAGGAAAGATCACAACGGTGTTATAACAGTGTACTAATTTTTGAAGTTTTAAGATCGGTACATATTATTTAACATTATTTTTTTAGTCACATACATACAAAATAAGACAGTTAGAAATAAATAAATAATAATAATTTTTTTAATTAAGTAGGTAGATTCAGTAAAAAATTTATACAGTAAGAAATATCATAATGAGTAAAACCCCGAATTGTAATATTTAATCATCAAAGACAATATTAGCGATCCTCAAACGAAAACTTGAAACAGAAACATCTGATAAAGATTGGAATTTCACCGATACGAATCCTAGATGCACTTTATCATTTTCTGATTTTCCCATTTCAAATTTTCGTTTGAAGGACCCTAATATTGTATTCAATGTGAAGCATTCCTTCTGAGAATTATTTCGCAATTTTTTTTTATTTACTTTGGTAAGATAATGTAAATTTTAGGGACATTGTATTCTAAAGTTCTTTAACCTTACTTAGATATCTGGGAATTACTCAATTTTTTAAATTAAATTCATCATTTGCAGTTAGTCTTGTGCTACGAGCATTAACATGTAGTAACACTATTATGTTATATTATGCAAATTGAGATGTGTTTAAGTTTATTTTACGCCACAATTAATAAATTATCGTGTAAATAAAAAATAATGGAAGCAAGAAATCAAGAAGTGTTTTGAAAAAGTTTTCAATAAATTATCTTCCTTACAGCCACCCTCTCAAGAATAAAAAACACAAGTTTAATGCTTCCTCCACCTTTGACTGCCGGTTATTTCAATTACCCTCCGATATTTTCCAGTCTTTTTTCCCTCCTGATCCCGGCTCCCACTAACCTTTAATAAGTTCAAATTAAATTTGGAAAAGTTTCTCCCAAGTCGGTCTGAATCAGCTGTATCCGCCATTTGCCGATATCCCCCCTCCTCCCCTCCTCGAGCACGCGACTCCTTTGAGAAGTTCCGGAAAGACCGATCTCTTGAAAATATCGGCACCGAGATGCCCGATATCGAACAGATCGAAAAACTTTCATATCGATTCGCAAATTAGGAGAGTGACTTCAATTTTTTTTATCACGAATCAAACGATGCGAAACTTTTTCATTTTATGGATTAAAATGAGGATCTTTTCGTATGGATAGGGAATTAATGTAGTTTTCTTGTCAGCGATTACATAATATTTTGTGATTTGTTACATTTTACCTTTCCACTTTCACTCGGAAGGTTCTATAGGATGCTAGAACTTAGGTACTTACTAACAAAAAGTGGTGTTAAAAAATGTATAATCGTGGTGGGTATTTTTAATGTCTGTCTTGTAAGGAGATTTGCTACCACGAAGGCAATCTACATTTTGAAGACACGAATATTTCAGAGCCAAGGGTGCGGTATTATATACGCGTGTTGTACGCAGTTTATACTGCCTAATCCCGTAAACGAATTTATTGTGACCCCTTCTCCCCGCTTTATCTCGAAAACGGTTAAACTTATGGAAAAAACGCAAATTATCAATCTTATAGAAAATAATGTTTTAAAATAATAATAATATTTGGATGATTTGTATAGCGCCGTTTTTGTTTAAAATCACCTAATGGGCGAATTTTCTGTGAATTTGTCGTACAACTTTTTCCCGTAATGCGTATAGGATACGAGTTATTTACGAAAAACAATATTGGTGACCTTTGACCTTTAATACCATGAATTGCTAAGCTGACATTATTAGGATTTTGTGAAACACTTAATTTTAACAACAAAAAATTTTAATATCTTTTTCAATTTTTGCAACAATAGGTCATTCTTTTCGTATTTCTTGGGCGTTAACTGTGTAACAATTTCTAGACATTTTATTTTGAAGAGTTTTAATTTTCCATGTACATTTGTTACTTTAATTTTAAACTTTCTGTGACCGTTCCGACACATCCGTGTCATTCACGAACAAACTTAAAACTAAATTAAATATTGGGGGTAGTGGGAGGAGGGATTTTGGGGGAGGGGGGAGAACGGTGGGAGGAGTCAACATTACTTGGAAACATCGTAAGTAAAGCTGACTTACATGGTGCTATTATTTTATTTACTAAATTAATTCATGATTTAATTGAATTTAAATGAAAATTTTAAATTAAAATAATAGATGTAGGTACCTTGAAAATTAAAACTCTTCAAAACAAAACATTATTTTCGTTTTTGCGCCCCTTTTACCCTTTCTGTATAAACGATGTCGTTAGTGCTATGTTATTATTATTATTAATATTGTGATGATTTCTGATAATGCATTCCATTCCGATTCAAGAATCAAAACTTTTACGACATAATGTTAGTGTTAATAATTTCTTTTTATATTCTTCCAAAATCTGTATGGAGGTATTATTAACACTATATTAATAATAACACGCATTTCAGAAACTCTCTCACAGCCTCAAAAATATTCTAGGCAATTTAATAAATCTGTTTTTAAATACCTACCACATACACATGAAGTACATAAATAACCATTAGAAGATACGTTTTATAAAAAAGTATCATGAATACAAATGAGAAATATCTTCAGAGATTCCATCTTTGTTGTAATTAATAAGCTCCGTTATCATAAACAACAAAAAAACGAATGAAATAACTCATTCATTGTAATTATGAGTAAGGCTTTAGCGGTCCGATACCGCGGTAAAGAGCATACCCGCTTCTTGCCTAGTAGTGGCTGGTGGCTGGTGGCTGGTGGCTTGTGCCTATCTACCTACTACTACCTAGCTCGCATTATCAAAGAGAGTTCATCTCAAAGGGAGAAGTTTTAATAAAATCTCAATGCCGCGGGCGATCAAGCCATCGGACAGATTTATATCTCCCAGCTAACAGCTTCCACCTCTACTGCTTTCTCACTCACTGTGGCAGATAATCAACAGACACTAGGCTGTAGACCATAGCAGGTATTTAGTTTCTCTATGCTCTGTGGGGACTGGACTTGCGTTTTTCAATGGTTTTTCACTCAAAGGACACACCGTGGCCTTGGGTTAATAATTAAATACTGAAACGAAAGCTTTGAGGTACTGAAACAAAAATTTTAGACGTTATTTTATTTTATGAGATACGCTCGAGGGTCCTGACTGCCTGGAGCTAGTGTCGACAAGGTATTTAAATGTTGTGAATATTGTAATAGTAAGGGAAGCAGGTTGGTAAAAAGTTTGAGTAGTGGAAGATTGGGAGTTTGGGTCTATTCAGATCTGTTTAAAGCTTTTGCCATTTCGAGCAATGCTGATTTTAATAATTCTTCCCATAATTCTATCTCCATTTGAGCGACATAATAATCCTTGATTCAACGCAGAAACAGGCGGTCCGTTTGATAGATTCTTCTATCTTAACAAACGGATTGAAAATCCTTTGAACACTTGCGTCGCGTTTGGTGGATATTATGCCCTAGTGGTATTATATTAGAAGATATATTCTGAGGAACTAGTGTCATTGATCCCTTCGACACAGATGCTTAATCAGGTAACACGCCAAATGCGCGCCCACAATTGTGCATGGTTGACAATTGTCACTGAGTTGTCTGTGAGTTCAACAGCTGTGGAATGATTTGCTGGCCTCTGTGTTTCCTCCCTCCTTCAACATAGGTCTCCGCAAGGTCCGTGATCACTCCACTCTCTCCCCAAAACCATCCACGCAGCATCCCAAAGGTGACGTAGTTCCTGAAGGAAATTATTAGCCAGCCGAGGAATCGAACACGTAACGCCTGGGAAAGACCCAAACGCGATGACCACTCAACCACTAACCGGTCGAAATCTTATTCGTACAACCACGTCTCACTGGTCCAGATTTTGCTAATATAATTGTAAACTGGTAAATTTTCTGGGACACATCGGACCCAAACATTTTGCCCCAAATAAGCGAAGCTTAAGGTAGGTAAAAAATGAATGTGAGCTTTTTTATATTATCACATATAACATTTATTCGAGTTCTCTTGAATGTGTTAAACTTTATTATATTTAAAATATAAATATTTACTAGAAAAATAATTATGTAACTAACTATGGGCAGTCGAACAGTCGAAGTCTACCGTATTACTGCCGAAAGTGCCGAATGAACTCGGAACTTTTCTAGCGCGGCGCATCTCTCCCCGCATACCCTCCATTCTCAACTAAAATTCATTTATTAAGACGCGTCTTGCATCGACTTTATTCTTTTGTCCCGATTAAACTGAATGATGTCTCAGATAACCGAAGTAAATCATTATCAGTTTCTTTATTTGGTTTCTGTTCCTTGGGTTTTAGCCCAAATAATAGGCTGTCCCGATAATATAGCGTACCAAAGCGGAATCGATTGTACTTATAATGTAAACATGCATATAAAAAAATATGAAATTAAATTAGGTGCTTACAAAAGCTTCACAGTGTTATGTGTTAAAAATGAAATAAATTAAAACAATAATTACATAACTTCAGCGGTTACATTCTGTTTGTTTCTCCTTTCTTCTTCAAACCTGGAATAATTCATTTCACTACGTCTTACTCGGGGAAAACCCTGTCTGGTATCTTAAGCAACGGATTAAGTCGGGTGCTGCTAGATGATACATCCCGTGATGAAAGATGAATTCATCTTTAAACTGGATAAGATAGGGGAGGATATTCCCTTTGTTCTCTTATTATCTTCTTTAAAACATAGGAAATGCTCAGATGAATACAGGGATTAAGACGAAGTAGGAAAGAGTAAGGAAACGTTTTTCTTAGAACACTTAAGTTTAATGAGAACCCTTTAAAACTGTTGTGATACTGTTGATACTGTTGTTCGCAGAGTGATGAAAATAATTTCAAGGAAAGTGATGTTTTGCATCTGCGTGGTCATAATTAGGAACATAATAATATATAATATAAGATAAAAACTTATAACAAATAAAGCATTTAAATGTCTCGTTTTGCATTAGATCATCCAAAAATGTAATGCGTATTAATTCATTCAAAACGCTGGTCAGCACTCTTGAATATAATTCCTCTCTCTGGTCACTTTTATATAACATTCTTTCAATTCAAATTGAGAGGCGGGTGTCTCTATTAAATTGGATAACCAACACCTCTGCCATATGTCACCCCGAGTGTTTTGTTACGTGACTTAGCAAGGGTGCCTGGAATCATGGAGTGAGGTTTTTCCGGGTCCTGGTAGTCGATACATCTGCCCACCAGCTGTGTGGCCGTGAGACCTTTTTACCTCTCCAGCTGGATTCAACGTCCGTCACTCCTGGAGACGCTGACCCCCAGATTCCTACCAACCCCTCTTATATTTTTCCTTCCCAGAACTTCATCTCCTTCTTTCCTCAATATGCTCACCAGATAGCATCCCCAAAAATGACACAGGACGTGAGGGGAATTATTTTTTTCGGAGCCTCCTGTGTGGAGCTAATGTTAAAAAAACTTCATCAGAACTCACACAAATAAACGGATTTAATATATCCTCTAAGAGATGTGAAAAAGATTTTTTTGATTTCACGCTCGTCTTTTATAGTACCTGTACGGATACGAGGATATCCTCGCTTTGTCTTAGGAAATTTAATTAATATGGACAAAGTACAAAACTGGATGAGTTAATGATCTGCCTCAAGCCACAGCAGCAGCCACAGACCGTTGAACATGTACAAAAATGAAACTTGTCTAGGCAAGACTAATGGGAAACAAGCTTCGAAAAATTCTAACAAAATATGTTTAGGTACGTGATAGTAATTAGAATAATGTGCCATGAACCACTACATTAAAATAATTATTTATATCACAAGTGAATTGAAGTGCAAGTGAAGCTTTTTATTTTGGGTTGACCTGAAAAGATGGATGGCATGAAAAGATGTTTTAGTGAAATTTGTGTCTTGTTCAGCACACTTTTTCAATAGGTTTTCTTCGTGGAAGTGAATTTTCTGTTTATCTACATATTCCAATTAAGGTTTAAACGACCCTTAGTAACTATGTGGATATATTGCAGAGATTGGGTAGAACTTGGTACCTACAGTCAGTAAAATTGTGTTAATTTTTTTCGCAATTAGTGCATAAGATTTTTTTTACATTTGTTCACGGTAGTATTTCTGAAATTATATAATGTATGTGCAATGTGCACAACTCATGATAATACTCCCTCCCTAAGCACGAGATATTCTTAATTAGGGAGGCATTAACTATCATCAAGAAACATACATTACTGTTATACTTACCTTGGTGACTCTTATACTTACATTGGTGACCTTCCTCTGCCTCTTATGCCTTACACTTTGCCAGTGACTGTGAGTTTCCTCAAGTTGGAGTCCTCAGGTTAGCGAGGAACCATGATACATGTGTATTTCGATTTTCGCGACGAATTATTACGAAATCAGTGGACTTTTAAAGCGTGATTACTTATACAAAGAAAGTTATTTGTTTTTTATATACACTAACTATTAGGGATAGATTGTATGAATTAATATTTAAAGAGGAAAAAAAATAAAAGGACATAAAAAAGGATAAAAGGACACGACAAGTGAGCATATGGGCAAGATGGAATTATTATAATGTATGAAATAATTATCAGGGTAAAAGTCCATAAAAGTCCGTAATCCAGTCATCAACGGCAAGGAAAACAAAAGAAATAAAGGAAAGGGCAAAGGAAAGGGTAAAGGATAGGGGAAAAGGACAGAAAAGATGAGAATATACTACAACATCCGGAGCAGTCAACACAAGACGATGTGTACTGTGTATTATGTGGAGAAGCATATGTGGAACTGCCCACAGAGGACTGGGTACAGTGTCCAGGTCCAGAGTGTTGTGGTTGGACACATGAACTATGTTCAGACATAGAAAACGGTTGTCAACTGTAAAAAATGTGTCAACTGTAAAAAGTAAGGATATCCTATTCATTACATCTTGCCCTTATAAGCTTTCCATTCTGCCCTCAGGGTTAGGGCAAGATGGAATTTTTCCTTTTTTTCTTTTATACCTAAGTCCTAACAGACTTTATACTCAATTTTAATTATTTTTAATAACTCAATTTTATATGCATGTAAGATCTCTCTGAAGACTGATTAAAATAAAGGATGATATTATGTTGTTATTTTTTTTTACATCTTAAAGTTAAGCCTTCCATCTTTCCCTCCCTCCCCCTATATATAAAAAATTATAGACATTTTGCTTGCCAAGATATCTGAGTAAATTAAAGTAAGCAACACATATTTTAATGCATTTTTTAGTTCTGGAAAATAACTTTCATTCTATTATATTAAAAGTTTTCAATTAAAGGGATTGTTTCTATAGTTAAGAAACCAACTTTAAGAGCCCATTGAAGGACTCAAGCTTTAATATTAAAACAAAAGATTTTATGTGAAATAGTTTTAGAACCGTACTGTGAATATAAGTTTTAGCAGTCGTTAAGTAAAGACACTTCACATTAAATTCTTACTTTGACACGCAACTCCACAGCGCGTAATTCCGTCGCAAATGAAATTTTTAACATCCCTAGCTTTTATAGCGCTTGAGTTATTTAATAGTGAACATAGTTTTTTAATACGCTTTTGGAAACCTTCATGATAACTTTAGAAGTTAACATTTTTTATAAATACATGCTCATTGTTGTATTAACCTGTAAACAGGCGAGCTTATTGCCTAGAGGCAATTTATTTGAAACTTCTCGAATTCTGGTGTGAATAAGGTTTTTTTTATCACCGCTTGGTGGCAGTTTAATAATCTCAAAAAAATGTGGGTTGAAGAATGGAAAATGGAAATGAACTAAGGTGAGAGGAATCATAAAATGCTTAATTTCATCTTGAAGGTTGCGTTTGAGAAGCGACTCGTTCCAATTTATCATTACAATTTAAAAATGATGTTTTATAACGTCATCAAAAGAACTTGTTTTAAATTTTTATTTTTAACTTTATGAGTAAAAACTCAAATTATAATATTTAATTAAATGAAGACAATATTAGCGAAACTCAATCAAAATCTGAAGACAGAAAAATCAGAAAAAGATATTGGTTCCACTGGGACTCGAACCCAGATACCAACTGTTAGTTGAATCTTGCAATCATATATAAAGATAGCAGCCAATAACATGTGCGTTAAGAAAAATGAAGATAGTGTTGGTAGTTCTTAGTCGAAGTATGATCCAGTTAAAAGTGATCGAATTGGAAATGGGTTCTATAGCTCAATCGGTAGAGCAGTTGGCCATGAATGCTAAGGTATCTGGGTTCGAGTCCCAGTGGAACCAATATCTTTTTCTGATTTTTCTGTCTTCAAATTTTGATTGAGTTTCGCTAATATTGTCTTCATTTAATTAAATAAAAGAACTTGTATTTATTAATATTCTAAACACAAAATATACACTTAAATAGTTCGACATGTTTCGTAAAATAGATTATTAATAAAATATATTAAGCGAACATTTTAAAAAATAAAACAGGACGGAAAAAAATTAATGTTATTTATGTTAAGTGCTGTTTCATAGTAAATATGATTGAATCTGTAATACATTTTTGTTATTACCCAACTAGCTTCAGGACATGTTTCTTGGAGTCTTTAAAATATCATTTCCCCAGATATACACAACAGTAAATTCAGTGGTTGGTACAAATAAAAATAAACAAAAAAGATTCTTCCTCTTTTTATGACGTCTTCGCTAATCGCAGCTGTTAAAAGCCAGCGAGCGTGACTAGTCGGTGTTATTTCTCGTATTTTATATTATAAACTTTATTACACGAATATTTTTTCAATGAATCCTTATTTTTCGATCATTGTATTACCAACTCATAGAATTTTTCCATATAAGATGTTACTTAATCATGAATACAATGTCGACTTATTATCGATATTTAAAAATTGTTATTGAAAAACACAAATATACAAGACGCATGATGCATATAATTTTAAAATCTTTTTATTTATTATCACACAGACGGATCGACATAAAACAAAATTACAAAGAAATAAAGAATAATCACCAACCGTCCATCAACGGTGTCAAAATGTAAGAATAATATATAAGTTTTTCTCAAAAGAATTGGAGTTTATGACAAGAGATTCATGAAATTTTGTAAATTTCTGCAGGCTATCGGTAGATACGTTCGGAACCTTGCCACTGCGGTGGATGTTATAATATTATAGTCGACAACGATAAAGTTGAGAGAAGGTTAAGTTGGTTCTTTGGAAAGGAATATGGAAAGTTTCTTGGTTTCTTAGTAGATAGTGATTGATATTGATTGTGGTCAAGAGGGAAGATTCTTCATGATTATTTATAATTTTTAAAATAAATTTTATCTCATTTTTGTCATGACGATCTTTTAGGCCCAGTTATTTCTTAGACATTAAACAGCGAACAAGTAGTTAAAAAGCTACACAGCGCCATTTTTTTTACTTTTAAAAAGCCTCCGTTTAACGCCGAATTCTATCAAATTGTAATAAGTTGACAAACTTAACGAAATGATGGTTGTCCTCTTCTGCTGATTACAATTTGCTCAAAAGCTGAAACGGACTTATAATCGGCATTTACCTAAAGGGAACTTTTCAACCGTCAAAAAAACAACAACGACCATTTGATGACAATGTAACTTTTGAATTTCTATGAAACAACCGGTCCTTGATGTTTCTAATTTGTAATACTCTGGGCGCTTCTTTACGGTCAGTCGGTGCAATGTGCACAACCGATTCAATAAGTTAATGACAGAGTTAGACGCTTTTGAACTGATTTGTTCCTTATTTTATGATTCTCATATAATAATTATTTAATTAGTATACTTTTTAATGAATAGTTTAATTAATAAAATATAAGAGCAGATATCTCCTTTGCTACAAGCTACAACGCACTGGTAAAGTTCATTTTTTATTTGTCTTCTCTTTTCTTACCGATATGAAAACAAAGAATTTTCTTACGCATGATTCAATTAAAATTCAATAAACGTTAGCGTGTTACATTTGACTGAAGCTTTTGCAGTAAGTTTGACATCAAAAACCTCGATTCTGAGAAATCTTATTAGATTTTAAAAACTTTGGTATCAATAGTCGGAGTTAAGCGAATGGAACGAAACGAAAAGAAAAATACATTTTTTATACTTTGGGACTATGTTATGAGGAAAAAATAGCGCAGGCAAGCTTTTTGGAGTTCAGGTGTCGCTCAAGCTTAGTATAATCCTGCAGACAAGCATCTTTGCCAAAAAAATGTGGTCAGAATTTTCAGGATCTTAATAAATTACTATTATTAAAGTTATTCATCTCAGGACAAAAAAATAGTTTAGTTAAATGGTTTTTAAATTAAATCAAGTGCTTATCTGAAGGATTTGATTACCTAGTTTAAATCAAAACTTTTTCGTAAATTATCCATCTTACTAATAGCTGAAAGCCAATTTTAATTTAGACTTAAGATTAAATCTCTTATTTAATACATTTTGGTAAGTGTTCTTAAAGACTTTTATGATATGCAGTGTATTAATTTTGTGCTTTTATGTTGCTTGATATTTTAAAAAAAGTTTAAAGTTTCTTTAAATGACCATAGAAATCACTTTTTTTCTAAATTTAGTAGATATAATGCTGCATTTACATTCGTGAACGTTAACTCGAACCAAACAACGATATATGAGAAAGGAACGAAGCAACCGCGAGCTGTGTTTCGTGCAATCCGTAATAGGAAATAATATATCAATATAGGAAACTGGGTGATGCCGTCAAAAGGGCTGGTACATTGGTGGGAATGGCCGAATTCATTACTGTATTCGGTTACAATTGATTTCATGCACTTTATTTTGCTATTTGGACTACGTTGCATTCATTTGGAGTCGGGAGCGGCTCAGAGCGTTGTACGAGCGTCGTATGTACTAATCCATGGAAGGAAGCAAGGCGTATGTGTGCCAGCGCGTTTTCATCCCGCAACAAAATATCCCCGACAAAATATCCTCCGACAAAATATCTACTAAAATTTAACCTAATCTAACCCAACCTCACCTAACCTAACCCAATCTAACTTAACCGAACTAAACCTAACTTAAGGTAACCTTACCTAACAAAAAATGAGACAAAAATAATACAGTCATCCTGTAAAGACAAAGATAAAGACCTAATCTAACCTAACTTAACCTCACTTAACAAAAAATGGGAAAAAAATAATACAGACATCCTGTAAAGACAATAAATTATTATTTTAAATGCTAAAATGGGACAAAAATAATACAGATAACAATAATTTATTGCTTCTTCAAATTTTGCGAATTCACTTTGTGGCATCATTTTATTAATGAAAAAATTTAAAAACACTTCATCAGGACATTATATGTATTTATTGTCTTTACAGGATGTCTGATTATTTTTGCCCCATTTTTTTGTTAGTTAGGTTAGGTTAGGTTTTAGTAGATATTTTGTTGATAATTAGTCGGGGATATTTTGTCGCGGATTTAGTCGCGAACCGTGTGCCATAACTAAGTTTAATTGTTGTAGTTTTATCATTAAAGTTTAATAATTTCTCTTATTTAATTTGTAAAAATCAGACGAATAGACTTTATCTAACTTAATAATAATAATATGTGGGTCCGTGGGTAGACAGATACCTACTAAGCCAATTTTAGGTTTAAAATATTGTTGGAACGCAACCTAAAGAGCTCAAAAATTTTTTACTAATGTTGCCCTTCTCAAAATTATGACAGACAAAAAGCACCGTGATCTCATCCTCTTAATATGTCTTGCGCAGGTAACTACCTCACCTTTACTACTTTATTTCCTTGACATTTTGAATTTTTTCTCCTTTCTCAGTATAATTTTAACCATCCTTATATCAGATTGGAGAGTATTGTTGTAAGATTTAAGATAATAATAATGTTTCAAGTATTTGAGTAGATCACATCTTATTTTTCTCAGAATCCAAATTTGTCTTAGATATCAATCTATCTTCTTAAGCAGGTTGTAAAATGTAAATGTCTTTATAATCGCCTCAACACCTGAACATTAAAATACGTCATGTTCAAAAATATTCCGAAATTTTATCCGATATGGTTGTCAATCACATTTGGAAAAATATATATCCTCCGCCTACGATTACTTATACATTTAAAAAGCACAAATTGAATTCCCTGGAGAGATTAACATTCCTAGACACATCACTGCCAGACGTGAACTATGACGTAGTATGAAAATACCCTTGAGTATTTATTTTTTATACCTTTGAATGTAGCTATAAGTTTGTTCCATTATAAATAAATGAAACAATATATCTTTGTTAGAACTACTTATATATTTTATTAACACTGACCGGTTTCAGAACGACCGTTCCTTCCTCAGGGAAAATTTTATGTTTGCCCTGAAGAAGGAACGGTCGTTCCGAAACCAGTTAGCGTTTATAAAATATAAGTGGTTCTAACAAAGATATTATGAGTATATTGTTTCATTTATTTATTTTTTACATTAGCTAGGATACAAGAGACCCTGCTTTTAAAAAAAATCCCTCAGAATCTACGCCATCTTTAGGGATTCTGGGGTAACAAAGGAGGTTAAGATGTGGAAGGAAAAAAGGTATGACGGGTGGGTGGGAATCTGGGGTTCAATGTGTCCAGGAGTGACGGACGTGTGAATTCATACCTCCTACTACGGTGCAAGGCGATGTGTGCTAACGTAGCAGGTAGGTAATGCAAACTCGCGAGATTCGGGCCCAAGCGAGATCTCGCGAGTTTATGAGTGTGTTTTTTTGCAAATAATCACAATATTTGAATAAATTAGGGAAAAAAATATAAGTTTTATAAAAACAACATTTATTTTCACGATTTTTTCAATGGACTTTTATGCGTCAAACATTGTTTGACGTATTTGTCTATAATTGTTTAATAAACTTCTAAGTAGTAAACTTTGATGTGGGTATCTATCAAATAACAAATGAAGGAAACAACCAGTCTTCTCTTCTAATATCAAACAAAAATCTTTTGTAATAAAGCAGTTCTTTTATAACAAACAAAACAACGAGAAGTCAAAAAAAAAAGAAAATTGTCTAGGTTGAGTTGACTATTAAACTGAGATATTATTAAATTAAACTATATGTACTCAGTAGATCCATTAGATATTACAGATTAATTAACTAAATATATATATAAAAAAATATATATATATATATAAATAAAATACCAATTTGTCAGACTATTAGAAATTACAGATTGCAACTCCGTCCGTGTAAGTCCGTGCTTCGAATAAGACGTTTTTATGCTCGAGTGCAATCTCGTTAAACTCGCGAGATCTCGTCCTTTTTTCGTCCGAGATCAATCTCGCTAAAAAAGGCCGAACGAGAACGAGATTGCATTTCCTAGTAGCAGGGTTGATGTATAGCAGAGGTGTTGGTTATCCAACAAATGGTTCTTATCCGTAGGTTAATCTATTCGAGTATAACTTTATTGGGGCGAAATATCACTCAATTGCACCTGAAATATTAATATCATTGTTATATTTTATACCTACTTTAATTTATGCAAAAAACTCTAAATCTATTACACTAAAACCATCAAATTTATTTAAAATCGTTCATATTATTATGTATTGATATGTATTAATATCTTTAATAAATTCTCAAATTGTGTATCTGACAATCACTAATTCGTATGTATGTATAACATTTTATCAGAACCAGTCTCTTTCACAAACATCGTATTAACGTCGACGAAGTCATTTAAATTCGAAAAAAAACAGCGGTAGATTTAGTGTTAAAAATAATTACACATTAATAGTCTTACCTGTCAATATCACTTAACCTCTAAATCCCGCCTACTGCTGTCAGGGCGGACACTCTAACACTGGCAACACTTAGTTTTGAAATGTCGCAGTGTCATATAAAAAAACAGTTCTTGACCGGGAGTTTCATGACAGCTCTGCGCCAAAAAGTAGATTAGTTAAAACCTATTATTATTCTATTTATAAACCAGCAATGCTGTCATTGTTGACAAGTAAACCTGCTGTAAAGTAGACCAAGTCGAAACAAGAATAACGAAATAAAATATATTTTACCTTTATTTAGCATTTGACGATATTTTCTTAATCAAAACCTGATGAAATAATTAAGCAGTTTGTTTACCTAGCTTTTATAATGTGGTAGGTATATACAAACAAAAACAAAATAGCAAATACAAGTATTTCCATTGATTTTCTAAAGGTTAGAAAGGATGTGTACATAGTTATACATTTCTTCAGGGTGTTTTGTGAGTGGTTTGAAATCTTGGTTATCGTGAAGAGCTTTCATTTATAATATCGGTTCCTGATGGTTATCTCCATCACCGAGAGCGTAGGCAGTTGTCTCCTGCAGGACTAACTTGCCAAAGGTCATGCCGTTAAAGAGCGGAATCGTTTTGTGGAACAGAGTCAATTCGGATGTCGACATATTTTGCATAAAAATACTATATATCGGCTGCTAGCATAGATGATATCGTTTTTTAAACGACTTCGAAAAGGAGGAGGTTATCAATTCGACGGTATTTTTTTTTTTTTTATGTTTGTTACCTCAGAACTTTCGATTGGGTGCACCGATATTAATGATTCTTTTTTTATTAGAAAGCTGGTGCTTCCCGTGTGGTCCCATTTTAATTTGGTCCAGTTCTGATAATGGAATGCATGAGAAAACCATATATGTATTAAATTTGCAATAAGTATGTGCGCAACAAATGGACGAATAACTCAATATCACGCCAACAGATTTCACGCTCGTCACTAAAAATCAAAAAATTAACAAAAATTTTAACAAAACAAAAAACGACTTCAAAAAATGCACTGAAAAGTAAAAAAAATATTTCGTACGATTTTTATTTTTGGAGTCGGTGTCAGCCAAGATCTCCACATCTCACCTATAACTACCTATGTATGTACCTTGGCTGACACCGACTCCAAAAATAACAATCGTACGAAATTTTTTTTTTACTTTTGAAGTCGTTTTTTGTTTTGTTCAAATTTTTGTTTATTTTAAGTTGTGCTTCATCTTTAGGTGTTTATGAAGTTTTCATAGCTTTGCCCTATAACTTTTCATTTAAAGCTTTTAAATAGACCATTTTGTAATGTATTTGAAATAATAGATAAATTGAATTGAAAAGTTGTTATGATATTGATAAACCTAACAAAAATAGTGCTGTTTTCTCATAATAATTCCCTTACTTATCTTACTCCAGTATGAACATGAACCATGACCATATACATAAACAATATCATCATGGTAGGAGACAACATTTTTTTTTTAGTAAAAGATTATACATTTACATAAATTATTTATGATTGTTTTGACTGCCCAACTAGAAGGATTCCCGTTTTAGGATGGGTAATTCACTTAACTTTGATCCCCCATTCTCTCCGACGGCCTCTGTGGTCGAAGGGCAAGGCTCTCGACCAGTGATCCGGAGGCCCACTTTTAAATCCCGGCGTGCGCAGGTAAATTTTATTGGATTAATTTGTTTTTTCACAATTTAATCATTCGAAATAACATAAGGTATATTTGCGGCATGTCGCGTCAGAGTGAAAGATCCTTTCAGTATCGTTCTGGTGTAAGATCACCATTCAGATTTAAAAAATTGCTTGAAATGGCTTTAGCCTTGTTTGGTGACTGAACAACCAGGTGCTGCTTCTCCTTGTTCTTCCTCATCTCCTTCGCCTGCCCATTTACCTCCAGCCTCACAATATACCCCTGTTAGGAATGCCGTAGTCTCACTGGCTCCAGACGAAAGCAGTTGGGACTCTTTTTTATGTGAGGTGTTCACATCAAAAAAATTCCCTATTTTCCTTTCTACTCCAGATATTGATAGTGGTAGCATTACAAATTAAAAAAAAAAAATTAGTAGGTAACGGGTTAAGTGCTCCAAAGCGCATGCTTGCCTTTGCTAGATTTATACTCCATTACATTACATTACATAAACTAACAAAATTTGAGTACATTAAATGATTCGCATAGCCCCGTTTTTGTTAAAAATTACCCCTAGGGCGCTGCTCATATTGGGATAAATGTATCATTGAGAATATGTGTTACGATTTTTAATTTTTCGTATAAAAAATATGTGTATACATATTATATTATATAGCCGACCCACTAAATCCCAATTTACATAATAACATATGTTCATAAACTCGTGGCCGTACAGTGAGTGTAAAAACATTGGCCCGGCCTTCGGAAGTGATTGAAACATTTCACACGTCAAACAAACGCGACTGGAGATCAATTTATCGGGAACCACGTACTACGTATACAGTGTACAGTGCAGGGGTCAAGTTTTGATCTCGAAACTGAAAAAAACCATAAACATAATATAATGGAATGTTGGCCGGTAGGAGATATTGTTCGGTTTCGTGATTCAATTTAAAAACATGAGAAGACAGATGAATAAATCTTGGTGGGTATGCTTTAATTTTGTTAAATTTAAATCGACTCGAACGCAACTGTTGAGAATTTTTATTTAAAATAAAAATTGTTATAATTGACTACCAAGCACGAGCATTTAATTGTTGAATTATCTTCGCAGTAAAATTAGATTTCTGATTACAGTACACACACATAAATAATACACAACCAATAATTATTTAATTCCAGTAGCTACATAAAAATTTGATTTAATTCAGAAATTTGTTCACGTTGGTTTGTATGTTACGCGAATTGATTTCATAAATTATAGATAGATCGTAAAAGATTGGTGTCGCGAAACTGCGACTCCACTATAAAATTGGCGGTTTTGCTTCAGAGCAAAGCCCTGACGCAACCCTCAAAGGACCAGTCCCGATAACTACGCGGTCGCTATGTTATATGGGACGATTAGATAGCATGCACTCGCAAAACCTGATGGATATTCAGTCGATGTTCAGATCTGGGCTTTTGGAGAATTAGATAAACCCAGAACGGAAAAGGAAAATAGGACTCACCAGTTGCAGATGGGGCCTCTCTGATTTCCAGGGTTTGGTGTACACTTCACTATGTTTAGTAACTTGCAATATTATTTTTGCAAGTATATGCTCAATATGTGTTCCCTGTCTGAGACATTAATTTGTACTGAGCTTGAAATAGTGTCACCTCTTCTTCTTGCAACAATTGCTCTTTTTCAAGGTGACATTTTGGGATAGGAATATTAGGTAGGTGGGATAAAATCAGGAATTTGACATATTCTACCCACCAAGTCTGCGAATGCAATACCCAACCAATCCCATATAATAATGAGCAAACATAAGTAAAAAGAAGCCCACAGTCATAATAATATATCATATTATGGTTAATTAAGTTCAGCGCAAACTGTTTTCAGCAAATTGCATACTTGTTTATGAATTCTAATATTTTTATTCATATCACCGACAAACATGCAGTTCCTTAATGGATTCCCAAGACATACTTTGTCTTATATTTATATACTTACTTTTTAATTACTTGCGTCTCATGTTTAAATATTATTTTATATTAAATAATGGAAGAAACGGAGGATTTAAAAAACACATATTTGCAGGACTTCAACCATATAATATGTACACCTGGGGTTAAACTGTATTATTCCGTGATACTAAGCTTTTTATTCTGTATACAGAGAGAAAATTTGAACGCAAAACGGATAACAAGGAAATTATAAATCTACCTATATCTATATGGGTACATTATTTCACTTCTCTGGGAGAAGTTCATATGCAGTTTTCAAATTCGTTTCTTCTTCACTAAGCTTTTCTAAACACACTGTTGCAACCAGACAAAACCGCTGGTTTTCAACAATTAGCTGACAGTTTTAGAAAATATTAAGTATGGCGACACGTCAAAGTACATTAATAGTTTTTTTTCAAATACCCACTGCAGGGTCGCCTATTTTTAACAGTTTAAAACATATTTTTCTTAAGGTAAATTCATAAAAAATCGCTTTTTTTAAATATCACGGAGTAAATGAGTATCACGGACTTACCAATTTTCATACTACGTCTAATCAGAATGTTTGACTTCCCTTTAAATCTAAGTGTTTAACAGTTTTTAGATTGGTGTGGCCCTAGGAATATAAATGTTTGGTTAATGTTGCAAAAATATTATGGAGATAAATTTTTGCATGTTTAAAATTTATATTTTCGTTTGTACATAATGCTCAACAATCTCCTAAACGGCTTTAAGAATGAGATAGAGCTTTGTATTACTAATACATTATGATAATGGCATTACCGAAAGACGGCTTAACTCAAAACACCAGCTTTTGTAGTTAGGTCCCGGTGATTCTAAACCTCTGAAAAGTTTATAATAGGATTATTTTCCAAAAAAATTGTATTCAGTTTCACGGATTTTAATTATGGACAAATAATTATGTTATACGTATTAGGTACTTACGGTAAAACCAAACAACTCCAAACCCGTACCGGTACCGCTGCTTCGACAATCATTTACTGGAAAACAAACATCTCTACCATAAATCAAAGTGGTTCGCCAATTTTGGTAATTTAGCAGGGGTGTCCCGGGTTCATGGGGGTGAGGTTTATCGGGATCTTGGCAGCGTGCATGGTAGGCTGGATTAGTTTCGGAGGCTTTTTGACCACTCCAGCAGGACTTTCTGGAAATATCGTCATCCACCGCAGTGGGAGGGATAGATTCATACATACGTCACTCCTGGACACATTGACTCCCAGATTCTTACCTACTTGTGATAGCTTTTTCCTTTCCAGAACTTCTTCTCCTTCCTTTCCTACAAAGACTCTCCGTACAGCATTCCCAGAGGTGACATTGACCTTTAAGGGAGTTATTCCCTCAGCCTCTCGTGTGCAGCTAATGTTAAAAAAATAAAATAAAAAAGAGTCCCTAAACAATTCTCACAAAATATATTTCGTTACATTTCCCTACAGTTTGTGTGGCTATTGTTTGGAATAGTGTCATTGTGCAGATTATAAATGGTTTTTTTGTTTTTACTTTCTGAATTGTTACAAAATGTAGAATAATGTGTTCACGAATGCGATGAATACTAACCCGTTCTTCCTGCAATTCGTTACAAATCTTTTTTCTGCAAAACACTCAGTCAATAGAACGTCTTTGATTTTATCACTTTCGAGAATTAAACTCACCTTCTTCAAATGATTTCTTTACTTTGCTTTCGTTCTTGAAAGATTCGTCTTATTAGTCTCTTAGATAAATTACATTATTTCCTGAACCAACATCAAAAGAATGAAAAACAATGAACGGATACAACGCGTCACGTATTTTACGGTTGTCAATCTCTATTTAGTTTACTTTAAATTAAGTTAGTTTACCTGGCTACCTGGATTGTATAAAAACAAAAATGTTTACGTCGCAAAGGCAATTAAACCTTTTTATTAACATTCTTTACTTTAAAAGGCTGTGAGATTTGAGAATAGTCAGTAAAAATACACAATTACTCTGTTATTTCAGTGTTGGATTAAAACTACCAATATATGCATACTTTGTTATATTCGTTAAAACCTGCGGTACTCTGCCTATAACTATAAAAATAAATAACGGAACGGTCGATGTAATAAGCAATTAGAGCAAAAAGTGTCATTGTAGTTTAGAAGCTTTATAAAACAAATTACCTTTCTACCAAGCCCTGTAAGAGTAAGGTTAGGTTAGATTAGTTAGGTTAGGTTTTTCGTTGTAGCGTATAAAAAATAGCATTATTTTTTAATGAAAAGTATATTCTATTATTTGGTAGAAAAAAAAATAGAGAAACGTCTTTTTTTCAAAGTCAATGTGTGCGCGGCGGGTAACTGCGTTCCATTTTACAGGTATTCAAGGTTATTTTGAAAATACGCGTTATTTGCCCCAAAATTGCGAATTTCATTACCTCTTGCGAACGTTGACGAAAAATGACGAATTTTGAAAAGTCCACAATTTTCAGATCTCTAATGATAGTTTCACTTATTTTGTAAATATCCTTTGCAGGTAAAGGTACCACCTTGTTCTGAATAGACATGGTCCCTTCACCTATAAAAAGTTAGTAAAAAAATAACATAACTTCTAATAAGAACATCTATATGCGATTGAACTAATTATGGAGATGAGTAATTGCATTGCAAAATTAAACGGCGATAATAGGCAACATATAACTAATAATATTATTGTAATATTTCCTGTAGTACCACGAATGTACCTATTCATTTGTGTGTAGGTACCTATCCATCTTTTCAACCAGTTTTAACTACCGTACATTTTAGATTGCAAAAAACGTTGTTTAATGGATAGGCACATCTTTAATTGTGTTGGGTCGTTTAACAACTGTTAAAAAACTAATGAATGGACGGAATATACGAGTTAGGCCTTTAATTGGATGGGGGGATGAATGAGACATCTACTCATTTATGGGCTTTACGGGAGAAACGGACATTCGTAAACGTTCTTTTAGCTTGAAATAATACAAACGAGCCGAACATTAGAGTAAATAGGGATGAATGAAACATGGATGACGCGTCGTTGAAAACTGTTTAGTGAAGCTGAATTTTAAAGCCTCAATAATAATTATTTGAAATATTGTTTTCTTTTTAATGAGAGAATCATTCTTGTATTTCATTAAATTCCTGCCACCTCGGAACAGGCTCAGCCAAGTGAGGTGGTACATACAAAAAAAAATTGTACTTCAAACTGTAAAAAAATAAATGTTTTTTGTGCTTATATTATCTTGGTTAATAAATAATTTAAAATTTAAAAAAAATGTATTGCCTATATTTTTCTCTTATTTTTGTCTTATCTTGTTTGCCTTATCGAGGGAAGAATCACATTTAGGAAGCCTTTTAATCAACTCCTTGTACTATCCAAATCATTTTACTATTGTATTATAGTACTGCCCATCAAAAAAAAATCTTTGGCAGCATTCCCAAACACGTTCATTAAATGACACGTTATAAATTATTTGTTAAATCAATACCAGGATTAAATAAAATTATTTCTAATAACTTGTTTTCTCGAGTATGTCATCTGCGCGCAAACTGTATTAAAATCTCTCCAATAAGCAGTGACCGCCAAGGTAATAATGATCCTATATATTTTTCTGCCTATACAGAATATAAATAAAACAATGTAGTACGTTTTAAGTTAAGGCATCATCACTTCCATTGATCAAAAGCATTGTACAAATAGTTTTATATTAGTGATCGACGAACCTAAGTCTAGTTTGTAGTTAGAAGTAAAGAATGTAGAAAAATATTATAAATTTGTACAACGCCCTTGAGTGATTTTTCGCAAACACAGAGCTATACAAATTTTTTTTTTTTTTTTATTTTTTTTTTTTTTATTGAGTAAATTTTTTACAATAAGTTTATTTTAATACAATATTACATATTTTATATACTCTCCTAGTAAAATATAAGTATGATTACTATTTTTATTAATTCAGTTTAAGATACTAGATGGACTTCAAATATATGACATGGGTCAAGCGAGTCGGAATTCAATATTATCGAAAAATTATTTGAATGAATGAAAAAAATACTAAAAATCGTTATTAAACGACATACCATCTAGATCAATGTATATGTTATTGTTAACTAGTTGTCGTTCCAATATTCAGATTGTTAAACCGGATAGATTGTAAGAGACAATAAATGTGAATGAATCAATGCATGTGTACCAAGTAAGATAATTTTGAAATTCTATAATATCTAAAAGTATTTTTTTTTTTTTTTTTTAGTATCTATAGCAAAATTTGTACATAATGTATTTATAAATTATATTATATTAAGGTATTATAAGGTACATTATTTTTTTTTCACAGTCCTCCTCACTAGGGTTTCCTGTTCTGAGGCGGCCTGTAGTTTTATAGTTCATTTTCACTTTGTTCTCTCAACCATATTTTTACTTTTGTTTTAAATTTATTTATTTCTGTTATATTTTTTGTTTGAGTTGGTAGAGCGTTGTATAGTTTTGTCGCATTGAATTTCATATTTCTTTGTCCAAAAGATGTTTTCAAACTGGCTGTAGCTAGAATATTTTGGTTTATTTCCCTGGTTGTGTATCTATGTTGGACAGTGGAGTATTCTGATATGTTTTTTATTAATTTTAAATAAAATATTTTTGCATAAAGATTTTGTATGTTGTAGACTTGAATGCTTTGAAACAATTCTTCTGTCGGAGTTCTAACCGGTAATTTCAAAATTGTCTTTAGTACTCCTTTTTGGGCTATATTGAGTCGGTCCATGTGAGTGCTCAAGGCAGATCCCCATCCAATTATCCCGTACTCTATTTGTGATTGACATAAAGCGTAGTAGTGATTGACATAAGCGTAGTTAAATACATTATGCATTCTGTGTTACCATAATGTTTCCATGTCAAACTGTTGTAATTTCTAGGGTAAGATTTAAAACCAAAGAGAAAACTAAAAGTTACAATGCAATGCTGTATCCTCCTCTGATATATGTGTATGTATCCCATGCGTGGGCCCAATACCTTATTTACCTCACACCTGTATCAGCCCCAAAATCTAATTGACGCTCTCAATGTCAAACCTTATTATCGGCGCACGTCCGCTATGAGGAGATGCAATCTCTTGAATGAACTTACCCGACCCTTTCCTTAACGAGAGACTTTCCTTACCTCACCTCCGTGTACCTCAGTCGATTCCATGCGTAATTTCAGAACAATAATAAATTACCTTCTTAATAGCCTTTTTAATAGGTTTTGTGTCCTTTATAGTCCTGCCGCTTGTAGGCTCTATTTCTGTTGTGTGCGTTGTTTTTTTTTAACAATTATACTACGAATTAATCACCCATTTGCATCCACGATTTGTCATTCGATCATTTTTAACATTTGGGAAGATAACAAAAAGTTTTAATGTTAATATCGTACCTACGGCTTTGTCTCACAAACTCTTTTTAAAAATCCAGAGTTCAACAAAAGATTTTCGACTTAGTTGTGATTGATTAAAAATGAGGGTGAATATGCATTTAGTCCACCTCACGGATAATACGGAACGTTCGTGTTGTCGAAGTTTGATGCACGGATAATACGGAATATTCCTTTTTTAGGTTGAGGTTAAACTACGAAAGCTGCATGTCATCATAATTTGAAAAAATATCCCAGGTTTTGAATGGTTTGTTTGGCAAAGCAGGGTTTGTCTAGCGGGTTTGTGTAATTATGATTGATTGTCTATGAAATAAAAAGAGTAAAATAAAATTGCGTTACCGCGTAAGCGAAATAATTTAAACAAAATTAAAAAGTTAAATGCGTGTTTTTTGCAGGTTTTTTTTTCTCCCGCGACATAAATACTCACTTTTCGTGATAATAAAGCTAAGTCTAACTGTTTGAATGAAACATATTTCGTATTAACGAGTAAGCGGTTAAAAGCTTTAATAATAAAATGAGCTCTGATATCTTATTTAGAAGGCGGTAATTATTATTCTGGTGCCTGACCTTGAGGTTCCCGCGGTATTTTATTATTATACTCTCGATCCTTACAATATCAGCCTACAATGACAGCTATCGGATCCCTACAACGATAGCTAAGCAACATCTATGGGTAAACAAAAATACTACTATCTAGTGCTATCCATCGGTCAGCTCTTCACTAATGTATATTATCTAATGTTTTCTAGAAATTCCATTCAATAGCACCATTCCTGGTATTATGCTACGCTGAGCTAGAGCATCTATTCTGCCATGTGGTATCTTGAACATGTTTTGGCCGTGGTGACGGCCATGAAAAAGAGGGCGAGTCAACATCAGAGCGCTAATAAAGGAATCGCTGTAGTTTCTTCACCATGCAAATCCGTGTCATATAATGTGAAAATTGAATCAAGGAACGAGGCGCTTACAAAAAAGAACATCGATTTGGAAGCCCGGATTAATGTACTGGAGGACCGTCTTGAATTCCAAGAGAGAGCTCTTAAGGCCAACAACTTAGAAATCAGAGGAATCCCGGAAAATAAAGGAGAAATACTACAAGACGTCATTTTTAACATCTGCCAAAAAACTAAGTCCAACATCCAAATCAAAGACATAGACGCTATTCATCGAGGAGCAAAAAAAATAAATAACAAATATCCGAGAGAAATAATAATCAAACTCAAATCGAATATAGCAAAAGAACAACTGTTAGCGGATGTGAAATCATATAACAAAAACAACCCGAATTTGGAAGACAAATTAAATACCTCGAACATTGGTATTGCTGGCCCGACTTCAAGAATCTACATTTCCGAACAGCTGACATTTCGGGGCAAGCAACTATTTTGGAAGGCTAGACAAGAAGCGAAAGGAAAGGGGTACCGGTTCACGTGGACCCGAGCGGGTCAGATATATGTTAGACACGATACAGGTGCTAATGCAATATGTATATCTGATGAAAGCAAGCTCGCAGCGATGTAATACAACGGAAAGAACCAAAATATCGAGGTATGTACCGTCTCGCCCGTCTACAGGTATATGCAATAAAGCCGAAACTCAGCGATACAGCGAAGTTACCAGTCCTCATTACACTATTTACCATGATGTAAAACGATTAGCGTTGATTAATTATTTCACTAGTCAATTGTACGAACACACCCCATCCCGCTCATTTACACTTATTATTTTGTTACCATCAACATATTATAATTTTTTTATCACAACGTTTCAGCGGTTGCAAACATTCTGCTTTATATTATCAAATCACTGTCAACTTATTTCCACACACACCTATCTATTCAACTACATTGAGAAGAGTTTTAATTTTAATAACATATTATTGGAACGCTGTTTGCTATTCTACATTCAACAAACTTTTAATTATGTTTGATTTACCTTATGATATTAATAACCATTCAGGTATATTCTGTAACTCAAATATTATTGATAACTTGAATAATATAAAAAACTATAATTGGGGCTCCTACAGTCTAAAGATTATACATCAGAACATAAGAAGCATATCTAAACTTGACGATTTCCTAATTTTCTTAGATCAATTTAATAACGCGTTCGATGTAATAATCTTATCGGAGTGCTGGATAAATAAAGAGTACACCTCAAAAGCAATTCAAAATTACTCAGAATATCATACTAACATAATTCTAAATAAATCAAGTGGAATTGTAATTTACATCAGAGACGGTCTACAAGCACAAGTTGATGAAATATTACTACCACAAGCAAACTGTATGAAAATCGTATTGAACAATAACTTATGTATTTTCGCAATCTATAGGTCACCCTCTTTCCAAAATATTGACACTTTTTTGAATTCTCTACAATCTAACATCAACAGTTCAAAACAATTAGAACGGCAAATAATTTTAGGCGATTTAAATATTAACACGATCCCCGAGTACCACCGTCAATCCGAAGATTATCTGTGTCTGTTAACGGAAAATGGGTTCATGCAAACAATTAACAGCCCTACTCGAGAACAGGGCTCAAGTAAATCTTGTCTTGACCACATTAACGTTAAAAAAATTAAACATTGCGACTCATTTGTTATTCACACCACAATTTCTGACCACTACACTACAGCTCTCTGTCTTAAAAATAAGCCTCCCACCGCAGTCAAAATTAAATACATACCTCGAATAAACTACTTCAATCTACTTGAGGACTTAAATTCAGAAAAATGGGAAAACGTTCTAAACCAAAGAGATACTGACTCAGCAATGACAGAATTCATCACCAAGTTACATGATTATATAGCCAAACACACTAGTAAGAAACTCATATCTAATAAACAATTAAAACTTACACCATGGATCACCCCTGGCCTTGTCAAATCAATTCATAGAAGGAACCAACTACACAAAAAGGCGAAAAGTAGCCCAGAGAATAATATATTACAAACCCGCTATAAAAAGTATAGGAACTTGTGTAAAAAAATAATCATTTCAACTAAAGAAAACTATTTTAAAAACATTATTTACGAAAATAACTATACACCAAAAAGGCTATGGGAAGCATTTCGCAGTATAACTAAAACCAAAATCAATAAATCATCTGAAATTAAATCACTACACATTGATAACACTATCACATCAGACCTAAAAAAGATAGTAAACTTTGCAAATAACTATTTCACGTCAGTGGGAACCACTCTGGCCAAAAAAATTCTCGACAAAATTAACACAACTGAAACTGATCTCGCTAAGAAAACTGGCTGTAATCTCGAGCATAAAATAGATAATATTCGAACTACGTCACACGAAGTGATGAAAACAATTGACGAACTTAAGTCATCCAATGCGTGTGGCCCAGATAAGATCTCTACAAACCTGTTAAAAATTATAAAATCCGCCATAGTATCACCCATAACGTTCATTTGTAATCTAAGTTTTAACTCTGGAAAATTCCCCAATCATTTAAAACAATCAATTGTTATTCTTCATCACAAAAATGGGGATAAATCACAGATCAACAACTACCGACCTATTTCTTTGATCAACTCTGTGTCTAAAATTATTGAGAAAATTGTTAAGAATCGGCTCACCCTATACCTAGAAAACAATAACATCCTTTCCAATAGTCAATACGGTTTCCGTCCAGGTTTAGGCACTGAAAATGCTATTGCTAAATTGACAAAAATTATCTCTAATAACATAGATAGAGGTACAAAATGCATTGCGCTCTTCCTGGATCTAGCCAAAGCATTCGACACTATCTCTCATAAAATTCTGTTGAATAAACTACAGCGCATTGGTATACAAGGTCAGCTCTTCAATCTGTTGTGTAGCTATTTAGATAACAGGAGCCAAAGAGTGCTTATCAACGACACTATAAGCGATTCAGCTAATATTAAATTCGGTGTACCCCAAGGAAGTACTTTAGGACCACTTTTATTTAATATATATATAAATGATCTATGTAACAGTTCCTTTGCCGACCACATTATTACCTTTGCTGACGATACAGTTTTATTATTTGAAAGCAAAAACTGGAATGTTGTTCACAGTAAAGCAGAAGTGGGTTTAATTAAGGTTAAACAATGGTTAGACAACAATCTCCTCACGCTTAACTTAGATAAAACCAAATTCCTCCGTTTCAGTGCAACACAAGCAGGAAAACCAAAAGAAATACACAACATCCTTATACACCATTGTAATGTCCAAACCACTTGTAAATGCTTAAACTTAGAATGTGTCGATAGCATAAAATATCTTGGAATCATGATAGATAAGTCTCTGAGATGGGACGAACATATAGTCTCAACTTCCATAAAGATCAGAAAACTTACTCATCTATTCATGTCTGTTAGAAATATTCTTCGCGTAAAAGATCTGAAACAAATGTACCATGCCTTGTGCAACTCATTGCTAGAATATGCTTCCTTGGGATGGGGCGGCTGTTCCAAAACAATAATGGATCCTTTAGCAAAAGCACAAAAATCACTTCTAAGGGTCATCCTTAAGAAACCCTTCAGGTATCCCAGTGATCTATTATTTGAAGAGATACGTGTTCTTGATGTACGGCAACTATACATAAGAAAAATTATTTTACATACACAAAAACACCGACACCAATATTCATCCATTGATCATCTCCACAACACCCGCCATGCAGGGAGGAATCCAGTGGTTCCACCTACTACAAACACATCACATGCCCAAAGACAATACTCCTACTTAGGGCCTAAATTGTTCAACATCATACCCGATGCATGGAAATCGAAAAATACAAGCACTTTACGGAAATGGGTTAGCAATTGGCTTCTAGATATGGGGAGAGTCAAGAGCGAACATATGCTAACACAATCTCACATACCTAATATGTACTAAAAAGTTTATGTTATTCAAAAAAAAAAAAAATCTTTTGCTCAGTTTTCTTATCCTTGTAATATAAAGACTGTTCTTTGATTCTTGTAAAATAACGACCAGGCGTTTCAAAAATAAGTCCTGAAATTATCTATATAAATACATAGGAAATTCATATGTCATGTCATAATTATATTCTGGTTTAAATGGATTATTTCTATTACTTACTTATGGTACTTATTAAAATTAAATAGTCAAAAATAAATTGGGAACTAATATGTCAAATATTGGCAAATTATAAATATAAATGTGTAAATTCTAATATGCAATTGATAATGTTCTCCAAAAAGACCTCGAAAGAATTTCAAAATTGTGATCGCCCAAAAGAAGCTATTTACCTATTCTGAAGACAATTATTGATGTAATTAAATGTAGTAAATTTAAAATATTATATGTAAAATATAAAAATCCACAGTTCCGAACTCCTGCAACTTGCAGTGGGAGGTACTGAAGGTACTCGTACCATCGAAACAGCGCGCTGCGGCGCATTGGAACTCGAAACATACTAAGGTGTTATTGAAAGTTATTATTGCAATTTTGTAAACCTAAGATCACCTTACTTTAAATTTTGGTTGTATACATTTTTATATTATGTTTGTATTCTTTCTTATCGTAACTTATTGATAACACATATCTCACTGTACTTAAATTTATATATTTTTTTTGCTCATATCTTTATTTCATGTATATGTTTTTAATTCCATCATAACTTTATTTGTTCTAGTTTTTTTTTCTCTTAAAAAAAATAGAACAAATAAAGTGACGTATATAAAAAAGTTACGTATATAAAAAAAAAGTATTTATATATCATTTGTCATAATATATTGAGTATATAAATGGTTTCTTTCAAGATATCCTATGATATCTTGAAAGAGACCATTCACATGTTAAAAATATTATGAACTGAATATACAATTTGGCTGTCCTGAAACGGGTATCCTTCCCAGTTGGACAGACAAAGTATAATTTTCTCACTTATTGTAATATGTATGCATATATAAATAAATAAATAAATAAATAAATAAATAAATAATTTTACCGGTAGTAGATAGGTACGGCACCGAATCGTATTGAATATTTTAGCAATTTTTAAAAATGCACATTATATTTTCAACTGGGATGTACGAAACGATCTCATGAATACGAAAATGCAACTTATTAAAGCATTTTAATTAACATTCACCACAAAATAGTGTTTTTAACGATTTCTGCATAAGTTCCTCGTTGTTGTAACAATATTATTTGAGAAATCCCACACAAGTCCCACCAACTAATTAACATTTTAATTACTCGAGGAATGTGGAATTCAACACTCGGTCATGTTGCTCCATTTGTAAAAATAATGTTAAAAACTTTAAAAATGTTGGGGTTTCACAGACTTGAAATATATTTACGGCGAAATAATGTGCTTCAGGAATTTTTAACTACTACAACAAAATGCTTCTCGTCTTCTTATTATTCTCTTCGAATTTCTTATTTACATATACGTATGAATGTAAAGGATGGGAGATCAATGAATGTCATATTCAACCAGTTCAAATAATCTATTTTTAACAATGGATTACTCCCAATTGCTCCCATCTGGAGCCAGTGAGAAAATGGCACCCCTAATTGGGGTATGTTGTGTGGCTAAAGGTAATGGGGAGGGGGAAGAGATATGGAAGAGGAAGGCGGGGAAGTACCTGGCTATTCAGATCTGGTCACCAAACACGGCTAAAGCCATTTCAAGCAACGGTTCAATTCTGAATGATGGTCTTACACCAGGGCAATACTGAGAGTATCTTCCACTCCGGAACGTGCTGTAAAAAACTATGTATTATTTTTAATGAATATATTGTGAAATAATACTAATTAATCAAATAAAATTTATTTGACACATTGGGATTCGATCCCGCGCCCTTCGGATTGCGAGTCAAGAGCCTTACAAGAGCTGGACTATGCCGGCCGTCAAACGAATAATCTACACAACGAATCTCCCCTCACATCGTTTCCAGGGTAGAAGTGCGATAATCCTTCTGGCTCCGGTAGCAATATTGCGTCGTATTCACATTATAAAAAATAGTTTTCGTAAATTTTAAAGCAAACTATTAATATCCGATTTTTGTACTGACAATTCGTGGTGTAGTTCCATTGTTATAAAAATATATTGAAACAATACAAATTTTATCCACTTCTGTTATTTATTGACCCTTACCGGTTTCAGACTGTTACGGACATCTTTGGACTGGTCGTCACATCATAATGGGTCTGAAGATGGCCGTGATTATCTAAAACCGGTAACTAAAAATATAGTATTGTAAAACTATACACGTTAAAAATAAAAATGGTTTATTTCTTCTATATTGCCACAATCCGAAAGTCGCGGGTTCGAAACCGGCCGAAACTGGTAATTGTGAAGTACCACAAATTTTATTAATTTGTGGTACTTCACAATTAATTAATTAAAAATAATATATAGTATATTTGCGGCAAGTTCCAGAGTGTAAGATACTCTCAGTATCGCCCTGGTGTAAGACCACCATTCAGAAATGAAAGTTGCGTTAAATGGCTTTATCCGTGTTTGGTGACCGATGTTTCCCCCCTTTCTCTTCACGTCTCCTTCCCCTCCCCACAACCTTCAGCCTCACCCTAATAAGGGATGTCATAGTCTCAATGCCTCCTGACGGAAGCTGTTGGGACTCTTGTGCGGTAGAGTAGGGAAAAAAACTAATGTGTTTTAGACCACACGACTGAAGTAATCACTAACTTATAAAAGAACATATGACATCGGGGCGACATATGATAATGGGGTGACATGTTACCTATGACCATGGGGTGACCTACGACCTTGGGGTAACCTACGACCTTGGGGTGAGCTACAACCTCGGGGTGATATACGACCTTGGGTTAGTATGTACGCCTTACCTTAGTTGTGCAGTATGTACGCCTCGCCCCATCACCGTTCGCATCGATTATTACCGTTCGCAACACACTTTTCGTAACGCATTTACCCCAAGTCGAGCGTGCGTAAAAAAGTCTTACTTCAAAGTGTTTTATACTTGACATGTAATCATGACAGCATTATTGTATTGGTTAACCATCGGGATATTTAAAGAAGATAGTAGGTACTTGGCCAAAATGTTTTATTGAATTTGTACATTCTAGGAATGTTTGATTTTTCGTGCAGTGTGTTCCACATACGCATTTACCTCTCTTTAATTTTGTGTCACCGCCAGAAATCATGTTAGATCAAGATATGCACGCCATTCTCATACGCATGAATACTATCTCATATTTGTCAAATAATACTGGCAGGCTCCCTCTCACGCAAGGACCTTTTATATTTACCATAGGGGTAGCAGTCAATACGTAGAGGGTAGTAGGTAGTAGGCATTAGGTATTGCAAACATATATTGCCGAGGAAAGAAATTCCTTTGAATATTTCTACCGGTGGGTGAGGGCTATTGGAAAATCATTATTGCCAACCCTCGGCATCATTCCTACTCTAAAACTCCACCCCTAAATATTCCAAACACAGTCTACGAAAACCACCATGTAAAAAAAAAATTCTCAAAGTATTCTCACTTTTTAAATTCCATAACAATCGTAGGATTCTTTTTGAAGTGGGTTTGTTTTACTGGCTGATTTTTCTGTGTTGAGTCCATGCGGAGAAATTTTCCGCATATTTTTGGAAACGAGTGTGAAATAAAGAAAATTTATATGCTGCAAGACTCGAATGCAAATGGCCCAAGATGGCTCCTCGCCTCTTTACAGACATATTTTTATCAATTTTTATACATTTTAGCAAATATCGTAATCGATTTAAAATTGAGCGAAAATTTATTAGAGTTTGTTATGAAAATAATAACGGCATTTCCAAACTGAGTAATGGAAATACGTTGTGAATAATATAATTTCATAAATATGATGATGAAATTGTGCGACGACATTCAGAAGATTACCCCAAATAAGGTCTCATTCAATATCATGATAAAATTATATATATACGGATGTTTGATTACTTTGATAGTGATTTTATGTATTTTATTTTAAATACCTAGAGTCTTGATCCTATATCTTTGTGGTCAAGCAATACCTACTCAAGCAAAACTTTTTTTTAATATGAGTAAGAGTCTGAACTGCTCCCAACAGTCTGGAGATGGTGAGACTATGGTAGCCCCAATTAGGATATGTTGTGAGGCTAAAGGTAGGAGGGAGGGGAAGGAAAATTAAGATTGGAAAATTAAGAGAAAGGTGAAGAAGGACCTGGCTACTCAGATCTTGTCACAAATCGTAGATGAAGTCATTTATACTGGATACTAATCTCGTAAATTTATAAGATCGCAGAAAAATCTGTGATCTATTAATATTATATAAAATAATTCACTCGGTCCTGGATACCCCTGATTTAATAGAACTAATACGATTTCATTGCCCTGGTCGCGCTAACAATAGACTCACTCTACCGTTCTACCATAATAACACACACATTATCACATTATTACTCAACAATCAGTCGATTACACATTTTGGGAAATGAACATGCTAACATCGGCGACATTTATTTCTTAAAATTAGCGCAATATAAACATGCACTCAAAAATTATTTTTCCAAAATGTTACTTTATATACGCAATATGGACATTTTGAAATGAAATGATGATATTTCTCATTGTTCTTTTTTGTTGTGATACACAAAATGATTGTATGTTATTTTTAAGTTTAAAACTACTATTATGTAATGATATTATTTTTTTTACTTTTGTACTCTATTATATCCTTTTACTGTGGACGCCGGGTCTCAGAGGCCCAGCCCCTTCTTCAATTTCTCGGAATAAACACCTTCCCCGCGCGCGCCACCCCTGCGCGTCTCAGTAGCTTCAGTTTTAGTTTTTTTTGGACCAAGGAGGGAGAAAGTCGCGTCGTCCAGCACTTAACACGTGAGAAATAATCATTTAAAATTTGATCAGGGTCTGTGAGACCCGCTGACTATAATTTCCATACAAGTATACTCGGAATATTAGGTGCAGATGTGCCCCCAGCGGCAATACAGGCTGAAGAAGTTGACCCTACAAATCGTAAAAGATGTAGATTTTGCCCATCAAAGCTCTCTAGAAAGGCAACCCATGCCTCTTATTAACTGCAAGAAGCCAGTTTGTCTTCAGTGTTCCAAGCCTCTATGTTCTGAGTACCAGTAATTTTACATAAGTTTGATCCTTGTCAGAATTTTTATTTTATTTCTTTCAGCAGTTGTTTTTATGAGTTTTTGTTACTGTCTTTTTTATTAGCTTGGAAAAATTATTAGTTTTGATTTATGTGATACCTACTATAATTAAGGAGCCTTAATATGATCTCAAGTCAATAAAGACTGAAAACTGACTAAGTTTGTTAAATTTGGAGATAATTATTAAAACATGAGTAAAAGTTAATTATTTTTATTACACGATCGTTTATTCATAAATACTTTATACATATAAACTCTTTGCTAAAGTCAGATTGGTCCAGGTATGAAAATAAGAAGAATTTTATGAAGGGGTCTGTGTGACCCGACGTCCATGGGAGTGTGATTTTTATTTCACGTCCATAGTTAAGGGATATGTTTATTTATAAAAGGCAGTATAGCCGTTTATGAATTTAAAATAAAATAAAATTTCACGCCTCTTTCCTGTATCATGGTCTTTCACCTAGGCGATACTGAAAGTATCAACCTCTCTAGAACATGCTGGAAATATACTACATATTATTTTTTTATTTTAAATGAATAAATTATAAAATACTTTAAAATATCATGGATTAAGTAAATTAAATTTATATTTTGGTAGAAAGCAGTCACTATGTGGTTTGACATATTTAATTAAACTTTTGTTTATAACCACGAAATTTTATTCAATTTATTGATACCGATCGGTTTCGCTTAAAACACTGAAGATGCCTGTGTTAATATTTTATTTCATTAAATTAAATTAACTTTCGCCTGCCGGAAATTAAACCCACGACCTACGGATTTGTAGATAAGGGTCTTAACCACCTAACCACGAAGGTCATCAAATGATTTATCTCTTAATTTTATATGGATAGTTAAAAAAAAGATTTCCAGTGACAAAAGTTCTCAAACTGTAGTTTTTAGATTATCGTTAATTTCTATTTTTGTGTGTTTTATTGAACAAACTCATGTTATACCAATATCGGAGTAAAATTGGAAAACAATGTGCTTCCGAAAATATTATCTAAGTAAATATATATACCTATGTGATTTTAACAAGCCTGCGAGTAAAAAAACCTTTTTATAAACCATTAAAAAAATTCTTACGCCATTAATATAATTTATTTATTTATTTATTTATTTATTGAAAAAAATAAGAAATACATGAAAACATAAGCTGCACATCTCACTAGGGGATTCCTGTAACGAGATATGCAGTTTTACAATAAAGTAATTTAAAAAAAAAAGAAACATACATATACCTAAACTTAAAAGAAATATAATAATAAACCTACAAAAGAAGCACTGAGTACAGTTATTTAAACATTACTAATTAATAATTATTACAGCTGGGCAGTATGCTCATTGTTGACAAAAATAACATTATACTGTAAACTAAATATTAAATATGTAAATACAAGGTACCTGTTGTGGCTTACCAGATGCAATAAGAGGGTGATCATACCACAGTAGCATTAAATTATTAACAAAAAATAAAGAATAATAAACAACTTATTTGCAACATTTCATTAGAACTATATTTTTAACTAATCACGATATAATATCTGATCTAAACACAATATATAGATATATCTAAACATAATATTATTTATTAGGAAACGGTTTTAGTATTTATTTAACAATTTCCGATGACGTATTTATAACCCTACTTTTCCACTGCCCACCGTAAAAACATCCAATGATTGATCAGCTATAAAATGGCCGGCAATATCTTTGTTGAGAAATCAATTATTAAAATCCTCCTCCAGAGAGGCAGGACTGTCTCGATAGGCAACATAAACATGTCATACAGAACGCTATAAACCTGGTCTGGATACCATTTCATTCAGCCGAAGCAATTAAATACAAAATAGTTTTAATAAAATAGAAAAAGTGCTAGAGAACTGCTGTAGCCTGAATTGTATATCTGGCATACCTCTCGGAAGATCTTAAAACTGGTTTGGTAGAAACACATTTGAGAATTCATCATAAAAAAGGTCGACACCGATCCAACGCACAGTAAAAGTGTTTAGAAATGTCATAAAAATTTAACTCGCTTTCTGTACACATCACAATGCAGTTTGATTGGCAGCATTGAAGTTTTAACAATTTACATAAATTAATTATGGTGTGTTCTTTTTTTATTGTTTAGTTTTGCTCGTCTGATTTCGCTTTCTTTCTAAAGCTTTCACTCATTGCGGTTGTAAGGCAAAAAGGTTAAGACAATATTTATTTATATGGATTTCAATTTTTTTAAAACCAATTTAGATTATTGTGCACGTGAAGCCAATACATTTCCAAGTGGTTAATTATTTTTGTGGTATTTCTTGTTTATTTTTTGGTTTCTCATATTACTTGATATTGCATAAAAAACAATGTGTGGAAGGACTTTTTAAGGAAAGGAAGGAGAGGAAGTTCTGGGTAGGAAAAAGGTAAGCAATCTGGGGTCAGTGTGTCCAGGAGTGACGGACTTATAAATCCATCCCTCAAACTGCTATACAAGGCAATGGGTCGAGAGCATCCGGCTAAGACCCAGACCAACCTCACTTAACCCATGATCCCGTTAGAGAGTCCATCATCAGAGCATAAGTGATAATGGTTACACGTGATTGAAACGTTGACTAAAGAAAGCGCAAGTGCGAAAAAACGTATAATACCCCAAAAACGAATCAATACTTTTGGGCGGTAAAAATTTTAAATCATTCCTGTATATACTAGACCCAACGAGAGATCGTAGGTGACGAAGTCACAAGTGACGGTAAGAGCTCTGTTGGAACTAGTTTAGTTTATATTTTTGTGAAAAACTGTAACTTTTTTTGTTTAATTAATATAAAGTTTTGACATTTTAATTAAATATATGAAATACATTTATAAAAATGGAAATATAATTTTTTCTTTGTTCTTCTCAATAGAAGATCCTGTCGGAAAGTTGAAAGAAAAAACTAAGTGAAACATGAATTTATCATTCCTTATAAAATGTTGAATTCTTAACTCCAATGTAGAGTTAGTTTTTGTCAAATAATTTAATTGGAAGGAGAAAAACTGAACCACGCGAAGAAACCACGTACAGTATTGGAAACACGTCATGGATCCATTATAGGCTGATAATTGGCTGTAAGACATTGCAAGGCTTCAGCGGAAGTGGTGGATTGCTTGTCAATAATATGATTGACTATGAAAAATGAACCCTATCACTGTCCAGTATTGCCTAGTTGTTGTCCGGTGAGTTCAAGCTAAAGATATTTAGCGATATCTGATTAAAACTGAACGAGAGAGTTAACTTATCGATTTGTGTAAATATTTCAAAGCTTTCATTCGGTAGAGATCATCACATTGTAGTTTCAAATCATTCCATTCTCAGGATCCTCACTGTCTTTTTACTTTGAAAATCACATGATCATGATACCGGGGAGCATCAACATCCGATACAAGGAACCGCATCAGGCTGTGGGTTTCTTTGCTTGTTGTTGAGATTGGTCTTTGATGGCCCCGAACAGATAAAGTTAGCATTGGATGTATGACCGGAGATTAGAGACGCACGAATAACAGATATGATGAACAGAATCGCTGACCGATACTTTGAAAGGTTTTTTTGTAATGAGATGTCAACGAACAATGTGCGCAATTGATAAAATGAATGGAACTAAGTTATTTGTATAGCAAACATTTGTTATATTACGTTTTGTTGTGGTAGGCAGGTGCACTTTCTAATGGTACCCGTCGGCGGTAGATACAAAATATAAGAAGTATTCTATTTTATTGGAATTACTTGTTATAATTAACTTTTGAAGGTTATATCCATTAATATATCATTGAAGAAGAAGATTACTACTACTATGCTATTCGCAATTGGGAATAGAATCCAGGATATCTCGTCTTGGGAAAAACGACTTAACCAACTCGGCTATTGGAACTTATTTATTTTAATCCATTGTTTTCGATCTCATATTTCAAATTCATAATGAACAATATTATCTTTTACTATTTTTCATCACAAAATCTAACGAATATATTTCCAACCTAGACAGTGTCTTGGATAAAAATATCTAATTTTATATATATAAGACAACTATGTATCTACTTTTTTAAAGTCTTCTTTTATCTTCTTCTTCAGTGTCGTATGTACATAATCTAAGAAGAAGATAAATCTAAACGAATTATGAAAAATCAAGACACAAGAAAAATAAAAAAGGTTACGGTAGTAACTAGGAGTCGAACCCAGGATCTCTAAGGTTCATTAGTATTATCTTCAACAATTGATGGTCTGGGTGGTCGAGAGGCAAGTCTTTCGACTAGCAATCCGAGTACACGAATTCAAATCCCAGCGTATGGAAATAATCTTCATTTGTGTTATATATCACAATTTTATTAATTTAGGTAATATATAGCATATTTGCGGCACGTTTCGGAGTAGAAGATATTCTTAGTGTCGCCCTGTTATAAGGCCACCATTCATAATTGAAACTTTGCTTGAAATGTCTTTAGCCATGTTTGATGACCAGATTTGAAAACCAGGTACTTCTCCACTTTCCTCTCTCCCATCTCCTTCCCCACCCCAACACATTGGTGATGCCCTAGTCTCACTGGCTTCAGACGGTAGCAATGGGACTCAAGTGCGTTATTCACATTAAAAAGATGTAAAATACCTAGATATTGGTGTTAATATGTATCTATGTGGTAATAACGTATTAGATGTACAACAAAAGCACACTTATCACTAGTGTCTGTGAAGTTTTTTTTTCTTGATAATACCAACAACTAAGATTATTTTACTACGATCTTAAAGGTTATACTTAAAAAACATAGACCGACTGATACAGACCAAATATTCAACAGTTGTGACGTACTAGATATACGCCAATTATATGATAAAATTCTGCGAAACTACATTTTTGACCAGAAAAACAAATTTCAACAGGGGTAAAGTTCGGTTTATGGGCGAAATTCCTAAAAATACAAACTAGTTATTTTTATACTAACTATGGGCCGGGGAATACGAATCTGAAAGAATTAGGCGGCGGCAAGCAATATTAACTGAATTATACGACTTTAAAATTTTTTTTACACACATAGAAAAATGGCCATTTTGGAAGCATTCTGATTCCTAGAAAATCAAACTAGTTATTTTTATACTAACTTTGGGCCGGGGAATCCGAATCTGAAAGAATTAGGCGGCGGCAAGCAATATTAAATGAATTATACGACTTTTAAATTTTCAATATACAAACAGCCATTTTGACACATGAAAACCATAGAAACCATCAAATTAAGTGTTGCCATTAAGCAGTAATATCAATAACGTAAAATAACATGTTTATAATTTAAGTACTTACTTTTTATAAATTTTACTCACTTTTGTATCACAAACCATGCTACCTAAACCTAGCGTAGCCGCTAAACTACTTGAAAACTGGGATGTTTTTTTAAATTGACGCGAGCAGGCGGTATAAAGGGGCACAAACCATGTTACACAAACCTAGCGTAGCCGCTAAACTACTTGAAAACTGGGATGTTTTTTTAAATTGACGCGAGCAGGCGGTATAAAGGGGCACAAACCATGTTACACAAACCTAGCGTAGCCGCTAAACTACTTGAAAACTGGGATGTTTTTTTAAATTGACGCGAGCAGGCGGTATAAAGGGGCACAAACCATGTTACACAAACCTAGCGTAGCCGCTAAACTACTTGAAAACTGGGATGTTTTTTTAAATTGACGCGAGCAGGCGGTATAAAGGGGCACAAACCATGTTACACAAACCTAGCGTAGCCGCTAAACTACTTGAAAACTGGGATGTTTTTTTAAATTGACGCGAGCAGGCGGTATAAAGGGGCACAAACCATGTTACACAAACCTAGCGTAGCCGCTAAACTACTTGAAAACTGGGATGTTTTTTTTAAATTGACGCGAGCAGGCGGTATAAAGGGGCACAAACCATGTTGGGTTAGGTTAGGCTAGATTAGGTTAGGTTAGGTTAGGTTAGGTTAGGTTAGGTTAGGTTTTATATAATAACATTGATATTGGTGACCGGTCTAGGTAACAACTTTTTAAGACTACGAATTGTCATACTTTTGGTTTAAGAATACGGCCGTTGAGATAGTCATAATTCATCAGGTTAATGTGTTATGTGATGAATTATCATGTGAAGAATTATCGTGTCGGAAAGTTTTACGTTATTGATATTACTGCTTAATGGCAACACTTAATTTGATGGTTTCTATGGTTTTCATGTGTCAAAATGGCTGTTTGTATATTGAAAATTTAAAAGTCGTATAATTCATTTAATATTGCTTGCCGCCGCCTAATTCTTTCAGATTCGGATTCCCCGGCCCAAAGTTAGTATAAAAATAACTAGTTTGATTTTCTAGGAATCAGAATGCTTCCAAAATGGCCATTTTTCTATGTGTGTAAAAAAAAATTTTAAAGTCGTATAATTCAGTTAATATTGCTTGCCGCCGCCTAATTCTTTCAGATTCGGATTCCCTGGCCCATAGTTAGTATAAAAATAATTAGTTTTATTTTTTAGGAATTTCGCCCATAAACCGAATTTTTTCCTTCAACAGTCTCAAAATATCACTAATAGACCAATTAGACAATGGAACAAAAATAACATAAAAACTCCGACGGTAAATACAAGCTTTGGACAAAGGCACCATAAATATCATGCTATAAAAGCATTCAACAGTCTTATCATTGAAAATAAAATGGAAGAAAACAAAAAAAAATTCGTACTGAAAATTACAAAATGGATGAAAGAACAAAAAAGCCAATATTGCCCAAATTTCATAACAAAATAAGAATAAAACACATAACTATACGTAACACTCAAAACCAATATAAAACACACATCACTCACAAACACATAATATATACCGATTTTAATTTTATTTTAGTAATAAAATTATTAATTTTCATTTTAAGTTTATTTTGTTTTATAAAATGGAGGCCTCAGCACAGGTGAGCTACGCAGTGAGGCCGACGTTGCTGAATTATATCTGAAATGCACGATATTATATCAAATAAATAAATAAATATTAGTTTTTATTGAAAGAAAATACATCAAATAACTGACATGTATTAAGTTATAGACACCTTTCAAGTATAGCATGAATGTTAGAATTTAGGGAGGGCAGCTCTTCGTAACGATGTAATTAGTAATTACTTGAAGATTTATCTTGTCCGGGGAACGGAACATGAGAAGCTGGCATCCTGATATGACACGAGAAATCCTGCCGGACTTGTAGAGAGTAGAGACGAGGCCCTTGCTTCTTGCTTCTTGTCCGATAGTAGCAGGTCACACACCATTTGCTGATATAAATTTCAAAGTACTCCGACTAATTCTGCGGAGGCTCTTGTTACCCAGAGTAGATTCTCAAATTGATAGATACTGAGGATGAAGTTGATTATTTTGACAACTATGAAGCAGAATATTTATCAACTTTTCGTTTGTAAATACTAAGTGAACGCAACTGTTATCATTTAGTTATGTCATTTACATCAAAACGGTGAAGTCGACCCAAAATAACACAATACTCCATATTGTTTATTTTATACTATTCAATTATGATTCAATTGGTTACATTTACTTAAGTGCCATCTGTTGGGATATAGCAAAAGTTTGTATTATTAACTTTGCTATAGACATCTATTGAAAGAAGCTGAAACTATAATAATAACCAATATACTGCAATAAGTAAAAAGGGTGCTGATATCCAAGAGAAGTCGGGGAATAACTATTTTCCTACCTACCGCTTTTCCGCTCTAAGTTAACCTAAAAAGAATATTAATTATTACAAAGATTGGGTTAAAAGGCATATTTACTAACCCAAATAACAGCATGTCTAAAAGATATTAGTGGAAATATTAAATCTTAATGTTAAATCATTAATATACTTAATGTGCTTATTGTTGTGAACAATAGTGGCAAACCGAAACTATTTTGAAAAGTGATATAAATTCATTAAAGGAGATGAAAAAAACTAACCCAATTTAACCACACCTAGATAATGTCGTTTTCCAATCACTTTTCTTGGATTTATATCACTTTTCAAAAGTGAAATGATTGGTCATGATTTATTCGTAGAAATCGTTCGCTAGAATGTGTCGTTGACCTGATACTTGCGGTAAGATGAAATGCTAAATTGGACAATAGATTAGTAATTTAGTCAACAATAATTAAAGTCATTATTTTGCATTGAAATCATGCGGTAAATTAATAGAGCATGGTTGAGAAACCCTTCCGATGTAAAGCGATGACCCTTCAGTTACAAACACACTCCTCATCCTCGGGTAGTTAACCTCACGGGAACTCTAACTGAGCTAACGTATGCGATCACAAAGCCAGACCCTCGTACTCTTATGCATTATATTCCTTTAGACTCGCACTTTATAATGACTCAACCATTACTTTCAGCGACGATAATTATTATTATTGTTACTTCCAACATATTAAAAGGAAGAAGAAGACGGGGATCCGGGTGAACCTGTTCATATAAAAGCTCGTGTGACGAATCGCTAGTGCTGTTTTGGTTTCACTACAATATTATTTATTACCACCGATGTGTGCATGTTAAAATTCTTCATTTCTTATTTATTGATAAAACAGGATTCAATTTATTTTGCATACAGTATAATTTCAACCTACGCTAAAGTAAAAAATATATCGTACAATAAAAACTTACGCATCATCCAGTTGATTAGTCAGACATCTCCGAAATATCGAAATTTGAGTTTAGTTTGCAGTTCTCTGTCTGATACAATAGTCAGATTTCTCACAAACACCACCAAAAATAATTATAATGCAGCAAAACTTGTGGGAACAAAATGTTCATGTTTTCTGCGTCACTAGTAAGATAGTTCAAAATATCAAACTAATGAACTGGACCGTTATGCCTCCCGGTGTTATTTTATAGTATATTTAATATGTAAAATATAGACACGTGAAAGAAATATTTGATTTATGGTGAGCATTCAAATATTGCTTTCCTCATTATCTCAAAACATAGTATTTGGAGATGTCTGACTAAGCAACTGGACGATCAATATGGGGATGAGGTGACTGGAATGAATTCAATTCAACACCTCATTTGAAAAGTCATTAAAAGTGTTGGAAAAATATATAAAATAATAATATTAGATACTTTAATGACCTGTTTTTAATGACTTTTCAAAGTGGTGTTGAGTTGAGTTGTTTCTGAGTTGGCATAGAACCGGGTGTGAATAGAAAGGGCTTTCAAAAAAACAATGTCATTAAAAAGGCGTATAAAACATTTTAATGGTATACGATTTATAGAACTTCAATTTAATGTACAAAATATATACATTTTTTTTAAATAAAAAAAAACTTTAATTCAAAAAGATAAATAGATACTAACATTATTAATTGGTAATTAGTGTGTTAATTATCCACAACAGAGATTAAATTTAAAAAATAACAATTTTAACCTCATCTGACGACTAGTTCACTACTGACACGGCCGGCATAGTCCAGCGGTGAGGCTCTTGGCTAGCAATCCGAAGGTCACGGGATCGAATCCCGGCGTGGCAAATAAATTTTATTTAGGCACGTTCCAGAGTGGAAGATACTCTCAGTATCGCCCTGGTGTAAGACCACCATTCAGAATTGAAACGTTGCTTGAAATGGCTTTAGCCGAGTTTGGTGACTAGACCTGAATAGCCAGGTACTTCCCAACCTTCCTCCTCCTTATATCCTTTCCCTCCCCACTACCTTCAGCCTCACAACATACCCCAATTGGGGATGCCATAGTCTCACTGGCTCCAGACGGGAGCAGTTGGGACTCTTGTGCGGTATTCGTATAAAAAAATATATATATATTTAAAAAAAAGTTCCAATTTGAAAAAAATGAATCCTGTAGTAGAAATTCATATTTACAAATGGTTGAGGCTTGAAATTATTTGAAAGAGCGATTTTATTTGCTTTTGTAATTAAAATCGTTGGATTCCGAAAAAACTTCGATTAAAATATTTAAATCTGTACCTTATTTATTGGCTGACGCTAAAATTTGTGAATATATTTGTTTCATAGCCAATAAAGTTAACAAATTGCCGTATTAATAATTAATAGTGCAATATCCACACACAGATGGCGGTAGCGACCCGATAAAAACCAAACACTCTGTAGTGCTAAAGTTAGTATAATAAAATGTTGTTTATGCGTGAATACAACAACCTATGCTTATTTCTAGGTTTATTGTCATTGCAAATGGCGCCGTATACGTCCTAATGGATGGGGACATAAACTACAAAACAGAACCGGAACTAATTTACGAACGAAATAACGGTAACAATTTAATATTTGTGAAGAACAAAAGCATTTGGAAAAATTACGAGTAAAATTAACATTGACAAAACTCATAGCGTTTTTTTATTTATTTCATTGATGTTCGTCTTAAATATAATGTTTAAAAATGCAATTTAAAAAAGAAAATCAATTTTTTTTTTCAAAAAAAATACACCATCTAACGCTGCTTTATTTGTAATTAATGTAAATAATATGAATGGATTTATTTTTTCATTATTTATTTACTAAAATAACCTTATGAATTTGAAATGAAAAGCTTGAATACAAGAGTGATTATATTCTTATAAGATTGTTCGTCCCCAAAGGAGCATTTTTACCAAGTTTTTTTTCCAATTTGTTGTTATTATAGTCCATATTTTCAATTTGGGAGGCGGCTATGGGTACCGCCGATCCGGAAACCATTTATTGGGTAACCAAAACCCCTGCCATAGGTCACCCAAGTGGTTCGCTACGTTTGGCGATTTTGCAGGGGTGCCAGGGTTCTTGGGGTGAGGTTTATCTAGATTTTGATGGCGAATGCATTTGCTCACCTATTGCATGGCGGGCCGGATCGGAAGAGACTACTTGAGGCAGATATAAACTAGATTTCTCCAGCCGGACTCTCTCGATCCATCACCTTGCACCGTAGTGGGAGGGACGGATTCATATGTCTCTCACTCCTGGACACATTTACTTCCTCTCCTTCTTTTCCCTAAAAAGACCCCCTTCACAGCATCTCCAAAGATGACAAACGCCATGAGGGATTTTTTTCGTCAGGGTCTCCTGTGTGAAGCTATTGTAAAAACATATATATTATTATTTATTACCATATTTATTTTATTCAATAACCACTAAGCTGACTTTATAAAATTAGAGTTTTTTATTATCAAACAAAGAATTCAATATCATGCAACAGCTGTTCAGCTTTCTGAAATAATTATATTAATTGCGAATCAATTCTGCTTTGAGCGATCAGAAAACTTGTGCAAAATCTTTTGACTGACGTAAATAATCTAAAGTCTCGACATTGCTTTCAAAATTGACAAGTCAAAAACTATCGATTAATATTTTTAATTGTGTGCTTTCATCACTGTTAACCCTTCGGGCATGTGTCGTAAAAACAATAGTTTGTTTCGCTACATGCATTTCTAAACACATAACCATCCGTCTAGCTTTCAGTTTCTGTGTGTTACACAATTCACGTATGGATGTTTACTGCTCCGCGCTTGGGTTTAATGAGATGACCATGTGAATTGTGTTTTGTTCGGCCTGTCTTATTAATGAGATTCGAAAAGCAATTATTTTTATACGTCCGTAGAAGGCATGATATAATAAATACGGATCTGGAACCGAATTCAGATAAACTACTCGTATATCTAGAGACAGCCGTGCATAGAGAATAGCTGGAACATACAACAAATGGAATTCAAGTACAAGTAAGTTGAAAAAAAATTGTACCTTTTTGGTAATTTTTTGTAGAAGGAAGTTAGAGGGGAAAAAATAAGGATGGAAAAACATAAATACATATTCATATTATTATCTAGACTAAGGATTGGAAAGATTTTTTTTTCAGTCAATTACACGTAGAGGTAGGTTAGTTGTTGCAACAAACTAAAAGAAACGCAGTTGTCCCAGGAAAATTGTTGCTGCAGGAAACATCGTCATTGATAGATACCTTGCTATGGAAGAAACACATTCTTGCAAAAAAAGGTGGAAGGAATTTCCAAAAGTAAAATATTTTAAAGTCATCTTTGAGAACCATTAGAGATGAAGATGAAAACCAGAGAGAGGGAAGCGAAAATAGCAGTCCTCAATGGAGTACTGTTTCCTACCCTGATGTATAGCAATGAGGCATGGAACTGGCAGAGGAAGGATGAAAGTAGACTGAATGCTCTGGCAATGAGATCCCATGAGGAGTTTGTGTGGAAAAACCATGTATGATCGTGTTAGAAAAGTGGAGATCCGCGAATTATGCAAGCTTTATGAGTAGGATTAAGAAAGGGACGCTCAGATGGTTTGGGCAAGTACAGCAAATGAACGAAGAAAGAAGTATAAGAAGAATTCCACGATCAAGTGAACCGGATACTTGAGTCGGACCATGCTAACCAAGAATCAGAAGAATAAAAGCGTACGTATGACACCATGTTCAAATGTGAATGATGCAGGGATGGGTCGCTAAAACCGAGTTGTTTGGCCCGTTCTCTCCTCCTACCCCTGTGGCGAACGTTGCGATGGTTAATTAGTTAGTTTTATCGTGAGATATAAGCGAATAAAGCTATAAACCAAAAAGTTTTTTTTTAAACTGTCAAAGATACACCACTCAACCCATATTCTCATTTGAAATACTGAAAACTGAACCCAGTAACACACCAACTTCCGGTTTGTTCTGAAAAAATATTCGCCGATTAAAATCATCAATTAATTCAGTCGCATTTCCGAGAATTATGGGTGACACAGGTGGTCTGATCGATATTAAAACAATTTTCTGACATCTGTGCTTATCCAAATTTATTCATTAACATACAATTTTCTTCGCAGAGATATCGAAGGAACTGAATTCGGCCCCTAGTACATAACATTGTAATATGAATGCATGCAACAAATTCTGTAAACATTAAAGATTTGCCAATGTCGGCTATTTATCCACTTTGAAATAATTGGGTCTGCAAGGCTTTAGCTTTAATGCGACCTTTTGCAATGAGGCTCTTTGTCAGAACCTGTGTATTTATATTCAAGCAACATAAAAACACAGCTGGGCGCTTTGGACAACAATATCCGATCTGCTAACTGATTTGACCATGATTTGACCGAGTCCGCACCTAGAAACCAGATAGTTAAAAAACCTATGAATACAACATGCCAATGATTTCTAGTATGATAGATGAATAGAAATTCTGAACACTGATGGTATAAAGATCGTCAGTTTTTGATTTCCTATTATCAATACCCAGTGATTTGAATATTTTGGGAGCAATATAAAAGAACTGTCGTTGGGCAAAATCTCTTTTTGTTGGATAACCAAGTAACGAGTCTCGTGTAAATTTGTTTTTTAAATTAAATTTGTGTCTTTCCTCTTAAGTTCCTATTTCAAATCCTTTTGTCGTAATACATTATGTATCTATGTGAGAATTGTCCTTATGTAATATGGTCGAATGTCTAAGATTGATAACTTTACTTTACACATGAGGCCCCTAGGTTTTTTTATGGTTTTTTCTTGTGTTTAACCTTTAGTGTACTTGGCCATCGTTTCAAAGAATCATGGTTCCTCAGGTTCTGTGTCGTCTTAGTGGAACGTGTGTGAAAGATTATTTTAAGGATAGAAGGTTTTAAGATGGATAATGAAGAGAGATGTGGGAATGGGCACAAGCCGCCGAGTTGTCGAGCAAAGGAACTACTTGCTAAAACATCCCGTTCTCATGCAAAAAATGATGTACCTTTGGCGTGTTTGTAGTCTATGTACTGGAAAAATATTTAAGTAAATAACGCTACTTCTCAGAAGTATCTTACTGGTAAGGTATCTTACTGGTAAAAGTAATATAAGAAGTAAAATAAAAGTAAAATATTTTCACTTGATGTTAGCCACCCAACCAAGGCAATCCGTTGAGTTCCTGTAATGCCTATAGTGCCTATACGCTTGCTGGTATGTGAGACATATTTTATCAAATTAATGTATCTTCAGGAATCTCCGGCATAGTTACAATTCAAACACTTAAAAAAATAATAAGGACGACGATCATCAAGGATAGAGACAAGAAGATGTAGGTAGGTAGATGAAAAAACTCAATGATTCACCAATTGGAACACAATACCTGTATCTTCGATGAAACTTATTATGTTCAAACACATTTTTATTCTGTCTGTTAAATTGCTTCCCTCTTTTTACAACCTGCTCATCTTTAGTTTTAAATTAATATTTAATTTATTATTATTGAATCATAAATTGATCGTGACACTCCATTAGAAGTTCGGCAAATGTTCTATGATTTCCATTCGTTCTAGAATATTTTTAATGGCGTATTTTTAATCGTTTCAACAAATTTGCATGTACCGACATAAAGTTAATTCGTTATTGATTACGTTCATTATGTGAGTTTGTAAAATTTGCATATATTGTTCAAAATGCCAATGGCAGTTAGGTTATTGATGTTCTCCGTAAGCAAAAATGAATTAGATCTTGTTTTTTTAACAATGTGAAACTCAGCCATGGTAGCCGGCTACCATTATCTATAATAAATAATAAGTAGGTACTCGTCATGTGCATTGTTCACATTATTTCAAAATGCATTAACAAATTTTTGATTTAAGAAAAATTACTTTCTTACGTATCTGTGTACGCAAGTATATGGAAGGGATGAAGATTAAGTTACCTTTTTTTATCTTTTTTTTTTCTGAAATATTTTTATTAATTTTATAAACACGGAGAAACTGATTTGGTCGGAAAAACCAATAATTGTTGTTTTTAACTAACTAAATAAATAACTAACCATCACGCCGTTTCCCCGCAGGGGTAGGCAGAGAGGACGGACCGCCAAACAACTCGGTCTTGGCACACACTCCTTGCTTCGTTCACATTCATACACCGTCTCATACATGCTCTTCTATTATTCTGACTCCTGACATGGCCCGACTCAAGTATCTGATTAACTTGGTCGTGCCATGTCTTTCTCGGGCGTCCCCCACTTCTACCATTCACATTTGCGTCATATATTCTCCTTACACTCCTTTCCTCGTTCATTCTCTCTACATGCCCGAACCATCGGAGCGTTCCTTTCTTGATCTTACTCATTACGCTTACATCAGCCTTGCATTCTTTGCGGATCTCCGCGTTTCTCACACGATCATACATAGTTTTACCATACATACGCCTCAGGGATCTCATTTCTACAGCATTCAGTCTACTTTCATCCTTCCTCTGCCAGTTCCATGATTCACTGCCATACATCAGGGTAGGTACCAGTACTCCATTATGGACGGCTAGTTTCGCGTTTTTGGACAGTTTTTTGTTGTTTTTAATCATCAAGTAAATATAATATAATCACACAAATTAAACAAACTCCATAGTTAACTCCTACGCCTTTAAAAAAAAAAATATATATATATTTTTCCTCTTTGACCTGCACTTATAAAAATCAGATCTGTGAACCATATACATGCGTTTTATAAAGCATTTAAATTTGACATTATTTGACTACGTAAATTTTGCATAAGAGCAGAAGCACGTACAGTATGGCACGAATACCATTGGTAAAGTTTTTTAACTTTCAATTTAAAAATTAACAATAAGTAAGACAGGAGCCCTGTCGTATTTGGCATTTAACTTGCATCTGTGCACACTAACCCTTCGTCAGTTAGTTTGGCCAATATGATTTTTTTTTGTGGCATACGCTGAACTAAGAATATGACATCTTTCTGGATTGTGACATATACATTGAACAGGTTCCGATATCTGGTTGATGTTGGCGACCATTATTCTGAATGATTTCCTGTCATCTACGGAAGCTCTCTCACTAGTCGCAAGCATAACTACTTATCTATAACTTTATTTCACCTCGTTCTGATTTTATTCTTCCTGTACTCTTTCCCCACAGAATCAATTCTGGAAATTTATATTATTGGTCACTCACTCCGAGGCTTCCGAGAAAGCAGTTTTACTTTATTCGAAATTAATTTTATCAGCATCTCCGTGCTGTTGGCAAGTTTGAAACCATATGAGGCCATGGTATGTTAACTTGGAAGGATTTTTAAAATCTCGTTTGTGGCTTTGTCTATAACTCCGGTTTAATAAACTCTAGAACTTTTGCTTTGATTTTAAATGTCATCATATTCAAATTGGAAGTGTTTGGAGATTTCATAAAAACGATATAATATGTAAATTTAAAGAAATTTAATAGTCATTTTCAAAAGTGGAATCGATTTGTCGAAAGTTCAGACCATCCCTAATGAAGCGAAAAAAAGATTAGCCCTAGAATTAGTAGAGTTTTATTTATTATCTTTCAGATCCAAGTGGTCAAACCTGAATCAAATTGTTCATTTTTATTTAATTAATGACAATTCACTTCAATGTTAAGTAAAAAAATACGGCGGTAATGTTTTTAATGATTTTAATATAATGGCAATTAAAGAAATCGTCGCATGAAAAACCAATCTTATTTCGCAACTTCTGGATGCTTCACAGTTTACAGAATAAGGATGTATGTAGATCTTTTTTTAATACCTCATACGTATGAGGATCCCAACGACTATGAAAATCCCAATCATATATGTGATAAGTTTGAAGGCTTTAGAAGAGGAAAGGAGGTGGGAAATAGGAAGGTTGGGAAGTACCTGGCTATTCAGGTTTGGTCACCAAACACTGCTAAAGACACTTAAAGCAGAAAATGTTCTATTCGTAAGTATTCTTGGTAAAAACGTAATATTGTATGGTCACATGAACCTACAGGTAGAACTAATCCGTATTATCCAAGTAACCCCAAGTAGTTCGCTACGTTTGTTGATTTAGCAGAGGTGCCCGATTCATGAGTTGAGGTTTGTCTCCTAAATCGAACGTCTAGGTCCGAACCACTTGGGGTTACTATGGATAATACGTATTAGTTCTACCTGAAGGTTCATGTGGACATACAATATTATGTTTATACCAAAAATACTTGACTAGGTCTTGGCAGCGGATGCTTTTGCCCACTTACTGCGTGGCGGTCCGGATCGGGAGAGACTGTCCTTTTGACCTTTCCAGCCGGACTCTCCGCGAGGGATTGATTCGTATGTACATTCTTCACTTCTGAACACATTGACCCTATACCCTAGATTACTACACTACCCACTCCTCTCATCTATTTCTTTCCCGTAACTTCATCTCCTTCATTTCCCTATAAATACCCTTCACTCAGCAACCCCAAAGATAACTGGGGATTTTTTTTCCTCGGTGGAGAAAAATGAGAACAAAAATTAAGCCCGTGATTATACAATATTGTTTTTACTTACTAATATTGCTTTTGGTTTATAAATTGTTTTCAAAACAGTTTGCGATCTCCCGCATTTCAGTACTTAACCCAGTTTCTACATCTAGATTTTGATCTATGCAAATATTAAAAAAATAATTTTCTCTACTCTCAGCTAACTAAAAGTTGATCTCATAGAAAATGAGGCAACAATTTTTAACAAGTGTCTTAAGAAATATTCTGACTAAGATTCATTATTTCGAAAGATCCATTACTTATTGTAATTTAAAAAAATAATAATGTTAACATCCTTAATGGCAGAGAAGCAAGGTGTAATTATATTCGTGTAATTTGTAATAGGTACCCGTGTATGGTATACAAATGTTTTGATCGTATTATTTCGTAATCACGTCAGTTACTTGAGATGCTGAATTATTTGTTGAGAAATAACCTAATATGTTTTGTATTATATATCAATTAGTTCTATGATAAGCACTTTATATCGCGTAACAACATATTGGATTACATTGCTTTAGTTATGTGTAATTATCTACTAATAAGGAGTGTTTATTTATGAAAAAGATATCCATATGTGAGTTGATTGAAATATTTATAAAGGTCAATCAAATTTCAGTTGCTAAATAAATAACAAGCTTCAAATATAAGGTTGAATAAATATAAATGTGATATAATGTGAAGGTATTAAAAATACGTGATTTATAAATTTAAATCCAACTTCTTTTTAAATGCTTTTATGACGAAGCAGCTCATTGCCTAATTATTCCAAAATATTCTTTCTTCTAAATTTAGTTTTAAAGTTGCGTGCAATAGTTTTTTGCCGACGTCTATGAGTTTCGGAATATCAAAAGGTCTTTTGTTTTATTTTTAATTTCCGATAAAAGAAAATTACACTTGCAAATTACAAAATAATGGTTATCTAAATATGTACCTTACAACATTCTACTTCATAATTATTTTGAACACACGAAGATGAAATTTGTACACAAAAAGGATAGTTCTTTTATAAAAATATACCTAGACTTAATATAATCTGGTAATATATGTATAAGGCCCCTAGCATCTCAGCACATACGAGACTCGTCAGGCTAAGATGGGCTGGGCATGTACAGTAGGGTGGAACACTTTTGTATGAAAATTTTTTTTTTTCGAAATTCGATTTAGAATACCAGAAAAAAGTTGCTTTATATAATTTTAAATAACACTTCTAAATTTGGAAGTTCTAGCTCGACTGCTTGAGCCCCCGCCATAGACTTGAAATTTTATTTTTTAAGTTTTTATAGACGTTTTGTATTATACACCCTATTAACAAAATAATATGTAAATATAATATGTTATGCATTAAATGATAAAATAAAAGTAGTATTTATTTAATAAAATTATTTATTTTAAAATTTATCACAAGTCCATAAAGTTATGTTGGTATGAATAACATCATTTTTTTTAACAAAAATCCATTTTCGTCTTAAACTTTAGCATGAGCTTTCGCGATGCTTATTTAGATTTTATAAATCCCTCACGTTTTTTCTTGTCGCATACACTTAGAACTGCTTCTGTCACAACTTGTACAGATCTTTCCACAGCCTGGGTGTGGCAAGGCAGTCTCATAAACTCCAACACTGTATATTCTCCATTTTCAATGAGATCTTGTAACTGCTCATCGGAAATATTTATCAATATTGGGGGTTCGTATATATTTTGTTGCCAGTCAATCATGTGTATGTAAGAATGTGCATTTAAGTCCACTTTTGGCACCTCAAACATGCGCGAAACAGAATTTTTATTAACATGACGAGCCTTTAAAATGCGTCTTGCAGCGAGTTCTCTAATGTACTTACGTGAATCTATTATCATACTCAAAAACAAGTTTTCTGGAAGGACAAAGTAACTGTTTCGAATTATAACAGGGTCCACTATCGCTAAAAACTCGTTGGGACAAATATCTAGTGCTGTTAATGAGCTTCCATAAATGATTTGAACCATCTTTGCAGGATGAATGTATTTTGATAGCAAACCAGACAGGAGCGTATGATTTTACGACAAACGTTGCTAAAGTCATAAGATTTTGTTGTTGATTTTCCGTAGAAATATACAAACGCAGTATGCAGTATGGGATAGTTTACCTGGGCTTCTCTGTAATAAATTAGGAGAGCAGGATCCATTTATGACAGCAGTAGTAATTTCTTGTAAATATTTCTGGTCTGTACTGAGATCTGTGGATATTTTTGGAGGTAGTTCACCTTCTATATTCTCAAAGTTGGCCAACGGCAGCGTCTCGCATATCTCTAATGCTTTACCAATTTGACCTGCAAATGATTTAAATCCTGCAGTAAGGCCATCCAAATAGATAAACAAATGCCTCAATGGTAGCTCATCGGCGTGTAAGAGGCAAATTATCCATTGCAATGGTCGAGATAGTCTGTTTTCCAAAAGACGAATCACGCCTCCTACTTTCCGTGTATTTGTGTTTGTTCCATCACAGCCAACAGACATTAAACCCTCTAGTGATATCTTTTCCAACACCTTTCCTTCCCTCTTTAAACACGACAAACAAAAAGGAAGGTCGGCATTAGAAAAAACTTCAGATCTTTTTAGCCGATATGAAGTAGAGGGAATTTCTTCAATTCGTGTCTTTGAATTATGCCTGATTTCTTGTTTTAGAGCACAAAATCTTCTATTCAGCAATTTTTTACTCTGCGTAAGATGTTATTCCTAAAGCCATAGGAAGTTAGTGCTTCTAAAAACATTTGTTCCTCTTTTAGCACTTTTTTTTCACTCAAACAAGTACAGCTTACAAATTCTTTACAATTACATATAGCTATGTCAAAAAGCTATCGACTTTGTACTCTGACGTTTCTTCAAAGACTTTCTCAAATTATAACACTTTTAACGATAACTTTTTAGTAACTGTAAGACTCGTTATGTGTGACGATTGGAATAGAAGATATTATCCACAATTTTTCAATTTTCGTTCCAACTATTTCGGCAATTTCCAAAAACGTAGGTTCTTTTATTGTGTTATTCCTTGCTTTTAAGTCTTGTCAAACCCATTCATAGAATTTCATCACATTTTCATACCTGGGTAGGATATTTTCTTTCAACTCTGCACTTTTACTAAATATCGGAGATTTTAACTTTTGTCTTGTAAATATCATGTTAAATCACCTTAAAAACGTTTATCAACAAGTACTCGTGAATATAATTGACTTACGACCTTCTGCCTTGAGACAATAGTGGACACTAGCTTAAATAAAACACTGCATTTCGTAGATGGTCACGTGCCGCCCCTCGCTTTGCCCCGCACTTTGCTCTTTTCTCACAGCGCCAAAGTACATTAAAAAAATGAAATATTTGATTGCAACAGCTAGCTAACTATATTTCAATGTGTTATAAAATAAAATAAACCTATTTTAATAAATTCTGTACCATTTTAAAGGCCGTGAAAATAGCCCCTAAACTCCCGTTTTTGTAAATGTTCGATGTCTTGGCGGGGGCTCTTACCGTTGTCTGATATTTTTTATATTTTTAATTGAGGGAACTGATGGAAATTGGCAACATAATTCAACTATTCCAAATAAAAATTCGAAAAAAAAAAATTTCGTTCCGGCCTAATGTACAGTACAGAGAATGCCAGATACACGCGTCCCAAAAAGAGTTTTGACTGAACACCCAGGTGGAAAGAGAAAAGTGGGAAGACCCAGACTGAGGTGGGAAGACGAGGTAAGAGGGGATGCAGCACAGCTTCTCCAGGTACCAAACTGGAAGTCAACCGCTGAGGACAGGAGGAGTTGGAGGCGATTGTTGCAGGAGGCCAAAGCTCGATATGGGCTGTAGCGCCTTCGAAGAAGACAATGGATAGCCTGCCATATCGTTTAAATTTGGTGTTTGAACGTACGTTATCTAGTTATCATATAAAGTGTATTATAAGTATTAAACGATTTAACTAATAATTTATTTGTAATAATGGTTTATTATTTATTTTATCTATTTTGAAATACTAAGATAAATCAATAAATGGAGTGTGGTAACTTATTCAGAAAACTAAAGTAGACAACAGTGGGAAGGCTACAAAGCACCTCACAAAGAGGAGACCTATTATACTTTCTCAATCTCTCGCAGGCTAAATCATGTAGACGTAAGTGTTTGTCTCTTTTTAGTGTCGCTAGTTTTCGTTTCATCGAGTTTTAAAGCATAAAACTAAAAAAGACACGAGTGGGGAGGCTAGGAAGCATCACACAAAGAGGAGAGCGAAAAGCTACGAAGCACCGCACAAAGAGGAGGCTGATTAGCCTATCTCATTCTATCGCAGGCTAAATCCTACAGATGTACATAATACATATATGTGTTTGTCCCTTTTTAGTTTCGCTATTTTTCGTTTCATCGAGTTCTAAATCACAACGGTCCTAAATAATATTTCACTTAATTTTTTTTTTCAAAAGAGAAATATTTCTTTCCAATAGATTTTATAAAAAAAAAAAACGTTAAATTTGTACAATCTTCATACAAAAAGGTTTTATTATCATAATAGTTCTGCTACTTCATGACGTTCAAGGATAAAAGTTAACCAAATACATTATTAATAATAACTTTGTATACGTGTATAAAGCTAACCCATGAATGTTTTTTATAAATAGGAACCCACCCCATTTGGTCGAGCAGCCGCTAAAGATGTAGCCTTTTAGATTTGAACTTCTGTATTCCGACCATAAATTGTTTGGGAATTATTCTGGCTATTTTAAGCCCAGTCCCTTTGGGCGATTTTCTCGTTTCTATTTTAACCCGAATATTCTCTAAACGTTCCACAAACAGTGAGGTTTTATCAAATGGGATATTATAAATTTAAATTCCAAAAAAACATAGGAGTTCAATTATTTAAGCCATAAAACCATGTTTTTTATATGTCTATTGTTTTTTTCTCATTCTTGTCAAGAAGAAGAATAAACGGATATAATGATGGTTTGATATTTTCACGGCCAAAAGTACATAAAATTACGATTATTTTTAAGTGAAAACTTCTTTGGCACCGCTGTGATTTGAAACTCTATGAAACGAAAAATAGCGACACTAAAAAGTGACACATACATACATCTACAGGATTTAGACTGACAGAATGAGAGAGAAAATAATCGGTCTCGTCTTTGTGCGGTGCTTCGTAGCTTCCCCACTCTTCTCTTCATTAGTTTTCTGAAGGTTTCACTTCTACCGCGTGTGGTTTTCTGATTTGGCCATCTCCAAATATTAACATGGAAACATATGCACTGTATACTGTAGTTTAAAGCTAATAAATCTACCTAAATTTTATGGTTTATCAAATATTGGTGGCGCTTTTTACGCTCTTGTTTGATTTCAGGTGGAGGTTTTCTGTGGTACTCACTTTTGTAAATCAAACGCTTGTTTTGTGTTTGTTAATCTGGTCGTAATTTATTATTCCTTTATTTACATAATCCTGATTTTTTATAAGATTTATATTGTGATCTGCTTGTTGGGACACATTTTTTTAACGTAAAACATAGAAGCTACCTTATTTTTTTCTTCTATAGAACTAATTCAAATAATAAAACAGAAAGAAAAAAACAAAATAAGGTAGGTACTTGCCTAGAAGTAATTGCCCATAGAACAAGTACCTACTTAATAAGCATCAATTTTAACCACATATTTTTAGGTTATAACAAAAAATCGTTAAATTTACATTAATTTTAATTTATGAAATTCACCATCCTAAATTTGGGTAGTTGAGTTGACTTGATTCTGAGTCGGTGTAGAACCCTATCTAAGATTCTAAAAATAAGAAGTGACAAATAAAATATTTTATAAAAAAATACAAAATCCATAATATCATTCGTTATCATTGGAAAGTTGTTCTTCTCCCATTGCCCACAGAAAACACTTCCTCGAAGTTAAAAAAAACCTAATGCTTCACATACATCAGTTAATCACGTAAATGAATAGTTCTAGTATTTAAAATAAGCGCAGTTTTCAGATATACTAGTACGTCTATCTACATTACTTGTATAATATACCATATGTATTCTCGAAATATGGTCTTATTCATTTATCATTATTGATTTTGGGCTAGTAAATTTTTCATAATAAGGAAATTTACGCTATGTAAAACTTCAATCAGTTTCTCTGCCTGGAATCTAGAGGACTAGAGGATACCCCCAAAATGCGAAATTGCATGTTCTGCAAGAAAAAAATCGAAGGAGGTTAAGGTTTGATTACAGTGAAATATTTAAAAAAAACTAATTCAATCAAAGTTACTTAATTCCAAGCAACGTATTTAAAATCTAATTTGGCAACTTCTTAGTAAGAAATTACAACCTATAATTTCACTATGTTGTAAACAAAGTATAAAAACATATTTAGTTTTGTAAATAAAAACATTTAAACAAGAAATAGCGCTTTTTTGGGTTTCGAGCCTACCTTGAATATTTCTGTGTATGTGCCATTGATCATATATCTGATAATGAATAAGTATTTAGCTTTAGATAATACTCGTATATTATTATGTCAGCTAACAATATGACAAAATTGTCAAATCGCTCTAAATACCGATCACGGATATTTAGGAACTATTTAACTGGTCGGCCACCATAACGTATCTTAAAAGTTATTTGAGTGGCAACCCTGAATTTTTAATCTATTGTGATCTGTCAATCAGGGCTTCACCTTGGCCTACTGAGTATAACTTTCTCTAGTCTATGCCTTGTCCAAACAATTAAAATTACGAACCGATATGCAAAGTATGCATACATACTTACTTACAACATAACGCACAAATAACGGGCATAGATCACCACAGACCACCATAGACAATCATGGTCTACAACCGACACAGGTTTAGTTAGTAATAAAAGTATGTTGTATAAGTTCACTGATACGAGGATTGATTGGAAGACATTATTAACGAATCAGGTCAAAGTAAAATCGTTAAAAAGCAATGAGTTTTAAAGTCAGCAAATTTCATTTTTAAAAAATATGTGGCATTGGTAATGAAAACTCACGTCATTTATGATAAAATTTTGAGAACAGAAAATTTTACAAAATCAAATAAAAATGATAAAATTCGTTGACTAGGAACCAATTAGCAGCGAGATATTTTTTTCTGAAATCAAATCATACAAATATCAATTATTTTTAGCCCTTCAAAATTAAGGCGTATTTTGTTAGAAGGTAAAAAAATTCCGATTTGCATTAAAATCCAAATAAATGGAATATTTGTGAACATACTTGAAACCCAAAAACTGTTTTCGAAAAGAGAGGTAATAGGCCTGCAAATTTTATTATTACAAAAAAACATGTAATTTTATAAATATTAAAATTTTCAATGCAAAATTTAAAAAAATTTAAAAATGACTCACCTTGCGTTTTTTCTAACTAAAATTACTGATAATAAAATAAAATGGAAAAAACACACATATTTGATTAGACAAATGAATTATAAACGTTAAAGTCACGTCACTTTTTTGTAGTTACATGTAAAAATAATTATTAAAAAATTCACAAAATTTCTTTTTTTTTTTAAATTGCGATCAGAAGCTTTGGTTTCAGAAACATGTACATTTTAATTATTTTGAGGTTAACTTTTAAATTCGAATATAAAACGTGTTGTTTTTTCTTTCCGCTTAGATCATACTTTTCGCTATGGTAGTGAGGGAGACACAATGATTTCTACGAGAGCTATGTGAGCTGGGATAAATACGGTCTCCTATGATTAAGCGGGTAAATCGATAACACGTGACTTCACGTAAATAATAGGTAAGCAATATATTACATGACTTTATTTCTAAAATACTCCTTACTACTTGCTAAAGACAAATAACTGTTTTAGCAAAGGCCTTCCTGCGTGGAGCTAACGGAAAGAAATGTATCTACTACATACCTAAATTTGTGAGAATTCTCATAAACTTTACTACGAGTATATACATTTACTGCCATAATTATTAAAATAAACACTTCGTATTAATACAAAAATCGAAAACTCACATAAAACAAGAGATTTTGTTAAGTCTATAACCCATGGAGGTCAATAATTAGAGTCAGAGTAGATAATATCATATGACAGCAGGTTCCTGTTCTAACATTGTATAAAATGTAACATTCTGAAATCGAATAACAACAGCTTGCCTCAGTTTATCCACTTTCCATATTGTAATTATAAAATTATGCATAAATACAGCTTAGAAGCTGGGCATTGATCTAGCCAGGGTGATTACACCGAGTAGCCTGATGCCTGATCGACGGCTGTCAAGTGAAACTTTGTCCGCACCTTATTTATAATGATTCACAGCACAAAATATAAATTCAGGTTTTATACATTTACAACAGCTACCAATATCTCATAATAAACAATTGGTCATACCTAAAAACGACTTATAATTTTTTTAATAGAGTATTAATTCATGAAAGTGCAGTAACCTAGAATCGGTTGATGTAAAACCAATAATTTCATAATAATTGTTGTTTTCAACTACTTTTTTTCAGCTTTGAATCTTTTCGAATCCGATTCATGACAAAGTAGGTATTGCACCATCCCCCTGCCCTGCTGAAATAAAATCGAATAAATCAATAAAAAGCCTTCGTATTAAAAAAAGTTAAAACAATAATATTAGGTAGCAGTTAAAAAACCCCCTTCTTGCTGCTAGGCCCTGCGGGCAGCGGCCGGCGGGCAGTAGCTTAGTCACAAACTATCATCCGTATCCAGATTGGAGAGATTAATGAAAATGCAAAACCAAGAGTAATTTTACGTACCAGGTGAAGTTTCCCATGCTAGCTGTTAACGTAAGTGGCGCCTTCTTTTAATATTATTTCTTACTTGCTTTAATTTGGAAACTTCACGTTCACAGATGGTTTCATATGGCGCGGTGTCAGTGTTGTAGTCGGAGTCGGATTCTTAAATTTCAACCGTACAGTCGCTAAGGTATTAGTAACGTCAGATTGTCTACTAACTATATATTAACTATATCCAGATTTGAAGAAGTACAAGAAAACTTTCAATCAAATTACATGATGCATACTATAAATTATAATGCAGCATTTTTTTAAATCCTTCACTAATACGTAGGTTGAACATGATTTGAATTTAGATTTAGCGGGGAAACATTGTGTTCTTTTAAACGGGTCTTCAAAATATGAATGTTTCACTCCCTTGTAGACTTGTTAATAGTGTACCTAATCTAATTTCATTAAAATTTAATCTCAAAATTCAACATCCGAAACTTAATTTATTATGCATCTTCTGGTTTTTAGGGTGTTTAGGGTGTTACTTGACGTACTTTAACCAGTGATTCTTGGCATTATTTTGAGTAAAAAATGCGAATGAAATTTTGGGCTCCGGCGACTTTTTTGTGTTTCCTTTTTTTTTTTTCTTTAAGTTGAGATGTTGATTTTAATATAAATCTACAGTTTTATTCCAAGATTGATGAAATTTTTCACACTTGACCATCAAAACAATATAAAGATCACTGTCTACTTTAGATTTCGAAAAACTCTGCGTAAAGCTGGGACTTCAGCTAGTATAAAATTTAAAAAAATCAGAGTGTGCAGTTTACACGCGGTAGAAGTGAAACATTAAAAAAAAGTAGACAAGAGTGCGGAAGCTACGAAGCATTGCGCAACGAAGAGACCGATTAGTCTGATTCATTCTCTCGCAGGCTAATTCCTACAGATTTTTGTCTCTTTTTAGTGTCGATATTTTTCGTTTCATCGAGTTTCAAATCAAAACGGTGCTTAAGAAGTTTTCGCTTCAATAAATAAATATTTTTCAACAAGCGTAAATCGGGCTTTATTATGGATCAACATCGTGATACATATTAAATAGATAAAATTCATGTGAATTACGTTAAGTGGCAAAGTAGGAAACTGTAATATTTTCCGTGCGATTAATTTTATTTGAAATTCTGAATATGTATGCCCATTATTTTCCTCATATGTTATTATGATTCAGAGGCCGGATGAATCACCGTTTTACCAACTTAAGCTTTATAAATGATCCCATCTCCAAGCAATCGAGCTGAGTCATAATAATTTGTTAAATATATTTTTTTGTTCTAATGATAATAATATTTACTCACAATATTCTGTAGCCTACCACCTTTCCTAAAATCTGGAATGATGAAAAAAATTTATTCCACGTGGTAAAATTGTTATTATTGATATTAGTTTAAGACCAGCAGATTTCGGACACCATTATGCCTTATTCAATTATTACCTTCTGATTAAAAAGGTTGTCCGCGAATCTAACTAATTAACGTTCTCGACTGATAATCCTCTTGAAAATTCTGGTTTGGAAATCGCTCTTTGCTTCATTCACATTCTTAAATTGACTCGTTAATACTTATCTGTTATTCCGATTCTTGAAATGACCTAACGCAAGTGTATGATTCACTTGATCATGCCATATCTTCCACGGGTTTCCTAGACTTCTTACACCATTTACCATGGCGTTAGATTTTCTCGTTCAACTCTTTTTTCCGTTCATCTGCTTTACGTGTTCAACGAGCTGGATTAAATCTCAATTAAAGTATTTAACAATATTATCTTCTTTTTTTTAATTTTTTTATTTATTTAATATTTGTTTGTTTTTACAATAATTATACATTTTTTTACATATTAAACAGATTTGTAATATTAATGTAATAAAAGACTTTCCTCACCATAAAGAGACAAGACTCTTGTGTTTGGTGAGTGAATTCATACTCAATTATGTTATCAATGTTATCATTTGAGTAGGTGAATAATAATATTGCAACTATTAACAATAGATATAGTAAGAGAAACTTGAGATGTGTCGATTAACAGATTTAAATGAAGTGAAATAGTAATGTAACTCTTACAGTTGTTTCAGGTAATTTTTTAATTTAGTTTGGAATTTACTTTTATTTTCAATAATTTTTACTTCTAATGGGAGTTTGTTGAAATAATTTATACCATGATACAGATAGGAATTTTGGATATGCTTGGTATTAAATTTTGGGATTTTAATATTGTTTTGATATCTTGCTGAGGTATTGAAATGTAATTTTTTTAACTGTATTTCTTTGAAAGTTTGTAGAAATGAATATTTTTTTTATAAATTGTCTATTGTAGTTACTTTGAATATTGAAAATATTTTTTCGGTAGGAAATGTAGATGGTTTTTTCAATATAATCTTAATTATTAATCTTTGAACTATTTTGAGAGGATTTAAAATAACATCATATGTTCCTCCCCATCCTATAATACCGTATTGTAATATAGATTGAACAATTGCATAGTACACTCTTTTTATGTTTTCCAGTCTAAGAATATTTCTGAGTCTTATAAATATATATATACATTTCCTAATTCTTTTGACAAGTTCACAAATATGTGTTTTCCATTTAAAATGTTGATCTATATATACACCAAGATATTAAATTTTGGAAGTTGAATTCAGTGTAGAACATTCTGGAGTGCAATTAGTTCCACTACATTTACTCTGATGTATTAGAATTTTTATTTCTGGTTTAGATTTAAATTTATTGATAGAGAATGGGATAAAGTTTGTTTTTTCGGTATTTAAAGATTTATTGCTTTTAATCAAAGTATATTTATTAGTATAATTTATTTCTTTTAATCAAAGTATTTAACAATATAATAATAATTGACCAGTCTGAAGATGGCTCTGACGAGCTGAAACCGGTTACGGTCAAATAAAATTAAGTGGAATAAAGTTTTTTATTTGTTTTATTATAATCTATTATAATGGACTTCCACCACGAATTAACAGTTTCAAAAATAGAAATATTTTTAATTGATAAACTAACGTTTTTTAAGACAAGATTTTTATGCATAGCACAAAGGGTAACAATTATTATAAGCAATAATAATCAGCCTGAAACACTCATCCACATTGAAAAAATCTTCCGAGAAAAGATACTGGCCGCCAACGGGACTTGAACGTGTCCTTCTGATTGCCGGTCAGGTGCTCTACCACTGAGCTATTTCAATGTAGGTGAAGATTTTTTCAATGTAGATGAGTGTTTCAGGCTGATAATTATTGCTTTTAATAATTGTTAGACAATATAACATTTGAAGACACTGAAAGGTTATAAAAACAACATCGTTGCACAATATTTTACTTCACAATACATCATACACTTTTTCTTCTCAGGTGAGTTCCTCGTTGCTGAGGAACGTGGCTCACACTCAACTATCCATGGTGGACAAGGCTCCTGTACGTACGTACTGGACTTTAAGTGAAATTTGATGATTTCGAGGCCTTGGTGACCTTCCTCTGCTTCTTCTGCCTACCACTTTGCCAGTGTCTACGAGTTTCTCCAGGTTGGAGTCCTCAGTTAGGCGAACGTGTCCAAATCTGAAAATAGCTTGTGGACTGACCGTTGAAAGATTATTGTGGATGGACACATTAGTACGTCTGAGTTTCCACGGAATCCTAAGCATTTTTCTCCAGCACCACATTTCGAGGACGTCGATCAGCTTCCTTTCGCTGGCTCTAAGTGTCCATGTTTCCACACCGCACAGAAATATGGAAAAAAATCTCATCTTGGTGGTCTAATAAATATTAATATTTTATGTATGTCATTATTATAATAATGATGAGACGAAAGAATCAAAAAGAGGATTTCAGTAAGTATCTAAGTAATAAATCTTTCTTTAAAAAGATATCGTTAATTCTTGCCAAGTATTTGTTTTTTATAAACACAAGAGTTTTCCCGTATCGAGGCTTTCGTGTGATGTGGGTTGTCCATATCTCGCCTTAGAATACGGAGTGGGACCCTCTCGAACAAAGATAATTATTTTTCCCAGAAGTGAATTGAATACCGAGGAACCATTTATCAAGATAACTACTGATACCCACTATCCGCTGCTTCATGAAAAATTGTTTGTCTTTCTGGCAACTATCGTCTTGGAGAAATGGATCAGGATATTATTTATGACTGATGGCTTTCTACCTTGTTTACACAAAGTTTCACTTTGGATGCAGATGAAAAAATCGACGGTCATTAGTTTAAAATAAATATCTCGCTGAGAATCGTAAAGATTTGTTACAATATTATATATGAATACAATAATTCCAAGTTCCAAAACAATAGTTTGTCCTTCGTGTAATATAATTATTTACTTATAAAGGTATATGTAAAAAAAATACATTTAAATGTTATCAATACACCTCGTAACTTTTAAAATGAAGTAAAAAAATATTTGATGAAATATCTGTGTAATTACACTATTTATTAACAGAAAATAATATAGGCATTACAGTTAATTCGCGGCATGTTCCAGAGATGTAAATACTTTCAGTATCACCCTGGTGTAAGACCACCATCAAGAATCAAAACTTTGATCGAACTATGTTTGGTGACCATATCTGAATAACCAGGTACATCAAAACCTTTTGCCTTCTTCCCCCCCCCCTTACTATCTCCAGCCTCACAGGTTCCAGATGATTGGGTTGGGGCAGTTGGGACTATTTTACCAGTACTGTGCCAGTAAGATTTTTTTTTTAGAGTTTCTTAGTCCTTGTCAATCTTTTTTTATACCTCACAAGAGTCCCAACTGCTCCCATAGATCTGGAGCCAATGAAACTATGGCATCGCCCAAATGTTGTGAAACTGGAATGAGGAGAGGAATAAGACAAGAAAGAGGAAAGAGTCGATACACGTAGCTATTTAATTTTGTCACCAAACAGGGTTAAAGTCATTTGACGCACGCTTCGATTCTAAATAGTGGTCTTTCACCTGGGTGATACTGAAAGTATCTACCGCTCTGAAACGTGCCGCAAATTACAAGATATTTAATATTTTATAAATAAATTCTGTAATAACAAAAATAATTAATCAAGTAAACTTTTCCGCGACCACTGGATTCATTGCTCGGATCTTAACCACTCAATCGTGGATGCCGTCTTATTTATTTTATGTATTGAATGAAATTAAGTAGGTAAGTATTCGTAAGTAAGCTTTCTAAATTCAGATTTAATTTTAAGTATTCGTAAGTAAGCTTTCTAAATTCAGATTTAATTTTAAATATTCGTAAGTAAGCTTTCTAAATTCAGATTTAATTTTAAGTATTCGTAAGTAAGCTTTCTAAATTCAGATTTAATTTTAAGTATTCGTAAGTAAGCTTTCTAAATTCAGATTTAATTTTAAGTATTCGTAAGTAAGCTTTCTAAATTCAGATTTAATTTTAAGTATTCGTAAGTAAGCTTTCAAAATTCAGATTTAATTTTAAGTATTCGTAAGTAAGCTTTCTAAATTCAGATTTAATTTTAAGTATTCGTAAGTAAGCTGTCTAAATTCAGATTTAATTTTAAGTATTCGTAAGTAAGCTTTCTAAATTCAGATTTAATTTTAAGTATACGTAAGTAAGCTTTCTAAATTCAGATTTAATTTTAAGTATACGTAAGTAAGCTTTCTAAATTCAGATTTAATTTTAAGTATTCGTAAGTAAGCTTTCTAAATTCAGATTTAATTTTCGTTTGAGCATCCATCTAAAGGATATCATAACAATAGTACGTAACGTTATTGTGTTTCGTCGGAAGTCCTTTAAGTTAACAAGGATAATTTCCTTTAGACTTTCCCACATTGCAGCAAGAAGGACTCGGCTTTTACGAATATCCTTTGACAATACCTACACTATAATGCACTGTTAACATGCACAGCCAATTTCGTAGGTGGGAGCGCCCGGTAACTAACAACCCAGGCGAAATTTATTACAACATTTCAAACGTTCACATCATAAAGCGTATATCACTTCATAAAGTGTTGTGGAAAGGTTACAATTTTTTATTACAGTACCCATACATACGTGAAATTAAAAAAAAAAAAAAAAAATTGTTTGCTCACACAAAAGTCACGTTGCCTTTTGATAGTGTGATTTCCCCTAATCGAAGAACAAATATTTATTTTTTATTTCTTCTCACAGAACATATTTATTACCTAATTTTTAACATAATAATCTTCCTCAAGGACTAAGCCTGTACCGAGGTTAAAAATAGATTATCCACCATTTAGTGAATATTGTCAATTTCTGAAGCCGGTGTGAGTACCGTTTTTTGGAAAACCTCCCAGCTATAGACCACCCCAAGTGTTCGCTACTTTTGTTAACTTAGCAGGGGTGCCCGGATTCATGGGAGATATGTATTTAGGTCTTGGCGGCGAAAGCTTTTGCCCACCTACTTCGCGGCTGGCCGGATCGGGAGAGACTGGTTAAAGGAGACCTAACACAGACCTTATTAATTGGTTTTGTGTTTAATTCGTAGAACTTCGTTTTTAATTTTTAGAAATTTAATTGAAATTAAATTTGATAATATTATTATCGAGTTCTGAAAGTATTTTAGTACCTATATATTTTCGTTACAGCTGTTTCGACTTGTAAGGTCATTTTCAAATATGGTGAAGCCACTTACTTATTTATAATATTTTAAATGTCAATTTTTGAAGGTGTCTAAATTGATTTATTACCGGTTAAACCAATTTGCAGAGACACTAATTGAGAGAGTGATTATATGGGGTGCGGAATCTTTCCCTTTAGTTTCCCTTGCACTAAGTGTAAGGGTTTTCTTAGTTGATTTAGAATGACGTTATTAAAAATACATACTAAAATACTTGCAGAACTCGATAACATTGTATTATCAAATTTAATTTTAATTAAATTTCTAAAAATAAAAAATTAATTTAATTTAATCTAAAATAACATAGACCTCTCCAGTCGGACTCTTTCGACCCATGCATTGCCTTGCACCGCAGTGAGAGGGATTGGTTCATACGTCCTTCGCAACTAGACACGTTAAATACCTACCCACCCCTCATACATTTTCATTCCCAGAACATTATCTTCTTCCTTTCCCTAAAAATAACCTCAACAAAACATCCCTAAAGATGTCATGTCTGTGAGAAACTAATGTAAAAAAAATACAAGGAAATTAACTCAAGTACGTCGCATGAGTGGCCAGTTGGGTTCTTTGAGGATGCTTTGTAACAATATTTAAATCGTAAATAAATCATTATTTCCAAAGAAGAAACAAAGTAAACATGAAAACAGAGTGACAACAACAAAAAAAGAATTGCAATCTTTTAAATTTATTCCACGATTTGGAAGACTTAATATAATCTGAAAGAATATTAAACACGAGTGGAGAACGACACAAATAGTTTCTTTGACCAAAAGAAGTTTTATTATTTACCTACCACCACAAAGTCCAATTATTCTAATGGTATGGATTTCGTGTCTTCATTCTGAAAATAAAATGGAAAAATTTTGGCAGCTGTAGTTGATAAACATAATACGAGTAGTTTAAATCTTTTCTAGCAAACTTCAGATTCTGGATTGTTATCTATCAACAAGTCCATACTGAATGTTCGTGCCAAAAAATTATGGAAGTTCTTGAGTTTTATAAATAACAAAGCAATTGCTTTATATTAAATAAAACTTTGGTTTTATTTTCGTGATGTATTAAATTTATAGCTTGTGACGAGAATGTGTTGCATGGTCAGACGCCATCACCGTTGTATCTGAACTTGCATTTAGATTGTTTAGACTAAAAAAGTGACAAATCTAATCGGTCGTAAAAATGCTTTTTATTATATTTGGAAATATAAGGTATAGCAGCGCTTCAACAATTTTTACGGAACTAGGGCTGAATGGATTTGCCGGCCTGACGAAACACTGGGGCCAAACTGGAGTCAGATCACTGGAGCCAGGATGCGGCTAATGGCCTCCGCAAACACGATGGAGATCTCAGCATTCCAGCACCAAGCGCCACTCCTGAGTGAGCGCTGGGCCCGAGCTCACTCAAAACCACACCCTAGATAATTGATTATATATTCTTGTATTATTTATGAATATTATTTTACTTTCAATTATTTTTCTATTCTGCTTGCGTATTTTCTTATAATTTACTGAATTCTCATATTATCTTATACAATACGTATATTTTGGGACTTGTGGGATCGTATTATCCTTCCCACATCCTGAAATAAAACATCGGACGTTATTAATAGGCTCACATCTGTACGGTTGAAATTTAAGAATCTGACTTCGAACACATCTCTGACACTGCGCCTTATGCTAAACCATCTTCGTACTTGAAGTTTGTTAAAAAACTACTTTTGTAATAGAACCGAATACAAACAAGTAGCCAATAATGCAATTTTTAAACCAAAAATTACAACTTTCACTTTTATTGATATGACATAGAAAAAAATAACATACTTATACTAATTTAATTGCTGATTTCTGAACAGGATAAACATAAAATTATAGAATGATTAAGGAAAATTTTTTTTTTTGCATTTTGCATACACTTTTCGTGTATGCAAAATGTGTTACGTAATTGGTCAACGATTACGGGTGTAGACCATGGACTTTGCGGAGTTCCTGTAGCACAATATCAGCGCTGAGCTGAACGCGTCCGTGTGTTATCCAATTTAAAGTACAAGGAAGATAAAATGATTCGCGCCATCCGTTTTTGAGGAATCTTAAATTTTGCATGAGTGAATTACATATGTAATCCACGCGACCATTCCAGGGTTAAACACGGCGAAACATGACTAAAGTCACCCGTTCTAATTATTAATATTCTTTAATTTTAAGTTGTCGCAAACTTAAAATTTGTAGACGTAATCTAAACTATCTTTTATTCCAACTTGTATTTGAATAAGTGTCCATTTCGGGTGGTTCCACCTTGCAGCGTTTCATTGTGTAGCATCTCATGCACTGCATATCATCTTGTTACGTCGTACAGATATAAAATGGAACGTGCCTCATGCAACCTTCCTACTACATTGTTTGTCTCTTCACATAGGTACCCCACTATACGAGATGTGTCAAACCCTACCCCGCTCTACACAATGTACCCCATAGAACACAAATAAATTTTACATCTTCCCTCACCGGTTATAATGTTTCTTTATTTAACATGTTACACCAATGACCAATCTATGCACTAAAATAACATAAAAAAATAAATACCAAACCACCATAATAAGATTGTGCTCGAAAAAGATTAAAAACAACCAGCAGTTAAACCCTGCTAGACCCTGGGGGCAACTTTTGGTTCGGCTTCGTCCAATTTAAGTGTTGGTGACCATTTTATAAATCCGATAGGAACTGGTACCAAAACAGCCGGTTCTTCGGAAAAATAATCTTAAGCTATCCAGTGACAGCTGGTCACCGGGACAAAGTAACCGCGACAATCAATAACGTCGTATATAGACGTGTGGTGGAAACCACAACGTGGTATTATTATTGACAACTGTCAGTTACATTGTAAGTGACGCCATCTTTTGGCACTTGATTTAATTCGGTTCTATTACGAAAGTAGTTTTGTAACAAACTTCAAGTACGAAGATAGTTTTGCATAAAGCGCGGCATCAGAGACATATTCGAAGTCGGGTTCTTTAATTTAAACCGTACAGACGCTGGCGTGATAATACTATAGAATAGATTTTTTTTAGATAATTTTGGTGGTGTGTCTCTGTGCCTGTGTGTAACTCCGGTTTAAAGACCTTTAGAACTAAAATCTGCTTTGATTTTCAAAATAGGAACTGATTGTAAACTGTAAACTGTTCTCAAAACTATACAAACAAATGATTAAGTAGGTACCAAAATTATTTTATTACCCCAGTTACCCTTTCACCTACTCTTCCCCGTCGGCGTTTACTTCTAACAAAAGGAAACGTGTAATGTTTCGAGATGCTTGCCTTTTGAAGAAAGCGTTCGGCTTTCTGCCGGAGGAAAATCGCCATTGTTTATTTTTGTTCCCGTCGCATGACTCAGGAATTCATTTTTGTATGAACAGCGTACATTAATATGTACATTTTTCTCTACAGAGTATCCACTCTGTACTTTATACTTACTGTGTACATTAACTTATGTTACATGAAGGTACTCTTTCTTTGTTGATATCAAAGCAGACTCATAGTTGAAACGGTTCATGAAAATTGCAAATAAATTCTAAAGATGCTGACATCCAAGACTTGACATTTCTTTCCCCACTTTATTCCATGTAGTATTTTTGTATGTTAGCTTCACACAGGAATCCCCTTTATCATTTTTGGGAATGCTGTGTGGAGGGTCTTTTGGGGAAAAAAATGAGAGGATGTAATGGGAAAGAAAAATGTATATGTCCAGGAGTGACGCACGTATAAATCCATTCCTCCGACTGCGATGAAAGGGTCGATAGAGTCCGGCTGGAGAGGTCTAGGATATATCTCCCTCAACCAGCCTTTTCCCGATTTGACCCTCCACGCAGCAAGTGGGCTAATGAATTCGCCGCCAAGACCTAGACAAACCTCACCTCATGAAACAGGGCATCCCTGCTAAGTCACCAAACGTAGCGAACCACTTGTGGTGACCTACGGCAGAAGTGTTGGTTATCTAATAAATCCATACCCATACCCGCCTCCCAAATAGAAAGTCTGTTTAAGACGATAGACTTCGCTTTTCGGCCCATGTAAAAAGGACGCCCGGGAAAAAACACTTTTCTACATCGAAAATTACACAAAATCAATATATTTTTTTTATTTTGCCTTCTAGAAAGTAGAAGCTATGTCGGTATGTTTTTGCATTTTCGATACGTTTCGTATTAACGTAAACATTCACTATCAAACATATATAATTTATCGGAAAGTATTATTCAAGGTAAAAGTGCTGTTAACTCAATTATTATAAAGAATTACAAAATTATAAAAACATACCGACATAGCTTCTTCTTTTAAGAACATATTACAGTTTTCAAATTACAATTTCGCGAAAGTTTCGGTGTAGAAAAGTGTTTTCTCCCTGAACCCTTCTCCGAGCAATTTCTGTAGGTAAATTAGATAGTTTACTGCAGTTGTCTCATTCGCACGTTTTACATGTCGCGGCAAGGAGTGCATGGTCGGGGGGAGGGAGTCATCGTTTTCGATAATAGTGATGTTAAGACTATTTTATACAACAATAGTGATGGGGCTGATATATTTTTATTCATTAGTTCTGTTTAGTTTTACAATAATGTATTTTAGAGATTACGGTCTAACGCATTTTTAACAATACGTAATATAATATTTTTTCATATGCCTATTTTATGATATTACATAATCAAACTTATTCCTGTGAACACATAATGTTACTTGCAAACTATATAAATAATATAATATAATATAATATACAAAAAATAATGTGAAATATTTTTGGACTTTCGTGAAATCCAAATAATCTTCCTCTGCTATACCTAATAACATAACATGTTCCGTGGAAACTTTTCTTTTAGTGAATGGCAACAAATTTCCAATCTTTTTAATGTCTATTTTCAATCAATTTTTGTCCTTTCTCAAACTAAATACATACTCACAAATAATGACAATAATAATAATATGAGTTCAATAAATTTGAATTCGATTAACATTTAATACATCTTTAGTAAGTATTAAAATATCTGCAAAATGACAACACAAAAAAATGCTGGTTGTGACAAATTACATTCAACTTTTATTTTTAATTGTGCTGAACAACTTATTACCCCGGTGACATTGCTATTCACATATTCTCTCAAAGAAAACGTACCTATTTCACACTACTTGGAAAAAAATCTTTTGTAACGTCTGTTTTTAAAAAGGGGGATAAACACAATATTTAGAATTATAAACCGATATCAAAGCTGTGCGTTTTCATGGAAAAAATCCTTACCGATAACTCTTCAATTTATGTAAAAAACACAATTATTAACACCCAAAAAACTGTTTTTTTTAAGCAGATTTTACAGGCAGGTCTGTTGAGTCAAACTTGGGACAGTTCACCGACTTAGTTCTTAATTCTATTGGTTGGTTTTAAAAAAGACACACTAAAAATACTGACAAACTATCCTAAAGACAGAACACAAAAAAATGGGTATATGCATAATACAGAAGCATAGATAAAAAATGGAGTTCCGTAAGGTACAGTACTTGGGCCGATTCTATTTTTGATGAATATAAATGATTTATGTAATTTTGTAATCCCAGGAAAAATTATTTCTTATTGTAACAAACTCATTTTAAACTACAGCAAAACAGTTTATTTAACTTTTTATAAAATTCATTAAAAACAAACCTCATGATAACCTTAAAATTAGAATCCACAGTACAAGTTGCAATCAAGAAACATGTTCACTATGCACTTTACAAACCACTCAAAAGCGCATAATTAAAGTTATGAATAATAGAAATAAAACATTCTCCACCGAGTTATTATTCAAATAGAAAATAGACTAAAATATTCAATATCCGTTAATTTTTAAATTGCAGACTATGAAATATGTATTTAAAAACAAAATTTGTTTCTTAAAAAATGAAAATAGAATTGGCCACTTGCATGAATTTCATAAAGACTTGAAAAAAATAGTGTCTATAGATTTTTTTACTAAGATTACGAAAATGTTAGTAAATAAATTAGAAATGTAAAGATAAGTTTTTAGATTTTCACGGCCAAAAGCATTTTAGTTGTTAGTTTAGAAATGTAAAGTTTTTTTAAAAATAAATAAATTCATTATTTTGGCTCGTAAAGTCACTACATGAAAATGTTCCGTCTCCGATAATGTTCTATTAATTTTGTTAAATTCCACACTGATTTTTTTTTTATATGGTAACACTTTGATTTCAGGCGAATTTTTGAATAGGATATTTAACATTCACTAGATATTGTTTGTTCTCTGCGAACTTATCATTTGGTTTGACGTTTTGACAGATGTTACGAAGGGAACTCCGTGCTTTTTATGCCTCTTGTACCTGTTTTAGAAGTGTAATGGTAATGGTGATGATTTTATAATATATTATTATTATTATAATTTACAAGTACGAGTATATTTTATTGGATTTAGTCATATGTAGACGGTGAACATTATAAGATAGATCAAGGAAAAAAATATTTATGAGAAGTAATATTTTTGGCATGTCCCGTTATTCTCCTGCGCCATTCGCGTGGAAAACGTTATTTTTAAAAAATGATTTTCGGCTATGTAATTATCGTTTTTTCGCGCCCATAAAAATATGTCCCGTCTTTCCGGTTTATAAAAAATGGTCGGATTTTTCGGATTGAAATTTTCAAAAATCCGCCCGGGTTTCAAAACAACGGTAAAAAAACGGAATGTCTTAGAATATTTGCCTAAACCGGATTTTTTTTAAAATGTGGTGCAAGTGGCCTATTAGCAAAAGTACTAATCAAGTCCATTTTTATTGGTCTTCGAAAATTTAATCTTCTACCAAAATACATTCAAATGACAGATAAAATATCACTTTACATTAAAAAAAAAATTTGGCTGAATGATACAGATGTTGAAACACTTTTCCTATAAATTTTTTGTATACCTTTATGTTTCACTATTTAATACAAATCTACGGTAACTTCAAGACTAACTTTATTTACTTTCTTAAAACTATAACAATCAACAAAAAAAATGTTTCACTATTTTTCACAACATTTTTTTCACTACATATTTTTCACAAATACCTAAATTTCTAAACATTTACTTTAAAATTAACAATTTTTTTTCTTGTACTTATTGATGTTATATGTATAACATTTTTGTTTATATTACCCACACTCAGGAAGTGCCGTAGTGGGTTCCCATTACCTAATTTTGTCTATTATATATTTACGTATTGCTAACTACGTATTACAATATTACTTGTACCTTATGTTTACATCTTACTGTATTTAGAAAATATTTAAAATAACTTTTGAAATGTAGATATAATGGAAAAAAATAAAGAATAAACAAAAAAAAAAAAAAAAAGTGATTATTGGAGCCGATACCCTCTAAATATATTGATTGAGGAATCACTAAGTCACGCGAGATCAAAAATACTACGAAGAACAAATAATTATGCGGATTGCTTAGGTAGGTAGGTACATGCACGGCTCACGCACTTCCGAGATCCGAACAGTAAAAATGCTAGACCCACAACACAGCTGCAAATCATAGCGGCGCGGGTGAGGTGTAGGGGCAGTGGTTCAAGGGGGATGGGGGGTGTCCGGCGGGCAGTTTGTCACTTAGTGTGTGTTCTCTTGTTTTGAATGACGTAAGTGTGTGTGAGCTTATTTCGAGCGGGACAGAAGAGATTTAATGAAATACCTAAACGCTCCGCGTCGGTCGCGAAATCTAGCCTCTTAAGGCCCATTCCAACTGCCAAGGTTCATTCCTTCCTTTCCTAAAAAAAATACAATCCACACTCCACACAGCATCACCAAAGATTACACATGTAAGCCGTGAAGTAAATCGTTTTATTTTGTTGAGTTTGTAACTAAACTATGACAATAACTGAAATCATACAAATGTGTATTGAAAATATCGACCACTAATATATTTTATTGAATAAATACTACTTGAATTAATGACCTAAAGATACAAGCCCACACCTCACAATAATAAACCCAATTTAAAATGTAAGTTATTACTGCAGCAAGCTATAAAAGACAATTTGGTTTTAAAACATAGAAATTAAAACAGGCTACTGAATTGCATTATACCATGGCATATTATAAAGAAGAAAGGTAATGGGGTGCTGACGATAGTTCTGCAGTAATTATTGTAGTAAACTGGGGTGCGTTAGAGGAAGCGACCATCAGGGAAGGTTATTTATCGTCTTTGCTTGAACTAACACGGAAAGTAGTGCCTTAGTTCTGTAGGGCACGAATAGGGTAATTGAGTCATTCATTCAAAACGGATGAGGTCCAGTTTTCAAGTCAATAATAAATTATTGTGAACATTTTTAAAAGAAGCGAAAGTAAATAATATTCTATTTATTGAAATAAATCATTTTGGTTTTTTTATTGCTAACAAGTTTAATTTATAGAACTCCATTTTCATTTGAAGGTTTGTTTTGTAAATATGCAATAATATCATACTCAATTTATAAAAATCAATATAATTATAAATAAGTTCTACTTTGAAAGTATTTATACTTTATCAGCTTTATTAGCCAGTTTTATAATATATTCAGAAGGCGTAATAGCTGTCACTTTAATAATTAGAACTTGTTTATAAATAATCTGTTTTTTTATAAATTGAATACATATATTCTTGAAAAAATATAAGAAAAACTTAAAATAAACAAAAAAAGATTTGAATATTGGTTAATTTATCACTACAATGGGTATTACTATATATAAATCAATTTTTTAAATTTATATTTTTAATATTATTTATTTACTGTTTTTGTTTTTACAGAAAAGATTAGTTTTTATATTTTATTAGAAGTGATTGCCCGATGGTTTTTAGAAAATTATTAATTATTTTTGGGGGAAAAAACCTTTCACGTGAATGAATAACAAAGAAAAACGATTTTATAGGCCTTTGATAAGGTTTTTTGAAAAGCTACTGAAATGGCGTTAGCCGTGTTTGGTGACCAGATTTGGATAGCCAGTTACCTCCCACAGCTCCATTTCTTCCCCACTACCTTCAGCCTCACAACATACCCCCATTGGAGATGCCATAGTATCATTGGATCCAGAGGTTTGGGAGCAGTTGAGACAAAGTAAAGGAACGAAGAAATATTCTGTATAATGAACAAGCACCGAACAAATGGTCGAGAAATTTATTAGATTTGAACCTTTCCTCGTCCTGTGCTGCAAACACTTAACTAGTTCAGATTTGTATGAATCTCTCTTCTCTATCCTCTTTAGCAATCGTGTACCTAGCCTCTAAGTGATTCATTGCGGTATTTAGTGCAGTATAAGGCAAGTGTTGAACCATTCAGGTGTTAAATGCATTAAGACACTTCCCTCTCAGAGACTGGCCATTTACTTGGAAACCCATAATATGCTGCACCATCGCTAAGTTCTTATCCGTGTTAGCCTTTATTTATGTATCCATAACGTGTATATTACTGCGTTTTGCTCCTAATCACTTAAAAGTAAAAGGCTCAGTTAACGAAACTGTCCCATTGTCCTCTGAATAAAGCACACTTTTTGTTGCATGTTTGGGACTTAATTAAAGAAGAATTAATGATCGTTACCTTCGCAGGTTTTCGATGGTCTGTTCGCTGCCCAACTACTGGTAGGTACCGCGGGGTATTATCTTAAAATGCTTTGCCTTTTAATTAATGGAAGAACTCCACATTAACCCAAAAACTCTTAACACGCGAGTGGAGTGAATTTTTACGTTCGCAATAATGTTTCACAAAATTACCCTGTTTTTAAATGAAAAGGACTGTAATGGGAGTGAGGTGTTTCGTTTGTCGCTTGTGCCAGTTGATAAGGTGGAAATATGTGGATCATTACTTATCAGAAAGAGACTAATTAACCCCTTTTTAATAATTAATATATTTAACTACATGGAAAACTATTGTTAACCCGGAATTAGTTATGTGAATTTGTAACGAGTTTGCTTTTGTACGATGGTATTCGTGGCTTCGTGGTGTTATCGATAAAAAAACATCGTTTAGAGAACACTATTTACAATTATTTCTCAAACTATAAAACGCGTTATTTTAAATGTGTATATTTTAATGCAATTTTAGACGACCTCCGTGGTCGAGTGGTAACAAATTCGTAAGTTGTGGGTTCAAATTTCGGCGTGCGCAAGGAAGTTTAATTTTGTAATTTGTTTTATTTCACAATTTATTCATTAAAAACACATTTCAATACATCTCTTGTGAAAGGTTTTAGTATACTGTATTACTGTATTTGGTGAACAAATCTTAAATCAATGTACTTCGTTACCATCTTCTTTACCTCATGTTTCCCCTCCTCTTTACCTTCAGCCTAACATTATATGACATTATGTCATAGATGGTTGGAAGCAGTTGTGATTCTTGTACGGTAGTCTCATTGTTATTTTTTACGTGAATACTGCATTGAATAATTCTTTGATACGAAGACTCCCAACTGCTCCCAACTTCAATCATACAACTACAACACCCACTCCAAAACCAACTCCCAAGTGCTCCCAACTTTAATCATACAACTACAACACCCACTTCAAAACCAACTCCCAACTGCTCCCAACTTTAATCATATAACTACAACACCCACTTCAAAACCAACTCCCAACTGCTCCCAACTTTAATCATACAACTACAACACCCACTTCAAAACCAACTCCCAACTGCTCCCAACTTTAATCATACAACTACAACACCCACTTCAAAACCAACTCCCAACTTCAAAACCCACTTCAATCATATTCGAGAAATTCCCAGTGCTGAAAATACAAAAATTTTATTCAAAACAAATACCTACTAACTTTCCTTAACAACAACTTAGACACATTTAATACTTCACAAAATTCTCGCAATACTAGAACAAGACATGCACACCAACTACAAATAACAAAAACAAACACATCCTTTTGACAAAAACAATACAGATACCAGGCTATAAAACTATACAAATCTCTTTCAAAACAATATAATGCAACTAATATTATTGAATACAAAAAACATATAAGGAACTGGCTAGATACAATCCTTTTAACTTTTAGTTTATAATTTTGTCTAATTGAAGTCGATTTAATATTTTTATTTTTATTGTTTCTCTTTTTTATATTAACTAAGACCACTTTTTGTTTTGTATTACTATTTATAATTTACAACTGAAAAATGTCCTCTACAACACAGGTGAACTCCTAATGTGGAGGACAATATATTATACCTTTGTAATGTAAATATACTAAGAATAAATAAAAATATTAAAAAAAAACTCTCTGGAGCTAGTAAGACAATGGCTTCCCTAATTATGGTGATTCATTTAATGATTGGTGCAAAATTAACTGCATGCAACTTAATGTTGATAAATGCAAAATTTTGTCCTTTTATAGAACCAAAAAACCTATTCAGTTTGATTATAAACTATATAATGTTTGTCTCTCTACTGTCACATCTATCAAGGACCTTGGGGTGACTAGACTGCAAACTTTCTTTCCGTGATCACATCAATATCATTGTAAACAAATCACTTAAACTATTTGGCTTCATTCATAGAATTACCTATGACTTTAAACATATAAGTACACTTAAAACTCTTTACTGTTCGCTGGTTCGCCCTCACCTTGAATATGCTAGTGTTATTTGGTCTCCTTTCTATGCTGTCCACATTTATCACATCGAATCTGTACAACATCAACATTCTACTAATTATGGATATCATACTCCTTTATCCAGAATGTCGAGACTTGTCAACGCAAATCAAAGCACTGAATTTTTTGGTGTTACATAGCCTAAATGACTTTCGGCAGTCGATACGCAATGTGAGTTTTTAAAGTCTTTTAAATCCATCTTCAAGCTACTTATGTATTTTTATATTATATGTATTTATATTACAATAATCTTCTATATTTACTTTTATATTATATGTATTTTTTCAATGCTCTTCATATATATGTACTCTCCTTCCATTGTCATCTCTCTTTTTTTATTCGTGTTATTGTTATATTGTTAATGGACTATTCGTCCGTAAATAAATAAATAAATAAATGGTATGTTGTGAGGCTGAACGTAGTGAGGCGGGGAAGGTATGGGATAGAGGAAGCCGGGGAAGTACCTGGCTATTCAGATCTGGTCACCAAATATAACCAAAGCCATTTCAATCATCGTTTCAATTCTGAATGGTGGTCTTACACCAGAGTGATTTTGATAGTACATTGTACTCTGTAAAATAACCGCAAACATACAATATGTTTATTTTATTTAATAAATTGTGAAATAACACACAAAAATCAAATAGAATTTACTTGCGCACGCCTTGATTTGAACCCGTGACCTCCAGGCTTGCTAGACGAGAGCCTTACTGCTCAACCACTGAGGCCGTCAAAATGTAAGTACTTGTATATAATATAACAGCCCGCCAATATCAAGCTGCTAATTTATAAAAATAGGTAAACTACAAAAAAAAATAGGTACCTACTACTACTGTAACACCTGCCCGCCCAAGGAAACGCAGAAAGTTTGTGACCACAAATTAGGATCCTGTTTCCTTTTTTTAATGGATATGTTAATCGATAAATTGTAATTAGAGATTACGGCTAGTGACGCACACCTCTTTCAATTTAAGTAGCACCTGGTAACAATATCTCCTGCACTTAATTCTAACGGCATCGGTTGTAATATTATTCAACGCATTTTATTTAGTATGGAAGTGACGGGTTAGCCCAACTTTCTTTTTCGGAAAAACAACACTTCAACTAAAAACCCCTAATATATCCCATGACATATTAAAACAGTTCGATAATGTTTTTAGGTTAAATTACGTTATCTATTCATAGATTTATGTTTGGTGGTTTAAATATTATCAAATTTAGATTTTTATGGGTGTATTTAACTATCCTCTCCATAAGATTTATTCATACGATAATGTTTACAAACGATTTTTGATTTACGATTACATCATTTATTTATCGATATTCTACAAAGAGCAGCTAATTTAGCAGACTGATCTTCCAATTGCGAGTATTTATGAATTGTTATGGATAGTAAAGTTATTGATGGGATGGATAAATACAAATGTATTTTTTTAAATGAATTATTTAAATTAACACTTTATAATTCATATTGTATTTCAAGTGTTCTTGAGGAAATTTTATCACAAAACGGTGATTTGTACACATGTACAGTTATTACTGAAATGAAATACTTAGGAGTTATACATATTATAGTATAGATTCCAAACTAAACTTCAGTAGACTTGCCGTATATACCCAAAAGAAAATTGGCAAAAAGATATCTTTTTTGGGAAGAATTCGGCCTAAAATTTCCAGAAAAACCGCCATCACCATTAACAATTCAATTATTGCTCCACACTTCAACTACTGTTCAAGTATCCTTTTTCTGTGTAATGAAAGAGAACAGAATATGTTTCAAATTCTCCAAAACAAAGCTATCAGAATAATACTCCAAAGAAATAGATTTCCAAAAATAATTAAAATGTTAAAGGAACTTAATTGGTTAACAGTAAAACAAATGCTGACCTTGAACACGTTGATATTTATTCACAAAATATTAAATAACATGTTACCAAAATACTTCTCAAATAAAATCGTATACAATAAGGACATTCACAGACATTACACAAGTACGTGCAAGGAAATAAGATTAAACAAAAAGGACAAAACGAATATGCAAAACAGTTTGCTGTACAAAGGAATTAAGTTATATAACACACTACCAGAAACTCTAAAGTCCTCACCAATTGAAAAGTTCAAGATGTATTGTAGGAGCTACATAAAACAAGCTGCAATATGAAATATTATAATTAATTAGAAATTTGTAACCTTAAATGTACAAATTACTAAAATAAAATTCAAATAATTTTTTTTTTTTAATTTCTTTGTCTCTATACTTTTCGTCAAAATTTGGTTTACTTAATTTGGAATGTGTTTTTTTTACATAATTAAAAGCACTGGGGTTGGATTCGGTTAGGTTGAAACATATTTATCTTCAGAAGTGATGACTGACCAGTTCTTGGCCATAATAGGCAGTAACTACATTTTCCCCTCTCCTTTCCACTGTCATGTCATGGTCATGTCATGGGTGGATTGGGTCTTGATACTATGCGCTAAAAATAATGAAATATCCTATCTTTAAGATATGAATAATTACAGAATTAAAATATATAATTTATTTTAAATATTATATTTAACAAATTTATAAAATGTCTTTCCTCCAAATTCAACAAATTTAATTTAACATTTTATAAATTTGTTAAATTAAATATTATATTTAACAAATTTATAAAATGTCTTTCCTCCAAATTCAACAATATCTTTTAATGTACATACATTCCAGTCCTTCAAACAAAGGCGAACAGTAGCTGACTTAACACTATTCCATAGAATTTTAACAAAAATATCCCATATTTAAATGACATCGATTGTCCCAAACCTCTGTCCCTAATTAATTTTAATGTACCTTTGAGACGTACTTTACATGTCATACAGCAAAATTCAACACGTTTAATTATAAATTATAAACATCTCTACATTTTCCTGGTATTTATTTATAAGATTTTTTATTTTTATTATTTATTGAGTTAGTTTATACTACATGAATATAAACTAATAAGCACAATGTAACATTTCATTTGATAAATTTAAATATTTTTACAGTAAGCATAACATTTCTTTTTAAATACATTCATTCATTCTTCATACTTTCAGGCATTTCATCATATATCTTTAGTCCTCTATACATTAGGCATTTCTGTGATTTTGATTTCTTCATTTGTGGCAATCGAACTCTGTTTATATTTCTTGTTTCATAATTATGTACGTCTCTATTAAAAACAATTTCATCCTTAAAGTATTTTGGCATTTGGTTTTTCATAATTTTATGCACAAAAATTAACACATTAGAGTAGTCTTTTTTTTATTGGAATCCAATTTAGCTCCTCTCTCATTTGATTAATCATTGCGTATTTGCCTTTTCCCAGTATACATCTCATAGCTCTGTTCTGTATAACTTCTAGTTTGATTAAATTGCCTTCATTGGCCAAATATAATATCACAGAGCAGTAATCCAAATGTGGAGCAACAATAGTTTTATAAATGAGCTCCGTAGTGTTTCTATTTATTTTATGTCTTAGTCTTCTAAGAAAATTTACCTTTTTTGACACCCTTTTTAGCACATATTCAAAGTTTACTGTAAAAGTCAGTTTTGAATCGAGTATTACATCCAGGTATTTGATTTCATTTACTTTTCCAATTTTTTCACCATTAATTGTCAAATTTAACCCTGTGTTATGCTTTTTATTGTCTATTTCCATATATTTTGTTTTGTTTACGTTCAGTTTCAATTTGTTTAATTTCAGCCATTTTGATATATTTTGTAAGTCTTCGTTAATTATTAATATGGAAAAAAATATTGATAAAAAAATATTACCATATTAAATGAGTGAACTCCCTGTAAATGTTGAGGAAATTAAAAGTCTTGCAGTTTTCGTAGGTTAGGTCTCAATGTTGAGAAGTCCAAATTTTATTACTACTTCTTTTCTTCTTCCTTGTACAGTTCTAACTCATTGCCTAGGTAGGCTGTTGGGGTCGGCTCTTCTCGTTCTCAGGCCAAATTTTAATACGTAGGAAATTATTATAGTAGTTTTAGAATAGATATACAGGTGATAAGGGACTTACTTGATTTCTGACAATATTTGGAGAAAAAAAAAGGTAGGTGTAAGGTAGTTGGTGGTAGGGTAAGGGATTGGTTGATTATTCAGCTGAGTGAACAGTGAAGACCCGGGAATTTGATTTTTTTTTATTTTGAAGAAAAAAAAGTCTTCCAAAAAGTCACCGGAGACCAAAAATCAATTACATTTTTTACTCCAAATAATTTCAGGATTCACCGGTTGAGGTATGTCGAGTACGTCCGTTAACACCCTGTATAATAGATATTTGACGGTCGGCGTTTACTAGGGGTACGTCTCTTGACTCACTATCCGTAGGTCGCGGGATTGAATCCCGGTGTGGGCAAATAAATTTTATTTGATTGATTTATGTTATTTTACAATTAATTAATTTTAAATAAAATAAAGTGTATTTACGGCACGTTCCAGAGTTGAAGATACTCTCACTATCGCCCTGGTGTGAGACCACAATTCAGAATTGAAACATTGCTTGAAATGGCTTTAGCCGTGTTTGGTAATTAGATTTGAATGGGTACTTCCCCACCTTCTTCTTTTCCATCTCCTTCCCCTCCCCACTACATTAATCCTCACACCATACCCCAATTGGGGATTCTATAGTCTCACTGGCTCCAGGCGGGAGCAGCTGGGGTATTCATATAAAAAAATAAAAGATATAAGATGTAAAAAATTTATAGCTAAATAAAATATACTTAGACACAAATACACACCCTCTCACATAAACACACCTATAAATTACACACGTCACCCGGTAAATAATTCAATATTATGGTAAATTAGAAGGATTTGACTCATAGAAATATTTAATATATTTCAATTGTTCCATCATCGCAACCAGTGTACTGAAAATATAACTAATGGAAATACGATGTTCCTATCAATGATCTTACTTCATTCGATTAAACAAGTACAAGAGTAGAGAATATATCATTTAGCGTCTCCACAACGTCCCACGTTATCCTTCATTTCGATATAATATCGACAACATCGTTACATAAACTGAAAACGAATAAAGGCCGGGAACACTTTACGGCTTATTGGGTAGGGGGATCGGGTACTGGGATCGGGTACAGGATAGGTAGAACAGCGCGGCGGCAATCCTTATTATTAAATAATCGCATAAACAAAACGATGATATTATTATTATTATTGCTTTCTGCAAATATCTCACGGGCATCCGCGAATATCGTCCTTGAAATGTATTGCATTGCTGGGCTATAAATAATGCCGTGTAATACAAAAAGTCCAGCAATGGGCATCTTTGATCCACCCACCCCTATAGCAAGGGGTACCTACAACTGCGCGTACAAGAAACATTACTTCTTGTAACACTTTCAAGTCCAATAAATTGCGACAATAATTTTATTTATTCGCCAAAAGACAAACGAATTGGTATTTTTTTGCTTTCTTTTAAAAGGTTTTTTGAAGTAAACACATCTTTAGCACCGTTGTGAATTGAAACTAGATGAATCGAAAAAGCCCCGCTAAAAAGAGATAAACACATGCATCTATAGGATTTAGCCTGAGAGAGAAATAAATAATAAATCGCTCTCCTCTTTGTGCGGTGCTTCGGAGCCTATCTGTCAGTCTCCTCTTTCTGTGGGGCTTCGTAGCCTGCCCTACTTTAGTTGAATGAATTACTTACTGAATACCTTACTTTTTTTTACTGATTTTTTATTGCAAACTCTCCTGGCTTCTATCGCTTTCACTCCTTCATTGATTGTTCTGCCGATTTTAGTTTCCCCCCCCCCCCCCCACTCTCTAACATTTATTCAATTTATATACAACTCATCCTGATGAAGAAAACATTGTTTTTGGATCAGTAGATTGTGTACCAAATAAACGAAGTAATTTGGTTCATCAATATTTATCCAAGACACTATCTAAACTATATTTAATGGGTAGAATTATAAATAAAGAAGTAGCCAATACATAACCAGCCAGCGAATTTCGTCGAAAGATGTTCTTACGAACGTACAGGGCGGTTCCAATGAGAAAGATTAATTATTCTCCCTACCAGCTTTTTTAAAATAATAACTCAATATCGATTTCATTTAATTCAAAATTTGCTTTAATTTATCTCCTCATTAAAAAATTCTGAAAGGCGTGATGATATAACTATTAAAATTATGTCTTTTTTGTAATTATTTTTTGATCGTAAGTATTTATGTTTTTTAATAATGTCTAAGCAAAATAAGAATGTAAAAAAATCTTAAATATATTACGTCGCCTCAGTTCTTAATTGTCCAAACGAATATTTTAGTTTTTGTTCAATCCCGACTTGAAACTAAAAATAAAGCATAAAAAATGATAGTTTATTACTTATCTAAGAATTATTTAAACTTATCAAACCTTTACGTTTACGGAAATAGCTTTATCTTAAACACCTATCATAATTTTTCATTTAAATAATGAAAGAAAACTTTCTCCTCCTACATAATTTTCAAATAGTCGATTGGACAATTAAGAACTGAGGCGACGATTAGTTTGTAAGACCGTAAATAAATAGACAAACTGAAGTATTTTCGTTGCAAAACACGTGTGGGGATCTTTTTTAAAATGAATTTATTTAAACTAAAATAAAATTCTGAAACATAGCTTTCCCAGATATATTATTGATTTATTTTACTGCAGGATTATATGATTTGGAATGTGTGTTGTATAATACAAAATTTTGTTTGAAATTTTAACAAATCTGAACGGCCCACGGTAAACTTTTTGTACTAAAAATAAACATATTTTCTCAAAATTTAAAAAGTAGCTTTACTAGATGAAAGAACAGTCTTTCGAAATAAATATATAATTTTTTTGTGGAAAAGATTCAATACATATAAAATTTGATTAAAAAATGTCATTTTTCCGGTTTTGTTCAGTTATTACCTCTTAAGAAAAAAGTAAGATAATGTTGGCAGTTCTTAGTGGAAGTATGAAACAGTTAAATATAATCCAATGGGAAAGGGTCTAATTAGGAACGCAAGACAAAGGTTCTAAGTTCAATTTCTAGATGCAACTGTATATTTTTATGATTGTTACATATGTTTAAAGTTTTTCTTTGAGAGTCGCTAATATTGTCTTCAATGATTGTATTTTGACATTAATCCTTTAATTATGTCATCACAAAGTAAAAACCTACCTTTAGAAGAACTGTTCTTTGAAAAATTGTAATTATTGTTTTTTGCTGTTGGGCCTGCAAGAGTTGCACTATTGGACCTGTAGGCCGCGGCCGGTTGCTTCCCACTCCACTTATTATTATAAATATGAATGTCTGCTGGCTGACACGCCTCATGACAATAAATACCGACTGGACCGAAAGCACCGTACACCGTCCTCCATACACCATACTCAATACACCCGACATTAAATACATATTCACAATATCATTATACTTTCCCCCCGGGCCGAATCAAAATAATGTTACGAGCTTAGCCAGTAATTATTACTTTTTTTGCATTATTTTTACTCTGCCTACTTTCATGTGTATTGGGGACGGAAGTGAGCATAGTGTATAGTGTATAGGCTCGATTATAATAAATAATTAATGGCCACTGCACTAATCACTGGATTAAGTACATTTTTATGCAAATAGTAATTTGGTATTACCAATCACTGGGTATTTTAATTACCGTGTTTGCGTTCTCTCGATATAAATACACGCTTTTAGACATCTGTATAACGGCAATTAGGCAATTTAGAGATCAAATGAGCTTGATAATAATTGTGTTTGATTTTAATTTGGTGTTACGGTTTTAACCATGTGTAAGTACACGACATAACGTCATTTGAGAGATCGGAACTAGAACGTAGCCTCAAGAACGGTTCTGACACCCAGCCTTCGCATTATCCAGATCATTAAGTCATGCACTTCTCTTTTACTCACCACTCAAACATATTGGCTTTTCAATGACACTGCTACAATCCACATAAATAACTACTGGATAAACAGTTCTGCCATTTTCCAAGAAGAGTTGGAATAAATGATAAACCTATATTTATCACTTCAATATCATTCAAACAACATCCCACACGTTATCTTCGGTTATACTTCTCTTCTTTCGTATTGTGGGGGGATAGAGGAAGACATCTATGTAGGTCTGAGAGCCAATCTAAGGTCACTCTGTGAACCTCATCAATCCCACCGGGAATGAACGGAGAGGGTATTCGTTGACCACTTGTTCGGTGGTCTACACCGCACCGCATTCACACCGAGCTGACTATTTAAGGCCCCGGGAGCACCTTATCCTATTGATGGCTGATCAGAGTTTATAAGGTAATGAGAACCCAGGTTGTTTCTCAGTGAAACCGTGAACGAGATGGGATTTCAGCCCGTTGACCGATTGCCACTCAACTTTTCACCTATCTTCTTTAAGTGGCATACCGGGTGAGAGACGACATCATCGCGCAATGGTATTGCGCTTTTTTGCTATACCCTTCCCTCAGGGCTGCAATATCTCGCCTGATATTTGGTGGGTTTATGTTTGGAAATACGGGGAGCTAAGGGAGAGGATTAGATTTTAAAGTCCCGCTGGTGGTTCATCACGGAAGTGTGGGCGCTTCTAGACCATACTGGAGCACAGTATTCAGCTGTTGAGATAACCAGGGCAATGGATGATTCATTCAGAGCGCGTTGCCGTCGCATTCCCAGCTAGTTTCACCTAGCTAATTGACTAGGCTTGTACCAATTTTTTTGCCCACTATTTCCATGTGTTGCCGGTAGTTAAAGCTCCTGTCAAAAATATCTCAAGACAGCGGGGATGAGGGTCATTGTAAATATTTTTTCCGTCAAACTGAATACAGAGCTTTGCATTGCTTAGATGGAAAGCTGTCGCAAATGGCTTTAGTCTTAAGTCGCCAATTGAGGTTATTAAATTATTATTATTCGGTTTTACTGACTTAGTGACTGACTCTTGATCGTGCAATATCTTACTGAGGCATCCTCGACCAATTCTTTCAATCACTTACGCGTCAATATTATCATCGTATTGAGAAGAAGTATTTGAACAAAATTACTTATGAAAAGTCGTATAATAAATTGCTTAAAACTGTCTGAAAAATGTAGAATTGGCTAGTTTAAAACTGTATTTCCTACAGCCAACTATAATTTCTGTGAAGATCTTTACAAAACGTGCTAGATTTTTTCTGCCTTTAATATTTTTCCTGGAAATCACAAAATATTCTTCCAACGTAATAAACATTTTATAATGTATAATTAATATTCATTTTGAGCGTTCGTTAAAAACGGTCCATGCCAGGAGCACACGCCAACAAAGGAGTAAAAGTATTCTCGCGTACTCCTGTGACCGTGGTGGGGGCCGCGGGCGATGCGGACCGATTATCTTTATACCAGGGAACCAGTTGCAGGCTGCGACCATTATTTGTATTGTATGCTATTATCTCATGAATGCAGATACCACTGTAGATATAACTCGTAGTATGTAAATCAATCGTGCCATGATATCGGAGCGGAATGCCGCGGTTCGGCAGCGGCAGCGACGGTGGTACGTGGACTGAAATTGCACTCAATAATGCAAAAATAATAAAATCAATACAAGAGGAGAACAGAACGGATGGTTTTTTTTTTATTTATTTTAAGGTACGAATGTTAACATTGCTAAAATAAAAGGAGAAACTTTACAGGCCGTATTTTTTACATTCGCGTGCTATCTGTTATTTTATTATGTAGCATTGCTGTAGGTACAAATAAATAAGGGATGAAAACAATTTGCCGGCCGCTGCAGTAAACGAGCCCAACGAAATTTTCACTGATATTAAAATCATGGCTATTAGGGAGTAACCTTAAGTATTAAGTTTATATTTTGCTCACTCTCACCATGTACTAAAGAGCAATTTTGTTATTAATGACTAATGTATGGCGAAATTATGTTGCTAATGTATATTATACTCAATTTTCTAATGATATTTAAAACAATCTTATTCCATTGTTTTTCAACATAAAATACTGTTTCTTTATTATTTTCAACATTCCATATCAAAATGTTGATAAAAAAAGGTACGTGGATGAACTGTGCACGTGTAAACGAATAGTAATAGTATATAAATTTATAGTAAGTACTGAATTGGATAAGTTTTTAGATTTTCACGGCCAAAAGCATTTTCGTTGTTAGTTTTTGGGGTGTTATGCCGTGTTGCGCTACCTCCTTCTATAGCCGACGTTTCGGACAGCGTTGCAGTGTCCATCATCAGGGCAGATCCGGTAGATCCGACGATGTGTTCACACACTCTGCCCTGATCTGCACACGATCTGCCCTGATGATGGACACTGCAACGCTCTCCGAAACGTCGGCTATAGAAGGAGGTAGCGCAACACGGCATTACACCCCAAAAACTAACAACGGAAAAAGTACTGAATTATTTATACTTCATAAAATGTTGATGAATACTGACAAGCACCTATGAAGCACACAAAAAAGATTGGACAAGCACCTATAAGGAGGCTGAACATGGCCTAGCTGTTCTTCAAAGCTGGCAAGCAAACTCACTTACATTAAATGTGAATAAAATTAAATATCTAACTTTCTCCAAAAACAAAAGAGGATAACCAATGAACGAGTATACACTCTAATTACATGAATGTCGAAACAATTTTCCTCAATGTTCCTGCCCGCATATAACACAAAGCAAAAGTATTAAATATCTTGGGATCGAAATTGACGAAAAACTACACTGGGATTCATACATTGATCAAATTACTCATCTACTTCTTCAAAAACTAGGGATTTAAAGAGAGTATACTATGCTTTGTGCCACTCCAAATTGGATTATAAAATAATAGGATGGGGCTCAGCAGCATCAAAACACATAAAACGACTGAAGGTAACTCAAAATTGCACCATAAAGACCATACTAAAGGTCCTCATAAAGACGTCAACAACAGAAATTTTTAAACAGTTTGATGTTCCAAGTGTACAGAAAATCTATGCCAAAAACATTCTGGTATACCACCACAAAAATGATTAACAGACAAACACCTCACGTACTCATAAAACCAGAGCCAAACAAACAGAGATACTAAATATACCAAAGTGTAACTCTACCTCTGGACAATGGAGTTCTGAATTTTTAGCAGTAAAGGTATATAAAAAAAACTCCCACTTAGTATCAATCAAATTAAAACCAAAAATAACTACATTAAGGACATTAAATCTTGGCTTAAGGAACTACCGGAAAAAGAACTTACTAGCATATTTAAAACATCGTCGTAGAATTTTCTGGAAAACCTTACCCAAAACATGAAGTCGAACCATAGAAGTCGCTGAAAACTTATCCCAAACCTAGTCCCCCTCAGGTCAGGAGGACTATAAATATATCTATCTTTTATACCTATAAATATATATTATCATAAATTATCATCAAAATGTAATATAGTTACTAATAAAAAATTAAAAAATATATAAAAAGTTTGAATTAGATATTACGGATATACGTACATTGGTGTTGTGAATTACAACTTGCAATGTAACAATGCTAAGTGTTGGACAACTTACAGTTTCATTGTCCTTGTAAACTCATTGTACTATTTATTACTCGGGCGGTATTGTTTAAACAAAAAACCAAGGCGATTTGTGGGACGTGGAAATCACCAACACAAAACATTTTTTTGATGTGAATACCACACAGCGAGTCCAAACTGATCCCAGCCATCTGGAGCCAGTGAGATTATGGCATCCCCGATTGGGGTATGTTGCGAGGCTGAAGGCAGTGAAGAGGGGAAGTAGATGGGAAAGAGGAAGGTTGGGAAATATCTGGCTATTCAGATCTGGTCACCAAACACGGCTAAAGCCATTTCAAGTAACTTTTCAAATCAGAACGTTACCACAAGTAACTTCCACTCTAGAATGTGCCTCAAATATACTAGTACCTACCTGATTGAAGGGAAAACTTCTTTAGTATCTTTATGATTTGAAACTCGATGAAACGAAAAATAGCGACACTAAAAAGAGACAAACACATAAAGGATTTAACCTGCGAGAGAATGAGATAGTATAATCGGTCTCCTCTTTGTGCGATGCTTCGTAACCTCCCCACTCTTGTTGTGAAGGTTTCACTTCTATGGCGTGTGATTTTAATTATTTTTAATGGTTACATTTTAAATTAATGCAAATGAATCAAATAAAATTTATTTGCTCACGAAGGCTCTGAATCCATGACCTCCATGTTGTTTGTCGAGAGCCCTCGACCACCGAGGCCGTCAATGTATTTATGACTTGTCTTTTAATTCCCGTACGCATAATGATACTTAATAATAAAATAACACCTAGATGATCTGCTAACTGCTTGCAATTATTATGTTATTTTGGGGTAATGAGCATTTGATTGGTGTTATCTTTTTTTGCAAAAGTAAGCAACTAACAAGGAGTCTATTGCTTGTGATTTGTGTAATTTATGCTCTATGCGTGATTTTTATATATTTTTTAGATGTTAGGTATATATATTTCTATGATTATATGTATAATTTTTTTTTAATTGACGCATTAATTTCTGTATGATGTAATAAAATTTGTGAAGGGCTTATGGGCTACGTCGAAACCGGATGATTTGCTCGTATAAACAAAGCTAAAAGTAATGAACTAAAAAATTACGAGATTCAATTTTCTTTTATTTCGAGTAAATATTAGATAACTATTTTTATATTTGATAAATATTATTATTTAATTTAAAGTTCTGTTGTTCAATTATTATATTGTTTTGCGTGACAGCTATTTCGCCTCCCGAAAGCGTTACCAAATTGTGGTGAAACCACTTACAGGCGATCTTTTAAAATTATATCTATGTAGGTATTTATATTTAATAAAAAAAAATTGACAAATTGCTTTATTTACATTAATTCTACACAGCTGGCTCTGAGGAAAATAATTTCCCTCAGGGCCTACGTCATCTTTGGGGATTCTGTGTGGAGGGTCTCTTTGTTGAAAGGAAGTTTTGATCCTGGGTCTTAAAGAAACCCGAGTTGTTGAAGGCAGGAACCACAGAGGCCGGCAAATCGTTCCACAGCCGAACTGCCGAACTGAGTCGTGGAAACGACCCGTTCTCCCGCGACAAATGTCAACTTTCTACAAATGTCCCGCCTGTTTCCCTACTGTGCACCAGTTCCGAAGGAATAAATAACGTTAGCTCATCGGAGCATCTTCCATTGAAAAAGGTAGAACAAAGACAGCATTCCCACCCGACGCCAATGCACTAAAGTTTGCGATTCGTTCATAGAAAAATCTATCAAATCTAAAAAAACTCGAAATTACAATGGGGTTCTCCAAACTAAGTTTGATATCTCAATATATGTTTGTTCTCATCCAGCTTTAAGCAATATGAACTTTTTACTTGGTTATTAAGAACACGATAAACTTCTTTGTAGCATAATTATTTAATTGTTTTCCTGGCTGTAAACCTTAAAACCAATGGAGCGATTTCGGTCGAAAAATGGACAACTTTTATTTTTCTGCGATTGATTTCGGTCCAAAAATGGACCACATTTTCCTACCATTCGTAAATTTTTTATTGTAATTATTTAAAACATTTCCTTGGCCAGCCGTTTATTTTAACATGAAGCTATGGAAATCCTTTATCTATTATGACCATAGATGTGGCAAATCTGAACTTCGTATGCTATTTTAGAACAATGTTAAAAATATTTTTTCCCGCTGAATTTTTAACAGCTGTTTACGGATACAATTAAGTCTTTTTTCCATGGATAATAAATAACCTTTCATTATCAAGCATACCACAGACAACATACATAAACCTAAAATATTCTATGTTGACCCGAATAAGTATCCCTCACGGCAGTTTCAAGTAAAAACACTCAAAATTCGCGCGATTATAAACTTTACGATTTTTTTTTCATAAATCCTACAAATATGAGATAAACGGTAAAATACAGGTTAATTCATTGGTTATATAGCACTATAATAAGTTTTCATGTCTGTATGTTAAAATTCGAAGATATGATTTTTTTTAATGTTCACGATAAATTTTAAAAATGACCTTCTGGGAAATCTCAAGCAATCGAGGCAAATTTATTTCTCCCTACGTGATCGCTCCAGTGGTTAAAACAACGAATTGCTGAATGTCTGTTTTTATCATTAATCGAAACTGTCGCACGACTTTTTGCGATCAGCAATTTTAATACAAACAATATGAACCAACGATAATTATGTTATAAAACAAAGTAGACATGGATTTATTTATGGTTTACGATGACCTTCGGATCTAAATATGTATGTTTTGTTTAGCCTAGATTACTTACGCTGGTTTGCTTACTGCGATGGCGATAGTGTTGAAACATAACGCCAAGGTTCACTTTTTAGACTAATGTGGTAAAATATCCCATACAATCTGATGAAGGTATTGTGTAAAGTATCTGCTCGATATCTTGGTCGATCATTTTAATATTAAGAACGCCGAACAAATTGGCCTATTGTCAAAACCGGTTTGCTCTCAAAAACACTGGGCGTTTCGAAACAAACTCAGTCTACTTTCTTGCGATAGGCATCTGTGACAACTCCACCGGTGCGTGCGTATTCCTGGCACAGCCAATCAAAATATTTGACTTTCACTTTGAATGAAAAAATAGGATAAATTGCAGTTTATTGTTGAATTAAAACCGGATTTATTACTATCAACAACTGGTTCAGTTTGATAGTGCGAAGTAAAAAGATCTCGTTTATTGAAAACTATCTTAAAAAATAATATGTTCAAGATATAAGTTTGATTCTATAGCAAAACTTGTTTAGTATTTTAATCCTTGTTTATGTTTGGACTTGTAAAGTGTGGTGTAGGATGATGATTTAGTGAATAATTCAACCATACTGTAAGATCTGTAGTCCTAGTAAGTTCTCGGATGAACAAAGTTTGATTGGAAGGCTATTAAATATGAATGGACCCTGATAAAAGTAATTTCTTTGACCAAAAGAAGATTTAGTTTGAATTGCCACAAATTTCAGAACAGAGCCAATTCTAGTAATATGAATTATCATTGAAGTCTTTGATGAAGGTACCTATTTGAATATAGGAGCAAGAAGAGTGAGTGAGTTTGTGTTACTAACGATTATTTTTGTAAGAGACGGAAAGGCAGGTAAGAATATTGACAGATTGATAAAGGGCAGACAAAAATCAATGAACTAACTGCGGTAGTCACCAATAAAAGGAAATCGAAGCAAGGCTAGTTGTCCATATTATCAGAGACAATAAGAGTAGACATGCATGGCGAAGTGGAGGGTAATACCAAAGAAATAAAGCCCACGTAGAACCATGATTAACCGAAATTAAAAATGAATTTAAGACGATATAAGAATAAGGACCAATATAAAGAAAGAAAAAAGTGGATGGACCAAGATCAAGAAAAAAAGGTGGAATGGAAGAACAAGGCTGTGCCCTTTCATAAAGTTATGGACCAATCAAGTGAATTATTTGCTTTAGTCGGATAATATCAAAAGCTGGAGTTTATTGCATTCTCGTACCCTTGCAGTGAATTGTCGTGATGGTTAGTCAGTTGTTAGTTAGAAAAAAAAAGGTTTTTCTGAGAGCTTTTTTACGGAGTGGATTAGTTTTACTTTCAATTATGATTCGGTTCGCAGTACGCAAATGGATTAAGCATTCGCTGTATAATCCGGTTGGCAGGAAAATAAGTTATAAAAGTGTGTTGTAACTAGTTTGCAAGGCGGTGAGTATCGTACACAATATTCTCAAGGCGAATAACTGGAGCAACAGAAGCAAACAGTTGTGGATTAAATTGTTTTATGAATAAAGGCAGGTGTTTTAAATAATATTAAGTTATATATTAACCTGATTAAGAAACCTACCTGCCTGCTGCACCTACATAGTTGTTTTGATTAATATCTGTGAAAAACATTACTTTTTGCGAAATATCAATTAAACACCTGTACCTATTAGTGTAGTAGGTGTGAAATTCCTTGATGTTCTAACTGTTCTCTTTGATGGTTTTATTACGATTTATCGTTGAAAAATACATATTTTTTCGTAAGTTAAAAATCATAAATTTATCGATAAAATAATATATACTGCCTCATTTCGATTAAATTTGACATTTTTCTAGTGGGAAATAATAATTATATTGATTTTAGATTAGTTCTCTACTATTTACTATCAACTTGCCTTAGAGATAAACTGGATTACAATAAAGACAAGACGACAACATCATTGGTCTTTAAACAAATGAGCAAAACAAAAACCCAGAATTGTCTACATTATTAGGTCAATTATATAAATGTATTGTTTTGTTAACAATTAAATTAAAAGTAACTAGATTAAGCATGTTTAAAGAAAAATGTAACAGATATGTGTAACTAAAACGCAAAAATATTTTTATGCTTAGTGAAGTGAAGTGAAGTGAAACTATTTTAAGATAAATAAAAAGTATATATCTGTTGTATTTCTTAAAGAAAAATATCGTTCTTGGTAGGTTCATCAAAAAAGCTGATTAAAAAAATGAATAAAACTGCACACAAGAAAATCAACTTTTTATTTATTACATTATTCCACAAATAACAGCTTGCATTTATCTCCCTTCCCGAATCATAACATTAATGATTTAAGAATAAGACCATAATTATCGTATAGAATAATTGAAAATTTAATATTAAACTTCTATTCTACTATCCTCATTATAATTTACAACACCTTATCTGCAATGTTTATTTTTCAATCAACCTTCAAACGATTTCGATTAAACTGAACAACGGATTTATAACAATCCATTGTAATGTAATTGGTAGTCATTGTCTCTTGTTCTAGTACTGTCTGATCATTTGTAATGTTTAGAGTTTAAATCAATGAGCTTGTAAAAAATACTGGATTGTGATTTCACAACTTCTGTTCTATGTTATTTGACAACTTCCGACTGCTATAGCTGACGGCAGTCATGTTATATTACAAGAACTGCTTCAAGTATTATTGATACCTACCTACTATATTCATAAAACGTTAGTCCAGTTGGTATTTTGTATTTTTTAGCTAGTTTTTCAGCTGTGGTTTTTTTGTTTTTAAATAAAATTGTGTGATTGTTTGTGAAGAGCGAAACCTCACTAAATAAATGTGCAACCTCTGTATTATAACAGAAAGTGGTTAAACTACGGTTCCATTGATCGTAAGTTCTAAACAAGTACAGTACAAACAAATGATATTTAGAAAACACTTTCTTCCACATTGGAAAACAGTCTCAGAATCACCCTCATTACGAACCAACAACCAGAATCTAAACCTGTTTTATTCAATTTTAATTCATTTTCAATTTGTTGCTGTAGTGTGTAAATATGTATATAGTTTCATATCCCTCAACAGATGTTATTAGTGTGTGTAGTTATACATAGTTTTAATGTGTCTCAATAGATGTTATTGATAATAAGTACGGGATAGGTACAATTGTCGGAAATTTGGTCTAATACCCAAACGGTTACGAAGATAGCCGATCATACCCGAACTACAGGCGGGCACTTTCAGTGAGTGGTTGCCGCGCTTTGCGCTTTAGTTTGTCAAAGAGTATCCTTTAGAACGGACGTTAAGTCCATTAGATATTCATTGTAAACACGATACGATAATAAAAAAATACTCGTGATCGAACTAGACGAACCGAAGTATTATAAAAACTTCTAATCATCTGAGTTGTTTTGCAGTACTACACCAGAGTATTTTCATCTTTCCCTACTTAATTCCGTCCTTCGTCCGATTCCTCGTTCACGACTGCCGAAGTGTTACACAAGTCCCAGACAGGGGAATTCTTATGTGTAATCTAAAACATCAATTTCGAGATTGTCTCTAGTCGCTGTTACAGTTTTGTTTATGTTCTATTTTTTTTACAGATAATGCCAAAATGCCAATATATCGACTCTGATATTATAACGTCTAAACACTGGTTTACAACTTATTTCCTTGGTTTAAAAACTGTTCCCTGGTCACGCAATAAAATTCTAAAGTTAATTGTATTACGTATTACTACGGCCGACTGCAGTGGGCCCAATAAAAGTTTAGACAGTAGTTATTGACGATTTCATTTAAGTTTATTCATTGATATTGTTATGTCCCCACATCACAATTTACTATCATATATGCCAATAGAGGGTACTTGAATTTAGTTTTTTTGTTGAATAGAGTTTAAATCCTAATAAGGTTTTATGAATTTTTCGGCGTAAAGACATTTTTCTTACTTGCTACGAAACGTGTTTAGTGGAAAGCATTAACAATTCTATTATTATTTATACATGTAATAAAGTTTTATATATAGTTCCACTCTTATGAATTTTCACATCAAGATCTTGCATAATTTGTAGAGAATCTTGGTTTATCTAGTCCAGTAAGACTCCTATAGGACGACAATTCGAAACAGGTGGAACCTGAAACAGAAAAAATCGGGCTTCTTTGTTTTCAACGAATCAGGTAACTTTTTACAGGCAATGCTGTGCTTCTGACAATTTTTCAAAATTGCCTTATTTAGAATTTATAAAAAATAAGAACATCGTTTACCAGCGACATGTAAAATCACAAATTATATTTTTGAGTGATTTCCTGAGCAGTTTTACCATAGTGATATATACTTTCATTAAATTTCCCAGGTGAAATACCACAATTAAGCATTAAAACCTTGTTTAAAATGTATTGAGCCGCGTTTGGTTACCATATCTGAATATCCGGGTACTTTCCTATATTAGAATTACATTCCTACGTAACTCATTCCTACATCCCTCAGCACTGCCTTCTGCATTCTAACAGACCAATTGGGGACGCCATAGTCTCACTGGCTCCAAATGGTTTGGAGCAGTTGGGACTTTTGTGCGGTATGTACTAACATAAAAAATTAGATTTCGAGTCATGACACATATGAAATTTCAATTTTTCTCTTGGGTTCTTTAAATTATTTTTTATGAAGTTTTTTTTTTCTTTAGTCAATACCCAATATACTTCAAAATATAAATCAGGCTATCTATCAATTTATACGAAAGGCTTTCATTTTTACACCTATAGGATTTAAACAAATCGTAAAATTTCAAAGATAATATTCAAGTTCTGTGAAAGTCCTATTGAAGTTGTGTTACTAAAGTAGTATCGTGAAACAACCGGCCAATTATTAAAGAATAACAGAACTTGAAAATAACTTTCACAAGACATAAATTTTAACTTAGAAATTTGATGAATTGTTCCAATTCTGTGGAACAATCCATCCATAATCTCTTATACCTCCAAATTTTATGGTGTAATAACAATCTCATCAAATTAGTAACAGTACAAATTTTATTGCGTTATTAATTTGTCTATGGCCCACCACGTCAGGTACTTTTACAATACATGAAGGTGATTGATTCTTTAATCGTAGTTATTAATTACTAAGTTTCTCAATGTATTGAAGTTTTATTTTATATTGAATGAAATCTGAGAATCGTGCTCAATTTTATTACAATAAAATTAATAATACAAGAACACAGAATAAATATTTTATTTTGTATTGTATCTACCCGCTACTACTTTTGGTCCATAAACACTTCTTAATTTTGCAATATTTTATTATCTCCAAGAGTTAGTGATTAATGTTTGCTCTGATTTTTCACTTTCACTTGGCTAATGAGTTCAGTTTTAATGAGCTTTTATATTGTCAATATTTCAAGTTAATCTTATTTGACGTAGAGATATATATTTATATCTGGTGTCTGATCAGTTATTTTATTTGTTTACGATTTCGTTATTACGAGTATTAGAGCATTGCATTGGTTACACAATCAAAACGATAAAATGATTTGTTTAATAACTATTACCTCTCACCATGCTCAAAATGAGAGAATTCAAAGCTATGGTTTAAGGAAAAATCTAATCAATGATGAAGATACATAAGATAATAAAAGGTTACGGTCGCAACCAAGTCTCAAACTCAGAACCTCTAGTTTTACCGGTACTGGAGCACTAGAGGATCTGAGTTCGAGTTGATTTTTGTGTCTTACGGCCGTTGCCGTTGTTTCCAATCCTACTGATGAATTATTGAGACGAAATTTTGGCTCAACACTCCTAATACCCTCTTTCCAACGGGCGAATTGAGCATTACTAAACAAATCAGCTGATCGGAGACTCAGATTAACGGCCCGAAAGGTGGGAACAACTGCCATCACTATTTTATCGTTGGAGAAGAGACTTAAACAAATCTAAATCGTCTATAGAGACGTCAATACTGGAAAAAATATTTATTATTATTATTATTAAAGCTTCAATAAAATATCAATAGAAAAATGACAGACGTTATAATACAGCACTCTCATAATTAATCTGCCATTTTTGTATATTTGTTTTTTTAGGCAATGGGCAGGTCAAAATCTATATTATATTACGAGTAAAATGAGGCTTATAAATATTAATCCACATTTATTATGGGAGTTAAAGACCGTGGGAAACTCTCATCAATGGAAAGGTTGTGCCGGTATTATGTCATCAGACATTATTTTAACCATACGAGTTAATAAGAAACTAAAAAAAAAAAACGCTTTTGGAAAGTGACGATGTACCTCCTAACCTATCATTGTCAATTTTATAGACGATCAGAAGAATTAACCTTTTGAATGAACACATTTATGAATTATTATGAATAATGAATGAAAAATTCTTGGTTCCTACTTTAACGTTTCTGAGGTGGTTCTGAGTTGGTTTCATTCTGAGTTAGCATGGAACCACTACATATACCCCATTGGTGATATTATTAAAAATAATTATTTCGATGGGGTGTCTCTTCTCATGTAACTCCGGTTCATTGATTTAAAATATTGGAACTGATGGTGGGAACGATTCAGACAAGCAAGTTAACACCTGTGAAAAAATAATTTTAAAATGGTCGGTAACCCTAGGTATTTAACCAATTTTTTGTATTTTTTATCATCACTCTTAATGACCTTTTTGAGGTGGTTCTGAGTTGGTTTCATTCGGAGTTGGTCGGTCATCATATGTAGTATATAAGGACACCTCAGTGTCCTGACAGAAAGTACAAAAACCTACTTCTTTCACCCCTTAATTTACTGTTTTTTTGTTAAATGAATTTACTCCTTCAGCCTATTTGTATTTATAGTACTTAAAGCTGAAAAATATACAAGAAAGTATGTGAGGTTATGTAGTTATTTTATTTCATTGTTATGTATGTAAACCTAAGAATCGCATTATTTTGGTGTTCCTGGCGCTGATATTCTAAAGAAGTTAATTTGTTTATTCAGTTTTTTCTGCCCATTTTCTAATGCTAAGAGAACTGATATCATTTCAAAAACAAGCTCAAAGATTACACGAACAAATTCTAATTTCATAACCGTAGTTTAATAACATCCGATGGGCGTAATTACAAAATCCACAGCCAGCCCTAATTTCAATTCCTCGCGCGTAATTCCTAACCATCCGCAGAACAATTAATATCTATAATTGGCCAGGAAGGAATTGAATGGCATTGATGCAACAGTTTCATTATTCCCACACAATGGGCCGGTATTGTCTTTATACACCAGTCATCCCGCTGCTCTTGTGATTTCAGCATGAGTAGTATCATACGTATTATTGTACAGGGTTGTCCAATATGATATGGATGCAAGAAAATAAATTATTTAACATCAGAATAATGACCAATTGTTGAAATGTTGGAGAAAGTTTTCACATAAGCGATACTATATACTTAATTAAATGAAGACAATATTAGCGAAACTCAATCGATAACCTGGAAACAGAAAAATCAGAAAAAGATATTGGCACCTCAATTGGGACTCGAACCCAGGACCTTTTGCTTTCCGGGCGACAACTCTGACCACTGAGCTCAGGTGTCTATCAGATTCGGTCATTTTTAACAGCATAACTAAGACTAAAACTAACTATATGACTAAGATCTTTAGTGTCTGGATACATATTAAACCATTTTATTTTTAATATGCGACGTCTATTGACTTTTTAGCAAGACTAGGATGAATATTTATTTTTATTTAATTCATTTAATTAAATATTACAATTTGAGGTTTTACTCATAAAGTTAAAAATAAAAATAGCTACTATAGGTATACGTTAATATAAGGTGTCTTGTTTCCCTTGAAAGTTTTCGGTTTGACGTGTATCTCCCAAGGAAAGACACGTCTGGACTGTGTAGTTAGAAGATCCACTGATTTGCTTAGATTACTCTGTGAGTAAGCACATTTTGCTATCTTTAGTGTTTCTAAAATTTTATGAATTTTGTTAATGTTTTCCCATGATTGTTGACAATAAAATATAATTTAATCCTTATGAATTCCACTTGTACCAAATTCTACATGTATGCAAACCTTAAAATTGCATAACACCAGAGTTCACCGTTATATTTCGCGGAGTGCCCATAATAACTCACCAAAGTTTCAAATTGCAATGGTTTTGCGAATTTCCTTCCTGCTACCCCCTTCCGCTACTATGTCTCCTTTTCAATCCCTCCCTCTACCCCTCCCTCAGCTCCCATTCCTTCGTAGCCCCTCTCCTGGGTGTCCTTTCCCATACGTCCCCGTTTCCGCTCCCGTTCCACTCCTGCATCCCTTTTCGCTCCTGCGTTCCCCTTCCATCTTTCACGCCCTCAACCCCCCCTTCCTCCTCACCCCTCTTGCGACCCCCTCCCCCTCCTTCATTCCATATAATTTTGTTTTCAATTTCTAAGATAAATATTAAAAAATTATCAAAGAAATTTAAGAAAAAAATTTATTGTCAGTTAGACCAGTTCATAAACAAAAATACTTTCGAAGTATCTATTCTAAAAAACATATTTTAATAATAATGCACGACTTTTAAAAATCTTATCTTCAAAATTATTTTAAAATATATCTGCTGCAAAAGGGCTTTACTAGAACCCATTGCTAAAATTATTATTGAAGAAAATACTATTTTATAAGCCAAGATAAAAGTTAAGTGCCTCTAAAGAAGAAGATATTTCAATATTTAATTTAATATTGTTTTAACAACCCTGCTTAAGTGGGTAGCCAGGAGTTGGGAGTTGGGAGTTTGGAGTCAGTAGGCGGTTGCGCGACCTGTAATCAAAATGCTTCGATAATCAAATATGATGCAAATAATCCGTTGTATAATGACGGAGCAGACCAGCGGTTTTACTGAACCAACCTGGCCGCGGCCTGTTGGGCGGCGCGGTTGTGCAACGTGCTACAAACTGGCCAATACTCTAATAAAAGGCCAACGAAAACTGCAGGGAAGCGGCCGAATCGATGGAAACTGACCACATAGCTATGGCTCAACGGCTGCCCATCATTATGGGAACTGGGAGCATAGGGGTTTAAATTAAGCCAATCGAAATGATATATTTTTTGTTCTTCTTTAAGATTTTTTGGGATTAGGTTGCGGATGGGTCGTGTTAGATCAGGAGATTTAAAAAAAAAAATTATGTCTTACAGATGTTTGACAAATTGATTTGCGATACGAAGGTCAAAATGGTCGGTCAAAAACGAATAGTCAAAAATTTTTACGTAAGGAGCAATGCTAAAAGTATCATTGAACACATCACTAATAGAGTGAAGATTCATACCGGTGATGCTGGCTGAATGAACATTGTTATACCGATTACGATGAAATTGACTGTTTATCGTTCTCTTTCTCAGATATTTAAAATCTAGATTTTTACTTACCACGTGACACTAAGTTCAAATAAATATACGAATACGCACAAGAGTCTCAACTGCTCCCATCCGTCTGTAGCTATTGAGACTTTGGCACCCCCAATAATTGGGGTACGTTGTGAGGTGATGGAAAAGAGATGGGTAAGAGGAAGGTGGAAAGCACATGACTATTCACATCTAGTCACCAAACAAGGCTTAAGTCGTTAAAAGCATTGTTTCAATTCTGAATGGTGATCTTACCCCAGGATAATAAGAATATCCTACACTCATTGCATTAGTTCTAACAGACCTTGGAGTTCGCTTTGGTTATTATTTTCAGTTTTTACAATAGCAACCAGCCTTCCTTTTTTAAGATTTTCACCTTTTATACATATAATAATAATTATAATTTAATTTACCCAAAGAGTTCGTACTTTTGTAAACAAATTAAAAAATTTCGTTTACAAAATCCAAAACAAACCAAATCAGATATAACATATTTATGTATGTAATATCTTTATGCAAGTAGAAGTATTTACATAGTTCTAATTATTATAATAATTACTTGCATGAATACACCTTGAGGGATGTAAAATTCAAACTACGCCGCTGAAAATAAAATAACATATCTTCCAAACTAAACATGTGTTTTACGTAAGCAACGAGTTGAGCAATTTTGACGTTACATAAGAACACTTTGAGAAATTCTGAACCATAAAAAAAAAACAAATCTATTGCTCATTGAGCAGTCAGTGTGTAAATTAATAAGTGATAAAAATTAATGCTGACCATTTTTTTTCATTTCCTTATCATTATTTCAGAATTCGCTATGCCATTTATCATGAGAAAAGATATTAAAATATTTTATGTATGTAGCTCGAACTCAATTAAAATTGCGAATATGATTTATAATTATTGTCTATTATGCGAGTAAGTAGGCTGTTATGTTTGCAATGGAGGTATTTAAAAATATATATTATAATATATTACATATTAAAAAGCTTTTTTTTATCCGGTGTAAGTTAAACAATAATTTGGAAAATGAAAAGTAGGTAATGGTACTTTATATTAATGTTAGACTAGAAAGTTGTTATTACTGCCCAATTAACCCGCAATATTATAACTTAGTAATTTGTAATAGTATGGTAGGTTTATTAAACAATATGTAATAATAATTGTGTAAATAAATACAACTTAGTCACTGAAGACAATATTAGCAACTCCCAATTGAAAATTTAAAACTGAAAAATCAGCTAAAGATACGGTCGCAGCCGGGAAATTAGCCTTGCCGGGGCGCAGCTCTACCACTGAGCGAATGGGACCATATCCCCTTCCGTCATTTTTAACTGTATCACAACTTCGACCAAGAACTGCCAACATTACCTTCATATTCTAAACGCATATTTTTAATAGTTACAAGATTGCAAGACTTTTCTCGAACCAAATGCAATCTAGATATCGTCTGAAAAATTAATCCCTTTCTATTTATTACGAATGTCTTATTTTTTTTTAATTTAGCCAGTAAAACCTCAAATTGTAGGTTTATTTAATCACTGAAGATAATATTAGCGACTCTCAATTGAAATGAAATTCTAAAGGAGTAATTTTTTCTCATTTTTGCGTATGAAAATTTTTGGTTGAGAATCGCTAATATTGACTTAAATATATAACAATTTAAAGTTTTACTCTTTATTGTAAAATAAAAATAAATACATTTTATCGCTTGGATTGTGAATGACTATTTCATTTCATCATTTTTTCTTCAGCACAAAGGTCCCTTCTCCCTTTCATTAAAAATGTGCTCGGTATCCCCAAAGGTGATATAGGCCCTGAGGGAAATTGCCTCTGGTCTAGAGATAAAATAAATAAGTATTATGTAATAACATATAAGGCGCTTAACCTGGTATTTTATTTAGCAGAAACTCTATAACTATTCTGATTCGTTCTAAAATAACTTTACTCAAATAAACACCTACTAACTTTAAACATCTACTGCAATCAATATGACGCCACACATTTAAAAAAATCATAGATTCTCCAGATAATATAATACGAATTTAATTTTGAGTTCCAATAAGACGACCCAGTCCCAATAGATTTAAAATATAGCTATAACGGCGTCTGAAATGATAAAAATCTTAATACCCGCTTTAGCATAGGAACTGCTTTTCGGAATATGAGAAGCCCGGAATGGCGATAGTTATTTAACCATTTTATAACAGGAACATTAAAAGGAGCATTCGGGTGCTATTATCTTTTCGTAATAGCGCCAATCTCCAAAATAGAGCCTGAAGGAGTCAGCGAGATGATCTGCATTAATATTAAAGGTTCCCCCTTATTATGCTTTCATTTGGGGACGAACACATCTCATTTTAAAGAGCTTTTATCGAGCTTAACTTCTTACTGCGTATCTGTATACTTTCTGTAAGCATTTTTAGAAAGGGTTGGACTTGAGTGTTATGGTGTTTGTAATAATAATCATCTCGTTCAGATAACAGCATATTTCTATTTTTCGCCTTTCAAGGGGAAGCCATAATTAAAATTTTAAAGGAAAAATAACATTATTTTTACGAATTTAATTAACATTATGGTGGCATTTTTGTTTGGCTACAATTAAATTCGTGCACAAATCTTTTATTTTCATGAAAAAAATTCAAATATATTTTATAGGTATTATTTATTATTTTTAAATCATGACAGTTGTTTGCGAACAAATCACGAATACTTCCTCAAAGCCTATTTCGTTAATGTAATAATAAAGACCTTAAATTTGAAAAGATAACATCTACGACAGGTTTCAAGAGAATATGTAAAGACTTAAAATTATGTTTCTTTTGAATGTTAATGTCTCAAACAAAATAAGACATTTGACAGGCACATAAAGAAATGTCAATATTAGCATACTTATCGGCATTGTGAAATACGCATCGAATCACCGTTGAATGGCAGGCCTCCGTGAAAAAACAGGTAAACCCTTTGCTATGGGCCCAGGTGTGGCATGTTCAAAATGCAATGAAAAATTAACAAAAAAAAATCTAAATTTGTATTATAGCTTACAACACCTACTAATGACTATGTTTATTAACTATGTAGATCTTCAAAGGGGCGCTTTCTGACTATGCCCTTATTTTCCCCTTTTACTTTTTCTCCCTGACCATACCTTACTTCTTCAGGAAAGTTATGTAGGTACATAGGTATTTAATTTACGCATTTTTAAAGTTATTTTTCAACCCCTTATCTATATATTTAAGACATTGACGCTTTTATATTTTGTTTTATAAGAATAACTCTTTTTTTATAACTTTTGACAGTTATTCCCATTAATGTAATATATAATTGAAGAAGAAGATAACACTTATAATCTAAACGAAAGTATGAAAGGGAACAAGGCACAGAAAAATAGAAAAAGATAATGGTCGCAACTGAGACTCGAACTCAGAACCTCTCGTCTAATCGGGATGTGCGCTTTTCAGCCATTTAGCCATTCGTCAATTCCATCAAACCGTCACAATTGTCAATCTCATATTTTCAATTGAAAAAATGGGTTCGAATCCCAGTTACTACCATTATCTTTTTCTATTTTTCTGTGTCTTATTCTCTTTCATAGTTTCATTTAGATTATTCGTGTTATCTTCTCCTTCCATGATACGTTTATATAAAAAAAAATTACTCATCATCTTTGTTTTCAAAATATACGTACATATGGAAATTTCTACATTGTATATGTATACCTGTATAAGTCTCCAACCTGTTAAACAAAGTATAAGTCTTCTTCTTCGATGTTTCTACAACCCATTTCGAGCTTTGGCCTCCTGCAACAACAACAAAAAACTCCTAAAAACATAAGACTATGTATGCAAAATGGCAAACGATTACTTTTTCACTCATGGCTTTAAAGGTTTTTGTTAAAGTATAAATAATTATACCCCGAACGGCACTGGGAGTACAAACTCAGAACCAACCCGAGACCTATTCTGTACTCAACAAGTTAAAGTATTTTCCTTTTATTTTACTGCTGGTACCACTGAGAATTTTTTTCATTCACTAATAATGCAAGTTATTATTATTTCATATATTTTTTTACACATTCCAGGAAGCGCACCGGCAAACCTATTTACAAGATCAAATTTTAATCTGTTTTAGTATCTCTGAAGAGAATTCTGAAGATTCCATGCCTCTGTGCACATACCTACTTCTATATGCGTACTTGATATTGTTTGTTTTGATGGTATCAAAAGACTAAAACTCAGTCACCTTTCCTGACAAACTAGTTTGACATCTTCGACCGCTAATTTCTATTCTGACACACGTCCTGTATTAGTGGCTGAGGCATAACATGACGTTTTCTTCTGGTGTTAATAATAGTAATTTGTTTTTGGGCAATTCCATCACATCTTCTCATCATGACATCAACTGCTCAGTCAAAAAAATTTGCAGGTAAAGCATTGATATTTCTATTTTAATCCACTATGTTTATTTTCTCTAAGAAGGATATACCTTTCATGACTAATGTGTGATTTGAGAGCTATTTTAATCACAACTTCTTGTTGAGGGTTCACACTTGGGCTCCAAAAGAAGTCTGATAAAATCTTGTGTTGAGTTTACTTTTTTTATATGTGACCCTATCTATAATATCTACATTGACTTTTATATCAAATTTGCTGGTCTGGTTTACATTTCCTAATTTAAAACGTTGAATTATAATTATTGTTATCGTAGAATTCAATGTTAATTTTCTAACTTGCTTAAAACTCGCACTCTTCAAAACACTTTAGCCATATTTAAAATGCACCGAAAAGAAGTAAATATATACTAATAGAAAACTAATAGTCTGGGAATAAGGTGACTGTGGGCTTTTAATATCAAGGAAACCAAAAAGAGAAACTTTTCTCACAATAATAAATACGATAAAGCACAAGAATACAGGTGATATTTGATACTCAAAACTATCTGAACTGCTTTAATAATAGTAGTAAAAATATCTGCCAAAATCACTGCCGCGATCTACTTTCTAATAACCGACAAGTGCATAATTAGATCTCTCGGAACGTTTCATGTCCCGAATATGAGTTTTAATGCCGGCATTTTGAGTATCGGAATAGTTCGAATAGGTGTAATCACGGCATTTAAAACCTATCGTGAAAAATCAATTCTCAAGCACTGAATATTATAACGCTGACCGCTCGTTTAACTTTCACTGCGATAATGCCCCGTACAATCTCTAGTATCTACAATCTGTAACATGGGCAACGCAAAAAATAAGAACAACTTGAACTATTATGATGGACATGGAGAGTAGACAATACCTGTTTTTAATATAATGTAGGCGATGCTAAACTCTAAGTAAACGAAGTTTGTTGTTGTATGAAACTTTGAATCGATTCGATCGTCATTGACCAAAAAAGGAATCTAGATAATTCAGGGATTACGGTTGAATTTTCTTTTGTCATTTTCCAATTACATCGGAGATGCTGGATTTTTTCTCCTCAATCAAGTGAAAAATTAAATTCCTCCAATGAGTTTGTTATTTGTCGACCATTAATGATACCCAACGTAAAAAAAGCAAGTTTAATATCGTTTTTTTTTACTTAATTTTAAATTTATTGGTGAGTTAAAATCGAGTCGAATTTTTAAAAGTTTCAACGTTTATTTTTTACACTAGTTCCACACGGGAGGCCCCTAGGAATAAAAGTATTTTGGGGCCTATGTCATTTTTAGAGCTGCTGTGTGGAGGGTTAAGCGAAAGAAAGGGAGGAAGTTCTGTGAAGAAAAAAGGTATTAAGAGGATGGGATCAATGTATTCAGGAGTGACGGACGTATGATTCCATCCCTTCCACTGCGGTGCAAAGCGACGGGTCGAGAGAGTCCAGTTGGAGAGTTCAAAAGGTGTCCCTCAACTAGTCTCTCCCAATCCGGCCCCAAACCTAAAAAAACGTCATCCCAAGAACCCGTGCACCCCTGCAGGGGTATTAATTATCCAATGAATCCCCGTGGCGGCGATATCCATACCCGTCTCCCAAATTAAAAAAAAAACTGAAACAGCCACTCTTTAGTATGTTAATAATACATTTTGTTTAATTATTAATATTTTCAAGCACGGTTTAAATCAAATGTTTTTTTTGCACTTATATCTGAAGATGTTTTTCGTACGGGTTAAATAATATAAAAACACAGAAAGGCAAAGTAAAATAAACATAATCTGTTTTATGCAGTAGGTACATTTTAAAACACCAGAGTGTTCTATTTTTCAAGTACAACGGCATTTTTTGAAAACTTTTGCAAGGAATTCATACTGAGTATAAAATAACACAATACAGCGTATCCTTGACTAGTACTTTAGTACCTGGATTAAGTGCAACAAACAACGAAAGTAGATTACGCGACTCGACAAATTAACGATATTTATTTAGTAAATGAATTCAAAAGATTTCTTCGGTTTCACACACTGGTTAAAATTGATGCTTATTGAGTAGGTACTTGTTCTATGGGCAATTACTTCTAGGCAAGTACCTACCTAATTTTATTATTTTCTTTTTTGTTCCATTATTCAAATAGTTCTATAGAAGAACAAAGGAAGGTAGTTTCCATTCTTACGTAAAAAAAATGTGTTCCAACAAGCAGATCACAATATAAATCTTATAAAAAATCAGGATTGTGTAAATAAAAGAATAATTAATTATGACCAGACAAACAAACACAAAACAAGCGTTTGATTTTCAAAAGTGAGTACCACAGAAAACCTCCACCTGAAATCAAACAAGAGCGTAAAAAGCGCCATATGGTCCTTCGAGAAGCCAGATGAAAACCAGCTCATCCAGCCAGCCGTCCGGTCTACATCATTCTTATTCATCATTACATATTCCTAAGGTATTAAGGCATTATAATATAACTTGTAAAATCACGCGAAGAATTCGCCACCAAGAGCCACTCTTTTTGCGTGATATTATAATCAACAAGATAAAATATTGTCAACCTAATATAATTTAACCAGTAGGTAGATTCCAAATAATTTACTCTATGATTACCACTGATTATTAAATAATATAATTTATTTTATTGTAATCTATTTATTATTCGCTCCCGCAAAGGTGGAACAAACAAAAGTTTATTTTTAAATAATTTAATGTGTATGTTTGTGTAAAAAATTCTGCATTATGCCACAAACATTAAAATCACTGGTGAAGAAGCGCGGTGAATTGATGGCACAATTAACAAGATTTAAGAATTACCTATTAAGTGATTCAGTTGATGTAATAGAAACGGAAACAAGATTGGAGGAGGTAAACACACTGTTAAATCGCTTTAAGAATATACAATCTCAGATCGAAGAGTTTGATAGTAACTCAGATGAAGAGGATAGCCCACTTGAGTGTTTTGAATTGCAATATTATCAAGTAGTGACGTTAGCAAAAAAATCCATAAAAAGCATTGAAAAAATTGATGATACTAACAATATTAAGATCCAATTACCTACATTTTCGCTCCCAGAATTTAGTGGTGATTATTCGAAATGGTTATCTTTTAAGGATGCTTTCGTCACGATAGTGGGTAATAATAAATCATTAAATAATTTTCAGAAACATTACTATTTGCGTGATTGTTTAAAAGGAAAGGCATCACAAATATTAAACGCACTTGAAATTACCCAAGACAATTTCGAAATAGCTTGGCAGGTTTTATCAAATAGATTTGAAAATAAGCGTGTAATAGCTAATCAACATTTAAATTCATTGTTTAAGCTCAAGGAATTAAAACAAGAAAATCACGTCGCCTTGAGAAGTTTATTAGATCAAACACAATTACATTTGAATTCATTGAAAAACATAGGTCTACCCACGGAGTATTGGGATGTAATAATAATTTATATTTTGGCCAACAAATTAGATTCCAATACCCGGATCTATTGGGAACAATATCCAACTAAAGAAAAAATACCGACATTGCAAGAATTTTTAAAATGTTTAACAGATCGAGCGATAGTCTTGGAAGCATCGGAAGCAACATGTTCCACAGCCAAACCAATATTCGCGCATCATAAACCGTCAAGTTACAAAAAGGAATCTTCAGTTTCATTATTGTCGCAAAGGTTGAAATGCATTGTTTGTAAGGAAAATCATAAGATTTATTTCTGTAAACAGTTTTTGAAACTAAACCAACATGAACGGTTTGAAAAAATCAAGCAATTACACGCTTGCATCAAGTGTTTAAATGTAGGTCATTCAACTAAAGAATGCAGGAGTAAGAATAATTGTAGAACTTGCGATAAAGCAGGACACAACACATTACTCCATATTTTCCCTAAAGAGGATCAAAACACTGAGAATGGCATGGATCAAGTACCAGTCTCAAACCATTCCACTTTTGGAGAAGCAGAAAAAACAATTTTGTTATCAACGGCAATGGTGAACGTTAAGGACAGTAATGGAATTATTCATTCAGCGAGAGTATTGTTGGATAATGGTTCTCAGGTGAATTTCATAACTGAACGATTTGCTAAAAAATTAAACATAAAGTACAAGTCATTAAATATGCCGGTCTCTGGGTTACATAATAATATAACAAATGTAAAGAAGAGCCTCTCGTTTGAATTGTCATCAATAAACTCTAATTACAAAAAACTTGTTACTTGCTTGGTATTACAAGAAATCACCAGCAAGTTACCGCAGACCTCTTTTCCAAAAAGGGAGGCAAACATACCACCAGGATTGAAATTGGCCGATCCTGAATTTTCCACTTCCGGTCATGTGGATATATTACTCGGCTCCGAACTATTTTGGGAAATGCTGACCACTGATCAATTGAGATTAGGAACAACTGGACCTACGCTGCAACGCACTGAACTTGGATGGATATTATCCGGGCCAATTAGAATGTGCACTACAAAAAAAGAGCAAGAATCATCCTCGTGTCACTTATCTTTAAATATGATTCACAATCAAATTGAAAGATTTTGGAAACAAGAGGAATTGGTGTCCATCAAGCACCAAAATTATGAAGAAAAGGCATGTGAAGAGAGCTTCAAGTCAACCCAAAAAAGGGATGAAAATGGGCGTTTCGAAGTAAGCTTACCATTCCGACCTTGTATAGATCAAATAGGTACTTCCTTGCCTATGGCAGAAAAAAGATTTTTAAACTTGGAAAAGAAATTATCTTCTAATATGGATTTGAAACTTCAATACATTAAATTCATGGAAGAATATGAAAACTTAGGTCATATGACAAAATTTGAACCAGTTTCAAATGAAGAAAAATCTTACTATTTACCTCATCATGCAATCAAGAAGGAAACCAGCAGCACTACCAAACTAAGAGTGGTGTTCGACGGCTCCGCAAAAACCTCCAGCGGGATATCAATAAACGACGCGTTAATGGTTGGTCCAATAATACAAAATGATTTATATACCCATTTGTTGAATTTTAGAAAATATCAAGTGGCATTGACGGCTGACATAGAGAAAATGTACAGGCAGGTCAACATTAGAGAGGAGGACCGCGTCTTCCAAAAAATACTTTGGCGAGCATCTCCAGAAGAGGAAATGGGCCATTTCAAGTTAAATACGATAACTTATGGTATGGGACCGTCATCTTTCTTAGCCACGCGTTGCTTGAAGCAGCTGAGTATGGAAAACGCTCAGTTATATCCTGAAACTAGTCTCATTTTAGAGAGAGATTTTTACATAGATGATCTAATTACAGGTGCAGACAATGTGGAATCCTGTAATTTGTTAAAAGAACAGTTAATCTCCATAATGAATTCGGCCGGTATGAACTTAAGAAAATGGCGGTCTAATTCTTCTGATTTGTCATCGGAGGCCGATCAGGCCACTGATATGGTAATTTTGGACAAACCAGAAGGAGAGAAAATTCTAGGCTTAGCTTGGAATTGCGAAAAAGATAGTTTTTTATATCACGTGGAACTACCGTCACATCCTATTTATAATAAACGGAATATTTTGTCACTGATTGCTAGTATTTTCGATCCATTAGGTTTGCTAGGACCAGTAACCGTGAATGCTAAACTTATTATGCAGAAATTATGGCAAGAAAAGATATCTTGGGATGAAGAAATACCTATAGAAATTCTGAAGCTCTGGAAAAAATATTTAGAAGATTTAAAAGGTGTAAATTCTTTTCAAATACCTAGAAAAATTATATGTAATCAAACTGTAAATATACAATTGCACGGATTTTGTGACGCATCTCAAAAAGCATATGCTGCTTGCATATATATGCTATCCACAGACCAATCAGGAAAACGGCATTCTCAATTAATCACAGCTAAATCAAGAGTAGCTCCATTAAAAACGATTTCTTTGCCTAAATTGGAATTATGTGGTGCTGTTCTGTTAACAAAACTTGTTGAAAAAGTAAAGGAATCCCTACTTATACCTTTGGATAAAACATTTTATTGGTGTGATTCCACTATAACTCTATGCTGGATAGGAAATCAACCAGCGCGATGGAATACATTTGTTGCAAACAGAGTTGCAGAAATACAGGAAAGAAGCGAAACCAGTCAATGGAAGCATGTCAACTCCGAAGATAATGCAGCGGATATTTTATCAAGAGGAACCAGTGCTAAAAGTCTATTTTCTTCAGAAATCTGGTGGAGAGGTCCTAATTGGTTAACTCAAGATGAAGTAACTTGGCCGAACTATAAGGAAATTTGCATCGATCCACCGGAATTAAAAAACAAAATAAATTTAACCGTCAGTATGAATAAAGATTGGGAATTGTTTTATCGTTTTTCTTCTCTCACGCGTTTACAAAGAGTAACTGCTTATATCCTACGTTTCATTAATAATACAAGAAAAAAACATACATTTAGCGGACAACTTTCAATAATAGAATTAAACAAGTCGTTACAATCATTAATAACAGTCACTCAATCTTATTCATTTTCAAAAGAAATTAAAACATTAAAGGCGGAACAAAAACTTAGATAAAACCAGTCATCTCAGATCATTAAACCCATTTATACATATGGATTTATTGCATGTAGGTGGGAGATTGTCCAGAGGAAAACTAATACATGAAGCACAAAAACATCCGATATTACTACCTCACGATCACCCTCTAACAAAGTTAATCATTAAACATTTTCATTATACAAATTTGCATGTAGGTACTCAAACGTTACTAGCACTTATTAGACTAAAATATTGGCCTATAATGGCAAAAAATGCTATTAAAAAAATACTTAAAAATTGCATTGTGTGCTTTAAATGCAGTCCAAAAACAAGTCATCAAATAATGTCTGACCTTCCAGAGGATAGAGTGTCACCATGTAGACCATTCTCTGTTACAGGACTAGATTACGCAGGGCCAATCTTAATAAAGTCTGGAATCAGTAGGAGATCCAATTCAGTCAAGTCTTATATTTGTTTATTTATAAGCTTCTCTACTAAGGCAGTTCATTTAGAACTGGTCACCGCTCTGACTACAGATGCATTTCTTAATTGTTTAAAGCGTTTCATTTCCAGGCGTGGAAAACCTAGTAAATTGTATTCTGATAATGCTACTACATTTGTTGGAGCGAATAATGAATTGAAAAATATGTATAATTTATATGTCTCTCAAAAGGAAATAGCTAATTACTTAACTAATATGTCTATTCAATGGGTTTTTATCCCACCTAAAGGTCCTCATCATGGAGGTCTTTGGGAATCTAACATAAAAAGTGTGAAATATCACGTAAAAAGAGTGGCAAACGTCTCTTCATTAACATATGAAGAGATGTGTACGTTATTATACCAAATAGAGTCCTGCATAAATTCTAGGCCTTTAATTCCACTATCCAACGATCCCCTCGACCTCTTCGCACTTACTCCAGGTCACTTTCTTATTGGTGATAACCTGTCAGCTGTAGCTGAACCTGACCTACAACAGATTCCCATAAACAGGCTTAATAATTTCCAAAAACTAAGCCAGCTAAGACAGAGCTTCTGGTCAAGATGGAGAATTGAATATCTGGGAGAGCTGCAGCAAAGGACTAAATGGACGGATGGGAACCGGCGACAACTAAAGACTGGGGACTTAGTTATCATCAAAGACGACAACGCACCACCAAATTTATGGAGGATGGGACGTGTCATCACCACTCACCCAGGACAAGATGGGATAGCCCATATAGTCACCTTGAAGACGCAGCAAGGGTCTATGAAAAGGCCCATTACCAAATTGTGTCTTCTACCAATGGACGATGCTATCACATCTTAGAAGAACTGGATCAAAATAAACTACTAACATCTAAGAAGAGCAGTATAAAAAATAAGTCATCTTTACTAAGGCCAAGGATCAAAAAGAAGCCATCTTTCTTGAAGACAAGAACTGCAGAGGCTATCGATCGAGGATCAAGAAGATGAACATTTTATAATTTAGTGTTATTTTTTTTCTTATGCATATCTTCTAATGATTTACTTCAATTTATTATTTTATTGTTTCTAAACTAACTACAACAATCAATGGATTACGATATGTGTAATAGCTAGTTTCACCTCTCTTTTTTATTTTTTAAAAATAATTTATCTCACAAATAATAATAATCAATTTTAACTATTATAGGGTTCTAAAAAGAACTTTCATTTAATTTCAGCCCTTTTTGTCGGGGAGCTATGGTTAAAATTGATGCTTATTGAGTAGGTACTTGTTCTATGGGCAATTACTTCTAGGCAAGTACCTACCTAATTTTATTATTTTCTTTTTTGTTCCATTATTCAAATAGTTCTATAGAAGAACAAAGGAAGGTAGTTTCCATTCTTACGTAAAAAAAATGTGTTCCAACAAGCAGATCACAATATAAATCTTATAAAAAATCAGGATTGTGTAAATAAAAGAATAATAAATTATGACCAGACAAACAAACACAAAACAAGCGTTTGATTTTCAAAAGTGAGTACCACAGAAAACCTCCACCTGAAATCAAACAAGAGCGTAAAAAGCGCCACACACCGTTAATCGATCCCCGGATTGTTTAAACCGAGCGGACATTAACCACCGGACAATAAAGCACGAACTAACTCAACTTAATTATAGGAATTAGTGCTTCATTTGCCACAATCAATTTTAATTTCACTACAGTAGACAACATAATTATTACGTCATACGTTTTGTGATGAGGTTGTAAAATACTTGGGTTGTGTTGCACTTGCTTCAAGGAAATCTGAAAAGCCTCGTGAGGAAAGTTTTCAAGTTGGCTTCCTATGTAAAACATTGAATATGATGCAAGTAAGAAAACGTATTAGTTTAATTTTTAGACCTTAGAATATTATCAAAGTCAAAAAATATATAAAGATATAAGTTTGGCCAATTATTATACCAACTTGGTAAGTACCTGTGTACCTTATATATTCCCAAAATAAACTATGCAACTAATACTCGTATAATAATAAGGTATAAATTGAAGTGCAATGTCGGTTCCGCAAAAAAATAAATTCTAATTTAAAAAATGTGCCTTCATTTTTCTTTTGCTTTAGTTTGTATTTGCTCCGCAACCGGGCAAGAGGAAGATGGGGAGATACGAAATTACGAATGTTAGAGGAGATCGCTAACATTTACAGCGCCAAAATCGGTGCGAAAATTGCGAAAATGTTTAATAAAACACGACTCGTTTAAAACAGAGCAAAAATCTCTTGGGGAGCATCTTAAGTACCATTTAAAGAAACATTGTGAATTTTTTCACAAATATAATTTATAAGATAATAGAAACAGACTCGTTTTTAATAATTTTTGAAGCATACTATGCTTTTTTTTCTGTCCAGGGAATTTCATATAATTTGCGTTTCAGCTTGGGCAGCATCTAGAAATTATCTTCTAAAATAACATATATATTTTTTAAGAGCTTAAACACTTCAAATGTTTAAGGGAGATATGTAAGAAATCAGTAGAAATTCGAGTTGTGGCCCCTTAATGTAGTCGGTAATTTTTCAACCTTCGTGTCAACCTGACTCTCAGTGGCTAACATGGATTATAGCCATAATTGAAGTATTATCTTAATTTGGGTGGCGGGTATGGGTACCGCCGTCCCAGGAACCATGTTTTGGAAAATACGGCTTTATCATAGGCCACCCAGAGTGCTTTCTTGTGCTACTTCTGGTGAATTATCAGGGGTGCCCGGATTCATAGGTTTTAGCAGCGGATGCGTTTCCTACGTACGGCAAGATCGGGAGAGACAGTTGAGGGAGACCTTTATGCCTCTCCATTCGGACTCTCTCGAACCATCGCATTGCACCGCAGTGTGAAGAATTGATTCATACGTCTGTCACTCCAGAACAACACTAACCCCCTCCTACCAATCTTTTTCCTTCCCAAAACTTCCTCTCCTTCCTTTTCCGGTAAAGACCCTCCACACAGCATCCTTAGTGATGACATAGGCCCAGAGGGAAATAGTTTTCCTTAGGGCCCCCTGTGTGGAGCTAATGTAAAATAAATGAATATAAAATATTGAGGGAAAATAATATTCAACAATGCTTCAGAACGTCTTCAAAAAAAGAAATTCATTTATACGTACACGGAAAATGTGATATTCTCATGATGTTTTAGTGATAAAGTTTTCATCCTTTTATTGCAACCTCCGCAATCTTTAATCTAAAGTCACGTCATAGAATTTCGTGATGAGATTTACTTTCAGTGGACTCGATCTCTATTAGCATTTTCCATTTTAAAAATGTAATTTATCTCCTTAAGGTCGTTACTGTAATTTGTTTATTTTTTGCTCATAATTAAAACTTAATTAGAAAATGTACGAAAAGTCTTAATTATGATGTTATGAACTCTTATGTTTATTACGGCTGTTAATTATAAAACATAATCGATTATAAAATAAATAAACTATCTCTCACGAACACTTTCATTATATACGAGATTAATAATGAGGAATGTTTATATAAGGTATTCGGCTTACGTCAGTTAGGAATTTGGGTTACCCTTTTAATAAATAATTTTATTCGTACGGCATCTGTTACGCGTACACGTTAATATTTCGTAACTAATATTTATGTAGATTTAATGGGTCAGTTTTAGATTTCTGTGATCAAGATAAGGCTGTATCTACATTTAAAAAAATTGGACACAGATTATCTTAAGTAGGTTCATATCATATTTGTACATATATTTCGTTTATATATAGGTGCACCTGTTTACCATGGTAGATAACGATGACATTGCTCAACGAATTTTACTACTTTTGTAAACGATGTAAACCAAGAACTTAAACACAAATATTTTCGTCAAATCTTTTTGTTACCGGACAAACAACGAAAACCTGCTGATGTCCATCCACGTAAGGTATCCATCTTTAATTATTACCCACTGTCTAAATGTACTATAGCAGGTTGAAAAGTAATGCACACATGCTTGTAAAACACGAACAAAACAAATAGCAAAAAGTACATCAAAGTACGATTCTTAAGCTTCAAAATCATATATTAATTTTTCAACATAGTCACCGTTAAGGCTAACGTATATCTTCGAACGTGTAACAATTTTTTTTATTACGTAACTGAAATTTTTTTCTGAAAATAAATCCTTATCCAAATTACTAGAAACCTTGACGTGACAAAGAAGGAGTTATCATCTTTGAATTCCTTCCCAGGAGTGTATCCATCATATCTAATATTTTTAGCATAATAATTCCGTGGGTATTGCGGTCCCATTACAAATGCAGCTTTGCTTGGGAGATTGTACTACATCCGTCCTACTATCATGATATTTTTACATTGTATTTTCATTTTTTCCTCTTTATGTCCATCAAATTCCGAGAAATCACGTTTGGAAACGATCCTTCTCTTTGAAGTTTACTTGTCAACTTATTCACCCCATACCACTTCAGGCGTGGAATAGAAAAATGCAAAAACATTAGGGGAGAATAAACTTGAAATAACATTATAATTATTTATTTTTTTAAATATACACAACCTAATAGCTTTACTCATTGACACAATTATTCATAGAATTATAAGGATCTTATATCTACCTAAATAACTTTTGATTTATCTTTCTCGTTCTCCTTTCCTGGTCATTTTCCTTTCGTTGCAAAGATATAAATAGCAAAAAACCAGTGTGTGCAATTCACACGGAATAGAAGGGAAACCTTCAGAAAACTAAAGTAGACAAGACAGGGGAGACTATGAAGCACATTTTTTTATGAATGTGAAGGATGATTTTTTCCATATTTTTGTCGTCGAATTCCAGTGCACCTTTTCCTATGCATTTGGTCTATGTTATTATTATTTGTGTTTTCTTCGTCGGAGTCGCTAGATGTCGTTTTCTTTTGTGTTTTCTTTCACCTGTTCATTTTGGAGTGGTTTGAAGATTGGATGTGGATTTTACAAAAAAAAATTTTTTTCTTCGATCCGTTGCGCTTAATGTCTGCAGAGAATCAGTATATCTCTACACCAAAGGAGACTTGTGTGGGATTGTGGATTTATCGTCTTGTATTGGAACCGAGTAACCTGTAAATTAAATAAATATTTTAATCTCATTCTCTCGCAGGTTAATATTATAGAGGTATGTGTTGCCCGTTTCCGTTTCATCGAGTTTCAAATCACAACGGTACTAAAGTAGTTTTTACTTCAAAAAGTTATGTTTGTTGTTTTAGATAAAAATGTTCGATACAGATGGAACAATAATAGTCAAGGATCACATCTCTTGCTTTAAATAAATTGTGTTAAATATCACCATCTCGTTTCATATTGCAGACGAAAAAAAAGCGCTATTTAGAATGTAAGGTTTTATTATTGACATTTGAAAATTTACCAGTCGTCCAATGGATGGCGCCACCGACAGCTCCAGTTTCAAAAGTCACGCGCTTAGAACAACCATACAACCTGCGGCCCGCCCAGCTTTTGTGTGCGGCCCTAACACTTTATTATCAGGAATTGGTTTTCAAAAAAAATTTAAAAATTCTAAATTTCGTATATCTTGAGATTCGTTTCGACTTTGACGCACAGATAGTGAGACCCGAAAAGGATTGTCATTATGGTCCACATGATCTAGTATAAGAGTGAGATACGTTTTTTAGATTTTCACGGACAAAAGTATTTTCGTCATTTGTGTTATGCCGTGTTGCGCTACCTCCTTCTTTGGACAGCGTTACAGTGTCCATCATCAGGGCAGATGTGTAAGAGTGTTGCTATTTGCACACGCTAGATTTATTCCCAAAAAACCACTTCTAGAAACCACCGCTACAATTATCTTTGTTTTGTCTCTATAGAAAAATCAATATTTGTTTATTTGTTCGTATGTTCGTATGAAACTTGGGTGATTTGTTGTGCGCACTCCTGCGAAGATTATAGGCTATATGAGATGTTAAGCTCTGGCGTTATGAAATTTGTATAAATAAAATATTATATTTATATATATTTATTATAAATTATTATATTTATATATATTTTGTTTAAAAAAAAAAAGTATTTAACGTGTACGTTTAATGTGTATTTAATATCTAAGCTTTGCGCTTTGAGTTTTGAGTTTTTAGCTTCGAGCTTTGAACTTTGAATTTTGAGCTCTGAGCTTTGAACGAATTTTGAGCTCTGAGCTTTGAACGAATTTTGAGCTCTGAGCGTGTATATGTTTGTTTCCGGGTTTGTATGTTCGTATGGGGCCTATGCGTTACTATACCATTCATCCGATTGCGATGAAACTTTGGGGATTTGATGTGTGCATGCCCGCGATGGTTTCTGTATACAATAGTGAGCTCTGGCATCATGAAATTACGCGTTGCTAAACCGTTCATCCGATTGCGATGAAACTTTGTAGACTTGATGTGTGCATGCTTGCGATGGTTTCTGTATACAATAGTGAGCTCTGGTATCATGAAATTATGCATTGCTAAACCGTTCATCCGATTGCGATGAAACTTTGGTGAGTTGTTGTGAGCATATCAACGAAGGTTTCTATATATATATATACTGGTGAACTTTGGCATTATGAAATTTGTATAAAAAAATCGCAATAGAAGGCACGCGAGCTGTTTGAAAACTAAATGTACAGGGACTGAATTTGTGGAATGCGGGAGGGGAAATCGGGAGGGGGGTTCGTGGGACGGGAGAAGCGGGAGAGGGGAGTGGGGTGAGGGAAAGCGGAGAAGACAGTGGGAACACGTGAGGGGAAGCGGAAAAGGAATAGGAGGCGAAAGAAGAATGGGACGAAGGTAAACGACACGCAGGGAGAAACAAAAGCTAGTAATACATAAAAACTGGTGAAGAGAGTGCTTGAAGACCAGAATAATGTTGCGGCCCGCGTAACTTTACAAATACATGTATGTGGCCCGAAGAGAAAAAAGGTTGAGTATCGTTGGCTTAGAGTATGAACGGCAATCCAATCTCCAAACCACTTGGAAAAAAAGGTCAAAACTACTTGTTTTTGGAATAGTTTTAGGTGGGTTATAATATGTTAATTTACTAAATCAATGTAAATTTATTGTGTAAGAATATCATCACCGTTTTCTATTATAATATGAAATAGGTCAAGTTTATCTTACAGTTTAGAATATCGGTTGAAATACTGTTAAATATTCAAAAAATATTTTTTTCTTTATTTTTCCATCTCTGATATTCTTTTGCCAACTTTACCGACGAGTCAAAAACATATGTTTGCTTTCTAGAACAAAAACGTAGTCAAAGTTAGTATTTGGATTCATGAAAAATAACCAGATTGTGTTGTAATTAATTTCTTAAGAAAGAAGCATTAAGAAGATAATATTACATTGGTCATTTTTAATATTCAATTAAGTTACTGTTGTGAGTTTGGTGATTAGAATGAAAAGAACAAGAACATTCATTCTTCGTACGGTATTATAATTATGTATTATCTGCTTACCATTGCGGTACGAGACGAACTTACTGATTTAAAGAAGAAATAATATCGTTAGGGTTCATCCATTAATTACGTGAGCACAAACGGGGGGGGGGGAGGTCCAGTGAAATCTCACGTTACTTGAAAAGAATATACGAATTGGCCCAAATTTATCTCACCGAGGGGGGGGGGGATCTAGATTGGAAGAAAAACTGCTCACGTAATTAATGGATGCCCCCTTATTTCAAATGTGTGCTACAAATTTTGATTTAACTCAAGTTTTTCTTACACATCTATTGTTATTAGTTACAATATTATTATTCACTTACTCAAATGATAACATTGATAACATAATTGAGCATGAATTCACCCACTAAACACAAGAGCCTTGTCTCTTTATGGTGAGGAAAGGCTTTTATTATTTTATTATATAACATATAAAAAAAATGTATAATTATTGCAAAAGCATACAAATCTTAATAAATAATAAATAAAATAACTCTCCAAAACAAAAATTAGGTGACTAAAAATTATTCAATACTAGCGCTGATCAAATGATTCAAAATATGAAAAATTATTTTTTTATTAATTAAATGGAGACAATATTAGCGAAACTCAATCCGAAAATAGAAAAATCAAAAAAATTTACTGTCACATCTAGGAGTCTACTAACTGAGCTAATGTGTCCCTATCTGATTCGGTCATATTTAATAGTATCATACTTAAACTGAAGATAGTGTTGGTAGTTCTTAGTCGAAGTATGGATGCTGTTAAATGTGACCGAATCCGATAGGGACACATTAACTCAGTTAGTAGAGCCTAGCTCCGGAAGGCGTAGGTTCTTGATTCGAGTCCTAGATGTGACCGTATCTTTTTTTAAATTGTTCTGTTTTCAGATTTTTCATTGACTCTCGCTTATATTGTCTTCATTTAATTAAAATATTACAATGTGAGGTTTTACTCATTAAGTTAAAAATTTAAATTAAATTAAATTGCCATGGCCGAGAATCGAATCCCGATCAACTGCATGAAAGGTAACTAAACTGACCACACATCAACAACAATAATTATTGTAAGAAAAGTGGCATAAATTCAATTAAATATATACTAAAAAGTAAGAATTATATAAGCAATTTTGAATTTCAGAATTTTTATACTCACATCGCATACTCACATGAATACTCACGATACTCACATCGTATCTGAAATTATATTGTTTTATTGATTTTCATCAAAATTGTTTTTTTTTTTAAATAACAAGTTTGTTTCCTAAATCCTTACTAAAATTCCGATTCCTTTATTTTAACAATGTGCTACTTTATTTCTGTTCTCTCTAAACGACATTATTTTTCCGAATCATCTCGATAAACCAAAATCTTTCTTGAAATAACATCTTTCGCTCCCTGTACGAGTATGTCCCCCAAAACTAACTGATTTCTAAAATTGCATATCTCCCTCTACGCTGAGTAACGGATTGCTCTCCAAAAGTGCAAACTACTTATGAACTCACTTACAATAAAGTGCTCCACTTGTGGTGGTACGTTTGTTCTCGTGACGAGATCCGGTGTTGGTCCAGAGACCGGAGACCTGAGCGCCGAAAGTGAAAGGCCCAACAGCGGACAGCAAACAGCGGATAGAAGCATTTCGTGAGGTATAATGCTATACATAATACGCGAGGTCGATCTATTGTTTATATCTATATTGTGGATACTGGATCATACTTCTCGGAGCAAGTCAGCGGTGGCTGTGATAAACATGCTTAACTGGATCTCATCAGGGTTGGGAGAGTGGAGAAGAATCGCAAACTCATTTAGGTAATTAGGATGCACTAGCGCAGACCCGTGAAGAATCACAAGAATAGAAGAATTATAAATATTGTAGTATTTTTTTAAGTTGAAAATATGTAAAGAAAACAATCGTCAGAACAAGGATAATTGCTGCAGTATGATCAAGAAAATGTAAATATTAAATTATAGGTATGCAATATATCGTTTGTCTGAATTCTCGATCATACCAGTTCCAATTTTCTTTAATATTTATTATAGGTAGGTAATTTATCGGTTGTCTGATTTCTTCACACAATCAGTTAAATAGTTCAAAACTTCATTGAACCAGAGTGATACAGGACAGTCAAACTACCGAAATTAGTATTTTGACGATAAAAACAAGGGCACCTGAACAATTTATACTTTAAAGATAACCTGATTTTTAATTCGGGATGCGGGTTGGTAAGTTGATAAGTCACCCCAAGTGGTGCGCTTGATGACTTAACAGGGGTGCTCGGGTTCACGGGGTGAGGTTTTTCCAGAGCTTGGTGGCCAATGTGATTGCCCACCAGCTGCCAGGCAGGCTAGATCTGGAGAAGCCAGATAAGGGAGACCCTTTACCTCTTCAGTTGGATTCCTAAGAACTCCTAGTAGGATTCACAATATTAAGGATTAAGTTCGAGTCTGTAATTAGAGGTAGCTTAAGGATTCATTTTATAATACTTTTGTGTCTTTATGATTGGGTTTAGTGCAGATGTAGTGCCACCTCCCCAAGCGATGATACCATATTCAATAATAGACTAACATACTGCAAAATAAATAGTTTTCTCGTAGGTTCATAAGCCTAAAAAGTTTCGTAAGACATAGCTTCTGAGGGATTTTTAAAAAAAAAAATATGTTTAATATTTGACCTGTTGCCAGCCCTCACCAAGTCAACTACAAACTGGTCCATTCATCTCTATCAATAACGCAATTTCACATTATGACTAATGTATGTAGCAGGGCACGTTCAGCCATCATTTTCGCAATGACTGTGCGTGCCTTGAAATAAATATCTGTATCGAGATCTTATTTATTATCGATCAAAGCATTTTAAACTCCTTGACCTTTCACAATTCTTAATCGAGACGTTCATTAATACGGAATTAAGTTGTTGTTTAATTATTGATGAAAACCTTTTTTCAAATAATCTTCGTGATTTCCGTAAAAGTAAACACCTAAAAGGCTTAGAATTACTATTAAAAATTAGAACGATAGATTTTTTTAACGTTATTATACCGACGTATTTGTAACCAAATCAAATAATTGATAAATATACCGATAAAACGCCTACTTTTGGGCATTTTTGCAATAACATAATTAAATGATGATTGCAAAAACGCCCACCGTATCGATTCACAAAGAGAAAATCATATCTATGGGTACATAAACATACATACACCAATGTATATATAGATATATATACACGGTGTACCCGAAGGATTTTTACCAGCGATTCCTGGGCACATTTGGAGTAAAAAATTAGATCTCATTTTGCTATCTATTAAAAATAAAAAACATATTTTTTACTTCGTCATTTCATTTTACCCGTCGTCGCCACCGATCACACTCCTACCGTCTCGTTTCATATGTTACCGTGCTGAGGTCGAGTGCTTATCACGTGACCTATATATAAAAAGAGTTTAGCGAATTTTGTGAATCCTGGCGTCATGAAAATTGCTCAGCTTTTCTGCTTAGAATTATTACAACACATTTATGTTCAGCTCTCAAACGTAATTTCCGACATGAAACTACGGAGGTTTATTAAGTTTATTGGACATCACTGAACAAGGTTCTGGTCTTATTAAATACTTCCTCATTTCTGAAAGCCGATTAAATTTCTCTTTCACAATGATGGTAAATTAATCCAATAACCGTCATCAACTTTGCATAATTTATAGATTTAAAAAAACACACTGCAAATAAATGGCTTCTACCACAAATAATAACAGCTTTCGTTGCACTAACAGTACAGATTATACAATTTTAACTAACAAGTTGCAGTCAAGATAAGATCTTGCATTAAATGGCAATATTAAATGCACCCATAGCCACTTTATCCTGGGATATTTTAATATTGCAACAAGCAAGTCTGAAACTAGTTTGACACGCGAAATGCAACGTTAATGATTCATTTGTCGATTTCAGTAATCCATTTCTCCAAACGAGTTCGTAACTCTGGTCCAGCGAGTGGATTGAGACGTCAACTGGAACATGTGGTCAAGCTTTATAAAGACAATGCTTTTATAAAGCTGCAACAGAATAAAGACTGTAGGTTTGTAAATTAACTCGGTACAATTGATTCGTAATTGTCACGATTTGCGAGGCGTACGCGAGTCTGGTTACATGACGAATTACACAGGCGTAAATTTCACGCACCAATATGTATTACACTACTAGAATTACACGCGAATGGAATTAGACATGGAGATAATTTAACCTAACCTAACGAAATGAACTTTTTTGTATGAAATTTATTTAACCCACACTTAAACTCTCTAAAATATAAACAAATCAAAAACAGGTTTTTAGGGTTGTAACGGGTGGATTCTTATACGGATCATCCAACCCCGATTACGTGGCTGAATAGATACTTTGACGTTTGAGATATGACATCCCTTTAACAACCGCTGGTGCAGAGATACCGCTTGCTTCGCAGCTGAAATCAAGCCCAGGGAACGGACGCTGCTGCGACTGTCAGAATTCAACAATCATGGTGCTTTGGATCGCAACATCACTACGTAACGTTATATTTATTTTAGTTTACTTTATCAGGTTTCTTTTCTATATCACTATTAGTCATCATCAGTTTTTGTATTCACTTTAAAATACAATGGCGCCCTTAATTCGATACTCTTTTATGCGTCTGCACACTCGCGATATTAGCTTAGCTTGCAACATATTGTCTAACAACGATCATCTTCGATGATCTTGTACGCGGCCTTAAAGATTTATTTAACATAGATTCGATACTTATTAATCATTAATTAATTGTACTTAATCGTTATCTCCAATAAACCCTTTTTATATATTTATTTAAATATCAGTTCTTTCATTATCTTATTTCTTACCTACCATGCATCTACCTTATATTACTGAAGCTAGCCACATTGAACTAAGGAATCAATTTTTACGTAAGTATTAATGAATCTGGCAAGATTCTTTATTATATATTATAGCTAGTAAAACGCTTCGCTATAGGGTGTGTAATTTAAGTACGTGTAATTCTCTCCATGCCAGTTTCGTCCATTTATAAATCCTTCCATGTGTAATTATGTGTAGTTCAGTGTCATTTTTGAGGATGCTGTGTGGGGATATTTTTAGGAAAGGGAGGAGAAGAAGTTCTGGGAAGGAAAAATGTATGTACATTTTTAAATGCGTCTCAGGAATCTCATTTCTACAGAAGTCAGTCTACTTTCATCATTCCTCTGGCGGTTTTTCTTTTAGCCTTGCTTCTTTGGAGAGTTTTTTATGTTAAGCTCAATGGTGTTCAGTCCTCCATTAATTCCGTTACCTGGACTTAAATAAATACTTGCAGAAATTCGTAATAACATTAAAATTAATATAAATTTAAAAAAATTAAATTAAATAGATTTCTACTAACTAAACACAAAAACATAGTAATTACCAGGCTTTTCAGATCTGGTCAATTTATAAACATAACTAGAAAAAAAAATGTTTCGTTCTGCGATGGTTATCTTTTACCAGAGGAAACTAAGATCAAAAGTAGATATTTTTACACCATATTCATAACATTAAAAAAATGGTTCGACTAAGTGACTAAGCAGCTGAGTTTGATCTCATACTTTACTCTTAAGATCATCATGATGAAAGATTAAAAAAAATCAATATCCTGCGTTTATTTTCGAGTTAATGTTGATGCTTAACCGTCCTGAAACAATTATGACCCTTTTATTAAAAGCGTTTTCATTAAATGACTTTAAAATTCTAAGAATAAAAGCTTTGTAAAAAATTTTATTTTAATATCGTTGGGGCCATACGGATTCCGTAGTGATTGCATATAATTATGCCAAAATTGCGTCGGAGGTACAATAATCATACTTTATTCCCTGTATATTATAAATTATAATGATCTGAGATACAAATCCAAGGGTTTGAATTCATTAAAAAAATGGAAATATAATATGAAACTGTTTAAGGGCATGAATAATGCATGATGTCTGCCGACATTACTAGCCCGGCCCTCGTTTGTAGGCAAATGACTAAAGAATTACAAGTCAGCTATCAAAAATGCATTTGTTCGGGAAAATCCGATCAAGGATAAACCAAAAAGAAAGGGTATCTTATCAAATAATTTGTTTTGAATGATTCTTAAAATTTGTATTCAGGACTGTTAACCTTACCTAGCTTCTTACTTCATTTAGTGTGCTATCGTAGATACTTAATATAATATAACATTACGTAATTTTACGAATTTTTATCTTCAATAGGAAATTTACCGACTTTTTTTATTATTTTTCCTAAAATACGAATGGGAATTAAATATACTTGTAGATATTTAGTCTTGTGGTACGGATCATTAAAATATTAGTAGATTTCTTGCAAAAAACAGCCTAAGATGCCATATTATTGTATTCAGGTTCAATTATTTCGTAGGAAAAAATAACTTTGAAAATTTGACGACCAGCGTAGTTCAGCGGTAAGGCTCTTAACTCGTACTTTGAAGGTCGCGGGACCGAATCCCGGCGTGGTAAATAAATTTTATTTGATTAATTTGTGTTATTTCACATTTTATTCGTTAAAAATAATAAATAATATATACGTTCCAAAGTGGATGATACTCTCAGTATTGCCCTGGTGTAATACCACCATTCAGAATTGAAACGTTGCTTGAAATGGCTTTGGCCGTGTTTCGTGACTAGGTCTAAATAGCCACGTATTTCCACACCTTCCTCTTCCCTATCTTCTTACCCTACTTACTACCTTCAGCCTCACAACATACCCCAATTGGAGATGCCATAGTCCCACTGGCTCTAGACGGGAGCAGTTGGGACTCTTCTGCGGTATTCATGAAAAAAAAATATATATATATACCGTTTTAACAGAAGCCACATGTCACATATATATGTATTCTTAATGTGCCTTATATCGCCACGAATACAGGTAATAGGCATATAAATCGCTTGGCAAACTGATTCCAGAGATCACGATATCACGCGCAAAGGTAGTTTTTATTTATTTTGTGAATAATTTTATAAGAAAGAAAAAAAAGTTAATTAATGGAAACTATGACGGACAATTTTAGCCATAAAAACGTTGTTTTTTATATGCTTTCATACATTTCTAATGAAAAAATACATTTCTTAGTAGTTTACGCTTATATTTATTATAACATGGTTAATTTTTTTAATACAATCCTACTCCCTTCAGCGCCCTTGAGGTGAATTTTCACAAAAATGGCGCTGTATAAATCGTCCAATATATATATATATATATTTTTTACAGTGAATACCGCACAAGAATCTCAACTGCTCCCGTCTGGAGCCAGTGAGACTATGGCATCCCCAATTGGGGTATGTTGTGAGGCTGAAGGTAGTGGGGAGGGGAAGGAGTGGGGGAAGAGGAAGGTTGGAAAGTACCTGGCTATTCAGATCTGGTCACCAGACACGGCTAAAGCCATTTTCAAGCAACTATTATTATTACTCAATGGAAACGGTAGGAAAAACTTCAATTTATTTAAATCATGTTTTTTGTATGTGTGAAGTAATCCGGTTCGTAATAAACATGAATCGAAAATCTATTATTAATTTATTATTATTAATCTTCGCCATAAACTCAAAAGTTATTAATACAGCGAATTATGGGCTATATTTGGGGAGGAATTAATAACATAGATCTCAGATCTCCATTATTCCAATAATTAAACCGATACCTATATATTTACTAGTGCCAAAAGTCTTGTACCTTGTAAGAAAAACATTCAAAAGACAGATCTATGTATAATGCCGCCTAAAGTATTTTCAAATATGGTTTTCAAGGAAAACAAACATTGTTTAATTGCAACTTTATTTTAGTTCGAGGAATTTCCGTTACCATTCTTCCTTTGGTCTTTAATTTCTTAGTGCAGTCATTCTTAGGATATTCTAAAAGAATTTTATAGTCAGGTAATTAGTCAGCTGTGTTGTGTTTTTATTGCCAGACATAAAGCTCCATTTAAAATCGGCTTCAGCACTTCATAAAATAACAATAAAATATTTAATAGCAACTGTGACCGCAACATTGTTGAATGTTGTATTGTATTTTAACAGTTATATTACGAGCAAACATTTTTACGACGAATTGATTTGCTCCCTTCTGGAATTTCAACGATAAAGAAATGTGAATGTAATATTTTTAATTTGGCAGGCGGGTGCCGCCGCGCCTCCCCGGTAATAATTTATTGGATAACCAACTACTCTGCCATAGGTGGTTTGCTACGTTTGGTGACTTAGGCGGGATGCATTTGCCCACCATTTTGCGTGGCAGACCGGTTCGGGAGAGACTGGTAGAGGGAGCCCTTATGACCTCTTTCGGAACATCGCCTTGCAATGCAGTGAGAAGGATGGATTCATACATCCGTCACTTCTGGACACTCTGGTTCCCAGATTCCTACTCACCCCTCAAACTTTTTTCTTTCCAAAAATTTGTCTTCTTTTTTTCCTAAAAATATCCTCCACACAACATCTACAAAGATAACATAGGCCCTTAGGGGAATTACATTCCTCGTGGCCTTCTGGATGGAGCTAATGTAAAAAATATATCTTATTATAATAATGATATAAATATAATATCTACTTCATAGGACGTCATTCACTAAGATTCTTGAACGTTATCCCTGTAAGAAGAACAATCTGCCCCTACACATATTTTTATAATATCGATGTCAAAGATAGCTTACGTGAATTAGAAAAAAATAATTTTGATTAACAGTCCAAGAGGAAGTTAGCAGTGCCTGTAAAACCAATGTCTATGCATAATGTACATGATACGGTGTTTTCGATCACTCTTAGAAAGCTCAACAAGTTTCTCCAAGTATTATTAAATATGGAGCAGAAGAACCATTCGTCTCTTGTATCAGCTGTCACCTAACTGCCATTTGTCTAGGAATATAAATACATGGAACATTGTAATAAGACAGATAAATATTTGTTAAATCATTATTATCCTCGTGTACACTTGCATCACTGCTTGCTAATATTGTAAGTGCACGCAATACTAATCTGACGCTGTCATGAAGTTATAGAAAACCTTGCCACACCTTCTTTAATAAATTAATACTCTTGCGACATCTTATAATTTAAATGAAAAGTCGTCGCGAATACATGCATTCACTTTGTCAAGCCTTCCTTTTTTAATATGTATTTTGTAAACCGATCGTTATTTTCAAGTAAATACGACTTTTCCTTTCTTGCACTGTTTCGATGACTACGGTTAGTTATTTCATTGCTGTTTTAATTATTACTCTCCTTGCACAAACATATATTTTTATTCTGCGTACTATTATATAATTAATTTGGCGGAGCCGGTAAGATTAAGATATTGCATGTCCCAGTTAAAAACAAGCATAAGAAAATACTCGAAACAAAGTAACAATTATTTTTTAATTTTTTTATCGCACTATGAAACCAGAAAGCTCTTGAAGTAAACAGGGTATAATAGTACGAACCCGTAGTATTTTAACCAGCGATTCCTGATCATATTTGTAGTAAAAAAATGTAGATGTTATAGATTTTTTTTTATAGAAAAAATAATCATCAGACCGCAAAACATCTCAGGAAACGCTGGGTAAAATGCTTCGAGTACATGTTGTTACACCCTTAATAAAGAATAGTAATAAAATTGATATTTTATTCTTCGGTTAGATAAGCACACTAATTATTGGTCCAAACCTTTACTCCTGAACTCATGAAGAGAATACTTATGTTTTTTTATTTATTTTTTAATTTAGAATTTTTATTTATAATTTATAATTGTGTTTTTACGGTGTTTATCCCAGAAAAGAACAACCGTAATATATATGTACTACAAGTATGGAAAAAACAGAGATAAGAGTAAAAAGCTCGTACATATTAATAATGAACTTCAAAAAGGTGATTTATTATAACGTACCCTTATCGTACAAGAATAGAGAGAGAAATTTCAGATATTGAGAACGGATAGTAACTTTCCATGCCTCATATTGTCGGACTATAATTTATTATCTTTGTTTGGGTTTATATTAAGGCACTTTTTACCTCTATTATTTTTATATTTTCTTAATAACAACGTGTTCTCGTGAATCAAGCCTAATATATGACGTGTGCGTAGATAAAGGACAGTAGTATATTCGACGCCACTACATAATGACATAAAATACACGTAATGAAATAATAATTAAGCTCTTCGAATGTTTTTTTCAAATTTTGACCAACAACTTCAAGGTCGCAAAACATCAAACAATTTTTAAATACTTGTGTATTCATCTAGTTCAATGATGAATGACTTAGCTCGCAGATGATTGCCCTATGCCTGGGTGGAAACCCGATGCTTTTATTTTGTTAGTAACTAACCAAATAATGTGTACTTCAACACAGGCTTGACCTACATACCATGTAAAGAAATAAATAAATAACTCTTTCTTAGCATTGAAAACCTAAACATTTAGCTGTAAAAACTTTGAATCTTCTAACCATTGTGGTTTTTATTTTTAGTTTAGAGTTAATTCCGTATTCACTGCGTTTTAAATCGAAACCTTACATATAAATGCGTAGTTGTACTAAACAATTATAGAGAATTGCCCATAATTCACAAAGAATTTAATGTTTAATGAATGTAATACAAAGAAATTCAACAAGATTGGATATACATTATTTTAAGCCTAAATGATCCAATGAAGGCAAATAATTTTAATATAATGACAAATGAAATAGTAATATCTAAACAATAGAACAATGATAACAATCGAACAATATTCTAATCAATAATTATCAGCCTGAAACACTCATCTACAATGAAAAAATCTTCCGAGAAAAGGTACTGGCCGCCAACGGAAATTGAACCCGTGACCTTCTGATTGCCGGTCAGCAGCTCTGACCACTGAGCTATGGCGGCTTATCTAATACCCGCCAAATAATTCAATATATACGAGTGTTTCATTCGACAATTACTCATTATTACATTTTTCCAACTGAAAACAAACAACTTTATTTTTGTGAGAGAGGTATTGTTAATACTAAATCTCCCGCTAGGTGGCGTCGAGACTAATTATGTCTGCATTTTTTGCTGAAATACTTTAACTTGACAAATATTAATTATTATTTTTAATTGATAAACTAACGTTTTTAAGCAAGATTTTTATGCATAGCACAAAGGGTACATAACAAATATTATAATCAATAATTATCAGCCTGAAACACTCAGGAAAGGTACTGGCCGCCAACGAGAACTGAACCCGTGACCTTCTGATTGCCGGTCAGCAGCTCTGACCACTGAGCTATGGCGGCTTATCTAATACCCGCCAAATAATTCAATACATACTAGTGTTTCATTCGACAATTACTCATTATTACATTTTTCCAACTGAAAACAACCAACTTTATTTTTGTGAGTGTTTCAGGCTGATAATTATTGATTATAATATTTGTTATGTACCCTTTGTGCTATGCATAAAAATCTTGTTTAAAAACGTTAGTTTATCAATTAAAAATAATAACGAACAATATTCATTTGTAAAAAAAATCTTTCCAATTTAGGATATTGGGAATATCTTGGGAAAATAAATTAATGCAGCAGGAAACTATTTCACATAAATCATGTAAATAGTTGTAATGGGACAAGATACAGCTACTCAATAATATCCTCTTGTTAGGACAAATTTCAATTTAAAGTGTTCTAGCAAAATTAATAACGGAATGTACAACTGTTTCCTTGTAATATTATGTAACAGCATCAAAAAGATGTATCGCTTTCCCATACGTGTCGGGCTATTCTGTAGGGGGAGGGATCAGCGGAAGATTTATCTAATTTCGATATATTTATGGCTGGAAAATCCCTCTCGACCTTGACGAGGTGAAGGGTCAACAAATATTTGGACACACCCCTACTTCGGAATCCGAATTCTGTTCACTGGGCAGGACATTATTATTATTTGGTTCCCTTGTTACTTTTTTATCTTTTAATGAAGCTTCATTACATTTCCAAGTGTTTCTTTAGGTGGAAAATTAACTTTTTTACAGTCGCTGTTGAAGAAATAAATAAAATAAGAAGAATTCGTTAAGGCTCCATATAATGGCATTATTATTTTATTTATTTGTTTTGCATTGTTTTACTGATTTTAGCAAAGTAAACAAGATTCGGAAAGAGGCGCTTAGATGGTTTGGCACGTGGAGTATGGATATGGTCAAAGGAAGAATTTTCAAGAAATATTTAACGCGCAAGCGAATTGAAAAAGTCAAGAAAATAATCAGGTCAATCGATTTTTTTGACGGGTTATCAGGAATTAAAAGGAAAGAACGCACTACGTACATAGTGATGATGTGTGTGGATGAAGAATGGTGCGTTTGTCAAGACAGAGTTGTGTGGAAGTGATGCCTATCTACCTAGGGATATGGCGTGAAGGTTTATGAGTAAGTTAATTTATTTTTAAAGAAGAGAGATTTTATGGAAACTTCAAGTAATTTATTTTATTTATATATTAATTTGAACAAACATACATGTATATTATAAGAAAGCTTTAACTGTCCAACTAGAAGATTTCCCGTTTTAGGACAGTCAAATTGCCTGATTAGTTCACATTAGGTTATATGAAGAACTTTATACTAAATCAATTAGGGCACAAATTCCATTCACATAATTGTTAGCGTCACAGACAAATACAAGGTTAAAAAATCAATCTTCTTGGTGTGCCCTATCAGGTCCCCCGTTGGCGATCTCTCTTGAAAATGTCTCTCTGTCTTGCGTTGCCCGGAATAGCTCCTCCACACTTTTAATGCCGGTCAACTCTCGTACATTTGGCAGCCAAGACATTTGTCGCCTACTAGGCTCTCGGCGAACTTCTATCCTGCCTTTCAATATTAAATGGAGCAAGTGATACTTCTCTCCTCGAAGTATATTACCCAGATATGAAATTTTCCTGATTTTTATTAATGTAAGCAGTTCTCTGTCTACTCTAGCCCGCCTGAGAATGTCTGTGTTGGTGATCATGTCGGTCCATGGGACCTTGGGCATTCTCCGGCCAAGCCACATTTCAAAAGCCTCTAACCTGTTCCTATTTACTTTCAAGGTCCATGTTTCACAAACATACAGCAAGACCGGCCACACATAACATTTTAACATCCTCTGCCTTAGTTTTAAACTGATATTTTCATTGCAGAAGAAGGATTTCATTTTACTGAACGCAGTTCTTGCTGCTTCAATTTTGCACCTAACCTCTATATCTTGATCAAGAGTCTCCGTGAGAATACTGCCGTGGTACCTATCTAAATCTTTCCACCTTTTCGACATCGCAAGCATATTACTGTATCATTGATCCAGAGCAATGTAGTCATCCAAATTTCATCCATAAAAGCAATAAAGTAACTAAATATAGTAAAAGTAGTAAAAAGCTGCTGGGAATACAAAGTAAAAAGTAAAAGTGATAATATATTAAAAACACAAAGAAAAATAATCACGTAGGTTAATAAAACAGAAAAATAAATAATAAAATATCTTTCTTCGATATATTTCCCATCCGAATGATCTCTTTGTTTTTAGAAAATATACTTTGGATTGGGTACAGGTAATCCTAAAGCGTATCCATCACACTAGATCAAATAAAAATGACATAAAAAACTTTCCAAGTTATAAAACCACATTCGGACAAAAAAACTACACTTATTTTGCAATTGAACTCCATAACATTCTTCCCCAAGACATAAAACTAATAAAAAAATTAATGAGTACAAATCAAGAACAAAAATATGGCTGAAAGAGGTCAACGAAAACACCCTAATGCAAACACTAAAAACGACATAAAAGACAAATAAACTGTAATTAAACAATTTTAGTCCGCCTCGACACAGGAACCCCTAGTGAGGAGGACTAAGAAATACAATATATTTACCTTACATAACCATAATATTTTGTATACTTATGGAATTATTTTATATAGTCGCTTAAAAAAAAATCATAAAATTTCTTAGTTAAATAATTTCGTGATGTACCTATCGTGTGTTTTCATGTAACAAAAGAAATAATGTACAAATAAATTAAATTATTTATCAAATAGTTCTTATGGAGACTAAGAAAGACGTGTTTATAATTCTAATTATGATTCTTACAGTATTTAATACATTATCATCTCAATCAAAACTATATCATGTAAAATTAATGTTAATATTTATTTGCACAATATTGTATTTAGTTTCTTAATTATTACTTTCAACTTCACTTACCCTTCAGAGTTGATTTGAGTTCTGAGATCGCTTTCTATCAAGGTCATTAGTGGTTAATAACTCCAGTGAAATTATTCATTATTCACTGTTACCCACAAAATTTAGTCTAGACCAGTGAATCCAAAATTACGACTTCATTATCTTTGGGGGCGCAGGAGAAATCTAAGAGCATGGTAACCCCAAAGCCATCGTGTTCATGAAAGGCAATGATGTAGGATTACGAAAGATTTTTTAAATATTTATTTTTATTGAGGGATCAGTAAGATTTATCGGTCCAGTTGGAGTTCTACCGACCCGAACCCTCTAATATGAAAATATCTATAGTCGGTGAATTATTTTCCCATTTGGTCTCTGGTAGATTGACATGTTGTTCTTATATTGTTTTGTATTTATTATACTTATATAGTGCACTTATATGGCGTGGATTGACTATATGATAATTTGTGGAAAAGTGTGTGGAAGGGTTTAGTTTTTACTGTGGGGAAGATTTAACCCGGACATAAAGTAGTAAGAAAAAAAAATCTTATACTATTTTTTTTATATAAGCTCCATACAGTTCCTGAGGAAAATAATTTCTCTTACGTTCTATGTCATCTTTGGGCTGCTTTGTGGAGGGTAGTTTTAGGAAAGGAAGGAGATGAATTTCTGGAAAGGAAAAGGGGTTGGTATAAATCTGAAGGTCAGTGTGTCCAGGGGAAGGAGTACCGGACATACGAGTCCATTCCTCGAACTGCGGTGCAAGGCGGTGGGTCGAGATAGTCCTGCTGGAGAGGTCCAAAGGTTTTCCTCAACCAGTACGATCTGGTACCACGCGGTTGGTGAGCAGACGCATCCATCGCCAAGACCCGGACAAACCTCACCAAACGTAACAAACCACTTGGGGTGATCCATGGCGGAGGTGCTGGTTATTTAATTAATGGTTCCCGGGTCGGCAGTACCCATACCAGCCTCCCAAATGTTACCTATAATAATGATTATAATAACGGGGATAATAAACGGGGGAAGGTACCTTTGAAAAATTTCTTCGATAACCTGGGGCGGTTAGCAAAAGAAGTTATGGAAACTCTGGTCCAGACTACCTGTATTGTATAATAAGGCTTTGAAATCTACAAGATTCTAGAAATGAATAATTAATTAATCCTACGTTTTAGGACATTTTACCTTTAAATCTCTATTTAACCGCTGTTCAGGTCACCTAATCCCCTTGACTGGCTCCGGCGGCCTTCAGGAGGCTGTATCATAAACTAGTCACTTTATAGATGCCCTAATCTTTTCAGTTTACCCTCATTTCAAATAAAAAGCTGTAAATTAAGTGGGACCACTTTAAAACGCTCATCCTTAAGGTGCGTTTCCACTTAATTTAGTTAGGAACATATTCTTCACATAACAGACGCGCGACGGCTCTCCGTTCAGATATTATGTAAATACGGTAATTCTCTTAATCAGATTAACGCCATACGGCAGAGATTCCAACACAAGTCCGATTATTGACATAAATATCAATTTTATGACTTATTTTCGTCCCACGTCGTAGAAGTTGAATAAGCGTTGTGTAATAATTATGACGTTATAACCGGTATTATAACTTTCATTAGATTAAAGATAGGAAATATCGTAATAAAATTTAAGATTCAGAAGTTCTTATAAATACTAATCAACGTGAAGCAGACACCAAAGTAAAAAAATAAAACGTAGAACAAGTGAAAAGAAACATTATCTACAAAAAGATACGTGTTTTGAAAAACTAGCTGTTTTCTTTGATTCCACAACAATTGATCCCGCAAAAGTTTGCCTCCCAGCATATTTTTATACAATATGCAGTCGGTTTAAAGGGATATTATACCCGTGGAGAAATCCGTAAGCTATCAAAATTAGTTATTTTTCACATCGCTAGATGGCGGTAGGAGTGTCTTCCCGAATTTTAAAAGATCAACATTATACTTGCGTTATAAACAGAAGAGCACAGTATTTTTAAATGTCAAAGTAAAAAACAAACTAATAACAAAGTGTGGTTTATTTATGGAACTTATTATGTTAGTAGAATATTTAGTATGATCCTTTTTATAAATGTTTCATCATTTGCTTGTTCATGGTCCTTTCCCATATGCTTCCATTATAAACACATATTGCGTTATGAACAGACAAGCACAGTATTTTAAAAATATATCGAAGTAAAAAAAACAAACTAATAGCAAAGTGTGGTTTGTTTATGGAACTTATTATGTTGGTAGAATACTTAGCATGATCCTTTTTTATAAATGTTTCATCATTTGCTTGTTCATGGTCCTTTCCCACAGGCTTCCATTATAAACGGCGATTGGAATCTCGTGGTTCACATTTGGAGTCGATTTTTTTTTTCTTTACTTCTAAATATTCAGTAGTTTATTGTTTTTTAAACAATATTAAATTTTCTAGAATTCATCATTATTATTACTATCCCCAAATTATTTGGAAACGTATATTGCATAGAATATATACATTAATAACATCATTAATAATATTGACTACCAGAAATAAAAGAAAGATTCTTTTTTATTTATATATTTATTAAATTTTTCTGTGTTATTTAGTAAACTAAACAATAATCTTTTTTAACATGGCAGTAGTTGTCGTGCAAGGCTGCAGAAAACCATGACAAAACTGCAGCGACACTCACTCTATTTTAATAAAAAGAAATATAATAAAAATCATTTATTCCAGAACTAGAGAGTTCCCGGCAGAGCTCGCTATTATATACATATAGAAACCATCGCGGGCATGCACACATAAAATCACCAAAGTGTCATCGCAATCGGATGAACGGTTAGCAACGCATATTTTCATGATGCCAGAACTCACTATATATATAGAAATCATCGCGGGCATGCACACAACAACTTACCAAAGTTTCCTCGAAATCGGATGAACGGTTCATTAACGCATTTTCATGACGCCAGAGCTCGCTATTATATATAGAAACCATCGCGGGCATGCACATATAAAATACCCAAAGTGTCATTGCAATCAGATGAACGGTTAGCAACGCATAATTTCATGATGCCAGAAATCACTACATATACATATAGAAAACATCGCGGGCATGCACACAACAACTCACCAAAGTTTCCTCGCAATCGGATGAACGGTTTAGTAAAGCATTTTCATGATGCCAGAGCTCGCTATTATAAATAGAAACCATCGCGGGCATGCACACATAAATTCCGCAAAGCATCATCGCAATCGGATGAACAGTTAGCAACGCATAATTTCATGATGCCAGAACAATCGGATGTAGTGCAATGCAATACATTCCGTATTACGAAATAGTACAAAAATGGACAAAATAACAATGCATTCATATATTAGTTTCAATATCCCGTAATAGATTTTTCTTGCATTTCTTAATTTTTTCTGTTCGAATTAGTGTCGCTGCTTTTCGTTTTTTCTCCAAGGCGGTTATAATATATTGTGGGTCACGAATGGGCATAGATCTTTTAAATCTTGGATCTATAATTTCTGGTAATAAACAATCCATAAAGAAAGTACTTAATCTGCTTTCCATTTTTTCTCCCCAAAATTTGTCGTCCCTTTTTATTAATTCTATTTTTAATGGAATTGCTTCACCAAACCAGACGGCAAAAATACATACAGTCTTATTGGAAATGTGAAGTTGACCCTGTACTTGATAATACCAGTTGTGATTTGTATTTGTAAAAATTTTTTTTTGTTTTTTATCTTGCTTCCAGAACGTTATTTTTTTTTTTGCTATTGCTTCTTCAAATAGCATCCCACTAGCAGAAATCGGACATTTAATTTCTAATATTGTACTGTCATTTACCAAACCATCTGGGGTGGCTCCTAAGAATGGGAAAATGTCATCAATAAATAATCCACAGTCATCGACGACAATATTTTCTTGAATGCAAAGTTGCCTTTTTGCAACTTGCTCATGGTCCCTACCGTATTGAATAGATTTTATATTATCTAGAGAGCGGCCGTATAATATTGTTTTTACTAAATTAGCACAACTTATGGATTGACTTCGTTTACAGATATTACCAAATAAAGAAGCTGTTAACATGTTTCTTCTGCGTTCCAGCCACTCTCCGCTATCTGACTGTAAGACAGTTCGTCTTTCGACTGCCTTCTTTTCACTTTGTGAAATGTCGAGTAGCTTTAAGAATTCTGCCTTAGCACATTCATATGCATCTTGTTCCATATCCGTTTTTTCACACAATTCGCCATAATGGTTATCAGGTGCTCTTGATTTTGTAAGTAAATTTTTCCCTTGTTTTTTTCTTAAAGATCTTTTATCGTTCGTTTTAGAAGCCATTCTTCTTTTTGTTCTTTTCAATTCTAACCGTTTTAAAAAATTACTAGGACTCCTGTTGAAAATCTGCTTATGTAAAGAATAATAAGGTCGCTTGGAATTGAAAGAAACTACTGCAGCTGCACAACGACCCATATAGGATTGTTTAAAAGAATAATTAATTCTTTTTCCGCCAATAAATTTTGCAATAACTCCATTAAAACTCTCAACAATATTACTGTCTAAACAATATACTAGACTTCGGGCATTACTGACAAGTCGAGAATTAGCATCCATAATTTTTGAAAATATAATATTGCTTTGTAACTGTGGAACGTGATTGTAGTCTAATATTTTATTCGGATCAAGTTTAAATTTGCAGAAGTATGGTAAACAATCTTTATGTTCACCGAAAACATGTTTGGGTCCATTTAATAAATCTTTCCTTAAATCGATAATTTTTTGGTCCAAAGTACTATTTGATTGCATCCTGTAATTTGCAGCTCCGACTACCGCCTTCCTAAGACGAAGTTTGTTGGTTGAAATAATTTTTCTAAACTCCAAAGGAAAGCCGGTATCTTTTGTAATTTTTTCAATTTGATTGCTGTAGTTTCGAATTAAGTGGTTAGAGCATTCAATTTTCTGTACTGTAATATTAGGATACGGGTGACTGTTTCTAATTCTGGAATAAGTACTGGAGTCTCCATCGGCAATGAGGGTTGAATATATAAGACCGTACATACTCATCGATTGTTGGAAGCCGTCTAAAATTGCTTCAGCTTCCATTCCGCTTGAAGAACCAACATAATTTTTAAAGCACATGTGCTCGGGTATAGGAATTTTCAAATTTATAGCTCTTGCGCAGGTTGTACAATACTTGTTTTTAACTGCCATGTAAATAATTTTTTTTGTGCGGTAACCGATAATCGTAGCAGCTCCTGAGAGGGCAGAATAGTTGGTTTTATAAGATCGCTTGGACCAACACGCATCAGCTACTACAGTGATCATCGGCGTCCCGTTTTCGTCAACATCGCCGCTTTGAATAGCCAGTTTTTTTTCTTCGTCAGCTGCCGCAGCCATACTGGTAAATTTGGTTTTCTCCCACCATTCACAAACCTTCTTATGGCATTTTCCATATCCAGCAATAGATAAGGACGGAACTTCAAGGGTAGCACATAGCTCTTCCATGCCCGAATAACCCGATCCTATGCTCATTAATCCCGATACAAAAGATTCGTTGATGCCAATGCCTTCTTGTAGGCTTTCGGACGTTTTTAGTTTAAAAGTTTTACCACATAGCACGCATTTTAAATTAAAAGTAGAGTTCAAACCATTTCTATTTTCGGAGTTAATTCGCAAATGCTTTAAATTGCAGTTAAAAAGGGAATCATGTTGACTTATACATTGGAGTTGTTTAAAAAAATAATCAAATTGTACTACTCTCCGCCCTTCTACGCAAATATCATCGCTTTCTTCTATCGCCTCTTCAATAATAAGCTCCTGCTCCGATTCTTCACAGCTCCATCCTTGGTCTTCGGTCACAGGTAATTTGGCCAAAGAATTGCTGTTTTTTTGCTCCTAAACAATGTAGAAATAAAAAACTGATTACCATGTTATTCAATCTGATTTTGAGATTATTAGTATAAATTTTAGTAAAATACGAACCTACTATCACGATGTTGGGAACACGTGTCATCAAAATCATAAAAAGGCAAAAAAAATCTCGCCCTTCGACAATATATTTTATAAGGGCTGACGCAGGTGCATGAAAAAAGTGTTCCGATATGTTATTGTTATGAATATACGTAAATAGGTTATGATAAATCGTCTTTTCAAACTTTGACACCTCATATCACAGAACAAGTTAAGTGAAGTTAGAACCCTATCCAAATGAGGTGACAAATAGTAAATGCGAGATATTTGAAGTGCAATAAGTATAAAAGTACCTTTTCGACAGTAGTGGCTGATGTACCAATAAGAATATCCTCGTGCTCTAAATCTTCCAAGTTTGGTCCTCTGTGTGCAATATTTACGGTAGGCTCATTTGGTTCTATCGTATGTTGCTGTATTTTTTCCTAAATAAAAAAGCAAAAAAAAACATTAAGGAATAAAGATGAAAAATCCCCCCCCCCCCTCCCGGGACTCCGACGCACTCAAATTCATTCGTTACTTGAAGCATACCTTGTTTGGAGTATTTTTTCCGGCTGCCATAGATAAATCATGTTTTGATCTACGAAGAGAAAAATAATATTATTATTTGAAACTTTACAACACAACACATATATTCTTCCATCTGGAAAATCATTACTTCTGGTGTGCCTCAGGGGTCCATTTTGGGTCCTTTGCTTTTCTCTATCTATATAAATGATATTACGACATGTTTTCACAACGCTCAAATTTTACTATTTGCCGACGATATGAAGATATACCTTCCTATAAGCTCCCATGACTGTTCTGTGCGTTTGCAAGAAGATCTTGACCGACTGACGGATTACCGTCTCAGAAATAAGCTTTTTATCAATATTTCCAAATGTTGCAAAGTCACATTCACACGTAACCATATAAAAATACTGCATTGATAATATTGTCACCAAAGCAACAAAGAGTCTAGGCTTTGTACTGAGAACATGCAAATTTTTCAAAAACACTAAGACTTATCTGATTCTGTACAATTCACATGTTCGTCCTCACCTGGAATACTGTTCACAGGTTTAGAACCCGCGCTATATTGTTTATTTTAACAGGTTAGAAAGAGTTCAGAAGCGATTTCTCAAATTCCTCAATTTTAAATCATTCAACATATACAATTCTTACGACGAAATCGAGAAACATTTTCGAATCTCGAAACTGCTCAATAGGAGGCTTGTCGCTGATCAGATGCTCCTGTACAAAATTATTAACTCAAAAGTTGACTGCCCGGAGCTGCTAAATAAAATAAATTTCCACACGCCGACTCGATATAGCAGACAAAATACCCTTTTCTACATTGATAGATGCAACACTAATTCCAACCAAAATGAATTTTAAATTGCTGCTTAGTTCTGTTTTTATTTTTTCTGTTTTTCTTAAATTTTCTAGTTTACATTCAGATACTTTTATGTTTCTAAATACCTATCTGTGAACATTAATAATTGGTCTGTTTTTTTGCCATCCTCTTATGTATATTTTATTACTAAGACTGTTTATGTTCCTTAAATAAATAAATATAGAATATCTTTGATTTGACAATGTGTGAATGATTACGTGTACGCAGAAAGGCGATATTTTTGTTAATTTCCTTTCAAAGTTTTTTTTGTCCGTTTCTCCAACACCATTTACACATTATTGACTTCATTTGAAATTTTAGATAAAAATATATAAACGGCAATAAACTTTTTATACATGATCCTTATACTAATCCTATCCTCAGAGCACGTGTTCCACTCCTAACAAACAGTGCCCCCTGGTGTACCGGTCTCACCGGGACAGGAGTGCTTCTGGCTGGGGTGGTACAATCGTATCGTATCGTATCGTATGATCCTTATACTGATAATAATGTAACTAATTTCTAATATGTAAAAAAAGTAAAACAAAAAAAAACTAAGTAAAAAAACATCCCATTAATTAAGAAATGTATTGCCATGGCCAATCAGAACTCAAGAAATTAAAACCAAAATTCTGTATTTTTACATAATTCTACCCCATAACTCCCCTTTAGCAATGTAGGGTAATTATTGTATTAATTACCAAACACTGTGTACATAAAAACCGTTCACTCTCAGATTAGCGTTGATTTGTACAAACACAGTTATAATATATGTGGCTTGACGTATTTCTGCCTATTGCTCGCCATATATTCCAATAAGGAATGTACGGCGAGCGATATGCCGAAATACCCCACGCCACGTATATTGTAGCTATGTGTGTGTACACAGCTTAAAGACAATGAATTCTCACACATACTTGCAAAACGTGCACCTGCCACATGAAGTTTGCGCTAACGGTTTCGGAATTGGAATGCATACGCAAGTTAAATGTTATATTTTAAGTGTCTGGAACAAAATGGCAGTTGAAAAAAGGCAGTTTGTCAAATTTACACCAAAAAAGAGAATTTTCGAGTACTTACTGTTTTTGTAGCTTCCTGAGATTATTGCAGTGCTTCAAGTGATTGGGTATTCTATTTTTAGAGCCATTAACAATGCGTTTTGATGGCATTTTTTAAATATATACGCTAACAAACAAGGAGCGTATAGTTTCGTTACTTGCCGACGGGAGATTCTAGCCCGGAATGAATGACGAGCTGTGAAATGTGTTAGAATTTGGTAAAAAAGGAAGTATTTATTTAATTGTTAAATCCACAGATATCATAACGAGAATAAGAGGCCGTACTTTTATAGATGTATGTATTATGTATATATTTTAAATTAAAAATATTGTATAAAATCATTATTAAGGCGATAAACATAGACTGAAGTTTTAAAAGCGGGTTGTATGGTGTATCAATGTTTTTATTTTTCATGGTCGAATGCCTACATCAATTACAAAAAAAAATAAGCAGATTGAAAAATAAAAGTCCATTATTTGGTAACAAAAAATATCAAGTCTGAGAATGACACACGAAAGGTAGTATTAAGCCGTTTTAGAGAGCCGTTTTTCAGCAAATTACAATTCTGCCCCTATAATATGCTCTTAAGGAAAATATGGTAAACCAACTTGATCATAAAAACAAAAGTATAAAATATATTTTCATTCATGTGTATCAAGATAAAACTATTTGTCTATAAATCTATAAACCTACTGTATATAAGTATAAAAATCGACACTGCATATAAATTCGTTTGACATCCATTCAACTTATTATTAAAGGTATTTTTAATTCGATTTTAGGTTTGATATTGGTAAATAATGCACAAAAAATTGTAATTTTTAAAATAACTATTATTTCGGGAGTCAACTGTTGTCGGTCAACTCTCATTAGAAGTCGGGTTAGGTAATTAGAAAAATAATATTATTTTTATTTTTGAATACGGGTTTATATTATTTTTTCAATATTTTTTATATTTAGTTTATAGCTTTGAATATATGGTAATTATCTTCTTGCCCACTGAAAATTAAGCTGATGATTTATTAATTGCCTCAAAAATTGTGTAAAGAATCTTAATAAACTTACACCACCGTAAAATTTTCAGATATGTTGCTATTATTTTTGTTGATTTTTTGTTGATTTTTGTTGATATTCTATTTCTTTAATTATATGTTATTTTCTTATTGTACAATATTTTTGTAATATTTCACAGTATTTTTGAAAATATTATTTTTCCATTTTTGTAACTATGCATATTATTTATTATCTATATATATAATTACATAGACTAGCTCCCCAGTTAGATCCGATAATATTTCTCTACTAATTGGGTAACCAAAAAAAGTCTGATATGAAATGTAATATATTATTATTAATTGTAAATTTTTTTTTTTACATTAACTCCACACAGGAGGCCCTGAGGAAAATAATTTCCCTCAGGGCCTATGTCATCTAAATATTTACTTTTTTTCTAATAAAAAAAAAAAAAAAAGATTTATAAATGTAGAATAGTGTTAACATAAGTGCAAAAATAAGTGCAACCATAAGTGCAAACATTGTAAAAATCTGCTAAGTGTAACACCGATTTTTTGATGGACATACAACATCGTTAAAGTTTTGTTCCATAGTCGCAATTTCACTTTGTGGCTTCTCTTAAATTTAATGAAAATAGTGGCTTATATAAAAGGTGATCGTTAAAGATTTGCATTAAATGAAACAAAATAAAAACCAGCTTATCGAATCCAGAATCAAGTCAGCCTCTCAGAAGCTGGACGTACTGTAAAGGGCTCTCAAATGCTGACCTTGCACAAATCGCAAGTGCGTCCCACAGTTGAATTGACAGCTACCTTCGGTTTGGAGCCCCAAAATACCTGAAAAACCCTTTGTGCAGAAACGGGAGGTCCGTTTGAAAGATTTACTTATATTAATCTTTGGAGCACAGGCGTAAAGTAAGAGTGCTGTCGTTGTTCTACCGGTATTACAATGGAAGATGCTCCAAAGAGCTAGCGTCATTGATCCCTTCGGCACCTGTGCGTAGTTGGGAAACACGCCAAATACGCGCCAACAATGTACACGGTTGAGATTTGTCACGTGAAAACGGGTCACTTCTACGACTCGAGCTTGAGTTCAACAGCTCGGCTGTAGAACGACTTGCTAGCCTCGGTGCTTTCTCCCTCCTACAACATGGGCTGCTTCAAGACCCATATTAACTCCTTTCTCTCCTCAAAAAAGACCCTCCCTGAAAATTATGACATGATTTTTTAAAAATATTGATCAAATATATAGAACCTACCATTCCAGACTAATAATAATAAATGTCGGAGGTCAACTGAAACAATCGAAACTCAGAAAACAAAAACTTACTTCCAAAATAAAAAATCTAATTCCAATAAAGATTTACAAAAAAAAAAATTCTTGGGTTTATTGCTGAACATCCACACCATCCTCAACGTATTATTATGTGATGCTTGAAAACAATAAATTAGAGTTATTTGGGATCTTTTATTTACTTTTTACCAACTTTGGAAGTTATTGCTACATTAATTTGAAATAACGTAATGTCTCAGAGAGCGTGTTTCCCAATCAAAATCAAACAATAAGCCATACCATCAAAACTAACATTAAAAAGTTGGGATAACAAAATTAATTTTTAGACAAATTAATCACAAAAAACCGCTTAAACAAGTAGGTAGTTAAATTCCAAAGAAAAAAATATCACCCGAAGACACTAATGCCATCAATATAAAACGAAAACTAATATTTTTTTATATTTTAATGAAAAGACAAATAACTTTGTTCATCACTTTTATTTATACACAATCGATTGTATTTATACACAATCGATATTTATACACAACAGATTGTATATAAATAAAAGTGATGTGAACAAAGTTATTTGCTTTTCATTAAAATAAATAATGCCATCACAAAGTGAAAACCTTTCCGAAGAAGTTTTCTTTGAAAAATTAATATTTTTTTCTCTTTTAATGGGAAGGAAAATATTCGTAAATATTTGTATTTTGTTACGTACACATATACGAGTTTATATCTACTTACGGTACGAATAGTTTCATTAAGTTATATTTATATTACGAGTCGACCTACTATTTTTATTAATTCTTTTTTCAGTATTACAAATGCTACGGAAAAAACAACGTCATTTAATGCACAGGAACGTTACGACCGAACTGTTTCTCAAACCGGAACCGCGTTCCAGTCTACATCGGATATTTCCAAGCACTGTAAAACAGATTAATTTTACCTCATTGTTTATTGTTGAGTAGTAAATACTCACCTGCCAGATCACACATCCGCGCGTGAAACAAAGGTTTGCGTAACAATTATTGTTTCATGCACATTTACAATAAAAATGAACCATGTTCTCAGGAAAACATAAACAATGCCATTTAATTCCCATGAAATCGCATGCCCTACTATTGTTTGCTTTCCGCGAGCAAGTGTGTATTATTAAATTCGTTGCAAACTTTCGATTACGCAATAAAAATTACAAATAGGCTCTGATGTGGGAATTTTCATAAGTTTTACAAGGAAAAAACTGAATAATGGTAAATCCACGTGGATTTCCAAATAGTTTCTAAAAAATATTAATTTCGTAGTACGCACAATCCAGCGTACGAGGCGATTCGATATTTGCTTTCAATTTATGTCATTTTAAAAATTCGAACTGTTTGTGTTAAGAATTAAGACAGACGATAAAGTCCCTACTTACCTATTATTTTATTGTAAAAATTAATGTTTTTTTTAAATTTATCCGTAATTTTCAAAACTTGAACTGATTATTTTTTTTGTATATAAAGAAGTCAGATAAGCAATAAAGTACCTAGATAAAATAAACATGTGTGCAGTTCACACGCGGTAGAAGTGTAACCTTCCGAAAACTAAACTTCGAGAGAATGAGAAGAATGCAGAGTATCAGAAGTGGGATTCATCGAGTTTCAAATCACAACGGTGCTAAAGAAGTTTTCACTTAAAAAAATTAAGTAACTCATACACTTGTGAAATAAAACTCTAAAAACAAAAAGACAAAGTACCTACCTATATAAAATTTTATTATAAAGTATTTTGAACAGAAAATTACATTAAAATTTAAAAACTGGAACTAATTTTTCAAGAATTCTGATTATCCCGTATTTTTTCACTGGTCTGCACTAGATAAGAAATGAAATTCGATAGTTTTCTTTTTAAATTACCCAATGTAATTTATTTGTCATGCGGATATTATTGCACATCATTAAAATAACTTTAGCAAATAAAACAATAACGTGGTGAAATTCCAATAATTATATTGATAGTGAAGGTATTACAGACATGTTTTCAAATATTCCTGTTTTATTTTATTATTTTGAAATCGCAAATAATTTTCAATAATTATTGCTGCGGTTAACATTATTAAGCAAATATTAATTGTAACAAAGCATTGATATTTATATCAATAAATGTTCCATTGAAATTATAGAGAATTACCTTATAAATATAATCTAACTACCTATCTGTATATTGCCATTATTATAATAATTAACAGTGCCGTAGCGATGAATTTTCTTATTCCTGGGAAACAGAAAAGTAGTTGCACACATTTACCTACGTCTTTTTGATACGGATGTTATAATATTTGCGGCACGTTCCAGCGTGGAAGATACTCTCAGTATCGCCCTGGTGTAGACCACTGAATTGAATCTATGATTGAAAAGGTTTTTAGCCGCTTTTGGTTACTAGATCTGAATAGCCAGGTACTTCCCCACCTTCCTCTTCTCAATCTCCTTTCCCTCCCCACTACCTTCAGCCTCACAAAATACCCCAATCGGGGATGCCATAATCTCACTGGTTCGAGAAAGGAGCATTTGGGACATTTATTTTTATTTATTTATTTATTTATTTATTTATTTATTGTTTGAAAATATTACATAATACACTATAGTGAACTTAAAATATCCAACTAGGCAATTGCCCGTTTTAGGACATTCCAGTATGATAATGTTTTTACATGTAAATTATAGTAAATTATAGTGTTGACTATTCTGTTGGTAAAATAATACATAAGTATATTCATATTCTAGAATACTTTCAGTTATACCACGACATTTTTTACTATTGTTTAGCTGACATAATAAACTAAAGAAATATTAATAGATAAAACAAGAAAAATGAATTTGAAAATGAAAATGAATGAAGAAATTCTGTTGGTAAAATAATACATATATGTATATATTCATAATCTAGTATACTTTCAGTTATATCACGACATTTTTTTGCTATTGTTTAGCTGACATAATAAACTAAAGAGATGTTAATAGATAAAACAAGAAAATGAAAAATAAAAATGAAAGTAAAGAAGGAACTTTTCCTTTAAGGAAAAATATCACGAAGAATTGAGCAATTTTCGAAGTTACTTTATGTAAAAATACAGTTACTGTAATGCTAATATATTACCAATATAAATTAAAATGTAAAGAAAAACAAAAATTACAATTCAATTACTGTTGTTTAGCATATTCTCGCATTCAGCTCTCCCCAAGACCAGAAGCCAATTAGTAACCTGCATACGCAGAATATTAGTACTCATTGCCTTCCATGCATCAGGTATGAGATTGAGCAATTTAGGGCCTAGGTATGAGAATTGTCTCTGTGCTAAAGATGAGGAAGTGGTGGGCGGAACTATTGGGTTTTTTTTTGCATGTCTTGTATTATGACAGTGGTTTACGGAAGCGTAGTGGTGCCTCTGTTTTTGAGTGTGTAATATGATTTTCCTTATGTATAATTGTCTTACATCAAGAACACGAAACTCTGCGAACAATGAATCGCTGGGGTACCTGAAAGGTTTTTTCAGTATGACTCTTATAAGCGATTTCTGGGATTTAGCTAAGGGATCGAGTATAGTTTTAGCACAACCGCCCCAACCTAAGGAAGCATAGTCTAATATGGAATTACACATTGCAAAGTAAATTCGTTTCAAATCATTTTTTTTTTTTTTTTTTTTTTAATTATTTATTGACCAAGATATTGCAATACATATATACAAAATACAATGTAAATTTTTTTTTTTTTTTTTTTTGGTATAAACCACCTCACTAGGCTGAGCCTGTTCCGAGGTGGCAGGAATTTAAACTAATTTTGATATCTTAATCTTGGAAGAAAAATAAGATTAAAAAAATAAATATTTAAGTTTAGAAAGATAAATACAATAAAAGAAAAATAAAAGAGTAAAATAGAAAAAAATGTGATAGAAACAAATTAGAGTCATAAAAATAATTGAGAGGAAAAGAGGAAAATACAGGCGTTGAGTGTGTTCTTGTATTGTTCAGGTTATCTGACCGCAGTATATAATGCCTTTGTCGATTATCCACATATGGATTTTGTGTTTTGCATTTTTCGTCATGTGGATATCTTTAACATCTTTTTTAATTAAATTAAAAATTTTTGGAGCCAGATTATGATAATGTCTTTGTCCATATGTAGTATTTGTCTTCGGAGTCATGTGTTGATGTCTATGTCTTGTGTCGTAATTGTGTTGTGCAGTATGATGGTTTAAGTTGTCTTGTTGGTAATGTGTAGCTATAATTTTGATGTACAGTTGCTGTATGTTCAATACAGCAAAGTCTTTAAATAACTGTATTGTCGAGAATCTAAAAGGTTTTTTAGTAATAACTTTAATTAAGGCCTTTTGCGCTTTGTTGAGAGGGTCGATTTACGATTTTACGCATAGAATATTTCTTATTGCTATGAACAGATGTGTAAGTTTCCTGACCTTTGTGGAAGTTAAGGCTATATATTTGTCCCATCTCAGAAATTTATCAATGATAATTCCTAGGTATCTTATATTGTCCACACATTCTAAGGTATTGCATTTACATGTAATAATGTCGTTGCAATGGTGTATTCTAATGTTAAGGATTTCTTGTGGTTGACCCGCTTGAGTTGAACTGAAGCAGATGAATTTCGTTTTATCCGAGTTTAGAGTGAGGAGATTACTATCTAGCCACTGTTTAACTTTGTTTATGCCGAATTCAGCTTTACTGCAAGACTCATTCCAGGTTTTGCCTTCAAATAAAAGTACTGTATCGTCAGCAAATGTAATTATGTGGTCTGCAAAGGAAGTATTACATAAGTCATTTATATAAACATTAAACAGTATGGGACCTAGAGTACTTCCTTGCGGTACGCCATATTTAATATTGGCTGGATCACTTAGAGTACCGTTAATATCCACTCTTTGGCTCCTGTTTTCTAGGTAACTAACCAACCACTTGAAAATTTGACCCTGTATCCCAATTCGCTGTAGTTTATACAGCAGAAGTTTGTGCGAGATAGTGTCAAATGCTTTAGCTAGATCTAAAAAAAGTGCAATGCATTTACTACCTTTATCTAGGTTATTGGAGATGATTTTTGTCAAATTAGCGATGGCGTTTTCAGTGCTTAAACCTTTGCGAAAGCCGAATTGTCTACTAGAAAGGATGTTGTTATTTTCTAGATAATGGGTGAGACGGTTCTTTACAATTTTCTCCAAAATTTTTGAGACCGAGTTGAGCAGAGAAACCGGCCGGTAGTTATGTATCAGTGATTTGTCCCCACTTTTATGCAGTAAAATGACGATTGACTGCTTTCAATGGTTAGGGAATTTCCCTGATTTAAAGCTTAGATTCGCAATGAACGCAATCGGTAATGCTATGTATACTTTAATGATTTTTAGAAGATTCGATGAAATCTTATCGGGACCACATGCTTTTGATGACTTAAGGTCGTCAATTATCTTCATGACTTCGTTAGATGACGTTGTGATTGAGTCTATTTTGTGACCGATATTAGGGATAGTTAAATTGGCGAGAGCGGTTTCTGATTTCTTACACTTATCGAGAATTTTTTTCGCAAGTGTGTCTCCCACAGATGAAAAGTAACAGTTTGCAAAGTTTGCCATATCTTTGGGAACTTCAGAGTTTGATGTGTTAATGTATAGCGATTTAATTTCTGAAGATTTATTGATTTTGGATTTGGTTATGTTGCGAAAGGTATCCCAAAAACGTTTTGGATTGCAGTTGTTTTCGTAAATGAGTTTCTTATAATAATTTTCTTTCGCCGATGTAATTAATTTCTTACACAAATTCCTATACTTTTTATAATAACATTGTAATACCAAATTCTCAGGATATGTTTTTGCCTTTTCATGAAGATGATTTCTTCTGTGAATCGATTTAACTAGACCCAGGGTGAGAATAATCTTCTATATGGAAGAGCTATACGGAATTACAATTTCACAAAATAAAATTATCACAACGTAAATTAATTCACGATAAATTTTATTTTTCTGATTTGTTAGATATTTTGAGTCCGAATGACTCAGATCCACAGGCGTCCACTAGGGTTGTTCAAAAGACCACTACGCCACTGAATTAATAATTTTGTGCCAAATCTGCCTTGTTGACAGACTTGTGCGTTTCTAATTCCCACATAGAAATTTCTCAGAGTTGACTATACTTACAATATTCTCTAACTAACGGTGCTCTAAGCAAATAATTGCGAGAGAGATACTCAATGAAATATCAACACAAATTGACTTGTAATGTTCTCGCCAATTGATGTAATAGTGATTTGAATAGACTTGTTCCTAGATCCACAATGCCCTTATTATTTGCTGAGAAAGTTCTCAATCACACGGTCTTTCTTAACTCTCACCTTCTCTCTCTATTCAACTCATCTCGTAGTTCTGCGCATCTCCGTGTTTTAGCTTAACAATACTGGTAACATAATATAACCGATGAGATAGGCACTACTTACATCACCAATTCTGCGAAGGTAATTAGAAGAGATTCGTATATCTATCGCCATCTGGTTAAAAGTTTTTCTCTTTTTCTTACAACCATGCCTTACTAAAACTTAACACACCGAGGGAGCAATTATAATAGTTAACATAACACCGACACTTCAGAAAATTCATGTAGATGTTATGATTGAAATCATCAACATAACCTTGATCCCGGAAAAGTATTAAACAATCATACAATAAAAGTTTCATGATTGTAATCGATTTCTATTGAATGTGCATAAAAGTACGATGACATCTAGGTTTAGCACTAATTATAATAAAGAAAATCTCAACTTTGTGATTATTTTCAATTTAAGAGGCGGGAATGGGTACCGCCGTCCCGGGAACCTTAATTGGGTAACCAACACCTCTGCCATAGGTCACCCCAAGTGGTTCGCTACGTTTGGGGATTTAACAGGGGTGCCTCGGTTCACGGGATGAAGTTTGTCTAGGTCTGGGAGGCGGATGACCGGGACACATCGAACCCCAGATTCCTACCCACCCCTAAAACCCCCTTCCTTCCCAGAACTCTCCTCTCCTTCCTCTCCTAAAAAACCCTCCACACAGTATTCCTAAGGATGACATAGGCCCTGAGGGAAATTATTTTCCTCAGGGCCTCCTGTGTGGAGCTCATGTAAAAAAAAAATCTTAACGTATCTTTATATACAAGAAAATTTGATATTATAATATCTTAGGCAATATCTTTGAGTGAAGTGTCGTAAAAGTACGAGTACGTGATAATTCGAACGGCTCCTTGCTTAAAAGTTGGCAATTATATTTGATTTTTATATTTCTAATATTTCTAAATTATTAAGTCATATTCACATTCTAATTTTACGTATTACTTTGACTCCTGTATCTCTATTAAACGTATAGTCATGGTCCAAGTGTGGTCGCTCGTCAAATCTTCGTGTTTGTTATAATGCAGTTTGGTAATTAATCACCCGCTTATAAATCTATTGACTTGAGAGGAAATTTTTATTTTGATTTATCTAGTAAGGGAAAATTAAAAACATATTTTTTGGACGCGAGGTTTACTGTTCACAGAACTACGACGTAGTTATAGAGTAGAGAACATATAATATAATATATATGTATGTGTCTGAGATATGCGGATGTACCTAATAAGGTACAGGTAAGATTACTGGATTACAGTCTGTCTTACCCCATTTTCAACTTCAAATTGTGCAAGTTTTAGTAATGTTTTTGATATTTAGAAAAATAATTGTCCTATCATTTTCCTTATTTATCATAAATGGTTAAAAATTCTTGGAAAATGACATCAGTGGGCTCAGCCGTGAGATAATTCACGTTGAATTACCATTGGGTCTAACTTATAAGGTGATGGTGAAACTGGATAGATAGAATATCACATTTTAAACGACAATCGGAAACGATAGAATTTAAGAAGACACCTCAGATTGGCACATTTCATAGAAATCGGAAATAAATTTAAAAGCCTTTGAATGATTCTTAAAACTATAAATGGATATCTAGCAATAAAGTAGTTGATTTAATAATATTGAAGCGTCAATTTGGAGACCGAAATGAAAATAAAAGTGTTCCGAAATTAAAACCGCAGACCCAAGTCTGATTATAAAACAGTGTTTCCCACACAGCTTTAGTGGCTTTAGAAAATTAAATTTGATCCTAATTCTCAAAATATATATTTTTTAAATGGATCTAAAGTGGTAAAATCGTCCTCGCTTTCAGTAAACGTATTATTTCTCACAGCCATGATGCCCTCAATATTTACAGATTTCAGAATAAACATCAAACCAACATATTATCTTTCCATATAATCTGCGGATTATCTATAGCACCACATTTTAATTTTTAATCCTTGCTACTTTGAAAAATTAGCTCTGTTTTAAATAGGTTGTTTTTGAATATTGCTGTTTTTTAATATTAAAAATTATAGAATCTACGTGGTTGGAATCTATAACATTCTATTTAGATTTTCGTTGAATTCCATGTGAAAATTTCTACAAAATCTAGGTATCGACATCGGTGTTCTCAAAATTAGAGTGTGTTATTGTTTTTTTCAGAAAATATAATATAATAACTATAACCTAAAAATACCGTAATTATTTCAAAATTCTTGAAAAAATTATATATATTTTTTATAAATACCCCTGTGTGTTATATATGGCTATAGAAAATAATGACATTAAGGAAAGATATTTTACTTAAAACATTCCTCACTTACTCTTTCCTATTTCCTTCCCCTCCCCACTTCATTCACCCTTACAAGCAAACCCCAATTGGGGAAGCCATAGTCTCACTGGCTTCAGACGGGAGCAGCTGGGACTCTTGAAAAGTATTAACGAAAAAAAATTAACAATTTCCATAAAATGTGCTTAATACTACAATACTAATAAAACTTTTTTTGTTTTGTTGATTAACTTTAAATGCCTTTTTCGTAATCCCGACAAGGATAAAAGGTTTTTTCAGTGAACTGAAATATAAATGCTTCTGTCCTCTTTTTTCAAATTTTATTATGTAGGCAGTAGGTAATAGAAATTTAAGTTACATCATTAAAGTCTTCTTTAATTTAGTTTGGAAACCACTGGCAGGCCTTGGACGAAACTACGTATTTAAATTCCGCCAGGCTAGGATTTTATTACTTCCCAAAATTAATTTCGGACGTCAGATGGCCGTTTGAAATGAATCCGTGGTAAATTATACACAGATTGTCAACATTTTTCACGACAATTCACGACATTATTTAATAATTGAATTCAACCCTCATTTTTTTAACGTGTTCCTTTTTGAGTTTTACTACTTACCTTACTTCAAAAGTAGAGCAAGCGACTTGAAAATGTCATTAACTTTTTCCCAATCAAACATCGTTTTTCCCCCTAAAAATCATATAACTAACTGGTAACTTATGACAACTTACAACAGCATACTCATAACACCTCTACTAGTGAAGTGATAACGTATCATAGCAACAAAAAGCTCCACAGTACCTAAGGCACATCGAACACCATTTCTTATAGTTTATAATAAATAGTTCTTCTATTTGAGATTAGTTCAGCAAACATTTTTTTACATAAACTGCACACAAGAGGCCCTAAGAAAAAATGTTTGTATTATGACCTATGTCATCATCGGGGATGCTATGTGGAGGGTTTTCTTAAGTAAGGGAATGCGAGGACATTCTGTGAAAGAAAAGGCATGAGATGGATAGGAATCTGAGGTCATAGTGCCCAGGAGTACGAATCCATACCTCCCACCGGTGTACAACGCATTGGGTCGTTGGAGGTTTATATCCACCACTTACCCGCCCTGGTATAAGTAACAGATGGTTACTCGTTCAAGGTTCTCGCAAAGACTCTAATTTTTTTGAAATAACGAATCTACATTTAAGTTTGAACGAAACTAGGCCTCCAGTGTTCCTGCGTACGCATTAGGTCAGAGAATCCGCCCGGAGAGGTCAAAAGGTCTACTTCAAACGACCTCTCCCTATCCATCCGTCATTAGCTATTGGATAGACACATCCGCCAGCAAAACCTGGAAAAACCTCATCCCTTGAACCCGGACACCTATGACATATGTGTTGGTTCGTTAGAGGCAGCGGTACTACCCGATCATTGTAAGCCGATCACGAACCATCACTAGGCGATTAACTTACTATTTCAAAAAAGATTCGATCTTCAACACCCGTGTCCCGTGATGGATGAACGATCGTAGATGTATGAATTTTGTGGACCGGACATCTCGAATCCTTCGTGACAGACAAATAAAATAGGATATGATTTACCTATTCAATGTACCTACCTATTTGTTTATGTATAGGTACATAATAACATACATTTTTACAGAATAATCTCCCCATCGACTGATAGTTTATCAATTTAAATAACATATTACGAGAACAAACTTGGGATCCATTTGTAACTAAATTAGTTCGTTTCACGACCCACCGTTTGCGCTTCGCAGCCTCCACAGAGTATCATATTATCTCAAAATGTATGCAAGTTGTTCTTCTCCATCTCGCCGTGACAGTTGTAATTAATATAAATATTGTACATAATGTGCGGTCAACAGTAACTGACATTTACCCTCTTCACCGTTACTCAAAATGTCGACGTTTTCTCGGAACCTATCCAAGTTAAATAATAAAAATAAAAATCGCAGGCATTCTGGTCGATCCACACAACATAATATGTATAATCGCCTTTAATATTTAACATTTTGTAAAAAGGTGTGAAATTGCAATTCGCAAATCTCTAATTTTTGTATACGCTGAATGCGTATTTTTTTATATAAGCCTCCCATATAAAATATCGTTTATTTTTTATCCCTTATCATCCATGGTTGGTAGGATCACACCTCTGTCAGACAGAGATGGGTTGATTCAAAATTATTAATATTTTTAATAAATTATTAATTTACATTTTTCTGAAATTAATTAGATATGTTTTTCATAGAAAAATCTGTATTCTGTCGCTTTGGCCTGTTTCCGGCATTAAAAGAGGGTAGCTTCAAGAAATACGTTTTTACAACGTGCTCATTAAATAATAAGAAAAAGGTGTTCTGAGAAGTTTTTAAGAGTAACAAACTCCAGCTAATTAAAAAAGCCAAATAATGTTAAATATCCAAGCTTTTACTCCCAAGAAACTCATCAACTAAGAACCATTGTCTTCCGAATGAGTGTTTATTAAAAATATTTTTCAAGCTTTTTTCGTGGAATATAAAATTAATATTTTAGAATAAAGAACTTATAAGAAAATTATTTACATAATCATAGCATTCATGAATCTTAACTTCTTTTCAATACACTGTAATAAGTCAGGCTCTCAAGTTTCCGGTAAATGTTTGGTTTCGGTTTCCTCCTTAGGTACTGTACTTTTATGTTTAATGTCCACTCAGAATGTTTCTGATTTCTGAACGTAAAGTGCCTTCTGTTTAATATTATATTTTAGATTTAATGTTTTGTCCTGTATTGTAGCATCGTTGTTGTCTATTATTAATATCCTGTGTTAAAACAGCACTGTTATTGTCAATCTCTTAGCATTACTTTGCATATACTATATTATTTGTTTCACATTATTTGATAAATATTTTGTAAGGACTCGTAGGAGCAATGAAGGGTTATTTTAAAGTTTATTATAGTAAAGCGCACTTGAAGTGAAATATCATAAAACCTCGCCATGCAAATATTACGTTATTATTGTTATTATACAAAACACGTAGAATGCGATTTTTTTAGATTTAAGAATACGATAGTTTTTTTAAATGCTACCGTATTTGAGTTTTAACTGCCGAGGCTAATGAAATTATGTCATTTTTTGTGTGAAGAGAGATGACAAATAATCTTTCTTGAAGTGATCACTTTTACGGTATGAAAAACTAAAAAATTATTTAAACATTTTCAGTAATAAGCCCAATTGAATTAGTCCTGATAGTAACCCCATCACGAACCACCAATAAGCGATTGGGTTACTTTTTCAAAAAAGATTGTCAGTCCCCGTTGTCCCATGATGGGTGCCGGTGGGGCGAGCGACCTTGGATGTATGAATTTTGTGGACCAAACATCTCGAATCTCTCGTGACAGACAAATAGAGATGGTAGATACTAAAAATTTAAAATAGGCTATCATTTACCTACTACTACGGGAGTGCTTTGGTGGGCGGCGCGTTGATCTCAATTATTGCAATTGCAATTTTATCCAGGATTAAAGAGCGGGTACTCTCTACCCGATCACTTCGCCAGTGAGTTGTGAGCGACTCAGGTCGTGTAAGATGATCGATCTAAATTGCACCAGTGCCTGTTAATAAAGACAATATCACAAATTATTCGTAAAAATTTACTCTTAACTTCCTATATGCAGAGTATTTGCGTAATTTGAAATCAGCATTTTAGTGGAAGTATTTTACTCTAAAACTAGCGAAAGCGTTCGACACCCACACAATTTGTCCTAACTTATCTACCGGATATCGTCGCTTGGTTGTCGGGAAGGGCCTGCCTAGTCGCAGGGCGTTGCGCAGGACTTATTCTGCGGATATCATTGTTGTCCGGATTACGGTAAGCCGCGAACAGAGAGGAAACAAATGGACTTCTTGACCTTGAACGGACCCCGAGGTCGCCCCCCGATAAATTCGCTAACCTGAGACTTTAGGGGGCGGGTTATAATTAAGGTCAGGGGGCGTCTTCGCTTTAGACGGGATACCTTCTATCTAAATATTTTGTTGAAAATAAACCAAAAAGTTGTACCGCTTTTAAAATGAGATACTGCGATGCTGATGAGGGATCTTGTTTACTATTAAAAGAAAAAGGCTTTTAGTATGATAGTTTTGAGTGAGTAGACAGCTTGGTTTAGTGGAAGCTAACTGCTTAGGCATTAAGTAGCCATAAAGAGAAGTTCACTCACAGATATTTTAAATCCTAAAACATTATATATATATACGTTGTTTGTGCTTCTAAAATGTTTAGGTCTTCAATATTCATAATACTTGGTAAAATTTTGTCGCAATAAGTACATGTAGATAAAGAAACCAATTTTAAAATGTATTCAATTTTGGTTTTATTAGATATATTTATCTGTGCTTTTTCGTCATCTTTAGTCCCCACAGACCTGTTAGTAAGTTTAAAAAAATGTGATTTTGTTGGCTGATGAAAGAAAGAATAAATTGAAAAACGAAAACATAAAACACAATAACTGTTTTGACTATTCATTCCAATGATCAAGTTTTAAATTAGTTGAGGTTGACTACAAGTTGATTTATTTACGTTGTCGTTGATATTACAATGAATATTAAACAGGACTAGAGGACCTTATCATATAAGGCTCTAAGTATTTCTGAGGCTCCGAGTCGCTATACTGATGTGTTTGGTCGACTACCCGATGCCTTCGGCTATCATCGGAACCGTTCGTTTAATAGACACGAACGACGATAGATGATACTGTTCTTATATAATACTTAACTGACATCTGTTGGCGTTTATTTATTTATTAACGCCCTTTTTCGGGGCTTTTACATATGAACAGTAAGAAATATACCTACAGTATGTATTGTATTTAATTGAACTGTCTCAGTAACAATATTTTACGAGTATATTTGTTTAAAGATAAATTGAAGATATACACTGACTTCGTAGAATTGTTTCCATCCATTAGTATTCTGGTAGTTAATCCAAGAATTTCTGCACTGAAATAAATCCTGACTTCTAGTATTACGTAGTTGAATCCGGAAGCTTATCAAATCAAGCAATACTGGACTATCACCAAAATCATTTAGAATTTTATATAGAAATACTAAGTCATTAAAAATTCTTCTGTCTAACAATTTGAGCATATTTATATCATTTAACAGGGTGTTGTAGTTCAAGATAATTGCTGGAATACCCATTTTAAAATTTAGAAAACGTTTTGAAAACGAAAAGAATTTGTTTTGTATCTTTCAACAGAACATGAATATTATAATGAATATTATAATTGTAATATCCTTGATAGACTTAGAATGAAGACAAAACTAATTAATTTTTAATGAAGAGAATAGGATCGTAAAAGACGAGTTTATTGACGTTATAATGTACACACTGTAATATTATGTCCTATGCTACGGTCTATGAGAGAATGAACGCTGAGCGGCCGATGTACCGCGCGCTGCCTGCCTCCGACTACCGACTTCGGGTACCATCGGAAGCGTTCGGCTATTTCCGTTAATGTTGCCATGCTGAAGCAAGCTTGCGGATACTACAATAATGAATAGATATGGGTTCTATGGGAATTGTACTTAAGCTGACTTCTAACAAAGGCAAAATATAACAGTTTATTAAACAAAAAAATGATGCCTAAGTCTTTAATTTGTATTAATGCAAATGCATAAAGCAAAACTTCGTATAACCTAACTATACGAACTCATGACCTCCGGATTAGTAGTCGAGAGCCTACCCCTCGACTACGGAGGCCGTCAATGTCTGTGAGTTAAATTTGTTGTCAAATGTGTTGTATTACTTTGCAACTAAATAGATATGGCTCCTATGACCAAAGTCGGTATGCAGTTTTGGACAAGTTTTCAGATTAGTTCGGGTTCTTTTGAACTTAACCTAAGCCCGTATGCCTAATGAAACAGAATAGAACATTATTATTTTTCATCGTAAACATCAACAAAAAAACAGGCTATTTTTTGCACCGCATAACACCACGTACGATAAAGAATCCAAGCTGACACTAATTCGCCAATAGTTCGCGTGCATTCTGTAGACCGTAACCGCGAAGGCGAAGGACTTTTAATAGAGTCGAGCGCAGCGAACAAACTGCAAACCGCACAGTATTCCAAGCTGAAACTTTAGCTGGACAACTTTGAAAACCAAAAAAATCGAGTAACTCACATAACTGCTACATTTTTTATATGAATACCGCACAAGAGTCCCAACTGCTCCCGTCTGAAGCCAGTGAGACTATGACATCCCCAATTGGGGTTAAAATTTATTTGCCACGCCGGGATTTGATCCCGCGATCTCCGGTGTGCGAGTCAAGCGTCTTACCGCTGCGCTACGCCAGTCGTCAGATTATTTCACAACGAGAATATAATGCATTTGTCCAGCTAAGTATAATATTTAAAAAAAGTTTTAATTGGTCATATTTCATTCCTAATAAAAATGCGGTAACTTTTCATTGAAAAAGAAAATCAGTTTAAATATATTTATATGACCCTAGTATTATTCTGAGAGCTATTACATACAAATCTAGCAATGTACAATATTGTTACCGCTGCGCTATGTTTTTTTTAACATATTTTTCCTAAGAAACTATGTTATCTTTGGTTTTTTTTTATCAATTCAATTTATTTTTATTCTTTCAAAAAAATTACAAAATTTAACTATTTAATGTGTTTTTAATACATTTGTAAGTATTAGATTGAACATAAATGGTAGGCATACAAATTATACAAGCATTAATAGAGCTTGCCTTTTAAAGGCAGCTGCACTAACGCTAAATATGTCGATATCCGAATTAATTCTGTTAAACAGCAAGATTGCTCTCCCGACCGGCATGACCATTGGCAACTTAGTCCTGCAAGCCGGAAGATAGAACAGTTTATTCTGTCGGTGGCGAAGATAATCATCGGGAACACAGGAATGAATGCTCTACATTCTACATGATAGCTGAGTTTTCAAACCATCCGCATGACCGCATCCATCAATCAATCTGAAGAAATGCCTAGAAATGTGTGCATCCCTTCTGACCCGTAGATGGTTCATTCCGAGCATACCCAAAAGAAAGTCGATAGGATAATCCCTCATGTACAGAAATCTCAGAAATTGGAGGGAAATTGGAAATAGATTCTTAGTGGAGGGCCTTTTTACGGAAAGGAAGTTCTGGGGAAGAAAAATCTACGAGGGGTGGGTATCCATTCCACAGCGGTGCAAAGCATTGCGTTGGTTCGAAATACTTCAACGGAAGAGGTCAAAAGGTCTCCTTCAACCAGTATCTTCCGATTCGGCTCGCCATGCAATGTATCAAACGCATCCACCGCCCAGACCTAGACAAACCTCACCCCAATGAATCCGAGAACCCCTGCTAAGAGGCCAAACGTAGCAAACCACTTGGGTGACTAATGGCAGGGGTGTGGGTGTAGGTAATCAAATAAATGATTTTCGGGGTTACGGTACTCATACCCACCTCTCAAATTATTTTAGTGATATAGTTTGATATTTTGTCTATCTTTCTTTCAACATCATAAAATAACTTTTTTAAATTTGGCCACCTAAAAATGCATTTCGGACATTTTTGCACTGTTAACTATAGGGGCGCAAGGTAGATAAAACAGGTTCCAGGACTCGCACCTCTCGACTTGCAGACCCTCATTTGGGAAGATGTCTAATAGGTCATAACGCGGGACAAGCGAATGAGACCTCAGACACCTTCGTGGAATTAAAAAGATGCGGGTCCGATAGCGCTGCACACAGAGAGACCCGATCTCAGAGAATTATTTCTTTACAAGAACTACTTAAAAGTAAAGGTAGGTACTAGACACCACAAACACAACCCATCTAAAGTGTGATGGTCTGTATCAATCTTTGCAAATCTTTAAAATTAAATATAACTTGATTTCGATAAATATTTTCTTTTTATACACTCTGTAAGAAAGTTTATTAAAATTACCGGAAATGGAAAATTACGCGTTCATAATAATAATAATTGGATAATTTTTAGAGCGCCGTTTTTGTGGAAAAATATATCAAGGGCGCTGTACAATTTATTATTTACAAATATATACAGAAAAAATACTTAGCTGGCAGGAGACACTTCCGATAAAAATACTTTAATTAGAAAGTTTATGCTTGGAGCAGATACGACTTTCCAGACAGAGGACACTATATTTAAAATCTGGACATTGCATGATTTTACATTTGCAACCCTCCATTACTGTTTATATTACAGTTATGTGAAGGTTTGTAGCAATGTAAAGTTGATATTTATTTTCAAAGGCAGGAGAATTTGGGACACTTTATCTTAAAAAAATTAATTAAAAGTAAAATAAAAAATATTTAAACTATTTAACTGTCTTTCAATTTTATAGATCGTCATTTTGGTAGGTTATGGGTTATTGAGCCAATTCTGGCTGATAACTGCCCTGATCATGGATATTGCAAGGGTGTCTGCAAAGTTTATTCAAGGAAGTGGTTATATATACAGTATACAGGGGTGAGGTTTGTACAGTTGTTGGTAGCGGATGCATCTGCACACCTAGTGCATAGCGGGCCTAATCGAGAGACATGGTTGAGGGAGATTTTCTGATCTCTCCAGCCGAACTCTCGCGATTCATCGCCTTGCACTGCAGTGGTGGGAATTGGATTCATACGTCCGTCACTCCTGGACACGCTGACCCCCAGATTCCTACCCACCCCTCATAGATTTTGCCTTCTCCTTCTCCTTCACCTAAAAAATCCTCCATCCAGCATTCTCAAAGATGGCATAGGCCCCAATAGAAATAGTTTCCCTTAGGGCCTCCTGACTGGGGCTTATGTTAAGAAAACAACAAGAACAACCTTCAAAAACATATTCCCATTGGTCCCAATCTTAAATCATATCATAACAGCTCGCCGTTTAGCATATCATTTTTCTTACGGATGTTCTACTTGGTCGTACCAGTCAATGAGCCCGACATTTATTATTTACAAAAAAAGATAAATATATTAAATAAGCCTACTTGCATACGTTCCTGCCAACGAAATATGGGATGTGATTTAATAATATTTATTCTAATTAAAAATCAACACAATAAATACTTATTAATTTTACCTTCATTTACCTTAATACAAGTAGTATAGGTTAAAATTTACAGTGTTCTATACTTACAGCGAAAATCGTTTATGCGTTATTTTTATGCTTTTTTTCATGTTTCTGTATTATGATTGACAACTTGATATCAAAAAGCATTTATTTTTGTGATCCAAATCTTTATAGTTTTATTTTCCAAGAATCTACAAACACCTTCAAAAGACACGCTGATTACTTGCTGGATTTTGCAAAATATAAATTTGAAAATAAACGGTTTTACAATGTTCTATTTGCAATAATTGCTGCTAACAAAAATATAATAATGTAGGTACTAACTGTAATTTTTTTTTTAAATATATACTGATTGCATCGTTGGCAGTACTATATAACGCTCTTAGATTAGCACACCTACAGGGCAAACAGAAGAAGAAAAACCTCTCAAATTTGTCAGATCGCAAAACGCTTTTGGCGAAATTATTGATTCATCGCTTTTTGGTAGAATGGATGTTAACAATTAGTTATACAATAAATAATAACAATAAAATCCGCGTATCGAGGATCTTCGATGATTTATGCACAGAATAAATAACCAACGTCTTCATTTAAATGAGAAATTAATGTACCGTAAAATTTAACAACGTGGTAATAGGAACATATTTTTTAAAGATTGAATTGGAGGTAGTTATGCAGAAACCAGCCAATCCACAATTTTAGTAAAAATAAGATATTGTTATCATCAATCTGACGAAGTCAAGTCAATTATATGTACTACTTAAACCAGCCGGGCTGCTTTTATATAAAATTCATAGTAATCGCCTTCTGAAATATTTATTGATTTAAAGAAAATATATATTTAAAAATGTGCAGAAAGTTGTAGTTATGTCTCAAAACACAATTCCGATCTGGTCGATTTTAACAAACACTGATCATTCAAACAATGTCATTTATCTAATCAGCAGAAAACGTTTATGGCGCTCGTAATTACATACATTTATGGACGGGTTGTATCATAGAATTTGAAAAATTCATCAAAATCATAGTTCAATTTATTTGCAGGTCCTATAAAAGTTCTGTTATTGTCTAAGTATTGCTTAAGTACGTTGTCTAAGTATGGTGATAAAAATAGTTCATGTTGATATAAGAACAGAACTATGATACAACTTTCACAGAACTTTAAAATTTGATGAATTGTAAATTTAGTAAAACAACAGTTTTTGATAGTTCTGGCTGTTTCCTGCATAGTGCATATTTTACAAAGTAAGGTCAGACAGTTTTTCTTGTTTGCAGAGCTTGCATTCACTAATAAATATTCAACAAAAAACAGCAAGACCTGAAATAAACCAATATCTCTGAAAATCTACTTTAAAATCAACTTTAAAGTTATAAGAAATTGGTATTTTTTTATTTATAATTTATTTAAATACAAAAAAAATTCTAGGTATTATGTAAATTTGGTTATTAAATCTTTAGACAAATGTGCTTTTTTCAGTGCTTTGCTCAAAGTTTATTGTGGCTGGCTGCTTTCTGCATAACTACGTTATATTTAAAAATTTAAAGTTAAGCTTAATATTTAATTTTAATATCTTCGGCAAATCTAAAAATTGCTTAAGGGCATCAGAATTACAAAAACGTATTTTATTTTTTAATTAATTTTTTTAATATTAAAACAAAATCTATTTTCAAAAATTAATTATTATGGCAGCACTATTTCTAAGAAATGGTTCGAGTGATTTGTAAGTAATAAACATCTTCAAAAATAACCTTAATTACATTACACTCATTAGCAGATTTTCTTATTCCTTATCAAGTCCTTCATTAATATCTATAAAATGTATAATATCTTATCTTATCTTACTAATAATAATAATATGCGAAAGTTTGTATGGATGGTTGGTTGGATGGTTGGTTGGATGTTTGTTACTCTTTCACGCAATAAATATCGAATGGAATTTAAAAATTCTTTCACTAATCGAAAGCTACATTATTTGCGAGTAACAACGGCTTTATATATTGGTAAGTTCTGGCGTTATGAATGAGCTGTGGCGTTATGAAATATCATACGTTATATGCGTATCATACGTTTTCTGTCCCTAACAAAATCGAGTTATTGCAAACGTCAAACAAATTGGTACCTCGGAAACGATGTTTTTTTTTTTTTATTTTATGCTTAAAAAGAGTGCTTTGTTGTGATTAAAAAGAGTACTTTTTTGGCATCGTAGTTAATATCTACATACCTCTAAAAATGTTTATTCTCCGAACAAAAAGCATAACGTTGCTATAAAGCATAGCGTTTGAAGTGGACTATTTTTTTAGGTTTTTCTGGATTCAAATGTGAATAAAATACTAATAAAGGGAGTAGGTACTTAAAATAAATTTCTATTTCTATAATTTAAATATTTTCTTAAATAGATTTTTTATTAGCGAAATGTCATTCTCAAATTTAGAAATTTTCTACCATAATTATTTTCAGCAAGAATAATAACAATTATGCCTCGAAAGCGTAAGTAGAATCTAAGCAAAAGCTCTAATAAAGCTCGAGCTATGAAAGTTGCAAGACTTGAAGAGACATTTCCACAAGCTTAAGTGCGAAAACTCAAACATGCGTTGTTTCAAGCAGCACACAGAGCTGCTGAGTCAACAGAACAATCCCAAGCTCGCCGTCAACAGCATGGTGAATATCTATAATCTCAACGGGCTGCTGAGACACCAGAACAGTCCCAAGCTCGCCGTCAACAGCTCCATGATCATAAAAATCAGTTTAGCCGTTCTTGAGTTATAAATGGTGTAACTAACCAGACTTTGTTTTAAATATTATTTTTTTTTTAAATGAGCTCCATATAGGAAACGATGAGGAAAATAATTTTCCATCTAATATCATCTTTGGGGATAATGTGTGGAGGGTTTTTTTAGGGAAAGGGAGGAGAGGAGAGTTCTTAGAAGGAATGGGGTTTAAAGGGTTAGAAGGAATCTGATGTTCAATATTTACAAGTCAACCACCTCCAAGACCTAGACAAACCTCACCCCATGAACCCGGTAAAAATAAAACAAGTTGGTACGAGAATTTTATTTGTCTTATAGATATTTGTTGTTTATATTATGTGATTTTTTTTAAACAGAGAAAATTGGAGGAATGGGAAATGACATAGGCTACTTTTTATCACGGAAAAAAAATTCATTAACGTGGGAAAATTCTTTATACAGTAATTTCCCACTTATACCATGCGAGCGAAGCCGCGGGTAAAAGCTAGTATTTAATATAAGCCAGTCAGAGGCAGGGGAATGTTTGTTTTTGCATGCAAAAATAGAAGTTTGTAGAGAGAATAGATTTTTAATATTATATCACCAGCCCTGCTAAACACGCCCCTTTGTTACAGCGGTAAAGTTTAGAGATTTAAATTATACATTAAATTATTACATTACACAACTCAGATTTATTTATTAACATTTTGTATGATTATTAAATGTGACATTTACGAATCAAGATTATGTTGTTAGAATATGAGTATATGGGTATTATGGTTGAAATGTATTGCAGATGTAAGGATCCATGGCATTATTTATGTTTTTTTTAATTGATAAACTAATTTTTTAAGACAAGATTTTTATGCATAGCACAAAGGGTAACAATTATTATAAGCAATAATTATTAGCCTGAAACACTCATCTATATTGAAAAAATCTCCCGAGAAAAGATACATACTGCCGACGGGACTTGAACCCGCGTCCTTCTGATTTCCGGTCAAATGCCCTGACCACTGAGCTACGTCAGCTTATCTCCTACCCGCCAATATATTCAATATATACTAGTGTTTCATTCAACAATTACTGATTTTTACATTTTTCCACCTGCAAACAACCAACTTTATTTATATGAGAAAGGCATTGTTAGTGCTAAATTGCTCATTAGGTGGGGTCGAGACAAATCTTGTCTACATTTTTTCGTGAAATACTTTAACTCGTCAAATATTAATTATTATTTTTTAATTGATAAACTTATGTTTTTAAGACAAGATTTTTATTCATAGCACAAAGGGTAACATCGGCGTTATTTATGTTTTGAAAGTATGGAGTTAGGTTTTGGTTTTTAAGTTATCAAAAAGAAGGTTGAAGATTTTAGGAATTAGGTTGAAGAATTTTCACTGTGCGGAAGTAGAATGTAGTTCAAGTACATTGTAGTATTGATTGGTTATAGTGATGGTAGTATGATTATGATGTAAGGGTGTTTTTAGTTGTATTTGTTCAAGAAATGTTGACATAAATTTTAGATAGAGTTGACGAATATTCAACTCGATGAAGATTGCAGACAAACTCTTGTCACGGTCTTTAACGTTGTAACTCGGTGATATTTGAAATACCAATTTCCAAAGTGTTAAAGGATTTGTATATGAGTATATATATACATATAATGTATAATTTCATAAACGTTGTAAACAAATAATCTAATTTGGAATACAAACTGTCAAGAGTGAAAATATGTTGAAGGTACCTATAGCAAATCTTCCTTATAGTTCTCAGAACTGAAATACATCACCATTACCCGGTTAAGTAATGTAAATAAAATGGGCACATTAAATAGCGTTCGCGGGGGTAAGTGATATTGAAGTCGCCTCTCTATACTTATGTTTGTCCGTGGCATTAGTATTCTGTCAAGGGGCCCCGGAGCTACGCACGGAGTATGGAGTATGGAGCACGGAGGCGATGCGAGGCTCCGGTATTGGCCATTATAATCATCCACAGTACGGGGAATGTTCTAGAGAGGTACTTCACTTTTTATATCCCCGACTACCTACACGACCAATAACAAGTAATTACTCGCGCAGGGGCCGGGGAGGAGTAATAACGATCACCATTCAGTGATATTATTTTACACGTGGACTTGTCGAATAACACAGTGCTATTCTATTCTACATCACCGCAATAGATCACCAAGAACACATAAAAAAAAAACAATTTAAAATTAAAATAAACGTAGTAAATCGAGATTTTTTTTTCTGTTGTTATACTCGTTCATTTGTTACACCGAAGTAAAAATTAAATGATGAATCATGATTTTAAGAGGAAATTGCGTTCAGCGTATGATAAAATTACGTAGATTCGTGTTATAAATCATGATTTTAAGTATACAATCGAACTTGCAGCTTCCCGTCACAAAGTCAGTTGCATAAATCGCAGCATTTTGTGATCGCCATTTTGATTCAAAACATTGGAAGTACAATATTACCTACCATTGTTTAAAATCTTTACAACTATAAGAGAATGTATTTTTTACAAAAAATATTTCTTTGTTAAATATCATTGATTTATTATATTAACTATTCTTTTCACCAAAATTATACCATATTGTAAGTACACATAGTGTGCTGCAACTGGGATTTGAATCCTCAGACCTTTCGCTTTCCGGACGACTGCTTTAAACATTGTAAACCAAAGGCCGATGTCATTCAAGACACTTTATGCAATCTAAATTTTTTTTTTCTATATAAACACAATAAAAAATTACTTCTTCAAACTTCGCAAATACGCTTTGTGACATCATATAATCATTGATTTTATAAAAAAAAAACTTTATTTTAATAATTAATAAATAAATATAATTATTATTTTTAATTGATAAACTAACGTTTAAACAAGATTTTTATGCATAGCACAAAGGGTAGATAACAAATATTATAATCAATAATTATCAGCCTGAAACACTCATCTACATTGAAAAAATCTTCCAAGAAAAGATACTGGCCGCCAACGGTTGGCGGCCAGTATCTTTTCTCGGAAGATTTTTTCAATGTAGATGAGTGTTTCAGGCTGATAATTATTGATTATAATATTTGTTAAATAAATATAATAAACTTATAACTTTATTATTAATCTCTTATCATTAATTGTTTTTGAAAAATGTCGATAATAAAGTGGTGTTTACAAAGTTATTTGTTTTCACTAAAGGATAAAAAATTGTTAATTTTAATTATTTGGCAGGCTCTATTGTATTCCTCCCCTTGTCAACTTTTGAAAGCTACCAAAGATGGCGATCCTCACAATGTTTCTGAAATTGGCCGGTCACCCTTATCGTCAGGCCGCAATCTGTGGCCAAATTTCCTACAATTAAATACCATAATAATAATAATCACAAACCGATAAAGCTGCTCCTCGGTGCTAACTTCAGCCTGATCTTTTGAGAAATGCAAATTACCTTCCAGAACCAGAACCCGGTACCTACTGTCTAGTGTCTGCCAACAACTGCCGCCGAACATTCCTCGGCTTCCTGTCTGAATTCTGATATCAAAACATGATAAACACGGCTATAAAATGGTAGGTAGGTATACTTACAAGGATTTTGTGCGTAGTTTACTGTAGTTGAATACTGTTGCTAGTGCTGGTATACACTGTGCAATCTGTCAAATAAATTATAATATTTAAATGAAGGAGTGGCAAATAGTTCAAGAAATAATTTTGTTAAAAATGTTTCTGGAAATTTTTGTATGCAACCAATTTTCCGTTTTTTTAACCATTAAACCGTGAATTACTAACACGATTAAGATGATCATGTTTTTTTTTACTGACCTTAGTGTTAATCTAACATATCCTTATTTCCATCTTATTTCATATGATAATAGCGAATTCCCGGTATGCGTTGCAATGCCACTTAAATAAAAACATTGTTTCTTCCTGAGTGTCCCTTCCCATTCGTCCCCGTTCCCCTTCCGTCACTCCTCTCCCTCCCGCGTCCCCTTCATCTCCTGCGTTCCCTTCTCCCCCATTCCAGATTCCCCTCCGCCTTCCTCCTTGACGCTAAACTATATGAAATACACTCATTTTCAAACAACTCGCGCACCACATGTTGCAATTTTTTTATACAAATTTCATAACGCCAGAGCTTACCAGCATATATATATAAATCATCACACAATCAAATAATCATTTATCAAGGTTTCTTTGCAAGCAGATGAAAAGTTTAGAAAATAATTTCATAACGCCACTATTCACGATTATGTATTGCAATCGGATAAATGGTTTAGGAACCCATAAAGGACAAACAAAGAAACATTAATTTTTATATAGTTATTAAGAAAAAGTGGAAAGAAGTTTGCAAAGACGCGACGTTCCGAGATACGTATTATAATACTATGATTTTATTTCTAACAATTTGGAAACGACTATTGATCTATAGATATCTTGATGAAATTACATTTTAACATACCTGTGGCGTATAACCTTTAGAGAGAATGAATACATGTCGTCATTATTCTGTATTGTACCTACTAAAAAAATAAATATAAAACCCTGACAAGAAATTATGCGGTCAGAATTTATAATTTATTTTCTTAGAGCCTGCATACCGCGCCATTTAAATTCGGCTTAAAGCTTGACCTCAGACATCGAAAGGGGGTAATAAAGTTGGGTACCTACCTACTCTCCCCTTTACCTAGACTTATGCAGGTCTTTGCGGTCACTGCTCGATGGGGAAAAGTTTAAAGTGGAATGAGCCTACAAATACGAGGTAATGACAATGACTCATAACTCATAAAAAAGTAATACTTTCTTCGTACTGAACACACGAAAACAATACGCCATACCGCCCAACCTAACCGCCATGACTAGACTGTTTAAGTTTACGCACATTAATTAATCATAAAATAAAGCCTTAATTTACCTGGAGTTGGATGACTATATAATTCTAAATGCAAAAAAATCCTGTACAATCAGTTAGCTTATATATGGCATTCATGCTTTTAAAGCTTACATAGAGATAAACGAATTAAACCAAACCGTTTTTATTTATTTCTTTTGGAAAATCAACAGATTTTTTTACATATGTTTATAACAAACTTATAAACAAATCAAATCAAACTTCGCAAATACACTTTGTGGCGTCATTAAATCAAATGAAATCTAATGACAGATTACTGTGAAAATTCAACATTTCTTTAAAAATCAATAACTTTCTCAGTAATCAATTAGTTTTGGCGTGCCTCAAGAAAGCGTATTGGGTCCCACATTATTCTTAATTTATATAATTAAATTGTCTAAACCTATCGATGTTAAAACTGTAAGCTTCGCTAATGATACGATTCTCCTCTTCAAATCAAGTAACTGGAATGATATCTATCTAAAAAAACAGGGGCATAACTATTTTTAAAAGATGGTTCGACAACAACACAATTAATGAGACAAAAATTAAATATATTGAGTTCATAAATCCTTCTTTAAGTATCCCAGTAAATCAAATTAAAATATATGCCTTCCCCGTGACAAATGCTAATATATGTGATTGCCCTAACTTAGAACGGGTTTCTAAAATTCTAACAAAAACTTACATCTATAACAAAAAACTAAGGGTCCAGTACCAGTGGGTTATATATTTACATAAATATTAAACAAAAAATAAAATAAGATATTGGAAAACCAATAAATAATAATATGTAAGGTAACCAATAAACAAATTTCAAAATATGTTAAACATCACATTCGACATTTTTTCATTCGCAATGAAAATCACACAATTGTTAAGATTATGCTATCAATTTTTTTACATATAGATGGACTGAATATAATTTAAACCAAATTTTAACGGTAAATCCATAATCCCATCTTTTTTATCTCATAATTAGCTAACTCATTTCTTACAATTTAATTATTCCTCATATCCGCAATCACCATTCCTAATTCAGCATTCCTACAAAGTGTAGGATAATTTAGCACCTGTAGAGATTCAGGGTGATAAGTTAATTATATAATTACTATCCCCAGCGCGATGATATTATCTATTTAACAAGGTTAAATAGCAGTACCTCTTGTTTAATGTGTTCATTGAAAATCTTGAGAACTTCGGCACTTTTCCACGTACGTGAATAACTTACTAATTCCCAAGTGGAGGCCTAATAATACACAAAGGCCTGTAAAAACCTGCATGACTTGACTTTGTCAAAATGTGTACAAACAAAGGTAAAAAGATCGATCAACATATTTGGTTTATTCCGAATTTTGCAATTAATAATTTAAGCTTGATGGAATTCCATTTTTAAATCAATAATTTTTTTTTAAATCTTTACAACTTATGTATTGAAATATTATTTTTCATATCGATTGAAACATAACGCGAGTTTTTTAATTCATTACAACTTCCACCACCAATTTACATTCCTTTCTTTTTTGGAACAATACAATTTGGGAGGCGGGTATGGGTACCGCCGCCCATTTATTGGAAAACCAAAACCCCTGTCGCAGGTCACTCTAAGTGGTAAGCTATGTTTGGTGACTTATCAAGGGTGTCTAGGTTCTTGGGGTGAGGTTTGTCTAAGTCTTGGCGGCACATGAGTTTGCTCGCCTACTGTGTGGCGGGCCGAATCGGGAGAGAATGATTGAGGGAAACCTTTTTACTTCTCCAGCTGGATTCTCTCGAACCATCGCTGTGTGCCGCAGTGGGACGGATGGATGTGGGAAATTCCTATCCTTCCCTAATACCTTTTTCCTTCCCAGAACTTCCTGTTTTTTTTTAAAGAAAGACAAACATTCCCGGGTTACAAATAACCTGACAATGTTCGAAAATCTCCTACTACCACCACAGTAAGCGGAAAATGTTGCTTGTGTTATGAGGGAATCGAACATACGACGCCTGGGTGGGACCCAAACGCGATGCCAACTCAGCCACTGACCGGTCAAAAAATTCTCTTTTATTTTCCTAAATAGACCCTCCACACAGCTTCCCCAAATATGACATGCTCTTTTTAATTTTTTTCTTCAGGGTCTAGGTGTGGATCTACATAATGTAAAAAAATAAAATTAAATAAAAATAAAAAATTATCCTAAATTCCAATATAAGCTTATGGTCGATTAAACTCCTCATCCTCATAGCAAGTGTTCCATGTCCTAACAAATCCGTGCCCTCTGATGTACTGGCCACACCGGGACAGGAGTGGTACAATCCAGACTGGGGTGGTACAATCTTCTCGTTTGGTATCGTAGTGTCTTCGTTTATACGTTCAATAAAACCATTATAAAACATCATTATCACTTTACGGACTGTTTATGATTACTGATTACTTTGCTTATAATGCTTTTATATGAGCCGGTAGCGAAAATAGTGCACTAGCCGCACTCTGCGAAGAAGCAGTAATAATTAATAATATTATCACAGGAAAGACAAAACTTAATGATCTCGGTTGTTATGTCATGTTTTAACACGCTGCGTTTTTGCCACTCGTTAGTTTTATAGCTCCAATTTGTTATTCTAACTTTATCACTTCATTACTATGTTTTAGTGGAGGCGTTTGCATAATAAAAATATAAATTAATTGAATATTTATTTCATTGTTTTGTTAGGATACTTTTTTACCGAGCTTTAGAATTCAAAATTATTTATAGAAAAAAAAAATTGCGTGATCTTTATGATCATACTTTTGTGATATTCATGATAGGAATTATTTTTTTAATTTATGGCATTGCTATAATAAATTCTAATATTTTTCATTGTGCATAATTTGTTTTGATACCCGCAGAAGAATTAAAATTGCTAGCAGCTAGGGCAGCTGGGACTGTTGTGTTGAGTCTCTTTCGAAGATTGCAGTGAAATTTAAGAAAGTAGGAGAAGGGAAATAGATTAATATTGAGAAGTAGACTGAGAAGATTGGAAAACACCTAGCTAATCAGATCCGGTCACTAAACTTTTCCAAAACTATTTCAAGATCTTCGTTTTTGTTTGGTAGTAGCAAACAGGAGAGATATTTTTTAATTTTTCGATTATTTTGCAAATTTCACTTTTCAAAAGAGTTATATTAACATTAAATAGTATTCCTTAAATTACTAAAAACCCTCCAAACATTGTGGAGGTAAATCTGGATGTTATAATATTTGGACACCAAATACTAGGCCCTGAGGAAAATATTTTCCCTCGGGGCGGAAAGGAGGGAGGCCGGCAAATCGTTCCACATCGGTTTAACTCAAGAATGAGCCGTAAAACCTGTCGCAAGTAAAAAATATCACTTCTTCTAATACAGCAAACTTATTTTGTGGCACCATTTTAATTCAAATTAAAAAAAAACTTGTTTTTACCACTTTTTTGTGGTAAAAACTAAGAATTTTATTAATTTGAATAAGAAATATCAAATGTACACAATGTTAGGGGCGCTTTTGACGTGTTTCCCAACACTGTACACCGGTGTCGAGGAAATAAACGACGGTAGTTCCTCGGAGCATCTTCCATTGAAATACTGGGAGAACAAGGTTAGCTTTCCCACCCAACGACGCACGCCCGTGCACCAAATATTGCAATCATTTTGTATAGACAGGAAAATATGTCAAAGTATAAAAATATACAAAAAAATAAAAATAAATCGATCTAAGAGATGAGATAAGACTGTTTGTATGAATTTCGAATTAAATAAGTCAGGATTCAAAGTTTTGTTATTATTTTTTGATATCGAAAATTATCCGAACACGCTAAGTTAATTTTTCCCAGGCTATTTTAGCAGTAGATTGGTAGATACAATAAGCCCTTCGGGAGTGATGGGTTCGATCTTGAAATAATGATTATTTCTGCCAACTCTTCATCCTTTACCTGACCGCAGCCTTCAAATTATAATGCGTCATTTAATATGCAGGTGAATAGTGAATAGGGGCAGGACGAGAGACGAGAGAATCGGGTTATTTTTAAATGAGTCAATTAACGGGAGGTTCGACACCTTTAATATTAAACCTCCATTCATTATACAGCCTCAAAATGTATACAAATCTGCATATCGTTATGAACTAGGTGTTAAAGCAGAAACCTTAAAAAGAATCAAGTTATTCTTCATTTTTTCTTGGTCTTCTGAAGTTTTTTTTAGTATACAACATTATTTTTAAAGATTTTAACCCGCTATGTAGGTTAATAATTTGTTTAAGTATTAATGAGTAATTTTTCCACAAACTACTTGATGGCCTCCGTGGTCGAGGGGTAAGGTTCTCAACTAGCAATCCGAAGGTCACTGGTTCGAATCCCAGCATCATAAAACAAAATATTGTATATTTGCAGAATGGAAGATACTTTCAGTATCGCCTTGATTTAAGACCACCATTCAGAATTAAAACGTTGCTTGAAATGTCTTTAGCCATGTTTGGTGACCAGATCTGAATAGCCAGGTTCTTCCCCACCTTCCTCCTCCCCATCTCTTCCCCCTCTCTACTACCTTCAGCCTCACAACCTAACCCAATTGCGGATGCCGTATAGTCTCACCGGCTCCAGGCAGGAGCATTGGCAAACTTGTGCGGTATTCACATAAAATACGTCAATTTGATTATTTATTGGAAATACTAAGACAGTGTGACTTAAAAATATATATTTTTAGATGGCCTTGTTTTTAAATCGATTTAGGTGTTTTTGATTGCTTTCGCGAAACTGTGTTCATTATTTATGGACCAATAACTGATTTAGAGAAATGAACAGTAATGAAATAATTTGTTCGTCAGTATCTATCTACTTCAAATAATGTTTTGCTACTCTATTAACTCTCAAACATTAATAATTGTTGATTTCAGTTTTCAGAAAGCATAATTCAGATTGCGAAATTCCATTTTGAAATTATTCCTGACGTGATAGCTTTACTAAACGGCGCTGTAAACTATGTTAACTATCTAAGTAAGTTGAAAATAACCCCTTAACGTTACATTTTAACGATTTAGCGAGAATCTCATCTAAATAAGTCAAAAGGAACGTAGACGGGGTCAAAGAATGCGAAAAATAAATTAATTTTCATGCAAGAACATTAAGATGGCATGTCTGTAGGAATATGAATTACCAAGAATCAATCGTCTGGTCACGAAGGCTGGATTCTATATTCTGAAAGGCTTTTTCTCGATTAAAACAGGGTTAATTACCTTCGCAGCCTTCGAGGCGGCCGCCGCCATTGTTTACAGCGAATCAACCGAACCTTTGCATTCTATTGCGAAGATTGAGTTGTTCGAATGATCGAGTTTTATCGGTAAAAACTTATTGGCAATTGCAATCGCTGAAGATCTCAGAGGGACGTGATTAAATTTCGGTTAGTTTTTTTGGTTAATGACATTCATTTATATGAATCAAGAAACAATTATAAATTTTGTTGAAAGAATTTTTAAATGCGAGCAGAATCTTAAATTTTTACGCCGCTCTTCCAAAAAATATAGTGGCGCGGACCTAACGATGATTTGAATTAAGGTAATTGAATAGTCTAAAATTACATTCCTTCTATTCCTGAATTTGGCCACAGACAACTGTCAATCGTCGTTCGTCGTTCGATATTTTATGGTGATATTTATGAATACACGCAAATTGTGAATGCTTTGTGATTCGTCTCAGTTAATAATCAGAAAGTTTGAAGTGCTTTTATGGTGTTACAATTAGTGAGATGAATTGTTTACGTGTTTTTTGAGAGACAAATAACGTAACAAGTGTGACCAGCGGTTGACGAGACTAGGAAGAGACCAGACTAAAGAAGAGACCAGTTGAGTATGTGGCCTTCTTTCCAACCTTTCCTATCCATATGCATATTAGGCAATTTAATTTATTATTTTGTTTGACGCAATCCGAACGGAAGTATGTGAACAATTCGCGCAACCAAATTGTTTTACTTTATGAGAAAAATTGAATAAATGTGTCTAAAAATTGAAACAATTTAAATTTTAAAATCATACAAAATACAATAGGAAGAACACATCGAGAAACTAACATTCTAAACACCGAGATATCGCAGCATCCTTCAGACCTTAGAATAACAATATTGTTACTCGAAGCTTCAGACTCATCCAGTGTTACTCATAATCACAAAATAAGATACAACCACGAGAGCAAGGCCGGGGTAGGTGATATTGTTACTCAACATGGCGCGCATCCGTGTTTTCTTACCCGCGTCGCTGTACGGGGAGTTGTAGTAGCTGTCAGAATTTAAACCGACCGGTCACCAGGGTTAACTCAGTACCACGGCGTTGTAACTTTCGAAATGGCGAACTTTTACGAGAATCTTGACGTTTTGAATGGAGCATTGGCAAATATTGACCGTATTCGCGGCATTCGTGTATCACGGCTACCGAAAAGGTACGATCCATTTGTGGCACTTACGGAAGGAGATTTTAGGTCTAAATATAGATTAACAAAAGTTAATATGAGACGTTTGATTGATTTGGTGCGGCCGTATTTGGATGTGAACAATAAACGGGGTGGCAAAATATCTACCGATCTCCAAGTTCTTTGTGCCATACGATACTGGGGTAGAAACGAGGTGAGACAGTGTTTATAATTACCTACGTTCTTGTGAAACAAATCAACGAAATCGTTAACCAAACAGGCTTTATTGTTATTATTTTTTTATAACATTTTTTTTTTGCAGATACAGAATGATTATGCCGACATACACGGATTTAGCCAACAAACAATGTCCCGTATAGCTAAAAGGGTTGCAACTGCATTTGCCCGCCTTGCTCCACAGTACATTAAAATGCCACAAAGTATTGAAGAACAACAAGCAACAGTTGCAAATTTCCAAGCAATAAAACGTTTTCCCGGAATAATAGGTGCCATCGACTGCACACATATTAAAATAAGGAATTCGAATATGTTGACGCTTGACGCTATTCTGTTCTGTTGACGTATGAATAAACGTGAAGTTGGCAACACGCCGCGAAATGCCAAATTTACCGCGTTTTTCAGCTTTGGAACAGAGTGTTGCTACCGCAAAAAATCATAACAGCTGTCGAGTAACATTATGAAGATGAGTAAAGATTTTTACTCTGAGAGGTGTAGTGTACCCCCCTGTGTAGTTACCGTGACTCGGTAGAGTCGTGGTAGGGTTTCATTATGAGTAAGGCTGATAGGGTTTTAGCAATACATAATACAGGTTGATTGTAGTTGAGCGTATTTAAAGTGAAATAACACGAAACTGTGTATACATATAATATTTCTTTCGTTTTCAGTTCAATTAGATACTTAAATTACCGCAATAAAACGCCTTTTCAACAGCCTCATTTCTTAACATCTCTTTTTCTAAGTTAAGATTTCAGCTCCAAATCTCTATGATAATATATTTGTTTAAGGTTCAGGTACCTGCCGAAATGGATACGTTTAGAAGGCTCGCGCACCGATATGGTTGTTTTGAAATGTCAAGGTCGGCAGAATGATGGCTCGGTATTCCGTTACTGCCTTTGCCATTAATTTACTTAATCCCATCACGGATCCATTCATTCTCTTGTTATTTGGAAATTCCCACATTAAAAGCGGTATTCTGACGAAAACAATGAAGTTTAATTCAAACAAATTCTATAACAATGTTCAAGAATACAATACTGTTCGCTGTATTGGTAAAATAAATTAGTGATCATCATAATTTGGTTCTAACGTTTTTTTTTGTGTTCAACCATCCTGTATCCAGATTGATTATCCGTGATTACAACGACTTTGATGATATAACTGAATCTACCAGATTTTTAAATGACAGACGAAGGATAAAACTAAAGTATAGTATTTATGAGATTCATCGGTAAGATGTATTGAATTTACTGTGTTCGGGACCGTTAAATAAAATAATATAACTGGTATAATTATAGAATATATTCATTATATTTTTACTGCGTGGTGGTCGTAAGAGAAGAGACCGTTTTTAATACAAGACATGCCTTTATAGCCTTCTTTCATGTCCAAACATTATTATTTTGTTCCTATTTAAACTTAGATCCACATTCATTACAAGGGCTGTTTCTAAAAGGATGCTGGAAAATAAGACTCTTGCAAAATTTGTCGCAGTTAACCTAAAAATCTTACTGAAATGAACGAAGAAGTTAATACAAGGGAATACAAATATTATGACATGCAAGTGAATGGAACAAGTTGTCAAGAATCAATATATGTACGAAAAGATATTGTATGAATGCCAATACTGGGTTGTGCGATGGTCCATCCTCTCTGCTTACCCCTCGTAAGAAAAAGGGGCAATGTAGCTATTTAGACATCTGTAAAGTCCATCATACAAAACTTTTGTGTTTGTTAACCCCTTTAGGCTAAGGTTTTAGCTTTTCGGAACAACTCGTGCAGGGATCATAGAAATCGTTGTGACACCCTTACTACCAAGGTAAGAAACACGATATAAACGGTGTTAGAAAGAAAAAATATCACTCTTTATATTCAAATTTATAAGTTAACCGCGAAATAATAAAAACATGTAGACCTTTATGAAACCAAAGTTTCCGACTGCAATTTGAAAAAAATCAGAGTGGGCAATTCACACGCGGTAGAAGTGAAACCTTCAGAAAACTAAATTAGACAAGAAAGAGGAGACCTATTATACTATCTCGTTGTAGCTATTTTTTGTTTCATTCAGTTTCAAATCACAACGATGCTAAAGATGCTGCCCACTTTACAATCAAGACATCCGCACTCACACTCGAAATAGCAATAAAATCCGCATACCTCAAACACACACTATAAAATATGGGATAAAATCTCTGAACTTTGTTGCCTATACACTATATAATTCGCTTCCAGATATGTACAAGGGAATCCAGCAAAATAAAAAAAGTTCAGAATAATGCTTTAAAAGAATATTTTTTAATATTTAATTAAATGAAGACAATATAAGCGAAACTCAATCGAAAATCTGAAAACAGAAAAATCAGAAAAAGATATTGACACATCTGGGACTCGAACCCAGGACCTCTCGCTTACCGGGCGAACGCGCTAACCACTGCGCCACCGTGTCGATATCCAATTCGGTCACTTTTAACTGTATCATACTTCGACTAAGAACCACCCACACTATCTTCATTTTTCTTAACGCATATACTATTGGCTGCTATCTTTATGTATGATTGCAAGATTCAAACCCGAACTAAATGCTCTCTAGATAGTGTCTGGATAAATCTTTATCCATTTTATTTAATATGCGACATCTATTGACTTTTCTGCAAGTCTAGGATGAATATTTTTATTTTTATTTTAACTTTATGAGTAAAACCTCAAATTGTAATATTTAATTAAATGAAGACAATATAAGCGAAACTCAATCGAAAATCTGAAAACAGAAAAATCAGAAAAAGATATTGACACATCTGGGACTCGAACCCAGGACCTCTCGCTTACCGGGCGAACGCGCTAACCACTGCGCCACCGTGTCGATATCCAATTCGGTCACTTTTAACTGTATCATACTTCGACTAAGAACCACCCACACTATCTTCATTTTTCTTAACGCATATACTATTGGCTGCTATCTTTATGTATGATTGCAAGATTCAAACCCGAACTAAATGCTCTCTAGATAGTGTCTGGATAAATCTTTATCCATTTTATTTAATATGCGACATCTATTGACTTTTCTGCAAGTCTAGGATGAATATTTTTATTTTTATTTTAACTTTATGAGTAAAACCTCAAATTGTCATATTTAATTAAATGAAGACAATATAAGCGAAACTCAATCGAAAATCTGAAAACAGAAAAATCAGAAAAAGATATTGACACATCTGGGACTCGAACCCAGGACCTCTCGCTTACCGGGCGAACGCGCTAACCACTGCGCCACCGTGTCGATATCCAATTCGGTCACTTTTAACTGTATCATACTTCGACTAAGAACCACCCACACTATCTTCATTTTTCTTAACGCATATACTATTGGCTGCTATCTTTATGTATGATTGCAAGATTCAAACCCGAACTAAATGCTCTCTAGATAGTGTCTGGATAAATCTTTATCCATTTTATTTAATATGCGACATCTATTGACTTTTCTGCAAGTCTAGGATGAATATTTTTATTTTTATTTTAACTTTATGAGTAAAACCTCAAATTGTAATATTTAATTAAATGAAGACAATATAAGCGAAACTCAATCGAAAATCTGAAAACAGAAAAATCAGAAAAAGATATTGACACATCTGGGACATTTGAGGTTTTACTCATAAAGTTAAAATAAAAATAAAAATATTCATCCTAGACTTGCAGAAAAGTCAATAGATGTCGCATATTAAATAAAATGGATAAAGATTTATCCAGACACTATCTAGAGAGCATTTAGTTCGGGTTTGAATCTTGCAATCATACATAAAGATAGCAGCCAATAGTATATGCGTTAAGAAAAATGAAGATAGTGTGGGTGGTTCTTAGTCGAAGTATGATACAGTTAAAAGTGACCGAATTGGATATCGACACGGTGGCGCAGTGGTTAGCGCGTTCGCCCGGTAAGCGAGAGGTCCTGGGTTCGAGTCCCAGATGTGTCAATATCTTTTTCTGATTTTTCTGTTTTCAGATTTTCGATTGAGTTTCGCTTATATTGTCTTCATTTAATTAAATATTACAATTTGAGGTTTTACTCATAAAGTTAAAATAAAAATAAAAATATTCATCCTAGACTTGCAGAAAAGTCAATAGATGTCGCATATTAAATAAAATGGATAAAGATTTATCCAGACACTATCTAGAGAGCATTTAGTTCGGGTTTGAATCTTGCAATCATACATAAAGATAGCAGCCAATAGTATATGCGTTAAGAAAAATGAAGATAGTGTGGGTGGTTCTTAGTCGAAGTATGATACAGTTAAAAGTGACCGAATTGGATATCGACACGGTGGCGCAGTGGTTAGCGCGTTCGCCCGGTAAGCGAGAGGTCCTGGGTTCGAGTCCCAGATGTGTCAATATCTTTTTCTGATTTTTCTGTTTTCAGATTTTCGATTGAGTTTCGCTTATATTGTCTTCATTTAATTAAATATTACAATTTGAGGTTTTACTCATAAAGTTAAAATAAAAATAAAAATATTCATCCTAGACTTGCAGAAAAGTCAATAGATGTCGCATATTAAATAAAATGGATAAAGATTTATCCAGACACTATCTAGAGAGCATTTAGTTCGGGTTTGAATCTTGCAATCATACATAAAGATAGCAGCCAATAGTATATGCGTTAAGAAAAATTAAGATAGTGTGGGTGGTTCTTAGTCGAAGTATGATACAGTTAAAAGTGACCGAATTGGATATCGACACGGTGGCGCAGTGGTTAGCGCGTTCGCCCGGTAAGCGAGAGGTCCTGGGTTCGAGTCCCAGATGTGTCAATATCTTTTTCTGATTTTTCTGTTTTCAGATTTTCGATTGAGTTTCGCTTATATTGTCTTCATTTAATTAAATATTACAATTTGAGGTTTTACTCATAAAGTTAAAATAAAAATAAAAATATTCATCCTAGACTTGCAGAAAAGTCAATAGATGTCGCATATTAAATAAAATGGATAAAGATTTATCCAGACACTATCTAGAGAGCATTTAGTTCGGGTTTGAATCTTGCAATCATACATAAAGATAGCAGCCAATAGTATATGCGTTAAGAAAAATGAAGATAGTGTGGGTGGTTCTTAGTCGAAGTATGATACAGTTAAAAGTGACCGAATTGGATATCGACACGGTGGCGCAGTGGTTAGCGCGTTCGCCCGGTAAGCGAGAGGTCCTGGGTTCGAGTCCCAGATGTGTCAATATCTTTTTCTGATTTTTCTGTTTTCAGATTTTCGATTGAGTTTCGCTTATATTGTCTTCATTTAATTAAATATTACAATTTGAGGTTTTACTCATAAAGTTAAAATAAAAATAAAAATATTCATCCTAGACTTGCAGAAAAGTCAATAGATGTCGCATATTAAATAAAATGGATAAAGATTTATCCAGACACTATCTAGAGAGCATTTAGTTCGGGTTTGAATCTTGCAATCATACATAAAGATAGCAGCCAATAGTATATGCGTTAAGAAAAATGAAGATAGTGTGGGTGGTTCTTAGTCGAAGTATGATACAGTTAAAAGTGACCGAATTGGATATCGACACGGTGGCGCAGTGGTTAGCGCGTTCGCCCGGTAAGCGAGAGGTCCTGGGTTCGAGTCCCAGATGTGTCAATATCTTTTTCTGATTTTTCTGTTTTCAGATTTTCGATTGAGTTTCGCTTATATTGTCTTCATTTAATTAAATATTACAATTTGAGGTTTTACTCATAAAGTTAAAATAAAAATAAAAATATTCATCCTAGACTTGCAGAAAAGTCAATAGATGTCGCATATTAAATAAAATGGATAAAGATTTATCCAGACACTATCTAGAGAGCATTTAGTTCGGGTTTGAATCTTGCAATCATACATAAAGATAGCAGCCAATAGTATATGCGTTAAGAAAAATGAAGATAGTGTGGGTGGTTCTTAGTCGAAGTATGATACAGTTAAAAGTGACCGAATTGGATATCGACACGGTGGCGCAGTGGTTAGCGCGTTCGCCCGGTAAGCGAGAGGTCCTGGGTTCGAGTCCCAGATGTGTCAATATCTTTTTCTGATTTTTCTGTTTTCAGATTTTCGATTGAGTTTCGCTTATATTGTCTTCATTTAATTAAATATTACAATTTGAGGTTTTACTCATAAAGTTAAAATAAAAATAAAAATATTCATCCTAGACTTGCAGAAAAGTCAATAGATGTCGCATATTAAATAAAATGGATAAAGATTTATCCAGACACTATCTAGAGAGCATTTAGTTCGGGTTTGAATCTTGCAATCATACATAAAGATAGCAGCCAATAGTATATGCGTTAAGAAAAATGAAGATAGTGTGGGTGGTTCTTAGTCGAAGTATGATACAGTTAAAAGTGACCGAATTGGATATCGACACGGTGGCGCAGTGGTTAGCGCGTTCGCCCGGTAAGCGAGAGGTCCTGGGTTCGAGTCCCAGATGTGTCAATATCTTTTTCTGATTTTTCTGTTTTCAGATTTTCGATTGAGTTTCGCTTATATTGTCTTCATTTAATTAAATATTACAATTTGAGGTTTTACTCATAAAGTTAAAATAAAAATAAAAATATTCATCCTAGACTTGCAGAAAAGTCAATAGATGTCGCATATTAAATAAAATGGATAAAGATTTATCCAGACACTATCTAGAGAGCATTTAGTTCGGGTTTGAATCTTGCAATCATACATAAAGATAGCAGCCAATAGTATATGCGTTAAGAAAAATGAAGATAGTGTGGGTGGTTCTTAGTCGAAGTATGATACAGTTAAAAGTGACCGAATTGGATATCGACACGGTGGCGCAGTGGTTAGCGCGTTCGCCCGGTAAGCGAGAGGTCCTGGGTTCGAGTCCCAGATGTGTCAATATCTTTTTCTGATTTTTCTGTTTTCAGATTTTCGATTGAGTTTCGCTTATATTGTCTTCATTTAATTAAATATTACAATTTGAGGTTTTACTCATAAAGTTAAAATAAAAATAAAAATATTTTTTAAATACGTTTAAGGATGAAACTATGTAATTTTTCTTGTCATGTTTCAATTGTCCTGTTTCCTTTTCTCTTCTTTTCTTTTCCATTTATTTGTAATCATAATCATCCACATTTGTATAAGCTTGTTACTTGTTTCTTTAATTATTTTCTATTATTGTTTGCTCACTCAACCTGTTTTTTTTATTTTTCGTCTATATTATATGTGAAACTTATTTTTTTAATATCCAAATTCCAAGTAAAACTGTAACTATTTCCTTCCACCCATGAATTTTCCTCCTGTCCTAAAATGAGTTCTATAACTGATCGGGATTGCTCTAGCAAGTAATAAAAACAATAAAAAAATAAAAAAGAACGAGGCAAAGAGTGTGTGCCAAGATCGAGTTGTGTGGCGGTCCGTCCTCTCTGCATACCCCTGCGGGGAAACGGCGTGATGGTTAGTTAGTTAGTTAAAAAATAAAAAAGAAGTTTCATTTTTAAAAAAAATTATTAAACTTTGAAATTTTTAAATTATTTTTACATGGAACTACAAAAAAGTGATTTGACGATAACGTTTAAAATATATTTTCTTAATAAAATATGTAAGTACGTGTTTTTATTTTGTTTTCATTACCAATAATTTTAATTTAAAACTTGCATTTAAAAATTTTATGCTTAAAAATGTTTATATTGAATTTAAAAATTAGAAATCATACAACAAAATAGGTCAGAGGCCTGAAAGGTTAAAGCCGCATTTTAATGAAATACCTAGTCTCTATATTGTGAAGATGAAAAAAAATCCCCTACACCCACATATTTAAAGTAATAACAAATTTTATTTAGAAATAAGTTGTTTTCGCAGAATAACACAAATAACCAATAATATTTGAATGAGTAATATTTGCAAATTTGACATTTGCGCCTAACGAATTGAAAATTTGATAAGTGAGTTTAATTACTAAATAATTAATATAACTTTATTGAATGCAGTAATGTTTTCACATAACTCACTTCGAAGCCAATTCAACCGAACACTCATTGTTAATTATAACATTGTTTTAAATATTCACGTAATTATCAAAAATCGGAGCTGGCCCCGGAATCCCGGAACTAGTTATAAATAATGTGACGTGTTTAATTTATTAATATGACTAACAATGCTTTAATTAGTGCCATAGACAATAAACATAACAAATCTCAATAACTGGACTTTCAGTGGCGTGCCGAGACTTTTATTTTCCCAAATTTGCAGAAATTTTTCTGATTTCTTTTTCAAATTTCATAATATGTAAATTGTAATTGAAAATATATATTTTTTTATAATGCGAACAGAACATGTCTTTGGAAGAATTTTTTTTCTGTATATATATATTTATTTATCTGATTTAATATATATATATATATATATATATATATATAAGATAAATAAGACCATAATAATTCAATTTGAGTGGTGGGTCTGGGTACCATCGCCCCATGAAACATTTATTGGATAACCAAACCCTTCTGGCATAGGTCACTCCAAGTGTTTTACTACGTTTAGTGACTTAGCAGGTTTGCCCAGGTTGCATCGCGTGCGTGGCGGGCTGGATCGGAAGGGGACGAATTTCGAAGACCCTTTGACCCTTTGTTTCTTACGACATATCGTCTTGCACCGCAGCGGGAGGGATAGATTCATACTTCCGTCGCTCCTGAACACACTGACCTCTATGTTCCTATCCACCCCTCAAACCATTTTCCTTGCAAGACTACACACAGCATCCCCAAAGATGACATAGGCACTGAGGAAAATCAATTTTCGGGGAAATCGTGTAGGTACCCAATGTTTTGAATAATTAATATTACTATTTTCGATCTTCTTACCTACAAAACAAAATATTTTTTAAAAATCGTGTTAAAGTTTTTTGTATTAGTGGCACCTTTAAAAAATGTTCAATGTCCAGTGTCGGTCGACGAAAGCCGTTTTTTTTGTGGTTGTTTTTTTTTTAATTATTGCAGCAATTAAATGGATAAAAACGATTTAGTAGACTTACGAACGTCTAACATTAACATTCTAAAGAATATCTACTGACAATAATTCTATTCCTTTACGGGAATTAAAAAATATTTGTAAAGAACGACGATGTCCTCACAACATAGAAAAAACCTTGATAAAGGCTGAATTATGAAAAACATTGATAAAAAGGAATTTCGTTTGTATACTTAATGAAGACCACACAGAAAATTTTGTGTGAGAATATGTAATAACATAATACAAATTCTTGTTTCTGTGCAAACATATCAGTTTCAATAGTGTTTAGATTTTAAAAAATCATTTATTTAAATGTGAAGGTACTATGTTCAATTTATTTTAATTAGTTATGGTGAGTTTTATTCAATTTTTTATCGAATTTTTACGAAACAGTGACGTCATAACTTCACCAATAAACACAGTGTTTATGTCTGTATCGGAAAAAGTACGTAATACTTAAACGAAAAAAAATATATATATTCTTTAATGGTGTAAATATTATTAAAGGACTGTCTTTTTTTGCCAGCGTTGTACAATAAATTCTTTATATTTGACCTATAAAAACACGAAACTTTAATATTAATTTATAATAATGTGTATATATGACAACTGTCAAGAATAATTGAAAGTAAATAAACTTGTTTACTTATTAAATATAGAATTTTTGAAAAGGGACCTCTAAATTAAGTTGCAATTTTTTCTATGGTTGAACGTCAGATCAATAGATAATAATTATAAATTTGAAAATGTTTAAGAATGGATATTTTATTTTACATTTATTAAACAAAAATATATTTGAAGTTTGAATTTGGTCCGTTTGGTTTGATTGACTCATTATCTTCCCATAACATCTACTTTAATTAATGCGTCGAATATTAAAAAAAAAATTGTTGGTTTGAGAACTTTCGTTAATATTTTTTTCGTTATTTGTTTTTGGGGTGTTATGCCGTGTAGCGCTACCTCCTTTTTCCTTAATCTATTTTTGGACATAATTCTCCGTGTCCCAAAATACTTCGTTTTACTTTCAGGGCTTTTAAGATTTGAATTGATTGATACCCCCTACGGCACCACGTATACCCGCAAAAGTCTCCTAGTTCTATAACGATTTACATATTTTGTTTGAGGTTTTCTAAATCATATGTAGAGAGTAATTTATTTTTCTCTTATTTTGAACGTCAAGTGCGCAATTTCATCAAAATGTACCTATCAACATTCTGCTTTAAGGGTGTGAAAATGGGAATGTGTAGTTTTTCTATATCTCGTGTAGTCATCAGCCACTGTTTTCTTGTTTTAGAGGTCAATTGTCGGAATAAAATTGTAGATTTTTATAAAAAATAAAGTGACACCGCCACAATAATAATTATTAAAAAGGTTTTTCATTTAGGTACTAATATAAGATAATTTACCTACATAAGTATTCCCATTAAGTGAAATTTCCTCCATCCATTCTTGCCAGGATAGATTGTTAGTCAGGCATTCACCATATTTGTGAACGCCGAGTTTAGGTGTTGCATGAGTGTTGAAAACTCCAGTTGTTCTGGATTCTATTTTCAGAGCAATTTCATGCACATTCTTGTGCCGGTGGCGCTCTTAAACTACTGAGACAAAGTGCCCGTAAGTCGCAGGACTTGACATACTTATGGAAAGGTAGTTAGAGTCCGTTGGCGAGGAACTGGCAAGGAATATTTCCAAACTTGGGCTATGAATAGAAAGGGGAATTATTAGTTTAGCATTAAATTTTAACATCAATTTTAATGAGCAAACTAGATTCTAGATAATAGTTAGGCATATCCAACGCAAATATAGTCTAACTATCAATTTTCAGGGAGTTTATTTGAGGTTTAAGTAAAATTCATCTGTGTTTCTTTTACTGGTGTTAGGAATTGATAGGGTCCTTTCTTCAATTTAAAAACACTCTGAGAATTTTAATATAATTATTTAATGCCGATTATTTTATTCAGGTTAAAAACATGAATAAACACTTCAACATTCGACAATTATTTTGTACAGCTTGCAAACTACATCTGGGACCGGTTCTCCGTTTTTTTAACGAAAGGCCAAACAAACCTATGTTCTAATTTTAGCAATAAAAAGAGGAAGGTAGTACAGGAAAAACACTGCTTTGTTACTTGACAGTACTTGACGTTACAGGACGCACAATAAAAACCTATATTATCGACACATTACCTTTCGGTAAATACACTAGTTAAAAAAAAACTGCAGAGGGCAGTAACTGTACCAATTCAATTACAATATTCACAACTAAGGTCCCTAAAACCAACGACTGCAATCATAAAAACAAAAATCGTGGCAAATTCGGTCAATTATGAAATAATTTTTCAAAATACTGTGCATTTTTGGGGTAAAAATGATTGCATTACCATGACAATCTAGAAACAGCTAAAAACAGCAACGCGTCCTCACAACGTGTCCTCATATTCTTAAAAGCCAAGTAAATAAAACGATTTTACTTCATTGCTTATGGAATAATTAAGGGTGTTGGTAATTGTATCATCTTAAAAACTTGAAGACAACTCTTTTATCTTTTATCTCCTTCATTCACTCGCTATTTTATTTACCTTATCGCCTTATTCCTCATTCCCTTTACGTTTACAAATTCCACAATTGGGAATGGCACAGTCCTACTGGCACAGTTAAATTAAAATTGAAATCACTAACCTATTCATTTCGGATTTATGACGACAAACGTAACCATCGCCTTACTTATTCCAGCGGTCTGACAAGGTGATTATGACAAGATTTTGAAAAGGTTTTATTCTTCCATCGAATCTACATTTCCGAGGTTCTTCTACCCCAAACAAGCTTCCGCCCACTGCCATGCCGCACTCCGCATGCCGGCTTGCTTCAAGCCTAACTCGCCTCGAGACCCCTTACATAATGGAACTCGTAAACTCCGATATCCACTTAACCGAACCGCGCGCTCAGTGACAAAAATAATCATTTTTCCCTCGTCGCCAGAGAAAATATTACATTATCATCCGATTTTTAACTTAAAATGGAAATATTCATCTATTCATGCGGCTTTTCTATCAACTTAATCCTGTAACACTAACCTAACCTACATAAACTTGATAAAGAATGTAGTCCTGGAGGATGCCTTGCATTTCAATTTGTGCTTATGTACTTATAAAATGCAATCTAGCGAAATGCAACCATCCGTAATAGTAATAGCTAAGGTCTATGCATTATAGGCGGCGGTATAGTAACGCAGGTTATAATTTAGAACTGGAATGAAGGTTCTTTTATATTACATAAGTAAAAGGATCCAAAGTCGGAAGTGACATTAATCGAAATACGAATATAACTACTTCGGTTTTTCATACGTCCATACCATTTTTTTTCTACAATATTAATTACCTTACCGGGACGGATATCTATCAAGAAGCATATTTATATATATATGCCATTCGAACACTTTGATAAACGCATCCTAAATGATTATCTTCGGTCTTCCTCTGTGTAATCGTTCGCAATTTGGAAGGCGGGTATGGGTAGTGCCGTCCCGGAAACCATTAATTGAATAACCAACACCTCTGCCACAGTTCTCTCTTCATTAGGTTTTCTGATTTAACAGGGGTGCCCTGGTTCATGGGGTGGGGTTTGTCTAGGTCTTGGCGGAGGACGCATCTACCCACTTGCTGCGTGGCGAGTTAGGTCGGGAGAGACTGGTTGAGGCAGACCATTTGGATTCTCCAGCACGACACTCTCGTCTCATCGCCTTTCACCGCGAAAGAAATTAAATGAATTAATTTGTACGTCCGTCACTCCTCGATCCACGGACCCCCCGACTCCTATCAACCCCTCATACCTTTTTCGTCCCAGAACTTTCTCTACTTCATTTTCTTTAGAAGATTCTCCACCCAGCATCCCTAAAGATGACATAGGCCACGAGTTGAAATGTTACTAGAAATTCCTTCTAAAAAAAGTTTCTAAAAAATAATGAGTACCTAGTATATTTTCGGCACATTCCATTAAATATACTTACTCTCAGTATCGCCCTGGCCTAGGACCACCGTTCAGAATTGAAACATAGCTTGAAATGGCTTTAGCCGTCTTTAGTTATCATGGGTGAGGCATGGAGTTGGCAGAGGAAGGATGAAAGTAAACTGAATGCTGTCGAAATGAGATCCGTGAGGCGAATGTGTGGCAAAACCATGTATGATCGTGTGAGAAATGTGGATATCCGCAAAGAATGCAAGGCTGATGTAAGCATAATGAGTAAGATTAAGAAAGGGACCCTCAGATGGTTTGGACATGTAGAGCGAATGAAAGAAGAAAATAATGTGAGAAGAATATATGACGCAAATGTGAATGGAAGAAGAAGTAGGGGACGCCCGAGGAAGACATGGCACGATCAAGTGAATCAGATACTTGAGTCGGGCCATGTCAAAAGTCGGAATAATAGAAGAGTATGTATGAGACGATGTATGAATGTGAGTGAAGCAAAGATTGTGTGCCAAGACCGAGTTGTTTGGCGGTCCGTCCTCTCTGCCTACCCCTGCGGGTAAACGGCGTGATGGTTAGTTAGTTAGTTAGTTAGTTAGTTAGTTATCATACCTAAATAGCTAGGTACTTCCAATCCTTCATCTTTCCGCATCTACTTTCCCTCCCCACTCCCATCAGCCTCACAACGCAACTCAATTATTTTGGATGTCATAGACTGCCTCCGGGAAAATATAAAAAAATCACCAAGCCCTCAAAAATACGTTTTTTTTTTAAATTCAGTCTATTATGATACTCAGTTGAAGAAACTCGTAATTAACCATCATTATATCAAAGGATTAAACTTCGTAATTCACGATCCAAAAACAACCTTTCGTTTTTCAACCTCATATCACTCAATTTGACAGTAGCAGCAATTTTATCTTCACCGAATTGATATACAACATAACTCATGTAATTAAGTATAATTAGCTGACCTTCAAATGTCCGATTCCGTGTTTTTAATATCCGTAGAGAGCTTCTGTAAAAATAAAAGTCAAATTCGCTTCGCTGGATGAAAAGCAATTGCCCGGCTATTCCAATACTGGTATTTCAAAGGCCAAGGCGGTCTTTCACATTTTAAATGTCACAAAAATGAATGTTGATGATATTAATTATTGTAAAACAGACCAACATAAAATAATTAACAAAGTAATACGAGGACGAGAAATTTTTACAGATTTACGAGGTCAATAGTTGCATCTTCTGTCTTTTCTGTTCTCAAAAATATTGCCTTGATGATGGGCATTGCTTGTCTCTCCAAATCGACCGAAACGTTGGCTAAAGTGCAACCCCCCAAAAAATCAGCCGACCTAAGAGACGTTAGTTTGTTTATCTATTAAAGTTAGCTTTATTATCTTTCATTGATTTAACTACACCTATCATAGATTGCTTTGTTTGTATTCTGTTTTTACTACAAGGAAAGAATGGAGAGTAAGTTCTGGGAAGGAGAAAGATATGAGGAGTGTTTAGGAATCTGGGACTCAGTATGTCCAGGTGTGACGGACATAAGAATCCATCCCTCCCATTGCAGTGCAAGGCGATATGTTGAGCGAATTTGGGTGGAGAGGTTAAAGGGTTTCTGACGCATCCGTCACAAAATCATTGATCCTGAACCAAAGTAACACCATGAATCCGGGCACCTCTGCTAAATGTAGCGAAATACTTGGTGTGAACTTTGGCAGAGGTACTGGTTATCCAATGAACGGTTACCGTCGCGGTGGTACCCATACCCGCCTCCCAAAGTAGTAACTTTCCTAAGTTGCAGAATTCCTTTGTGAGATGTTCAAAATTATGGTTTTGGTAATTATGTATGAAGGTGTACTTTTATAGAATTAAAGGATTTCTTTTTTTTTTACTTTATGATTAAAACCTCACAAGATGATAATGTGGGTGGTTCTTAATCGATGAATGAAACAGTTAAAAATGAACAAATCGGATATCGACGACACCTTGGCGCAATGGTTAGCGCATTTGCCCGGAAAGCGAAAGGTCCTAGGTTCGAGTCCCAGAGGTGCAAACATCTTTTTCTGATTTTTCTATTTAAAAATTTTCGAATGAGTTTTGCTTATATTGTCTTCATATAATTAAATATTAAGAAATACTATAATGTATAATAGATAATGAATACTTTACCAAATTAGCACCCTGGATTTGTGCTAGAGGGATGCAAGTAGGAGAAAGATACCAATCCTTATTAGTTTGGCATTGAGGGTGCGTCAGACCGACTTCACTCGGCGTCGTCAATTACAAGTGGTCATCGTCGCTTTGGAGAGTGACATTATCATGATCATGACATGGTCACAGTTAAATCTTTCCTGTTTCTTGCAAGTATTTTTAGTCTTTTTTTATTATTATAACTAAATATGCGAACATTGAAAGACATATATAATTGAATATTTTGGGGAACGGCTGCGCGGCCTTTTTCATACAAAACTTAAATTTGAAGTTAAAGCCTTACTTGATACAATTCTTCTTGGTGAAAAGGTATTCCAAATATCTAATTCGGAAAATGTACCACTTTATTTATTTATTTTTCAAATCATAAAATTTAGGCCAATTAATATCTAAATGTATTTTTCACAATTTTAGAGGCAACCTTTGCAATTATTTGCGAGTTAATGAATATATTTAACGTAAATCAATGAAAAAAACAAAACATGAATTATTAAAAAAAATCATTATATTTGGCTTAAATTTAAATTACAGACAAATAATTTAAAACAATTATTTCGAATACAAGTATATTTACATTAGGATTTTCAATGCCTGTCTCACTAGGATATACCTGTGTCAAGACAGGCCATAATTACCAATAACTCAAAAAAATGTCAAAGTTGCTTATTAGATGTTGGTTATACCTACCTATTGACATTTCTTTAACCTAAAAATCAATAATTCAGTTTGGTTAAGTATTTAAATATTTTGGCCTCATATTCAAATTTAAGATTTGTATGAAAAAGGCCTCACAGTAAGTAGTACCGCTTTAGTGATAGTTTCGAACGAAAGGGAAATATAATACTTACTTCATGTTTAGTATGACTGCAAACAACGAATATACATACATAACAATAATAATCACTCGTTAACTACTTACCAACAGCACAGTGCTGGAAAATTAAGCTGACAAATTATTTCTCGCAAGTTTTCAACAAAAGCCCTGCCGCAGGACTTTCATAACAAAATTTAATGGAGCTTATCAACTCCATAACTATATTGAATAATGGTTGTTTTACCTCAACAAAGACGAAAAAGTCCAATATTATAGTCTAACTTTCCATAAACCATGTATGCATGTAAGATTATTTGCTTGTAAATAAAATAATGAAAAATTATCCAAATGTTTTTTTTTTCTATACGCTTTTCAATAGCTCCACACAAAAAAAATCCTCAGGGCCTACGTCATCTTTGGGGATGCTGTGCGGAGGGAATTATTTTTTAGTGAAACGAAGGAAAAGAAGTAGTGGGAGGGAAAAAGGTATGAGGGGTGGGTAAAAAATCTACGGGGTCAATATATCCAGGAGTGAGAGACGTTGGAATCCATCCCTCCCAATGTATGACTTTTAGCAAGGCGATGGCTCGAGAGAGTCCGGCTGGAGAGGCCTAGATTATGTCTGCACAAGCAGTCTCTCCCGATCCGGCCCGCCACGCATTAGGTAAGCTTACGCATTCACCACAAATACCTAGGTAAACCTCACCCCAAGAACCCCTGCATCCCTGCTAAATCACCAAACGTAGCGAACCACTTAGGTGGTTACCAACCAAATTGGTTATCCAATAGATGGTTCCCAAAAGCTTTTTCTCTATTTTTTATGACACACCTCTGTAATACAGCCATTATATTAAGATCCGTATTATAAACAAAAACAGACAGCCAATTTAAAAATCAAAACATTGCCAGACGTTTAAGGGTAACGTCCAAAATTCAACTAGTGATGTTTTTTTTCTTCTTAAAACGTTCAACGAATTAGCAGAACATCCGCATCCAAATCACTCTGATCATTTAACGTCTCCTGACGAGATATACCCAATGCATGTTATCCGACAATTGATGGCACAGGGGTGTAATTAAATAATTCGAGTTGTAAATTCAAAACTCAGTGTTTGGTTCTTTTACATCTTAAAAAAAAGTAGTTACTATTGCCACTACTTGTAAATGTAGCCCATGTTAAAACTGCTTTAATCGTTTATCTTTTTAAACAAGTATCTGAACTACCTTCTAGCTCTGATATAAAATATTCTCTCTGTGATATGCAACCCGAAAAAACTCAAAGCGTATCTACTGTAGGTACAAGTTACGAAGGTTTCTAAGCCATGAAGCTACGGCATATAAAGCTCTACTACGTAAATACATTGAAATACTGCAATACCCAGATCGAATTCGTCATCATCATCACGCTGATTCTTCCCGAAGTGGAATTTGGCATCTGTCACAAATGTTCTCCATCAGTTGTAGATTTTATCGATAAATCTTCTGGCCTCAGACTTTCCCATCCTACATCAAACTTCTTCCATTCCATTTTATCTGGATTTATTTCTATGAGCGTCTTAAAAAGATTAGAAGTACGTTAGCTTTAGTAAATACCGTGACGATACACGGTAACGGGACCGTGACGGCAAAAAAGGCACATTACATTAGGCTCACATATTAAATAATGGTGAGACAAAAGATGAGATACACAAAATTCGTGGGTCTCTTTCTTCCAAAGTACTACATTTTCCTTTGGAGGAAACAGATATATCTTATTACGGCTCGGTCATGGCGACGGGAATTGCGTTTCATTTTCTTTATACATTTGAGGGAGATGTATGATAATGTTTGGATGTTACGTTTGGGGGGGGGGTGCAGACATACGTTCACTCTTTGTCTCATTTTCGACTGTTGTTATTTTGTGTGTAAGAAAAAGCTGCAGCATTATATGTTTAGGAACAAAAACAAAGCCATCAGCGCAATGAAGTTTGACATTTATGAATGTTTGGAATTCACTCACACTTCAATATTATCCTTGTAAGTATCCATACTTTCAAAAATATCGTTCGATAGTTTGTATTTTAGGGGTTTACGGAGACGGTGCCGTGTGTGAGAGAGATGCAAGAAAATGATGTTTTTTTTCCTTTGGAGAAAACAGACCTACGCACATTGTGTATCTCATCTTTTGAAAGGGCTGCATCATTATTCTTATGAGGAACGTATGTTTACCTTTTTTATGCCGTCACGTTACCGTAACCGTGAAGAAACGTCACGGTAATTTTAAAACCGCTCATTAAATTATGTTTATTCTTGAAGAAGGACCGCAGATTTACTTTTAAGTAACATAACTCAGGTAGGTCATTCCCACCAATGTAATTTTAACAAACCACCGCATATAAAAAACGAGATGTGGTTAAATGTTACGTCATCATACATTTTCTATCACGATTTGAACACGATATCACAATAAATCATACTCGATCCAGTCGCTACTAGCTACCTGTCTGTATGTTTAAATGATATGTAAATGAATTGCATGCAAAAAAACATTGTGTTCGAAATACCTGGCTATAAAGCATCAATTTGCAGTCACTAATCCTTGAACTTGGGAAATTGATATTGTTCGGTTATTAAATATATCCTATTTTACAATGCGCAGTTCATTGACTCGATATATTTTATAAATAATATCTCTTACAGCCATACGTAATAAATTTGCAGTTTGCATGCAAAATAAAGCGATCAAAAGAATAATGGCATCATGCATGTTTATTGACTTTCTGTCGTATGATAAACTAGGTATGCAGTTGTTAAACTGGAATTTTCTGCATGAAACGTCTAATAAATTGTCAATCATAATTGAAATAAGTTTTCTATTAGATATTTATTATTATTATTTAAGTTCACACGTTCCTACGAACTGTGGTTTTTGCAATACTGTTTAACATAATTATAATGTAGGTAGGTATGGGTCATGATCCCGGAGGCTGACTTCCTCAAAGTCAAAACAACAAAAATCGAATTCCTAAATGACGAACTTCCGGAAAGTCATTTTGCCAAAAGCAGAAATAACTACAAAATTACATAAAAAGCCTAAAACCTGACGGGTCTAGTGATCTATTTCAATAATCGAACTGAAAATCTCTTCTGAAAAATATTACATATTTTGAGTATTATTTTTAATTGATAAACTAACGTTTAAGACAAGGTTTTTATGCATAGCACAAAGGGTAAAAATTATTATAAGCTAAAATAAAATTGGTTGTTTTCAGGTGGGAAAATGTAATAAGCAGTAGTTGTTGAATGAAGCACTAGTTTATATTGAATCATTTGGCGGGTATTTGATAAGCCGCCATAGCTCAGTGGTAGAGCTCCTGACCGGCAATCAGAGGGACACGGGTTCGAGTCCCGTTGGCGGGCAGTATCTTTTCTTCGAAGATTTTTTCAATGTAGATGAGTGTTTCAGGTTGATAATTATTGCTTATAATAATTGTTACATACTTTGAGGTTTTCGTGAAATCGAATGAACATTTTAGATGATGCTTTTTTGTCCAGTATCCATACGTATGAATTTGGGATTTAAAAAGGACGTATTTTATTTTACATTAGCTCATCTATGTCTTTCTGTGTCATCTTTGGGGATGCTATGTGAAAGGGAAAGGGAGGAAGTTCTGGGAAGGAAAAAGGTATGAATGCTGGTTAGCAATCTGGGGGTCAGTGTGTCCAGGAGTAACGGACGTATGAATCCAACCCTCCTACTATCCTGCTGGAGAGATCAAAAAGTCTCCCTCAACCAGTATCTCCCGATCTGGCCTGCCATGCAGTTGGTGGGCAGACGCATCCTCACCCACCCTCTCAACCTATCAACCTTACCCATGAACTCGTGCACCCCTGCTAAGTCACCAAACGTAGCGAACTACTTGAAGTAACCTGTACAGTTCTAGGTTATCCAATATATAGTCCTGGGGCGGCAGTACCCATACCCGCCTCCCAAATTGAAGTCAATTTTCAAAGTATAGATTAAACTTTAAGAATGTTTCTGTTCAGTACTCGAATCTTTGTTGTTTTTACTGGTTTGTACAAAAGATTACCTAGAACTTTTCAACCCATAATGAACAGCTTCAAAACTTTAAAATCCGACATGACGTCAACCCCGAGGTAGTCAACAAAATATAATATTATAACGTACATACATTATTAATTTGGAAGGTAAATAAACCCTATTAGGAGGTTTCGTGTTGTATTTTTATTACCGCGGAATGTTGGTAAGAAGGTGTGTTCGGAATTATTATTATTAATAATGCGAAATCTGATACGGACATCTCTTAAACGTATTCAGAGGTAGCGGAACCCATTTGCCAGCCTTTTCTGAGAAATACTAACAACTTCCTTCTACCGATATTATGACGTGATATGACGATTCATTTGAAAATTATATCTATTATAACATTATAAATATTTATTATTAACATCTGAAGAACTAGAGGAAATACATCATAAGAAACTTCCTTCAAAACCAAAACGGAAACGTATATTGTTATAAATTGATTTCGCAAGTTTTTTTAAAGACTAACACTATCTTTAATTTGCCTACAAACGAGACTATTGAAACAAAGTTGTTTGGTCGCTTCTACGTATATTATATCTACACTGAATGCAATCATGGCATTTCCTTCAAAAATGATTGTTGTTGAATCTCAAATTTTAATGTTTTTCAATTCCATTTTATCATTTTTTATTTGAATACCGCACAAGTATTCCAACTGCTCCCAACCATATAATAATAATAATAATAATAATTGGACAACTTGTAGAGCACCGTTTTTGTGAAAAATCACCTCAAGGGCGCTTGCATATGGCATATGGATCCAATGAAACTATGGCAGCCTAATTGAAGGTAGTGAATGGAAATAGGAAGATGAAAACGTACATAACTATTCAGAGCTGGTCACCAAATTCGGCTAAAGCGGATTAAGCAACGTTCCAATTCTGAATCATAGTCATTCACCAGGGCGATATTGTGAATTTCTTCCACTCTTGAACTAGAAAGTAAATAAATTTTATTGTGCACGCCGGGATTTAATCTCGCAATCGTAGCCGAAAGCCTTACCCCTCGACCACGGAGACCGTTAAACTACATAACCTTATCTAGCCCCTATTTCTACAAAGCATTTAATACAAAAAAAATGTTCAATTTTAAATAATTTTCTACATTTACCTACCATTCTTATTTTAAAATATTATAACTTTGCATTTACTTAACTGTTTGATGATGACCGTTACTTAAGTGCGTTACTTTTTTTAGATCCTTTATTAGAAATTATTAACCCCGTTATGTATTTTAATTGTGAAAAAATAATAAATAAAATAGTTTATTATTACTCTGAATAAAAAAAACATGTCTTTCATAAAGCAACTTACCGGAGTAGGTACCTGCCCGCAGCCGAATTGCTGCCTTTTTAAACCATTTTTTTTCGGTTTCCGCTAATTTATTATCCTTTTTAAATGTTTAAAGAAATTTAGCAACATAAATTGTAAACGGCTCAAAATAAATGATCAATTTATTATGTTTGTCAGTCATTCGCCGCCGATATGCGCCTCAAAGATTCTGCAATAACATAGGTAAGGCTACTCAACAGATGGAAGTATCGAACATCAACCATTACACAACCGACCTCTCCAAGGCAAGACGTCTTCTTTTCATAAACTGTCAGAAGAGGCAGGAATTGCATGAACAAACGGACGAAGAACAAGGTGAAGAAACAAGGTGAAGAAGAAGTTCGCAGCAATAACTGGTATTTTCGATTGGGTCTAGGCCTAGACCGAAGAACCTGTAGCCCCAAGCCTGAAGCCAGTATCATCGTTAACTTGAACTTGATTCCAGTTTGTTTGCTTTCTGCAGTAAGTGGGAGATTTATAGCGGATTTGTCGTAATTATTCAATGCTTTTGCTCGTAGGGGACACCGATGTATGCGGGACTTATTAAATACTCGTTGCAATAATAAATGTAAATTTACAATCGTAAAGCAACTGGTTGTCTAAGTTGTCAAGTATCTAGTATCTCTGATGCGAACGTGTGGTAAATCCGTATCATACGAGCTGTTACGAAAGAGGATAACCGAAATTAGTTCTAGGTTATTGATTAAGAAGCTTAATGATTTTGAAAAGTTTGAATAGAATGTATGACAAACAAGAGAACGAATGAAAAAGATATGGGCTTTTAGGAAAAGTGGCACTATCAGGTGAATCAAAAACTAAAGTATGGATATGACTAAAGGTATAATATAATATATTATACAATAAATTAATGGCTTTTACGTGGTGTGAGTGTAATAAATGTTAAGAACAAAACATAATAAATAGAGTAAATGATGTATTTATATTAAACGTAAGTAGCTTTGTAGCTACATTATCGTAGAAAGTTGTACGTATCTACAAAGGATTTCGATAAAGTATAATAATAAGAGCAAAAAATAAGTTAGTCGGTACTAGGTAAGCAATTTGTTGCGTCCAAAACTGTTTACGAATTAGTTGACTCTAAATTCTAAAAACCAAACGAGACGAAATAGTGTTCGCTGGAATTGGGTCACAGTATGTGTAGGAAAAAACAAGGAATGCAAGGAAAAAGAAATAAACAATTTCTTACCACTATATCTCTGCGAAGGAGCACATGACCCAATCAAATTTGTTTACATACTTACCATCGCGATGCCGTGAGGTAATTATTACCACAACAAAACTACAAAATACAAAAATGAGTAAAAAATGTGTAATGATAATGAGTGTACACGAAAAATACCAATTACTTGCTTTCAAAGTAGTTCCAAATCTTCTTCTGTTTTCAATACAAATGCAATCGAATTTGCACTATTTTTGCCACTATTCGACAAAGTGACATTTCAACACCCCTTTGAAAAGTCATTATAAGTAATTTGACACATTTAACCATGTTTAATAACTTTTAATTACTTTTCAAATAAGTGATGAAATTGCACATTTCTGAGTTGTCCGGTCACCGAAAAAAATATGTAAATCTGTTAAGAGCATAAAAACAAACTGATTTTAAGTTTGAACACAGTGTCGTAACGGTAAACATCGATTGAACAATAATTATTACCAAGACTGTGCATGCTTTGATAATGCTAATTTATGATATAATTATTTGCAGACGTATAAAAGTAATTGAACTATTTTTTGGAGATTTCTCTCCTTACAAAGATGACTGAAGGATTTCCGTCCTGAATGGAATTAATATTAGAAACATAAAAAAGCTATGAGTGTCTGCAAAGAAAGAGTTTTGTAGAAATTCTGCATTGATACTTCTTCGGGAAAATGATAGGGATGGTCAGTTAGTAAATTACATAGCCGCAGAAGTTGTTATAAAGAACTGATCGCCAGACGATCGATAAACAACATGTGATACGATTCTCTCACGAATAAAATAGCTTACGTCATGTAAAACAACTCTTCTTTACAGCTCCTTAACAACTCGCACCTTTTATCCTGGCTTCTGACCCTATTATCTTTTTCATGACATGTTCAGCTTGGTCATGTTTCTCGGAATTCGCATGACTTTTCTGCAAACTAGGCAAGTAGGGTCATCATTACTTTATTGTCACACAACCATCACGTTTTCAAAGAACGCTCTAAAACTGATAAAATCTTTTTTTTTAAGAGTTTCTATGTCAAAGTTTGTAGATGATAAGTATGAAACATAATGTGAGAATAATAATACAGTTTTCACTGTCCTATTCACTGTTTTTTTTATAACTTTACTTTTACCCAAATTATTTTTAATATTTTTGTATTTACTCTCTAGTTGTCTTTACATTGTCTTCATGATGTTTGCATCTCTCTGCACTATCAGCCATTCTTATTTTAGTTTTAAATATATTCATTTCTGTATTTTTTTATTGTTTGATTTGTCAAAGCATTATATAGTTTCGTATCATGAATTTAAATATTTCCCTGTCCAAAAGATTATTTAAACTGGGAAATACCAGTATATTTTACCCTATTTCCCTGGTTTAGTATTTATGTTGAGCAGAGGAGTATTCAGATATATTGTATACCATGTTGTTCTTCAATACCAGCGATTGAAATATGTTTGGGAAAAGTTCAACAAAGGTCGAAGTTCGTGGAGATTACAAGTTGCTTTATTTACGTTGTCGTAAAGTTAACAGTGAATATTTAACTGGACAGGACGTCCCGTCCGTCCTATTGGATGCTTCAAATAATTCTGAAGCTAAATAACCCGACACTGCGGGAGCCCCGTTGTCTTTTTGTGTATCATCGGATATTTCCGTGACCGTTCGTGAGTTTGACACGAACGACGATAGTCGACACTTTTCTACATAACTAATTAACTGATATCTGTTGAGACACCTCAACACTACATATTAATATCTATACTGTCGACATTTGTTGAAGGGTGTTTCAATTATATATGTATAATCCTGCATAACACATGTACCTATTAGTTTTGTTTAGTGCCACTATTAGTATTCATTTTAGGCATGAACGAATTTCTGACCACCGATATAATTATGGACACTCGCGAAATTCATGGTTCGAGAACCATAACCGCCCCAACTCGGTGTCCATAATGTGTGATAGAGTCGATTAGGATTTATAGCCATCCAATCATTCTGGACACCCTTTCCGAGACAAACGAGATACAGTAGGCTTGAACACATGTTATAATTTATGTACGATTCATGTTCCTAAATTGCGAACATTGGGATAAAAATTTGGATTGATAAATTAAATTACTGTGGTAGGCGGTATGCAAAACAAATGCTTATCTAAATTGTTGCTATGTAGAACATAAACAATGTGACTCCAAAACATTCAATGCGTATATTCAATATTTATGTTTTATTCAATCTTCAAATTGGATACTTATTTTTTTGACGTGTCAGTTTGGGCTCAATGAATGTAATAAATATGCCTACTTTAGTGTCAGGAATTTGAACTTAACAACTTCTGAATACCAGTCCATCAAACAACATCTGCGCGACGGGAGGCCTTCCCGTATCCTACAACTTGATTTAATCAAACACTTGTGATAAAACAAGATAATGCTTTTTGTTTTTTGGCCCCAGACATGACTTCAGACAATCGTTTAAATATTTTGAGATTTTTCCGCGACGATCCTATTTTATGTTTATCGCCTGTAAATTAAGTTAAGGTATTTCGTGACAAACAAACATTATATTAGTTACATTAAACAGTAATTTATTACAGTCAAACTTTAACTAGTTCTCCTCCACAGGGTTCTATGCAATAGTGGTAAATCTAATTCTTCGTTTTCAATCTACAAGTTACGATCCAGTTTTGTATCTGGAAATATTTTGCACGGTAACACGAGAAGCTTATAGCGACGCCGACCGTCACGGTATGAAGACTTAAGTATATCTTCTTATATTTTATGAAACTATTCATCAGCAAATAGAATACCTGCTGTGTTAATTAAACAAACGTTATTCAATATTTTCCTTGGTGTCTGACTTTAAACGATATTTCCAAAAGTGACCAATGTAACCAAAATAAGTGATGATTATCATCAGCGACACGGAATAATCGCAATTTAAGAAAATTTACGTCTACACTTCTCCAAATATTCTCAGTGTAAATCTGTTCATAGTGTTGTCTGAATTGTAGAGATAAAGCGCAACACTGAAAAAATTTCAAAAAGGTTAACTTCTAAAAGGAAAATTAGACATTAAAACATGGAAAGTGATCGACAATATCACGATATCATCCCACCTGAATACCTGCGCAAGTATAATTTTTCTGAGCAATACGCATAAATTAAAATAATGGAAAAAATTCAGATCGTAGTCTTGAAGTCTAAATTGGGATACCGTAGCTATTCTAGTATAAAAAAACATCCAACTTCAACTCAATATTGTAAGTGTGTAGCAACGATTAGTTTATAACACCCTTGTATTAATTTATAAGTTAAAAATTAAATGTTACCAGATTATAAATGTTGAATAGTGTTAGTATTAATTATTAATAGTAGATTTCATTGCTTTTCTACGAGAAAATGCAACAATTTTAGGCTTCTTAAGACAAATTTATCAGGAACACAATACAACAGTTTTTATAAATGTTTTAAAGGGTTCATTGAACTCCCTGTAAATATGAAGGAAGCAACTTGCAGTTTTTCGGGGGGTTATATCTCAGTTTTGTGAAGTCCAAATATTGGTACGTAAGCAATAGAATATTATTTAAGTAGTTTTAGAATAGGTTAACACTAGATATTAGATATAAAAAATGTAAATCTAAATAAAATATACAATTTTATATAACAGATTTTTTTTTAAAAATAATTCCTAAAAGTAAAAGTTATATTAACACGCCAGTTTATTTATTAAACCTGATACAATTGTTACGCTTTCTGCATCTTCCTAAGCTGAATCAAACCTGCATGTATAAAGCTGACTGTTTGAATCGCATTTTAGAAACACCAAAATACAAATTATTTCCATTTTGTCATAGTTAATAAATACATACTATTTTAGCTCGGTCGTACATATTATAATCATCTCACCCACATACCAATTTATTATTTGTCCGTGTTTTGAAGTGTATTTTAATTTAATCAAATATTTTTTAATGTAGTATCAGGTACCTTTAGGTATTATTAGACCATCTTTTTTCTAACCTAAATCATATTATAATCAATCATAAAATTACACGCGTTTCATGCGTTAACGGTGAAAAATCCTGAGATGTGGGCAAATAAGTAGGTATTTGATGTTAAGTCAAAGTATGCTCGAAAGGTTTTTATATCCAAAAATGTAAGTTAATACGGACGAATTAGTAAAATCAACCGAATTTCCTAGAAACTTCTCATTTTGTTGAATAAGAAAAGCTACGTAATCTTCTCAAGAATAGAATTGAATTCCGAAAGCAGCAAAATACTTAGAATGTAGTCTACTGAGAGCTAAACCCAGGGTTCTTAATCTAGTATAAGAAGTTTCAAGTTTTCGTTGTATTCTATATACCTAGGTATAAAGTTCCTTCAATCCTTACTTTCTTGGAATGTTTTTGGTTTAAAATGAAAATAATGAAAAACCTTAAACATGTAGATCGATCATACAAACATAATAACATATTATCTGGAAAACGAAATTGCTTCTGAAGAAATACATTATTCCTCTTCATTTTTAAACTTCAAAAACAAATGACATGTTCCAAACGAGATGTTCCAAAATTCAAGACAAGTTTTGGCCAAAAAAACCACATATATCTGGCAACTAAACTTTACAACATCCTTCCTCCAAGTATGAAAAAGATAGAAAAAATAAATAAGTTTAAGGAAAAAATCAAAACATGGGTGAAATAAATTAATGCAGACATACTAGAGAATGTATTAAAAACATAATAGAAACTAAATAACGGAAAATCAAAGAAATCTACCAGTCCGCCTCAGCACAGGACCACCTAGTGAGGACTAAGAACAAACAGATGAAATATTTATATTCATTATCATATATTGTAATTCTCATCAAACCTGTAACTAAATAGTCACTAATAAAAAAAAATAAAAATAAAAAAATATATTTTAATCCCGCTTGGCATTCAATTTCAAATTGTTTTTTTGTTTTTGAAATCAGATAAAAGACTGGTTCAGATTTTCATATTAAAAACCGACATATTATGCAATAAAAAATTAAAAGTTTTGAATGCAAATTTACAGGTTTTTCCCGTGCGCTTTATTTACCACGAAACTAAGTAAACACACGTATTTACGTAGACGCTTTACAAAGGTTACTGTCATTTAAGTGGAAACTTAATGCTTAGCACCCTCGAGGTTATTTCTCACAAAAAAGGCGCTACATAAAGCATCCAACTATTATTAAGTATTAAATCAATATTTTTGATTAATCTTCACTTAATTTTATCGATAATTTTCTCTGACAGACTCCAGGATTTGCTTTCTTTCTTATAATATTATTCACAAAACAAATGAAAAAACCATTTTCCGCTTGAAATTTTGACATCCTTACTTCGTGTGCCAGGCTATTTTTTATGGATATATGGCGATATAAGGCACACAAAGAATACACATATGTTTGGCTTGTGGCTTGCTCTCAACTTTTTTCATTTTGTATAAAAATAATTATTTAAAAAATTGGCAAATCTTGACCGGGTAAACGGCTTTCTGGTGCGGTTTACTGTTTTATAGAAAGATTTCTAAAACTAAACTAAAAACTAACGTAAACTTATAAATGCAAAGAGGAATCTTTGTGTTTCTGTATTTAAATATCATAATTTAAGGAGATAGAACCATAGCACCAGCATTATGTCCGGGCGTTTTATGTAATCCAAAGTTCAAGAAGTTCTTAATACTGCGCTGATAAGAAATAGCGTTGCTTTAAATGGCTATACCTATATTCAGAGATCAGATCTGAATAGATGTATTTCTCCATCTCGTCTCCCCATTTCCATCATGGCTCCAGAGGCTCCGGGTAGTTGGACTTCTTGTGTGGCATCACATAAAAATATAAAATAAAATGCATTATGAATACCAATACACGTATGTACAATTTAAAACCGTTAGGTGTTCAAACAAAACGAGATATTCATGAATAAATGTAACGTCCGATATGACTATTAGTGCCTACGCAGATGATGTCCGGCAGTGTCATAACAGATCTATGTTTATTCATTTGATTGATACAGAGAATACCATGTACCGTTCCGGACTTAATCAGGCTGACAACATCACAAGAGAAATGGCAGATCAACGCGACATAATCGGACTCTATAATCCAAATTCTTAACGGCTCAACGAACTGAGATAGAAATATTTACTGTACGCACCTATTTAAATTTCAATCATTAAAACATTGGCAATTTTTTATACGTTTAGTCGCATGAAAGTGCAGAGGTGCGATATCTTTGTCCAAGAGGCGGTGAAAACAGACAAACGCGAACGATTGAGAATTAAAAAAAAAAACAGTTTTAAAATAACACACCAAGGTTTCTATGTGACTGTGCTTTTCAGAAGGGAAGATAGTTATAAACTAAATGAGTTTGTGTATACAGAGATATATCTTACAACTTTTCACCGCATATTTGAAAATGTTTTTCTCCAACAAGAGGCCTTGAGGAAAATAATTCCCATTTAGGAAAGATAGGGGGTGAAGTTCTGGGAAGGAATAAGGTATGAGGGGTGGGTAGGAATCGGAGGTCAGGTTGTCCAGAAGTGACGGTGCAAGCCGATGTTTCTAGTGGGTTCTGCTTGAGAAGGCAAAAGGTCTCCCTCAACCGAATCCGGCCTGCATCTCCCGCTGAACAGTCTAATTTAGAGTGACAAACCTCACCCCATGAACTCGGGCACCCCTGTTAAGTCACCAAAGGTAGCGAACCATTTGGGATTTCCTATGGCAGGGGTGTTGGTTATCCAATAAATGGTTCACGGGTTGGCGGTACCCATTACCGCCTCCAAAATGTAAAGTGGGATTTATGTACATTATTATAACGATAATCATCCCTGTGACTTAAAACATTTAAGGTATTATGTAAGTTGATACGTTTAAATGTATTTGAAATGCCTGCCCGGAGTTACCTCTTACCCTGTACATTTCTAAAGTTACTGGGTCCGTATTGACGTTTATCAATTCCTTTTTAATTTAGACTTGTGATCCAATTGAACAGTGTTTTTTTGTTTCGTTCTTCGGCTTCCTAACAAAATCAAAATAATGTTATATCCATCCAGTTCACCACTACATAAGCTAGGGTTTCTTTAAAAATTATTTACGTATACCTGCTGTTACTTTTCAAAATTAATATAAATAATTTGTCCAAAAAACACGCTTAATGCGCAAGTTTACCGTTTTAAATGTTAGTTCTCTCTGTCTCTCATTTGTTGTGTTGATTATCATAATATTACAAAAATACATTTCATAATGTTTTGCCAATGAGTTGATGAAAACGCGTTCTTGGAAGAACAACATCTTTAAGCATAGGATATTCAAATAATATCCACGAGTTTTAGGCCAAAAAGATACAGTAGATAGTAATGTTTTGCATGGTACATAAATATCAAAATAGTAAAACTAAGTATGGAAACGATTCTCAGCTATATGATATTATAGTTGTATCTTTATCTGAGAGATTTTTAAAGAAATATTATTTAATTGTGCCGTGTTTCGTTTGCTACTGGAGACTTTTTCGTTTCATATTTTCATGCATTTCATATAATATTACTATATGAAACAACTTCTACGCAAGCGTTTTTGAAACCGATTTCCACATAAAACAGCCGAAAAAGCTTGATATTGGTTTAACTTTGTAGAAATTTATCATATTTAAAAAAAAATCTAAAACAAACCAGAAAATAAAAGATCTCCCTGGTTGAAGGGGTAAGGTTCTCGATTAGCAATGCGGAGACAGCGGGTTCAAATTCCGACATGCGTAAGTAAATTTTTAATGATTAATTTGTGCTTTTCACAATTTATGCATTAAAGATAATTAGTATTTTATTTCCGGATCGTTCCAGAGTGAAAGATTCTCTCAGCATCGTCTTGGTGTAATATCACCATTCAGAAATGAAACATTGCTTGAAATAGCTTTAGCCATGATTGGTGAACAGATCTAAATAGCTAACTACTTCCTCACTTTCCTCTACACCATCTTCTTCCACTCCTCGCTACCTTCAGTCTCACACCGTAATCCATTTTTTTTTCACATGAGCTCTCACAGAAGGCCCTGAGGAAAATAATTTCCACCAGGGCCTATGTCATCTTTGGAGATGCTGTGTGGAGGGTTTTTAAGGAAAGGAAGAAGAGGAGAGTTCTGGTAATCAAAAGGGTTTAAGGGGTGGGTAGGAATCTGGGGTTCAGTGTGTCCAGGTCATCCGCCTCCAATACCTAGACAAACCTCACCCCACGAACCCGGGCACCCCTGCTAAGTCACTTGGGGTGACTTATGGAAGAGATGTTGGTTATCCAATAAAGGTTGTCGGGCGGCGGTACCCATACCCGCCTCCCAAATTGGGGATGCCATAGTCTTACATGCTCCATACAGTTGGCAGCAGTTGGAACTGGAATTGCGGTATTTACATTAAAATATAAAATTTCTAATAAGAAGCCGGAAACTATACATTCTTGCAAACAACTAAATATCACTCAATCTGCCAACAAGATTAAAAAAAATATGAATCAGCATCACCCAACGAAGAAGTAATTTTTTCTATCATTCTTTGATGTTTTTTAAAAAAATCTTTATATAAATCATAACACCTTTTTTGATAACATTAACAAGAGGGCTAAACCATTTTTGTTATAACAAATTGTGGTAAACAATAGTGTCTGCGCCTCACCGAGGTGAGTTAATATCAATAAATTACTGTATTCAAGTTGGATGAATTCTATTATAGGCCATAAATCTATCGCGATTCAGTTAGCTAAGTTAGGAGGGCATAATCAGAATTATATTTTGTGGTTATCGTCACTAATAAGCAGCGGTCAGTTTATTGTACCGAAATTGAGTCTCTCGTATTTCACTCAACGATGAATATTAATTTATCGCTTCACAAATCATAAAGTTGTATTTTTAGCTGAAACGGGACTTCCTTTATTGGCAATTTAATATTTAATGCTGCAGCCGATGTGTTTTTATTAGGAATTGATAAATTATTCAAATTTGGCAAATTGGGTTGTCTGATATCCAGATTATTATAAGAGTTTATCTTGTAGTTATTAGTTACCGGGAAAAATAAAAGATAACACTCTAAATTAGACAGATTATGCGTTTTTTATGATAATTATGGTATTATACCTAAGCAGAAACATTATTTGGTCTGTTAGTTCCCAAGAATGAAGAGAAAAAACGGTTATTTAGAGCGTATAACCAGAGAAAACCAGAAATATGTCATTTTTAAATCAGTGTTTAGAAGTATTGACTATTTTCCACAAAAAATTATAAAATGATTTCGAAAGATTGTTCTTTTATCTAGTAAACGTTCGTTTTAAATTTGGAATTTTTTTTAAATTTTTAGTATAATAAGGTTATACCATAGGTCGTTGGCACATTTTTTAAATTTTCAAAAAAGATTTTGTATTATACAACACCCATTTCAAATCATATAATCATGCAGTAAAATAAATCAATACATTTTCTGGTAAACGTATGTTACAGAATTTTAATTTTAGTTTAAATAAAACCATTAAGAAATATATACGTATGTAAATGTATATGGGTTTCTTGACGAAAATTGGTCCGTTTGAGCAATAAAGAACCTAATCTTGGCTTCGGGTGCATCTGCTCAGTGCCCACCATCAGGCCGGATCGCTTTGAATCGCAGTGGGAGGGATAGATTCACTTCTAGTCATACAGAACTTCCTCTCTTTCTTTCCTAAAAATCCCCTCTACAGATCATCCCCGAAGATGACATTGACCCTTAGCGGAATTATAACTGATTTGCTAAGAATATTTTTTAGACGGTCAAAATATTTCGCTTTGCAATAAAATCCTAATAAAGGCAATATCTCTGAAGATGAATGAAAACTTAAAACTGTTTTTGAAAGGTGATAAAATACGCTTTCAAATTTATTATTCGAATTAACATAAAATTTATTAAATACATAAGTTTTTTTTTAATAATATCTACTATATAATGGGAAAATAAAAAATAAATATTACGGAAAAATAAAAGTCCTAATAAACTACTTTTACGTAGTTTGTTAATATAAACATAAAAAGTTTTAAAAATGGCCCAACTTAAGTGTTTTCTAACTGAATTACAGACTTATTTTTTTAGATAAATATATTATAAACGTTTTCGTTACCTCACTTTTTTGTCGTTTCACATAAAAATAATTCTTCTGTTTTAATAATATCGGGTTGGAAACTTTGGTTTCATAAAGCTGTATTTTTTAATTATTTTGTGGTTTGATTATAAAGCGTGGCGTTTCCTTCACTTCTTAGATCATATAATATATCTCACCATGATAATAAGGGAGACACGACGTGTCTGAAAGCAAACAAATTAGCCCGAGGTGTCAAAAAAGTTACTGAAAATGTGATAAATTTTGTTTAATGTATGTTAGCTATATCTATTATTAGGATGCAGCTATGAACAGAGGTGCTCGTTGGAATAAAAAAAGTACAGTTCAAATAAAAACCTCCAAAACTTTGCAAATGAAAATCCCATCAGCTTTTTTCAATATCGGTTAAAAAATATGTCTAACAAAGTCCCGTCATTGCTGGGTAGTGATTGGAGCATTTTAGAATAAGGTGGAACAGGAACTGGGAACTAGGAGCCTACCTGGAACCAACCGCTCCTAGGTACTGTAAGCAGTGAGCAGGGAGTAGGCCTTCACCTCGACAGGTGCCGTCGTTACTTTTTAAAGCGAAATTGAATGTGATTCGTTTCTGAAACGACAGCATTATTATAGAATTAGGGTACGTGGGTATCTCAGCTTTATTTTTTGGGTTTTTGATATCTTATAAAAAGGCCCTTAATGTGAATCGAAGTTTTTGAATAAAACAATCATTAGGTAATTGTTACTAAAAATAAACAATGTTTATTGCATCAAATAAAAAACTAATCTCAATGTTGAAACTATGTTGTGTTTAAGCGGAATTTTTTTTTTTTGCGAGCACCAGCCGTAGCCGTTACTACGACTTGTACATGATATCACACAGCAAAACAGATGTTCTAGCATAGCAAAGCATGATAAGAGGAATGGTGCTATTGAAAGAAATTTCTAAAAGAGTATAGATATTTAATTAATTTTTATGACCTGATCCTTTCCTAGGTACCTAGTTAGATACCTAACATATCTTCCCAAATGTTAAGTATGTTAAAGTAAGAAATATTGTACTGCAAATGGATGATTCAAATTATATTATTAAGTCTATAATTCTTTTAATAAAAACTATGAAAAAGAGTCTCGTTGTCTAAAACCAGTGGGATTATGGCGTAACCTTTTATGGTGTGTTATATATAACCTAGTGTTATAAAAAAATATGATGAGTGAAAACGAAGAATGTAAATGGTCACTAGAAATTTAAGCAGTTATAATTTTATAACTGCTTAAATTTCTTGTTTTAAGAGAAACCGGTCGGTATTAAAAAATTAAATAAATAAATTATGCTTATAGTAATTATTTTTCTTCACTAGAAATTGCCTTTCATATACATTTAAAGATTGCCACTTACTTAGTACCTTTTGGTTCTAGACAATTAAGCACGCGCTCTACCTCTCTTACACTTGCCTGACATTCCCGTGACTTCATTGTATTATAGTGCTGGAGAAATAGACAAAGGCTCCAGAAGTTGGTTATTTGAAACATTTAACTGGGCAGGACCGCATCTGGCTTGGTTTTTACGACTGCCGCGATGTAAGTAAATCAATTTAAAATGAATCTGCGATTGTAAAAATATTTCTACCAGCAGCAAGGACCCCGCTAAATTGGGCTCTATTTATTATCTTACGACATAATGATTCTTACATTACGGATAATCGTATCAATTAAACTGTACAACCAATTTATTACTGAAAGTTACCCTTTCATCCGGTCGAACTGACCAAACCAAACTCGTATTTTAATTGGAGATGTCCAAAGAAATCGTAAATTACCTATATAACTTTGATGTTTGTTTTATTTATAGGAATGTCGCGTGATTCTGGTTTAATTCACCTAGCTTAATTGTTGACAGTGACACATCACATAATTTAATTCTCTTTCAAACGCAGGGTTACCACTATTGAAAAATGTAACTCATGGCCCTTAGATGTAGATATATTTTTTTAATGAAGCTTGGTTTACAAATCACAATTCGTTGGTCAGCAGTGAATAGGTACAAAGATAGAATTTTCGCCTACGCGTTTCAAAAATAATGATCTGTTTCCTGTTGGAACTCGTGCCGATATATTTTGTTCATGTTATGGTGGTAATGACATCCGTCGCAAGTAGTTTTAATTATATTGGCACTGTTCACTCCATTCAAACGATAATTATTCATTTAAATCTAAATTCATGTGTCTAATATTAAGTCAAAGATAACTAAAACCAGGAAGGTATCAGTCATTTGGTTAATACTTCACAATATAAGGTCAATAGAAAACACATTTAGGGCCTGTTGAGATCTGTTTAGAAATATTCAGTGGTATTTTTTCTAATAATAACTGCCAGTAGCATGCTTATGATGATATGCTTCTAAATAATGAATAGCAGAAAACTTTTCCGAGTAAGAACATATTCACCAACAGTTGTGTACCTACAGTATATTATGTTTAAAATGTTTAATGATATTATAGACAGCCCTGATATATTAAGCCTAATGACCTTTCATATACCGACAAGAACTAGTCGATCTAAAATGATTTTTATTTGCAAGAGCTATCAGGGCTGAGTCATTTAGATACTCGATTGCACCTAGATTGCATGCAGTTATCAATACTCTCTCAGAAGTAGTAGATATGATCAACTGCACGGAATAAAGTTATAAGAAGGCTGTAATAACAAACCTCAATAATAATAATCAATGTAAGCATAATACTGTTCGTCTGTATGAGTTCTATATAATTTAAATAACATATTTTACTTCATGATTATGTTCCACAAATGTATTATGTATATCACATGTTTGTAAAACCTCATATAGGCGTACAACATGTAAATAAATAAATATTTTATTACATTTTTTTTTTTTGGAAAAGTTTGGTGAGTGCAATAAATAGTGATTCCAGCATTCAAGCTTATGAACACGAAGTAAAGATCTTTTTTTTCAGGAAAGTAGTTTTTTTCTTGTCAGCAGCTCAAGATCTCCATCGTGCCCACTTTTGACAACCCTATTCAGACTGTTCAAACGTATCCGACACGTAATATGGACCAGATTTTTTTATCATTAGCATTAGTGTCGTGATTGGTTCTATTTAGGCACCTATTAATCACGCCTCTGCTCGTCTTTGTGCAATAAATTGATCCATTTTAGAAATTAAACTTCTTTTTCGACATCCTACTGTGCGTGCTAACAACGCAAGGACTGGATCTTAGACTGGATATGAATCAAAACGGATGTCAGTAGGTGATAAAAAAAAACTACGAAGAACGTAAATCAACCCTCATTAAGTGTTTGACAGTTGCATGTTACCAAATGCAAATTGACATCTGTTAGATTATGTTCTATTGCAAAACGTGTATTTGTTTTCAATTCATCAAGCGGTCTCACAATCCTTTAATAGAGTTTAATTAAATTGAATTAAAGCTACCAATAGAATTTTTAAACGACTTGCGTCGAGATCCATCATTTCCACGTTAATTCAACCTGTTATAAAAAAAATTACAAATCTCTTAAACGGCGTGGTCGATTGATACGTAAAAAATGATAATTTTTATCATCACTCTTAATGACCTTTCTGAGGTGGTTCTGAGTTGGTTTCATTCTGAGTTGGCCGGTCACCGATTGATACAACGCTAAAACAATACGATATTGACCAAATCTGTCATCTATGGTCGGTAAGCAATATTTGCGATCACGATCAACAATTGGTAAGAGATCCATAAATTTTAGCCTGGACTCCGTTGTATCAGATAAGTTTCGGTAAACTGTCAATGTTCGTTATGCAAAATTACTGGCTTATTTAATAAACGTATTGAACTAACGAACCTTTTAGAAATGAAAGACATCGTATACGCGATCCTTAGACATACATAATACGTCTAAGACTCAATCAATTTATTCCGTTCGATCTTTTAGTAAGGAAATTGGTTGAAATGTGAATAAAGACCTAATTAACTAATTAACTCCCGGTAAGTTTCAAAAAGTAAATCCGGACTCCAATAAATATTTAGATTTCAATTCGACCTTGCCAATTTTTTTATATTTTTATGTAATTGATTGTTGTTTGACGTTTCGGAATGTTAATTCGTGGTCAATATCAGTTCAGCTATCAACAGTGAAACTGTGCTAGTGATATCGATATAAATTCATCGGAAGTTGTGCCTATCGATCCTATATTTTAAAGTTATCGATTTAACGTGCTAGAGTTGCTGTTATCTACACTTAATCTTCTTCTGGTATCTCTCTTTATCAGAGATTGACCTCATCAGAGAAAAAAACAATATTATTTTCAACGCACAATCGTAATCAGTCTTAGGTAGATTTTCAAATTATGTAGTTTGGTTTTTGTTTGTACAATTTGGTTCAAAATTCAACTTATATCCGGTTTTCATTCAATTCTTATCGCTATAATATTATGTTCGAGTACAAACCATATCATACATTGTAAAATTTTTATATTACATCCTGTTCTGCGAAGAATAAGTGAGGCACTGTTTGAGGCTTGTTGGAGTGATCGAAAGTTCCGAATTCAATTTATTTATCAATTCTAAGCCCCGTCGCTTTTGTTTTACAATAATCAATCAAGTACTTAGTCTGGGTTTATAGGAATAAGGAGATTATAATCTCCGGCCTTCAGCTCGCTAGCCGCTAGGAAACTGCGTGGGCAAGATAATTTCTTTGAACGCCTGGAAATGTAAATTACGTTTTTATAATATAACGTTCAGTGTTTGTTTATAGCTAGCAGCGTGTGGCTTAGAAACAATGACTCGTAGTTCAAGGTCTTAAAATGATATATATTTTTATATAATGTAATAACCGTTTTTATGATGACTTACAATATTATGGCAGAAGGGTATTCTTCTAGACTCAGCTATGAAGCAAATTTGTACTAACAAAAATAATAAATGCATCTTTACTTAGACGTCAAATCTGGTGCCCTTATATTTGCACCTTTTACACACGAGAGGCGCAGGGGAAAATAATTTCACACAGGTGCTATATATTTTTCGGGAGTGCTGTGTGGAGGTTCTTTTTGCCGAGAGGTAGGGTCCTCTTACCACATGGTTCTTGGAGAGATCCAGAAGAATATAGAGAACTCAAGGACGAGTCGTAGAAACAACCCTTTTCATGTGACATACATCTTGAAAAAATGTTAGGCGCGCATTTGGCGTGTTTCCCAACTATGTAAGCACCTAGTTCGATGACGCTTGTTCTTCCGAACATCTTCCATTGATATAACGATAAATAAGAATTGAAGATAATCTCATTATCATTTAACAACAATACATATTAAGCAATATTGAGTGGTCAAATTTGAATAGCTGGGCTTTTCACACTTTAAACGTTTCCTCTTCCACGTTTTCTTTACTATATTATTCCATTAATGTTGGCGATTAGGCAACGAATTGGGACTCTTGCAGATTACACACAGAAACTCTTACAAAAATCTAAAAACAGTGTCGTTTCTGTGTTGAATGCAATCAGGAACCTAAGTGCGCGCCGACTAAATTACCACCTGGTGCAGATTTTGAATTAAGCGCAAAACCATATTCTATATACCTACGTGCTATCCCAACTACCTCACAATCACTTCATGACCTTCTGGGCATTGTTTGTTATGATTTATCATTCATCATTTTATGGTATTTTTTTCTTTCAGATTGAATAAAATCACTTTATCTTTTTGTTAGTATTGATACCCTCTGATTCCAAGAACTTCCTCTCATTCCTTTCCTTAAAAAGATCCAGCACACAGTATCTGTAGACACTGAAGGAAATTTTTTTCCTCACTCCTACTATGTGGAGTAAATGTAAAAAAATAACCCTCCTAACACTGCTTTTAAATATGTGGTTATTTTTAATGACCGTTTATAACGCTAATAAATAAAATATATAAACCTAGCTCCACCAATTCCTAATGTCACATTTTTGTAACACCTGACTAGGTTGTCACACAAAAAATTAGAACAAAAATTAAAAAAATATAACACAACTTCATAATAATAATTGTTTGTTTTGGTTTCAGCTTCATCGAATGTCGCATCTTCTGCATTGTCGCCCATCTCAGAACCGATCGGTCCGAACACACAGTGGTCTAAAAAATCAAACAGCGAACCCCAAGAAGTGTTAACAAATTGAAAAAAAATATGCCGCCAATATACAAGACACCTTCCGACTTCTAAATACCAGACAGTCCAATAAAATGGAGTATCTCAGTATACAAGATTCTTGAAAGGATTGGAGTAAGAGAATTATTAGTTGTTTTTAAGCCATGGTCCAGTCGATTTAGACGCAGGAACACCTGACCAAAGGATTCGGGAAAGACATGACTACCAGAAAAAATTAAATAAGAAATTATTTTTAATTTGTAGAATAATTATTCTGTATGACTGAGTGAGTGATCGATTTAAGTATAGATGGGTGTAATTAACGTAGGTGGGTGACTATGGATTAATCGTGAACACAATTCTCTGATGAATGTACGATGCGAATGGAGGTATTAAAGGCCTGCACTCGGGTCAGTAACTCTTTTTCATTTTGGCCGTTACCAGTTGTTGTAGTTTAAATAAAATATGTTTATATTCAAATGGTCCGTATCAAAGGTACCTTAAAAATAAGGTAAGTACCTCAAACTGTCAGTTTGATAATGCCTTCAGAAGGTGAAACAGCTGTCAGCGTAATAATAATTTCACAGCCGAACTTGTTCATTAAAAAACTGTTTTTTTATTAATTGAATACGAATATTTATTGTTTATATAAATACATTCAATATGTATGTAGTTTAAATAACTTTCAATACGTGTCGTTAGTATAGGAGTCTCAAAAAATGTCAGTAAAGTCGTACTAAAGGAGAAAGTCAACTGTCGCGCGTTAATTTCTAATACCCGAACGATTGCGGACATAGACGATGATATCCGATCGACAGCTGGCCACCTTCAGTGACCTGTTCTGGTGCCCCAGGTAAATACGGAACATCTATTAAAAGTGATGTTTAGTCCAGTTAGATATTCATTGTAAACAATACGATAAATAAACTCGACTCATAACTTGGCTAACCGATAGCACTCAAATTCCCGATTATCTGAGAGGCAGATATTGTTAAAAACTTAAAAATACGTTTCTACAAATTAAATTTGATAACAATAAACACATTCATTTTAATAGTAATTGATCTGTATCGAGATCTTAATGGCTTAAAACCATAGCATTTCAGCAGAAGTAATCGTAGATATTAACCTTATTTTGGCACATTTCAAACATTTCCTCACCACACCTCTATCGGTTGATCTCTTTAGTGGTCCACGGGCAGTGGACACTGGACAGTGGCAGTGGACACAGTGGTCTAGAACGGAGAAGGGTCCACTGTGCGCTGTGCGGGCTACTCCTCCGGTTGGTCGGTTGGCGACACCTCGACGCCAAACGGGATTCCTCTGCCCGGCGTTTTAAATCATCATTATTTTGACAGGCGGGTGGTAATCTGACATAGGTAAAACGTATCTGATCCGATGCCATCTCTGTGGACTCCGTAGCGACAGGCAAAACACAGAGGTGTAATAGTACGAGTACATACCAACAATGTATATATTTTTAATTCACTTAACGCAGAATTAACTTTATTTTCATGTTTGTAATATGTAGCAAATATAAAAAAAATACTTCTTTACATGATGAGGAGGTATTATTGTTTGTAATTGTCCTCATTAGGACAATCCTCGGTTGAGATTAATAATTGTATAAAGCAATAAAAATTAGGAAAAAGAAAAAGGTATTGAAAGAACAATATTGTTAATAATGGGGACCTACTAAGCTAAAGGATGCTAATAGAATATTATGTAAGCATTTAGGGTGACCATGTGTTGAAATTTGATTTGAAGTAATAGATTATGCTATTAATTTAAAAAGAACTAAGAAGAAAATAAAATAAAAGTATGTAGGTACACAATATATTATGATTTTGTTGTGTAATTTGCGATTTTTATGTGATGTACTGAAGATGAAATCTGTCGTCCAAAGCGGAAAAGCTATATATAGTGAGTTCTGTTTTTTTTTATATAATTCTATATCGTCATGCAATTTTCTCGTTTTTTAAATTTGTAATTTTAAGTTCAACTTTATTATTTTCAACTCAAAAACATTTCCATCATCACGTATGGCACTTTGAAGCATCCGTTAAGTACTAAAAAAATTAAAGATATGAAACACGAACGTTTATTCAATCGTTGGTACTATATTTTTAAATATTTAAAAAGAGAAAGGAGCTAAAAGAGCTCATCAAAGTCGGGTAATATCACATTTTATTATGCCCATTGATCAATGATGTTGATTACTTTAATCAATTATATTTCTTTGAATACCAAAATAACGTTTCGTCTTCCCGTGTCCAAATAAAATAATTCTATTCATTCTGCTTTATCACCAACTATGGTAGTACCTATGAAGGTAGCACCTATAATACAGGTTCAACTCCAACAAAAGAAGGTTCTATTTGTACTTTGCGGGGGTAGTAAGGTTGAAGGTAGTAGTCGTCTGTTCAGTTCTCAGTTCCCAGCCCCTATGCTTTCGCCGCCGCAGTGAGAAGGTACTTCTCCTGAATTGCCTGATTAATCAACATAGTTTTGATTAATTAGCGTCCCACTTAAGATATTTTCGAGGGAAGCATTAATCAACTAGGATATAAAGTGATGAAGAGAATATCATGACAATGTCCCCAAAACACTAAAGTAGTAACTACTCACGAATAAATTAAATGTCATTGGTTATAACGTTGATATATTTGAACCTACCCATGTGCTTTCTCTACGATTAGGTATTCCATCGTGAGTATGAATTATTTTGAACATTTGTTTTATGTTATCCTTTTTTATGCTTTCGAATACCAATGATTGAAGTATTTTTGAATAGATACATCAAAAACAATGATTTCTGGCAAGATACATCGCTTAGAAGTCTAACAACAGAGTATTAAAAAATGTCTGAGTGAACAAATAAATGCACGTACATTTTAATAATAAAATTACATTTTGGAGTGGGATATAACCATTGACGTACTTAATTGATCGACGGATATAACACATTGAGGAGCAATCCGTGTGGTTTATCTGGGGGTAACAGATGTATAAGAGTACACAATAATACATAAATATCACGTTCACATAAACTAACCTAAGCATTAAAAAAATCGTTCCGTTTACCCAATTCCGTAGAAACCCACATAATTGATCTCAATTTTGTGTAATAACTCTCGAAAAAGTTACCCCAAGTCTTCCAATAATCTTGTGTTAATAAGCAGTCATAATAATATGTATAATATCTAACGCCGCCCCTTGACTAAATCGATACAAAATGCTACCAGCATCACCGAATAATGACAAGATTGAAGTTGATCAAACATGGAAGCCAACACTGGACATTTTCGAGATGACGTTATGAGATAGGACACTTAATGATTTTCCTATGAGATTCATCGCGGTCGAAAAACTAGACACGATAAACTGTCTGTTCGCCTTTTTGTTCATCGTTTTTGTCATATTGATCATGCCTACAGATTGTGATTAGGAGAGAATAAAGCCAAGAAGCTCTTTGAACAAAATATAATGGACCAATTAAACGTTATGAAAAAGTGGATAGTTAAAAGTTAATGGTTGATCCTCTTATTAGGTATTTGATGAGATGATTATTGGTGAATTGATGTTGTCGATTTGTTCTTATGTTCCTGCAAATGTTTACTATAAGCTTTTCAACAAACAGGAGTTATTTTGTCACGACTAATGGAGTAATAAAAAAAGTCGTTCAAGATGTGGTGCTATTGCTTAATGATACTAATTCTACAGAAAAGGAGTTCCTAATTATTTTACCATTTCGCGTCCACTGTTTTTTTAATGTATTGTAAAATTAGAGGTAAGTAAATATCTACTATTTAAAATAATAATAATCGAATGCAGAAACCCAGTGTATATCATTAAAAACTCACCACTGATGATGGGTGTAAAGCAATTAACGCAGCTTCATCTGTCAAAGCACGTTTTAGAAGTTTTAAAATATGCATTTAACCAACTAAATTTAGACAACACATCTCCTAAGTAGTTTGTTTTAATAATTATAACGAAATTCAAGCGAAGCAAGTGTCTAATAAAAATAGTGTTATTTTAAATAGACTAGCACAGAGTATAATATTTTATCCGTATAGGTACTTACTAAAACAATTTTAAAACATTAATAGACGGCCAGTCATAAATTGATTTTGGCGAGGTCTAGTGGTAAGGCTCTTGAATATCAATCCGAGGTTGCGGGATCGAATCCCGGCGTGGGCAAATACATTTTATATGAAATTTGTTTGTGTTATTTCACAATTAATTCATTTTAAATAATGTATAGGATATTTGCGGCACGTTCCAGAGTGGAAGATACTCTCAGTATCGCCCTGGTGTAAGACCACCATTGAAACGTTGCTTGAAATGGCGTTAGCCGTGTTTGGTGACCAGATCTGTTTAGCCAGCTCAGCCTCACAACATACTCCAAATGGGGATGCCATAGTCCCACTGGCTCCAGAAGGAAGCAACTGGAACTCTTGTGGCATATTCATCTAAAAAATAAAAAAAGACACTCAAACATCAGAAAGGACACTTAATCATTCTGATTCAAGTCTTGAAACAAACGTACTTTCAATATTTTTTTGCAAAAATATACCTGTAGTTTTTATCTCGTTACATTAGGTATGTAGAAATAGCACAACTAATCCACACGTTGTTTAGGCATGCCCTATTTCCTATCATATTTTTTTTAACCTGAATAATTTGAATTTAACGGACGCGTTCTATGATGTGACCAATGATACATACAGTGTGGTAAGTTGACCAGCAATACGATATGGTGTATTGAATTTCTTTATTTTGGAATGTAGGTGACAGAACGGAAAATATTCCTTTGTCAATATCTATCATTTTTGTTCTTTACGATATCAGATCGCTGCGCTCAATCAAAAGAAAACCATTTTGACAGCGGTTGATCAAGAGTTCATGATAAAATGATAATATTTTGACAGACGGTTATTTTAATTAGTGTATCTACAAAAAAGGTTGTTTGTAGGGAGAATAACAAAAAAAAGTTAATTTTTATTTGTGGTTTAAGTACTATAGTGAACTACTTACCTCCAAGGTGGTAGATACTAGATATTCTCAGTATCGCCCTTGTGAGCGACTAATATGAGGATTCGAAAATGACTTAAGTTATGTTTAGTGACTAGATATGAATTACTAGGTCGTTCCTTGTCTACCTCATCCTCAACATCACCGAAATTCACATTAGGTAAAATCTAGGTAACTACTTAACCCCAATGAGTTAAATCTATTCTGTAGAATTCTCAAGTACGCCCAACAATTGAATTTGGGAGCCACCTCCGGACTGGAGCAACACAATATTTGATAAATCTGCTAGATTATGTGCAAAGGAGAGCGATCCGTCTGTTTGCCAAACCGTTGATAATAAACCGTTTGCCATCTCTGATGCACGGACGCAATGCAGGCATGATAAGTCTGTTCTACAGGTATCTTATTGGAGCTCTAAGAAGCTAGCATAATTGTTCACAAACGCACCTGTGAAAGTGCTTGAAACTTGACGGAAACGAGTGGAACACCCGTTCACAGTACAAGTTGGCTTCATGAGAAGGGGTCGTTTCTTCGACTCGTTTTTGTGCAAGTCGGCTCACATGTGGAACGAGCTACCGACATCTGTTTTTCGTCCTTCATATAATTCGTGCCTCTTCAAGACCCGCATTAATAAATTCCTTACTGTAGCTCCTACCTCAACCTGCCTCACAACTACCTATGCCAAACTGTGTGGCGACATAGTTCCCGACAGGTGCGCTTTTGTGAGATGGTATATATACATATTTTTTAATACAATAAAAATATATGCAAAATAATAGGCATAGGTATATTCACAACCAATACTTTCAGGACATCTGGACTAAGAAGAGACGAAGTAAAATTGGGTACCGTTTTGCTACAGAGGTCGTCATGAGATTATTAAATTACAATACACATTATACCTGCAATAATTTAATAAATTTCTCATAGATTTCGAAACAACCAATCTACCCACTCACGGTCTGTCACTATTGTCTATCGATAGTTTATACCAATTTCCAATATTTCCTCATCTGCCACAATTTATTACGCAAAGAGCCACTAATTTACCTGCAAATAAACATTTCAAAATTATTCCGCCGTTGTTTTAATTTATTAAAATTAAATCAAGACGCCTTCGAGATGTCAATAAATTGCTGTAAATATGCATATAAATTATTATGTCTTTATTCAAAGGAAATTTACATTCAGCATAAACAAGAAGTTAGCCTGAAAATATTAGGCTTCTCCATTGTTTACCTTAAAAGCAGAGATCAGTATCACTCATAATGTTAAAATAAAATGTTTATTTTACACGAATACCAGTGAAATAAATCATGAAAAACTCGTGGGAGATAATTACAACAAAAGTGTTCCTCGGAAATAAGTACTTACACACAAATGGATTCCAAAAGTTTGTAAACATTAAAATGTTAATAATAAAAAATAATAATGGTTCACCTTGCTATTCACCTATGAATTAATAAAAATATGAATACTTAGGTTCCTCTACGTTGGGTGATTAACAAAATTTTGATGGGGAAGTTTGGTGAAAGATGCTCCTTTAAATGGCTTTAGCCGTGTTTGGTGACCAAATCTGAATAGCCAAGTACTTTTCCACTTTCCTCTTCCCCATATCATTCCCCTCCCACAACCTTCAGCCTCCTACATACCCCTATTGGGAATGCCGTAGTCTCACTGGTTTTAGATGTGAGCAACTAGGAATCTTGTGAGGTATTCTCAAAAAAAGATTATTTTAATGTGAAACCGCAGAAAATGCCCAACTGCTTCCAAATTTCTGGAGCCAGTGAGACTACGGCACCCCCAATTGGGGTATGCTGTGAGTTTGGACGTAGTGGGGAGTGGAAGGTGATGGGGGAAAGTGGGGAAAGATGGGGGAACCTGGTTATTCAGATCTGCTAACCAAACACGGCCGAAGCCATTTCAAGCAACGCTTCAATTCTGATTGATGTAAGTACTTCCACAAAATTACAATATTATATTATTTTAAATAAAAAATTTAATTTGTGAAATGAATAATTGAACGGACGGACGTTATGAATCGTTTTTTACCCAAAATCAAGCCATTTAGAGTCAAGAAGTGTCTGGGTATTTTAGGGCTCCAGGCCAGAGGAGGCTAACAATATATACCGGATTATATACATTAAAGCAGTACCTAACTTAATCCAAATGTGTAAAATAGTTGCGAAAAAATAACGGTACACTAAATTTGTATAAATTTTCACCAAATAGTTTTGTTTGTTTTGTAGTATGACGATCGGTTTATATTCAGCCTTTTTCTTATTGTTTTTTTAAGCAAAGTACTCGACTAAATGCTGTGGGTGTAAGACAAACAAAACAGAAGAAGAAATATGGGAAGGAAATGATCAATGACCTGTACAATACAAATCTCCAGAAAACTTGAATAATTTCGCAGCTTAATAACAACGCCAAATTTGTCCAAGTACAAATAATATTGATGGCTTTCCTGGTAACAATATTTCAAGAAAATCTACGAAGGCTCTTCAAGATTTTCATTTATATTACTTATTTATAAACACCGTACAATCTTTTTGATTTCATAAGGAATGTATTTAACTTAAATCAAAATATGTACAGTTATTCATACACTCAAGTACTCCTCTCATAACATCATAATGCCTACTAAAATATAATTCATTCGAAATTTTAATTTAAACATTTTTGCCGTTGTAATACATTACAAAAACTGTGTTTATTTATAAACAAAATGAAAAGCTTGTAAATGTATTCGTTTTTATTTTTTTATTTTAAAGAATGTAATAAATCATCTGCTTTAATTCTATATAACAATTAGAATATCGAAAATTATTATTGGGTATGTCTTGGCGAATTAGGTAATTAAAATTACATACATTTAAGTCGTTTATGAAAGATGTGTTCAATCAAATAATGAGTTCAAACAATAAATATTGTTAATTATAATAATAAATATTGTTTAAACTCTTTTGGACGCCATAAAACAATTCTTGGCAATACCAACATGATATTTCGTAACAAAGTTGCGCGGTAGCCATTCCAAAATACCGGTTTTACTGAATGCCAAAAAAGTTAGTGAATCAATTTATATTTGGGAAACACGACTTTTTGAGATTAAGAAAGATAGAAGATGCAGCCATTAGCATACCAAATCCTTTCTGAATAACTTAATTAATGCAAGAAATTCGCTTGGCGAAAAATGAACACCTGAAATCGAAGACAAAAACCGTTATGACTTAATCTCGAGATTACAGATACAAATCGGCGACATTATTCTTTTCGTTGGAATTCGTTTGATTTAATTTATTTACGTATTAATCAACAACGTATCTCATTATAGTCGTCGCCAAACTGCGTTGGTCTAAAGATGGGATTTGATTGCAAATTATTGTTTTGTTTTTTGGTTCAAAAAATATATAATTATTGATTGATTTCATTCAGATATTATTAATTATTTTTAGATTAGGTAATTTCAAGCTCTCATCAAATCGATGATCATCGCCGTGATGATATTTTCACATTAGGGTCCCCGTGAAACGCCAATTATCGGGGCTGTTTTTTTTACAAATTGTTTAACTAACGAGCACAAAAATATGACTATTAGTTTTGACATCTGATTACAATATGCTTGATATTTGATCAAATGCTGACGATCGGCATTTGTCTGACCGACCGACCGATCGATTTAACGGTCATCAAATTTTACGGGAGCTTGAAACAACCCAATTAATGTATTACCTATCTTGTTATTTGGTATTAAACTTCCAGCTCTATAATTGTTCTCATTACCGATGGTTGTGGTTTCCAGATATCCACCATGTTTCCAGGTTTCCAGATCACTGATCCCAGATCCAGAGGTTTCAAAGTTTCCACTTCGTGAACTAGAGCTTTCCATCCCCGATTATCACGACCATACAGTTTCAAATGGAGTCGTTTTAAAGGTTTCTTTCAACGAAAACTTCTGTGGGTCTGGGATCAACCAGGTACATTTCCTATTACGGTGAACTTCTCTTAACTCTAATGGAACCTACCAAGTGAGAGATATTATTAAAAATGTGGAATTATTAGGGATAGAGGGATAAGTTTCGCAGAACATCGTGGAAAATTAAAAATTATTTTAATACCGTTCGCATTCGTGTGGTTTGCAGAGTTCTTATGATTATCAGGTTTAATCGCGTTACTGTGGCATAATTATTGATGTATACTTACGCATAGTAAAAGGCATTAAAATCCCGGATGACCTGGAAATCATCAAGCTGATGCAGTCATTGCATTTGCGGAGATTACATAATTAAAGGAGATTAAATTCTGACGTAATCATACTCTTTTTTTGCTGTGGAAGTATAACTTCGGGATGTACGTTGAAGAGTTAACGAGGCCTGTTAAAACAGTTAATAGAAATTGGTAGATGATCAATAGTTGAGTATAGCTGACTACCAATTGAGAATGATCTAAACATTATGTGTGCCTAGACAATTTGGGAGGCGCGTATGGATATATAAATGGATATGTATATACCGTCGCCCCGGGAACCATTTATTGAATAACCAACACCCCTGTCATAGGCTATATTTGGTGACTTAGTAAGGATGTCCGGATACATGGGGTGAGGTTTGTCTAGGTCTTGACGGTACGTCCATTTGCTCATCTACTGCGTGAAGGGCCGGATCAGGAGTGACTGGTTGAGGGAGACCTTTTTACTTCTCCAGCCGGACTCTCTCGACCTACCGCCTTGTACCGGAATGGGAGGGTTAGATTCTTACGTCCGTCACTACTGAACACATTAACCCCCAAATTCTTACCCACCCCTCATACCTTTTTCATTCCCAGAACTTCCTCTCTTTCCTTTCCCTAAAAAGACCCTCCACACAGCATCCCCAAATATGAAACAGGCCCCGAGGAAAATTATTTTCCTCAGAGCCTCCTGTGTTGACCTAATGCTAAAAAGGTTCAATCAAGTACATTATATTAATGGAAACACGGATATTTACGATTCCCATTTTAAAAGAGTCGATCTAATTTCATTTTAAACGCCTTAAAATAAACCATTTATATTCATTTCAATAAAGTGGTTAAAAAGTGTTTATTCGAAAAGTTTTCATTTTAAAAATACTGATGAATCAGTAAGCAATCAGAATAGGTCGAAAATCGGAAAAAATTTCTGTAAATTAATCATTAGTTTTTGGGTTTATTTAAAAAGGTAGTTATTATTTGGTATGAGGAGATAAAAATAAAATACCTTTAGATCGGCCCGTGTTTAAACTAGGCTGCCTTATATTTTTGTCGGTGCTTTTTTGTTTTCTATTTAATAATTGAATTTGAAATATGAAGAATTTAATAACCTACATTATTTTAATAATTTTTTCATCATATTTTTATACATAAGCTCCACACAGGAGGTACTGAGGAAAATAATATCCCTCAGGGTGTCTTTGGGGATGCTGTGTAGAGGGTATTTTTAAGAAAGGAAGGAGAGGATATTCTAGGAAGGAAAAGGGTGTTGGGAGTGGATAGGAATCTGGGGGTCAGTGTGTTCAGAAGTGACGGACGTATGAATCCATCCCTCACACTGCGGTGCAAGGCGATGTTTTGAGAGAGCACTGCTGGAAACGTCAAAGGAACTCGCTCATCCGATCTCTCCCGATCCGGCTTGTCATGCGATGGGCAGATATATCCGCCGCCAAGATCCGGACAAACCTCACCTCATGAACCCGGGAACCCCTACTAAGACACCAAACGTAGAGAACCACTTGGGGTGGCCAATGGCAGAAGTGTTGGTTGTCCAATAAATATTTCTTGGGTAGACGGTACCCACATCCGCCTCCCAAATTGTATAAGTTAACGTATATTATGTCAACGTATCTACGTTTTCTGTGGCAAAGGATAACGAACTTAAATCCGTGGAATTATTACTACCTCTTCTATTTACTCTAATCAGTTTACCTGCATAGTTAACCTCAAAATCGCCGCTTAGGTATAGAACAAAAGCCAAGTGATCGTCTATGTATAAAATCATTTTATAAAAGTACCTAATGGTTTCATTATCTTTATGAATCGAATATCATCAGCTAGTGTTTTGCTATTCAGAGTACCACGACGATTAATGACGGAAGATGTATTATTGACAAACCGGTGGCAATTTAACGATTGGCCATAAAACAAGTTGTGTAGCTTAAAAAAGCCTTAAAAAACGCCCAACTTGGACATTATGTAATTAAACGCCGCAAAAAACGAAGCGATTATTGTAGAATATATTGCGGTTAGCTTTCTGGATAGGTATCTCCAAATGGGGATTCAAAAAATGATCAATGGTCGTCAGCCATGTTTCTAAATTTAATACGTATGTTTTTTTTATTATTCTCGCACACACTTAACACTATAAACGAAGTTAATAATATAGCAGGTGGCGCAAAATAATGACTAAATAGCGCAAAATTCCTCTCTCGACTTCCTAAGGCAGTAGTAACTCTGTTTGTAAGTAAAAGGTACAGGCTTGACACAATTATTATTCATCGTTCTTGGGGAGTACAGTGATCCATGGTTAGTCAATGTGTTTTCTGTTTTGGTTTACTTCACAAATAAATATGAAAGTTGTAATGACAAGATGTCATTTGCAAAAATGAGAATTTCTCCCTATAGTGTGATGACCGATGACTTTTGCACCACCTGTTAGTATTCAATCCTGATGTGTACAGGTTGTTAAGGGACGTACTTGACTTGCTTTAACCAGTAATTCCTGACTTTCATTTGGAGCAAAAATTGTTAATGAAATTTTGGTCTCCGGTAACTTTTTCGATGACTTTTTTTTTTCAATTTTTTTTCTTCAAAACCAAAATAAAAATATTTCTTTTGCATGCAACTCGGCCGAGTAACCAACCAACCTCTTACCCCGCCCCCAGCTATCCAACACCTACTATTTTTTTTTACTTTTTTGCAGAAAAAAACATGAAAAATGTCAGCAGAGACTAAAATTTCGTTTACATTTATTACTCCAAATAATGTCTTATTAACACCCAATATATAAATGTTCAATATACTCTAATCAGACAGGTAGAATGCTTTCAGAGAAATAAATTAGAATTAGATTAATATATCGAAGAAAGCAAACACTTTTTGGCTTGACATTATGCAACATGAATCAAGTTATTTGTTTAAAACCACTTTATTTTAATTTATATTCGTCAACCGGTTTCGGTTGAACTCAACCTTCTTCAGGACAATAAACATATAAACAAAAGATATAATAATACATAAAAGTTTATTTGTTTACGACTTAAAGCTATTTTGTCTGCCGAAGGGACAACCTAATGAGTAATCTTACTAATATTATAAATGCGAAAGTTTGTATGGATAGTTGGTTGGATGTTTGTTACTCTTTCACGCAATAAATATCGAATGTAATTTAAAAAATTCTTTCACTAATCGAAAGCTACATTATTTGCGAGTAACAGGGGCTATATATATTGGTAAGTTCTTGCGTTATGAATGAGCTGTGGCGTTGTGAAATTGTGTATCATACGTTTTCTGTCCCTAACAAAATCGAGTTATTGCAAACGTCAAACAAATTATTACCTTGGAAACAATGTTTTTTTTTAAATTTTAGGCTTAAAAAGAGTGCTTTGTTGTGATTAAAATGAGTACTTTTTTGGCGTCGTAGTTAATATCTACATAGGTATCTATAAAAATGTTTATTCTCCTAACAAAAAGCATAACGTTGCTATAAAGCATAGCGTTTGAAGTGGACTGTCATTTTCTTATTTTTTTTAGGTTAATCTGGATTCAAATATAAATAAAATACTAATAAAGGGAGTAGGTACTTAAAATAAATTTCAATTTTTATAATTCAAATTTTTTCCAAAATAGAATTTTTATTTGCGAAATGTCAATCACAAATTTTGAAATTTTCTAAAACAATAATTATTTTCTATTAGACAAAATAGCAAGAATAATAACAATTAGGCCAATAATTATGCCAGTAATTTCCCACTAATACTATGCAAGCGAAGCCGTGGGTAAAAGCTAGTGAGTTATAAATTAAATGATTTTTCAGTAAACTCAATTTTTTTATAGTGTAAACAGCACCACGAAAAATTGAAAAGCATTTTCAGATGTTTTATCGGAGCACAGAAAACACCGATTTAATGAACAAAGCATCGCATTATGGCAAACTAGATTTCTTGTTGTATAAAACATCGTATTACTTAACCACAATGATAACAAGCCAAAAAAAATACCGTCCCACTTCGAAATGACTTCTGACTACCGTCATTAATTCGACTGCCATTTGAAATTCAAATTGACCCAAAGGAACCGCCCCATTGGGACCGAATCCGAGTCTAGTTCTTCGGGCGCGACATTTTTGGAATTCCTCTCTGGGCCTAGTTTATATCTGCCAGGGACAATGGGTCTGGTGGCACTACTTGTGAGTCGTGAACTAAGAACCCTTTTTATAATCTGTCCGTTCGGGCCATGATGTTTGATCCGGATGTTTCGTTTTAAGTAGTTGAAAGGATGTAACTTTTTCTTGTGGTAGTTAAAGATACATTAAGTTTACTGAAAGATATTAGATGTATATCGTAAATTTAAGTAATGTGTCAAGCCTTGCCGTGAGGAATTAAAATTCCATTATGGAAAGCAGATATTACATAAGATATTGCAACGTTTTCGGCTGGTAGATTATAATTTTTTTTTTATAATCTTTATTTATTAAGTTACATGGGTGATTGTGCTGTGCCTGTCTCACTAGGAATTCCTGTGTTGACAGCAGGAGCATTTTAGCATAAGAAGTTTAACACAAAAATAAGGATAACAACAACAATGTTATTTACATGTAAAGTAAAAGTACAAGGACAATCAGCATCGTATCAATGGGAAAGCATGCATTAGGAGGTGTTTGTGAATCTATGAATATTTATTTAACCTTCGTCGAAGTCAAGGACCTTGATTTCACCAATGGAGTACTTACCAATTAACTAACTAACTAACTAACTAACCATCACGCCGTTTCCCCGCAGGGGTAGGCAGAGAGGACGGACCGCCAAACAACTCGGTCTTGGCACACACTCTTTGCCTCACTCACATTCATACATTCTCTTCTATTATTCTGACTTTTGACATGGCCCGACTCAAGTATCTGATTCACTTGATCGTGCCATGTCTTCCTCGGACGTCCACGACTTCTTCTAACATTCACATTTGCGTCGTATATTCTTCTTACACTGCTTTCTTCGTTCATTCGCTCTACACTTACCAATTACATATTCCTATATTCCGTCAGTCATTTCAATATCTGATCTTTCATCTTTTATGTCAGTAGGTACCTACTTACACTCTGTAGGTATCTACTTTCAATTTATTCTATGCCCGCTGGGTTAGAAGAGAGGTAATTAGGGCGATGCATGGATTTTTGAAAGAGTGAATCATGACCTCCTTAATTTGAAAAACTGAGAAAGAATACATTTCACAATAAAGTAACACAAAACAAATAAAGCGAAAATACAGCCTAAGAAATAAAGACAAATAGATATCAAAGTTGCCAAAATAATTTTGGTAAGTACACAAATCACTATTTTTTCGCTCAGAAATTTCCTTTAATACAAAGCTTTAATGATAATTCCTACCTGGAGTGACATTTTTTAACTCGTTGGTTGTAAATAAACTTTTTTTTTGTAATGGAACTAAAAAATATTAAACTTTGTTTATGTATAAAGATGTTTGAAGAACACATGACAAAACTGGCAAAGACTGGATACCTTTTAGGTGTAGATCTTTTGGAAATGTTATAACCAAAATAGATCAAACATTTCACAAGGTATACTTTCTTCGTATTCAATGCGAAATGTAGCTCGGTCTCATTATCAAGAAGAATAAACTGCATATCTTGGTCACATTCTCAGAATTTGAAAATGCTGTTCCTCTCAGTGGTTTATAAAAGGAAAGTTTGGAAGAAACTGAGGAACTAGACTGGGAGGAATGCCCCTTCTTCGCCAGAACACCAGGAAATCTTCATGAATATTTTGTAAAATTACAGTTCCAACAGCCCGGAAAGAGTGGCACTATGACATCTCGACGTTGGGCATGTTTTGAGGTTAAAAGAAGAGGGAATGAAAAGTAACAAACTATTTAAATCTACTCACCTATCACGGTTTAACGAAGGTATTTCACCAAGACAATTTGGGAGGCGGATATAGTTACCGCCACCCCGGGATCCATTTATTGAATAACCAACACCTCTGCCGTAGGTCACCCCAAGTGATTCGTTACGTGTGGTGACTTAGCATGGGTACCCGGGTTCAAGAGATAAGGTTTATCCGGGTCTTGACGGCTGGTGCATCTACCCACCAATGCGTGAGACTAGTCGAGGTAAACCTTTTGACGTCTCCAGCAGGAATCCCTCGGAAAATCTCAGACATTCTGACCCCCAGATACCCATCCACCCCTCATGCCTTTTTCCTAAAAATACCCTTCTCACAGCATCCCCAAAGATGACATAGACCCTGAGGGGAATTATTTTCCTCAGGGCCTCCTGTGTGAAGCTAATATAAAAATAGATCGTTACTGAGAGCATCTATCACTCTGGAATTCAGCCAAAAAAAACAAGAACTATGTTAGTGCGTGTATGGCGTGACATTTTCTTCGTGTAAGTTCTTACTTGCAATCGTCTAGTGACAGCGAATGTTTAATTCAAAACGTGTAATTCGAAAACTGCTCGTTGCAAGTGACAAATAATGTCCCTACGACATAGTCTATAAATAAAATACAAAATCTTTTAGTTTGTTGGTGTCTTGTAGAAGTTAAATTGTTTCGTAAAAGTAGGCTTTTAAAATTACTAAGCGTCCTTCGAGATAGCCGCGTCCCTCACTCCATCACGGGATAATCTGCGGCTTACATCGCCGGCCGCCGCCGCTAGATGGCGGTGATTACACCGCTGTTGCTACTTGCCACTATTTGCTACTCAACTTGCTGCTTGTCCTTGTGACTTGTGACCATAACAAAGTGTGAATTTGTTTCTCATACTAGGTACCTAGAATCTAGAACACAGATAGATAGGCACTTTGATAGGCACGAACGAATGGCAATAATGTAATAGCGAAATAGTAAATTTAATACTTAGTTAGGTACGTGACTTTTACTTTAAAGTGATACATGAGATTATTAGTATACAGTGTGTAAACATGAAAGTATCAATATTATATTTAGAACAAAATAAGAATGTATAAGTGCACAAAAATAATATCGCTCAAGTGATACAGTGGTTATTACAAGTACCTACAATGATATAACATTGAAAAAAAAAATACAAAACAAATATGTAGGTACTCGTGTAATAGGTAAATAAAATATTAGGTTTATATAAGACCTGACGTAAAACAAAGTATGAAGTATGCATGATAAAAGCTAGAATGAGTATAAGGTACGGAACCTAAATACATACTTATGTAGCATTTATGTATGTTTAAAACCAATACGTAATTGTTTATTTATTTATTTATTTATTAACGCCGCTTTTACATGTATAGGTACATTATCATAGGCAAGTTGTTCAGAAGTATAATAATAAGGGTACATTACATAACATAAAAAAACCTAAAAAGAGTTTACTATGCAATTGTTCAATCTATATTACAATACGGTGTTATAGGATGGGGAGGAACATATGATGTTATTTTAAATCCTCTCAAAATAGTTCAAAGATTAATAATTAAGATTATATTGAAAAAACCATCTACATTTTCTACCGAAAAAATCTTTTCAATATTCAAAGTAACTACAATAGACAATTTATATAAAAAATATTCAATTCTACAAACTTTCAAAGAAATACAGCTAAAAAAATTACATTTCAATATCTCAGCAAGATATCAAAACAATATTAAAATCCCAAAATTTAATACCAAGCACATCCAAAATTCCTATCTGTATCATGGTATAAATTATTTCAACAAACTCCCATTAGAAGTAAAAATTATTGAAAATAAAAGTAAATTAAAAAAAAAAAAAACTAAATAAAAAAATTACCTGAAACAACTGTAAGAGTTACATTACTATTTCACTCCATTTAAATATGTTAATCGACACATCTCAAGTTTCTCTAATTTACGGTGCTCCAGATTTTATGTCCGGGTTGAATCTTTCCCAAATGAAAGACTAAACCCTTCCACACACTTTTCCACAAATGAATATCTAGTAAATGAACGCAATGTAAGTGCACTATATAAGAATAAAACAATACAAGAACAATACGTCAATCCACCAGAAACATAATGGGAAAATATTTCACCGACTCCAGATATTTTCATATCAGAGGGTTCGGCTCTGATGAAATCCTAACTGGTCCGATAAATCCTACTGATCCCTCAATATAAATATTTAAAAAATCTTTCGTAATCCTACATGTATTTAAAATGACCGACTTTTGCATTTTTATGTACAAATTTTTTGACAAATCTAATACGCCTAAATTTTGAATGAGAGAGCTAGGTATAATGCCAGTAGCCGAAATAACAAATGGTAATATTTTTATAGTCTGAGAATGCCAAATTCTTTTAATTTCATTTCCTAAATCTGTATATTTTCTTATTTTTTCAGAAACAGTTTTCTGAATATTACAAGAATTTGGAATAGCGACATCAATGATATAAGTTATTTTCTTAATTTTGTCATGTAAAACTATATCGGGTCTATTATGACTAATTGTTCTGTCTGTCAGAATAGTTTTGTCATAATAAATTTTATAATATTCATTTTCTAAAAATGAATTTGGTTCATATTCATAATATGGTACATTACGGCAGTCAATCAAGTTATGTTTAATTACCAAACTTTGGTGAATTATTTTTAAAACTTGATTGTGCCTAAATGTATACTCGGACGGCGCTAATACAGAACATCCCGATATAATATGTTCTATAGTTTCCGGAAAAGCCAAAAATTTTCTACATAAATCATCAATTTGATTTGCATCTTTGATGATATGCTTCCTATAATTTTTAGTATTAATGACTCTATCTTGTATGGCAAGCATAAAGCCTTCTATTTCTGCGCTCAACTCTCCAATACTCAACCATTTGTTTGACGAAAATTTGTCAACATATGTTTGGTTGAGATAATTGAAGTGTTTTGCGTGAAGAATTTTATTTGACCAGGAATCTAATAATTCCTGGTTGGTATTTATAAGAATGCTGGCATTCTCGTCGTATAAATTTAATGGTGAAATATTTCTATCTGCCTTGCAAATTATTTTGTGCATTTCTGAACTATCAGCTTTCCTATGGAAAAAATTTCTTAGCATTTCAACCTGATTATGTTTTAAAGATGTTATTTTGACTATACCTCTACCTCCTAAATTTCTGGGTAAATTAATTCGTTCTACAGCTGAATTTGGATGATGGCAATGAAATTTAGTTAATGTAGTTCTAATCAATCGTTCTAAGCTATCTAAATCTGTATTAGACCATTTAATTATGCCAAATAAGTAAGTTAATAGAGGTATTGCCCAAGTATTTATCGCCTTTACTAAATTTTTAGCAGATAGATTGCATTTCAAAATTTTTCTGATCCTAGTTTTAAATTTAATCCTAATATCATTTTTAATACTAGTATGATCTAATCTATTTGATTGCGGATATCCTAAATATTTATAAACCTCACCCCCTTTCAAACTTTCAATTTTGAAATTTCTAAATATACCCTCGTCTCCATCTACAATATTACCTTTCTCTATATGGATCGTTCTACATTTATCTAAACCAAAAGTCATTTTAATATCATCTGAAAAAATTTTAACTACTTTAATCATTTTCTCTAAATTTGGTTCAGAATTCGAATATAATTTTAAATCATCCATAAATAATAAATGAGAAATTATATTTCTCTCTCTAGTATTACCTTTAATTTTTATTCCAAACTTGCTTTTAATTAACATTTTAGATAGAGGATTTAATGCTAAGCAAAACCAAAGAGGACTCAATGAGTCTCCTTGAAAAATCCCTCTTTTTATTGAAATGCCCGGTACTATAATTTTCTTATCTTTCAAATTCAAAAGCAAATCGGTATTCCAAAATGCCATAATTTTTTCCAAAAAGCTAATAATAATTGGGTTAATTTTGTATATATTTAAAACTTTTATCAGCCACGAGTGCGGGACACTATCATAAGCCTTTTGGTAATCTATATAACAAATATGTAAATTACGTTTTTGGGTTTGAATCTGTTTTAGAATTACAGAATCAATAACTAATTGTTCTTTACATCCCATATGTTTTCTGCGACAACCTTTTTGTTGTTCAGATAAAACATTTTTTTCATCTAAATGAGTGTATATTAAATCTGTCAAGCAAGAGGTTAAAATTTTATATATTGTCGGTAAACATGTAATGGGTCTATACTGAGAGGGATTATTAATATGTTCGCTTTTAGGCAACATATAAGTAATGCCCTTAGTTAGAAAATTTGGAAAATTTTGAGGTTCTCTGACAAATTTTGAAAGATTTTTTGCTAAAAGGGGATGTAAAGTAGTCAGACGTTTATACCAAAAATTATGTATCCAATCGCAACCCGTGGCTTTCCAATTATGAGTACTTTTTATAATTTTGGCTAACAATTCAACCGATATATCAGAAAAACTCATTTGTTCAATGTCTGAACAATTGAGTTCTTCATTTTCTATCCACGGACCTGACTCGTTATGTTTTATATCTTTACTCCAAATATTTGTCCCAAAATCGCGCATATCTGATTCAGATGGCAACGGATTATTTTTATTCTAAATAATATTTTGTTTATCGTCAAGTTTGGAATAAAATATTTTCTCATTTTTCTGAAATAATCTATTATTATTTTTTTATTATACGTATAATTATATATTTTTAATCTACTAGCTTTTACACCTAATTTTTGTTTTAACAAATCTAATAAATCATTGATTATATTTTCATTATTATTACTACCAATGCTATAACCAAATTTTCTCCCAATTACATCTACATGTCTCAAAATATTCCTACTTCTATTTCCGTTTTTATACTCTATTATTCTAGCTATGCTACTTCTTAAAAATACTACATCATTTTCTAATCTACTCTGCCATTCTGGTTTTCTATAATTATATGATCTATCATCAGAAGACGTTAATTTAATTCCTAACTTATTACATATAGTGATAGCACTAGCGTACACTATTGTATGAAGATCTAAAAAACTAATGTCATCAAATATAATTTTTGGTAAAATTATATTATTTAATTCAGAAATTAATTTAGATAATTTCTTTGACGTATGTAATTTTGGTAATTTTGGTCTAACTGTGGGCTCTATATCTATATATCTATTTATATTATTATGAATTAAGTTAGCTAATTCTATAATATTTTCATCTAGTAAGTTTAAATTTGCAATGTTGATTTCCCTAAGATTATAAATAACGTCTAAGTTATTTGAGTCTACTGTAATATCATTGGATTCTTCGACTAGAATATTATCTGAACTATCTACGTTCAATGTATCTGATATAACATTACTACTCGTATTAACTTGTTCTAAATTATTTTCTAATTGCAATCTATCTGCTACTTCCTTTTTTATCTGATCTAATGTTACTACAGGAATTAAATTATTTTTGAAAATTGCCCTCTTTTGGTCTGCTAATCTTTGTTCGTTTACTTGGGCAATCGGATAATTTTGTGAGAAAATTAAATGTAATTTTATCCTATACAATAACATATCTGTTTCTAATTTAGTTACATAAAAATATGAACGAACGATGAACATATTGACATCGTTCGTCCATTTCATACGCTGCCTAGGAATACCTGCTTTTGTTTTTGGTGGTCTCAGACTATCATTGTTCATCTGTGTAGATGACATAACAGACCTCTCTTCATTTCGGTTGGTTGTAAATGACATATTATCAATTTACAAAACAACACGAAAATGATTATTATTATTAGTTCCTACATTCCAGTAACCAAGCAACTATCGTTACCTAGTAATATCATTTGTTAATTGTCAATTGTCAACAAATAATTTTCAAAATGCCCAAATTAAATATTTTAATTTAAACCTTTTACCTTTCAACGTTACAAATCTATAATATATTATATTTTAGAATACTGCTATCAAAATAAAATATATGTAATTAAATTTACCTTTAAAATATATTACAAATTAATCTCAAATATTATTGTTTACCTTGGTTACTGGAGCCTTCACAAAAAAGATTTTTTATATCCTATTTATTTATCTAAATAACCTATGGTTTACTGGCAGTTTATTTATTACGTAATCTAATATACTTATTTTCAAATATTTATATTTTTTGGGATCAAAACTAATTATTTTCTCTCTGATATAATGAAAAATCAGAGAGCTAATGAAATGCAAATGTCTCTATAGCGTTGCTAAGCACCGATTTATATATATATATATATATATATATATATATATATATATATATATCTATCTATATCTATTGTTAATAGTTGCAATATTATTATTCACCTACTCAAATGATAACACTGATAACATAATTGAGTATGAATTCACTCACCAAACACAAGAGCCGTGTCTCTTTATGGTGAGGAAAGGCTTTTATTACATTAATATTACAAATCTGTTTAATATGTAAAAAAAAATGTATAATTATTGTAAAAACAAACAAATATAAATTTAAAAAAATAAACTGAATATCAAATATATTAGTAGGTGCAATACAAGTGGGTATATAGTTTAAGCATTGGTTCCATGGCTACTCAGAGTGAAACCAACTCAGAACCACCTCAGAAAGATCATTAAAAGCTAAGGAAAAAATATTTTAAAATAGCCGGTAACCCTAGCCTAACTTAACCTATTTAATCATTTTTTATATTTTTTTATCATCACTCTTAATGACCTTTCTGAGATGGTTCTGAGTTGGTTTCATTCTGAGTTGGCCGGTCACCAATACAAGTATATACTAACATTATCATGGAAAGTTGTACAAATGAGTTCGATATGTTATTAATGTAATAGTATAATAAAGAGAGTACAAAGAAGTAAGTATGTAATATATGTGTACGTGAGTAGTTAATGTAAGTTTGTTATTATTATCATTACAGAAATAAACATGAAAAGTTTGTTTTAAGGCATTTTTTTACATTATACATTAGATCCATATGGGAGACCCTGAGAAAAATAATTTCCCTCAGGGCCCATGTCATGTTTGAGGATGCCGTTTGGAGAGTATTAAGGAAAGGAAGGAGAGGAAGTTCTGGGAAGGAAACAGGTAAGAGGGGTTCAGTCGCCGCCAGATTTAAATCCAAACCTCACCCTATGAACCCGGGCACCCCTGCTAAGTACATCAAACGCAGCGAACCACTTGGGTGACCCATGACAGAGGTGTTGGTTATCCAATAAATGGTTTCCTGGACAACGGTACCCGTTTCCGCCTCTAAAATTAGGCATATTTATAATTAGCATCCTTTATTACGCCCGAGTGGGTATTTTGCAGAACACAACTGAATATAACGAATAAAGGTGCACATAAATAAATTATTGATCTGTTACAGACATTCTGATAGAATTATATTTTTTTAGCATCTTAGTTTCTATTGCATGATCTCTCAGCGATGATTTGAGTTTTTTTTAATGTTCTGACAGGTAGAATAGGGATGTATGTAGTATATGTACATAATATTCATGTAAAGACTTTCCAGAGGAAATGTGGTAAAAATGTATTACAGCCATAAAGACAAGCTTTAAAATCGTATCGCAAAGCGAATCAATGATCCGAAACCCGCTTTTGCGTACTTTACGCATTGCGATTGAAGATCCCGCTTAAGTTTTACGCAGCATCCCACATAACTCAGGTATTTATTGTTATGTACATTACTCAATGTTGCCAGATTCGGACATAAAAACCGGAGGCTACCTATCTGGCAACTTGCAACTCTGGCAACCCGAGACTTGAATAGTATCTCCCAATCTGCACAAATCGAGAGAGGTTTCGGGAGCCTGCAATTATTTTTTCGGCCGAAAGAAAATCATTGAATTTCTTCAAGATAAGTGAAACTTGATATTATTCTTTATTGCAGAAGTGCACAAACCATGGAACTGACTTCATTAAATCTTACAAAAGGGACAATTCCACAACCAATGTAATAAAAAACAAAGCCTGCAAAATGTTAATAAATTAAAGGGAAAAAAATTTACCCAATTTTTAGAGGTACCTATTACTTTAATCCATGAAATAAACCAAACTTTCTCGATGTTTGCCTGACAGAGCCTAAAATAATCGAAAACCCCACTCGAACCCGTCCTTTTTATTGTTGTTTGTTTGGATGGTTTATTTATTTATTTTTTAAATCGAACACAACACGGATTGAGTGTTTTATAAAGTTGTGAATGATAGTATCGCATCAAAACCAGGCCCATATTTACAAGAAACTCCAACATATTTTCAATCGAATTTTTTGCCAATAACACTGGACATTTTAGTTGTATTTTTAATTTTACTCATAATTTATTTTAGTCTAGAATGTCTCGGTAATACAACGATCTTGCTAAAACGCACCCTACTATAGATATTTTTCAAAGATTACAGTTTGTTTCAGGAGATATCACCATAATTTTTTTACCTGAAAAACTTTAATTATTTTAATTTACATAGAACATTGTTTTTTACATTTTTTTTTGTTTATATTCAGTGATAAAGTAACTGAAATTGTTTTCATATATTTCATATATTGTCTTTGGACATTTATATTTAAATACTAATATTGTTTTTATTTCAAACCTACACTACAAGCATGTTCTATAAATGTCCTGTTAGTGTCTCAAATAAATAAGTAATTAAACTAATGTCAATTATTTTATTTGTTGATAAAAGTGGGGTTATTTACATTAAAAAATATATTTAATCATTTTTTGTAGCAAACCTTAAATTAAAAGCGAAATATCAGTTAGTTGCTCAGACAAAAAATTATAAACAAAGCTTTATGTCTGAAATTTCCAATTTAACGCAACATTTCTCAGGTAACGATATCATTTTCATCATTCGTCTCCTTTCAATTTACATAACTTATTAAAATAGCCACCTAGAGTATGCTTCAACAGTATGGAACACTCATTATTCTACATATAAATCAAATATAGAAAGAGTCCAGAAAAAGTTTTTGAAATATGTTTCGTTTCGCATGCGAAATGATGTAAATTATGTCTCTATGAACCTCAAAACCCTTGATCAACGCAGAGATATCAGAGACCTAGTAATGCTTTATAAGATAATCCACAATTTTATTGATAGCCCTTACCTATTACAAAATATTAATTTCAGAAGTCCAATAAGAGTTAATCGATCTACAGACATATTTTATATTCCTAAGAGCAATGCTAATTATCTTCAAAATGTGTTTATAAGAAGAAGCTGTAGCACCTTCAATAGATTATGCACAGACATTGACGTGTTTGACACGAACCTTGCTAACTTCATAAAATTCATAAGAAGTAATATTCAACGGAAAACTTAATGTTTCATTAATTCCTTATCTTTCTTTTTCTTTTTCATTTTCATTTTCATTACATATTCTTTTTTGATTTCAGCAGTTTGCATTAAATAACCTTTTCAAAAATGTTACAGCATATATACATTTTTTGTAGATTTAAGTGAGTAGATGCATTTTTTCAGAACTGTTTATATTACATACGTATATTGTTTTGTTTGTTTTACTTTTTATAATGGTTTCTAATTTTTATGTCGTTATTTTATTGGTCAATGATATGATTATCTCTAACACTGTTATATAATATGAATTACAATTTACAATTTGTTATATATTAAGGTATACCCTAGCGAGACAGGCATCGAATAATATATTGTAAACATCACGTATATAGATCAATAAGTAAATAAAATAAATAATTTGTAATGACTGTTTATAACGCTAACAAATAAAATAAAATAAAATCCCTTATTGATAATTGTATTCTTAAATAAATTGTTGCGTAAATAAAACCGAGTAGAAACTGGGAAGAAACCGGGTAGTTCATGTTGGTGTTTCGTACGTATATCACATTTCGCTTGAAGAAAAAGGTTGCCATTCCCAGGACAATAAAATATTTTTAATGCGTTGTGTTTATTCTGCGGGCAACAGAATGCGAAGTCGTATTTAATTACTAGATTATAATACACATATAATATTATCTTTAATGGAAAAACAGAAGGTTTTACAGAAATATTTATGGATTTTAAGAGTTTACTGCGGCGAAGTAGACTTGACATCGGTACAACAATTAAAGCACGTCTTGGGTTTTAAGACATAATAATTATAAAGCGTTGGTATTTTGAGTGATTTTGAAGGGTTAACGCGAGCTTTCATAAAACAGCGATATCAATTTCAGTCTGGAATAATTGTCTCGTTTTGGAAGAGATAGGTACAAAATCGTTGGCAGTAATGACATTATTTTCGTCATACGCCGAGGAAATAGGCGTATCGCTACTTTTAGGAAAATACGAACGTATGCGTGAAAATTTAAGATATTGTAGGTAGGTTCTATTCTTTTAAATGTTTTTTTTTGTAAACATATTATTGTTTTTATTTAGGAAACTATTGCAGCTATACAGATTTGTGAAGCTATCTGTAAAGGGCTGATTCTTCCGGAGGATTTGATTTGCATTTTTTGGGTACATATTGTTCAGATTGGTCATCTATCGTCTCTATGATACAATGAAATGTTAGTATATTTTGGTATACATCACTTTAGTTGAGCTTAAGTCAAATTAGTTCACAGAGTAGTAGATTTCATTATCTTCCTGGTGAAATATCATCGTACAGAATGGAACCCTTGCTGGAAATGGCTTTAGCCGTGTTTCGTGATAATATCTGAATGGATAGCTACATCCCAACCATCCTCTCTATCATCTCCTTCCCTTCTCCACTACCTTCAGCATTAACATTCTCCGATAAGAGATCCTATATTTCAACTGGTTCCGGACAGTAGGTTTTTGGTGCAACTTAGCCTTTATCAGAATCCTCCCGTACGGCTACCATGGTTGAGGCCGTTGAGGGATAAGGTTCTCGATTAGCAAAAACTTTAAATACCGGCGTGGCGTGTGCAAATAAGTATTATTTGTTTAAGTTATGCATTTCGTAATTTATTCATTTCAAATAATAAAGTATATTTGCGGAACGTCCCAGAGTGGAAGATACTTGGTGTACCAGATTGATTTAGTGACCAGATTTACATAGCCAGCTACTTTCCCACACTCTTTCCCGTCCCAACTACCGTCAGCCTCACACATCAAATAAAGATGCCATAGTCTTGCTGGTTCCAGACGAACAGTGGAGACTCTTGTGCGGATCCAAATAAAATAAAAAAATCATTCTTTATAGTTTTCACGCAAGACGTGTGAGAAAGAAGATATTTCGTGTATGACGTACGTTCTATCTCTCTATATATCTCCCAGATACTTTTATTTTAATTTACAACATGATTTGATGACATCAGGTAAATGTGACCTTTGCCTATGACATTCAAATAGTCTGTTTTACTATATTCTAAAACAGATCTTATAACACGGGATGATACAACAGGATACTTTCCCGGAAGGTACGGTTTATATTTTATCTTATGGTTCGCCCACGTGACTTAAAGCAACGATATCATTTTTCAAATGTATTTCTTCATCTCCCAACTTCTTTCTTGGAGGGTCGACGCGAGGTATTATGACGTTCTACCAGTTTATGGGTTTTGGGACAATCTTGATAACTATAAAATAGTAGGGAAATCTATTCGTATCACAGTCGGCAGTTAAAGTTACTGGACTTTTATTGTTTACCTTCGAGGTGTTTTTTTAACTCTGGCAGGAACCTAACCCTCGTCATAATATGGTGACCAATAAAAACCACACATTTTTTTACACTTATAACATAATTTTGAATTCGATATTGTAAATCTATTTGCATAATTAAATTAAGTTCGTATTATTATATAACCTGTACATTGTACATTACAAACATATAAATTTATTTTAGATATATTTTTAACTGTTTGTTATTCCTAATGTTTTATGTACATCCTACATACATTTCTTGTTTAATTACCCTTATAATCTTCAAAAAATATGTTCAGTATCTTATCTTATATCTTATATCTTGTATCTTATATCGTATCTTCACAAATTAAATTCTTAAGTTTGTTTTAGGGATTTTTTTAAATAATTCTTAATTTACTAACAAGTTGTCCTCTCCTAAACACAAGATTTAAACATTTGCTTCCTAAACATTTGATTTATTAGGAGAGTGTATAAATTTGGAAGCTATATTATGTTATATTGTGTAAATAAAAAATAAATAAATATATTATAAATATTAAAAAAATATATATTTATTTGAGAGGCGGGTATGGGTTAGTTATATAGTTTGTATGGGTTAGTATATAATTTGGATAGTTATATAATTTGAGAGGCGGGTATGGGTACCATCGACCCGGGAACCATTTATTGGATAATTAACACCCCTGCCATAGGTCATGCCAAGTAGTTCAATACCTTTGGTGACTTAGCAGGGGTACCCGGGTTCATGGATGCATTTGCCCACCTAATGCGTGGCGGGCCGAATCGGCTGAGACCGGTTGAATGAGACCTGTTGATTTCTCCAGCCGGACTCTCTCGACCCATCGCCTTGCACCGCAGTGGGAGGAATGAATTTATACGTCCATCCCTCCTGGACACATTGACCACCGGATTCTTACCCACCCCTCATACTTTTTTCTGTCACAGAACTTCTTCTCCTTCCTTTCCCTAAAAACACCCTCCACACAGCATCCCCAAAGATGACATAGGCCCTGAGGTAAATTGGTTTTCTTTAGGGCCTTCTGTGTGGAGGTATTGTAAAAAAGCATACACATAAAAAACATTTTCACGTTTTATAAAAATGTATAGGAATGTAGAGCGGAAAAAAAGTGTCAAACTGAAAATTCTAAACAGCGTAAGATCGACTTGCCTTACTCAGGATTCTTTTGTAAAACTGAAAAATATGCTATTGGCAAAGCCATCGTCAATCGTTAAGTCATCTTTTCTATTAAATCGGGATATTTTCAAGGCCGACCGTGCAAATGCGTCGAATATCGAAAGGCGTCCGTCGTACGTTATCGTTCAGAAAGGTGATTCTTTATCTTTTGTGTTATCTTTTGCGTTAAGACAGCGTTACAAGACAATTAAAACCAAAAGGTAAAATCCGTCGAATATCGAAAGGCGTCCGTCGAACGTTATCTTTCAGAAAGGTGATTCTTTATCTTTTGTGTTATCTTTTGCGTTAAGACAGCGTTACAAGACAATTAAAACCAAAAGGTAAAATCCGTCGAATATCGAAAGGCGTCCGTCGTGCGTTATCGTTAGAAGGGCGATTATGCATCATTTGCGATAGCCTAACGCGTGTTAAATCGGCCGTATACGACACATTTTGACAGTTTTTTGAAATGTATTATTCAGTAAAGCACTTACGAACTAAATATTGTGCTTGTGTTAAGACACCAACTCTTAAAACCTGTGCCACACGCAGCTATAAAAGATGTGGCTTGGCATACATCGGCATATCGCTCGCCGTACATTCCCAATGGGGATATATGGCGAGCGGCACATCTTTTATAACTGTGTGTGACACCCGTCTAAATGTATTTACGATTCCGTCAGAGATGACAGCGCGTTTTGCCGTATAGGTAACCGGTGCAGCAGCGATGTAGTTCCCCTTGCCCATCTATTGCATAAAAAAAACATGATTTTACTCGACTTACAAAGCTTCTCAGTGTATTGGTGAAAAGTTTTTACAAAATAACAACTTCTCCGTTTAACCTGTTTAATCACAGGATATCATATTTGTCCCAGCTCACATAGGTCTCACAGAAATTGTTGTCTCTCTTACTATCGTAGTGAGAGTATGATCTAAAATGTGAATGGTATTGGAATGAGAAAATAACACGCTTTATAATCAAATCAAAAATTTGACCACAAAATAATTCAAATATATACCTACGAGGACCTTTATGAAACCACTTTCCGACCGCAATTAAAAAAAATTTGAAACATTGTAAATTTTTGTTACATGTAACGACAAAAAAGTGAGGTGACAGTAATGTTTATCATTCATTTGAGTTATAAAATATGTTTGCGCTTTTATTTATTTTTTCGTTATCAGTAGTTTTAGTTAGAAAAAAGAGCCATTTTCAAAACTTTCGCATTCATTTTTTTTATGTTTAAAAATTTATATTATTTCTTAAATTTAATTAATTAATACATTTAAAAAAATTTAAAGCCTGTTTCATCTCTTTTTGAAAACAGTTTTTAGTTTTCGGTTACGTTCACAAATATTTAATTTATGTGGATTTTATCGCAATGCGGAAATATTTTTACCTACTTACTGACAAATTACGCCCGAATTTGGAAAGGGTAAAATTAATGGCTGAAGTTGAAGGCTCCAATTGCTTCTAAAATTTAAATCGTTTTGTTTTAATAATTATCTATTAAGAGCTACCCGAAAGAGAGGAATTTAAATGAGGTTGTTTTTTGTTCAGTGGGCAGGCATATGATTTTAATGTTTTATTGTAATTCGGTAGCCAACAGACGGATGGTGGGTATACTGTACGCTGTATGATATATTCCTGTTTGTCGCAGGCTCGAATACCACCCGTGAGTCCTTACCATAGTCCTTCGTCTTTAGTCCTTATAGGTAGGTTGGTTGATTGGTACCTGCGCCAACGTGGCTTAACCCTTTACTTGATAACGTTCACGGTGAGAAATTTTGATTTTTATAATAACACTGGCGCAGACCCGTGAAAAATCACTGAATGTATATTTTTTAAATTTATTTACACAACTGATTGGAAGGCAACTATGCTGATCATTGGCATTAAAACACCAACTGCAGAATAATTTCTTTATGATGTAAACCTACTGAAAATGCAAGTATTTTTGATAATAAAAATTTTAGAAGATTCAATTAATTCAATTCGATTCGATTTAAAAACAATACAAAATTATAATTTCATGGCGTTTTTAAAAGAGTCAAATATTTTAGATGAGAAAAACAGATTTACACAAACACCAACAAAGCTTGCCGTTGGAATTGATTCTATTTAACAACAGGATAGCTCTCCCGACTTATATAATCATTGGCAAGTTAGTTCTGCAAGCTCTTTACCAGCGGAAATGATGTAAGGTATACCCGTAAGACCCTTCTGAAGATAGATTTATACAAAGTATACAATACTTATACCTATAAAGATTTTTTTTAAATGAATATTAAGACATTAACATTAGCAAAGTATTTATCTTTTGGCTTACCAAATGAATCTTATTAAAAATATTATTATTCATTATCTGCCAATACGTTTTATACCTTTTTCTTTTTATACGGTTCCTCATTACTGAAGGTCGTGACCCTTACTCCCTCTTTCACTCCTTGCCGTTCTTTGCTGCGAGGAGAGCCAAGGACATCCTGGTACCGGACGCTAGTTACACTTGGTCATTCCATCGCATTGGTGACTGCTTCTTCTGTCTTCCAATTTGCCAGTAACCATGAGTTTCTCAAATTTTGGAATCGTCAGTTTGGCGAGAAACGTGTCCAAAATGTCTTGAAATACGTTGTAGGCAAATAGTTGAAAGCCTTTTGTGGATGCCTAGCTCTTCCAGAATGGAAACATTTGTGCATCTGACTGTCTAAGGAATCCTGACCATTTTTCTCCGTTTTACATTTTGAGGGCGTTTATTCGCTTTCTTCATACCATAATAGCGAAAACATGTTTTTAGGCTTACTGTTTTATTTTAGCACTCTTTCTTTTTTATGTATCTTTGTAAAGCTGTTTATAAAGACAGAAATATGGGGAAAATCAAGCAAATGAGTCTCATCTTGGTGGTCTTCGTTATGCGCCTGTCAATCCACATCTTATGCCTACGTACATATAAAATGAAAATGTTGCATTTCTTTACCAATATTTAAATCATTTTTATTACATAACCTTAAAATGTTTGGCTAAAAGATTAATAGTTTAAGTCGAGCTTTAATAATTTGTAAGTTAATCAGTGAATTTATTCTTATAAATAAAATTAAAAGTTATGTATGATAATAAATAAGTCTAGAAATTATAAATTGAGTTCGTTTGGGTTCCTAAGAAAGCCGACCAGATCTATTAAATAATTATTTATTTTGCTCCAACGGAGTAACAACCAAAGCCAAGTTAGTCATAATTTTATCATATCTCTATAAAAAATCACAACTTATATCGTAGCGTCATCGTATTTATCTCGCTAGTGGAAAACATTTTGCACATTTAGATAAATATATCGAATAACAGATTAATTACAAACAATTATGATCTCTACAGGGAGTCCGCATGAGGAGAAAAATACATATTATAATATGCAGGCTTCACGGCAATAGCAGAACAAGTCTGATAGTAATAAAGTTATTGGTAATGTGAATCGTGTTTTTTTTCATACAATAAAAAAAATCATTAAAGTTGCTTGACATAATCACTGTTAGTCCAGTCAATATAGGGTTTCACCTCGGAACGAAACGAAATAAGCTGAAAATTTGTATAAACGTTCATTTTGGCTTTCTAAATGTTGTCTCAAAAGTCTCATAAGGTCGCAAAAATCAATTTTTTGGAAATATCTCGCTTCCTCTGCCTAGAATCGTATTTGCATTCATTATGGAGTTGTAGAGTATAATACATATCAAAATCAAAATCAAAAAAATATTTATTGTACATTTAAAAAATACAAAAGGTATTGCTTATGGGTAGATCCCATTTCTTCCAGCTAACCACAAACATGTTATATTATAATGTTCATACAAAGAATAATATTATAATTTTTATACAAATAAGAAAATACAGATAACAAGAATACAAAAATAGGTGTTTCATTTATGTGAGGTATTCACTTAAGGTGTAATGACATTTGTTTAGAAGTAATGTTTTGAGTGATGATTTGAATTTGTGTGTGTCTTGAATTTGTTTGATATTATGTGGAAGGTTGTTATATACTTTAACGGCCATGTAATATGGTCCTTTTTGGACTATTGTTTTGTTTGCTTTGGGAATTGATAAGTTTTCTGTGAATCTTGTAGCGTATTTATGTGTCGAGTTTTTTTGTGGAAACTTGACTGTAGATGATCGCACTAGCATGCATAGTTCCATTATATATATGTCTGTGACTGTCAGAATTTTCAGATGTTTAAACAAAGGTCTACATGAATCCAGACGAGCAGAGTTTGTAATTTTACGCATGCATCTTTTTTGGATGATAAAAACATCTTTAGCGTTTACTGAGTTTCCCCAAAAAATTATACCATATTTTATTATTGAATAAACATAACCATAGTATGCGGCTATTATTGATTCAATGTTCAATATTTTTCTCAGTGTACCTAGAACAAAAGAAAAGCTACTGATTTTTGCTACTATTTTTGATACATGTTCTTTCCAGTTTATATTTGTATCTAGTTGTATTCCCAGCAGTGAACAAGTTTGGAAGGGTTCGATAATATTATTATTAAAGTTTACATTTATGTTTATAGGTGTAGCTTGCACTGGACAAAATTTTAAAATTTGAGTTTTATTTGTGTTGAGTGACAGATGTTGTGATAACAGCCAGTTTGCTATTAATTGGCAAGTCTCGTTAACATATTTGTTAAATTCTTCAACGTCTCCATTACATTCAAACAACAAAGCGGTGTCATCAGCAAACATTGAACATTCTGTGTCAGCAATAATTGGCAGTTCATTTATGTAGATAAGGAAGAGGAGGGGCCCAAGAATGCTTCCTTGTGGCACACCCTTGTTAATTTTTCTCCATTTGGGTTCTACCATGTACTGAAACATTTTTTCATCGAAATTTGGAATTTGGACTTTCTGCTCACGGTTTTTTAGATATGATTCAAACCATTTTATAGCCCAAGGTCAGTCAGTTTGTCAGTTTGATAATGCCTTCATAATGCGAAACAGCTGTCACGCCTAATAATAATTACATAGCAGAACTTATTTATAAATAAACTGTTTTTATTAATTGATTAATAGTATTATTGAATGTATAAAAGAAATAAAAATTAAAATAGAGTTCTACAAATTAAACTCGATAACAATAAATATTTAAACATTAGAACAACAATAACATTTAGGTGATAAGACAGTACTTATTAGCTGTAATAAAACCCTATAATTTAATTCTTCTTTGCGGTTTTTTGAAAAAAATTAAGTTTGTAGTGTTGTTTTCTGGCTTTTAAGGAAAGTAGCAACAAACGTAGCTTTAATCGATTGGCTACTTTTATAATGCGTCGTACTTTTGCGAACACTGTTTTGTCAAATTCATTAAATTAATTCAAAGAGTTTGAACTTAAAATATCACAATATTCCTACCACACAATGCATAACAATTATTGTGTTAAGCATGCAACCACTAAGTCGATTTTTTTTTCATTAGAACCGACAGTTAATCGTACTTCATTGTTTTGGTTTTGCCCTTTTGTTGGTGAAACGTATTATTTTGATTAAAGCTCGGTAAGAATTGATTGCGGTCCGGCGTCGTGTACGTTTCGGTGTTATCTCGCCGCCGAGTGGAGGCATTTGTCAGAGGTTTCGCTCATTAATAAGGCTCCATATCCGAGTAGACATCTCAGAAGCCTACACACCCTACACTCTGCACAGTGCACAGTAACCAATGGTTTCTTTGTTGGGACAACCCTCTCGATACACTGCACCAGCGACAAACTAAATGCGACAAGCTTACAAGCAGCTTAAAGCTCTTTGTCATTGTCATTTGTCTTAAGGTATTTTTGTACAATCATTTAAATATAAGCACAAAACAAGATTTTGTCATGTCACTTGACGAATATGCAGACTAAATTTATGTACCATTGGTTTCTTGTCACTGAAGTGATTTGCATTGTTTGTTTAGCTACATACCGATGCACTTTTTATAATTTCCAAGTTTCAACGAGCTTTTAAACATGATTACACCAATCTTCGTATAATATTCGAAACCGTGGATTCAAACGATTCGTTCCTGAATCGAGTGAAAACTTTTTTTAATAATTTATTCCTAATGAATTATTGTAATTCAAAATTTTAATTATGTCGTCTTTATTGTAATTTCTAAGTTGGGAAGGAGGATTAATTAATCATTGAATATCGAATTTCATACCACTAAGATACAATATAAATTCTTAATCAGCATAACGCAATCGTGGAAATGTTTTATTTATTTCAATATGTTTTTATTCTTTCTGATAGGTAGGTACCGACGACAAAAATGATCCTCCTTTATAATGTTACATTGTACCTATGTAAGATTTTAATAAATACGTATCTCCAATCTTTGTACATACCAAACTGACATTAAGTATTTAGTGCTGTATATAATCAACTTATAAGCTCGTATAAAACTCTGTAAGATACCTTCTTCACAATAATTCGTTCCACTCTTTCAATCCCATTTTCCTCGCATGTCGCGCCCTGGGAATTAATTACAAGGTGTTAAATTTAACGAATTCTTGAAATGTGAGTTTCAATGGTGTTTTATTGCGGCCATCTCTCACCAGATTCTGGCACCCTGGTACCTGGCACATGGTTGCATCAATCAGTCATCGGACCTCCGCAAAGGTTTCTTCTGGAAAATAGATTAATCCGTCGTCTGGATATCAACTATCAAGTTGCCTGGATCCTTCAGCTGCCATCTCGGATGGCAGAAGCTAGGGTTTAAATTAATTGCTTTCGCAGGTAAAATTAACTGCACTGATTACGCTGGGAAGTAACGCAGGTAACTCGATGTAAAGGTGGATGACACTTGACAGGCTGCATTTGAAGTAAAAATAAACTCTACGTGAAACCAACGTAAGGACGGGAAGGCTAATGCCACTAAGCGTCTACTGGCAAATAAAAATAAAGGTAAATAATCATTCTGTACGTTTTCGCTTTTCTTTTGTCTTCTGGTATTCTTTCCTGTGGGAAGTTGGCTATCTTCAGGACATTCTTTACCTACATACTGCAGCCTATCTACTATGAATTCCATTAATCTTCCCATAAATTAGCAGCTGGTATATTTGCTGCTTCATATGATAGGATAAAGATATAGAAAATACTTCTTTTCGTTAATAATAATAATAATAACGTAATATTTTTAAAGCGCAGTTTTGTGTCATTTCACTTCAAGTGCGCTTAACTATAATATATTTAAAAATCAATCCTACAGTGCTTCTTACGAGTTCATTACAAAATATTGATAAAATAATACCTATGAAATACCTAAAGATTATACAGTATTTACAAAACAATGACAAGAGAACAAAGATTAACAAAACAGTGCTGTTATAGCACACACAGCACAATAATAATAGAAAATAACGGTGTTATTGTAGCACAGGAAAAAAACAAGATCTTTTAAACTAAAATATAATACACGAGCTTCTTACAATGAATTCGATATTAAATTCGGATATTAAACATAAAAGTACAATTAGGAGGAAACCGAAACCAAAAAATTACCGGAAACTTGGCTTGTTACCACCGTGTTACCATTCGATGAAAAATATCTCAACAAGTCTCCCTGATACGCCTATAATAGTGAATTCACTCACGTGAATGAATCACATAATTTGTTTAAATCGCGTTTTCGGTATAATTCAGCGATCAATATTGTTCATATTAACGGCAAGGGAAAACGATTATTATTTATTAATAAATCCATGAATAGCAATGAATGTATAATTAATAATCACAATAGTCGTATTTAGAGTATTATTATTATTTATAATACTCAAAATGTGCCACAAAATAAGTTTACTGTGTTTGAAGAAATTATGTTTATTGTTTAATGAGCAGACTTCTTTCTGACGCGCACATATTTGATTTCACAATGAGTTTAACAGTAATCGAGTTGTTTTAAATTAAAATAAAGTTATTCCTTTCTTCTCTCTTCATAAGAATCGAATAGAGCTTTCATTTGGTTTTTATTATTAACATCGGCGACCTGCTGTAGGAGTTTGTTCAATGCTTTCACTACTCTAATGAATTGACCATAATTTTGGAAGAATGTAAAGCTAGTACATACTGAATTCTGATAAAGGAACGGTGGTTCCGAAACCGGTCGAAGAATGTTCTAAATAACGTCGCGTGTTACCACGGGAATTTTTTATTATTTTTATAATGAACGAAAGTCATTATTCAGAAGGTCTTTTTAGGAAAGGAATGAAAGGAAGTTCTAGAAAGGAAAAAAGTGAATATAAACCTGGGGGTCAGAGTGTCCAGGAGTGACGGATGAATGAATCTATTCCTCCCCTGCGGTGCAAGGCGATGTTCCGAGAGAGTTTTGTTGGAAAGGTCAAAAGGACCTCCCCAACCAGTCTCTCCAGACTTGTCAGCCACGCAGTTGGTGGTTAGACGAATCCGATGCCAAGATCCTGACAAACTTCATCCTATGAACCCGGGCACCACTGTTAAGTCATCTTGCGGCGACATATGTAAGATGTGTTGTTAATTCAATAAATGGTCCGGGGCAGATGTACCCATACCCGCCACTCAAATTGAAAAATATGCTTTCATCTTCCTTATTGAGGCTTTGTTTAGTATTCAGTTTTCCTTGAGATGTAGAAAAATAGGTTTCCTATAACGAATAGATACTTTTAGCAAAGCTGAAAGGTTTTAAGTTGAACGATGTTATACTTTACAACGTTGCTACAAAGTGTGTGGAAATATAATTATGTAACTGGAGATCGAAGAGATATTTCCTTTTTATTTAACAGCCGAAGCTATGTAATATTTTAGACGAGCATTTGATAATAATAAAATCACACATATGAAACACGTAGTTAAAAGCGAATTTAATGAACGAAAATTATGTGGAATTCTAAAATATATTGCTTGAAAAGCTATAAAAAATATAATGAAGAATATATTTTAATTATTCTTATAATTGAATAGTTTAAGCACTAAAAGTACACATTAATATGAATGTATAATGAAAACGATATTGTGGACGTATTTACTAAAAACGTTTGAAACACCTACAATAAAAAAAAAACATGCTTACTGAAAAGCATTAAAAAATATATTGAATTCAGGTAATAAAAGTTTGATACTCGCTCATAAACTTCGAAGTGGAAACAATATACAAAATTGGGATGAATGAAATATTTTGAAAATGCCGGAATGCCACCTTCCCACACTTTGCTGTTGAAATGTATTTGGGGTCACCCTTTGGAGACTGTCAAACAAACGACGAAATTTTTTGTCAAATTTTTCAATATCTATCGAATTCCTGTCAATTTACCTCCTTTGAAATTCTTTTGTGTCGGTTTTACGACTTTTTACTAATGATAATCAAATTGTGAATAATTTGTTGAGGGCCTCGATGAATTTTAAAATCTATTTTTAAGCTTTCCCCTTCCCATGCCCTCAATTCTTACAACGTACCTACCCCATTTGGGGATGCTATAGTCCCAATGGCTCCGGACCAATTGAGAGCAGTTGGGTCTATGATTGCGGTATTAACAAAAAACCTTTAAAGGGCCTGTAAAAAATAATGGCTTTGACTTGAAAACCCGTTTTACGATTTTACTGTAAAATACATTTTTAGAATCGTGAATTACCTTCCGTAGCTTTTTGGACAGAAATTAATCTTTTCTGTGTGGCGGGCGTCGGCGATAATTTGATTTTTATAAAAATCTATAGTTTTATTCCGAGTTTGATGAAATTTTGCACATTTGACCTTCAAAACAAGACGAACCACCCACTTCTCTCTTTTCCCACTACTTAAAGCTGAATTTTGATGATTCTTGATTAAGTACTTGTCACGCAAAATAAGAGGAAAATTACTGTCTACATGTGATTACAATACCCTCTTTGTAAAGCCCCGGCAACGCCGGGGACCAGCAAGTACTAAATAACCACAATTTTCTGGATTTATTCTTAAACAATCAAAGTTTATTTTGTGTTTATTATTGTAATCATTATTATCTGTGATTAAAGTTTTAAAAATATTGAGAAATGGAGAAAATCGATTGTATATTTGGTATAAAAATATTTATAATAAATTTGTAATAATAACACTAATTTTCACAAGAAAAAACACAAACAATAATACAATTTTCTAGCAGCCAGCAACTTAGATTTGTTGTTTGGTATAAAAGCTAGGCAGTTGGTTTTGTACACCGTTTATTATGTAATAATTAAAAAAAAAAACTTTTTATTTCTAGAAGGTTAACCTTTAGGTACGTTACGTTTTTACATAATAAAAATATTATTTCGCTTTTTTTTATTCAAACCTTGAACTCCGTTTTATAATATTATTATACATTGGCAATTAATTTATGTACATTTATACTCACTGTAATACGGGATTTGTGAAAATACGAACAGAGAAAAAATTTCGAAAAAACAAACAAAAAAGTCTCGTTAAGTTAAGATTAAAATTGTGTAATTTATACGATTTTTTACCTGGCAATAATAATCGTAAAAAATATGTTTTTATCCGAATGACAACTTTTTTCACGAAAAATGGTATTAGAATATAATATGACAGTATTAAATAATAATTTATTTTTTCAACGTAAGGCATTTATTACATTCTTTTTTTCTTCGTAAACAGTAATTGAAGACGTTGGAAATTCTTCATGAGTAATGGTGTCAAAGTCGACACTGCGAAAACAAATTACTGTTCATTTTTCTCCTCCGCTTTGGTACATGCAATGATGAAAAATCTCCAAGGGGCGCGTCGTATCGGTCACCAGGGAAACGAATCCGTATTTCTTTATATGATAATAATTATTATAGCGACTATCGTGTTAGCTGAGAATTAATTTTCCAATGAAACACTCTTTATGACATCGCTATCTACAAACTGACATTTTCTCATCGTGGATGCTGTTAAAAAACTTCAACGATTCATTTATCAGTTGTGTTCTATTTAAAACACGGTTACTGGTTAAGAGTTTTGTTAATTATTATTTTTAATTGATAAACTAATGTTTATGATAAGATTTTTATGCATAGCACAAAGGGTAACAATTATTATAAGTAATGAGTATTAGCCTGAAACACTCATCTACATTGAAAAAATCTCTTGAGAAAAGATACATGCCGCCGACGGGACTCGAACCCGCGTCCTTCTGATTTCCGGTCAACTGCTCTTATCCACTGAGCTACGTCGGCTCGTCCTCTGCCCGCCAAATAATTCAATATATACTAGTGTTTCATTCAACAATTAATTATTGCTTATTACATTTTTCCACCTGCAAACAGGAGTTTTGTTGTTTAAGTGTTTAAATTAGCCATGTTGCATCGATGCGATACTGCCAAATCGTATTGGTAGGTACACGACATTGCAATCTAAATGCTACATCGAAGCTGCGTTGAGCGGTGACCGGACAACTCAGAATGAAATCAATTCATATCCTCCTTTGAAAAGTCATTAAAAGTGAAAAAAAGAAAAAACAAATATATATATTTATATTTTTTTTACATTTATTCAACTCAGGAAGCCCTGAGAAAAATAATTTCCTTCAGGGACTATAATCATCTGGGATGCTGTGTGAAGGATTTTTTTGAGGAGAGGAAGGAATGAACATTGGTCTTTAAAAAACCCATGTTGTAGGAAGGAGGAAACACAGAGGCCGGACATATATACACAAATTGTTAAATAGTTTAATTTGGGTTAGGGCTATGTGTTTTGCTACATATTAATTTTTTTTTCACAACTTTTAATGATTTTTTAAAAGGGTGTTGAGTTGACATGATTCTGAGTTGGCATGGAACCGCATTTAGATGTTAATTTTGACATTGGTTTTTTTGTTCTTTTTGGACTTTAAATAGTTTAAGTTGGATTAGAGTTATGAGCCATTTTAAAATCATTTTTTTCACAGCTTTTAATGACTTTTTAAAGAGGAGTTGAGTTGACTTGATCCTGAGTTGGCACATCACCGCATTTAACTGTTAATTTTGACTATGGTTTTTTGTTTTTTTTGGACGTTTATTTATACGTATGAAAAAAAATGCATTTAGTAGGAAAAAAATGGTACATTTCACAATAAAGTAACACGAAGCACGAGCAAAAACACAATTAAAAAATACATGATAATAATGTAAATGATGTAAAACAAAGATGAACAGATATGTAGGTATAAATTGATGTAGAAATAGCTAAAAATAATCGTGGCCAGTTAAAAAACAATTCATTTTTTCTACATATTCAGCACGTGTAAAAAGAGTCAAGACTTGTGGCTTCCTTTAAGGCTTTTGGAAGATTATTAAAAAAAAATACTGAAACAATAAATGATTATTTGTGAGACGCAGCAGAGGAGTGAAAATATCGTTGGTAGGTACCTTATAATTGAACAATGATGTATCCGTTCCTAGTGTATCGAACGTGTGATGCAATTAGATGACGCACCGCCAACAACATTGTTGCACCATTATTACGCGGCTGTACAAAAATACTGATTTCATAACATTTATTAAAACGTGAATCGCCTTTACTATAAAAGCCAGTACAAAAGGAGGAGCTTCATTCAGTCACCAGTCATCAGTTATTGTGGCAGTACCTCTACAGAACTTACTCGATTCAAGACGTCAGTATCGCCGTTACAAGTTGGAACTTCAAGACTGCAGTCTCTTTCACCTCAAGAGTTCGTCGGAGCGACATCGCCTGCCGATGTGTCTGAACAATACCTACAAAACGCTGACGCCTGAGCCCCATGGACACCCTCGGGCTCCTTTGAACTTGCTGATTCTTACCAAGTCCTTGAAGACGCTGACGCCTGAGCCCCATGGCCACCCTCGAGCTCCCTTGAACTTGCTGATTGTAACCAGGCCCTTGAAGACGCTGACGCCTGAGCCCCATGGCCACACCCGGGCTCCCTTGACTTGCTGATTCTTACCAAGCCCTTGAAGATGCTGATGCCTGAGCCCCATGGCCACCCTCGGGCTCCTTTGAACTTGCTGATTCTTACCAAGCTCTTGAAGACGCTGCGCTACACCTGGCCATCTTGCTCCGGGCTGCTAGCCTGGGGCTCCCTTGCATCGGGCCTTGCATATCTCTGCCCTGATGATAACGCCTGAGCAAGATACATGATATGGACTCCCGCCACGCTTAATAAAAGCAGACCGATTATCCTGAAACCAATCAACATGTGAGTTGCTGCGACCACCCCCTGGATGTTGATGCCAGATATGCAGCAATCCACGAGAACATTTACCATCTGGGGCGCAGCCCGTCTCGATTACTAGCAACCAGCGTCCACCGCAGCCTACATGCGCCGATGCAAGAGTATTCCATCTCACAATGCACGGTGGAAGATGCAATACCACTCCACCCCAATGCGCAGAAGATGCCCGTCCAGCATAGACGCTTGTGACCATACTACGGAACTTCAACAGCTGTCAAGGCGAGAACACATCTCTATCAAGACATTTCGATTGTCAGGCGTCTCTGTGTGCCAGCGCTTATTATCTACAGTTTTGTGCAGGCCTAGAGGTCTCGTACACCTAGCATAAGTCATTTATTACCTTTATTTATTTCATTTTATTTTGTTTAACGCCCAGCTGAGTTTTACATAGATTTCGTTAGATTTAAGTGGGTTAGGTTAGTCTGTCACCTTGATATTAAAAATTTCAAAAAAAGTTTTGCAGATAGATTGCACGAAATGATTTCTGTGGCTGATCTTTGCCGTTGTAAATATTATTTTATATGCAGGTTCTGAATGTATCTACTCTCTGCAGCCATTGGTAACACTTCGAATATTGGTCACTGGGAGGATTAGATGTCGATGATACTAAGAACAAGACCAATAAAAGTTGTTTATCTTCATATTTATTTACCTGCAGTTGTACGCTCCGCGTTTATTACACCGCGAGTCGGTGCCGTTGGTACGATTTATTCACAACGAACAAAATGTCAAGATCTTACGGTCATTATACGCTGTCGGCTCGGGGTGGCGTTCAGGTTTTGATTAATGCGTGTTTGTTTTTTTTTTCATTGACGAAAACATAAGTAAAGTTGTGCGTTTTGTTGCAAAACATCGGTGACCGAAGATAGATTTTGTCAAAACAATTGGTCAAGTGCTGACTCGGACGCCACTTAAAAAATGAAGATATTATTTTTATGTTACATATGGTTCCCGAGTATTCGAAGCTGGTGGAATTATGGCATTCTTATTTATGAAAGTAAGGTGGGGGATCTACAGACAACATACTGGAATCTGTAGGTTATAAACGCAAGGAGTAGTCTATTAGAACTTCAAATAGACTACCTATGAAAAAACTTATTCACCGCCGGGAGACCTTTTATTCTTCATCCCCTCTTGTATATAAACGAGTTTTCAAGTTGTATGTCTAGGAATCAAAGATATTGATTTTATATTTGAATATCGTTGGTAGGAATAGTACCACAATGTGAACAAAATTATTGAGATTATTATTTTATTTTGAAGAGTTTTAATTTCCAATGTACATTTGTTACTTAAATTTTAAATTTTCTGCAACCGGTTTCGACACATCCGTGTCATTCACGAACAAACTTAAAAGTTTTAAATTTGCTCGTGAATGACACGGATGTGTCGAAAGCGGTGGCAGAAAATTTAAAATTTAAGTAACAAATGTACATTGAAAATTAAAACTCTTCAAAACCAAATGTCTAGAAATTGTTACATAGTTAATGCCCAGAAATACAAAAAAAAGATATTATTATCGTAGAAATCTGAAAGATCACTTTGTGGTTTTTACATATTTAATAAAAATAAAATACTTGTTTTGTGTAAAACCAAGAGTTTTAATTAATTTATTTACCAACCGGTTTCGCGTTGCTCGGTGTCAATACTGAGTTATTAATAGTGAGTATTAATACAGAGTATTATTTTGTGCCCTGATGATGCTTGAGCAAAGCGAAACCGGTCGGTAAATAATTAATTAAAACTTGTGGTTTTACACAAAATAAGTTTTGTATTTTTATTAACTATTGCTTATTGACAAAACAAGTTTTGTATTTTCTTAATGATTGCTTATTGACAAAATAAGCGTTGTATTTTTATTAATTATTGTTTATTGACAAAATAAGTTTTGTATTTTTATTAAAATTATTGCTTTTTGATAAATGATTGCACAGCCAGTACTTCAATCACGCGAAACCTTTTCTATTGTTTTGTCTCTGAAAAACCACGGAAATATAGTATTTCTTTACGTAGGTGTACAACGGATATCCATTATTTTTTTGGCTGATCATATATTTAAAATTTCTCAGGCGTATCAGTGATATGCAATAATGAAACCGAAGTTAAGCAATCTTACCTTTTTAGGATTTATTCAGTATTCTATTACCAGTTACAAAATACCGCGAGGCGTATAATATCACTACAAAAATATAACAACGTTTCAATTCTGAATGGTGGTCTTACACCAGGGCGATACTGAGAGAATCTTCCACTCTTACGCCGCAAATATGATAGATATTTTTTTATTGAATAAACTTGTGAAATAAGACAAATTAATCAACTGATATTATTTGCACTCAATAACACAAATTAATCAAATAATATTATTTGCGCTTTCTTGGATTTAAATCTTCTTCCTCCGGATTGCTAGTCGAGAGCCTTGCCCCTCGACCCTCGACCACGGAGGTCTGCATTATTTTGCGCTTCCAAAATCTGTTTTACAAAATATTTTTTCCAAACAGTGTTGTCCATTTTGAATCTAAGTATATTTTAAGTATTTTTCAATATATATATATTTTTTTTAATTTTTCAAAATAAAAATCTATGTCTATATTGGACCGACCTTGGACCTACAAAATTTTCGACATTATAAAAAGGTTTGTGACACCACTAACCTCAAAGTTAACCATATCAAGCTGTATGTATAAAAATGCTGCGGTTATAATCATCACTCATGTAGATTTTATTTTTGTCTACTTTGAAATGCGCCGAAAACCACGAAGAGCACATTAACGCGTGTTTGGTATTGGTAATAAACACCGAATAGCAAATGTTTTTTTTATATGAATACCGCACAAGAGTCCCAACTGCTCCCGTCTGAAGTCAGTGAGACTATGGCATCCCCAATTGGGGTATGTTGTGAGGCTGAGGGTAAGGGGGAAGGGAAGGAGATAGGGATGAGGAAGGTGTGGAAGTACCTGGCTATTCAGATCTGGTCACCAAACACGGCTAATGCCATTTCAAGCAACTGTTTCAATTCTGAATGGTGGTTTTACACCAGGGCGATACAGGGAGTATCTTCCACTCTGCCAAATGTGGACAATACTTTATTTTTTTCCCTCTCTAAACACGAGAAGTTCTCTATTAGGGAGGTATTGTTACCACTAAGATTTTATGTATTTAATTGTATATTATATGTATTGGTTAATAAATAAATAAGAAAGAAAAAAAAAACTTTGTCAAACATACTGTCCATACATGGCCATTGTTGCCAAATATGCCAATAATGCGAATGCTAATGGTCAAATGAAGTGCCACCATAAGGCCAATATTTTGACAAACATACTGTCCACACACGGCTAGGCTATTGTTTACCAAATAATGCCAAATGCCAAATATGCCAAATGCGCGAATACGAATCGCCAAATGAAGTGTAACCATTAGACATTAGTCCGCCATACTAGTAGTTTCTTAGGTATTATCAATCAATAAACTACGTTAAGAGAATAACAGAAGTATTTTCTAACCCACCTATCACACCAATCAGAAGTAATATTGGGGCAGTCGGTTAAAAAATTTAAATTATGCCTAAAAATAAAATAGATTAAAACACTGGCCAGCTTTTCATGAATAATTACAGAATCTGGGCGCTTTTTATGACCTGGCTATGTCATATACCTCGGCGATGTGCCCAAGTTTCGTCCTTTTCCCCACGTGATATATCTTTCTAAATTTATGAGGAATAGCGGGTAGGAAGCGAGCACAATGCCAAAACGTCTTATTTATTTGGTTAGCCAAATTTTTTATGACAACAGAGTACTTTTGTTTGTCCCCCATAAATTCCTCTCTTTTAGCACATTACTTTTTTAAGTACCGGACACAGAAATATATAATTCACACTTCTTCACAGTACGGTTCGTAAACCGAAACCATGTCCTCTGCGATTGGAGGATTCATGGAGATTTACTGTTTTATTCGTTTTACATCTATGGGGTGCTGTTTTTTTAAATTTAAAATATAAAAGAGAAAAAAAAAAGAAAAATTCGCCAAAGCTTTATTTCCATTATTTCAAGACAATATTAAATGAATTGTTATTTTATTGTTAATATTTTCATAAATTATATTTTTCCAACATTGCAAAATGTTTGTATAATGCCATATTTGAAAAGGTTAGAAATTTTGAGGAGAGTAGGTACTATATTTTCAAATCGTGGTAAATTGTTGAGTTTCAATTATAACAATTTTTATATATTTTACATGTGTTATAACCTAAAAATATTATAATTAACTTTATTTTTAACCCAACAGCCATTTTTAGCCGAACATTTGTTCATTAGTTGACATTTGTCACGTGAGAACAGGTCATTTTTAGGACTAGTTCTTGAGTTTAACCGCTCGGCTGATTTTCCGATCTCCGTGTTTCCTTCCTCCCATAACCATTGATGCATTATATATAAGTATATCTTTATGCCTACCACGTGTTCACTACCTCCTTTCCAAAAAATACCCTCTACATAGCATCCCCAGAGCTGATATAGGCCCTGAAGGAAATTATTTTCATTCGTGGAGTCAATGTAAAAAAATTCAGTAGGTAACTTTTTTTATTTCTGAGCCAGCGCAGGGCACTCGGCGCGCAGTAAAAAAGGATCATAATTGCGCTATTGCGCATGACCGGGATTCAGAATGCAATATTACCAGTTCTTTTGCAGCACAGAGATTAATTTATTTTCTTTACTATTATGTTTAAAAATAAACATTCTTGAGTTACGAATAACCTGATAAAAATTTTTTTTAATATCCTACTACCATTACAGTAAGTGAAAAATATTGCTTGTGTTGTGATGGAGAATTTAGCCAGTCGAGGTATCGAACACTGACCGGTCAGATATGTTCTATAAGTAATAATTCGAACTTGAAAATGTACATCCTTTATTTAATGTGTAACTAAAACACCGTTTAACGGTCGGGAAGTGTTCTTTTCTAACTAAGGCTGTTTGTGTTTAAAACTAAGTACAAATTTAAACTGAATTGCAAATAATGCTGTTTGCAGCTGCAGCACCTCACGGCGTGTTTTTCTTGGCTCTCAGTTTTCAAACCCGCATCTCGTTTAGGTCGGATAATAGGTAATATGTGTTGGGTAAGTAGATAGGTACCTACTCACACGAGTGTGAACTTTCCTCAAAACCAATAAATCGTATACCTAACCTTCCAACTAAGATCGGAGGTACCTCAATGGAGGGTGACAAAGATCCACGAAGTCACATAAAACAAAAAGATTATCTTTTAAAGCACCGGACACAGAAATAATATATATTTCACGCTTCACAACATCTATTTATGACCCACCTACAATCCCTTGGATCTTCGAGATTTATATTTGTACCTTTCACGAAATGGATTTAATAAATTTAAATTTATTTATTTTTGTGAATAGGAAGCCATTTGTATCTTTGATGAATGTCGCCTGGCACTCGTAGGTGATACTAATGTCTTCTTCCTAACTGCAACACTTAGACACGGACGCACGTACAAATTACCATCGGAACGTAAATATTTCTCTGACTCGGACGTCAAACAAAATAAAGGCAGCTGTGCCATAGGGGATTATAAAACCTTCGGAGATCGACAACCAGTTTCTTGACAGCTTTCCATTGCATTTTTAAGCTCACCTTGCAGTATTTAAATGCTACTCGTACAATTGGTTTACCAGTTTCCTAGTTCTTAATTGCAATGGTACTGGCCGATGATACTTTTCCTCTGTAACGACAGAGAACTAAATACGTTGCATTTTTTTCCAAATAGGTCAATGAGAATACCACCTAGACGAAATAGATTAAGTAATCATAAAGTTAAAGGAATTAAATTGGCTAACAGTGAAACGGATGCTGACCCTGAACTCGATTTTATACATAAAATAATAAACAAGCTTTTTCCAAAATACTTGTTAAACAAAGTTATATGCGACAAGGACATGCACAAACATAACAGAAGGACGTGAAATGAAATCAGGACAAAAAAGGATAAAGCGAATAAGCAACATAGTTTACTGTACAAAGGGATGAAATATTTTAATGCGCCACCGGACACCCTAAAGTCTACACTAATTTGTAGGTGCAAGTTGTATTGTAGGAGCCACATTAAACAGCAGAAAATGTAGCTTATATGTTTTAATTAATGAGTAGTTTATAATTTTAAATGTACAAATTACTAAAATTAATGAATAAATACATAAAGTTAAAATAAAATTTTAATAATTCGTTCTCCCGTGTACCTATCTCAGGGCGTACAAAGTAAACCCAATACAAACAAAATTCAATTATATTAATCATATATTTTAATGTTGCCTCTAACGATTCGATTATATACACCTTTATTCAGTTTGTACATGAGTATGTCTCGGTAGGTAGGAACGTGTGAAAAAAAAAACGATGAAATAAAAAACTTTTAAAAGACAAGATTATATAGAAGAAAGGGTGACAAAAATTGAACCACTTTAAAAAAATTTTACTACCGCAATTGATACACGAGCATATGAAAGTTTTTTTCTAGTACTGTAATTGTATCCAACCTAATTTTCTCTCATTGAATTTCAACACTCTTTATTAATTATTTTTAAAAATGTGTCATAATTATATCAACAAAGCACAGCTTATAGCGAAGTAGCTTTATTCGTTAGAGCTAATGACGAAACACCTTTATCCGTTTTTTCGTTATTTATTTTTGGGGTCTTTATTTACAGTTTACATCATCAGGGCACATGATGGACACTGAAACGCTGTCCAAAATGTTGGCTAATGAGCGTAATACACGAGCCCGATTTTCAGCCCGATTCCAATTAGAGACAAAAGTCAACATTTTTCGCTTTACGCGATCGCTGTTTTCATCTCTATTTTCATATCTACGATTTCAATAGGCATCACAACAAACAGTATGGTTCATGTGTTGTTAGCAGTGACGACAATTGAAATCCTAGATATGAAAATAGAGGTGAAAATAGCGATCGCGCAAATCGAAAAATGTTGACTTTTGTCTTTAATTGTAATCGAGCTGAAAATCGGGCTCGTGTATGGTATAACGGTATAAAATACCGTGAAAACCTAAAATCATATCCAACTTTATGCATGTTAGGAAACCAGATCTGAATAGTTAGCTTCTTTCCCACCTTCCTCTTTCTCGTGTCCATCTCCATCCCCTTCCCATTTCCTTCAGCCTCACAACGTAACCCAATTATGAAAGTCATATTCTCACTGGGTCCAGACGGATGGGAGCAGTTGGGACTCTTGCGGTACTGAAATAAAAATTTCATAAAAAGGTGGGTCATGGCACAAACAAGGTTTAGAAATACTGGTTAAGATAAAGAGATATCAATTTGGGAGGCGGGTATGGGTACCGCCGCCCCCGGAACCACTTATTGAATAATCAACACTTCTGCCATAGGTCACCTTAAGTGGTTCGCTCTTTTTGGTGACTGAGCAGGGATGCCCCAGTTTATGGGATGAGGTTCGTTTAGTTCTTCGCGGCCGATGAGTTTGCCATCTTCTGCGTGATGGGCCTGATCGAGAGATACTGATTGAGGGAGGCCTTTTGACCTCTTGAGCTGAACTCTCAACCCATCCCCTTGTTCCGCAGCTGGAGGGGTGGATTTACTCCTGGCACACTGTCCCCCAGATTCCTAATAATCCTTCAAACCTGTTCCCTTTACAGAGCTTCCTCTCATTTTTTACATCCCCTAAGATGGCATAGGCCCTGAAGGAAATTATTTTAATCAGGACCTCCTGTATGACGCTAATGTACACAAAAAAATCTAATTCGAATAATGGTATGATTGTATTTTGATTATCGGTGTGTCCATAAAAATAGTAAGTTGGTTTAACTGAACATTATTCTCCAATGATCTACCACAAAGAGCAAACGGTTGTGCCCCCCTCCCCTCGGAGTTTATTCACCACAATAAATTAGCCGCGCGGCTTTGGGCTGCCGCGTCAACCCTCATCACGCGGCCACTAATACCCTCAGTTCTCATCAGATTACGGCTGGTAACGCATCGGACTCGTCGCAGCCTCCGAGGATATCTGTTAAGGATCCGAGGACTCAAGGCGGCAATCAAATGAAAAACTAATCAGCTTTTATGCCATTCCTTTTGGCCGGAAATAAGTCGAATAAATTCCGGCGCGGAGGGAAAAAGACGGAAATGTGGGGTAACGTTGACATTGAACAGATTTGCCAATTTGATTTTTTTTGTAATATGCATTCCTTTGTATTATTGTGTACCTACCTCTTAGACTTTTAATTAGATTTTTGCAATAATTATGAATCTTTCTTTTGTTTAATCTACGTCACTACAAAGAAAAAAATATGCTGACAAAAATATGACCGGCAAGTGGCTTAGTTGGCGTCGCATGTTCGATTCCTCGTCTGGCTAAGTCCACCATCACGACACACAAGCAACGACACACGATATCCGGAAACTCGTAGTGCTAGTGGGAAAGTGGTGAATTTTGTGGTATAACATTTTCCATTTGAGCTTTCGTTTTCTAGTAAATCAAGTTGGATGTTGAATTTTTTTAGTCAAATTTATAAAAAATCGATCGCTAGGAGTTAATAATATCAACTTTTGACTCGATTCCAATAGTTTTTAACACCACCAAAAAATGATGATAATAATAAAAGAATTTTTAAAAATTGAAGTGCTCGGATTGTAAAGATTTTCTTGTTGGATTCTATTTGTGTTGCCGGATACCATGTATTTACTTTAAACTACGAGTAAATTTCCATTGCATTTCATCCGAATTTTCATATGAATGCTGAATCTCGAGAGGTTCTCCACGCTTTGTTGACGCTTCACTATTTTCCTATTTCCTGTTTTCCTGACTTATGTACTTGCATTTGAGTTTGCCAAATGAAATGATCATAGGTAGATCTAGACCGAACATAACCTATCTTAAACCAACCTAATATTATGGTTTATGAGAATATTACCTACGTGACTTCTCATAGAGCTCACTCGGTTACAATTATAAAGGTAATATAAAGGTTCAAACGGTCCTATTGTACTTTTGTCAGATGTTTCTAACAGAAGACAGAATACCTCGGATACATGCCTGGAAAATTTTCCGGCTGTCCAAACTTACCCCACATTACCGTACGAAACAAATTCTGTCACCCTGGTTTTATGTCAAAATGGCTGTACATTGTGTGTTTTCCCTCGGAGAAGGGTTAGATTTGGGGTAATTTAATAAAAACAGAGTTATCTCGGCAGATCAGCCGCGGGCTGCGGTGGGGATAAATCGAACAGAATGAGTGTAATATGTGTCAAAATCTCCTGCTTTATTGCTATATGAATTGCAATGGAGACGAATTTATTCGCTTTATTGGAAAACAGCTTCGTTACACAATACGATACGGGATTTACGAACGAAATTTTATTGGAATTAGCTTTTTACGTAGTTACGAGTACCTACTGCGAATCTGCGATACTGCGCAATTTTTATGGCAGCTGTTTTATGAATTGCGAGAGACAAAAATATAGGAGCCTACATATAAAGAGATTTTATAGTATTTCAACAAATTATAACTTATTCATGGGTGTCGTGCATAAACTTGTATATTGAATGTGTGTGGTTTGAACTAGTATGCATATCATAAACTTGTGAATTTGACTGAAGCAAAGAAAGTGTGCCATGTCCGAGAACTTTGGCGGTTCATCCTCCATGCGGTTTGTTAGTTAGAAGAGCACTAGCATAATGGCTTTGCGAATGGTTTTTTCTTACTCTTTTAATGGTCATTATAAGTACCCGCTTAACTGCCAAAACAGTTTGTTAGCAGGCCAATTGAACGTTATTAATTATAACATTAAATCACACATATAACTAGAAACCACAAAACAGAAGATATATAAGAATAATAGTACAAGTAACTACAGTCCGAAGGCATAAAAATATACAGGTAGATAGATATAACACAGGCAACATTTTCAGAGGCATACATACACTTAAAGGCAGATAACATACTCAAATAAACTCACAACAAACAATAACAGTTTAAAAAATCTTGTCGCATTAACCATTTTTTCAGCAGTTTTTTGAGTTCAGTTGTGCAATTTGATTAGCTTTTTATATGCATTGGCATCTTATTTAAATTTTTGCCAGTATTTTTTTGTGATTTTTGCAATGGTCATGCTTCTATTTTGAATAAATTTTGTGTTGTATATTGTGTATATATGATCTATGTTTTTCTTTATATATGGAATCAGTAAGTCACATTAGGTTTGCCATATAATTTTACTTTTTACTTTTATTTAAATACTTTTTCTTACCAAAAACTTAGTCATTTGGTTTGTTTAAATGTAACCTTTCGCGTGTGTCTTGTATGAGTTTCCCCAAGACATAATTCCGTATTTGATAGTAGATTTTTCTGGTGATAAATGGATCATTTTTAAAGTGGCCAATATTCGACAGAAGTGCACTTTAATTTTATACCTTAAATTATACATTAAAAACATTAACTGGATTTTACGATACTGGTGGGCAACAAATACTTTATTTAATAATATTATCTTTTTGTTTTTGGCATTAAAATGTCTTCATATGAGTGTAACCCTGTTAAAGAGTGTTTTTTTGGTTGGTGTCGTTTTGCAGAAAATTTTCTGGAGTATTTATTGTTCAATCGGAAATCTTATTTTTCTCAGTACCTTAGCTTAGTGAATTTACTTTGATATTCCAAAATTTTAAAAAACTCGGTAGTTAAAGGTATTTTGAATTACCTTCAAAATAATTGAACAATGTTTATCCACCCGAGCAATAGGAATTTCTGTTTAATCACAACATGTGAACTGCCCAGAAATCCATCCAAATCAAAACATGTAAACTGCTTACCGCGGTTTCAAACCAACTAATCCACCTAGATTTCATCTGTTATCCCATATTTTTAGGTTTATAAAAAAATATTTTACAATCTTTAAATTTGTAATTGATTATATTTTTTTTAAATCATTTTCCTATAAGACGTAGCTTTTCAAATCAAAATTCAGAAATAGGAATTTTTATTGGTTCAATGTGTCGACGCATCGACGTTATGACTTATGACAGTCTAAAAGAAAAAGTCCTGCAATAACTATGATTGATCCTCGCAATATCGTTGCAATCCGACCAACTTGAGAAGTCTGGTCAGTTTTTGTATTTTATTTGTCCATTGCATTGGTTCAAGTCGTAGTAGGGTTGTGCTAAAATATCAATTTAAATAGAGAAGCTCATTTGTTGAAGTTTCTAAATGAGATAATTTCACTATAGATAACAGCCAAATCGAGAAATTATCAAATGAAGTTTGAAGTATGTAATCGATATTTTTCACTCAACAATATTATGTAAAAACAAATCTTACCGTGTCCGAGATATTGCGACAATCTTCAGCCCCCCAAGTGGTTTTCCAATTAATAATAGCTTATATTTCCAATTAATAGCTTATCACGTTCGTTTTCTTTAAGAATAGTTATGTACAGCCACAAACACATAGTACATAAATAAGAACATTTCCAAGAACAGTAATGTTCTGCGGGTTCCTTTGCGAACATTCCAGTGGTCCTGCAACAGATACTAGAGAATCAAGAATTTGAGATGGCCACGAAATTCAACTGTGGACTCAATATTTTTTTTTTTTTATTTATTTATTTCAAGAATTTTGTTTTTACAATACAAATGGTTACATGTGCAAGGTTATACAATAATTCATTTTATATTACTACTACTCCATAATTTGAGCTCAAGAGCTCGTGTTTATGGGAGGAGTATTAACATGCAAAAAAAAAATTAATAGTGTTTTAGTGAGATGTTTAAACAATGATCAAAGAACTTATGAAAATAAATACAAATATTACTTGACAAAGGTACATAATTTAGAAAAAATAGTTTTAGAAGGACAAATAACAGTATATATATATACTTTTAATATTAGATATTACAGTTCAAGTAAGGGTAAATTAAATTAAATTAAGGGTACAATATATCATTATCCAATTTCAGGGACTTAATTTGCTTTTTAAATTGTTCATATTTCAATGTTCCCGTTATATTAATTTTGTTTTTGGACAATAATATATTGTACCATTTTACACCTAAATACAAATAGTGATGCTGAGCCGTGGTTGTTCTAAGCACAGGAATGGCTATTAAGCCATTAGTTTTAAATCTATTGCTTATGCTATCAGAGGGGTGAATTTTTTGAATAAAATATTCTTTATATATTTGATATAAGGCGTTTCTCTTATACAATTCTATGATTGATGGTACATTAAATTCCCGAAATAATTCTAGAGTAGGGAAATCGTATGGTTTCCTAAGGATGATTTTTATAATTATTCTTTGAATTATAATTATGGGCTGTAAGGAAGATTTAAAGGCCCCTCCCCACCCAATAATGCCGTACTGTAATAAGGACTGAATTAATGCATAATAGACCATTTTTATAGTTTTTTTGTTTAAAATATTTCGTATGTTATAGAATATATAGATTAGTTTTCTTATTCTTTCCACAGTGAGATTGATATGATCTTTCCATTTAACATTTTTATCTATTAGGATTCCAAGATATTTTACATTTGATTTATGATTTAGTTTAGCGCAGTCCGTATTACATGTATCGTCATTTGCACAATTTTTGGAATGAATTGTTATGTTAATTAAATTATTTGATACATCTTCTTGTAGAGAGAATGGAATAAAATAAGTTTTTTCTGTGTTGAGTGATAATAAATTGTTATCGAACCATTTTTTTATAACATTCATGTCTTGATTGGCTGCAATGGTAATATCGTTCCACGTTTTTTTTTCAATAATTATTGCAGTGTCGTCAGCAAAAGATATAAGTTTACCATTAAGTGATAATTTAAACATTTGGTTAACGTATATTATAAATAAAATTGGTCCAATAACAGTCCCTTGGGGAATTCCAAATTCTAAAGTTTCATCCACACTTAGTGAGTTATTTAATTTTACTTTTTGACTTCTTTGAGTTAGATAGCTTTGTAGCCAATATCTAACGGTACCAATAATGCCGATATCATTTAATTTATTAATTAGTTTTGTATGGGAGATACTATCAAAAGCCTTGCGTAAATCAATGAAAATGCCAAGGCATTTGTTTTTTTTATCTAATGCATTGTATATATTTGATGTTAGTTCAGCAATGGCATCATGTGTGCCTAGTTTCTCTCTAAATCCAAATTGGTTAGGACTAAGTATTTTATTATTATCAATGTAGTACATGAGTTGCTTTTTTACGATTTTTTCAAAAATTTTTGCCACGTTTGAGACAAGAGATATAGGTCGATAATTTGATATTTCTTCAGGGCTGCCTGATTTAAAAACGGGTGTTACGATAGATTTTTTATAAATGGAAGGGAATATTCCACTATTCAAACTAATATTTATAATGTGTGTAATTGGAATGCTTAAAAAATTGTTATATTTTTTCAATATTTCTACTGTGATTCCATCAAATCCTGGTGCAGATCCACCTTTTAATTCATTTATAATATTTTTTATGTCATTTGTTGTTACTGGTTGGAAAACTGACAGATTATTTTGTTTAAAGCAGTCCTTCTCGAAATTATCTATTTTATAATTTTCATCGATCCGTGTAGCTAAATTTTGACCGACGTTAGCGAAATATTTATTAAAGGCATTAGCACATTTTGTCGGTTCCCTTATGGCATCAACAGAGTTTTTTCCGATATAAATTTTTTTAATTAGAGTATTTTTGTTTTTTTTACTATTTATTTCATTTATTGTTTTCCATATGTGTTTTAAATTTTGTTTAGCCAGGTCAATTTCATTTTTGTAATAGTTTTCTTTAGTTATTTTTATTAAAGATGTTAATTTGTTCCTATATTTTTTGTAATACGTAAATATTTTTTTATCTAAGGGAAATTTCTTTGTCAGGTGATATAACTCTTCTTTTTTTCTAATAGAAACGACTAAGCCATGTGAAATCCATGGTTTTATTTTTTTGAATTTTGCTTTAATATGTATAGTTTTAATGTCAGTCGATGTTCTAATAAAATTGCAAAGAATATTATTAAAAATATTTGCGCTCGTTTCAGAACATGTAGATTCTAATACGGGTTTCCACGTTTCGGTACTTATTTTAATACTTAATTTATTATGGTTTAGTGATTTTTTTGTAAAAGCATTGCTCTCTGAAATTTTGTGTTTATTAATATTAAGTTGTTGTATACAGATGCAAGTGTGATGGTCAGTAATATTATTTTTTAATATTATGGTAAGTAATTTGTCAGTATGTTTAGTGTTGCACCATATGTGATCAATACACGATGGACGTTGACCCGTAATTTCTCTAGTATAATTTTTTATACATAATATAAAATTCATTTCTGTCATAAGATTGATAAATTCAGTTTTTATTTTGTTATTATTTTCGTTAGAAATATCTAAATTAAAATCGCCAATTATTGTTATGTTCTGTTTGTTTTTTTTTGATAAAATAAAGCGTCGTAATTCATCCATAAATATATACTCATTAGAGCCGTGCGTTCGATAAATTGCAATAATATTAAAACATTCTTTATTTACAGTTACATTAATATCTAAGCAATTAACTCGCTGCATAGGTATTTCTTCCACTGTAATGTTTGAATAACAGGATTTAACGAATACAACAATACCACTATTTCGGTTGATAGCAAAGTGTGTCATAAAGTAACTATAACTAGGTATATAAAATTTATTGTAATTGCTGGTGAATGCTTCAGTTAACACAATAACGTCCGGTTTATGATTTAGTAAATTAATTGAAAGTAAGAATTCATTAAAATTTCGTTTCATTGATCTAATATTTAAATGTAATATTGAGAATGAATTCGGTATTTTATCTACAATATTATTACAATCATTTAAAGTGTCACAAATATGTTCCGCAATATTAAGAGAATCATCTAATTCTTTAGTGTAAAAATTATTCATATTTAAGGGAATAAAAAAATAAGTATGCAAAATGCAAACTTACTCGTATTCGATTCGCATTTGTGCATTTTTTAACATTTTCTTGCGGAATTCACATAAGTAACTGTTACCTGGATGTTCATTTTGGTAACCCTTTCTGTTAGTGCAGTTGTGGCATTTGGCAGGCTCTTGTTTTTTGGGGCAGTCTTGTATTTTGTGCTCTCCTGCACAGTGAAGGCATCTGGGACTCTTCATGTTTACAAGGCATCTTAGTGATGTATGTCCATATCCAAGACAATGATAGCATTGCATGAGTGGAAAGCAGTCTTCTACGTGTGCTTTTGAGTATCCAATGTTGATCCTTTCTTTCGATATTATTATTTTTCTTAGTTTTGCTGTAGTTTCGATAATGAAATTTGATAATTTTTCCGATTTTTTGTTCTTGAGCTTTTTCTTGACAATAATGGGTTCATTTTCAGTTTCTGAGGTCATGGCGTTTTTTATATCTTCATTTTGATTTATCAAATCTATAAGTAGTTCTTCTTCCTTGTAGCAAGCATCAACTCCCTTAATGATAATGCAAGGTTTTTTTTTTCTTTATTTCATTAGCGTGTATTTCAATATCTGGGTTTTTGTTGATTTCATTTATTATTTTTTCGGTATCATTTTGTTTCTCACATGTTAGTATAATTTTGTTTTGATAAGTTTTTTTTAGTCCAGAAATTCCTATTCCTAATTTGGATACTTTTATTTTGTCTTTTAATATTTTTTCGATTTCATCTGCAGGCTTGTCTTTTTTTGAGGAGATTAGTAGAGCAAAATTTGCTTTGGGTATTGGGTGCGATTTCTCCCTTACCACCATTGCGTAACTTTTTTCTTCATATTTTTTTTCTTCACTTGAAGCTTTTTTTATCAATGTTTCCAATTTGTCTATGTAATCCTCTTGATTTAGAATTACTTTATTTTGTAGACTGATGATTGTGTTTTGTAGTGATGTTATTTCAAGCTTCCATGAGTCTTCGATATTGATTAATATTGATTCAATTTCGGTTTTAGCTTCTTTGGCAGCTTTTGTACTGCCAATTTTGTTAAGTTCCGTAAGTATTTTTTCAATATTTATTTTGAGTTCCATTTTGGAACATGGTCCCGAAGGTGTTAAATTTATGTTTGTAAGCAGTTTATTTTTGCAGTGTCAGTCACGTTAAACGACCGTTCGTCGCGAGACATGCGACAATAGTATCAACTAGTATCGCTAAAAGCGAGAAAAAAGTTTGAAAATGTCAACAGGCAATTCGGTACATTCACATATCTTTGTGTAATGTCGACAAAAATTAAGAAAAAAACTCACGATAATGAAGGTAGTTTTATATTATTTTTGTGTTTTGACGAATAAATTTTCTACCAATTTAAAATGTGCCATATTTAATTCTCCGCCAAAACGGCATGTTCGTATTTGATCATGAATACGGCATTGTAGACGTCGACCATCATCGCTGACAGCTGTGTTACCAGCAAGTAACGTTATCTACAAACACCAGAATGAATTTGTAGTCAATTCGAACCGTTAAGATATGTGCGGTTTTAAATCGTTTTTAAAACCAATAATTATAAATAAGAATGAAAATATTGAAATTATCAATGTTCAGAAAATTAAACTTTATGTCTTCCAAACATGTTTTACGTTATCCATACTTGGTAAAAATACCCTATTGAACTTTGTAAGCATTGCTTTGGGCAAGAACATGGATCCAGTGAATTTTTTTCGTTAAACCTATAAACAATATATTCTTTTAATAAAATTCACCCCTACCTTACAATACTTCAATCTTTCGTCTCCAATTCTTCAAGCAAACAACGTATGAATCGCAGGGCTGTGCGCTGTGCGCTGTGCTGAGCTGGTCTGTGTGTTGCTAACTACAGTCCCCTACGGCCACGGGGAGCCTGCACTGAATTAAACATGTGCGGCTAGCGGGACATGGGGAACACAAGGGGGAACAAGGACGAAACGGAAGATCACTGTCTTATGGCAAAGTGTTGTCAGAATTATTTATTGTCGGTATCAACGTTCGAATACTCAAGAATTGGATTCCCGAAACCGACTGACATCTCTGCACTTCGGTTTCTAATTAGATTCTCTTAGGATTCGTTAAAAACGTAAAATATTAACATGAAAAATGAGGAAGAAAAATGAAGAATTAGACCCATTCCTTCAAATTTATTTTTTTGATTCTAATTATGTTTTTAAAAACTTATTAACTAACTAACTAAGGGTACCTGATGTATGTAAGGGTATGTGATGTTCGACGACAAAATATTTTGATTTTTTGAAAAGCCGCGCTGGTTCCAAAAGTAACTGGATAAAGAACCGGTTCCACGTGAATCTCCAGTAATTGTAACCGCAGTGACTTATTTTATGTTATGTATGCGAAATCAACAATCTACATTAGCTTGTGCTATCTACTTAACTGAGAAACCACTTAAAGAATTCCTCGTTCCTTGAACAAGTACCTAGCAATTATTTTATTTCTACAAACATATAGGTGAACATATTTTCAATATTTACCATAATACGGACATTTGCATAGTGTATTAGTAAAAAAACTTGTAAAAAACTGTACAAAAAGTTATCTTATGAATAAAGAAAAAAAAACAATACAGGAAGCAATCATCTCTAGAGTGTAACGCCAAATAACTCTGATTTGGCACAAAAACCTTGCATCATTCCCAAGTAACTAAAGTATTCATAATAGGTATATCAATAACAAAAAAACACTGGCCACTATGAAGAGTGCTTAAAAATATAGATTTTTCGTCGTTTCGTTTTTAACCGTGATTTTATACCCATTAAACAGCGAGCACACTGTACACAGGTGGAACCTTAGAACACACAAGAGCATTCACATGGCACAAAACAAAGAACAATGTAACGAGCATCATTTTATGATAAAATGAGGCACCAAAAAACAAGGTAACCGCCATCATTCTACCAACACGCCCGCCTGAGTGACAAAGTGTCCAGAATGGGTGAATTGCGGTCGTGGGACAAGGAAACCGCACCCGATATGTCGCCCGTTTGATTCTAATTGGCGCACTATGGGTGGATGGCCGCTGTCGTTCTAATTAGATCCTAATTAGTATTTTAGGTTGATGGATTTTTATTAGTCATGACAATAGATGAGCGATTCAGTAAAACATATCTAATATTAGTTTCTATTTAATGTAGGTATCTGCCAATTCCTTTTTTAATTAAAGTGTCAAAATCGAATAATTAATTCTTTTCTCAGAAATTACATTTATCGGTAGACCATATTTTGTAATAACTATTATGTTCAACATGTTCCAATAATCGGGTACCTTTGTTAGTTCTTCTAATGCATGAAAATAAAGATTTTTTTGTATACCTCTCTACGTCGTGTGAAGTTGCCTAGTAACTACTGTCTATTCTAAAAGTTTTCTTGAGGTGATGTTCACGTGTAAGCAATTATTTACCAAATTTAAATATTATTTACGTACCAAGGGCCTTATTCATAATTATGTTTGTCACAACTGATTAAAAACCATTAATGAATTATGGCATATGGTTGTGTATGTAAAAGGTTGGTTCTGTAAAATTTAAAGCAAGTTATTAGTAAGGAACAATTTTATAAGTACATATTGATTTTCAGGTAGTCGTTAAGTAGTATTTTGATTTTTAATAGGTACTTACCTCAACAAATGCTTTGATTTGGACCATTTTTTCATCCATAGACCAGTTTCTTCGTCATAACAAGAAAATAATAGAAAATGCATATCACAAATTCAATTCCCATTAGCTAATTTTTTTTTGATTCCATGCTAACTCAGAATCAACTCAACTCAACACCTCTTTAAAAATACATTAAAAGCTATGAAAAAAAACAAAAATAGCCCAAAACCTAACCTATTTTTATAAATATTTTTTATCACTTTTAATGACTTTTCAAAGGAGGTGTTGAACTGGGTTCATTCTGAGTTGTCCGGTCATCAAATTTCTCAATGGGAATTACTCACTACGAGTTTGATAATTTGTCGATTTTTCGTTTAGTATACATTTTTTATAAGCCTACATAACAAGAAAAGGTAAGTACCTTCCTAGTTTTAGTAGCAAATTAAAGAAAATGAGTAAAACCCCATGTAATACTGCTTTTATAAATCGTGCAAGTTCGAGACTATACATTTGTTAAGGACACAAAAGAATTGGGTGCGGTTTATCGCCTTTTAGCGCGCGACAGGAGTAAAAAAGGACGCTCCCTTTGCTTAGGAATTCGGCATAATATTTATTTTTACATAATGCGGCCAGTGCTTACAATCCGCTAAGCCAAATTTATATTTCGGGCGCCGAGTAAAAAGCGGTCACGCTGCGGAGCAAAACAACCAGGAATGCTTTAATGGGGATTATATTAGAAGGGAATGAGTTTGGAGGTTTTTACGCACTTTAATGGCGAGGATCCTTATTCTCAATTACATGATCCATTTGGTGTAGGGGAATTAGATGGAATGTTCAGAATGATGTTAAAAGGTAGAATATGGCAGCGTGAAGTTACAACAGTATTGGCATACTTAACCACATCGACTCTGAACCCAAAGATCGAGCTTTCAAAATGTTCAAAATAGTTTTTTTCCAGATAATAAAAAATTTAACAAGGGTCCTCATTGTTGAAGCTATTGGATTACGGCTTCCACATCGGAATGTAAATGATAATATTTATTTTGTGATACTAACAATTCGTGGTGGAATTCCATTACTAGGTATTTATTACCGCCGCCCCGGGAACCATTTATTGGAAAATCAACACCCCTGCCATAGGTCACCCCAAATGGTTCACTATGATTGTTGGACGACTATGTGACGATTAGCAGGGGTGCCCGGGGTCATGTGATGAGGTTTGTCAAGGTCTTATAGCTACAATAGACGACATCTTTTTTCAGCCCGATTCCAATTAGAGACCAAAGTCAACATTTTTCGCTTTACGGGATCGCTATTTTCATCTCTATTTTCATATCTATGATTTCAGTTGGCATCACAGCAAACAGCATGGTTCATGTGTTGAAATAGGTTGATATTGAAAATGGTGCCGCAAATATAGCGGATTTAATATTAAATGATTAAATTGTGAAAGAACACAGTTCAATCAAATAAAATTTGCTTCGAACTCCGGGAATTGAAACCGCGACATTCGGATTACTAGTCGGAATCTTTACCTCTCTAACACGAAAGGCCGTCTATAAAGATGAAGAAGATTAACTGATTATTCAAATCTAGCTCATTAACATTATAGCTATTTCGCACAATATTATGTTCTTATTGGTCGTTTATCACAACAGGGATGAGTTTCAACGAGGGGATCATTTTTATTTATTGAATGTGATTTTATGTAAAAAAAATGGTGTCCACACCAGATTTTGAAGCCAATATCTCTGAACGGTTAGCAAAGAAGCTAACCGCTTTTGCCATGGAGGTCATCAAAACAAATTTTGAACAAAAGGTTTTAGGTACCTACCTATTTTAAGGCTTTTTCCTAAGTTACGGATTTAGCAGATTTTTAAATAAGGTTGAATAAAAATAGCTCAGAGGAATCCAATTTCAGGCGGTGACCTTTCGGTAAAAGGGTCAAAGTGAGTTTGGGATAAAAATAATAGATGGTTTTTCGAAAAAGCTCTTTCCTAAGGGTATTTTTTTCATAAACAAAATATATTTTTCACTATCAAATAGGATGCTTTCGTTTTTTTTTCAGTTTTATGGTTTACCAGAAGATATCTCACAATCGTCTGTGGAAGACGACAACAATTAGAATCGAAACCATGCCTGAAATGGCTTTAACTTGGTGAATATGCATGAAAAGTTAGCGTCAAGACAATACGATAATGTTGATTCCATACTACCTACCATATGACGCTTGATCCCCCGATAGTTGATCCACCGACAATTGATCACCAGATTGTTGATCCCCGGGACAGTTGACTCCTCAGGTAGTAAGTAGTTCCCTGGACAATTGATCCCTCGGAGACTTATCCCCCTATTGAATTAATTCTATTGTCTTTTGAAATTCGGCGGTTCACCTATCTGCATGCTCCTCCAGAAACACGGCATTATTGTTAAAAATATTTGTAAGGTGGATTTCCACGGAAGACGCCTGCAAATTTTATAAGTATATGGACTTTTTTACATTGCCGTATATCCTCTCTACACAGGTTTTATAATAATATTTATAATAATATCTGGAAAAGGGGTGAAACATGCAATTACTTATGTTCTATTTTTAAAAATAAAAACAAATTAATTTGTGTTCTGGGTCTACCGGGTTTTGAATTTGTGACCTTTGGTTCCCGAGCAGAGTAGTTTACTGCTGCTTGGGTTTTTTGTCGACTATTGTAAAATAATAATTCTTGCCATGAAAGGGTCTTCTATTAAAACTCCGACATCTTCGAACGTTGCTTAAGTAAAAACCTGGTTGACGAGAAATTTGAACAATAGGTATTTAACCAAATTTTTGGTGTCACTGCCGCTCTGACTCTCCCGAATACTGAGCGAAATGGACAATTGCACCTCAGGCTGATAGTACCTACCTACCTTAATAAAATCATCGAAATCGAGGTTTTGTATTCTCCATTTCTGTCCTCCAAAAGTGGACCGATATTTTTATTTTTTTTACTAACTGTATAAGAAAAAAATACTCTTTGTCTTTAAATTTTGCGTTTTTTAATATATTGTCTAGTTTATATACTTAACGTCTGTTGATGGCGTTCAAACCAGGCAATTTTAATAATTATTTTGGGTGTTCTATCTCCTACAAGAAGTAACTAATCGAAAAAGTAATACGTACTGCCATGCTCGTGGTCGATTTCTGTATTATAATTTTTAAAAATTTCTTTAAAATTATTTTTATTTTACTTTTATGTTGACGAATAAATTTTCTACAGCGAGTCAAAGTTTCCCATTTTTGAATTACAGCTAAAACGATATTTTGGGGCGTGGCAATCGTGTGACGTCATGAGCGAGGACGCTCACTGACAGTGTTTATTTATACTTAGCCAGCTGAGCGACGCTTGTGACGTCACGATCCCATTTGCCAACCACGGGCCGTTTTGATTTTGTCAGTTTTCGATGGTTTTTAAAATCAATAAAATTAAATAAAAAACAAACATTTTTGGTAGGATGATTAAAATCTTAAAAATGATCTTTAAATATTCCATACACTTTCAACAGAATCCCTCGTTTGTGCCCCATAAAATAACACCAGTTGAGAATATAGAAACCACCGGGCAACAAATCCAGATTGCCCACTGTGGAAGCTTATGGATGAGCGCTTCAGAGAAAGGGTAGACTACGTGGGCCACTGCTAAAGGCAACTTCAAGGAAAAAAAATGTTTCAATATTCAAGAATACACCACCAAAAAGTCTTGTATGCGTATTATGTATATGAATGCTAGAAGTATCAGAAACAAAATTGATGAAATTGAAGAAACCCTAAAAAACATTACAGGAACGGTACATATTCTCGTGATTACGGAAACCTGGCTGCATAAAGGAGAGGAAACTTTTTTCAATATTACTGACTATGCTGGAATCTTTGCTTCCCGTGAGCTGGACCGAGGAGGAGGAGTCGCCATCTACATGCATAACACACTAAGCAATAAGAAAATAGAAAAATGTTGCAGTGAAAATACCTTTCTTGGAATTACGATCACGGCAAAAAATATTAAACCTTTCAATTTGTATGTTTTTTACCGTAAGCCCAACTCAAATATAACAGATTTTTTCGACTCTTTAGAAATAATATTAAATAAAAACAAACAAGACACATTACTTTTTGGAGATTTTAATATCGATATCTCAAAAGATACTGATATTGCACGGAAATATGTTCACACCTTAAAATCGTACAACTTTTATGTGTGTAACACAATGTTTCCCACAAGGGTAACAAATAACACCAGCTCGTTGATAGATCACATTATCACAAATAGAACAAATGTTTCTGGGATAATTTCAAATATTGATGATCCCCTTAGTGACCACAATATACTTATATTGGATTACGAAAACTCCCTGAAAAACCTCCCCAACAACAGAACCCCAAACTACCTCTCAAACGCTTACAAAATAAATTATCAAAAATTAAAAACGTCACTTAAAACTTGTAAATTTACCCATTCGTCTGACGATGTAAACCAAAATTATAATAATTTCGCTGACTATCTACAAAATGCTGTAAATTCGTGCAAAACAAAAGTTAAAATTAATAAAGGAGACAAAAGACTGAACAATACGCCATGGTTTGATGCCCAACTTGATTCACTTATTAAAGAACGAAATCACATATTTAAACTCTGGAAACAAAATCAAGGAAGTATTCCTTTGACAATAGAAAAAAATAAAGCTCGTAATACTGTCACAAATTACAGAAGATATATTAAATGCAAGTATTATACAAAATTGCTTAACGAAAACATGAACAACCCACAGAGAACCTGGAAAACAATCAATTCCATTCTCACAAATAGCTCGCGAAATCCAAAAATAACTTGTAAATCTCTAGTCATAAATGACGAAGAAGTAAAGGGACCAAAGGAGATTGCAACTGCATTTAACGCATTTTTTCTTTCAGTTGGGGAAAGTTTAGCATCAGTAATAAAAACTTCAAAAACTGATGTAAACACGATCTACACGGAACCTCAAGCAAAACAATCTTTTAACATGATCAGGACAAATAAAAATGAAATCCTACGTGTCATATCTAACCTTAAGTCCAAAGCGGCAGCTGGTTCCGATGGGATAACCTCTCTCCTTCTCAAAAATTGCAAGGAGGAACTGGCGGATGATCTTGTATTCTTAATAAATCTCTCTCTATCAAAAGGTATCTTTCCAGACAGACTAAAGATTGCGAAAATAATTCCTATTCATAAAGACGAATGCAAAAAAAATGTCCAAAATTATCGTCCAATCTCTATACTTCCAGCTATCTCTAAAATTTTTGAATGTATCATTAAAGAAAGACTATTGAAATATCTCGAACACAACAAAATTCTCACGTCAAAACAATACGGTTTCAGACGACGATCTAACACTAAATGTGCAGCTTTCGATTTTATATCAAATCTACAGAAACATATTGATCATGGGGATTTTACGGCGGCAATATTTATTGATCTAAAGAAGGCGTTTGACACGGTGGATCACAACGTATTGATCGAAAAACTGAAACATTTGGGTATTGTTGGTCCTCCTCTGGAACTTTTCCGATCTTACCTATCAAATCGCGTTTCGGCAGTAGAACTGGGAGGAGAAACGAGTGAGTTGGGTAAAATAACATGTGGAGTGCCACAAGGATCAATTCTTGGACCGTTGCTATTTCTAATATATGTGAATGACATGACAAAGTGGGGTATTAAAGGAACTCTACAACTTTATGCGGACGATACAGTAATTTTTTACAATAAACTGAACCTAGCGGAGCTTGAAACGGAAATGAATGCTGATGTTTCTAAACTCACAAGCTGGTTAAGAATAAACAAACTAACTCTTAACGTAAAAAAAACTCATTATATACTTTTTGGCAACAAGAAAAATTTCAGCCTCAATATCAAAGTTGGTGATAACTGCCTCGAAAAGAAAATGAGCACAAAATATTTGGGCCTGATCGTAGATTCCCAACTTTCGTGGGATCTCCACATAAATCATGTAAAGGAGAAAATTACCCCCATAACTGGTGTACTATATAGACTCCAACGATTATTACCCATTCCTTTACTAACATCAGTGTACTACGCCATGGTACATTCACACCTTTCTTATCTCTGCTGTATCTGGGGATTTGCCTCAAAGAAATTGATAGCTGATCTGCAGGTGGTTCAAAACCGAGCTCTCAGAAATGTTTTTGGACTTCCATGGGACACCCATGTCAAAGACATCTATTCAGTTTCCGGTATTCTTCCAATCACAGTCCTTCCTAAACATGAAATCACAAGCACCATCCTACAAATTACTCAACAATCAACTCACACTAACATCAAGCCACTTTACAATCAAGACATTCACACTCACAATACTCGAAATAGCAATAAAATCCGCATACCTCAAACACACACTACAAAATATGGGATAAATTCTCTGAACTATGTTGCCTATACACTATATAACTCGCTTCCAGATATGTACAAGGGAAATCAGCAAAATAAAAAAGTTCAGAATAATGCTTTAAAAGAATATTTTTTAAATAAGTTTAAGGATGAAACTATGTAAATTTTCTTATCATGTCTCATTTGTCTTGTTTCCTTTTCTCTTCTTTTCTTTTCCATTTATTTGTAATCATAATCATCCACATTTGTATAACCTTGTTCTTTGTTTCTTTAATTATTTTCTATTGTTGTTTGCTCACTCAACCTGTTTTTTTTTTAAATTTATTTTTTGTCTATGTTGTATGTGAAACTTATATTTTTAATATCCATTTTCCAAGTAAAACTGTAACTATTTCCTCACACCCATTAATTTTCCTCCCGTCCTAAAATGAGTTCTGTAACTCATCGGGATTGCTCCAGCAAGTAATAAATACAATAAATAAAAATATCCTATAAGTTCTGGAAATGATCTACAAGAAGTCATCTTCAATTTATGATTTCAAATTTGGAATTTAGGTAGTTTAATCGGGCGTAAAATTTTACGAGAATGAAGCAAGAACGCTTAAAAAATGTACCCAAACTCCAAAACAGGAAAAATATCAGTTTGATGTGTCGAATTTTAAATTTCCCTGTAAGTGATTTGGTATGGTGTCCTCGGATGGAGTTTAGCTATAAGTAAATCCACGAATCGTGGTGATTTCTTCGTGCCATTTCGTGGATTACGGACAATTTTAATCATTTTCGATTAAATTGATGTAGTCGAGTTTTACCATCCTTTTTACAGCCGACTTTTAATGGTTTATCAATGGTGGGCATGGCGGACTCTGATCCTTAAATACGCTCGCCTCTTTATGGCGGACGAATAAAATCTTTGGCAGTAATATCAAAACGAAATCATTTTGATTGCGAGGAAGGTCAGCTGAAAGGTTTTCTCGGGAACATGACCACTTCAACGGTCCCCCGTAAGAGACCAATTCAAAGCTCGCCATAACCATCAATCAAAGGGGATTTTTAATTTCTGCACAGGTCAAAAATAATTTTTCATTAAATGTTAAAATAATCTTTTCAAAAATGTACATTGAATATTCCTTAATTCTTAATAAAAACTTTCCGCTATCACAAATTCAAATTAGAGTTATGGTAAAATACTTTTACTTAGGTTTGTTTTTCTAATAATAACACTAATATGATAATTTCTAAAGCGCTTTTTTGTGAAAAATCACCTACAGGTTGCTGTACAGTATTATGAGTCTTAGGTCTATCTATTTTTATTATTTACAAACAAATACAGGAAACATTTCAATTCCGATAAACACACTTTTATTATGCTTGGAGAAGATACGACTTTGCACGCAGGGGACACTATATTTAAAACACTGGACATTGCATGATTTTATATTTGCTACCCTCCTTACTGCTGGTTACATTTACTATAGAATTATGAGAATATGTATTATTACCTTACATTTACGAGAAGATTTGTTATTATTCGTCGCATTGATCAACAATAAAATGTGACTAGGGTTGAAACATCCAAGCCCACTTAAGTATATCAATTCTGAGGTACACCTAAACATTTTGAGAATGCTCAAGGCTCCGTTATCGGCCCAAAAAAGAAGAAGATGGAGAGATACGAAATAACCAATGTTAAAGGAGAGCGCTAACATTTACAGCGCCAAAATCGATGCAAAAACTGCGAAAATCTTCAATAAAATACGACTCGTTTAAAATAAAGCAAAAATCTCTTGGGGGCTGTCTAAAACAGTATTTAATGAAACACTGTGAATTTTTTTATACATACAACTTATAAATTAACGAAAACAGACTTGAAAATAAAATAAAAAATTGGAGCATACTTTGCGATTTTTTTCCTATTGATGGAATTTCATATAATTTGCGTTTCGGCATGGGGAATGTATAGATATTATCTTCAAAAATAACATATATTTTTATAAGAGCTTAAAAACTTCAAATGTTTACGGGAGGTTTGCAAGAAATCGGTAGAAATTCGGAGAGCACAAGTAATTTTTACATGGTTCACTGAGAGCTTATGCATTCAAATCCGCGGTTTACCATTTTGCGGTATGCACGGAATGTCGTTCCATCCACTCTTTGCAAATTTCCGCGATGATTCACTTCTTCGAAGGAAATAATAATTATTTTCCACCAGGAGCAGATACTGGGGAGGAGGTATGCGATACAAACACGTAACTCAAGCCTGGGAGGACGGGCAAGGAGTAAGGAGTACAGTGTGAGTACCTACCTGTAATAGGCGGAGGAGAACGTCTTCTTGGTACTCTCAGGTAATTTTAATACCTCGCTTCCTAGTCGTGTTGAAGCACATCTTCTCAGTAAGCTCTCGTATGCTTACAGGATGTTTATGTTACATAATATTTTGTAAAATATCTGCTTACCTTAAGACTTAAAATAAAGTTTCAAATGTGGGCTTCAATCATTCAAATATTATAACCTAAGCACATCCGAGCACTTGTGCTGAATGAAAGCGTGGGTACTTTCAGTACTCGGCTAGCAAGAGTTGCGGTCCAAATCCCGACAGATCTATGTAACGCCCACCTTCCTTTTCCTCTTATCCTTCTTATCTCCGTTACCTTCAGCCTCACAATATACCCCAGTTGGGGATGCCATCACTGGCTCCAGACGGTTGAGAGCATTTGGGAACTTGTACGGTATTCATAATAAATAATATATAACGTGGATAGCACTGTCTAGTGAAAGCTGCCAAAAATCGGTAAAACCAGGCACATTTTCGGGTGATTAAGATCCAAGGTTTGAAAGTCAAAAAAATTGGTTTTCGAAAACGGTTTCACAGATAAACATGATCATTTAATGCAAAAAATAGGCTATTTGTCAACTTATCTGCCAAAACCCACATTTTAAGGTTTTTTTATCATCATTAACACCAAATAACTTACTTGGGCCATTTGGCAATTCAGGAAATAAACACAGGATTTAAGAAATAAGACAATCCTTCAAACTAAGCTTTCTATTTAACTATTGTACGAGTATATTCATCTGACTTTTTTACTACTTATTACCTTAACTCCTTTTTTTACCTTTTGTTTTTAGACTTATATTATGTTACTTTTTTGATATTGTATTATAATATATATATAATTATGTTAATGGTACATGTTGTGCCGTATGTTTTTGAAATAAATAAATAAATAATTTTAATTATTGTGTTCCAAATTAATATAACACCAGACTACATGCTCCATTTCATGATGTTGCTTATCGCACTAATTAATATAAGATCGTTGAAAACAGAGATTTCATCATGTGGGTAATGAGACTTGCTCTGCCAACAATTTCATTTTAATAATATTGCTTCCTTTAAAAGGCAAATATACATTCCAATATGCAATAATTCAATGTACAATTATTATCAAAATTATTGTTCAAATGTTTTTTCTTACTTTGGATACCTAACGTTATGTATTATTTAATACTTTTGTAATTATACTTATGTTGTGCTATATAGATTAAAATATATGCATTTATCTTGTTTGTGCATTACAAAGATATTGATTTTGTAATTGTATAAAATCAAGCAATATCTTTCTAAATCAGCCTGTACCTCCGTAATTATATAAGAGGTGAAATGACGTTACCCGACTGCCTCAAACAAAGCGCCGATGTTAATGCGCCCCAATGATGAGGCGGTTTCTTCTCCGCTGTCATCTCGTCTTCCTCTTCCTCTTCTCCTGCTCCCTCCCTTCTTCTCTACTTCTCCCTACACCCTCACGTGGTCAGAGTTACTCTGCGGACTCCACTCCTTTGTTTCGAGGCCAATTAAGATCTCTGCCGATACAACAGCTATCACTATCACCATTTGCTCACTGCTTACAGTGACAGGGAACTGTTTTACAAGTGAGCGGAGTGGGTAAAGATGACTGTCAGCATCTCCGACTAGCGGCGAGCTGGTGGATCCAGGCTCTGAACCCGGAGAAGGTTTATAGTTTAGTTTTAAATTCCTTTGTGAACAAACAAACGAAATACAAATAAATACACGCACCCTACGCTTCTTCACATATAAGCCAACTCAACAATTACTCGCGCGATCACAACATACACCCATTAATAAAAATTACTATATTTTGTATGAGCGTTTTTGGCTCTATACAAAATATAGTAATTCAATATTGTACAGCGCCACAATTCCTGACCTATATCTGATCAGCATGTGGTAAACCTAATTTTTACCACATATTTAGTTCAAATTATACCACCCTGAAGATGCCCATCATAACGTAAAACAGGTCCTGCAATTCATAAAAAAGTTGAAGAAAGTCATAAAGGTGTTTCTTTTCCGTTTTCGTTTCTAACTCTTTAAGAGGTCACATTATCAAAATGGAATTCATAATTGGAATCGTAGTCCCATGAATTCCACCAAGTGTATAAGAGGTTTGGAAATTGGAAATAACACAGAAAAATAGTTTTAAAGAGATCCTTGCTTGCTGCATGGATTAAAAGGAATTCAATTTTGTAATAATAAAGTTTTTATTAAGAAGCTATAAAATATATCAAGAACATAGTCCATTTAAATCGCGAGTCAAAATTTATTCGGACCTGATAAAGATCGCCATGCAACATCTTTGGGCATTTGCTGGCTAGGAGGGGACTGCGGGCGATTGTTCCAAACTAGTTAGAAAAACTTTCGGTCTTTCGATACCTACTATCGATGTGCACAAATACATTCAAATGTGTCCTCTTTAAAATGATTTACCTGTAATTAAACATTGCTTTATTTGGTGACCAGATCTGAATAGCTTGGAACTTCTCCCACCTTCCTCTTTCTCTATTCTTCATTATCCTTCCTTCATGTAGACGTCATAGCCACTGACTCCAGACGGTTGAGAGCGGTCGGGTCTCTTGTCTCGTATTCTCTTTAAAAAAAAAACAGAAATAAAATATTATTTCAAAAATAAACATCGTTGTTTTCTTCTATGCAAACTATGCTAATTATATATTTTATGTAGTATTCTAGATATATAGGAATAGATACATGTATTCAAGCATTCTAGAAATCAGAAGAATGTTTGAAGAAAGCATATTGGGCTTTCGGCCATTTTAAATCTTCTAAAATAGGAAATATGTTTCCTTTCGTGAAGCCCTACAAAAACAATGACGCTTTTGATAATAAATTGTTGTACAAATTAATAATGAATTTAATCGAGATTAAGTTTAAATAAACGTAATTTCTCCTATTGAGGGCATTTCGTTATTAATACTTCAAAAAATGAAACGGAATAAACGGTATTGTTATTTCTGTTAATATTTAAGATCTTGAGAAATAATCTCGAGATGCTTCCGGCACCGGAAAAGAGTCTTGATGGATTTTGCAGAATGCTTGGTAAATTAATATTTTATTCTGCTTTAGTGAAACATCCTCAGAAGAACTCTATTGAATGCTTATTCTTACATAATATGAAATTCTGTTTCTAGGTAATAATAACCTTACTAAATCAGTATCAATGACGTAAGAAATCTAACTCTGTATCCATATTGAAAGTCATTTTCAATAATGGTATCCTAACAAGGTATTTGATTTATAGGTGGGTAGGTATTTAAGAGCAGAATACTTAAAACATGAAACCTTATTTATTTAGAGATTTGTTTATATATTTTTTTTTTTACAGATTTATAAATAACAAGGTTCTGTAGTAAAAAATTGAACCGAGATATTATTTTTTATCGGTGCTTATAGTCAACTCATCTAAATTCACTTTAAAAAGTTTTAAATCGGTTTTTTCGCCTAAATGTGAATGATTTCACGAAAATTTCAAAGACATTTAAGCATTTTTATTTGGCTAGAGTTTTTTTTAACGGTTTCTTTGATTTTAGGTTTATGGAATCTAAATGAATTTTTGTTTTTTGGAATTTGAACTTTGGAAAAATATGTATTTTTTAATCCCGTAGGCCCTAAGGAAAATAATTTCCCCCAAATATAATAATTTCCCGGATATTTTTAAGGAAAGGAAGGAGAGCATTTTCTGTAGGCAATATATATGAGAAGTGGGTAAGAATCTGTGGGTCAGTGTATCCAGAACTGATGGAAGAATGATTTCATCCCTCCCACTACGGTATAAGGCAATAGGTCGGAGGAGTCCTGCTGGAGACATCATTAGGTCTCCCTCAACCAGTCTTAACTGATCCGGCCCGCCACGGAGAAGTGAGCAGATGCATCCGCAGATGAGCCATATACAAGCCTCACCCTATGAACCCGGACACCTCTGCAATGTCAAAAACTATTGAACCACTTGGGGTAACCTATTTCAGAGGTGTTATCCAATAGGTACATAAATATTTCACCTCCCAAAACGGCTTTGTTTGAGATTGGTGCGATTCCTGAAAAAAAATTCTTTTAATTGGAGAGGCGTTCCTAGTAATTATAAGCTCCATGCAAAGTATAAAAAAAAACAAATATCACGAATACAATAAATACGAGTACATAATTTTTATTTTGTGTAACATAATTCGTAAAGCGACATCATATTTAAAAAAAGTGACCACAATTAATACTTAAAAGTATTGCCCTATTGTTTTTTTTATGAAATAACATTATCACCGAAAGGGCGGATTACAAAACGAATTCTTTTCTTCGGCAATAAATACAGTTTATTAGTTGAGAGGAGTTTATGACCATTAGTTTTCATTCTTTCTAATAATATCCCCCATAAGGCATGAGGCTAGAAGTAATAATTATTCCACGATTTGCCTCATGATGCTATCCGTGATCCACCGACCAGGTATCCAGGCATCGAGGTATCGCAGGGCCGCGCCCCGGGCCCTCCGGCTCGGCCACCTCAGTAAACTAACAACAGCCGGACCCGCATCTCTTACAACGTTATGACCTCCTGGTACATCATACCTGGAACCACATCAACATTATTCCAGACTCATTCATTGACTATGCATAAATTATTTTTACTACCATGACTAAAATTGAGGTTAAGTTGTATTTACGTACATTTTACCATAGCCTTACCCTATAAATGTTTTAGAAGAAAGTTCATTACTAGAATATTTTTAGGTAGAAGTTTTTTTTCATCCGTTAATCATAACATGCTAGTGGTGTATGAATTCCGCACTAAACTAAAATTATTTTCTTAAAATTTATTATATTCGTACACTGTTTATTTATTTTTATATTGTTTATAATGTATCACGGAGAAGTTTATAAATTAAAAAAAGTAAAGGGGGGCGTTTTATTATTTTGTGACTGCGTCAAAAGATTGTTGCTTAGTTACATTGAAAATATCGATGGTCAATGCAGAATCGTTAAGCATCATAAGTTTAAATCTAATTGCAAAACATCATTGATGTAAATTTGGAACGTAAATAGATCCTTGCGGAACGCCGTAGTTTATTGGAACCTAGTTGCTATTTTGATTATTAATGCTAATGAATTGATTTATATTGCTAAGATATGTATTTAATAGATTAAGAGCAGGATCAACTACACCTTTTTTCTTCAGTTTCTTGAGAAGTATTTCATAGGTAACTGTGTCAAAGGATTTTTGGAGGTCAAATAGTATAAATAAAATATAATACCACCATCAATGCCGCTCCTAAGTTTACTTCTCTAGTCACTCTGTTGATTGGTGCGTACTGGTGTCTTCAGAAGTCCTCGTCGGAGCATTAAAAAAAAGTTCATGGGAACTCCCACGAGTGAACTTGTTAGGGACATATAAATTAACCTTTTTCAACATTGGTGGATTTTAATTTTAAAAAAATGTTTACCCAGAAATATTACGATCCGGACACCAGATTTCTTTCACAAAATGGAGTGATAAAACCAATGAATTTATCGTGATTACAATAAAATCATTATTTTATACTTATCGTTGTTAATAAAATTGTAGGTGATTTATAATTTCAGATCAGTGAGAGTTAGTTAACTGACCCAAATTAAAACCGACATTTAAATTATTAACAGCAGATATATCTAAAAAGCAAATAATGCGATGCAATATTCGGTAGGGAACAATCTGTTCAGGGAATCAGTGCATGGGTACTAGCAGAGTACCAGGTATCAGGAGAGCAGCAGTATTCAGTAGGTTACGTGAACCATTAAGCTCACGATTGCTCTACTGAGTTTCCTGATAGCCGAATAACTCCCGAGACATAAATTACAGTCAAATCAGTCCGTTGAGCATATTTAACTTGCACATACGGAGATCGATATAAATCTTCTAAAGAAACTGGCCTAGCCGCTCGACTCGCGCTAATAGGAGCGCAGGAATTGGTCGGGTGGAGTCTCAAACATCGACGGCTCGGAGCTATGGAGACCGCTTATGAATATTATGGAACCCGAGTAAGCGATTGAAATAATATTATTAATTTTATTATTTTTGCTATGAAAAAACACATTTTTTACCAGAAGGTCAACGACATATTATCTTCTCGGAAATAATTAATTAATGGAATATTGTAGGTACCTACTCCTATTTATAATAAATATTCTCACAATGGTTATAATCAAACAAAAATTACTTATTCGGCAATCAATTTTTTTTATTTGGTTGTTAGCAGTTAGCTCACTTAATTGTTTCACCAGTGAAAATGGAGAGGAAAAACAATGAATAATAATAATAAAATTCCAAATTAAAGTAACAATACTATCTAGTGGCATTACTGTGTAACTTTTGTCCTGAAAAATTGTTTTAGCAACAACTTTCCCTGTCAAAAACTATGACGGTTTATTCGGTTATTTAAGTCAGGCAAAAATCATGAGCGTCCGTGTGTAAGTATACAAACATAGTCTTTTATTTTCCAAGAAAATGCAATGAATGTAAGTAACAAATTGCTAGATTTTTAAACATTAAAAGCTGATTTACTTCGACCAAGTATACCCTAGACAAGCCCTCTCATAGTAATAATCAGAATAAAATAACACCAGTAACAGTAATTTCGCAACAAAACTCTCCTTCCAATTCCGCCGTCTTGCATACAGAGTTCCCGGCAATATACAACTGACCGCCAAGTTATCCTTTTGTGTAATTCTGTCAAACTAATACATCAATAGTTGTTCACGGATTGGCCGCATGAACAATATCCACAAGCCGTGCTGTATACAGTGGTTTTCAAAGTGGGGGTCATGAGACATTCATAAATTTAATTGGAAAAAAATATTTTTTTACTTTATTTTGACAAGCGATTCAATTTCGGAGGCCAGTATGGGTACCGCCGCCTCGGGAACCATTTATTGGATAATCAACGCCTCTGCCATAGGTTACCCCAAGTGATTCGCTACGTTTGGTGACTAAGCAGGGGTGCCCGGGTTAATGGAGTGATGTTTGTCCAGGTCTTGGCGGCAGATGCGTCTGCATTTTTTTTCTGTTGGTTCGTAAGCTTAATGAGTTTATTAAAAAAACCAATTATCATTTGCTTGAAAACATTTACGAAAAAATCATCTTTTTACCGCCCATGCACCGTGGGCTACCCAAGTTGGTTGCTCATCATTAACACAGTGATGAGCAACCAGCGGCCCGCAAGCCCATTTACTGCTTTTCGGACTGACTACAAAAAAATATCAAAAAATTGCGCTAAAAATATTCAAAGGCTTCTGTTCCGTTTTGCAAAAGGTATTAGCCAAAAACTATAATTTCTTTTTAAAGTTTTGAATCAGCTACTCAAAACATTAAGTTTTTTGCGTATAATAAATAAAAAAAATTACTGAAATTAGTGGATACTTAAAGCCCAGTAGTAAGCGCTCAAAAAGAAGAGGAAGGGGAGATACGTAAATACGAGTGTTAGAGGGAGCGCGCTATTCTTAAAAACATGACTCGTTTGAAATAGGACAAAAATCTCACGGAAAATGTCTCAAAAAGGATTTGAAATAAACAATGAATTACGAAATTTTTCGTATACCTATATATCTTGTAATAAGTGTTAATAATATTTTTTGGAGTATATCTTACGATTTTTATCTATCGGGGGAAATTTCATACAATTAAATTATAAGTGTTAATTGTAATTGTTAATTGTTTAACTTGCGACCTTAATTAAAGAATTTTGCAACGATTTTTTGCTAAAATCTGTGTTTTATGTATTTTAAAGGTTTCCGTTTTACAAAATAACAAAAATTATCTTGACGAAATATTGTACTTATAAATATTGTAATTACAAACGAAAATAAACTAACACCATTTACTGGTTTGACCTTGAACGAAGTAAAAATTTTGTCTGGCAATTTTTGCCCTTTTTGAATCAACCGCCAAATTTTAACATTTTCAAATGAAAAAAATCGATATCATTCATTGTTTTGGCATTGCGGATATAAAATTTTCAGCTGCGGCTTTTTTTTACTCTCTTTGATAGTTTAATTAAACAAATATTGTTTTATAATATGTAAAGCAGGTTTGCGACTCCACCGACAAAAAAGTTAACCAGGTTATGTTGTACATACCCTCCCACCAAGGTCCGCATAAGTGCATAATAATAATGGATACATTAATAATACTTCGACTAAAAAGGTTGATCGTTCCTAAAAAACAGCTGGTGGTGAATTTATGTAATTATAATTGTAATTTATGGAAATAATATAATTTATTTTATTACTAAAGCGGGTCGCGCTTTAAAAAAGTTTGAAAACTCTTCCGAATTGTGATACTAGCCCTCCTTGTATGTATTAGTAGTCGAACACAGGCAGTGCGGTGATTTCATGACGTAGGAAACTTTGATGGCAACAAAAGTAATTCTGTAACATTATTACGTTTATGAAAACGCTGTCTAAAAGAGATATGTACGGTCTATTTTTTTGTTGTAGTCAGATAGCTGACTACATTTTCAAAAATAAAGTCCGCGGTGTGTACTTTGTACAACATTCGGAAGTTAGATATTTTTGTGTTTGAAAAAATTAACTCCGGTGCGGACGGCTGGAACACAAATTGGTTTCGGTGTAGACCTTGTAGACCGATAAAAGGTACAACACAAAGCACTATGCGATCTAAACGGTGCAAAACAATGCAGGCACTTTTTCATAAATGGGCCGTGAGCCTGCTTTTGCTGGCTTCTGGGGTCATTTTGCATTTCACAGGGCGCGTCTAGATATCATACGTCAATGCTGATTTATGAAAATTTGGCTTGAATTGACATTCGTTTGTTTTTACTCTGCGGTCTTTATAATTTGTTTTCAGAAGTTCAATATTTAGTTTATGAGCTTTTAATTCGATATCAAATATTGGAATGCCTTCCATCTGATTGCTATTTTGTTGCTTTCTGTTAGTGATTTTTTTTTTTTTTACATTAACTCCACACAGGAGGCCCTGAGGAAAATAATTTCCCTCAGGGCCTATGTCATCTTTGAGGATGCTGTGTGGAAGGTCTTTTTGAGGAAAGGAAGGAGTGAACATGGATCTTGAAGAGATCCATGTTAGAGGCTGGTAAATCGTTCCACATCCGAGCTGTTGAACTCAAGAACGAGTCTTAAAAACGACCCGTTCTCATGTGACTAATGTCAACCGTGTAAAAATGTTGGGCGCGTGTTTGGCGTGTTTCCCGACTATGCACCGGTGCCGAGGGGATCAAGGACGCTAGTTCCTCGGAGCATTTTCCATTGTAATACCGGTAGAACAAGGACAGCATTCCCACCTGACGCCTGTGCTCTAAAGATTGCAATCCGTCTGTTAAGATAGGAGAATCTATCAAACGGACCGCCCGTTTCTGCACAGAGTCAAGGGTTTTTTTAAGGTATTTTGGAGCTCCAGACCAGAGGTGGCTGCCAAATTCAACCGTGGGGCGCACTTGCGATTTGTACAGGGTTAGCAGTTGTGTACTATTAAAGTATCTGCGGGCCCTGTACAGTACGCCCAGTTTCTGAGAGGCTAATTTAAATTTAATTTAATTTAATTGATTAACACAGTCACTCCATTACTCCAATGCAAGCCCCGGAAATTCTACGGAGCTTTTGTATATGAACTGAAATAATGTATTGCTTCCATAGAGATATATTGCTTCACAAGACAGCGTAGTATTCGCCAACATTTAAAACCCAAGAATTTCATCTTACAAGCTTAAAGCTCCTCTTACTAAGCTCCCGATCTGTTGGTTCGATAGCGCCTGGATTGATGGCTCGCCGAGTGAATCGCCCTGTAAAAAGCCATCTAATAACAATATTTACATTCTCGCCGGCCGCGATCGTTCTGCAGAGGCGCGATAGCGGACTGCGGGCGACACTGCCCGCTGGTACTGCTTGCTGGTACTGCTTGCTGGTACTGCTTGCCGGTACTGGCTACTTCCTCGCCGGCACTGCCTACTGACTACTGCCTACCCACACCCGGACTGCGAGGGGCAAGTAGGTATCTACAGGGAACATGTACATTGTACATGCTCATGTTGCAGAACTACCAGCGGTTTAATTCAAAACCTGGTAATGTCCAAATAATGGTTTAGAAAGATTTAAAAACATGATGAAGTATGTTCCAACATTCACCAAAAACCATTTATTTGATTGATCAATGTTTTTTAACGTTTCGATTGCTGTTGTTTATTGTTTTGTGAAGTTTTTCAAAGCCGAGTTTAAGTCCCCAAGACTAGGTAGGTATCCTGTTATGGTACGGATGAATAAAGAAAAATAATTCAATATCTAGGACATGTGATGAGACATCCAGAGAAGTACGAGATCTTGCATTTCATAATGCAGGGAAAGATTGCCGGAAGATGGAGCATGGAAGAAGGAGAAAATCATGGCTGAAAAATCTGAAACAGTGGTTTGGCCAGTCTACTGTAAAACTGTTGCCAACATGATAGCTAAAGTTCCTTGAATGGATGTGGCATGAGAAGAAGAAGAAGAAAAAGTTTCCCTGGAAGGATGTATTATCTGAACCTATTGATTTTTGATGTTTGACTATATTTTTTTAAGAATGCGTAGGTACTAAATAATAACATTCTGACTAGATTATTACTTTTACTAGTCGTTAGAGTTGTTTTCAGTTGATCTATTGCTACTTCGATAAAAATTTTAATTGCAGACGAAAACGCACTGATGTCATTATTTAGTAGTGAGTGAATTATCGTGAATGACTTGATTAATGTAGTTACTTGTTATATTAACTTTGAAACAAGTTATTTGCATAAAAACGGAATATTTAAAAAAAAATGTCAGTAACTACGTTTTGAAATTGAACAGCCATGTTCTTGCCTGTGAAATTTCGCCTCAGAGATGGAGCCAGTATTGTATGGCAGATGTTAATAATAAGACATTACTTTAGCTCGATATGATCAGACTGGAATGGCTGCCAAATTATCATACTTGGGAATAACAAAACAATGAGTAGTACCTACTACCTGCTCGTCTACTCTTCATAATGCAGTGATTTTTGCGATCAGTAATAACGCTCCTGCATTTCGCTGGCTTGGTTCAGGCATCTATCTTGCCTGCAGTGTAGTATAATAACCTGGTATTATCATGAATTAGTTTTATGGAGTGATAAGCATACAGGAAAGTCAATGAAGAGGGGTTTTCTTACATTGTTGTGTTGCAGAGTTACTTTGCTGCAAGATTATTAATTTTTCCTATGCGGCTTTCTAATTTCCCGATTTTGGCAAAAGCACGCAGAAAAAACAAGAGATCAGGTCGTTCATTAATAATTGTCTTCCTTATTTCCTTACTAGGAATCTCAAAACTATTCAAACTCGAACTAATTGGAAAAATATTAAAAATCTAATTTCCTTTATATTTTTGGGATTTCTGCATTGTTGTGTATACAAATAGGTGTAAGGTCAGATAGATTGTTCGTTACCCAAACTTATGTGTTCACCTAAAACTAATTGTGATTATTTTTATTTTTAATTTATTTATTACATTACGTATAAAAATAACGTAATTATAATATTGCACAATAACAATAAACATTGAAAAATGTATACAAGTATTATTATGGCTTGTTAGGTCGATATTAGTTCCTAGCAATGCAGATAGCCCGTTCTAAGGAACCAAATGCTCGTAAAATGCCAAATTTATCCTGTAAAAAAATTTTGTAGTTTTAGTTTTTACTAAATTGCTGATAGTTTTCACTTGTTCGAAAGATGTACTAAAATTCTGTAAAATTCGTTACCCTGAGAAAGGTATGGTAGTTCCGAAACCGGTCGGCGTATATAATAAATATAGTTGTCCAAACTAAGAAATATTATCTCGTTATTAAAATTTTGCTTATGATCGCAATGACACCTATTTGAGAACCTTTTTAAATACAGGAAATATCAGATTTCAATTACTTTTAAAAAGTTTGGTTACAAATTTGCGATCCATCTCCCAATCCGTGACCGCAGTGTGATATCATGATATAACACTTTCCAAACCAAATTTGACCAAATCACCCATTTAACCTTAACCTTAACAATGCTTTTGGCGTTCGGCCGGTGTTCTCGACTCCAAAGTGTTTTGATTGGGTCACGACTCTTTTATCGAAGATTTCCCGATAAGTGTGGGACCTTGCTTAATATTTTGGTAGGTGCCTGAGAGGCATATCAGTACAAGTTCAAAAAGCTTTTTTTAATTTTCCTAAGAAAGATTATTCATAAGTACTCCAATTAAGATACTTATGGCCAAAATTACGCTGATTTAATTTTAAAACATATTCGTGCTGTAAGGTAATAGAATTATTTTTTAAAATTGAAAACCGCACCCCCGATTTAAGTATAGTGTGGGTGGAATGGATAAGGAAGGATAAATATATTTGCATAGAAGCTTTCAAAGTACTTTCGCTATTAGAATCTAGTTGGCTAAATGCACTTGCGTAAATATGCAGTTTCCATTACATTGGGTAGTCTATATGGAGAGTATTTTCTGCTCTGTTTCGTAAGTACCTATAAATATTATTTCAAGTGAGCAATAATAATAAAAATATACCTACCTCCTCGTTTTTATGTGTATAGCAGTGACATTGTAATCTTAAATTCTTCTAGTATTAGGTATATCTATATAAAGAAAATCACTCCTAAAACCCAATGGATTTGAATCTCTCTGGAAACGTTTTGGGTTGCTTTCGAATTTAATCAGGCCTCAAAGCACAGAGAGAGGTATTTTATTAAGGGCAAAATTCGCACACGGAAATGCTCGGCGGATCTGTCCACCGAGCATGCTCGGCGAGCCGACCAACCCGTTTCGGCACAGAATTCACGCACGGATTTGCTCGGAGGATAACGGCGGATGCCCATTCGGACATTCGAGCGGCGAGTATCTCATAAAGTGATGGTAAGTCTAGGTAAATTTCCCTGCATCTAGGTGATAATTTTTTATATGGAAAAGAGATACAGCACACAATCTTGAGAAATTTTCAAATTTTAGTTTTGTTGTCAAAACTCTCTAACCAATCTGGGGGAATATAAAATTGTTCTTACGAAGTTTCTGAAAACTTCGGTATTTTCTAGAACCTGAATTCCGGAAACTTAAAGGAAAAGGAGATTAAATAAACTTAAAAAGGAGATCCGCAAAAACGCAACACGCATATAAAATTAATGAGTAAGATTAAGAAAATGGCGCTTAGATGGTTTGGTCATGTAGAGCAAATGAACCAAGAAAGTAGTGTAAGGAGAATAGTATGTGACGCGAATGTGAGTGGTAGAAGAAGTCGGGGACGACCAAGGAAGATATAGCACAATTAAGTGAACTAGATACTTAAGACGGTCACATCATTCTTTCATGTGCATAGAATGTATATTCAAAATTACACAAAATTAAATAATGTACATAGAATGTGTATTTAAAAAAATGTTCATAAAATAAACAAAAATTTAAATGCTCAGTTATTACTCTCAGCTATGACATTACAAACAGATCGTGTTGTATAAATACAAAACCGATTCAGATCTTTAGAAGGTAAGACATTCTTTCCTACGCGGTGTATCGATTATGCATCCTGTTCTGATTGAACCTAATGATACCTTAAATACAACCAAACAATATCTACAAAGGAAACCTTGAACGATTAAATCAACTGTATTTTTTTCTTCAATTTGCGCTTATTAACATTGTTATATCATAATACTTATCGGAAATTGAATCTAGTAATGGATGCAGATAATATTATTTGCACGTTGTGTCTTATATAACCACGTTATTGTTTCAAGGTTGAAATGCTCATTTAAAAATACAGACTTAATCAAACCAGAATAAATGTGCAATAGCATGCAGTGTTTGCGGAAGTCTCTACGTACTGGTCTTGGTTATGTATTGGGTTTGCATTTTATTGAGCGGAGATTGATATCTGCTACTATTATTTATTTATTTTTAAAACATAGGAAATTTAAATGAACCCAACAACACATAAACAAACCTCTACAATACAAGAGGGAAAGATAGTAGATTAGGAATTGTACAATAAATAATTGAAAATTAGTTGCAGCAGATCTTGGTAGTTTGTTAAATTAGATTTGTTTTTCTGCTTGACAATATTAATTCTACTAAAACCTGTGTATATTTAGTGATTGTTGCTTATAATCAATACTTCTGTATACCCAATTTCTGTATACGGTGAACGAGACTATATAATTGTTGAAGTTGTCAGAGCAATTCGGTAAATATTGCATTATTGTTGGTTTGCGAGATACATCGTAAGAAATCAAGTGTACGTATCCCTAGCACGAACGTTCGATAAGGATTGTACCGATAACTTTCAATAATTTCTTACCATTCGCTCGATCGCTTACGTATAAACAACACTTGAGTTTGAATATACTAAGAACACTTAGCCATTTTGAACTGTTATTTATTTGTTAGTTACCGAAAGTTATCGATACAATCCTTACCGATCAGCCGTGCTAGGGAACCTACCTAGGATGTCAATTATTGAATTTATGATTTTATAAATAAAGAACTCATTCTATAATTTTAGTTGTCACTGTAGATAATCATAATAATAATTCAATCTAAAAAATATATTTTTAATTTTTTCTATCGTTAGTGAATAAATTGTATGACTTGGTGCCCACACTGTTGAGTTGTATTTAATTTGATTCCTAACTAATGAAAATTTAATTTATATTTAGCGTTAATTCCAGCATCTAAATCTAAGTACTCAAATTTGTATAACACTTTTAGGCAGAGAGATAAACACATGATCGGTTGGATCTGACGTTATGAAATTCAAATGCTTTTTCCGTGCGAAATTTCTAGGTCAAAGCTTTCAGGATAAGAGCTTTGAAATATCATTTTTTCGTTAACTCCACACAGCAGGCTTCTGAGAAAAATCTTTTCCATCAGGGCACATGTCATCTTTGTGGATGCAGCGTGGAGGGTTTTTTTAAGAATATGAAGGAGAGAAAGTTCATGGAAGGAAAACGTTAAAAGGGGTGGGAAGGAAGCTGGTCCAAGAGTAATGGATACATGAATTCATCCCTCCTACTGCGGCCCTGCTGGAAAGGTCAAATGGTTTCCCCTCAACCGGCTGGACAAATCTCACCCCATGAATCCGGGCACAACACCCCAAGTCATCAAACATAGCTTACCACTTCAGGTAATCCATGGCAGAGGTGTTGGTTATCCATTTCATGGCTTCCGGGGCGGCGGTACCCATCCTCGAATTCCAAATTGTATTGTATATATCCCGAAAAGAGTCTTGGTCAAATCGTGGTACAAGAAGTCGATAGTATTCTTAAAAGTAATATTTATCCCAGTATAATTTAACTCGTAAGCTGTTATTAGTTCCATATTTTTGTGAGTACTTGTTCAACCCTCAGGGGTGGCTGGCTAGTGGCTATATACCCGTCGTTGCACCCTCTGCCACAGATTGCGGGTCCTGCTGTCTCATGAAAGTAATTAACTTTGACAAGCTTTGCCAGAGGGAGATCCTCCTCTTAAAAATACAATCTTTTATGAGCCTGAGGATTCACTGCACTCATTTTTTTCTTACACGATATCGAAATTTACAAAAAATTTGTTGAAACATTATAAAATTTACAAACTATGACGCTGAAAGATTTTTAAAGATATTTTTTGATAACATGAATCATCATTGTTATTTTAGCTCGAATATGTTTTTTAATATGAGTATATATGAAATAGAATTGAAATTAAAAAAACTTTTTCACTTTGTTCCACTTATTTATTATTACCAGGACCGGTTTCATCCTACTACGGACATTTTCAGACTGGTAGTTGAAACTCTTATGCTATTGATTTTATACAAAATAATAAAAAAGTGGAACAAAGTGAAAAAGGTTTTTTAATTTCAATTCTATTACAATGGAATTCCACCACGAATTAACAGTGCGAAAACTAGACTCATTGAGTATATATGCTTAGTGTCAAGTAACATGAGCGAGCGTAGTACATAAAATATAAATTTAATTAATTAATAATAATCATAACAATTACATGAATATTACCTTGATGTGTATAACCTTCAACAATTATTAGTAAAATGAGTAAATTATAATACATTTAAAATGTTCAAAATTGCTTTTTTAATCCGCCATGTATATATAAGCTGATTCGCATAAAGTGGCTTTGGGAATGATGTGTGAAGAGGGGAAAGATTTTTGGGGAGATGAAGGATTGTTGATTGTAAACGGAAGAGAAATATAGATATTTTTATTTTTAAATTTAAATCTTCGGAATTTTTATCGATAGATCTTTATATATGTAGGACAAAAGAGTATTTGTACCTATGCTTGCTTGTTTTTTTGATACTTAAGCGTTTCTAAACCATTCATCCGTTTACGATTAAACTTTACGGATTTGATGTACGCATGCCCGGGATGTTTTATACATAGAAATAGTGAGTTCTGGCGTTTTTCCTGTACTATTCTTCGTATTGCGATGAATCTTTGGGAATTTGATGTGCGCATGCCAGAGATGGTTTCTATACATATATAATAGTGAGGTCTGGCGATACGATTTTTTTTCCTGTAATATTCCTCCGATTGCGCTGAAACTTTGGGGATTTGACGTGTGCATGTCCGGGGAGGTTTAAATACAAAATAGTGAGCTCTGGCGTTATGAAATGACTTCATATACTACTCATTCTATTGCGACGAAACTTTGGTGTTATGCACATACCCGCAAAGATTTCTGTATTTACCGGTAAACTCTGGCGTTATGAAATTTCTATAAAGGAAGTTCTGGGAAGGTAAAAAGTATGAGGGGAGGGTAGTGGGAAGGAATATGGGGGTCAATGTGTGCAGGATACGTTCACAAATATTCAATTTATTTGGAATTTATTGCAAAGATGAAATATTTTGAGTTGCTGACAGAATATGGTCAAGGCCTTAAGGACTAAATCTTACCTGTATTTTAACGCTTTCTAGAAATATCACGTGACCTCCGATGAACCGAAATAGTTTCAACAATTTGAAGTTTCCCTGTAAATTAGAACAGCCTTATTGGACCAGAAGCTTTAAAGCTTCCTGATAGGTGAAACCAACCGTAACCGGCTATCCCTGTTTACTTGGCATAATCCTAACAGCATTAATAGTGTCACAAGACAGTGGAGGGTAGGCAGAGGATAGAGGTGGGTGGAAGTAGGTACCGATCCAGTCACGTGTGTGTAGTTAGATCTGTTATATGTGTAGCATCCGTTTCCGATAAGGGTGGAGGCTGGAGTCATACATCTGTCAGATAAATCATCAACGCTCCACTGGAGAGCTGGCTTACTTGCGAGATACTCAAACTAGATGGTGTATCAATTCCTATTTAGAATAATGACTCTTTTTATTATGAATTTTGTTTAATTTATAAGGTCTCAATCAGTGAAAACACTTCTTTCAAAATAAGTATTAAAGATTATTTTACAAATTCCGAAAGAGAAGGGATGAAAGGATCTCTTTGTATTTAAACGTGTAAAAGATAGGTGAAAACTGACGATGTTTTTATAACATTTGTTAAAATCAAAAACCAGCGTTTAAAGCACTATATTTTTATTAATGTTTTAGTGCTGGTTATTGCCTTAAAATAAACATTAAATTTAAATGAAGTTCTACAAATTAAACTTGAAAACATTAAATAAGGGGTAAAGCTTAATGGTTCTTTGTATCCGGTATTAGACGGCTACACCATAACTAAACGCAAAAACCACATTAAGCGGAATAACGCTCGCAACATGGTATTACTTCGACATACACACTTCACCACAATTTACACATCTGCCCCCGATCTACACTTTGCGCCACTGTTCGAAATGTTGACTAAAGTAAGGAGGAAGCGCAATACGGCCTTATAACTAAAAAAATGTAATTATGATGATACGTGAAAATCACCAAGCTAAAATAAATAATTCAATTTTTATAAGAAAAATTTTCTTTTTATACTTTTTTTGAAGGTTATTCCCATCAGTGAAATATATAATATTAGATTAAGTTAACAATAATAATCTAAACGAAAATATGAAAGAGAACAAGACACAGAAAAAGACAATGGTCGCAACTGGGACTCGAACCCAGACCTCTCCCTCTAACCGGGACGAGCGCGTTAACCAATTTCGCTATTGCCACCTTCTTCACGGAGAGGTCTGGGTTCGAGTCCCAGTTGCGACCATTGTCTTTTTCTGGTTTTCTGTGTCTTGTTCTCTTTCATATTTTCGTTTAGATTATCATTGTTAACTTATTCTAATATAAAATAAATAAGTTTATCAATGTTTTTAAGTGACTTGCTCGATAAATTATGGGTTTTATGGAAATAAAAGGCGTATAATAATTGATTGAAATTGATTACTTTTAAAGCAATCTAAAAAAAGCGAAATGGAATAATTGATTTCCAAAGAAAGCATTATAAAAAGAAGACACGTCTCATGTGACTTTGAAAATATCTGAGAAAATGTGTGAGCAGGTAAAGTAAAAACTCTCAGAAGGACCTACCTATCACCGGTGACCCAGAGGAAAAGAAATATCCTAAATATATAAAGAGAAATGTGTAAGGATACATTGGGGACCCACCTTGTGTCTGGGAAATAAAAGATTGACTTTGTGCGTGCGTCACAAAAATACGGAATTGCCACGTGATTCACGCACGGGGAATATTTCTAAAACCATATAAAAAAAAACACCCAGGTTCAGCCTATGTGGATATATTTTGAGAATTCCATAAAGGAATGTTCATGTTTTAAAAGTTAATTTAAAGGCATTTGAAGGTGTAGGCGGCTTGCTATCTAGCATCATATCGTAATAAAGTGTTTTCGAAATATTCGCAAGGGACTTCTCAAATGGTTCTCGTTTGGTCTTTCTATTTAGAAAAAAAACAGGCGGGTTTGTGGTTGCCTACAGGGTTATTACGAAGGAAGTATATATACCCGCATATTATGTAGATTTTTCTCCCGAACCACCTAATATTATTGTGTGGTGGAGGAGAAAATTCTTTCACCCAAAGTACCTTCATAATAAGATGTTAGAAAATGGTAAAATTAGGTTGAATTTTAAGAAAATATTAATTTATATTCACAAATGTTTTCAAAATGAACGCCACCGATTTATTTTATTTGTCCCTGGAAAATGTTTAAAGAAAAAATATTTTAAATAAGCACGATCTCCGTTTATAAAGAATCGTTAATCGTTAAATATGTCATTGAAAACATATCTTTGTATGAGGATCTGATATAAAAATCATTTGATTTTAATATAGGGCTTATTAAAACTATAACTTCTTGTGATCCATTTAAAGTGGATCAATGTTCAAAATTATTTCTTGAAAATACTAAACGTGACATCAAAGTGGACATCTTCAATTGCGAGCCGAATGAATATATAAATTCCATTAAATAATGTTTTTTCTGGCGTAGTAAAACTACAGTCGTGAGACTAATGCGTAGTAAGACTAAAGATCGGTCAGTGGCTAAGTTGACATCGCGTCTGGTTCCCACCCAGGCGTAGTTCTGTCCCTCGGGTAGCTAATTCCTCCACCATGATACAAGCAACATCGATTACTGTGATGGTAGATTGATATTATAGATTTTTTTTATTGTCCAGTAGTATTTAAAATAATTTTTTTAGGCAATTAATTTTTATTTTTACAAGTTACTACGAATTTAAAATGGATTGTCTTGAAATTAAATTAAAAAATGAAACATTAAGAAATTTTCAAAAAAAATTATGTTTTTTTTGTTTTTGTTTTTTTATGTCGCCTTTTTCATTCTAATCCATATCTTATTTTTGTTTACGAAATGCTTTTTGTTTACCGCATTTTAAACGACTTTTTTTTAATGTTTGTTACCTCAGAACTTTCGATTGGGTGAACCGATGTTGATGATTCTTTTATTATTAGAAAGCTGGTGCTTCCTTGTGGTCCCATTTTAATTTGGTCCAGTTCTGATAATGGAATCTATGAGAAAACCATATATGACTTAAATTTGTAATAGCTGACACCGACTCCAAAAATAACAATCGAACGAAATTATTTTTTTACTTTTTAGTGCATTTTTTGAAGTCGTTTTTTGTTTTGTTAAAATTTATCTTTATTTGTATGGAGTAGAAGATTGAGAATGCTTTAAAAATAATAATATTTGGATGACTTGTGTAGCGCCGTTTTTGCGAAAAATCACCTCAAGGGCGCTGTACAAACTTATAATACATTTCTGCAATCTTAGTGATGTCTTTGTCCAAACCTTGGGCATATCGACGGAGTCATGTTTTATGCGTTGTGTATGTGTATGCTCGTCAAACTGGTATTTTTAAGTTTATTTGTGGTTGTTAAAAATTTAATTTTTTTGGTGGATAATGTACTTTTGTAATGTTTCTACGTTTTGGCGAATATCTAGTACACCAAACATGTTAAAAATTTGGTGTATGTCAGTCATTCAATGTTTTTTTCAGTTTAGTACGAGATATATCCATATGACATTTTGACGTTCGGGTCATTGTTTCATTTGAAATTTGCACTGTTCTTCCAAAGAGTTCAACTTTCTTTGTTAAACCAATTTGCTTGAATATTTCATTATCACTTCAATTTCACGTTTCAATGGAAATTCCCAAGACTTTGTCTTCCTAGAGATATTTTTGAACAAAGGGTTTGACTTGAGTATAATAATAAAAGGAATAGTTTTGTTTTATTAGATTCACAGGAAAATGCATAATTTTTTTTTAAATTTTGGTGTCACAATTATTAATATGCTTACTTTTTTCTTTGAATACCGCCCAAGAGTCCCAACTGCTCCCTGCTAATCGGAACCAGTCAATCAGACCATGGCATCTACTATACTGTTAGGATGACGGATATGGGGAGTGGAATGAAATGGGAAGCGGTATATGGGGAAGTACCGACTATTCTGATGTGGTCACCAAACATGACTAAAGCCATTTCAAGCGACGTTTCATTTCTGAATGTTAGTTTTACACCGGGGCCATACTGATAGTGTCTAACAATGTGTGAAGTACGCAAGCAGACTAGATATTATTTCACATAATTTATTAAAAAAAAACTATAGGTACCTACCGAACCCGCAACCCCATCATTCTTGACATAGATTCCCAATTAGTGATCACCCCAAGTGGTTCGCTACGTTTTGTATCTTAGCAAGAGTGCCGGGTTCATGAGTTGATGTTTGTCTGGCGGTCGGGAAGGACTGGTTGAGGGAGACTTTGGACCTCTACAGCAAGACTGTCTCTTGTGGGAGGGATGGATTCAAGCGTCCGTCAATACTGGCATAATGACCACTAGATTCCTCCACACCCCTCGTACCTTTGTCCATCCCAGAACTTCCTCTCCTTCCTTTCCTCAAAAGACCCTCCACACAGCATCCCCATAGACGATAACACGATGACCCAGGGCCTCCTGTGAGGAGCTAATATTTTTTTTAAAGCTTGAATTTTTTTTAAAGATTCCATTAAAATAACACTATATTTTCAACATTTATTAGTTGATACATCTGTCAACAGTTTAACAGCTGTTCATTGGTTTATGTTTCAAAAGCCAATAAAGGCTAATTATTATTGTTTGTCGTATGTAATGGCGGGTTATAATATTTTCATAAACGTCAAACAAAATAGAGGGCTGTGAATGGGTAGATTTTTTACGTACCCCCGTTTGCCCATCTGCCTCAGTAAAAATAATATTTGCTTGGTAACCCACCGCGCCGCTCGCACTCACTAAAATAACGAGTTTTACGTGAAGTAGTTACCTGAATAAATCAACTGCTAAAATATACCTACACTCAATTAGTTTATTGTACAAAAATAACGTTATGCTAGTATCCTCATTAATGACAATAATTCTCCAATTCTGGTTTTTTTGTAATTACTACATTGTGATACGAGTATAAAGTTATTAAAATTTGCTTGTTTAGTAGAATTTTCTTATTACATGTATATGAAGTGTAATTTGGTTTTATTGGTTTTCGAAGGACCTTTAAATAATTCGACGAAATGATGTATTTTGTCGTGATATTTTTTTGGGTTTTTATGCCATTAGTATAATTATATCTCTATGTCTTTAGCCAACGTTTCGGACAGCAATGCAGTGTACTGTACCTACATCTCACATCAGGAAGATGTGCAATTATACATTGTAATTATACATACATCTGTCGTGTTGATGAATGCCGTCTTACTGTCCAAAACGTTGGCTTAAGAATGGGATATCGAACACGGCATAATAACCAAAAAATAAATAAAATTCTATTAATTTAGTTTTCAAGCGTTTCTTCATTTATGAACGATTTATTGAATCCGTGAATCCAAATCTTGAAAATTTTATAAAACGTTTTTAATTTTTGTTTTTAATGTTTTAATCTTGAAATATTAATTTATCAACATTTTAAAACTTAAAAAATCAACCCGTAAAAAACAAAGTATTTTTAGTATAATCCTATTTTTTAAAACGTTTTTAAAACTTATATTTTTTTTTGGTTTAACTAAAGATTAACCTTAATACCCAATGATCAGAATCGAAAACCAAATTTCGAATTGAAAAGACACTATTTCGTATAGTGCTGTAATATCATCGAATTTAAGAGAAAATAATGTCCGCGTATGTGTGGGCGATTGCCACCAAAGGTTGATAGAATGCATGGTCATCGACAACGAGTCTATCTGCCGAGTTTCAGCTCGATCGGGTATCGGAAAGTGGGTTAATTTTAACTTTCAAGATTCCACTTCATTCATTCAATCAGGAAAACAGAAGTGAAATTTAAATATAAGTATTTTAAAATAACATAGTATCGCACAACTATAAATTATACGAAGTGATTGCAATGGATTTTATTTGTTGATTGGTCCATCAATATGTCCCTTTAACCGCGCTTCATTCCAAATGACAAAAGGCCAGTAAGGGTGGTGAAGGGTGAAGGGTGAAGCCGTTAAAGGCCTGACAGAGTAATGCACAGACAATGCAGCGGATGATAGCTATTACGGACATTAAACAACTACACTTTCTGAATGTCCTCTCCCCAATTAACTGCGAAAGAGAACACTCATTTGGAACTTTCGGTTAGTTGAACAGAGGCTCCAAATGTGCAATCGAACCAGAGGTTTTACCGAAGCTGTGAACATCCCCTAGAATCCCCTAGATTGTGATATAAAAAAATGATCCTATGTTTTACAGATATCTTGATCCTAATTTTTCGGAACATGCTTAAACCTATTTCACTCGTGAATAATATTTTTGAATAACTTTTTTTTTTTGGCTTCTTAAAAATTATGTAATAGTGGTTCATTGTTGCAGCCTGCCGGGTAAATATTGACCTCATGATAGTCAACCTCCCACAGGAGGGAGAATCAGAAGAAGAAATAGGCAATGAATGGGTATCTATATATCAAATAAATAAAAAGAAAATACTTTGTTTTAGGTCACTTTATTGATATTTTATAGTCTACCGGTTTCGGTACCTCCGTACCATCCTCAGGACTGTTATAAAAATACCATTTCATTTTTGGTATCTACTAACAAAATACTCATATTAGGTTAGATTCACTTCTCTTAGAAAAGCCCATAGTCGTAAAGTTATTTCATGAATGTTTTTTTCAATTTGGGAGTCGGGAATGGGTACCGCCGCCCGGGGAACCATTTATTGGATAACCAACACCTCTGCCATAGGTCACCCCAAGTGGTTCGGTACGTTTAATGACTTAGCAGGGGTTCCCGGGTTTACAGGATGAGGTTTGTCTAGGTCTTGACGTCGGATGACTAGGACACACTGAACCCCAGATTCCTACCCACCCCTCATTATTTTTCCTTCCCAGAGCTTCCTGACGTTCCTATACATAGGCCATGAGGAAAGTTATTTTCCTCAGCTAATGTAAAAAAATATATATTATTTTGGTTATACGCTAATTGATGAAAATTTAAATGCTTCTGATGACAACAAGTGATATGCCGATATTCACCTAAGAACTGATCTGAAGCAAGTCCAAGTTGTACAAAACACAATTGTAAAATTATTAGTCGTTCCTAATATTTTCAAATAGAGACATAATACACCATTACTGTTTCAGAGTGCAAAAATTTTACCTGTTAAGGCAATACTATGGCACAAAATTATAATTCAGTATATATTTACCCAGCAGCATAAAGAGAAATTAGAACATAAATACAGCACTAGATTCACGCGCAACGACGGGTTAAAAGTTCCGAAATTTACGGACAGAGAACGTTTGAATACAACATACCGAAAATATTTAATTTATTACCTGATACTATAAAGCAATGTAATTCTATGAATAAGGTTAAATATATGCTGAAAAATTGGCTATCGGAAAAAAAATATTTATATTTAGATTGATTTGAATGAATAATGTTGAATTATTTGTAGATATAAGATGTAAAATTATAACATTTAAAATTTATATGTAACTTAATTATAAGCACCTGCTGACAAGCCAATTCAATTGGCTTAGCAGGACTTGGTTGTTAAAAAAATAATAATAAAAAAAAAAAATTTAAAAAAAAATTAAAAAAAAAAAATCTAACTGAAAATTTAAGAACTAGGTAAATGCTTTATAAAATTTTTATCTTATTTCAATACTTTGATTGGTGCTTCAACTCTTTAATTATAGCGGTACTATTCTTATTTTCTCAATTATTTCTCAGGGCAACGTTATAAAACAAACAAATCTCCAAGAAAATCATTCAGATTAACAAAGAGTGAACAAATTATTTCTCTTCCACCATCTACTCTGAAGAGACTACGAACAAAATTGCAGCCCTTTGTTTGAGAAGCTCTTAAAATACCCCCTCTGTAAAAACAAGGCTTGTCCGTCAATTGTTTTTATGTACCTACCTATTTTTGTTTTCCGTTGCCCCCTCTTTTGAAATTGAATAGACTGGGGTGACATCTAGTAAATGGAAATAGAGTTTAGACAATAAACACTTATCTTTCTAAATATATCTCTTTTGCATTGTTATCGAAAATAGTGAGGAGATAGAGAAGAATGGATTATTGGACCACTGATTTGACAATTTGAATGAATTCAATTACTTATTCTGCTTACTCCCTTTATTGACATAAATTAAACGAAAGCTTTGCTGAAATAGTAACAAAAAATTAACCCATTTCAAAAACAAAGCTAAACCTGGTTTAAGTGGGAAGAGTTGGCAACAAAAATATATCTCGAAATAAGGGATATGATACGTCCTTAGTTTTTATTATTTTTTCAACTAAGAATAGAGTTCATCTTAAGGCAGCCAAAACTATGGGACGGTGAGCTCTGGAATAGTGAGTAATGAAAAATGCACATATGTTTATAATGGAATTTTTTGCTAAAGCAACTGTTATAAAAAAGGGATGACTGGGTCATAATGTAATATTGGGTGTCAAAATATTATAAATCAGATTATTTTTTATTGAACATAAGACAATGAGATAATTACAGTGATCTTTGTTTTCACAGGTAGTGGACCTTAATCGGGCGGCTGTGTGTAATACTTTGTAAGAGTTACTGTATGTAATACTTTGTTTGGTTATTTAAATAAAATGCTAAAGTGCTTAGAACACAGTTAAGTAAATTTATTAAATTGAAATAAAAATAATAGCTATCAGATATAAACTAAATACTGGACATATTATGGAACGTTAATAAATAAGATTAAGAATAATCAAATTTTTACTTCACCAACCTATTGATATTAAAAATATTGTTTTGTGATGTCGATGAAGAAACGGTTGTTCTGAAACCGCTCGGTGTACATAAACATTTTGTGGTTCAATCAAAGAAATATTGTTTAATTTTTTTATAATGGATAACCACAAAGTTAAAGCTATATTCAAAGGTATTAAAATATGCATTGGATTACAGTTTTAGTTCCTGTTTCCTACAAAAAAATTCAAATACGCCTTTATGTTTACAAGAATTAATTATACGAGCAACATATATGAATACAATACTACTTTGGACGAATGCCGTGTTCGGATATATCCTATCAAATTCCTGCACAGCTCGTCTATTTATCACCCTCCCACGCCGAAACACGAATTGTGATTTTGATGTGGATAATGGCGTTGGCAAGACAAACGAAAAGTCAATATTACATTTCTTATAATGAATTACTTGTTTGATCGAATCATTATTGATCTTCTCGCCAATTCCATCGGATGGGAGGATTAATTATTTCAATTTATTTGCAAACAAAGAGTTGAATTATTTGTTATGTCTGTTGGTCATTTAATGATAGAAATCGTATTGCTTTATATGGGCCTATGCGTGTGAGATCCGTTCGTGCCTGTGATTTTAATAAAAGTTCTAAACATTTGATTGTACATATTTTTTTTATAAATCTTTTTTTACATTAGCTCCACACGGCAGGCGCTGTGGAAAACAAAATTCCCTTAGGGCCTATGTCATCTTTGAGGATGTTGTGTGGAGAGGTTAGGTCTCCCTCAACCAGTCTCTCCCAGTCCGATCCGCCACACAGCAAGTGGGCATTTATATCTGTCTCCAAGACCTAGATAAATCTCACCCCATGAACCTGGCCACCTCTGCTAAGTCACCAAACTTAGCGAACCACTTGGGATGACCTATGGCAGAGGTGTTGGTTATCCAATAAATGGTTCCGGAGGTGGCGATATCCATACCCGCCTATCAAATTAATGAATTATAAATTAAAATTACCTTCATTTGAATTACCTACCAATGTTACCCAAAACCTTTAAAAATGTTTTTTAAAAGTAATACATTGATAGCGGAAATTTGAAAAGTTGTAATGCTGTAAAAAGACAAGAAATAGAGTTTAATATTCAATCTTTCTAATTTCCACTTTCGATGTTCGTCATTTTATGAGGATTTTTATTTGAAATATTAAAGAATTTACAAAAAATGTAAAGAATTCTGATAGATCTATTTAATGTTAATTTTAATTAAAAAATCATAAATATATGTAAACAAAAACAGGTGAAATGTTTAAAAAAAACACTTTCTCTCCTGAACATTTAGCATTTAGTTCTTTACAGCATTTCAAATATCAGTTACCGATATTATTTATTTGAAATTTATTTCTCAGGTCGAAATCAAAATTTTAGTCATTGAAAACAATTGAATATGAAAGCAATACGATGGCAGCTTGTTTATTTTTTTTAGAGTTACATGAAAACTTCAATGCTCTAAAAACACGACCGATATTATTGATTGTGTTTATCTAGAAATTCCATAACAAAAAAGTGTAGAATCAATTCGTCAAATCGGAAATTTCTTGTTAACCAGCTATCGATTTTTTGCTTGTGTTCAGCGAATCCTAAAGCCTACAGTAAAGGTATTATCGGCCGTATAAGAATGCATTCACATCCACCTAATGATTTACAATCCGCCATTCTTTGATTCCTTTTCTCTTTTGTGCATAATAACATACAATAATTCAAATATTTATATAAGTGCAGATCCTCGGTGACTGCAGCGGCATCGCAAGATACGGCAGCAGCCACCACAGGAGATATCATTACTTTATGACCGGTTTTACCTGAATTATAACTTGTTTTTAATGCGCGGTGGGTGATATTAAAATGACCGAGGGCGGTTTTCTTGCCGGGTCGTTTTTTACATCTTTCTCTCTCTCTCTGCCTAATGACTACCCTCACCTTCTCAGATGTGAACGTAGCCTATTCACCCAAACTGTACCGATCTGCCTTTTGTAGATTAAATGTGTTTTTTTTAAATAAAATAAGACAAGTACGTCAAGTATAAAACGTAGTGCTGAGGGGCGCAGAATAGTGTTGGGATGAGCGGGTGGGAGGGTATCCTAGCACGCGCCTCGGGCGCACGCACTCTCCCATTTGTATAACGTTCTCTAACCCTTTTATGTATTAAAAAAAATGTCTAAACCATACAGGTACCTAAAGGTATTAGGTACATGTAAACATGTTAAAATATTAATTTTGTTATGAATATCGAAGCTATCAGCAATACGCAATATTGTGTAAAATGAACGTCAATTTTAAAATTTTATTAAACGTATGTACCTATAATTAAATTAAAACAATTAGATGAATAAACTATAAAACAGTGCATTTATGATCGAGTCTAATTATCTGTCCACGTCTGTAAGTCGTTGAGAATGACAAATAACATTTAGTCCAGTGAGATACTAAATGGAATCGTAATGTATGTATTTATAGGCCTCCATATTCGTAGGGAAATGCTTTTGACTAGCAATCTGGAGGTCGTGAGTTAACATCCCGGTGTGCTGAAGAAAATTTGTCTTTTTTAATTTGTGTTATTTCACAATATATTCATTTGAAATATATGCACCATATTGGCGGCAGAATAGAAGATTCTCTCAGTATCGCTCTTGTGTAAAAACATCACTCAGAATTGAAACGTTGCTTGATATGGTTTTTACCGTATTTAGTGACCAGATCTGAATTGCCAGTTACTTCCCCATCTTTGCTTCCTCATCTCATTCCATTTCCCACTATCTTCAGCCTGACAACATACCACATTTTTGGAAGCCATAGTCTCACTGGCTCAAGCGGTTGATTATTCAAGAATTCTTGGGGAATAAATTGAAAAGCTTCATTACCTAAAGCTTCATAACTCGGAAGCACCGGTGTAAAATAATATTGAGGTGAAATTAAAAAAACAATTAAAAGTCAAGAAAGATTTTTAATCCACTAAAGCTCGCTTAAACTAACAATTAAGTAATGATAGAGGTTTTATAATAAAATTACAATATTGTGCTGCAAACTGTGGAACACAATTTAATTCCATATATCGTATAATAATTGGGTAATTTGTAGAGCGTCTTTTTTTGTGGAAAATTACTTCAAGGGCGCTGAACAAATTATTTCAATTTCTTAGGCTGTATCTAATTTTATTGTAATTATTTCGGTTTAAACATTGCGTACGCAACTAATTAAAAATGTTTTCGGAACATTCATTGCAAATAATCTTAGTATTTAAACAAGATTGGAATTAAAATATTGATTATTGTTAACTGATGACCTTAAACTTTTTATATATTGATTCCAGAAATGTATTGATGAAAACATTATTTTTGAATTAACTAGCTAGTTTAGAATCGCAATTTAAAATAATACCTTCGTATTGGTCGCATTTTCATAATAAAATGCTTCTTATATTGCAATTTGGTTTTAAATAGGTTACTATGTAAGTATTTGTGTACGGAACGGCTGCTTGAAGAAATGGTTTTCGTAAGTTCTTTATTTCCAGTCATGCAGCAGAGCACGGCCATTGAGCCAAATGTCTGCCATTAAGCTATCAGAAGTAGATACTTATGGCATGTATGAATGTGGGGAACGGAAGTGTCCTAGTCTCCCGGTGCAGAGTGTAACCGCCACGGGTCATACAACAATAATGACCCGACCGCTGCAAGTCAACACCAAAAATTTTAGAAGTCAACGTAAACCCGAACATCAAAAAGTTTAAAACAAATCACTAGTTTTGATTATATGATTCTTTGAAAAGATTTAGTCTTTTTGGTAAAGTGCCCGCAAAGCTTTGGTTTGAAAGCCCTAAGAGAAGAGCTTTTTATTCTAACCGAAATGACCACAATAAGTAGTGGGTCAGGTAGGTTTCTGTGTATTAAATTTTGTTTTTTATTAGGCACGTTAAAAATAAGATTTTTCATTTTGGCCGGCCGTAATTCGAGAGCTTTTTTAAAGCTCAAATAAAACTCTCCTAAATAAGATTTTTTAATACACCAGGCGTTGAGTAATTAATGGAAGAAGGTATACATTACAATAAAAGTTTTATTTTGATTTTTTTTTAAATGCCCTCAATGGCGATATTTTGTAAACTGGTAAATAACTAAATACTTTGATAATATCAATAAATATCATAATAACTATCACAAATATAATATCAACAGTAATGAGGGTAGCAAATGTGAAATCATGCAATGTCCTGTGTTTTGAATATGGTGTCCTCTGCGTGCAGCATCAGATTCTCTCTGCATAAACTTTCTATTAAAAGTGTGTTTATAGGAAGTGACCTGCCAGGTAAATATGTGTTTCTGTATCAGTAAATAGTAAAATTAGTTAGAGCCTAAAGGTTAGCCTTTGAGGTGAATTTCCATAAAAACGGCGATTTCTAAATTATAATTTTTTTATTAGATCTACACAGGAGGCCCTTAGGAAAATAATTTCCTTCAGGGCCTTTGTCGTATTTGGGGATGCTGTGTGGAGAGTATTTTTATGGAAAGGAAGGAGAAAGATATCAGGGATGGGTAGGAATCTGGAGGTCAGATGTACAGGTGTAACGGAAGTATCAATCCCTCCCTGCAAGGCGATGTTCCTGCTGGAGAGATAAAAAGGTCTCCCTCAACAGTCGCTTCCGATCTGGCCTGCCACGCGTTTGGCGGGCAGATGCATCCACCACTAATATCTGGACAAACGTCACCCACCATCAACTCAGGTACCCTTTCCAAGCCACCAAATGTGACAACGTGACAAACCACTTGAGGCAAATTGATTTTGATTATTATTATTATTAATCTGCGTTTTAACTTATCATTTTTAATAAATATTTTAAGTTTTGTTTCACGTACAGCTTTATAAAATGAACGTGAAAAGTTACATTATTCAAAATTATTGTTTTTAAAAAAGCTTAAGAGAGCTTTCAGGAAACATCGGTGTTAAGCGCAGTTCCCTTGCATTTCAGTTCATATTGTTTATAATTATTTTTTTAAATCCTTTTTTGTACACCGCAGTATGTAAATAAATAATAATCCAATACCACTTTAGTCATAGGACGGTACCTGAGCTATTATGCTCCTACCGCAAGTTAGCTCGTGGCCTTTTCCCAATACAAAACAAAAACAACAGTTTACCATCCGAAGAAGTATTACGCTCCCTTATAAGTTATGAACAGACAAAAGGAGGCCTGAAATGCATCTAAGACAAACGCACCAACAAAACATTATTTATAATCAATATTCATGCCCGGAGCCTCCGAGTAATCTATTTATCCCTAAACCCTAAATAGAAATTATATTTGGATGTACCCTATTAGAATATTTCATTCTCTCCCTGATCCATGATCATTTAGATCGTAATACCGATAAGAGGGGGGAATATAAATATTCCTTTTTTACATACATAATGGAATAAACGTATGAATGAAAAATCCTTTGTTTCGGGTAGCATAAAATTATGATTGCTATCCTGAGTACTGTACACAATCTACATAAAAGTTCCTGGATACAAGAGTTTTTTTAGTCCAAAGTTAACCAATAAAAACAAACCAATTTCAATAACACGTATGAATTCATGAACCTAAAATGATTATATGAATAATGTAATCTAAAAATTGCTTACCGTTTTACAAACAAAACAACGCAACACAAAGTTGCATGTGAAGATATTATAAGTAGTTTTAATATTGCATTAAGAGGTCAACAGTAGGTCATTGAAAATGGGATTAGATTTTCAATACATACGACTAGAAATCAGAAATATTGTTAAAAATGCTTTTTTAACATTTTCTTTACATAGGAAGCCCTGAGGAAAAAAAATCCCTCAGTGTTCATGTCATCTTTGGGGATGCTTTGTATAGGGTTTTTTTAGTAAAAGAAAGATAGGAAGTTCTTTGAAAGAAAAATAAATGAGGGGCGAATGGAATGTTCAGGAGAGATGATCGTATTATTCCATCTCTCCCACTACGGTGTTAGGCAATGGGTCGTGAGAGTTCGGCTGGAGAGGTCTAAGGGTCTCCCTCAACCAGTATCTCCCAATTCGGCTAGCCAACAGTAAGGCAAAAGCATTTTCCGCTAAGACCTAGAAAAACCTCACCCCATGAACCTGGGTACCCCACCACCAATCATAGCCAACCGCTTGGGGTGACCTATGGCAGGGGTGTTGGTAATCCAATAAATTAATAAAATATTATGTAATTATAATTTTTTGTTTGTTTATTTTGGTGAAAAGCTAAAAAATATGATGGTAGATAATTCGATGTTTTTTACTACGCCCTACAATAATTATAAACATATTAAAATTTAGATAACAAATATTATAATCAATAATTATCAGCCTGAAACACTCATCTACATTGAAAAAATCTTCCGAGAAAAGATACTGGCCGCCAACGGGAATTGAGCCCGTGACCATCTGATTGCCGGTCAGCAGCTCTGACCACTGAGCTATGGCGGCTTATCAAATACCCGCCAAATAATTCAATATATACTAGTGTTTCATTCGACAATTACTTATTATTACATTTTTCCAACTGAAAACAACCAACTTTATTTTTGTGAGAGAGGTATTTTTTAATACTAAATCTCCCGCTAGGTGGCGTCGAGACTAATTATGTCTGCATTTTTTGCTGAAATACTTTAACTTGTCAAATATTAATTATTATTTTATTTATTATTGAGTGTTTCAGGCTGATAATTATTGATTATAATATTTGTTATCTACCCTTTGTGCTATGCATAAAAATCTTGTTTAAACGTTAGTTTATCAATTAAAAATAATAATTAATATTAAAATTTATTTATTTTTTTAAAAATACAAAGATTCATAAAATTTGTCATAACGTATGACACATATTTTTTTAGTTCCTAAATGGACTAGCGGCTTTGTCATATTATTATATAGTTTATAAAAGCAATAAATTGTATTAATTTGTGTCACAGTCAATTTTTAATGATAAATGCTAAAGGTGCACGCGTATCCTTGCTTAACACCGCCGAAACATAAAAAAAGTATAGAAAAAACGGTGAGTTCAAAAGGTCATAAGCTTTACTATGTGCATTTTATTTGAAGAGTTTAGCCATATTGCCTTTTTGGTACTTGTCCATTTTTTCCACAGAAACGTCTCGACCAGACCTTAAAGATTTTAGCCTTTAGAACTCTAGACATTTATTTAATGGTTTGTTAATCCCAGTTTCCGTCTCGGATATCCCTCCCATTCCTTGCTTGACGCCCCATAATGGTCGCATTATGAATTGCTTAAACATGGGGTGAGAACACGAAACACCAAAAAAGTCGGTAAATATGATTAAAATAATAATAAAAGTTTTTTATTTAACTTTAACATTCCGCAATGATGTGTTAAACGTGAATGAAGTTAGGCAGATGATTGGAAACGGAAGAATCGGTGAAATTTTATGATAATATGTTCAAGATGTCTGCAATTCTTCCATCATTTTCTCCAGTCAAATTATAAAAAAAACAACCCAGTATTTATGTAATGTAACTATTTTTGAGGTTCTCACTAACTAGCTTCAAGACTTGCTGATAGGAAATCCATCTGCAGGTGAACTGTATGTGTCAGAGAAGATAGTGACTGTATTGGTAGATGTGTGGTTAAACCATTTACATCCATTATGAATTATGAATTCTGTAAAAAAACCAAGATTGATGTACAACGCCCTTGGGTGATTTTTTTTACAAAAACAGCGCCATACATATTTTACAAATATAAAACATGGACCCTTAGAATCTTTGCAATATGGAAATGCTACGTGGTTATACGGATCAATGAGTATCAGCAATAGGTTTCACAATGAAGCGCTTTGCATTATCAGTAATTTTTTTTCCTTCTGTCATTTAGCCCCAATTAGTAAACACAAATCCAAAACAAACAGGACATAGTCCTGCAGACAAATTTCTCCCTCACAACGCTTCAATGATTCCCTTCATTACTAAACGATTGCAGAGAAAGTCACTCTAACCATTACATTACATCACACCATTTAAAGCTCTTTTATAAAAGCTAATGGATTAAAACCTGACATTAATACCGATTCAATCCTCTTATACCTATCAAACTTCAATATAGCTCATATTATGGTACACGATCACTCTCAAATAAGTAAAATAAAAGCCAACTGTCTTGATTGATACCAGCACATGCCAGCCAATCAGAAACAATCTGAAACAACATTAGTCGCAACATCCTCCCAAATATAATCCCGTCCAAACAACATCATCTTTTCGAAAAGTTTCAATTCCCAGAACAAACTAATCCGACCCAATTCTTCGGATCACTTTTCATAGAGTCGGGAGATGACACCTTGTCGAGGACATTATGATTCGAAACACATTTCTTCTCATTTCTCATACATCGTAAATATTCCTCTCCCGTCCTGGCCACATCTCACTTCTGACTAGTTTCCTGTCGACAAATGCGCGTGTACCCACTGAATAAAAAATCGCTAGAATCCGACTAGAAAAAAACTGATGTCAACAATTTTAACAAGCTAAAGAAAATATTTAAGTGATCAGGAAAGAATTTCGATAATTGAAAATTTTTGACCAATTTTTGCACAAGAAAGGATATTTTGAGCTTACTTTGGACCCACGGACATGCCCTTAAAATACTTGATCGCCGACTCGAAAAAAACCGATGTTTTCAATTCATAAGAAATAAGTTTTATTAATGCATGTTGATAACCCATTTCTTATATTTTTTGGTAAATACCGAATTGAACCTTTTTTTACATTAGCTCCACACAGGAGGCCCTGAGGAAAATAATTTGTCTCTGGGCCTATGTCATCTTAGGGGATGTTGTGAAGGAAAAGGGTATGAGGGGTGGGTAGGAAGCTGGGGGTCAGTGTGTAAGGGAGTGACAGATGTATGAATCCATCCCACTCAACTGCAGTGCAAGACGATTCCGATGGTTGGAGAGAGTCTGGTTGGAAATATCAGAAGACCTCCCTCAACCAGTCTCTCTCGATCCGGCCCGCCGCACAGCAAGTGGGTAGACGCTTCCGCCACAAAGACCTGGAAAAACCTCACCCCACGAACCCGGGCACCCCTGCTAAGTCACAAAACGTAGCCACCCATTTGGGGTGACCTATGGCAGAGGTGTTGGTTATCCAATAAATGGTTCCCGGGCTGGCGGTACCCAAAATGAACCTCCTACCGAGAAGACCTCACGGCTCATCAGCAGTACTGCCACTCGAATTATGGATAGTACTGAATCGTGTCTCGCGTTACGTTACGTGACACAAATGCATAAATTTTACCCAAGTTCACTGTGAAAGGTCATAACTTCATCACTTTTTGGAGATATCGGAAAATAAATTTTAATGTCGTTGTCGTTACCTACTAGTTCTTTAAATTTAACAAATTTCCACTAAAATAATAAAAAAATAAAACAAAATAGGACCTGTATGTGAATTCCTAGACCAAAAAATTATCTATCTGTTCAAGAAACAATATTTCAGCATAAGAAAGAAAAAATGAACTTTTTTCAAGCACACCCACAATGCAATTCTATAATTGTATTCCTTCAGTGCTTATACCACATGTACGTTTTGTACGCGACTCTGCTTTTTGCCGAGGGTAAAAATCTAATTTCAAAGCTGATGCCGAACTGAGATATCGGCAGTATTGAGATATGGATAAAAAATGTGTTACCCCTTGCTAAGATTGTCGTATTTGATGGGTTGGCGTAGAAGGATAAGCATTCCCTCACGTTTTGACTGTGCACTTTGCAGAGTGGGTTAAAACGCTACTTGTGGTTCTATAAATTATGTTTTTGGTTTTCTTTTTAATTTCAGTCAAACGCTGCCAACCATCCAACCATCGTGCTACTTACAATTTTTCGTGATAATTGTCAAATATTTGTCAGAGTTTTTTGTCGACCAAAATCATTCCTTCATTCACAAATGCGTGCTGAATGGGTAGAACATAGAATACGGGTACCTAATAATAGTATGTGAATGATAAATAATAACACGTATTTGTAATATGAATACTAATATATGTTTTAACTTTCGACAAAAGAATTTGGATTTCGACAAAATTACTGATGGCTATAGAAGTGCATTATTTTTGTCTGTAATTAGCGCTTGCCCAGTTTTACCTGACGAAAGCGGTTGTCAATGTCTCTAATATCGAAAAGTTCTAAAGTTGTCAATATTTCTTTATTGAACTTATAGATGGTCCCGAGGAATAATGTCTGATGTGCAATTTTGTATATAATAATGTAATATCCCCGTCAAAATATCCTACGGGCAAAACATCTCCCGAACAAAATATCTACTTAAACCTAACCTACCCTGAAAAAATGTACAAAAATAATTCAGACATCTTTTAAAGACAATATATTAGTGTTCAAAAATAAAATAGTAAAATGGGACAAAAATAATACAGACATCCTATAAAAACAATAAATAATTGTTTAAAATCAGTTATAAGAAAAAATTCAGCGTTGTCGAGATACGAGTACATTTTGTTTTTGGGATGTCGAGGGATATTTTCTCGGAAAATTTTTTTTTGGGGATATTTTGTCGGGGGATGAAACGAAATGAAATGTTGTTTTGAAATTTTGCATTTCATCAAAAATTCCGAAAATACAGACTTTTAAACCAACAAAATAAGCCAGCGAAACGATTTTCAATTTTCAGCAGATCTGACATGGTACTTCGGGACCGTCGTTATTTACTTATATTTTTGTCGCTATTTTTATGTATTTTTTAAAAATAAATCCTAGAAACGAAAACATTTCCATATTCCACCAAGTACCATCAATGCCTTATTCGTAGCTACAGAGCCATCAGGAAGAAAAATATCCTCCGAAATTATGTAACTTTAGTTGTCAAAGCACAATTTTTTTTTCGAAAGCAATTAAAATCTTGTTCATGAAAAGGTAAGCCTGATACATTCATGATACTTACATCACGTAGTAAAAAAAATATTTTTTTTCAATTATCAGTTAAAATTAGGTTGAGAAATCATTTAAATTAAATTTAAAACAATTATTGTTTTTTAACCACTATTTTAATGAAAACTATCGTGAATTATGAAAAATAATACAAAATTTTACAGTGCACTTGAGGTTATTTTTAAAAACCTCTCCGTACAAATCATCGATATTATTATTATTTTATCGATGGAGTTAACTTGGCAAAGAAATTTCTTTCGCTGTATATTTGAGAAATTACACCGCAAGTTCTTTACGAAAAAAGTAACGCATAGTTAAAACACAGAGAGATTTTATCTGATTCATCCATATTAATTATTTTTACTGTTCCAAATCAATCAATATTTAAGACGAGTAACCGAAGTTTAGTTATTAAAATAAAATATATTGTATCAGCTTCGTCTGAATTTAGAAAGCAGTATCTTTAGATCAAAATCAATCAATTTTTAATGCTTCCATTTGACGTTTATTACCAACTACCGGATCGTAATTAACTGTGAAGGAACTCATAACTCAAAAAATAATCAAAAAACACTTCTTCAGAACATACTGTTGTGAGAATAATTGCTATTCAGAACAATAATAATAATAGCAACCAATCGGTAACAACAATTATATCATAAAACTAATCGTTATATTTTAAACGCGGATGAGAAGATGAACCGCGCAGCATCTAATCATTAGGGCATAAAGAATTCAGAAAATTCATATAATTTTATGTCCAAAACACATAAATTTCATATTACCGCATACAATATACTGGACCCAACTAAAGAAGAAAAACGTCCAGCACGTACACTAAGTAAAAATGTCATAACATTTTTATATAAATTTAAAAGCGTCCAAATGTGTTTTTTGGTTTTATTATGAAGGTTCTCCAAATTAACGATTGTTTTGGGTGTTTTTTACATCACCTCAGTAAGCGCCCGTGGCATTGTCCAATTTAGTTATGACGTGTATCCAAAAAGAACAACCGACTATTTTATTATTTTAATAACACCGGCAAACCCACGCTTCATTTGTGACGGTATAATTCCATGTAAAAGCTCCAAATCAAAAGCTTTGGATAGTAATCATTTCGGGTCAGCGGTAAACCAACGGATCACCTGCTAGCCATTCAAAGGACATCGGAATCATTTTGGAAAAGCGTCACTATTTTGACAGGATGCGATGCTAAAAGGATTATAATTTATAATAAATTATAAATGTCAATATTTTATACTGCACTAGTTTTAATGTGAAATTATATGCGGTAATTCAAAACAACATGGATTCGTGTATTCATTTTAGCACATAGATAAACTATACTTGTCCTTAAAATATTACAAATAAATGTTTTGATATACCTACTGTGTGATATCATAAGAACGCCAAGTAACACAGTCGTATTTAAACAGTATGTTCGCTAGTAGTCTTCAAATAATTTTTTAAATTTCAAAATTTTACATTTTTTGTCTAGGTATTGCGTCTTAATTATCAATGTAGTGAAGCTTGAATTCTTTTTGATGTGGAAACTGAACGACATAAAAATATGGCCGTTGAAGACAATATTGTAATTCTTAAACGAAAATTTGAAACTGAAAAATCATAAAAAGATACGGTATCCTGAAATTGAACCCGGGACCTTAACCTTGCTTGGGCTCTTCTCCAACCACAGAGCTAATTCGACGATATCCGTGATTAAATATTACTACTTACTTCGACAATTAAACATTACTATTTGAGGTTTTACATTTAGGTTTATTTAAATAAAAAGGGATATATTTATCTAAAACACAACCCAGATTGCATTTAGTTCGGGAAGAAACTTGCAATCACAGATAAAGAGAGCAGCCAATGAACATATGCTCTAAGATAATAAAGATAGTTGATAGTTCTTATTCAAAGTACAATGCAGTAAAATATGACCGAAGAGGATAGGGTCAAATTAGCGCAGAGGTTAGAGCAGAGCCTCGGCAAGGCTAAAGTCCTAGGTTCAATTCGTAGATGCAACCGTGTCTTTTTCTGATTTTTTTCTTTCAAATTTTAGTTTGAGTCGCTAATATTGTCTTCAAATGATTAAATATTATTATTCGAAGTTTTACTTTTTAAAGTTCCATTATTGGAATAACTATTTATTATATAAGACCCAACACCCCTGCCATATGTCACCCCAACTGCTTCACTACTTTTGGTGTTTTAGCTGGGGCGCCCGGGATCATAGGGTGAGGTTTGTGTAGGTCTTGACGGCCAATGCGTTTGCTCACCTACATACTGCATGGCGGACGGATCGGAAGAGATAAGTTGAGGGAAACCTAACCTAGACCTCTCCAGCCGGACTCTCTCAGCTTATCGCCTTGCACCGCAGTGGGACGGGTGGATTCCCCCCAGATTCCTACACACCACTCATACCTTTTTACTTCCCAGAACTTCCCTCTCATATCTTTCCCTACAAAGACCCTCCACACAGCATCCCCAAAGACGACATAGACCCTGAGGGGCATTAACTTAAAAGTTTATCGTGGTGTCATGAATCTGCGCCGTGCTGCTTCTGAATCTATACAGTTTTTTTCTCCAAACTTTTTAGAGTGCCATGCCAGTGTAAAAAGACTTTGATAATTTTATTTTTTATTTATTTTATATATTCAATAATTTTATTATTAAATTAATAAAAACAGTTTATTTATAAACAAGTTCTGCTGGTAATTATTATTACGCGTGACAGCTGTTTCGCCTTCTGAGGGCATTATCAAACTGACAGTTTGATAATGCCCTCAGAAGGCGAAACAGCTGTCACGCGTAATAATAATTACCAGCAGAACTTGTTTATAAATAAACTGTTTTTATTAATTTAATAATAAAATTATTGAATATATAAAATAAATAAAAATTAAAATGGAGTTCTACAAATTAAACTTGATAACAATAAAAAAAAAAAAAATAAAAAAAAAAAAATACTTTGATAATGTTATGAGAGCTAAAAACTCCGAATACATAATTTCAAATACAATAATTTTTACAAACCCAACGCCCATTCATCGACAGGCCAACAAAAGCAGGAAGAAGACGAGTCTTTCTCCCTTGTTATAGCGAGTGTAGAAAAAAACAACCCAAATTGCAAGGTTCTGAGTTGTGTATTATTTATAGATAAGCGTTTCGTGTTACCCTGTTATTTATTTATTTGAGTCGGGTTCAATTTTTTCTGTAGAAATTTTTTATTATGCAATCTTCCCGTTGGATGTTCCACATTTTATTGTTAGATTCCCATGGCCTATCAATTATTGTGGCATTGAAGGAGGAGTTAGTTATTTTATAAATACGGTTTTTATTGTGGTTTTACGGATTTTATTCATCGACAAAAGAATGAGTTGTGTATATTTTGTTTGGCACAAGACGCTTTAAAACGTATTGGTTTGATTGGCGGCTTGAAAAACACATTGTACCTATTTGAAAATATTGATGTTGAAAGTAAATAAAAAGTAAGTTATCAGAAAATCACATACGTACCTAAGTTAACGAGTAAAGTAGTTATAATAGTAATAGTTTATTCCAGAAAGTGTAGGTACAGGGTAGTGCAATGCAATACATTCCATATTTCGAAAAAATTATAAAACATAGGTAAAAATAATAAAAACAGAAAAGAAATTTAAAATATTACATTCAAAAAATGTATGCAACTAGTCGTTTATGGAGGATATTTGATCGTCTCCCGTCTCCAGAGAACCATCAGGGGGGACTCCATCCAGGCAGCCACGGTAGTTATGATCGTGTTCTTCGATCGGCGTAATCTACGCCATAAGCTTCCCATGCGGTGGCGGAGAAGTGCTCTGAAAGAGTGCACTCGTCCTTCCAGGAACATTTTCGTAGCACTGCAATATCTCGGTAGGCGGAATAATTGACGATAAGCATTATTGTAAGCAATTTTTAGCTTATGTCATTGGGAAGCAGTGTAATTTATTTTGACGAATGTACTTCAAAAGTTAAAACGCCTTGACAGCATACCTTCTCTAACGGATAGCGCTCTTCTATTACTATTTTCATATCCTCGATGTCTTTCAGGTCGTCTGTGATAATATGTAGTGTACATAATCAGATTTCTTTCTAGCTAGGCAGATTGCCTGTTCCAAGAATCCAAATACCAAGCTGCTACTAATAAAATTGAATAATGCTTTTTTATAAAAAATGCTTTCAGTATTTAAAAAAAAAAGGTTTTTCCAAATTAAAAACACAAAACAATTAGAATCAAACAAAATACTTTGTAGAAAACGTTAATAAAATAAAAATAATTAAAAATATAATAGATCTATGTGTCGATAATCATTATTATACCTATAACGTTGTAACATTTTTTATTAGTTGCAAAGTTTTGTAATTTATTTCAACAGTGAAGAGAAATTAAAATTAATTTCCAGTCGAATACATTCTGATTAACCTGCAAACGCGTGTTTTCCACGTGGGAATTCGTGTTGGTGTGAGAACACGTGTTATTATGTTGTGATTACACGATTGTTATAACTGCCCATAATCATAAATATTTAAACGAACCGAAAAATCAAGGGCTTTAATGACTGAATAATTCAGTCATCATTAGCGTTGGAAATAAATTCATGGATCAACTAATTTAATCCTCTTGATACATACTTTATCGGAATTCTTGTATGGTGTAACTAAAATATTTGTGAATAATATATAGACAGATTTTGAAATTATTGTTTATTTTTATGTTGTTATTATGGTATTTGGTGTACATTTAAAAATACACTAGGATACAATGTTCTAAGGTCACATAAAATATTTTTTGGTGGATTTTTCACCATTTTCTAATATTAGCACTTTAGCACACCCAAAAGTCACGAGCCGCCACCGGGGACAACCATATATCATATTATTAAAAAACAAAAATGCTACTCCAAATAAAATTCAGATTTCTACATTGAAAAGTTGGAGGGTTGCATATCACAAATTGCTTGGAATTTAATATTAAAAACGCTAATATATAGCCAGTAAATGTTTTCGAAGAAAATCGCACATTTTTCGTTTCATACTTATCGATACTAAAAGTTTGAAAACATAATATAAAAAAAAGTCGGCATTGCTGAGGGGTTGGAACACAATATTAGAATCTTACAAGTATCTACTACCTTCTCACGAGGTCCTTCAAAAATTCACATGGATTCTAGATAGAACGAAACAAAGAAATTCCAACAAAGTCCCGGCAAGAAGTGGACGTTTCTCACAAATTCTCGTTCCAAGCATCGCTGTAGTGTTTGATACGGATATTAATCTAGGCGTCCCATGGTCCTACATAAAATGAAAATAGTCGTATCTGTGGAAAGGGTAAAGAATAGAGAGTTGAATGCCTTGGGATTCCGTTGAATTGTTATTTAAAAAGGATATCCTTCCCTAGTTAAAAGTAGATTACCATGTCTCCACTCGTGTAGCGGTATACCCCGGAGACCAATTATCTCAGACTAGTCTCGCGTATTTTTTCATCGCTTTCGGTACTACAGAATACAGAATAAGACTACGAGGGAGGTAACCTGATTATTGACCCCAGACTTTGCGGGTTTCGAGGTGCTATTCTATTTTGTACACATAGTGATACTTAGTTTGGTGGCTTGTATTGTATAGTATAGGTCAAGAAAAAACTACATTCGTATACTTTTTTGCACTTTTGTACCTATCTTTTTTAATTCAAACATATTTTAGTAGTTATTGGATTATTATTAGATGTAGGGATCTAATTACAACGAATTAATATTCAACGATTGTGATATTAGCACTGGTGGAACCAGGGGCGTGCACTCCATATAGGCACATAAGCACTGCCTACCCTGCCGTTTTTGTAAAATATAAGCATGTAAATAATATTATAATTTTTAAAATTATTGCTAAAAATAAATACACACTTTCAAAAATAAGCGCGAAAAAACTGAGCAACCGAAACTACGCGAGCGACACATCAAACGGCATACTACAAACGTGGCATAAACTGTAACTAGAAACTACACGCGCGCCCTCCAACTCCCTCGCTAAAATGCGGTCTAAGCAGGAATTATTTCTGACTAGAGCTAACTTCATACAAGACATAATTCAATGTTTACGAAATGCACAAAGCATAGAGTAGAACTGCCGTTTTGAATTTGCTTTTATGAGGTTTTTTTGTTAGTATTAAGCATTGCTTTCTAGAACAAAATTAGCAAATGGCAATCAGTGACGACAAAAACATCTGTTGTTATGTACTTCTATCAAAAAGTTGTCTTTCATAGATGCTAATTGTCGGTTCAAAAAAGTTTGTCATACTTTAATTCTGAAATTATCTGATAGAATATGGAAATTTTAATCTATGAAACTTGCTGTATTTTCTTACTGCCTACCCTGATCAAAAACTCTGTGCACGCCCCTGGGTGGAACGGAGTTTACATTACTTTTAATTGTCATAACATTACGTTAATTTTAATGTTTTTTTTTTATTATATTGAAATGAACTCTTAAAAAGTTCAAAATTATGTTATTTCGGAGTTTTTAATGTATCTACGTACATACAAGGTGTTTAGGGACGTACTTGACTTACTTGAACTGGTGATTACTGACATGATTTGGAGTAAAAATTTAGATCTTCGGTGACATTTCTACTGGTAATAATTTTTCAACTATATACATTAAAGTAGACATTGAACAGTCAGGGGCGGGGCGAAGGGTTGTGATGACACGTGAAAGAATAAAAAAAAACTATATTTGAAGAATTTTTTTTAAAAACAAAGCCTCAATTACGTCAGCGGAGGCCAAAATTTCTATATTATTTTATACTCCAAATAATGTCAAGAATTACTGGTAGTAAACCAAGAACGTCCCTTAACACCCAATATAGTAGATAGGTTTAAAACATTATTATACGGTGCATTTCAATCGCTCGTCATCTATTAACTGAATTTCGGTGAAGGTCAATCAAAAGAAAGGCATTCAGTTCTTCTGTTTACAGAAGATTATTTGTAAGTAACTAAATAAGCATATATGCGTATAGGTATCTAATAGGCGTAAAACATTCAGGTCATTTGTTTATTTATACATAAATAATTTCTAAGTAAAGTTGTCAAAGGCCATAAGACATATGTATTTTATAGTCTTGTGAATTTATTCATCAATATGCGAAAAAAGATGATCTACCTAATAGACATGCATTAGCCATCACAAAAGAATCGATACATTATTTTTATATTGTCAAAGTAAAAGCTTTTACCTAAGTTTTAAAGCACTAGCAAAAATAATATTTTATCAACACTTGAAAGATACGATGCGTGTTAAATAGTAGTGTGTAATAATGATTAAACGGAACATAGAACGTGCTACGGAATATCTGTACGGGTTTCCCTGTATGGAATTAATTCAAGAGCACTAACTGTGTTCCCGGAACATCTTCACCATCCAGCCTCTGTCTTAACAATAGACGACTGTTACAAATCACCCACTAACTAGACGCTCTTCAGAAGGGCAAATTTTACCCCTCGGGTTATGTAAATACTCCAAGAACCTATTTTTACCCGCAAGACGCTCTCTGCAGCCTCCGCTATTTGGCATTTAATCAGAAAGTGCAACTTTAAAACCCAATTACTTTTGCTGCAGTAATTTTACGATAAATACTATTTTGCTAAGGATACTTATTTTGCTTGTGTAGTCGAGATGCTGATCTTCAAATGAAGCGCATGCAATATCAGGAATAAGCACTCCTTTCATGTTCGAACTATAAAACCTATCTAGACCAGATACAGCAATTCAAACAGCAACGAAGCGCATCGCAAAAAATGCACAATCAAATCTTAGATTTTGATCTAGCATGGTAAGAAAGCTTTCGTCTCTTTTTGTGATCGTCTTTAAATTTGTTTGTGCTTGTTTTAGCGGTGAGGTGTTCAATGTGTAACTGTTATGCAAATCGGCACCTTAAGTGCGACATGCACTCAAAGGGGGGTTTCGTAAGAGATCCTATGTAATAGAGTAAGGCTATTTTCGTATGGTGAGAGATCTCTGGCAGTGTTATTCTTTGAAGGTACATTACACATTGTGCAGCGGGGCTAACTAGAGCGCGGTGGCCATTATTGCATCTCCATGTTAAGTTAAACATAACGGCGGGATCATCTCATTTGTGAAACGAAATGGCTCCAGATAATATGGAAATAGTTGCAGCGAGAATACGAAGCTGCGCTTAAAAATGCATTATAAAGAAATTAATGTGATTTGAGATACTCTAATGTACCATTTGGAAAATAACCTAATCTCTCTCATGCCTGACCTCATCAAACTTCTCAAAATATCTTGTGCTCACTTCCAAATAACTTCCACAGAATTTGTGAACGGAGAAGATTTTTTTGATGCTTTTTTATATAAATAAAAAAGCAACGGAAAAATCTTAGACTTGTATCGCACGTGAACAGCACAACGTCATCCCTTTTCAAAACATTGTTTTTTTACAATAGCTCCACACAGGAGGAAAAAAATTTCCCTCGAGGACTGTCCGGATGCTGTGTTGACGGTATTTTAAGGGAAATGAAGGGGAGGATATTCTGGGAAGGAAAAATGTATAAGGGGTGGGTAGGAATCTGAGAGTCAGTGTGTCCAAGAGTGACGGACGTACGCCTTTCCTCCCACTGTGGTGCAAGGAGATGGGTCGAGAGAGTCTGGCTGGAAAGGTCAAAAGGACACCCTCAATCTGTCTCTCATGTCGAAGGGCTGACGGAATTAGAGAAGTTTGGCAGAAGATGAAGAGGAAGTTTGGGAACTACATTATTTTTCAATTCTGTTTGCAAAAAAAAATTGAGCTAAATTCCATCAACATTTCAAAGGTAGTCCTTACGACGCGACGGCGACGTCAACGGCATCTTCCACTCGTGGAAAATTAAAACTCCATTAGGAAGCGTATTATATATTTTTTTTATTGTACCCTTTATTCCAAAGACCAGAACCACAGAACAAGCTGTTCTGCTACGTAGGTCGTCTAGAATGAAGATTACAACAAAAATATCAATAACAAAAAAATAACAGAAAAACTGGTGATGCAACAAAATTGGAATCAAATGAAAACTGACATACCAATAAAGAGCATGATCAGTGTGCTCAATCAAAACTAAAGACGGACAACGATTCTGTCTGTACACGCGACTATGCGCAGTTTGTAATAAGTAATATAAAAACATTACTGGTCTGACTGACTGAGCATTCGCATTAGCTCCAGACACTCGCTCCAATCTTGAAGCTATTAATATGGGACAATCGAGATAACAGAGTCGCCAGCGATTTATTATAAATATTTATCACAGGACCGAGACTGGGTGCGGAAAAAAAACTGCATTGCTGTCGCTCCCAAAAAGGCTACAGGAGTAAAACAAAGGTCCGACGTGTTGCGCGCGCAGCCAGGTCGGCATTGGCTCACACGTTACACGGCCTGTTTTTACCCTAGCCAATATACCTTCATGGGCAGGCAGTTAGGCAGCCATCCGTCATTGGGAATGCCCACTATGCAGAGTGGCGGCGTTCGGCGGCCCAAACAAAGGGATGCATCGTAAGGGCAGGAACTAGGGGATGCAAAACTTGACTAATTTCTGGAACGCACACTCATAACGATTTTTTTTCATTTTTAAGTTTTTTATTTGATTTTTATTGGAGTCCTAAGTATTTAAGCGTGGAACTATAGTATCCCCGTTTTCTGGAATAATACAGGCTATAGGAATTGAGAGGCAGGAAAGAGAGGCTAGATACGGTTAGAAATATTTTAACTTTAAGATATGGTCATGAACTGTTCTTAAAAATGTTTAAAAAACATAAATAATTTATCGAAGATGGGGTTTCTAAATTTTTACTTTTTTTACATAAGATCCACACAAAAGCTATGTCATGTCTTAGGGGATGCTGTGCGGAGTATTTTTTTAAGGAAATAGGTATCAGAGATGGGTGGGAATCTGGGGATCAGTGTGTCCAGGAGTGACGGGCATATGAATCCATCTCTCCAACTGCAGTGCAAGGCGATGGGTCGAGCAATTCTGGCTGGTGAAGATAAAAGACCTCCTTCAACCAGTCTCTCGATCCTGCCCACCATGCAGCGGGTGGGCAGACGCATTGGCCACCAAGACCTGCACAAAATTCACCCCACGAACTCGGGTTCAGTTTCTTTGTAAATAATTATTGTCTGTGGTTCACAAACATTTTTAAAATGTTTCGAATTTTCTATGTTTTCTTAAGTGAATCAACAGCTGTAAAAAATAATTTCCCTCACGGTGTCGTGTTTGGGGATGCTGTATGGAGGGTGTTTCAAGAAAATGAAGGAGACGAGATTCTGGAAAATAAAAAGGTATGAGGGGTGAGTAAGAATCATTTTTATCACTGCATTTCAAACTGATGGCCTTCCATAATATACTTCAACCAGCAGGAGAAAAATTAAAGCCGAAAGACGCGTTAGTGTAAGGCCTATCCATTTTTATGTACGCGACATTATTGCTGATAAATTTAAACCTTATCTGGGCATTTTCTCCCTCTTCTCCCTTAAAATTTCCCATCCAGCCCTGTGGGCGCATTCCGCCCCCAGCAACAGCAGGCCTGACAATTCTCACATCAAAACACGCCTCTACACTCTACACGTCTCTAGCCTAACAACGTGCAAAAAACACGATCGCCTTAAAATGTTCACATTCATATTATTCATTATACCATTCGTCCTTAGTCTTCAGTCATAGGACCTACTGCCTACAGGCCATTTAGAGTTCGGACAAAAATGTCTGCAGTTTTTATTCGTCATTTTCTAATAAATTAGACTTGGGAGACGGTAGCCAGTAACTGCCTGACGAACAGGGGCAGGAGAGTGTGACTTAATTTTTACCGATCTTTGTAATACATAACAGAGATGATGCATGGTCAGACTCGAAAGAATAATCTCGAAACAGCCTTTTCCGTACAAATACAAATTGCTCTCGTTGAAAAAAAATCTGATTAAAAATAGCAATCGATGATAATGATGGTGCAATACTATAGGTAACAATCCAATTTTCTTTTCAAATCAAGAAATCATCAATATCTAATATTATTTTTTTTTTTTAAGAGTCCTAACTGCTCCCAACCACCTGGAGCCAGTGAGACTACGGTATCCTCAATTGGGGTATGTTGTGAAGCTAAAGTTAAGTGGGGAGGAGAAATATATAGGGTAGAGGAAGATGAGAAAACTATTCAGATCCAGTCACCAAACACGGCTAAAGCTATTTCAAGCAACGTTTCAATTCTGAATGGTGGTCTTACACCAGGGCGATACTGAGACTATCTTCCGCTCTGGAATGTGATGCGTTGATGCCTTTTATTATTTTTAGATAAATAAATTGTTAAAACACAAATGAATCCAAAATAAAATATTCTTGCGCACGCCAGGATTTGAACCCGCGACCTCCAGATCGCTAGTAGAGAGCCTTGCCCCTGGACCACGGAGGTCAGTTATTACATAAAAATTAGTTCGGTATTGTATTTAGTCATTAATAGTGTTATATAAAACTTTCAACTTCGAAATAATAAATAATTTTCTAAAGTCTTTTCAAATTGTAACATTTTTATTTAATTCGTTATGTATCTTTTGTAATTTATTAAAGTGCACCAAAAAATATAAAAAAGTGGTACCTATCTGTACAGTATTTTCGGAACATTCTGAACTGGCTGATGCCAATATCATCCGAAGTATTGTATTTTGGTTATTGGTTTATTTAAAGTAATTCAACTTTATTAATATGAATTAGTTTTAGTAAAAAAAATCAATTCCATTATACGAAACACGATAACAATAAATAAAAGTTTTGTTAATCGTCTATTACTTCGTTATGTTGATCATACTGTTTTTTCCAAAGATTTTTACTCATGAAGTCAACAAATAACTGTCATCAATTTGCCATTAATAATAATGTACGTTCGATTAAGTAAATTGTCAGCAAATTGATGGTAAACGAATTTCAGCGAATACAATATATTACTATAATCAATGCTCAAACAATATAATATCACCATATATTGTGTTGTTAAACAAATGTACCATTAATTTGCTAAATAACGATGAAAATACGTAGTGAAACAGCATATTTAAATAAAAACTTTAAAGACTTCTAAAAAGGCCTTAAAAATAATTAATGTCATCCAATACTACAGGTAACCTTAATTTTGTTTTACCATCCCAAGATTTCAGGCAGATATGGATGGGATCATTAAATCAGCTCTGTAAGTTTGAGAAAATCCCCTTCCAAGAGGTACTATTCTAATTTCGCTACTTTAACTGACGTAATTTACAATCTGGGATCGCTGTGAATCGATATCGCTTTATTTACGATCTATTTAAAGTGGAATATTTCTGAACTCATTATTTTTTTATCAAATTAGGTAAGAAATTAACTGAATTGTATATATTTCACACGTTTGACAAAAATGGCTCTCATCATTAACTCCATCTAACGATTTTATGCAAACAAGGTGAATTTAAATACATAATATATTTGCCTAATGGTTGTTGGTCACCCATAGCAGTAAAACATGACCGAGGACACCGTAAGTGAGTAAAGAGCGTAATACACGAGCCCGATTTTCAGCCCGTTTCCAATTAGAGACAAAAGTCAACATTTTTCGATTTGCGCGATCGCTATTTTCAGCTCTATTTTCATATCTAGGATTTCCATTGTCATCACTGCAAACAACACATGAAACATGCTGTTTGTTGTGATGCCTACTGAAATCGTAGATATGAAAATAGAGATGAAAACAGCGATCGCGTTAAGCGAAAAATGTTGACTTTTGTCTCCAATTGGAAATGGGCTGAAAATCGGGCTCGTGTATTGTAGTATGTTGTCAAAGCGATGGGCCTTTGACCCGAAAAGAAAAACTAGGAACAATAAATTTATGGCCTCATGAATATTATTTATTAATAAATTACCCCTTGATATACGATCGGAAGAAAGCTACGAAAAATATAAAAAAAAAATTAATTAAAATATTCTAGTACCACCTCATAACTTAACTTATTGTATATTATATCTAGAAATATGTATTGCATATTTAGAAATATGTTTTTGCCTTATCAATACTCTAAATCATTTATTTTAACTAACCTATATTTTTATTGCTTTTATCCGTATTTTCTCATTAAATCACTACTATTTTTTTTGTTAAATTACTAATATTTTTTGTTTTAATTTAAACAATTTTTTTTTTTTTAGTTGTCCTCTCCTAAACGCAAGCAGCTGCTTTATTAGGAGAGTGATTAAAATATTAATTGTATATATTATGTTGTAAACTGTAACTTTTTTATATTTTTAAATAAAAATAAAAATTAAAAAGAAATTATGAAAAAGATTAATCAATACAGTGATTCGATAAAAAAATGACCAGCATCTTCCCCCGTCTTTCAAATTCAAGAAACGTCAATGCCTAGAATCAATTTCAAGAAAAATAATGTTCCTATTATTTCATTGGGGCTAATTTTTTCATTCATGTTTTCTCCAATATAGGTACTGAAAAAATGACAAATTGAGTAGATAGATAAAAAAATATTAGTTTTTTTATCTGTGGCGTAGTCTACAAAACGGAAAATAAATACAGGACTTTTGTTTTTAAGAGGAACGGCTGCGCGGCCTTTTTCACACCAATCTCAAATATGGATACAAGGCCAAAATATCTAACCTAACTGAATAATTAATTAAAACAGGAAAGAATAGAAAATATAAGTTGAGAAGGTTTATAGATAATATTGAGGACTTAGCCAGCCGAGGAATTGAACTCACAATGCCTAGCTGGGAACCGGGCGTAATTCCAACTCAGCCACTGACCGGTTTAGTTACTATTTACTATTACATAGGGTTGGTGGGCACCTTTTAAAATAGGCAAGAATAATTATTATTTATTCTGGGATCAAGGATAATATTCGGGATTATTTTAAAAAAAGTCTCTTTTACATATTTACACAAATTACCTATTTTAACGAAACTACGTATTCCGTCGTAACGGCGAGATGTTACATTATTGTTCGTTCCTATTCCCAATGCGCAGATTTTACAAAATGCATTATACCGTATATGAAAACCACACCAAGTCCTTGGTTTTATGTACCAGCACCTAAAAACTTGCTTGTGTCCTTCATTCCATTGCAATACTGAATATTTTCCTGTAATTGCATCCTTGCTCCACTTGAGAAAGGATGGAGCCATAATATCAAAGGACAAAACTTCGACCTGTACTAAAGTTTATGTTTTAGCTGCGGAAATAAACCTTTATTTTCTCAGAATATCATAAAATATGATGATGTAATTACTGCACACTTACAGTAGTAAAAAATATTGGTACAATATAAAACATCAACGTAACCTAAATGTGAAAACAATCCAAAGGTATTATTACAACTGAGCCTGCTCGAAGGAGTTTTATTGATCTCGCGCGATTGGTGCACTTGCGAGTTGTTGATATCGTCTTCATGAGAATGGGTAGTTTCTCCGACTCGTTGGTATAAGACGGCTCGAAGGTGGAACGAGCTACACCGGCATCTGTGTTTTCATCTTCAATTATTCCAAATCTCTTCAAGTCAAGCATTTACAAATCTCTTTCCTCAGCCCCTTCCATCGCATCGTTGCCCTTACCGGGTGGCGATATGGTTCTATTGTCAGTACGATGTGCAGACAGGGGCACTCTTAAGAGGATAACCCTTCTGGCTTTTTAATTTTTTTTTACTGCCACTCTTTCACATTTCTCTTGAAATTTCGGAAAGATACCAAAGCATTTTAAATGCGCTAGGCAGAAATATCTTATTTTTGAAATTGTCGTAAAAACAAACACCATTTTAGAAACTAGATGAAAACGTGTTCCAGAATATTGTTTTTAAAATAAACGCTAACATTTTTAAACAATAAAATCATAATATCAAACATTATTAACAAAAAACTTACCGAAACATTTTGAATCACAATAGACGACGATTTTGAAAAAATTCGTTATCTTACACGTTACAGAGAATAAGTAAAAAAAAAACCTGCACTTCATTTTTCATGCCGGTTATAATTTTTTTTTTTTTTAAATGCAGTTAACCGCGTTAGGAGTGAAACCTTCAAAAAACTAAAGTAGACAAGAGACCGATTATTCCAGTATCTCATTCTCTCGCAGCCTAAATCCTAAAGATGTATGTGTTTGTATGTGTGTGTGAGTTTCAAATTGCAATGGTGCTAAAATACTTTTCACTTTAAAAAGAAGATTTAAGTCATTTTTTTAAATTTCAACTGTATCGGAAAAATTCCTCCAACTTGTTATTTTATTTTATTATTTTTTTTTACATGAGCTCCACACAGGAGGCCCTGAGCAAAATAATTTCCCTCAGGGCCTATGTCATCTTTGGGTATGCTGTGTGGATGGTTCTTTTAAGGAAAGGAAGGAGAGGAGAGTTCTGGGAAGGAAAAGGGTTTAAGGTGTGGGTAGGAATCAGGGGTTCAGTGTGTCTTGGTCAACCGCCTCCAAAACCTAGATAAACCTCACCCCATGAACCCGGGCACCCCTGCTAAATCACCAAACGTAGCGAACCACTTGGATGGCCTTGACAATTTTTAGAATTCTATCCATGATTTCATGGGTACAAATATTTGACTCAAGCTGAGAAGAAATAATCATTTCTCTTTCTAACGAAAAATAAATCACAAATCTCTTCATTATAGAAAAAACATTTTAAAAATACTTTCGTAATTAATGGACGTCTGGGTTCAGATCTGTCCGTAATCTTTTGGAATACGATGTTTATGGCTAATAGCATTCTATATTTTAATATGACGGTGTAATTTTGAATCCTTAGTACAGTAGGAGGTATGTATTAATCTGGTGTATTATTCACGGCCGTGCCTTGAAACGTCACTTAACAAGACTTCCGCTGCTTGTGGCCATCATAACTAATACGACGTGTTCATTACCGCCATTTCCGCCATAAACACTAATGGCGACTTTTATTTTTGTTCCTTCTACACACCATTCGTTTGCACTTCAGGATATTGCTGTTAAAGACCTCTATTTAAAGCCAACGTTGATAAGCAATAATTGGAACGATTATGCAGTATTCTCATTAACGTTAAAGTGCTATTGGATTACCAGTATAAACTTATAATAATTTCGCCAAAAGAACGAACATTATTATAATTATAGGTAAATAATGTTATACAAATTAGAAGACCTCCTTAGTAGTTTTGTAAGATCTTTGGCTCTGGGCCAAAAAGTGCCTGGGGTCAAATCTCAGCAGAAAAAAAAAAACATGCTCAATGGGATATTTTCACAAATCATGGATATCGTTAAAAAATTATTGAATGGACAATAAAAATACCCTGCTTATTTATATTTTGGCTACTTATTTTCTTGAAATGGTTCTAGCTATATTTAGTAATAGCATGTAAAAATCAAGATACTTCCCTTACCTCCATCCTATCTCCTACAACCCAAGCAAACATGTTTTAGAGGCATACTTTTCATGGCAGTCTATCTTTCCCAAGAACATTATCTTTATTCCACAGTACACAAAGCGAAGAAATCAGCATTGCAAGGATTTTGCGAGGCATTAAAAAAACTTTACTTTACTCTCCCAATAAAGTGTTGAGTGAGTGTGAAATCTAAATCCTGTTATAACTCGAAAGTTTGGCATTTCACAAATCATGCTTTACTTTGACTAGAAGGCTAACCATTACTAGTAAAAAGTTAACTTACTAGTAGCTATCTTTGTCTAGATAGTTGACTGGTTTTCATTTCTAAAATCTGCTGTAATCAATTTATTATTGAAGCGAGCTTTACTTTGATTAGATTGCTAACTTTGACTAAGCTTTTCAATGTCGTGGTTTTGAAAAGAGAATCGTCATTGAGATATTAAAATATGTAATTCATTACCCACAAATACTATGTCGGAGGAAATTTTGGTTTAGATTTATTATGATTTATATATATATATATATATAAATCAATTAATACGGGCATTTACAAAACACCCGATATACATATTATACCCGATATACAAAACACCCGATTAATATTAATTTTGTGTAAAATGTGTTGATTAAATTATACAGAATAATAGAATAGAGGTATTATGCTAACATTGTTTTATTGGGGCTTGTTGTTACGACCTATTTGTAACTTCTGTATCTATTTACAGACACTCGGGCGTTACTTCACGCGACGATTGGATACGGGCTCAAAAAGAGTACGCGTTACTAATTCGCTCGAAAAAATCTGAATATTGGACAAGTAGGATCAATTCAGAGCGTCAAAATCCGCGAAGTCTGTGGAACTCTATTAAGACAGTCGTTGCCGATGCACGTGCATAAAATACAACCGACATAGCTCCGGAAATTTTTTCCAAATTTTTTCTTGACAAAATCAAATCAATACGTGCCCTAACAGCCTCCGCCCCACCACCATCGTTTACTAAAAGCAATAGCGGAACCTTTTCTGCCTTCAAACCTACAACCATCGAGGAAGTAACGAAGTTAATACTTACTTCACCGAACAAGCAGTGTTCACTCGATCCTATTCCAACGTGGTTACTGAAGAAGTGTTGCAAGGAAATAGCTCCCTTTCTAGTTCATCTTTTCAATAAGTCACTCAGCATGGATGATTTTCCAAAACCCCTTAAATCAGCTGTTGTAACTCCTCTAATAAAAAAACCGCAATTGGACGCTGAAGATCTCTCAAACTACCGACCCATTTCAAATCTTCCATTTATTTCCAAAATCTTAGAAAAAATCACTGCTTCACAGATAATCTGTCACTTAAACTCAAATGAATTGCTGACTAAATACCAATCTGCATATAGAAGGTTTCATTCAACGGAAACTGGATTACTACGTGTTTTGTTAGACATAACTCTCCCTATCGAGTCGGGAAAATTGGCACTCCTTTCAGTCTTGGACATGAGTGCCGCTTTTGACACGATCGACCATGATTTTCTTATTAAACGATTAGAAGAATCCTTTGGTTTAAACGGCGGCGTTAAAACCTGGCTAACATCGTACCTGGGCAACTGTTTACAAGCCGTAAAGGTGAGGAAAAACCAATCAAAATATGCAACCCTTTCATCTGGAGTACCCCAGGGGTCTGTTCTGGGCCCACTTCTTTTCATCCTCTTCACAAATGATGTCGCTAAAATAATCGAATCATTTGGCCTTCTATCTCACTGCTACGCTGATGACCAACAAGTTTACTTTTACTGTTTACCAGAGGAAGTAGACAGTCTAAAAACTCGCATAATTGAGTGTCTAGAAGCAATTACCCGCTGGATGACCTCAAATAGATTGAAACTAAATCCGTCAAAGACTGAGTTTCTCTGGACCGCCACAAGCAGACGTCAGCATAGCATTGATAACTCCCCAATAACCATTTCAGGAAGCGACATCACTCCAAAGACGTGTATAAAACTACTGGGTGTCAATCTGGACGCTGATTTTTCCCTTAGAACTCAAGTGAACAGAACCGTAAGCACGGGGTTCTTTCAATTAAGGCAAATTAAAGCAGTAAGGAGAAATCTACCAACAGAAGCGACTAAATTACTAGTCAATTCGTATGTTGTTTCACGTTTAGATTATTGCAACGGAATATATGCAAGTCTTCCAAAATATCAAATCAACAAATTACAATCCGTTTTCAACGCTGCGGGAAGACTTATCACCGGCGTATCTAAGTATTCCCATATTTCAGAGCATCTCAAAAATCTTCACTGGCTCAAATGTCCTGAAAGAATCCAGTTCAAGCTCTGCTGGATGGTATTTAAGTCCCTTAACGGAATGGCTCCGGCATACTTATCGGAATTGTGTATTCCAGAAAATTCCAATTCTCGACAGTCAACCCTAAGGTCAGCAGCGTCATCAGCTGTTGGAACCAAAGCGCACACCAGATACTAAGTTCGGTGAGCGCGCTTTCGGAGTGTCGGGACCTAAAGCATGGAATGCACTGCCACATGACTTAAGAACGATCACAGACTCGGCAGAATTTAGAGCTAAACTTAAAACCCACCTTTTCAGACAGTCGTATCCATAAACTCAAATTCTTTCACCTTCACATTCAATGCCCGCGACACTGTAAATAACTAACCTAAAAATGAAGAGAGAAAAAAAAAAAAAAAAACTATTTGTAAGCTTTTTTAAAGGTCATTTTAGTAACATTCTCCAGCCCTAAAGAGTCCTAAATTCTCCAGTCTTTTAAAATACATATTTTGATATTATCAACTCCACTTTTGCCACTAATCTTTTAAAATGTAATACAGTGATGGGGGTAGCAAATGTAAAATCATGCAATGTCCAGTGTTTTAAATATAATGTCCTCCGCGAGCAAAGCCGTATCTTCTCCAAGCACAAACTTTCTAATTAAAGTGTTTATCGGAAGTGACCTGCAGGTTAGTATGTTTCTGTATCCATTTGTAAATATTGAAATTAGATAGAACCTAAGAATTATGAATAAACTGTACAGCGCCCTTGAGGTGATTTTTCACAAAACGGCGCTCTATAAATTATCCAATTGTTATTATTATTATTTGTAAATAATAAAATTAGAGAAAGCTTAAGAATTCATAATAATGAATAGTAAAGCGCCCTTGAGGTGATTTTTCAGAAAAACAGTGCTCTACAAATTATTACTATTTTTTGGTGTTTCAGATTTTTATTACATTATCATTACAAATTACTAACTAAATTATTATCATTACAAATTATAAATTATCCAATTATTACTATAATTATTAAATTCCGAACAGTTGGACACAATATCTACTGATCAAATCCAATTAAGATATCAACATATACAGTTCAAACAAGATAAATTAGAAACATTATTTTTTGGTTGTGAGGTCTACTATTCACAGAACTGTTAGTTTAAAATCGCGGTTCCATGGCAACTCAACAAAGTGGCATTTCGAAACGTTACCTATTTAACTAAGTTTTTTTTAAATAAATAAAAAGGAAATACTTTGTTTTACTTCACTATATTGTACAATAAAGTGACGTAGAACAAAGTATTTTCTTTTTATTTATTTAAAATGTCAAGTCACAATGTGTTTGCTTCTTTTGAAAAATTAAGTTTTTTTTCATCACTTTGAATAACTTTTCTGAGTGATGGAGTTACACATTGTTGAGTTGACCGGTCACCTAAAATCGCATAGAGAGAAACTGACTGACTGACCGTAGAGTCCTCAAAACACTTTGGATGACTCAATGGAACCCCTACAACCTTCGATATAATACGTCTGCAGCAACCTGTAACTCAAAACACTTCAAACTTTCAGATGAATGAATGGTTCACGGTTATGAATGGGCACCACCCCTCCCTATACGCGATGTGCCCATCTATCAGCTTTAGACATTGTTCGAGAGTGTAAACAAACTATACGTTAGGATCACAAATCACATCTTCATAGTTTACACTTCCCTTTTCAGACATTTCAATCAGAGTGAATGGACCCCTTTCATTCATGAATGGGAGCCAATATGTTGCTACTTTGAACGTAATGAGATTCTAATGGGCTACTTGAAGATGTTATGTTTATGTTGGACCATCTTTATATGTTTATGTCTGTGATAAACAGTGTTATTTTTAATGAATACAAACAAGTTTCCCCCTGGTTATAGTCATTATGCTGCGGAAGTTTTGTTAAGTGGTACCTTCAAAATTAACAATAACTTTGAATGCACATTTTAAACTTTCCAACAAAGGCTAGCGAGAGCTGAGTTAACATTTATACACAAAATTTTGAAAAATATCATCGACTGTACCGAATTTATTCCCCTAATTAATTTTAAAATACCATTAAGTCGTACACGCCATTCACTTCGCACTTCATACGTTCAATAATATTTGCCTAAATAATGACATCGATATTTTCTCGGATTTACTTGTCAAATTTAAAAAGAGCATCAAGCGATGATGTCAATAATATAAACTATTCATTACGCATCCATATCCCTTCACACATCACCACTTCTCACATCTACAAACATATTCACACATATACTCATACCTACCCATCACGCACATCACTTGGTTCATTAAATATACATACCATAAATAAGGCACTGCAAAGAAACACATCATAGGTACACACCGTGAAATATTACTTAATATCTGTAAATATTCTCATCACTGTAAACAATGTACTGTTTGTTTGTATGTAAATAAATAAAAGGATGCCATGTTCATACCTATCTGATTTTTCCAAATCTAACATCTGAAGAACAACATGAATTTATTTCGTTGTGCCGTACCTCGAATGGTGTAATTGAAGGACAAAATTTACTAATCAAACTGATTGATCAGTTTCGCAACATTTGTAGGATAAAAATTTGGCTGAACTCAACGATATTTAGTGAAGAATTGTTTGATGATAGATATGTAATATTTAGAAGAGATCGTGAGTCAACCAAATCTGTGTCTAAAGAAGGTGGCGGAGTTCTAGCCGCCGTTTCTAAAAAACTTCTTGTGTCAAGAAAAACGGAGTGGGAGAGTGACAATGAAGATTTGTGGCTTGTAATTAAGTCTCGTTCCAACTCGCTCATCTTTATATGCATCCTCTATATTCCTCCTAGTGTAACCGTTGATAATTATTGTAAACATATTGAAAAATTACAGGATCTGTATTTAAAGTTTTCAACTTCCAATTCGCAGTTTATTTTTGTTGGTGATTTTAATTTGCCCGAAATTAAATGGATACCTGACAATTCATTCAAAAATAATGTACTTTCCCCTTCTAATTATAAAAGCATGAAAGCACATAGTCTTGTCAATCTCTCATCAATTTGCAATTTGTATCAATTCAATTATGTACTAAATAGAAATGAAAATTTATTGGATCTTGTTTTTTCAGATAAAGTTAACATTGATATACATATAGCACCAGGCTTAACCAAATTGGATCAATATCACCCTTCATTTGAAATTATAGTGAAACAAAATAAAGATCAATTCTTAGAAATGAATAGAAGCGATTCAAAATATAACTTCAGGAAGGGAAACTTTGATGAATGTCGACAGGATCTATTGTCTGTTAATTGGATAACTCTCTTTAAAAATAAAAATGTGAATAGCATGGTAATCTTATTATATGAAAAATTGTGGGAAATTATTGACAAATACTTTAAAAAATATGGTACTCAAACAAAAAATCAATATCCTGTCTGGTTTAATCAGCAATTGATTGCTCTTCTTAAGAAAAAAAACAAAGTTAGACTTAAGGTAAAAAAACATGGTTATGAGTCAGATTATAGGGAATTCTCTTATTTAAGGAAATTTACAAAAAAAATACAAAGCGAATGTTATAAATCATATATCAACTCTGTCGAAAGTGGTCTGCAAGGTAACATAAAGTTATTCTGGTCGTACTCAAAATCATTACGAAAAAATAACTGTATTCCTAAAGTAATGCATCTTGACGATATTTCCGCGAATGACGGTGAAAACATAGCAAACGTATTCTCTAAATATTTTTCATCTGTTTATACCAAGTCGGAATCATCTACTAATGATTCAATGCCAAACATAACTGAACACAATCAAAGCAATTTGGGTAAAATACATATTAGTGCAGATGAAATAAAATGTTTTTTGAGTAAAATAGATCCCATTAAGGGCCCAGGATCTGATAAAATTCCTCCTTTCTTTGTTAGTTGCTGTGCAGACTCTTTATGTTTACCGCTTTTTATAATTTTTAATGCATCCCTTACCACGGGAACTTTTCCCGATCTGTGGAAAAAAGCACACGCGGTCCCAGTATTAAAATCGGGAGACCAATCTTTAATAAAAAATTATAGGCCAATCAGTATACTATCCTGTTTTGCTAAAGTTTTTGAATCTCTGATATATAAAAGTATTTTTTCACATTTTAAACCCCTTCTCTGCACTAGGCAACATGGGTTTGTTCCTCAAAGATCAATCAACTCAAATCTTTTGGAATTTTGTAATTATGTTTGTAATTCTTTTAATGAAAGATTACAAGTAGATACAATTTATACTGATTTCCAAAAAGCTTTTGATAGAGTTAACCACTCCATCTTACTAAAAAAACTTGAACAAATTGGAATACATGGAGACCTATTACGCTGGGTGAAATCATATTTGTATAACAGAACTCAATTAGTTCTTATTAATGGATACAAATCATCCCCTATAATTGTAACTTCTGGTGTACCACAGGGTTCAAATCTTGGCCCCCTGCTTTTTCTTATATTCATAAATGACCTTGGCTCGAAATTAAACTGTGATTATGCTTTTTTCGCCGATGATCTTAAAATTTTTCGTAAAATTAAGTCTGTTTCCGATCATCAGCTGCTTCAAAATGACCTCGACACACTCAATAACTGGTGTACTGTCAATGATATGCACTTAAATGTTGAAAAATGTTACATTTTAAACTTTACTAGAAATAGAATTATAAAGGATTTTTCTTATGTTATCAATAATATTATTCTCAAAAAAGTTTCTTCAATAAGGGATCTAGGAATCACTCTTGATTCTAAATTCATATTTGATGTACATATTAACAACATTAAGTGCAAATCATTAAAAATGATGGGATTTATTCACAGAATATGTATGTAAACCTTTCAAAGATCCTAAATCAATTCTAACACTTTACAATGCCTTTATTAGAAGTAAACTTGAATATGGAAGCACTATTTGGAATCCACATTACTGCAAATATGAAAACATTGTAGAATCAGTTCAAAAAAAAATACTAAGAATGTTATCCTTCAAATGTGGACTACACGACCATCTCAGATCATACGATGTACGTCGTGATTACTTCAAGATTGATACACTTAAAACTAGAAGGCAATTGACTGATCTAATATGTTTGCATAAAATTATTCACGGCCATCTTGATACTACATTATGTCTTAACAGTATTGAAATTAATGTCCCCAATTCCCATTGTTTAAGACGCCATAACATTTTTCATATGAATACATTTAAAAATAATATCGCCTACTTTAGCCCTCTGACCCAGATGTGTCGACTGTATAACAAGATAGAGTGCGCTGATGTGGATATTTTCGTTGACAATTTGTACGGATTTAAAAAAAAAGTTCTAGCGCTGTTAAAAAGTACTAACTAATTATGTTGTGAGAATTTTCTTTCTATGCATGCTCGCGTATTTCATATGTCTTTTACCACTCATTGCAATGTGTTACTTGAGTGACCTTGTATATAATTCTGTATTTTTATTTGTGATGTTTTTGTTTTTCTAATTGTATTTATTTGTATTTAATTGTATGTAATTGTAGATTTTTATAATTGTGTAATAACTGAGTTTTATAACTGGATTGTTCTCATGTAAGTGTAAACATCTGTAAAACCCAGTATAAATAAATAAATAAATTAATAAAATATTGTAAAATTAAAACTGAATATACATATTATAAGGGTTCCAACAGCTCCCGAAACGTTGATTAAAGAAGGAGGTAGCGCAACACGGCATAATACCCCAAATATTGGCTATCAAAGTAATCTTTATCCTGGAATTACTCTGGTTAATTGTAAATGGTTAAACTCTAATCCGCCATGACAATAAATGTTCCTATGCATAATATTAATATTGCTCGTACTCATATGGAATGTTTTTTAAAGAAAAGTTTTAATTTTGGTCTTTGAAAAGTTGGTAACTCTGAGTATGTAAGTAAGTAATCGTACCTACGTAAGTAATCGTATGTACCTTCATGTTAACGTGTAATTTTAATAATGAATTATTCAATGTTAAATTTGCAAAACGTTAATATTAATGACACCGGTGACACGCTTGCCATATTTAAATTTTCCATTTTAAGTTTCGAAGTCAGATGCATGTGGGCAATTTGTTTCCCGCCAAAAGTTTGAAGGGTCATCTCGGAAAGGTACTTTGCGCGCGAAATCGGTTAAATATTGCCTTTATAATTAATGTAATTAAATTTAACGATTCGCCTCATAATATGGAGGGAAAATTACTTTCAACTAATTAATCAAACTCGATGGATCGAATCTTTGAATTATTACATTCGTCTCTTAACACCTACCTCAATAATTTGTACTTTATTATGAAATATTATTGCAAAATTACTGAATTTTCATTAATTTCAAAATTTAAATATATATAAATTTGATATTTATATGGATTTTCAGTTGCCTCATTGAATTACCCAGTGACGTGTATGAAAAAATGATAACATTTCGATGTTTTGCAATTTTTTTTATTTATTATTTCTTTTCGTGGTAGATATTATTGTTTACTTACTATGACAAGCATGTGTTCAGGTTAATAATTTTATAAAGTAATACAAATAAAACCAACCAATTTAGGCATTGAAAGAACAATATTGTTACATTAATGTTTCTTACAGGTAATAGGTACCTTATAAGCTGTGACCATGTGTTGAAATTTGATTTGAAATATTATGTATGCTATTGTTTGGGTTGGTTAGTATTCAATAAATTACTGGATAATGGTTGAACAGGATATTCTTTTAATTGACGAAGAAATTTTACAAAATCAATTTTTGAGTTTTTTTGTTCCTCCCTTGTTGTAAGTAGATAGATAGTATTCAAAGGATGGCAAATATTTACATTTAGTTAAACTTCAAATTGTACTTCGTGTAAAATTACACAAGGAAAGGTATTAGTTGTTTTAATGAGTTGCTTTAAGATCATTTTTAGGCTTAAGATTTTTAACAAAATTAACAAGAAAAAAACTTCGTACCGTATCTAAAAGGGCATATTTAAATTTAAAACGTGCGATGTGTGTTAATTTATAAAACAGGACACTACACAAAATTCAATATATGTGCGTGAGGTCCACAAATCTTCGTTCCACAAATTTGTTTAAATCAGAAAGGATAAGAAAGATATACTTTTTTTAGTTAACTAAATTAAAAGCAAAAAACTAGGTACTGGAAAGGGGAAATTCACACGGATTCCAAAAAAATTGTTGAGAAAAACATAGCTTTCGTTCCACAATACATATAAATCATCAAGTACAAAAAATATGTTGGGTACTTACATGCATAAAAAATGCTACCGGAGAAGGGATATCCAAATGGATTCAGAAAATTCTGATATCAACCCTTTGTTTCACATTTAAATCCTCAAACTAAGTTATTGATTCACAAACATATTTTAAATGGGTTTAGTTTGGGTATAGAAGGTTATGCTGACTTACAAGCACTTTTATAGGCAGTACTATAAAACAAATTAAAGCTTATATGATTTACAGGTAGTCTTCACAAAATTTTTCATATCTGAGTTTGAATATATCTGAAGAATAACGCCCAATTCTCCCTTTGTTTTACTTACAAAAGAGGTGACATAAATAATATAATATTTTTAGTGCCGCATCGCCCAGATCGGTTCTCAGTGTTACCATAGTTATTTATTGTGCTCCTAATATGAGGGTAAAGCTTTTATATTCCTATCAAAGCTAACGGAACGATGAAATATTTTATTTTAACTGCTACATCGCCCGAAATCTATATCTCTATGACGTACAGGATGCTCGGCTGTCGCGAGTACAAAAGATAATGTGGATTTTGTTATCCGGAAGCTAACAATTATCGATAGCATTAAGTAAAATTTCTGTACTCCGCTTACTTCTAAATACGCCGAAATTAATTCGTTTCAACTTAATTATTACAAGAAATAACTATTTACGTCGGGGTAGATGGAAAAAAACGTTCACAAAATAGGTTATGTGGTTCTTAGTTTAGGTTATTTAAATAATTTGTGTTGTGAATTTTATGTATTTTGAAGCCGAAGGCTTCGTAAAAATCAAATCATACTAACAAGATCAAACATAGCGTGGAAATTGGGCAAAACACGTAAAATTGTTGTGTATTACAAACATTGTATCTGATGCATCCTTTTCCATCTCTCCGGCGTAAATAATTGATTCTAGTATTAATTTAGTTGAAATGAAGTGTTAGTTACATAATTTGTACATATTAAGAAGTACATAGAAACCTAAGCGGAGCATGGAAATTTTACCAAATTTTAAATAACTTTTTTTGTAAGCGTGTGCATAAAGCGATTGATTCAGGCTAGACAGGCGGGTATCTGTTAAATGTTGAGTAAATTTTAATATTAAGTTAATATTCACAGTAATAAAAATTAAAAAATACGAATTATGATGAAAAATACATTTTTTTAATCAAACGTACCCTAGAAATGCAATATAGATGAGAACGTAAGATAATAATCCACAAGGAAAAATCGAACAAGCGATATAACTCTTGTATTGGTGGGCCCTGCAATATCTTCACAGCTTTCAAACACTCACAGATTTGTAAAATTATCATTGAAAAAATTGCAAGCAATACGTGTAACTGTCAGACGATTTATTCGAGCATACCGAGCAGTGTAATATTTTTTTTGGTTTCTTGATCAAAACGTTCCAATATAAAAATCATTCACAATAAAATCATTTTGCCAAATAATCGTTTCAATTTTTTTTAAATTGGTGTTTTCTTGCATTGACCTTTTGCCTGTTTTATAGACGAGATATTCAAACACCCTGTTTTCATAAATCTGTACAGGTTTCCGTGTCCGAAGCAATAAAACCATGATTCATAAAAGTCAAATTCTCCAAATCACGACATAAAACTGTACTGTTTAAAAATATATTTGTCAAATATCTTTTTAGTGGCGGCCATTACCATATTTCATTAAACGTGGCTCCCAGGGATATTAAATATTAAACGCACAAACAAAAGGCGATGCTTTGAGTAGTAACTATAAATCTTTTCCCACCTACTCAATTAGCAACAGAGTTTTGGAAAAAAAATTGATACGTGGAAGTCAGAGGTTTGCTAATTTTGATTTGCGTCGCCATGCTTGACCGGGAGTTTGAACAACTTATACTGTTCGAAACTTCATGTAATGGTTCTTGTATTTTCCTAAAGCAATGATACACAACATAAAATCAAAAGATAGTGGTATATTTTTTTTTTTAAGTTTTGACTAATTAGCCGTTTCTTTTTTTAATTTTATTTCTATTATTGAACATACACATTACGTATTATTACATTGGTTTACATAGATAATAAGTTTAGTATTAAGAAAAAAAAACAATGTTAGAGATCCGTAACTGTAAGTAAATTTTTATATTTATTTATTTCAAGAATTTTGTTTTTTTTTACATTACAAATGATTAGGTAGATTGTGCAAGGTTATGCAATAATTCATTTTTTTATTCTACTACTCCATAAGTTGAGCTCTAGGAGCTCGTGTTTATGGGAGGAGTATTTACATGTAAAAAGATAATGTTCTAATGAAATGTGTAAACAATGATCAAAGAACTTATGAAATAAATACAAACATTATTTGACATGGGTTAGAAAAAAATGGTTATATATATACAATAACAATATATATATATATTTTTAAATATTAGATATTACAGTTTAAGTAGATAAGTACCTAGTAGTATTTTGTGAACACCTCACTAGGCGAACCTGTGCTGAGGTGTTCCCATGTTTGGGAATAAATGCTATTCTGTCGACATAAGTAGAAACACCGTATCCTCCTTGATATTGTCAAGAATTGTGTGTTGACCCATGGCGGCTGTATCGAATACATAAATTAAAGATTAGTTGCAGTTAGGATCTATATATACAGTTATTCAAAGCATCAATATTATGTTTATGACCAGTAAATAGAATGATAAATAGATTATTATAAATTAGCTCCACACATGAGGCCCCGAGGAAAATAATTCGCTTCAGGGCCTATGTCATCTTTGGTGATGATGGGTGTAGGATGATCTTAGGAAAGGAAGTAGAAAATGGATATTAACTATGGGTAGGAATCTGGGGTCAGTGTGTCGAGAAGAGAAGGAGTATGAAGCTATGCAAAGCGATTTTCGGAGAGAATACCACTGAGAGGTCAAAGTATCTCCCTCAACCAGTCTCTTTCGATCTTGCCTGGCACGCAATTGGTTGGCAGACGCATCCGCAGTCAAGATCCGGACAAACTGAATCGAGCACCCCTGCTAAGCAACCAAACGAAGCGATCCACTCGGAGTGAACTATGGCAGAGGTTTTGATTTTCCAAAAAAAATGGTTCCAGGGCGGCGGTACCCATACCTTCTTCCAAAATTTAAAATTTTCCCTCAACTATAATAAATGATCGGGGGAGTAAAAAAGAGTTTATACCCATTATTGAGGAGGTAAATGTAATCCCTCACATCCCAAAGAGAGTATAGGTACATAGTTACAAAAGGGGATTCAAGATATTGATTTTCCTCTTTTCCGATAAGGTATAAATAACCAATTATGACCTTAAATATAATATTTTGTAAAATATACATGTGTATTGTGTAACTCGCATTCCTCATATAATAATAAAAAAGTAAAACATAGGTATTTATAAACAAGAGTAAAGATAGAACAAAGTCAAAACTAAAAATAAAAACAAAAGCAAAGAATAATAAAAGGTAACCAATGATGACCCTAAATATAATATTTTGTAAAATATACATGTGTAACTCACGTTCTTCATATTAAAATAAAAAAGTAAAACATAGGTAAAGAAAAAAATAAAGATAGAACAAATTCAAAACTAAAAATAAAAAAAAACGCAAAGGAAAAATAAAAGAAACGATAAGAAAATAATATACAGGTTAACGATCCCTGATGTATTATGTGAGTAGTTTTATATATGCCATTCAATAGGATCAGCGTGATTTATAAGCAGCGAGATGCAAATCTGTTCATTTTTGAAACGGTAAACGTAGATTCGTTCGTCGTCTCTGGATATCTCTGATGTCATTATAAATCATACATGGTAAACGGCGATGATGGTCGAAGGAGGTTACTTCTGGGCGGACCCGCCCTACTTTAAACTTTAACCAATTCCGCTGTGGCATCAAAAATTCTAAGTAGAACTTCTAGATATTTTCTCACGCAATACTTACCTAACGAAAAATGCAAAATCTTGTTCGTATTTGCTTAACAATAATGATGTGGGTTTAACTTTTCATTTAATTTATGTATGTGATTTATATGTACCATTTGGTCGCCTTAGTTCTTAATTGTCCAAACGACCATTTTGGTTTTTGTTGAATTTCCACTTTAAAATTAAAAATAAGGTATAAAAAATGATAGTTAATCACTTAACTAAGAATTATTTAAACAAACGAGACCTTTACCTTTTCGGAAATGGCTTTATCTTAAACACCTAATAATGTTTCATTGAAATAATAAAAGAAAACCTTCACCTCCCGTAAAATTTTCTAATGGTCGTTAGGACAATTAAGAACTAAGGCGACGATTTATTGGATAACATCCTTTTTATCACTCAAAGTGGAGTGCTACTTTTGGTGACTTAGCAGGGGTGCCCAGATTCACGGGGTGAGGTTTGTCTAAGTCTTGACGGCACATGCATTTGCCCACCTCCTGCGTGGTGGGCCAGATCGGGAGAAACTGAGACCTTTTTACCTCTCCAGCCAGGCTCTCTCGACCCATCGCCTTGTACCGCAGTGGATGGGATGGATTTATACCTTTGTCACTCTTGAATTCATTGACCCTTGATTTCCTTCTTGCCAGAATTTCCTCTTCTTCCTTTCCATAAAAAGACCCATCTGTACTGCATCCCCAAAGATGACAAATGATTTTTTTTCCTCAGGGCTTGCTGTTTGGAGATGACGTAAAAAAAACTTGCGTTATTATAAAAAAGTTTTTTTTCTTTGTTTTATAATCTGATGTGGTACGTATATCGGTACCTAAAATATTTATGTGTTCATGTACTTTGTTAAATAAATTTGGTTTGTTCAATCGACCAACCCATGACAAGTAATGGCTTTCCAATCACCAGCGGTGATGGCATTTGGATGGTGCTCCGGTCATGAGCACCTACAATCTACAATCAAGTCTGGATTATTTATTATGGAGTTTTCATTAATCATCCGATTTCGATCATGAAGTGAGGAATGCTTCATCCCAACATCATTTGCATGAGACGAAACTAACCACCTAACTAGTTTATACTTATCACTTCATGTCTTCATCTCCCGTACACTGTGCGCCACTGGTCACACTCCACTGGGCACTGGGCGTACACTGACACTCGACTCACTGTTTGCTAGTCAGAATTCACAGATCATTTCAGCAGTGAGGGTCTTTTTCAACGTTCCAAAATATATCTCAGCTCTTATATTTTCAAGCGCTGGTGGGCTTTTTCGTGATATTAGAGACAACTTTGGAAATAAATTGTGAGTAAATATTTAGTTTGGTTAAGTATTTCGGCCTCAAATCCAAAACACATAAAATGTTATAGATTTACCAGCAAGATTTGCAGAAACGCCATTGTTGAAAAAACATAAATAAAAATATATTTGAGTTATTGAAATCTTTAAAATGTAACTTATACGCAATGGCGTATTTCCACAAACGAGGGAATCCGTTGAAAATGTACGGATTACTTAAAGATCATTTTTCTGATTTTAATTATCCTACTAAAAATGTTTGTTTTTTATGTTTTTATTCAATATTATTGATTTTAAAAACGATCTAAAACTGACAAAATCAAAATGGCCCGTGGTTGGCAAATGGGATTGTGACGTCACAAGCGTCGCTCAGCTGGGCCAACATAAATAAACACTATCAGTGAGCGTCCACGCCCATGACGTCACACGATAACCCCGCCCCAAAATATCGTTTTAGCGGTAATTCAAAAATGGGAATTTTTGACTCGCTGTAGAAAATTAAGCTGTAGAAAATTTATTCGTCAACATAAAAATAAAATAAAAATGCTATAATCATCGTAATTATTTTCTTAATTTTTTTGAGCTATAAAAAAACTTGAAAATACCACATTGTGTAATTTCACAACTCGTGAATCTCACCACTTATTCCTGAGATTTAAAAAAAATGCTTATCGGTTTCAGACAACAGAGTTGGTAACTAACAATCAGCCTGTTAGGGCGAAGATTTGCGCTAACATAACACCTTAAAATTAATTGGATTACATTATAAATACCAAAAAAATATTTTAGATAAATTGAAGTATTTCCTACCATTCCCATTGATTATAATTAAAACTAAATTGTATTACTTTATAATAATTATAATCGTTAACTACTACAAAGGGTATTTTTTCACTTGAAATGCATGAACGCAAAGAAAGTACCTAATTTAAAAAAATACCATTTTATGTTTAAAATAATCTGTAGCAGTTTCCATTTATAACTTTTTTTCTTTCTTATAAAACTATTTACAAAATAAATTAAACTATTTGCTTGAAATCGTGACTTCTAGACTCCGTATGCCAAGGATTTTTATGCTTATTGCCTTTATAGTCGTGGCGATATAAGGCGCATTGTGACTACATTCATTTTTGACTTTTGGCTTCATCTTAAGAAGGAATGACCATACAAAACCGGAAATATGTCATTTTTAAATCAAATTTTAGACGTATTGACTTTTTTCCACGAAAAATTATAAATTGTTTTCGAAAGAATGTTCTTTTATCTAGTAAAGCTACGTTTTAAATTTTGAGAAAAAAAAAATTGTTAACTATAAGGTGTTACCGTAGTTCATTGGCAGATTTGTTAAATTTTTAAACAAAATGTTGCATTATACAACACATTTCAAATCATATAAATCATGCAGTAAAATAAATCGATACATTATCTGGGAAAGCGATGTTTCACAATTTTAATTTTAGTTTAAATAAAATCATTTAAAAAAAGATCCGCACACGGGTTTAGTGACGAAAATACTTCAGATTGTATATTTATTTACGGTGTTACAAACTTATATAAGTAAGATTTTTATACATTCTTATTTTGCTTCGACATTATTGAAAAATTATAAATTCTTATGATAAAAAAATAATTACAAAAAGTACATAATTTTAATAGTTTTATCATCATGCCTTTCAGCATTTATTTAATGTAGGCATAAATTAAAGTAAATTTTGAATGAAATAAAATCGATTTTGAGTTACTATTTAAAAATGCAGGTACGAAGAATAATTAATCTTTCTCATTGGAACCGCCCTGTACGATCGTAAGAACATCTGTCAATGAAATATGAATTGTTCTTGGCCGCTGGCTGGTTAATAGCCCTAACTGATTTGTGTAGTGGTATTTAGGTATAGTATACTGAACCCTATTAAGTTAAAGAGGTGGATAGGCACTATTTATACAAGAGGCCTACATGCTAACGTGTTCGCTAAAACTGTAAGTCAAGTTCCTCAGACCTAAGCCATGTTCCGATTTGCTTATTTTAAATGTTCCACATTGTATGTGTGGGCAGTGGGCATACTGGGCATTGGGTGCTGGGACTGTTGGGTATAGGGTCCAATTGTTAATACGGCCATCTGATTGCCTTCTGGTGTTCTTGCTTTGCTTGGTTCTGAAATCGATACAGAATTTATAACTGTTATTCCTCGTCATGGTCTTACGGTACACCCGGTGCGTAGAATTATTCAATTCATTTTACAGTGAATAAATTTTGATGTTTATTGATAGCCGGAGATTTATAACGAGGTGTCGTTTTTAAATGAATTATGGGCACCGACGCACGACTGCCCAGTGCCCAGTGCCCGGTGGAAAATAAGAATTGGAAAAAACCATAGGAGAAGATGAATCACGTAGGTAACTTCATGGTTCTTGGTACCCACGCGTTATGTAAGTACTTTTCACATATTCAATTACAAAAATTAAGCTCCTGCTAGCTTTTTTTTACAGTAAAATAATAAGCTAAAAATATCACGGCTATGACTTCATTGCGTCGTACGTAGGTAATAAACTACGCACTATCTATGTACTCTAGTAGATCTTGGAAGAATATATTTTTTTGTACATCGGTATAACAGATTTTCCATTTAGTATACAGGTCATGAAGAGTAACACAATTAACATTATTATATGTGGTTAGTTCTTAATTGCGTGGCCTTTTTCGTACTAAATTTAATTTTCGATTTCAGGCCAAAATTGAATATTTATTTGTATAATCAAAGGGAATAGTAATTAGCTAAAACAAACAAGATCTTTTGAAAATATATTTATTTCTTAAATTACAAAATATAGGCCAATGTGGAAATAGATTTTTCATGACTTCAGAGGCATCTTTGGCAAACCATCTGTGAGTTAATGATAATTATTTAAATTTTGGTCTACCTGCTATGTAATTATAATGAAACTAGCAGACCCGGACACACATTACTGTGGCTAACTAAACACAACGCCATTACCCAACCTTTATAAAATCAACACTGCCCGCTGCCTGAATTGAATATTTGACATATAAACCTTCCTCTTGAATCACTCTATTGGTGAAAACCGCATGAAAATCCGTTGCTTAGTATAAAAGATCTAAGCACACATACATTTTGAGCGACTTCATTTTATACTATGTAATGATATAAAAAAACAAAAAAAAATGTTTACAAAAACCTTTTTGATGGAATACATCCATCTTTCAAGTGACGGATTAAAGTTTGAACACAAATTTTGGTGCACTTATTAAGAATTTAATTTTATTTTTTTTTACTTTATATTTTATAAAACATTATTCATATAATTTAGTTATTGTCAAATTGTATTCAGAGGTTTTATAAAATCATTAGGGTAATCATAATCACCATAGGGTAATTAATCTCCGTAACCTTAAGCACTTAGGTACTTAGATAAAAAAAACAACTTTGTTTCGAGTTTACTGGAATTTGTTCAGATGTTTATTTAGTTAGGTATTGTAAATGGTCGTTGTTTCAACACAAAATCTCATATAAGTGTTTTCAGCTAATGTTAGTCGTGGTTAAAATATCAAATAGAAATTGTTCTGACAGTTCGACAACTTTACACTAAATCCGCAATCCTGCTTATCTTCAAATCGAATCTCCATATTCCCATAAATTCTAAATCAACAATAATAAACAGATCTTCAACTACATCCTTAATATTTGGGTATACCACCCACGGACAAATACATTATAAGTTTTACGCATTTAAACTCTGTAATCACATTTCTTCATCATTGAAACAATCCACACAGAATAAAACAATAAAAAAATATTAAAATCAAACTAATGTTTCGGTCTGGATAAAAACAAAAAACTCACCTTCTGATTTTTAAATAACTTTAATAATACCTTAAAATATTCTTTTCCACAATAATAAAATCAATTATTCACGTCAATACCATTTAGGGGAAGGTAACAAAAACAAGTGAACACCTCAGCACCCTAGAGATATAATGTATCAATGCTCAGCACGGTTCTCCTGATGTGGTACTATAATTACGCAAATCATTTACCGTATATAAGTATATATCATTATCTTACTTGACAATACTTAGTAAATAATTACATTAATTTTATTTTTTTTACTAAATATACATACGTAAAGAATAACTTAGTAATCGCTCCTGTAAATAAGTCGTTTAAATTATTATTCAAGAGAGATAAATACAATAGATATTGTATTAAAACATTTCTGCAAACGTAATAACTTATAATATTATATTTATTGTTTTAAGCGTCTATTCCACAGCATAAATCTTACCCGAGCACAAAATCATGTTTACATTTAATTTACGAAACAAATGACTCGTTCATTTTATTTGTTCAAACATAACAACATACGTTTGCATAATCTCGGCAGACATCTTCATAGCGGAATAAGCCCACATAACAACAAAGACTTTATCGAATTCATCATTTCTCCGGTGCCTTATATGGGAGGCAGCGATTAATACAATTCCTTCCCTTCCTCACCCGGTCGACCCGATACAGACGAGTAGGAAATTGTACCCAACCTACCTCCTGCCTACCCGTGAACTTGACCCCGGCCGTCAAATACTCGCGTCTTCTAAGCCGGATGACTGTAGCCTATAGTCGGCACGGACACCCATTAAAAAACAATACATTTTACTTAGAGTTCAACGGTCTTGGCTTGACACTAAACATTACATAATGTAACCCGAGAGCCTAATGAACAATAGTAACTCTGAGATATTTGATCGGAAAAATGGTGTGGATAATGCGGATGGTATCTGACCATCTCACTTTCATTATCAAGAACGGTATTCTTAAATACAATGACGTGAAGATATTATCTGCTCGATCGGAGAGGCCCAAGTCTCGCGGGCCAAGCTTCGAAGGGTGTGGTGTGGACTGTAGAAGCGAGAAGGTTCCTTTGAGGGCTTACCAAAAAGGAACAAAAGAAACCGCTTACATTACCAAACAATAAAAATATTCAGACAGCTTTTAGAAATAAGGTTCCTTTTTGGTTCAGTTTTTCTCTTGAGCAAAGTTGGCTCGAAAGGTGCGTGCTTCGCGAAACTGTAGGCACCTAACCCAAGATAAGATCGAGAAAATAGATGATTTTTTACTTAGTCCAGATATTTCGCATTCAGTATTTTAGAAACCAAAGCTTTACATACACCACCATAATAGGTACTTATAACCGTCTCTAAAGCTCAGCATTCCATTACAATGTGAAATATGAAGACTGTTACAAATTTTGAAGAACATTTGAAGACTTATACCTACGTATTCTCAAAATGAAACTCAAACTCATCAGAAAGTTGTATCCACAAATAATAATCGCAAACCATACTTTCGGAGTACATAACCGTAGTTTTACTCATTTATTTATGTAATTAGGGTAAATTAAAAATTCATAATTTTTACTGCTTATCTCACAGAAGTCTTATCTTACCTTTTGACACCTTAGACTTCTGTAAGTTAGTAAATGAAAACATAATTTATAAAACATAAAATCTCATTCAATCCAACTCCAGAATTTTAAGATAGTTAGTTTATTTGTAAATTTCATGCAGTATCTGTAATTTCATCATCTATAAGTTCCCTTCAGGTTGTATTTCACATTGTTTTTTTTTCTTCTCAGCAGTAAGTAACAACTTGAAAAAATAATACACTATCGCTTTAAGCATTCCTACATAGCTTCAGATCGTGCTACAGTAGATACTGTCAATCATAAAACATCTTCATTCGTTGAAGATGAATGCGTGAACGACTGGCTTGAGAAACACCTTCAACAACCTAGCATTATGATTTCACCAGGATAAAAAAGACATGTAACACGGAGTATTTCGGGAAAATATTTTGCGTGTTATGAAAAAGCGAGGATGTTTGATATCGATCTTAAGCCAACGGCAGCCAAAAGTGATAAGGATGGCTTCCTGCACCTGCTGAGTGGGTTGAAAACATATCCTGGGTATTATACAAAACCTATTCCTGAGATATTTAAAAAATAACAAATCGACACATCGCTAGATGTTTGTCTGAAACATTATGCCGAATTACAAGTTTTATCCTGTACCACGGAAAAAATGCAGCTACTTGTAGTTGAATACTTAAAAGTATTATAATCTTACGTGCCTAAATGTAATGATGATATCTGTTTGTTCATCTGAAGCAGCATAAATTCTCAAACTTTCATCATACACTCTCTTGAAATTTGGACTGTTTTTCCATTAGGGTTTTTTCTTAGTCATCACAACTATTTTCAGATAACATTACCGGTTCTATTATGAGCTTTAAAGATTTGAAAAAAAAATTAACTGTTTACGATGGCATGTTGTCAATTATTTGTGCTTGCATCAGTTCAGTGTGATTCTCTTTAAAGGGTGCTGAAATCATTAACATTTAAAACAAATACCGATTTTTTTTTTCTTAAATTGTTTAATCAAAAAAATAGTGAAACTAGCAAAACTAATTAGGAAAAGTGGAATCTGTTCGACAGCTCATAATGTTTTTTATTTTTAAATTTATCTTTTGGTGTAAAATAATTCCCTTGGCATCGCGTGAGCACTGAGCCAGGTCTTCCGTTGAGAGGTCCCGCTTCATCGCACTGCAATCGACAATCCACAGTCCACGGTACTACAGATCCCGGGTCTAATCGATCGCTATCAGCCCTCGCTGGTTAAGAGCTTTTCAACGCGAGATAAAAATCGTTTAATGTCACTGCGGCGTTGTTAAGGCCGACTCTGACAATCCAAACTAACGAATGTCTCTCCTGGTGCTATTCAAAGGCTCTCCGGGATAATCCAAGACCAATTATGTATCTACAACTGGCAGGGTTTGTTGGTTTGTTGCTTAAGTTTCATTTGTTGGTCGGTCTCGGGCCATTGTCTACGTTCTCGGAACGCGCGTCTTGTCACCTCCTATTACAGAAATATTTTCCGTTTGATCAGCACTAAACATCGAATTAAAATGCCGTTGGATAAAAAATGAGCCTCCGACACCATACTAAATATTTACATTGTGGAATGAGCCATTAGATAAACACTTTTTTGTTCGACTAACTTTGTGTTAAATGTTTGTAGTTTTTTTTTGTGCAATTCAGTTTAGAAGATTCAAGGTACAACCACTTGAGCGACAGCGCGATTTCTTACTTTTCCTCCGAATTTTAATATAAATAAATTGAAAAAATAAATTTAATGCATCTAGGGAAAATTTGCCTAAAATTGGCAGAAAGCAATGCGATGTATTTTAAATGGTGCCATATTATGGCACCATTTAAAGTTATGATATTTGTAAGTATGTTTATTTGAAAAATGTTAATGCATAAGGATAAAACGCAATTACATTCCAATGACTACAATTGTTGTAAAATTACATAATTCTTCTAGATGTTCATATGAGCATTGAAAAATATGTTATGCCTACCTATTTGGTTTTGTATTACCTATAATTGTAAATTATTTGTATACCAATCTAGGTTTGATTACTGACAATTTTACCTGTTTTTGGCGACCGGTGATGAACGCTTATGTTTTCCTGAAATTCTTACATTGTTTCTCCTTCCCATCCCCCATTTCTTCTGCCTCAAATCATTGATTCATTGCCTTACTATTTTAGCGCAGCTGGAACATTCAAAATCGTGAAAAAAGACAGAAAATCTACTCATTTGTCTGATTGTTATGAAATTAATACAATTCTATTATTTTCATCACAAGCTACTGAACTTTGGAGTATTTATTAAACAAAAAAACACAAAACGTATCATTGTTAAATCCAAATTTATCCGCTATTCATCGAGTAACAAGAGTGTTAAAAACGTTCTATGTACATGCTGCGTAGCCTACAGTTGTAGGATGAAACATTTGTATCTATGTAAATTCATGTTAAACACAATCTATCTAACAATATAAATCCCAATATATCGAATGAAAATGTCAATTCTGAGTGTTGTTCTACGCATTCGTGTTAACATAATATATCATATCTTTAATAATAATATAATAGCAGTCGATTATACTCGGGCCGATGCGCGATGCGCCGATAGTTCGCTCCTTTCAACATTACTATTCTGCCACTGAGAACTCCATCGAAACTTCTTACTTTACTCGTAATCCTCGAATGTAACGAAAAGAGAGGTTACATCAGAGTTATCAGTGGTATGGCTTTCCAGTATTGCAGACACGGTTCACTTATCGAGCGGAGGATTCCCAGACGATTTCGATTAGCCCAGGGTATCGAGAGAAGAGTTGCATCCATCTGATCTTATCGGTCCAGCGGAGGCCGCGGTGCGCTGCGCTGTGAATGTGCGGCGGGATGCTGTGCCGAATAGTGATGGCCAGATGCTCGATCGCTGAAACAATCGATAATGGTCGGCAAGTGTTTTAATCGAATGGCTTTCATTTTCTTTTGTGAATGATGAAACTCTATAGTTTGGAATAATCGAACAAACAATAAGATTCAGAGATTACAGATACTATCAGTATCGACATTTTTTTATGTGAATACCTCACAAGAGTCCCAATTGCTCCCGTCTGGAGCCAGTGAGACTATGGCATTCCCAATTGGGGTATGTTATGAGACTAAAGGTAAGTGGATTACAGAATTACAGAATTTTAATTTAAGTTTAAATAAAATCATTGAAAAATATTTACGTACATGTGTTTCTTGACGAAAATTTGTACGTTTGTGTATTTATTTGCGCACTTACGGACTAATGTATATCAGATTTTTTTACATTCTTATTATGCTCAGACATTATTGAAAAATGATAAGTACTTACGATCAAAAAATAATTATAAAAAGTACATAATTTTAATAGTTTTATCAACACGCCTTTTAGCATTTTTGGATGTAGGTATAAATTAAAGCAAATTTGGAATGAAATAAAATCGATATAGAGTTATAATTTTTAAAAACTGGTACGGAGAGTTATTAATCTTTCTCATTGGAACCGCCCTGTACGATCGTAAGAACATATTTTGACGAAATGTAGATTTACGGCCGCTGGCTGGTTAAACGCTCTTAAGAGAAGAACAGTTAAATTTGTGCGAGACTGAGAGAAGTGGGTAAGGGTGCGAGAAGGAAAGAAAAAGATTGAGAAGAACCTGGCTATTAATATCTTGTCACCACACATGGTAAAATTCATATTAAGCAACAATTCAGTTCGTGTAATGTTTTTTCACCAGTGCGAATCGTATACTTATTCTAAATTGAAGCAGTTTAACGGTTCTAAACACAGACTAGATAATATCCTCCAGAAATACCTTCCATACTGATTTGATTGGAAGCCGATGTCGCTACTGCTTTTGTACTAGCCCATTTAACATACTGCTTGACATCGTATATCGCCATTATATTTAAACGAATAGAAAATTTCATAATGAAAATTAAACGATTTTCTTGAATTTGAATCAAAATCACTAAATACATCAAACAGTCTTCTTGTGTTATTGTTTATTCTGGTTTTAAACAAAATCAAAGTCCCATCACTAACTAAGTACCTACTGGCAACATATTTACATGCACAAATATATTTATCTTTCCTCTCGCGAATCCATTCCACCGGCGATATCTGATGTTGGGAGATTATAGCTCCGGCGGTGGAACGAACACAGCCTGCCAAATATGAAGGCGGATACCCTTTGCAGTACCTGCAGTACCTACCCAATAGGCTGTGAGATGGAAGGTTTTACTCGACTATTTCACATTTAGATGTATATTTAACAACAGTATGCAAATTCCTAAACTAAATTCGATAATTAGAATAATTTAAAAGTTCATTGTCTTTGGTCTACGTTCCGAATGTTAATAAACAGGGCGACTCAACTGCTTAAGGATTCTGCATCGACCATTCATCAATATTATCAATGTCACTTTCAGACAGTTCAGCAACAATCTTTTGAGGCATGTTACAAAATATCAAAACTGTCCCATGCCTTTATAATTTGTAATCTTCTCCTTATATAAGTCATAGTAATTTGGATTTTAGGCTTCCGGCCGTTATGGAAATTTTCGCTATTTCTGTGATAATAACATCGACGATTAAAATGTCTATCTTCTTTCTTGAAATAAAAATAAATCAATGAACTTTCTAAGCATCTAAGACACGAGTTCACACTTTTTGAAGCTTTTCTGTTCAGTTTGTAATGCATAAGGTTTATAAAACAGGTGTAACTTTGGTAGGCCTTTGTTCTGTAGCGAAAAATTCATAATAGGCAAATACGCTATGTATAACATCAAACAAATTTATAAAACATCTTGTAATCAGCCGTGTCATTTTTTCGATCATCTCTTTATTAAATTAACCGCCCCGAGTTCGGTTGAGGAGTTGTAAGGCATTGTTCGCACAATAATAGTATAGTTTTGTTAGGTACCTACCTGTTGTAATCTGTTCATGTGAACCGTGCTTAGTACACCTGTTGTGTCCAAAGAGAATAGAATAGAACCACCTTTTAACACCATCAACCTGCGGACAGCTCACGGGAAGTGCCAGAAGTCCATTTGCGATGAAGAAGAATTCTTAACCCTCAGGGTGTTAAGCAAACCGATTTTACCCCATAAAAGCACTTTGGCTGCCTTCAAAACTGTGTTAAGGTCATCTTGCAATTTGCGGACGAGTTTCATTAATTTTTTTGACCTGAAAACCAATAGATATGATTAATATGTGTAATCAATTTGTGAACAACTTAAAAAACCGTGGTGTATATGATTAAAGAAGTAGTTTCCACATCCTTCAATAGATGTCGTTAATAAAGTATTAGTTTTGAGTTGTCTCAACAGATGTCAGTTAAGTAGTACCTTAGAAGAATGTCAGTGTTCGTCGTTCATGTCTATTATTTCACGAACGGTTACGGAAATAGCCGATTATACACGATATACAGCTAGAGTCCCGCAGTTTTCGGTTCTCTAGCTTCTGAATAACTTAGAGCTTCCTATAGGATGGACGCCTGGTACAGTTAAATATTTATTGTTAACCTTACGATAACTTAAATAAAGCAATTTGCAATTTCTCGAAAATATTTCAAGTAATCTCAATCACTGGAATAGAATAACATTACTTACACATAATTTAATTACTATTGAGAAAAATAATTTACAATCTGCTTTCTATAAATTTTACTTTAGTTGAGTACACATTTTATGGTTCTAGATTGAATAAATTAATTAATTATGAAGTGAAATATACTACAACCCAAACGAAGTGTTTTGGACATCCAATAATTAAGTATGTTTTCCGAAACTATTTCACTCAGATCTTTCCTACAATAATGTTTCTCCAATATATATTTTTTTCTTTTTTCCAAGGTGCAAATTAAACATTATCACGTTACCAAATAAGGCATTAAAGAAATGCTTTACCATGGGTATTGATTTGTTGCCAACCTATGCATCACTACTGCTGACTAATCTAATCATTCTTATATGCCTACCATATGACTCAAACAAACACATTATAAAAAAATGACAAATTGAATCCATTTTATAAATTTTTCACTTACATACAAAGAATTATAGTAGCCGCTGTTTATAGTTTAGTATAGAAACAGCTTTGGGACTTTTGAGACCATATATCCCAAGGTCCTGTTTGAAATATTGTCTTATCCTTTAATCCTCTCCTTCCTTTCCTTACTTGGGAATCAGAGGAAAGAAGAATAAGACCAAATCCAACCTACCGATGCCAGTTCAAAATAGTACTTTACAGTCTGCTTAAGTTGCCAATCGGCCATTAAACAACCTCAAAAGTAAGTTTCAGTGTTTTCCCACAGGCAATATTAATCCCCTGTAATATTTTTGGCCGGTCATTTAGGGTTGAATGTAAAATCTGCTGACGTTGCGGGAACGGCGGACTTAAAAGGAACATATTCCTTTTCGCTCCGCCGCTGTTGGTACAGCTCTTAATTTTTAAATTAGTCTTAATATATCATTTGTTCTCGAGATTTTATCAGTGCTGCATTAAAGGTATCCAAAAAAGCGCGCGTGACGTATTTTTTTGGTATTTTTTACAATCGGTGAATGGATTTCATCTTTCGTGAGTGGCTAAGATACTTTTTACCGAAGAAGAGCACCTAAAAGTACTAAAGTAATAGTATATTTATGTAATATTTATCAATTACGTCTAATGTGCGTTTTTAATATTTTTCTCGGAAATTTTATAAAATATAGAAATATAAAATAATAACCGACTATGTTTAGCAGTCCTTCGGCGCTTGTTATTGAAGACTTTGGATTTCGTATCGTGATAATACAAAGATTGGATTTGCCGACTCCGTGGAAAAATCTCCTCATCGGCGTTTTACAACTTATTTTGTTAAAAACTATCACCTACACCTACCTAGACTTATAAGTAATAACTTACTTTGACATACGAATTAACGATTAAGACTTGTACTTATATAAGTCTCAGATATTAATTGCTGAGACTTATAACTACTAGTGACTTACAAATAAGACTTACTGAGATTTCTAACTAGTAATTTACGAATAAGACTTACAGTTAGCTATTAATTACAATTATTAGTTACAAGTAAGACTTATTAGTGACTTTCACTTGAGATTTATAACTAGTGACTTACAACTAATACTTATAGTAAGCAACTAATTATTGAGATTTATAACTACTGGAGGCTTATATCAAACTTATAACTAGTGACTTACAAAAAAGACTTAAAGGTAGCTAGTGACCTAAAACTAAAACATATTTTTTGACCAAGTGGGTCTTATAATGTTACTAAGTGACTTTCAACTATGGTTTAAAACTTATTTTTCTTCTTCTTTGTCATCTCCCATCGAAGGTTGGCTATCGTTAGGACAATATTCACAGTCGTTTTCGTACCAGTCACTATTGAGTTTCGTAGTCACAATTATTTATTATTTCGGCAAGCAATTGGATAATATGTTGAATTAGTCGCAAATAAAAACACTTTAATAATATCTGAACTGAAGACGGCATGATTGTGTCCAAAATTAATATTTTTTTAATCCGGGTATAAGAATAATTGAAAGATAAACTTTTTTAATATAACTTCGAAGTATTCAAAATAAAGTTACAAATTTTCAAAACATGTTAAGATATTTTTCCTATTTTTAGAATTCTTGGAAAACTAATTTTCAAATTCTGTTAGTTGGGAAACTAATTAATTAAATTAAGTCGGTAAAATGTTTCGTAGACGTCTCAAAATGTGTACAAATAAATATGATGTTTCTGAAGTTCATTCCACGATACTCATTAATCTTCTCACCGCTTTCTCTCCCCCAATATTTATTAAAACCTAAAATTTCGCTTCATGTACAATATTTTGTAAATACCAGTATGTAGATATTATTAAATACGTTAACATTGGTATCCCAACAGTTGATCCGCCAACAATCAGCCCGCCGAAATGATTTTTATTATAAAACTATACATTTTTGCGCATTATTTACCAATTTCGTAAAATCGACTTAAAAAAAGCCATTAATAATAAGTTGTTATGAATATCAAACGAATTTATATACAGTGTTGATTTTTTGTATTTATATACAATATACAGACAAGTAGTTTTATCCTTTATGCATTTGAATGAAAATATGTTTTGTATTTTTGTTATTCGGCGGTACATTCTTTCTTTGCACACCCCGTCGGGGTCACTTAGTTATATTTTGTATAATTAGGTAGGTATACCATATTTTCCCTAAACCGACCGCAAATTGAATATAAGTATGCCGGGAGGCCAAGTGTCGGCGGATCAACTGTTATGGAACCGTTAACATTCGTTTCATTATATCAAATACTTTTATGAAAATTATTAGTGCGATTAGATAATTACTTACTACGTAAATACATGTAAAATATAATTTCATGTATTACGAACAGGTCCGTGAAAAATTACAGGTAATCCGAATTCTTGATTTTGACGGCCTCCGTGGTCGAGGGGAAAGGCTCTCAACTAGCAATCCGGAGGACGCGGGTTCAAATCCCGGCATGCGGCAATAAATCTTATTTGATTCATTTGTGTTTTTTCACAATTTGAATTTTTAAAAAATAATTTTAAATATAGATATTAATTTTAAATAATATTTAGCATATTTGCGGCATGTTCCAGAGTGTAAGATCGTCTTAGTATCGCCCTTGTATGTATAAGACCGCCATTCAGAATAAACGTTTTTGAAATGGCTTTAGCCGTGTTTGATAACCAGATCTGAATAGTAAACTGAATAGTTCTTCCCCTCCTTCCTCTTTCCCATCTCCTCCCCTGCCCACTACTTTCACCCTTACAATATACCCCAATTAGGTATTTTGTAAGACTAAAGATGCCATAGTCTCACTCGCTCCAGACGGGAGCAATTGGGACTCTTGTGAGATACCCACATAAAAAATAAAGTATAAAAAATAAGGCAGTTCAATTTTTTTAAATAATAAAATATTAGGATATTGTCGGTAGGTATCGCTTGTCAAAATTCTTCATACAACTGATTCCAATTTGAAAATGCCACCTAAAATTCAACGCAAATTTGAGTTCATCGAACCAGATTTTACGGGGACAAACAACCACGCACAGACAACCGAAATTGGTATAATAGTTCAAAGCTCCATAAATCGAGAAAATGGGAATACCAGCCAGGAATATAATGTGCAATTTTCATGACGCCAGAGAAAATCTCACGTTTCTTCTTATACATTGGGTTCACGATGATGAAGTGTTCCTTTATAACGTATCAAAAAACGATTAGGTAGGTACGCACTTACAAAACCTTTTTAAGTCATTTAAAAATTTAAGACAGATTAGTTTCTCATCGGAAGAAGAATTCTGTGTAAAGCGAAATTTACATAATATTACGTAAAAAATTATAATTTACCGTTTAGGAATCTTTTTTTTCACAAGCCGTTTAAATAGTTTATGGACCCTGACATCTCGTGAAATTACTTCTCACTTAAAGGTTCCATTTTTTATAGTTTTAAATTAAAATGTCATTACGCCTAACGTATTATTTACATTTATTGGCCGTTTATGTTAACAACTTAATGGCGCGAGCTTTTTTCGGCAATTTGGTCGAGAATAATGGAATTATGTCTATCAACAAAAATATGGTGATTTTATGCCCGAACCGTTTTTTATTAACATTTTATTTAACCCTTAAGACGAAATCGTACCATGAGAATTTTTTGGTTATTAAATTCCAAAGTACCTCGATTTTTTGTCGAATTGAATAATATCACTGTAAGTGGCTTCAGCCTCAAAGCGAACTCGAATTATCAACCCGAAATTATACTCAGGAATGCCAATAATATTAAACGAAGTTTTTTATACTAGACTCTTCCTGGTAAAGAATTATAACGTGATTTGAAGCAATTATTAGTGATATCAGTGAGTTCATATTATTACATTAAATCTAATCGTAACGAGTTTAAATCTTCAAATTAACTTACATGACAAGTGCTGGTGAGACAATCGCGTTATTTTAGATAAATTATTACGTTATTCGGACAATTTATATCGCATTATCACATTGATGTATGATGATGTTAAATGATGGCATGTTTATTAGACGACTGTGTTAGTGATCTTTAATACATTTTAAATAGTTCGGAATTTTAAATACGTTCAAAATCAAAGCCTTTAAGTACCTAACCTAGAATAGGAGTGACTTTGACAAATGTTTAATTTTGAAGCTTATTTAAAAATCATATAAATATAAATATGAGTTTGTGGAGCCAAAAAAAACAAGGTGAATAAAGTCACCCTGCAAAGCCGGGCAACTTTAAATACATTTTTTTTAACGATACAATCACATTTTTTAAAATTTAAATAAGAACCTAGTTAAATTATGTCGATCCTATAGTTTAAAGTTGATTAATCAGATAACTCCGAAAAATCGAAATTTAAATTGAGTATGCACTTATATGTAAAAGTGTACTGTCTATCTGGTACAATAATCAGATTACTCATAAACACCATTAAATCAATTATAGTTAATGCAGAAAACTTGTAGTGAATTAAAAAAAATATTGATGTTTTTTGGGTCACTAGTAGGATATTTCAAAATGTTAAATGGACCGTTATGCATTCCGGTGTTGTTTTAAAGCATATTTAATATGTAAAACAATATTAAATTTATAGTGACCATTCGAATATTGGTTTCTCACTATCTCAAAACTAAGTGTTTGGAGATGTTTGACTAATCAACTGGATAGTCGATATATCTTCAAATACCGGAATACTTTACAATATAAATGATACGATGGCATTTTTTATCATTGATGAATTTATAATAGATATTTACATTTTTCTCGTCTGAAAATATCTATAAAAAACAGCTTCACGATTCAACCAACAATATTTTTATATATACCTAACTAGAATGATAGAATCCAACCAATTTGACACTTATTTTTGAAACGTTATTGTTTCCACATTGCTAAAACAAGAAGAAATTTCTTTCGATGAACAAAGTAGCACCATATTACGGCACTTATTATTTATTTGAAATAATGTTTACGTCTCATTCAAAGTTCTTTCGTAAATCAAATACATTTTATTATGAAGTTCTTCTACGTAATAAATATAATTTTACGCTTGACAGCCGATTTAATTCCAAAAAGATTTATATTCTACTGCTATTTGTTCTGTTTGAAACAGATTGATTATAATAAAGGAAGGCCAATGGCTGTGAAAGACCAAATGTGTATTGTTTTTTGTTGATACAGCTACCTTCAGATTTAAAATCAGTTGCAGAAGAAATAATACTGTGCTGTTTCATCTTAGTGAGACTTCTTGAAAAGTGTTTATTTATTTATTATGACAGTGATGCTTGTGCATTGGTGACCTTCCTCTGCTTCTTCTGCCAAACACTTTGCCAATGACTTGAGTTTCTCGAAGTTAGAGTCTTCAGTTTGGCGAGCAACGTGTCCAAAATATCTTTGAATATAATAATGGTTTAAAGCCTTTTGAAATTTACAGACATTAAGTAATATTTCCTGGTGGGTACTATGGTATGTTTCTTTGTAATGGCTTATTGTAGTACCTACGTTTATTTATAACTTAGCGGGTGAAGAACGCGTAGTGTATAGGTGTGTGTATGTATGATTATGTTTGTAGGTGTGAGAGAGACAAAGTTTCGGCAAATATTATTTAGAACAGGTTGTTTAAAAAAAATTCAACAATTCATCAAACGTTTTCAGTTTTTGTGGAAGATACTTTTAGTATCGCCCTGGTGTAAGACCACCATTCAGAATTGAAACGATGCTTGAAATGGCAGTAGCCGTGTTTGGTTAACGGATCTGAATAGCCAGGTACTTCCCTACCTTCCTCTTCCCTACCTCCTTCTCCTCCCCACTACCTTCAGCCTCACAACATACCCCAATTGGGGATGCCGTAGTCTCACTGGCTTCAGACGGGAACAGTTGGGACTCTTGTGCGGTATTCATGTAAAAAATAAAAAATAAAGTTAATTTTCCCGTTGTGTTGAAGTTCTATTCAAGTTCTGTTATTATATGTTTACAGGTCAGTTGTTTCATAAAACTGAAATATTTACAGAATTTTACAGAAAGTGAAAATTGACTTCAAATATTTGATGAATTGTAAAATGAATTGGAAACCGTAAAATTTTTTGAAAATCGTCTCTTTGAAAACCATTTTTAATGTATGGAGAGTACGGTTATTTGGCGAAATGGTTTGTTTTGTAATTAAACGTTTAAAATGTGTGAGGTGTACGTCTTAACGGTATGTCCAAATTAATTAGGGATATGGGTTCGGCACAGTCGATTTTATTCTTTTAAATTTAATGTTCAAATGTACATAGTCAGCTACTGCTCGCCTCTGTTCCAAACTTTGGAACAGAGGCGAGCAGTACCCAACACAGGCTAACCTAGTGAGGCGGGTTATATGAATCCTCAACTATATAACCATAATTTTGTATTATATAATCCAAATTTAACATACTGTTCATATTATATTTATTATTTTCTGTGTTTTAACTTTTTGTATGAATGTAATCTATAAACTATTGAAAACTACATTTAACATGTACTCGTACTTTCATTTTTGTTTAAAATTTCATTGAATAAAGATATTATTATTATTAGTATTTCAATCGAAAATATTGTTGAATTTGAAGGAAAGATATTTCACCAGTTTTCAGGAATGGACTGCCACACGAGTTAAGAATGATCACAGATTCAGCGGAATTTAGATCTAAACTAAAAACACATCTTTTTAGACAGTCGTACCCATAAGTTTAAAAAAAAAATTAAAAAACCTTTCACCTTCAGCTTCACGGCTCGCGATTTAGTAAATAAATAACTAATTTTGTAAAAATAAAACAAATTCTTACAATTCTTACAAAGTCTTTCAAATAAATATTAACTCAACTTTGGCATTAATCTTCTTATTTATAAATATAAATTATAAATATAAATGTAAAACCAACAGTGATGAGGGTGGCAAAGGTAAAGTCATGCAATGTCCAGTGTTTTAAATATAATGCCCTCCATGTGCAAAATCGTATCTTTCCCAAGCATAAACTTTCTAATAAAGTGTGTACCTGCAGGTAAGTATGTTTTTGTATCTATCTGTAAATAATAAAATTAAATAGAACCTAGGAATTCATGATGAATTGTAAAGCACCCTTGAGATGATTTTTCACAAAAACGGCGCTTATTATTTACGGTGCTCCAGATTTTATGTCCGGGTTGAATCTTTCCCAAATGAAAGACTAAACCCTTCCACACACTTTTCCACAAATGAATATCTAGTAAATGAACGCAATGTAAGTGCACTATATAAGAATAAAACAATACAAGAACAATACGTCAATCCACCAGAAACATAATGGGAAAATATTTCACCGACTCCAGATATTTTCATATCAGAGGGTTCGGCTCTGATGAAATCCTAACTGGTCCGATAAATCCTACTGATCCCTCAATATAAATATTTAAAAAATCTTTCGTAATCCTACATGTATTTAAAATGACCGACTTTTGCATTTTTATGTATTATTATTATTATTCTTTCATTTCAGTGTAGTTAATATTTCTAGGAACCATCTGTTCACACTCGTGCATACGCTACTTTATTGCAAACGTAAAAAATTACAGCTTGTGATAATGTGATGATATTAAGCCGATCGTTAAGCACTTCCGAATAATATATTAAATTGCAATCACCATAAAACACTTGACAGTGTTCAATTCCCAGTTTATAACTCTCTCCACAGATTGCCAACATAACAGCATAAAAGTTGGACATTAATTATGACATAATGACTCCAGGGGCCAAGATCTCGGCTACCAACTAATGGTGTCGTAAAAACGGCTCAAATTGTGGTTTTGCGTTAGTTTTACATTTTTGCAATTCGCAGTTAGTTCTTATTAGAATCTATTTGGCGGAATATTTGATTGACATTTCGAAGGAAGGACTTTATTCGTCGATTTATTAAATGAAAACAGCTCGGTCTAATGTCACGTGTGTTATGTTCTTTGAAATGATATTTGATTTTTATTATTATTTAGAATGTTTTTAAGGCCAAAACTATCGAACATCGTAAGATAAAATAAAATAAAAATTATAAGTTCTCATCAACGGGTATTGATGAGCCTATTTCCTATAACCTATAACACCACTTTTCTGAAATCTCGCCCGTTTTCACAGCGTTTTACAAATAATGCTAAAAAATAACTTATAAGTAATTTATATTTTATTTCGTTTAAGCTTAGAGAACGCATCAAAAAGACGTTTAATTCAAGCAAAAACCAACATGTGCTGTTTCCTTAAAATAATCTTAAAATATAAAAATGAATGTTTCTTTCTTGGTCCCTTATGCACTCCTAAAGACCTAAACCATTCATCCGATTGCGACAAAAATTTGGAGCTTTGCTCATGCCAATGGTTTGATGATTTTCTGTGCGTGATGGTTTCTATATATAATAGTAAACTCTAGCGTTATGAAATTATTACCTATACTATTCATCCGATTGCGATGAAAATTTGGTGAGTTGTTGTGAGCACGCCAGCGAGGGTTTCTATTTATAACATTGAGCTCTGGCATTATGAAATTTTGTGGAATATGTGTATTTCATATAGTTTAGCCGGAGGAAAATCCGGGAGGGGGGTTCGCGGACGTATTGACACAGGAGCGGAGGAAGGTGGGGAAGGAGGAAGGAGAACGCGGGAGAAAATGTATTCCTTTGAGTATCATTGCAACGCGTGCCGGGTAATCTTTTTAATTACTTTGCGTTGTATCACCTTACACGTGATTGATTCAAATTATTGCACTTCTCCGGTATTAACCGTAACCTACAGATAGGCATAAATCAGGTTTAATCATAGAACCCGCCACCAAAAGGATTGCATAAAGATTTTTGATATAATTTGGTAACAGCCTGGTATAGTTTTATGTATAAATATATGTAGGACACTATCAGTATCTAGTAGGCCAATCTTGTCTATTCTAGGTAAATGGGTAAAATCATTAGACTTATTGTAAAGTTTGGTTTATTAATTTTCGTTTATGGCGTACTAAAAAGTAAGTGAAATAAAAATCAGATAATGTTCATTTCATCAAAAGTTTAAAGTAGGGTAGTGAATTTATAGCCAGAGAATAAACTGATTTCGCCTTTGTGAATTATCGAAGGAACGAGGAACGAGGCTTTCAGAACAAGATTTTATGAACGCACAAGCTGGGAATAATTTTGAAATAAATTTATTTAGTATGTTATAAATTATCCGCATATTATAAAGCAGCGGTCGGTAAAATATGGCTCTCTAGCATATTTACTTGCTAGGCGAAGCTTTCGAAGATTCTCGGCTCCGGATCCCGAGACGTAACATGCGATTTTTTTTCTAGTTTTATTTAGGTACTAATTTCACGTATGATTAAATAAAAAAAAAATTAAAGGATATTCACGGCACGTCCAAGGTGATGCACTACGTCGTGTGAAATTCGGGAGATGGCCGCTAACAATAACACTTCTTATGTATATGGCGATAAGATTTAAATTCCCGTTGAACACCACCGCTCATTTTGATTTATTCACGAAAAAAACATCTCCAAAAAGCGTTTTATTTTATTTTGCGAAGCTCAGGCACAAATAATAAATGTTTTACCATCGTTTTCTAGAGAATTTCGTTTTCCACATTACACTTTAAAACCATAACCCAAAAGGGGCTCGTAAGTAGATTTTAAACTTTAAGGAAGTTTTTTAACTTTATTTTTTTCTGGGCTTATAAAAAGAATATTTAACAAATGCTCTATTATTTCAAAGGCAAAATATCTATAATATTTCTAAGCTATCTAATTTTCAAACCAAAATCACATGGTTTTGCATTGTTTATAGTTGTGCATCACCGTTGCTTACATAATACTGAACAGCAAAATTTCAGAAAAGACAAAAAATAAATTTGATAGCCTCCGTGGTCAAGGGGTAAGGCTAATATATTACGTTAGTATATTTTTATCAAAGAATCCCGTCTGACTTCAGGATCGAGCATAGAAGAACATGGGAGAAAGACACTGGCTCCCACAATCTCAGATCCGACGGACTAATACGAGCTCAAAGATTGTATCATATTTTCATGAATACCTACTTATTACCTAATGATGCCTACCACTATTTTTCATTCTTCTTTCTTTTCTATGTTTCTTTGCTTTCGTTTCAATGTATCTATTTACACTCTATATGGGATGTGTTTGATTGCACTCACTTCCCAACACCATGGAATAAAGACCATTATTATTATTATTATATTTTATACACAAAAAACCTTGGGAATTTAAAAAAAAATTGAAGCGTAGCTTAAAATGGCTTCAGCCTGCTTAGTGATCAGCTCTGAAAAGGCAGAAACTTCCCAACCTTCCCCTATCTCATTTTTTTGCGTGTCCCGCTCCTCATAACCTTACCCAATTGGGGATGCCATAGTCCTACTGGCTCAGGAAAAATTGGAATTTCGTGTGGTATTCACATAAAAGCGTAGGATTTAAAAAAAAAAATTTGGTGTCCTGTTGCTGTAAATTCGAAAAAAGGTTACGGATCCCACCTTTACTGGGTTTTCTTCGGCACACTAAACAAACTAAATAAACTAATAACGTCTAGTTAGTACGAGATATATGCATATTCGAACGCATTTTCACAGGTTATAAATTACCAAAGACCTGCTACTTTGTTATAAAAATAATCTTAATGACTTCATTTGAAAGATTTTCAATGTTAGTTAATGATAAGTCTGCTAAAAAACCTATAATTTAACCATTTCGTCTAATAAAATGTTGCTCATTTTATAATTTAGGTTGTTTTTCTGTAGCTAATCTTATGGAATTATAGTGTTTTTACAGTTTCAGCGGAATAAATAACACAGTTTATCGTTTATCGTTCAAATCTTTCACGTATATGATTCTTTTGAACTTTAATTTAAATACTTTGTGGTTAAGCATTATAATTTGTTTTTTATTGTTTGTTCGAAAAAATATTTAAATATATTTTTATCACAGGGAACGGTAGTTACTCGCTCTTTGAAATTAACAAGGAACCTGAAATGGATTGATTTTCAAAAATAGAGCAAATAAAAGAAACTGTCATTGTGCGTTTGTTTGAAGATTGTTATTTTTTTCATTATGGAAAATTCCTCTTTGTAACATTGACAAGAAACTGATTTCTGTTGTATAAAATGTTGACAACAGACTAATTGTGAAATTGAACATGTTGTAATGGACAACTAATTACTTGCGCGATTCAAGACAAAAGGATTACACTTATTGATCAGAAATTTGGAGGCCTCCCGAGCTGCAGAGAATTGCATAATCAAGGTTGGTGAATTTGTTATTTTTCTTGGAGTGTAAGACTGCTCTGTTCCTTTGTGATATATTTGTTCGCGCAGGTAGAATTTCATTTTAGGATTTCCTAATCGTATATTGGGTATTAAGCCCAGAGAGCTTGGGGAATTTACACACCTCATGCTCACAATTTATAATGCATAGTTATGGTCCTTCGTTCGCCAGATTAAGTTCCAGCAAAGTTAATATAATTTGAAAGGTTTCAGATTTACGTAATTTTTTGGTAATATTCTTGAAATACCTATTTTATTGTTTGCTGGCATAATTATGATCCTTCTGATAACCGGATAGGCAAAATAATATTATAATTTGGAGATTCGGTTTACGTAATTTTGGTAATATCGAAATACCTATATTATTGTTTTGCTGGTTATAATTAGACTGATTATACAGCATAAATTTTATAAGAAGGGAAATTCGGTTTACGTAATTTTTTGGTAAATATCGAAATACCTACCTTTTATAGAATTATTTATAAAGCGTCATTTACGTATATTTTTGGTAAATTTGAAGCAGAACTTAAAAAATTTTATTGGTTGCTCATTTTTCATAATTACTCAAATAAAGGTTTGTGATTACGTATTCTTTGGTAATTTACGAAATACCTTATAGTTTTGTGAAAATTAAGTGACGAACATTTTTAAAATAATTTTATTTAAAATGCCCTTGACTACGGAAGAGTCGAGTGACCAAACCGTTAGACGGTTGGTCATTTTGACAGCTAAAAAGGAAAGGCTTTTTTCCAGGTTAAACGATTTGTTTAATTTGGCGAAGAACATATCGTCCTTTGAATCAAGGCTAAATGAAAGCTTCTTGTCTAAGTCAGAGAGAATTGAAGAGTTGCGTAACGACTTTGAAAAAGTCATTGATGATATCAATTATGTCCAATTGATATCAAACCCGACATTTGTACCGGATTATCAACAATTAGATGCTTTTGAGGATTTATTTGGTAGTGTGAAACGCGTACGTGACAAAATTAAAAATGCAACAACAATAATGTCACAGGATAAAGTCCGCGATTTTCGCGAACCGGTCATCAAACTTCCTCCTATAGAGCTTCCCTCTTTTAACGGTAAAATGGATACCTGGGCGAAATTCTATGAGTCATTTAAATCGAACATCCATAATAATACACAGCTGAATGACTCACAACGTGTGCAGTATTTGGTAGGTAAATTAACGCATAGCGCATTGCAGATTACTGCGGGTATTATACCTACTGGAGAGACGTACAGGATTATTTGGGATTCGTTGGTATCTAAATATCAAGATAAGCGTGCACTAGGCACATTTTATTTGAATAATATTCTGGACATAAAGGGTTGTACAAATACATCTGCTAGTCTTGATACGTTTGTTGAAAGATACTCTTCATCTGTTTTGGCGTTAAAACAGTTAGATATTGAAGACTTAACTGACTTCATATTATTACACTGTGCGTTAAGGAAAATTGATTCCCAAACGTCACAGAATTTTGAAATGGCAATTAGAACTCAAGAAATCCCTGCATACAATGAGTTGATCTCATTTGTGAAAGATCAAGTGAAAATATTAGAGCGTTTAAAGGGGTCATCAAGTGCCATGAATAAGCCGCCTACAGCGACTTCATCCCGTTCGAACAATTATAAATCTTTCGTCGCGAGTAATGAGAATGTACCTCGAGTACCAACTCCGCCCCCGAAATCTTGTATGTTTTGTAAAAAAACTGATCATGCAATTACTGCTTGCTCTCGGTTCAAAGGGCTAAGTTCTCCACGAGCCCGTTTTGATTTTATAAAATCAAAACATTTGTGTATAAATTGTTTTAGCGCATCACATGCTGTAAGCTCTTGTAAATCGTCGCTTATGTGCGATTTGTGCAAAAAACCACACAATACCTTACTTCATTTTGGTAGTGGGAATAATTTGAAAACAAATACTCATGTACATACGTCAGAAGTACTTACCAATGAGGAGCAGTCTTCCCCCCCTTTGGTACCATCCAGCGTCAGTGGAACGGATAATTGTGATGCGATACTAGAGGAGTCCTCGCTATTTAACTCTTCGTGTTCATTGTCAGCTAAAGTAGCACCTAATACTACAATTTTACTATCAACAGCTCAAGTGTATGCAAAACTTAAAAATGGAAATAAAATTGTTGTTCGGTGTCTAATTGATAATGGCTCACAAAATCATTTGATCACGGTTGATTGTTGCAAGGCGCTGAATTTGCCAATAATTCCTTTGAGTAATTCTTTTGTTAAAGGAATTGGTTCAGCATCTCGACCAATTTTTGGTTACGTTTATTTGGACATTGAGTCTCGCGTATACCCAAATAATAAATATAACATATATGCGCTCGTTGTCGAGTGCATTACCGATAAGTTACCTAATCACTATATAGCAAATGGTGATATGAGGTACTTAGAGGGCATACCCCTCGCTGATTTAACGTGGAATATTCCTGGGAATATAGATGTCGTCTTAGGGGCACAATTATTTCCACATATCTATTTAGGGGACAGGATTGAATCAGGGACTAGTGCACCCCCCGCATTATCGACCGCGTTTGGTTTCGTTCTAATGGGTGACTACCCTCATAAAGTGACCAATACAAATATGTCATTTTCCGCACTCGCGCTAAATGATTTAGTGCAAAAATTTTGGCTGTTAGAAGAAATACCTAACATACAATTTCTGAGTCCAGAGGAGACGGAATGTGAGAATCTGTTTACTTCATCTATTTCTCGCGCTGACGATGGGAGGTATTCTGTTGCTTTACCTTTCTGTAAAGACCCGAACCAATTGGGGAATTCTCGAACTACCGCTCAGCGTCGATTTATGGCCTTGGAGCGGAAATTTAAACAATCGCCTTCTTTACAGGAGAATTATAATAAAGTTATCAGTGAATATATTGAAAACAATTACCTGTCAGAAGTCCCAGAGTCTGATATTATAGATGATGGATATTATATCCCGCATCACGCCGTCATTCGTTCTGATAAACCTATGCCTCGGATTGTGCTGGACGCTAGTGCTAAGACACATACAGGGCTCTCACTAAATGACATCTTGCATACTGGTCCCAATCTACAAGCTGATTTGTTTTTGCTTTTACTTAACTTTCGTCTTTTTCCCATTGCTATGACTGCGGACATAAAGCAAATGTATTTACAGATTGAAGTTCCAAGCAAGCATCGTAGATATTTGAGAATCTTATTTCGATTCTCCAACAACGATCTCATACGGACTTTTCAATTTAATCGGGTCCCTTTCGGACTAACGGCAAGTCCATACTTATCAATGCGGACTGTTCGTCAGTTAGCCCAAGATATGAGACCACATTTACCGGATGCTGCCAATGTGGCAGAGTCCAAGTTGTATATGGACGACCTGGTCTATTCTATTGAAGATGAATCCAGCGCCGTACGTCTTTCTCGAGAATTAATCTCGTTATTCAAGTCCGGTGCCTTTGATTTGGTCAAATGGACTAGTAATTCTCAAGTTGTACTTGAAAACCTTCCAGATTCTCACCGCAGTACGGTGGACTTTACTGTTGGTTCTAACAATACCTCTAAGGTGTTAGGCCTCTCGTGGGAACCAGTTGATGACAGCTTCTTCTTTACGACTTATTATGTCCAGGAGAAGTGTACAAAGCGGAATATACTGTCTATAGTCGCCCGCTTATTTGATGTCCTCGGCCTGGTCGCCCCCTCCATTCTGTACGCTAAATTGCTTATTAAGGAGCTATGTCTGTGCAACATTGGTTGGGATGATACTCCCCCTGAGAGCGTTATTCAAAGGTTCTCGGCACTCACACAGGAATTTCCTTTAATTTCTACGATAAAAATCCCGCGTCATGTAGGTGTCCTAAAAGACAGTACAGTGCTCCTCGTTGCTTTCTGCGATGCGAGCCTGAATGGTTATGGCTGTGTGATATATTTACACACAACTGATCTGTCTGGGAATATAACCGTGAGATTGTTGTGTGCAAAATCAAAGGTCTCTCCCACCAAAGTAACAACACTCGCTCGTTTGGAGCTGTGTGCCGCGGTCTTGATGTCCAAACTAATTCGGACGGTTCAAAATAGTTATCGTTCGCGTCTTACTATTGCAGGGACTTATGCGTTTTCAGATTCTACCATTGCGCTTTCATGGATACATTCGTCGCCTCATCGATGGTCGGTGTTTGTTAGTAATCGCGTGGCTCAATGTCAGGAGAATTTGTCTCCTGAAAACTTTTATCATGTCGCCGGTAGTGAAAACCCTAGTGACTGCCTTTCTCGTGGCATGCTTCCTTCCCAGCTTATTTCACACGAATTATGGTGGAATGGACCATTGTGGATTCGCAGCCCACCCTCGGGATGGCCATTAAGACCGTTTCATTTCTCAAATATCGGTGAAATGCCTGAGCACAAAACTAATGTGCTCACTGCAATAGTTCAGCGTGAACAATCGGTCCTGAGTGAACTGGCTCAGCGTATATCCACATGGAATAAACTTTTAAGGATTGTCGTTTTTGTCCTCCAATTCGCAAAAAAGGTATCACCCTCTTCTGGAACGGTCAATAATCTTATGACTGCTGAAAAGGCTGTGATTCGTTCCGTGCAGAGTATTCATTTTATAGAAGATATTGCTGCACTCCAGAAAGGCAAATTGCCTTCAAAAAAGCTTAGGAATTTATCAGTTTTTCTCGATGAGGATAATTTGTTACGTATTGGTGGGCGGCTTTCTAAATCGGATTTACCATTTGAGGTTAAACATCCGGTTTTACTACCTAAAAATGACTGTGTTGTGAATCTTATCATCGATCATTTCCATGTCATGAACTGTCATACAGGCCCTGGACTTCTTATGTCCATCTTACGGCAGCGCTATTGGATATTAGATGCCAGGACTGTTATTAAGGCAAAAGTACGGAAATGCAATTTCTGCTTCCGCTTAAATCCGTCGCATCCTATACCGAAGATGGCAGATTTACCTTCCTATCGTGTTGTAGAAGCAAAGGCTTTCGTTCATACCGGTGTAGACTATGCAGGTCCCCTCCGTATCACGCTTGCTCGTCGGAGAGGACAACATTCACAAAAGGCATATGTCTGTCTTTTTGTATGCCTTGTAACCAAGGCCATTCATATTGAGTTGGTCTCTGACCTAACTTCAAATGCTTTCCTGGCTGCTTTCAGCCGTTTTATTTCTCGGCGTGGCCCTGTGTCATGCTTGTATTCAGATAATGGTACCAATTTTGTTGGTGCCAAGGCACAATTAGATGATCTCTATAAGTTTTTGGTTGAGTCGGAATTCGAGCCCGCTTTAAAGCGTGAACTCGCTAATCGCCGGGTTGAGTGGAAAATGATTCCACCACGCGCGCCCCATTTCGGGGGTATATGGGAATCAAATGTAAAAAGTATGAAGACTCATTTGTACCGTGTAATCGGAACTCAGCTCCTCACTTATGAAGAACTACAGACCGTTCTGGTTCAAATAGAGTGTATAATGAACTCGCGCCCACTCACAATCGCGTCTTCCGAACCCTATCCGGAAGTTATTACGCCTGCACATTTTTTAATGTCGACTCCTTTACAGTACTTACCTGCTTCTGTTTTGACAGACGCTAAAATAAACTTTGCTCAGCGCAAGCAATTATTGGACGGCATGGTTCAATCCTTCTGGAAGAAGTGGCGTTTGGAATATCTGCATACGTTGCAAGTCAGGCAGAAGTGGGCTACCACTGACCATCCTATTAAGGTTGGAACTGTCGTACTTATGGGACAGGAGGATTCGCCTCCGTTAAATTGGCCTTTAGGCGTAATCACGGATGTTCATCCTGGAACTGATAAAATCATTCGCGTTGCGACGGTAAAGACTAGATATGGAGTCTTTAAACGTCCTGTTGTTAAATTATATCCCATCCCAACGCAATAATTTTGTCTTTATTTTATTTTATTTTATGTTAATATTCTATTATAATCTAATTGTTTCTGACTTAGCCAAGACATGTTTCTACTTAGTGATTTGATCTTTATTTGTTGTCATATTCAATGAGTTTTTTTATTTTTTTTCTTTGAAAGTTCTGCGAACTTCCAAGGCGGGGAGCATGGTTAAGCATTATAATTTGTTTTTTATTGTTTGTTCGAAAAAATATTTAAATATATTTTTATCACAGGGAACGGTAGTTACTCGCTCTTTGAAATTAACAAGGAACCTGAAATGGATTGATTTTCAAAAATAGAGCAAATAAAAGAAACTGTCATTGTGCGTTTGTTTGAAGATTGTTATTTTTTTCATTATGGAAAATTCCTCTTTGTAACATTGACAAGAAACTGATTTCTGTTGTATAAAATGTTGACAACAGACTAATTGTGAAATTGAACATGTTGTAATGGACAACTAATTACTTGCGCGATTCAAGACAAAAGGATTACACTTATTGATCAGAAATTTGGAGGCCTCCCGAGCTGCAGAGAATTGCATAATCAAGGTTGGTGAATTTGTTATTTTTCTTGGAGTGTAAGACTGCTCTGTTCCTTTGTGATATATTTGTTCGCGCAGGTAGAATTTCATTTTAGGATTTCCTAATCGTATATTGGGTATTAAGCCCAGAGAGCTTGGGGAATTTACACACCTCATGCTCACAATTTATAATGCACTTTGTGATGCAAAAAAGAGTTACGATTGCAGTAGTGTTGCTTTAACAGACTTGATTAAATGAATAAATTTGCATTTTAATCTCGAGTACAATCATCCAGATTTGTTTTTCTTTCCTGTTATAAGATGTTAGATTATTTGACTAATTAATGAACACCTACTTCAAAGCATTAAGATACGTTTTTCGAATTTTATTTATTTCAAGCTTTTATTTTGAGGCAGGAGGAACTAGGAAAAGAGAAAAAGAAAGAGAACAGAAATATAAGGAAGTACCTTCTATTCAGATCGTATCAATAAAGATTGCTTAAGTATATCAAAGTTTCGATTCTGAATTTAGGTCTTTCAAGTTTCTCGAATTTCGACCAGATGCAAATGATGAGATGCAAACAGGTATAATAATAATAATTTATTGTTTGAAAAATGTATGTCTTTGTAATACACAGTATTTGGGAGGCGGGAATGGGTACCACCGCCCGGGAACCTTTATCAGTTAACCAACATAGTTATACTTAAGATTTGCACGTAATTCTAACAAAGACACATTGCAAGTTCCAGCACTCTCCACCACCTTTGGAAAACGTAGTTTTAGATACTTTGCCACAAAAATATTCAACATGCTTCCTGATAATATCAAACTGAGTCAAACACAGAAAGAATTTAAAAAAAAATGTTAAAATTTGGATATGTTCTAATGATCGATCCTTTACTGGTGCCCTTACCCAAACGCCTAGTCATTGACGGTTATTGTAGTAATAAAATTGCTGTTTTTGTATTGTGTATCAGCAATAATGTAAACAGATACAAAGTATTGCTGTATAAGAACATATATTATACATTCATAAGTAAACCATAGACAAAAATACGAGAAACAATTTTACTAAAAATTCTGCCTCAATACAGGTTCGCCTAGTGAGGCAGACTATGCACAACTTAAAATGTATATTATGTTACTTCTATATAACAGTTCTTACCTCCATATCTTTTTTCCTATTTTGATACTGCTTTATTGGCATCAATTATTATTATAACATTATTCTTATAACAATGTTAATAACTTATAGATATTTACTTACTAATGCATCATTTATTACCTTATGTTTTTAACTTTGTAAGTAACATGTTATTGTCATTAAAATAATGTTATTATTACCAATGTGTAAAAGAAAAGAAAGAAAATAAAAAAGAAAAATGTACCTACTTAAAATGTAACCAATACCGACTGTAATATGATACTATATTATGTGTTCATATATTTTTTGGATGAAATAAATAAATTAAAAAAAAAAAAAAAAACACCTCTGCCATAGGTCACCTCAAGTGGTTCGCTACGTTTGGTGATTTAGCAGGAGTGCCCGGGTTCATGGAGTGAGGTTTGTCCAGGTCTTGGAGGTGGATGACCAAGATAAACTGAACCCCAGATTCCTACCCACTCCTTAAACCCCTTTCCTTTCCAGAACTCTCCTCTCCTTCCTTTCCTTAAAGAGACCTTCCACATCGCATCCCCAAAGATGACATGACGGAGATCATTTTCCTCAGGGCCTCCTGTGTGGAGTTCATGTAAAAAAAAAACACGTATTTCAATGGAAAATGCGACATTGATTCCCTCAGCACCAGTGCGCACTCGAGAAGCACGCCAAACTCGTCCCCAACATTTGTACATAGTTGAATTTTTTTCACAAGAGAACGGGTCGTTTCTACGACTCATTCTTGAGTTCAACAGCTCGGATATTGAATTTTTATTCAGAAATTATTAATGATAAAATGTCATTATTTTGTATTTAAGCAGATGCCCATTAAGCCCTAGATAAGCGAAAAGGTTCTTCTTTTTTTTGAAAATTTAAGAAGGTCCAATTTTGGGATGATTAACCACCAGGTCACGGATGATCGATAAAAAAATGTAGGTATATTTATTTTGTAATCAAATAACCTCAAAATTGTCTCAAGGTTACATGAATTCTTTTACAAAAAATATCACCAACCATGCAAAACGTAGGCAGATAGCAGATACTATTATACCACAGTTATTATTATGGTGAGAATCTTCTATAAAACACGAACAGTCGTACATCTTCGATAAATCAATTTCAGTTAAAATAATCATCAATAAACATAATTTAGGAATACCCGAGTTGAACTATTGACATCGCGATCCCATTGAAAAAATCGTGAAATATAAATAATGTCATTGATTAAGAAATCTATTCAAACAAGACATTAGTTTTATATTAATTTAGTACCGACAGACGTTCTCGATATTTTCAATACATGCTTGGGCCTTCATTATGTCAGAATTTATTAAAGCATCCATTTATAAGGCGTTCTTTACACGATGTGATAAATTCTAATAGTAAAAATTAATTTTGAATATCTCCTTTGCCATACGATATTGAATATTCCAGTCGAGTGTCTGGATATTACAAATAGACGTATTTACGATGTGTAAATGCTAAATTATACATTAATATTTTCATCTAATTTTCTGAAATACGTTGAAGCTAATTACATTTATAAATTATTGGCAAAATGTTAAGAGAAATTCTAAAATGATTACTTGCAAACTTGTAACTTCGGGGTAACTTTAAATTAGGTGATTTTTCACAAAAATGGCGAAATACAAATCATCCAAATAATATCATTATTTGTTTTAGGGGTGTGATGCCACGTTGCGCTACCTCCTTCTTTATCCAACGTTTTGGACAACGTTGAAGTGTCCATCATCAGGGCAGATCCGGCAGATCCGACAGATGTGTGATCTGCGGGATCTGCCCTGATGATGGACACTGCAATACTGTCCGAAACGTTGGCTAAAGAAGGAGGAAGCGCAACACGACATAACACCCCAAAACGAAAATAGATACTTTTGACCATGAAAACCTAAAAACGGAAAATCTAAAAATCTGAATCTAAAAAATTATTATCTTTATTATTTTTTTATTTACGGTGCTCCAGATTTTATGTCCGGGTTAAATCTTTCCCAAATGAAAGACTAAACCCTTCCACACACTTTTCCACTAATGATTATCTAGTAAATCCAGGCAATGTAAGTGCAATATATAAGTACAATAAATACAAAACAATACAAGAACAATACGTCAATCCACCAGAAACATAATGGGAAAATAATTCACCGACTACAGATATTTTCATATCAGAGGGTTCGGCTCTGATGAAATCCTAACAGGACCGATAAATCCTACTGATCCCTCAATATAAATATTAAAAAAAAAATAATATAATTAATAATAGATATATCTAATTTCGGGAAATTACTTTGAAACCTATCTTACAATCTTACAAAGATGTATCCCCTAACTTAATGGATGACTTTTCAGAAGATCATGCATGTCAGGTGAAATGCTTTGTTTGTTTTACCACTATTTTATTAGAAAGAGTCCGGAAGAACTAACTTGTATCCCATCCTCACCGGGGTGCAACTGGAGTCATGAAAAACACTTGCCCAAAATTTGTACACACATAATTTCACAAGTTTCTTTCATTCAACAGCGCCCTTGAGGTGATTTTTCACAAAAAACGGCGCTCTATAAATTATCCAATTATTATTTAAAAAATACTATAATTAAGGCATTTTTACGTTGACGAATGTTGTCTTCAACGTTTTAAAATACGACATTTTTTGATTTGACACCAAAACGACATGTTTATTTTTGTTCACGAATTTGGCGTTATTGATGTCACACTGGCTAACATCGGGGATGGCCATCTTACTAGCCAGTAGCGTTTTCAACGTCATACTGACGTTATAGCCAGTGGGAAATGTGTCGAAATGTGCAGTTTTTGATCGTTATTAAAATCAATAATTATAAATAAAAATAATAAAATTACACATTTTCGGTGCTATAAAAATAGTGACCAGAAAAATAAACTTTAAATCATTTTGCACATTTTTAATGGTATTTATAGTTTGTGAAAATACCCCATTGACATTTTTTCAACTGTTCATCTCATTTGGTGCTAATAATAATAATAATAATTTGCCAGCGTTCGTATTCCTTTCATCCTGCAACATGGATTTAAAACATCCATCAAACAACATCCCCAAATACGACATCGTCCCTAAAGTATTTACACCACAGTGACTTCTATTTGGGATTAGTTTCAAAATAATAAGATAATATTTAAGTTGCCACTAAAAATTTATACTGTATTAATTTTAACTTGATAATAAAATTTTGCTAGGCTTCTAATGTTTTACTTGAAGGTACTTTACTTAAGCCTGCTTTTATAGTTATTTTATTTGAATTCGCCCCCAGAAAAGAACACCCTTCAACTAACCTTGCCTCGTAACCAGAACCCAGACGAGGCTTTTTACCGCCCGGGACTTTCATTCTAATACATCGCACCATGAATACTTGAGTGTATTAAGTCAAATAGTATAGTTTTAAAATATCGGCGTTTGAAGTTACGAATTTCTTTATCAATTTGATTTTCAATTATTGTTTTTATATCACTGGTATTTGGGTTGTCTAACACTCAAAAATATTAAATAAAAGGTTTTTGCATTATTTATTTTTTATTATTAATATGCTACACCAGCGGTTGACAATATTTTTGAGCCTGCGTACCCCTTGACTCTTAATACAAATTTGTTGTACCCCCTTTATCTATCTTGCGTACCTATACATGTAATGAAAGACATGTTTCATTCGTAATTTTTTTATACTTTAATTACTACATGAATTTTAATAATCAAGCCAAACAATCAATAATAATTAATAATACAATTAATTCAATTTTATGCAGAGTGTAACACAACATCGGGAATTTTTAACCAGTTATTTTACATGCGAAATTGAACAAGCCTACATTCGGGCCACGATATTGGTTACCCTCAATTTAGTTTTGCGTACCTGATACGGGTACGCGTACCACAGGTTGAAAACCACTGTACTACAGTATTAAAATTTTAAAATTAAAATTTGGGGATGCTACAATAATGATTTAAAGTTAATACGGTAATGTATTAAAAATATTCAATTTTGTACTATTATGTAAGAACGTAATGCTTTAGTACATCAAATAAAATGAAAACACCAATTTATGCATGTCACTGATGCTAGTCATATATGTTATTTGAGTTACTACATAATATATTGAAGCAATAAATAAAAAAACCAAAAAATGCGGCATAATACTGCAATATTAACTGAAAAACGATTGTTTTTGAGTTAACACACTAAAGTACTCATGGTGCGACATATATTTCATTCGCATCGCCACAATGGTGACAACTTTAAAAGTGTTTTAGTGTTAACAATTTTGTTATATAGATGAAATTTCTATCAAATCTTTAAAGCTTGTGAATTTTTCATTTCTTTTAAAATATATATATTTATAACCTTGACGCGTAGTTAATGCTTGCCAGCACAAAAAGGAAACTAGACACTTGACAACATTTTAGATAGAGCGTATCGTGAGAGACTACTCACAATGCAAAAAATTGACACCCTGCGAAACCTTTCTCCCTTGAATGTGCCTGGCAACATCTACATTTTGAAATATTTGAAAATGAGCTCTGCATGCGACCAAAAATATTAAATAATGAATCAACGATTCTTTTAATGATATTTTTCCTGCGGTAGCGACGTCCCCGACTACATAATAAATAAGTTTTTATAACAATAGGCTTCGATCTTTCCACTATCTCATGATTCTAACTTTTGATCCTAAAATTTCGCTGCATTTGATTGACACGCGTATTACTTTTTTTAGAATAGCTTCACATAGGAGGCCCTGAGTAAAACAGTTTCTCTCGATACCTATGTCATTTTAAGGGATGCTGTGTGGGGCAGGGAAAGGAAGGAGAGGAAGTTCTGGGAAGGAAATTGGAATTAGGGGTGGGTAGTTGGGTATTAATCTGGGGGTCGATGTGTTCAGGAGTGATGGACATATGCATCCAGTTCTCCTACTGCGGTGCTAGGCGATGGATCAAGAGAGTCCGTTTGAAGAACTCAAAAGGTCTCTCTCAATCAGTCTCATCCTATCTGGCCCGCCACGCAGTAGGTGACCAAACGCATCCGTCGCCAAGATCTAGACAAACTTCACCCCATGAACCCGGGCACCCCTGCGAAGCGAACTACTTGGGGTGATCTAAGGCAGGGGTGTAGGTTGTCCAATAAATGATTGCCGGGGCGTCGGTACCCATACGCGCCTCCCAAATTGAAGCGGGTTTGGGAACTGAATAATTACTATTTTACAAAAAAAACCCTCGCGTTACAAGTCTATTTACGTAGGTACCTACATATATCATTGTTACTCCTACTTATTCTTAGAAATTTTAAATGTATTTTTCTCTAATATGCTTCAAATAGAACTTCAATCTTATAAAGAATTTAAAAATAGAACGAAGGATCCAAAAAATCACCAGTAGCAATCTCCCGTTGCTTCCACGACCAATCACAATTATCCATTCTTCGAAACTGCGATTTAAATTAGGAATCCAGAAAGATGACCGCCATGACGAAAGGCGCGTAGCTAAAATAATAACACGAAATAGGTTCGGAAGCTTTCTGAGTGGCTCGCTAGATGGGGTCTGGTGCAGTTTCTAAAACTTCCGATTCGCCATGGATAAGTAACAATAATGGCCGTCACTTTTTGCTGAGTAATGCTAGAATTATTTAATAAAATACCAAAACATGTTTTCCTTTGGCATTGTGCTATGCCGACAGGAAGACATTCCCACAGGAGGGTTAAAAGTGGTGAAATAAGATATTGTAACGTAAATGTCTGTGTTTATGTTTGTGACTGCTAGACTACAACACCCACAAAGAACAAAATTTTAAAATAATAATAATTATTAATAATAATAAAAAATTGTATCTGTATGTACATAATATGCATTTTGGCTTTGTTTTTGTACAAATGTACAGTTTTATTACAAGATTGATGGAATTTCACACACTTCAACAACAAAATAAGAGGAAGAATTCTGTTTACGTAAGATTTCAAAAAACGACCCTATCTCTTTTTCACCCTAAAGTAGGGATTTGTTACTTCTTGAAGAAATTTTGTACCCTTGGCGTTCGAAACAAGATGAAAATTACTGTCCACAATTAATTTTAAAATACTCTAAAATCCTGCGTAACGCCCGGACTTCAATTAACCATCTACAAAAATATTATTCTAATTAATTTATAACTAATTAAAAATAATTTGTACTTGAAGTCATAATTCCTCCTCCACATCTGAGGACTTCATTCATTTGTAATTTAATAATCATAGTTATTAAAAAGTTTAGTGTTTGACAATCGGCTAACTCCAGTTAAATAAATAATTTTAATATAAAAATTGATTTTAGTAAATTGGGTTTCAATATGAATCCATTATATTTATGTTATTTTAAAAAAAATATTTAACTATATGAGCACACCATTCATCTCAACATTCTTAGTATGACTATATACTAAGAATGTTGTAACTTTATGAGTAAAATCTGAAATTATAATATTTAATTAAATGCAGACAATATTAGCGAAACTCAATCGAAAATCTGGAGACAGAAAAATCAGAAAAAGATATTGGCACCTCTGGAACTCGAACCCAGGACTTTCTGCTTTCATAGCAACAGATCTACACTAAATATTCAATTTAATTCAAAATGTTAATGGCATAACGATAGCGTTAATTGACAGAAATCTTAGACATTATATTTAGTAACATTTTCCAAAAATACTCAATAATTTTAATCGTTTTCATGAAGCAACAACTCGTTTCAAATGAGCTAATTCGGGGCAATCATCAAGACATCCTAGAATTGATATTTTTTCAAGAATTTGTATTATTTCCGTTTGTAAATTGAAAAATTTGATTACCATGCAATTATTATGGTCGACAATAGAATGTTGAGGTGTAATTATTGTGTTTCCTTTTTTTCATCATATCATGTTGTGGTGATTCATATCCGCCAAATTGAAAAAAAACGCTAATTTTCCTGTCGGTTAAATGGCTACTGACTGTAATTTGATCAAAACTGACGTGTCATATTATATACGCTTCTCTAAATTCAACATAATTTGGTAAAATATGGAAACGACTTATCTTCTCAACTGAGAATGTCGGATTTACATCTAGATATTCATTATCACACCATCGGATCGTTTGGCAACATTGAACATGTAACAAGTAACAAGTACAAATTCATAATAATACAGAGGCCCTGAGGAAAAAGAATTCCCTCAGGGCCGCAATATTAACTGGTTTGTAATAAGGATAAACATAAACATTATAAAAATTGAACATTCATTTAGACTTTTAGAAAAAGGTCAATATGTGTCCCATGTAAATAAAATCGGATATGTTTATCCGAGACACTATTAGGTTACAAACCAATTCTTTAAAAATTATGAAAATTTAAAAAGGTAGCTGCCAAAAGTATGGAAAAAACTAGTCTTCAACGAAATTATCTTGTTTAATTATGTAATATGAATTAAGAATAAAAAAAAAAACAACATATATGCCTACATTACCTACGTAAACTGATAAAGACCATGTTGTGGCCACAAATCCTAGCTTCAAATCTAAATAGATTTTTAAGTATAAATAAAGCCTTAATCTCCACTATTAAATGCTTAGTTTATCCCGTTGTTTTTTTTTTACTTGATGCTAGCTTTAATTATTCGAGGCTTACGATCGTATCATAGGACAACTAAATCATTAATTTTCACAAAGTTAGCAGACTAAGCCGAAATTTTTCCGTCCTAAGATGGGATAATCAAATAAAATGTCGACTTTGAGTGATGTGCCTCGACTTAAATAAGATTCCCAAAATATGAACGAAACGTTTAATCGTGTAGGATGGAACGGCTCTTCTAATCGACGTTTCCTTGATGAGGGTCCCGATCTAATGGGAACCATCACGCCTTAATTCAAATACCCTGACTCAGTCAGTGCCCAATACTCTACTCCACAAGGAGGTGGGCACATGGCTTTCTACGTCTACATTTTTTTTCGGAACAATTAAAAAACTGAATTTTATTTTTACTGAAAGATAAGCTTTCCCGGGTTTAGAATATCCTGACAATAATTTTAAAATCTCCTAATACCATCTCGTGATGGAGGACTTGGTCAGCCATGGAATTGAACTCATGAACCCTGGTTGGTTTTACGCACATTATTACATTTTGATTTTACATTTTCTTTTTTCCTCTATGGAATTACAAATATAATTTACCTCTCTATGTTCTTTGTTTAAAAATATTATTATTATTAAAACAAATATTTAGCAAGTATTTATTGTATGTAGTCTAACCTAACCTAACGAACTGCAGAGGTCCATTACTTTTTTTTTTCGCCTAACTTATTACGTTTTTTACATTAACTACACGAAAAAGACCCTGGGAATTTTTTTTTTTATAATACCCTCGGAACCTATATCATCTTAGCGGATGCTGAGTAGAGGGTCTATATAAGGAAAATAATGAGATGAAGTTATGGGAAGGAAAAGGGTAAAAGGGTGGGTTGGAATCTGGGGGTCAGTGTGTCCAGGAGTGACTGACATATAAATTATCCCTCCCACTGCAGTATGTATAAGGCAATGATTGGGTCAGAGTCTGGCTGGAGAGGTCAAAGGGTCTCCCGCAACCGGTCTCTTCCGATCCGGTCCGCCGTACAGTTGGTGGACAGAGGCACCCACCGCCAAGATCTGGATAAACCTTAATCCGTGAATCCGGACGCAACTACTAAATCACCAAACACAGAAAACCGTTTGGGCTGTCTTATACCAAAGGTGTTGGTTATCCACTGAAAGATTTCCGGGACGGTGATACCCACGCATACACTGATTGAGCGCTATTTTCTAAAATATGAACTAATTAATTTATTTGTACCATCGATGGAATTAAAAAGCTTGCCACTGTGCCGTACATAATTTTATCGTAAAATACATGCACAGACGAAAGAAATTTAAAAACAGTTTTACTTTTTAAAAAATATTCAAGTAAATGCTTGCCAGTGTTCAAAACACAATACGAAAACAATTTAGCCACTTTTAAAACAATTAATTTGTAAACAAAATACTTTTCCCCAAATCCTAAGTAGAATGGCAGCATGAGTAGAAACAAAGTTTGTATTACATATTCCGAGTAATTGTGTTAAACGCCTTCGGGTATTAACCGAAACAAAAGACATGTTTTCTTTATTTGAATTTCTGAAACGGAATTGCCACGGCTAAGTATGTTTTAATCTGGTTCCATTTTGTGGCAACATCGCCCCTAATGAGACGATTTGTTCTCGGAACATTTTTCTAACGTTCTCGTATTAGGAGGTCGAATTTGTTAGCAAATTGTGGCATGAATTTTTATCCCATGGTTATTAAGCGCATATCTTTATAATTTATAAGTACTAAGTCCTTGATATAACGACGTACATACAAACCTCTTTAATCTGACATCATTATCGTGGTTTTTTTTAATGAATTCTTAACGGATATCTCAATTATTTAATTTATTTGCATGTCAGTTCTTACATATTGCATGTAATGTCAAGATATTTGATACGTTATTAGATTAGGTATGTGTTGACGGGTTGTTCAAGAAATTGTTGTTTGAATGATTTCTAGATGGGCGACTTTATACTTTGTCACTAAAGATTGTATTAATTTATTGAAACGTTTTTTGATAAAATATTTAAATTGTGTTATCTGTGTTACGCTTTTCAGTATCACTTAAATAAATATTATTTTTGAATGTTTATTTTCATTTTTTTGCAGCCACTGAAGTAAACTATTAATAAGAACAGATTCAAGTTGGGAGGCAATTATGGGTAGCGCCGCGCCGCCGCCCTGGGAACCTTTTACTGGATAACCAAAACCCCTGCCATAGGTCGTCCCAAGTAGGGTTAATGAGGCGTGGTTTGCGTCTAGGTCTTTGCGGCGGATGTGTTTGCTCCCCTACTGCGTGGAGGTCCGGATCGGGAGAGACTGATTGAGTCAGAGTCCAGCCGGACTCTTTTCACCTATAGCATCGCACTGAGGGTGAGATTCGTGTCACTCCTGGACACACTGATCCGAGATTCCTACCCACCCCTCTTACCCTTTTCCTTGCCAGAACTTTCTCTCCGTCCTTTCCATAAAAATACCCTCTACACGACGTTCCCCAAAGATTACATAAAGCATGAGAGATTTTTTTTCTCATGGCTCCCTATGTGGAGAATGGCCTCTATGAAATGCTGTTAAAACCTTTTCAGCACTGAGGAAAAATATATCTTTGATTCCATTTTAGCATCTCCCATGAATGTACTCGTAATTAGTTTAATTTATTATTCTTTGTGTGCCTTATCAGGTCCCCCCGACGTTGGCGATCACTCTTGAAAAGGTCTCTCCGTCTTGCGCTGCCCGAAATAGCTCCTCCACACTTCTTATGCCGGTCCACTTTTTTATTTAATTTACTTATTGCTTATTCCGTATTATGATGTCTCGGTAGAGGTAAAGTCACAAGGAGGAAATCCATAATTGGCTATATAATACTTATGTACAAACTGAAATAGATGTAAGCTGTCGATTTCACGAAAATTAATAAATAAATAAAATAATTTACCTTATTTTTAAACCATTACTCTTAGGTAGAAGTTTTTACCCTGTATTTGTAACGCTCTCATTTACACACTGCAGCTTTTATTAAATATCACCCATTAGTCAAACGTAAAAATTTGCTACAAGAGACCTGCATACCATCTAAAATTAATTGATATTATTTTTTTTATGAAACTGACGAAAATAAATTACATGCAAAATTAGACTTCATACATTTGTCTTCGAACTTTGTGGTACATGGTTGTTTCGAAACAGAGATGTCTCGCATTTTACAACTTGTACATTGTGATTGTACCCACACTGGGTGTAAATCATCCTCAGTGTAAGGCCGATTTATAGCAGGTATATGGCACGTATGACGCACGATACATTAGTAACTTTGACACATTCTGCTCTTGACCCTCGGAATGTTGGAGTTGACGCGGATTTATGACACGTTTGGTGTCAGACGCACGTCACGGGATGGTGTTATTTGACAGCCCTGTAGCGCTATCACCCTGTAGTCCCGTAGTCCTGTGGCGGAGAGGTCTGCTATCCTGACTTATCGATATTACATGCAGTGGCGTTACTGCTTCTTCAAGACCCGGGTAAAGGGAGATCCAACTTAAATAATATGAAAAACTGAAATGACTAATAAAATTGCAATTCCGGTGAGTTGTTTCGTTGTGTAGTGTGCAGAATGCCCTGATGATGGCCAACCTCCGAAAAGAAAAGGCCCTGGAGAAGAAGAAGATAATCTACTATAATATAATAAAATATCTTTATATACACCACCATATAGACGCCAGGAATTTCCTGGAGAGAGCACATTACAAATGAGGAGGTTCTCCAAAGTATCGAAGGAGGAAGGCACCTGCTCAGGACCTTGTCCGAAAGGCGTGCAAGATGGATCGGACATGTTATACGACAAGAAGGTCTCTTGCATACCATAATGGAGGGTATGACCGAGGGGACAAACTCTAGGGGACGCCCACGCCGAGAGTACCTGGACGACCTGCTGGTGGACGTGCGCTGCTCATCATATGCAGAATTCAAAAGAGCCGCACAAGACAGGGAAGAATGGAAAAGAAAATTAAAGGAAATTGCTGCAAACCAATCCCAGGATTGAAACCAGAGAGAGATAGACGCCATAAACTAAATTTGCGGTTATTGAAGAAGTAATCCAATAATATATTGTACAGGTATTAAGATTACTTCTTATTGAATCGACCGGTCAGTGGCTGAGCAGGCATCGCGTTTGGGTCCCACCCGGACGTCGGGTGTTCGATTCCTCGGCTGGCTACTTCCTCCATCACGACACAAGCTAGATTTTCCGTTTACTGTTGGTAGTAGGAGATTTTAAAACATTGTTGGGTTATAGGTACTTGGCTTGTAGACTCATTTGAGTGCTTCCCTCCACGGAAATCTTTGTAAAAGGCGAAAGATTTATTCGTTATTGAAAGGAAACCAAATGGTATAGATATATAGATTACTTAACCCAGTAATATTTGCCTTTCTTTAAAAAATTAATAAAGAGAGTTTCTGTGGGTGGGTCTATTTTATACACACCTAAATTTTTATTCCAATATTGATGAAATTTTGCATAAATGACCTTTACGATAGAAAGAAGGCAACTGCCTTCATGATATTTCATACGCCACACCTATCTCCCTTTTCTATCCCTTAGAGTAGAATTTTGAAGGTTCTTGATGAAATTTTACGTACTTGGCTTTTAAAATAAGAGGAAAATTTTTATCTACATTTGATTTCGAAAAACACTGCGTAAATCCCGGGCACAGCTGGGCACTTCAGTCAGTATGGAATAAAGAAAATGAACTGCGAATATACCTACGAAAAAGGGAGTGTAAGGATATTCATGACAAGCAAGTGAATGCAAAAAAAGAGTCGGAAATGCCTAAGAAGTTTTGTCACAATGAAATGAATCACATGTGGGCAATTCCACCCCCCTCCCGGTCTCCAGGGGTACACAGATATAATGAATCGCCACACAACTAATGATTTTAACACACGCACTCATTGCTTTAATCACACTTAAATTCCGATTAAAAATTCCTAAAATGGCAATTTTACTTCTGATTTACTCGTATGTGCCATTTCTTTCTCAGTTTACTTCTTACATAGTCAATTTTTAAAATATCATTTGCCAAATTTATTTTTTTATGCGGTGGGTTATGATTTGGATTCATTTGGGGTCGAAAATTTAAAGTTACGCCCCTGATTGTACGGTCCGTCTGGGCCTCGGGTAATGTCAGTACTGCGACCGCAACGGCTCGATGGTTAATGTTATTGTCCCGGGCTCGTGGTCGATTTACGGTCAAGCGCATCCTAACTCACGCTCTTGACCGTTGAAGACTTTAATACTTTGTAGGTTATGTGACAAGCAGTACGGAATATGTCAAACCGCCTATAAAAACCGTGTTTGTACTATGATGTACGGTCGATAACTCATACTTCCATGTCAAATTTGCTTACAAAGGAGGTTTATCAAATTGTTTGCGTGGAGGACATGTATTGGCATACAAAGTTATTTAATGTAAGAAAATCCCTCCCTGAATAGACCATTTAATTTAATGTGTTATTTTTTGTGGGTTATTAGAATTGCGCACTTGTGATGGTATTAGGTACTATATCATTATTACATGTGTTACAAAACAATTACATTGTGTTACAAAACATACATACGCGTACAATATTGCCTACATTTCATTATATATTTTTTTATAAATTCTTAAATGTGAAGCTGGGGACTAGCATATAGAATCACCCTTAACCTTAGAAGCCCAATCAAATTTTGCTATCTAAAAAGCCCAATCATAGGTCAAATTTACCTACATGAATAAATACACTTGTAAAATAGTTTATTCTGTGAAATTTATTATTTTTTATCATTATTTATTCGTATTTACTATTTAGGAAATGAAAAAACGCATAATTATAAAAATATTTATTTATTAGACTTTGAAAAAAACAACTATAACTAATTAATACAAAAATTTGGTACAAAATGAGATCCTTTCGGTTTGCTTTTTTTAAACTAAAAATAGTTTAAAAAAAAAAACAGAATCTTCTTTTTTCCACTAACCCAGGGCTTCCCAAACTTTTTTCAACTGTGACGCCCTTGGGAAGTTGCCATATTTTTGCGACGCCCCCCCCCCCCCCCCCCCGGTGACTAAAAATCTAAGCCCCCCGCCGCTCATTTGTACCAAGCGTAGTATTTTGAAGCCCCCCCCCCCCCTGAACGGGTCACGTAGTATGGGTACGTTACCTAATAACAGTTTGTCAGAAAAACTCCAAATAGTATCTAATTTTTTTATTAGAAAATAAGAACACAACATAAAAACAAAAATGGAAGCAAACAAAAAAGACAAAAAAGCAATTTTTTTCTTTGGTATTAATGAGAAGGATGTGCTTGCTTTTCTGGGCATAGTTTCTCAAAACGAGGTTTAGTACTAGCCCCCGCTCCCACCGGCCGCCGCATCATCACAATGTGCGTGGCGCTCACTTGAGTCGGTCGCGTCAACACAGACAGCCAACCTATTAGCGTCTCCCACACGCACACTTCAGAGCGACCGAGTCCCGCGCCACTTCAGGCGCAGAAAAGTAAAGACCGATAGGTTTACAGCGCAGTTCACTGTGAGACTTTTATGCGCGGCGGCCTGTAGTGACGCGGGACTCAGTCGTTCCGAAGTGTGCGTGTGGAAGACGCTATAAAGATTGCCTCACGACGCCCCTGGGATGATCCCGCGGCGCCCCGGGGCGTCGCGACTCACAGTTTGGGAAGCCCTGCACTAACCAATAAATGTTTTATAACAATTAAACAATTTCACATTATTATTTTATTTATTTGTAAACGCTTTTCACATATATCATCAAATTACAAAAAACCTGTCAAATTGACCTACAACAGTACGATAACTCCAATATGAAGATACTTACCAAGGCAACAATGACCTAGATTGAGCTTCTAGGGTTATTTAAATCATTTAAAGAAACACTGTGATTTTTTTCTAAACACTAATGTACGTTTCTAAACACTCGGCTTATATCAGATTGTGCAATGTGTTAATTAATAGTTAGATATGTTTCTATTGGTGGATGGTACATGTCAATTTTTCTTTCCGAAACTCCATATTTGCAAAAATGCCTCATTATGGGTAAACTACCCAGTGAGGCCCACCAAAAGTGTTTGATAAATTTGTTATATAAAATTAAAAAATATCAGTGGTAACCACCGTCTTTGCTTTGGAACCAGATGTCTCGGATTCGAATCCCGGAGAAACAAACGAATTTAATTTATTTTATATTGATTATTAAAATATTAAGTTTGTTTTTATTACAATAACTCCACTCAGAAGGAAAATAATAACTCCGAAAACAATAAAATAATACAATAACTTCACCCGGGTTCATAGGGTGGGGTTTGTCTAGGTCTTGGAGGCGGATGACTGGGACACATCCCAGAACTCTCCTCTCCTTCCCTTCATTAAAAAAACCCCTCCTCACAGCATCTTTAAAGATGACATAGGCCCTGAGGGAAACTATTTTCTTCAGGATCTCCTGTGTGGAGCTCATGTAAAAAAAAAGCATGAGGAAAATAATTTCCCTTAGGGCCTGTGTCATCTGTGAAGAAGCTGTGTGATGAGTTTTTCGAGGAGAGGAAGGAGTGAACATCGGTCTTGAAGAGACCGATGTTATGGGAGGAATAAATCACAGAGACTTGAAAATCGTTCTACAGCCAAGCTATTGAACTCAAGAACGAGTCGTCATGTGACAAATGTATATAAACCGCGTACATATGTAGGGCGCGCGTTCGGCGTGTTTCCCGGTACCGGTGTACAATGTACCGGTACCGAAGGGATCAATGACGCCAGTTCCTTAGAGCATCTTCCATCGTAATACCAATAGAACAAGGATAGCATACCTACCCGACCCCTGTGCTCTAAAGATTGCAATCCGCTTGTTAAGATAAGGGAATATATCAAACGGACCGTTTGATATATATGCACAAAGTCAAGGGTTTTGTGAAAAAATACCATTCGGAATCTTAATTTATTTGAAATAGTTCCAGCCAATTTTAGAAACCAGATTTGAATAGCCAGGGAATTTCTAACTATCCTCTTTATCACATTTCCCTCCCCACTTCCTTCCTAAAATTCCATTGACTCCGGGCAATTGGGACTCTTTGTGCGGAATTCAAAACAACAACAAAAAATGTTTTAAAAACACAGGAAAACAAGTAATCGAACTTTTATCACCCAACCCAAGCAACACTTACTAACACTTACTTTTCTAACTTACTGCTCTAATATATTCCAAGCGAAGACTCGGAATGTTTAGGGTCACCATTTGTTTTTATTTAGTTCGTGCTAATATAAAAAGCGCGTAACAAACTGTCTAATAGAATTTACATTCCATCCATTGCTCTATACACTTTTATTTGATAGACAAAGTGAGCAGGGATATCAAATCGAAACAAATACCTTGGACAGTACTAAATGTGGATAATTTCGTTTTTTCATCCTGTTTTATTGTGTTCCGAGTATTCCGTCGTATCTTCTAGCTGCCTTTTGTGTTGCCCATTTGCCACGCGTTCCATTGTAAGGCCCTCGTGCCCCGGCTATTACCTTCCCAAATGTAATTTGAGACAGATAGTTGAGAAAGCACTTATGGACGGTTTTCTCGGCCACTTTTTCCACACCTGGTTCGTGGTAATTTGTATTGAGGTCACGTTTTCATCTCAGCCCGTTTTGCCCGATATTTTGACTTTAAAGTGAAAACTTGAAAACAAAAACGAATACTTATATCCACATTCGGTAAAATTCTCGTATTTCGAACAATATTGAACCGCACCAATTACTGAAATAACACTTCGGCTCAACTTAATTACAACAAGACACTAAATATTATTAACGTCTGGGGAAACGCAAAAAAAGCGTTAAACTTCCAATTGCATCATGTATGGGTACTGCAGCCCCGGGATGCACTTATTGGATGACCAACACCCCTGCTACAGGTTACCGCAAGTGGTTTACTACTTTATGTGACCTAGCAGGGGTGCCTGGGTTCAAGGGGTGACATTTTTCTAGGTCTTGCGGGTGAGTACTTTGCACACCAACTGCATAGCAGATCGCATCAGAGACTGGTTGAGGAAGATCTTATGATCTCTCCAACCGGACTTTCTCGACCTATAGCCTCGTGTCGCAGTGGGAGGGATAGATTCATACTTTCGTCACTCCTGAATACATTGACCCCCAGATACCTGCCCACCCTTGTTCCTTTTTTATTTCGAAGAACTTCCTCTGCTTTCATCCCCAAAAATACCCTCAAGATAGCATCCCAAAAGATGACACAGACCCTGAGATATTTTTTTTCCTCAGGGTCTCCTATGTGGAGATAATATAAAACAAAAACCAAAAAGTAAACACGATATTTCCCGGGTTGATCTTGTTTTGTATTAAGAATACCATGGGGTATTTCCACAAACGAGGGATTCTTTTGAAAATGTACGGAATATTTAGAGACCATTTTTCTGATTTTAATCATCCTACTAAAAATGTTTGTTTTTTATGTTTTCATTCAATATTATTGATTTTAAAAACGCTCGAAAACTGACCAAATCAAAACGGCCCCCTTTTTTTCAAATGGGTTTGTGACATCGCAAGCTACGCCCGCCTAAACCAGCACAAATAAACACTGTCAGGCAGCGTCGGCACTCACGACGTCACACGATAGCCACGCCCCAAAATATCGTTTAAGCGGCGATTCAAAAATGGTAAACTTTAACTCGCTCTAGAAAATTTATTCGTCAACATAAAAATAAAGTAAAAATGCTTTAATCATCATAATTTTTTGCTTAATTTTTTGAAGCAATAAAAAAAATAGGTGGAAATACCCCATGGCAGATATATATACATAACATAACATCATACTAAAAAGATTTTACATGGCGTCAATTACAAACTCCGCTTATAAAAGTTTTAACCACATATGAACTTAAATGCATGTTTTTTCATTTCCCTCGACGTAAATGCTTTTTTGTAATAATTAAGTTGAAACAAAGTGTGAAATCAATAATTTTTCTAAGCATTAAGATTGAAACGGAATACGAGAACTTTACCATAACATATCCCTTTTTTCTACCTATAGTTAAGTTCGTCTACAAAAGCCTTATTTACAGTAAAAATAAAATAAAGTTAACTAAAATTGGGGTATTATTAATTCCATTGGATTTGACCACCATCAAATAGACAAACAGCGAAGTTTTCAAGTTTTGAACGGTCCCTGGGGGCCTAGTCTCTATCTTTTATTAACCTCAGTTAGCGCGTTAATTACGTCACAAACACGTATTTTACGACTACCAAAATTAGCGTAACTGTCAAAATACGTGTTTGTGACGTAATTAACGCGCTAACTGAGGTTAATAAAAGATAGAGACTAGGCCCTGGTCTACGTTATACGTCAATTCTCTGCCCAATTTAGCTGTTGATCAAATGATGATCTAAAGTGTTGTCAAACGATTTATGAACGTGAATGAAGCAAAGCATACATCAAAAGATACAGTTTTGTGGCGGTCCAACCCATTTATTTTTATTAACGCCCTTTTTTAAAGGGCTTTTACAAATGAATAGTAAAAATTATTAACTGAACTCAGTAAGAACATTTTGTATTTGTATTCTCTCCATCAGTATTTTGGGAAAAGAGGAATACATACGATAGTTAGTCCCAGATTTTATGCACTGAAATAAATCCCGACTTCTAGTATTAAGTCGTGGTATCCGAAAGCTTATCAATGCGAGCAATTCTGGACTATTAAATATAATTAAAATTTATTTAATAATTTAAAATTTATTTTATTTATTTAAATTATTTCGATGCAATATTTTACATTTCATAGTACAATCCAATAATGTTGGCCGCAGTGGGTGGCTTACCCATGCTGAGGCCCGCATTTTACAATATAAGAATTTATACATTATACATTTTGAAAAAAAAAAATGTTGGTGACCAAAAACACCTAAAATTAAGATAAAATTTAAACTAAAAATAAAGATTACAATTTAAAGTAAAATAAAAAAATAATAATAATAAAAAAAAATTAAAAAATTAATTTATTTAAATTTTTTTTAAATATACAAAAAAATTAAAAATACCAAGTTTTTGAAAATCCTTCAGCCTGACAATGACAATCTGCCTATCCGTGCAGCGATATAGTATGATAGTTAGTTAATAAGTAATTTTTACTATAAAAATATATACCTCTATTTACGACGACAAAGTTAACATAACATTACGGACACAGTAATAATATCGGCTATACTATACCAAGAAAACATTTTTTAAATGCGATATTAAATGCTTCTAAGTGGATTTTAATTGGTTATGAAAAGCATATAATTGGCGTTAGGGTCAGACGGATTAATTCCTTTTAATGAACCCTAAAGGTAAAAAAAACAATCATTTTGTTTACCTGTGTTTTTTTGCCACGGATCGGAGCAAAAAATTCAGAGATTTCGGACCCGTAGAAGTTACTCAACACATCACAAAAAAATGTTCCCAACAAACTTACCTTAACTACTAATTGTAGAACTCAATAATTCTGACTCATGAATAAAATATTATTATAAGTATAGAGTTTAACGTAAGCCTGGAAAAATTACTGTTAATTTTAAAACGTTATTTATATTAAACGGTTATTATGAATAAACTGTATAATAAAATTCATTTTATGGCGGAAAACCGTTTTAGTCTTCTATTATTTAAAGTGATGTGACAGTTGGTTATAATCCTCCGACAGAAAATTATAATTTTTTCTACATAATTTACCAATTTCAAACCTAAAATCGACATCAAAAATACCTTTAATAAAAAGTTGATAAGGATATCAAACGAATTTATTTAGTGTCGGTTTTTTTTACTTATACGCTGGGATATACATTATATAGGTAAGTAGATTTATCCTTGATTCTATTGAATGAAAACATGTTTTATACTTATGTGATTCTGCGGTACATCCTTTCTGCACAATACTTAAAAGGGAAAATTAGTAATATTTTGTGTTAGTAGGGAAGTCGCGTTTCCCCTAGACCGCATATTATAATGTATAAATAGGTCGGGGGACCAACTGCCGGGGATCAACCTTCATGGAATCATTACATGAGGTTTGTTCGGATCTTGGCGGAAGATGCGTCTGTCACCAACTAAGTGGCAGACCGGATGGGGAATATTTTTCAATTTTATTTTCTCTCGACTCTCGAACGTACTTTGTATAAAACAGCGCTGATTTGTTTCATTCAGAGAATTATTGTCTCAGGTAAAACATCAAAATCTCTTCAAAGTTACATTCCTCAAGTTTTGTACCCGTTTTCGTCTACAAGCTGTAACCGTTACAACACACGAAATGTGTTTTTTACCGCCGGATCCATCAGAAAATAATCAGGGACTCGCGAGCAACATTATAATAAGACCGAACTTTTTGTCGTCACTCAAAACTCACAACTGCATTAGTCCGCGGCAAGATGTCGACTTCGGACATTAAGGAATTACGTCTGATGATTTTTTTTATCCTTAAATTAAGTGGATATTATTACGAATATCGTTCGGGAGACCCGCTTCTAGGCACTTTAAAGAATAAAGTATGTTATTTCAGGCTATCAATTTGGGAGGGCAATTATTGTCGCCAGGTTTGGGCAGACCCTAATGCGGTCAAGGGATCTCTTACAGGTAGAGGGAATGGCACAGCCCTGGATGGGTTCAAACGCGGCGTCTTTAAATGACACACCTTACTCGGACGATTCATTATGCCAATCAGGGATGCCAAAACTCATCGGATAGATAAAAAACATCAATAGATATCTGTTTGAGGAAAGAAAGTACTTATTTCTGTAAAATTATTTTTGCTTCCGGGTTGAAATGCTTTTGTGCCGATATTTATTATAATTAATCAGCTAAAAATAGCTTTTTATGGTGAGCACGATCATATAAGATGAAGGTTCGGTGCCAACCAATTGCAAAGGTTGGATTCTTTAAAATGACATAATCAAAATAATTTTACGTACTTTTAGCAACGTTTCTCTACACCCCTGATATTTGTTTTCAAAGAAAAGATTATAATATATTGATATACCTCCCGATTTCACAAGTTTTCAAAACGTCAACCCTGTCCGGTAAAATACTCACCGATCCTAAAGGATGTGTTATTATACGAGGCCTAATTTATATTTATTGACACAACTTTTAATGCACGAGACTAATGCGAAAATAATGTATTAATAAATTATTAAATGACTGTTCTGAAATATGTTCTCAGAACCCTTATTTTGCCAAAAAAAAAGTAATTCAAAATGAAATTAATAATGTCGTAAAAAGTTAATGTATCGACTAATCCCATAAATTTTTGGGTAAATGGCCAAATCCTGTTCTATTTATTTTGTGAAATATCATCTATCGTGTGAAATTTATTAATTTTGCCACTTTACAAAGTTTAACGTCGTTATTTATTTAGTGACATTATTATGGTTTTATTTTAAAGCGATGTATTAAGATATTTGGAAAAAATTATTGACGCTATTACAATTAAAATAAACATGCAAATTATCCTAATATACATCCAAATGTTTTAATCCACGGAGAAACTCGTATATATCTTGATTATTGAGATGTGTTTATTACTTCTCGGGTTTAAAGATTATGTGGCTCTATATGCCGCCTGTCTCTGTAGCCCAGATGAGCGATTCTGTATTTTTTGTGAATAAGAAAAATATCCCACATGTAATCGGCATCATATTTGTTTGATTTTCTATGACTTTCCATTGCTTTTTCAATGGATGTCGTCGACCGATGACAGCTGCCACCAATTTTTACTAGTTTAAAATACGAAATACACTATTTGCAAACACAGATTACGGAAATTACACTTCATTTCACAATTACTTCAAGAAAAAACTATTTACGTGCACAAAATAGGTTCTTATAGCTGTTTTACTCCATCTCCAAATTTTTCGCTTTAAGCGATCGCTATTTTCTTCTGTATTTTCATATTTACCATTTCATTGGCATCACTTCAAACAGCACATGAATCATGTTGTTTGCACTGATGCCAACTGAAAGCGTAAATATGAAAATAGATATAATAATAATAATAATGGTGATTAATTGTCTTTCTTTCTTAGTAACACGTAGAGATAATGATATCCTCACTGGGATCTGCCGTACTAAGGATTTCATATACTTATTATAGTTTAATTATAAGAAATTAATTTCAATTTTTTATAAGCAAACATCATGTAGTATTTTTTAAGTAATTTTATAAAAAAACTGTTTTTATATATTAAATAATTATATTATTGAATTTATAAAACAAATTAAAAAATATGAAAATAGAGATGAAAATAGCGATCGTGTGAAGCGATAAACTTTGTCTTTCGTCTCTAAACGGGAATCGGGCTGAAAAAGAGATGGTCTAAAACTGCTATTATTTCGGGCAAACGAAGTAATTCATGCTTATTTAGATTGAAACGAAACTTCGCAAATATGAAAACCGTGGTACACGAATTACATTAAATTAATAAAAAATCATGCGTACTTTCAGTACCTATTTCGTGTTTTGAACTAATTAAAATTGGCGGCAGCTGTCATATACCCATTGAAAAAGCAATAGAAAGTCATAGAAAATCACACAAATTTGACAGTCACACGAGTATGAGATCATTTTTGTTTCCACAAAAGATACAGAATCGCTCCTCAGGTAAGAATAGGTTTGAGTGTGTCACCGCGGCTAATTTTCAAGAATAACCAGTTTTGTCTTAATACGAATTTTTGACTTTTATCATATTATTTATTTCAAATGAATTTGGTACATTTAAGGTTAATGTAATTCGTACGACAAAAAAACGAGTCAGTATGTAAATACGGTTGCACGGCTTTAGTTGGAGATTTCGAAAGTGTCGTTATAACAAATATGAAGGTAAGTATTTTCTATTTATAATAAAATAATTGTTTAAAACTTTACTTTTTTGTAATAAAATGCTGAAATATCAAGTCAAGTATGAATGTACAATTATCTTCACAATAAAACTACATACCTACCATAAAAACTATTTCCATCCCAAAGCTTTCCATTCCAAACCGGTTTCGCTTCGTTACGGGTATTTTTAGTTGATAACCTTTAACGTACTTGCTTCATACACATTATATTTGATTTTTACTTCTTTGGATCAGGTCTAATTGATATTTTTTTCAAAAATGACATTTGAATGCAAAAATTATTTTTTTGCTCATTTTTAATACCAAAATAGTTTTCAGAGCCATCTGTGTTGTATGTGTGTACATAAATACTTGTACGACGGAGTTTTAACATCAAGCTTTTATTTTACAGGGTTCTATCATCACTTTAAACCTTTAGCAATTGTCATTTTGTATTTTTTTTTTTTTTTTTAAAAAGAAAGACAAACATTCCCGGGTTACGAATAACCCAACAATATTTGAAAATCTCCTACTACCACCACAGAAATCCGAAAATGTTGCTTGTGTTGTGATGGAATACTTAGCCAGCCGAGGAATCGAACATGCGACGCCCGGGTGGGACCCAAGCGCTATGCCCACTCAACCACTGACCGGCCACTGTATCCGACATCTGATCTTTGTAACCATGCGTAGTTTAATTCGTAACTTTAATTGTGTAGATTTTTAACTTCGCCTTACCATGTTCAGAGTCAAAGTTAGCAAAAATGAATTCTCACAAAAGCATTTTAGTTTAATATTTTTTAAGGGAAGAAATTAAATAGGATGTAGCCTCACCTTGGAATGGTATTAGGGAAACGTAGTTAGAACCTTACAAAATTAATTATTAGGCACGTCTAAAATGTAAAATACAAGTCCTATTGAAATATTTTCCTTTAAAATATGTTAAAATATAATACTTTACACTAGATTCAACCTCAAAATCATAAATTTGTGAATAGATTTCGAGAAGTCATCTTTGCAAACTTTGACGCCTCATATCTCAGAACTAGGTAAAATGATCTTGTCTAGCCAAAGTAATATAGTATTTAAACATTAAAACCTTAAAGCATATTGCTTCTTTTATGGTATATCAAAATGAATGCATATAAATATATCACAGTTGTACATCAGTTCGCTCGTTATTCTATATACCCACACCGCCATGGGTGTGATTTTATACTATAAGAGTAGACGCTCTAAAAGCATTATTTCAGGAAAACTGTAGTAGTAGTATTTATAAGTTAAGCCAACAGACTGCTATTTGTTTCCTGTTATTATTACTCAGATAGGTACATGTATGGCTTAAGGGTGGATATTTATAACAAATACCAAAATGGATTTTATGTAAAAGCACGGTTCTGTTGACCTAATAAATTTATTATAGAATTCATTTGCCAAATGGCGGAAAACCAAATAAAATTATTAAATTAAATTTCAACAACAAACGTGGCATTTTCCTAATAAATCTGTAATCTAATTTAATTAAAATTTCTGATATTATAATTAAATCTTTACCTGGCACAAATCAGTACTACTAAAAGTGAAAATATTTATCATTTCTTCCATCAAAAACATCAGAAATATTACGTATTGTAATCTTCGATGTTAGAAGTTCGAAGTTTTACAGAAGTCTGTCATGCAATGGCCACGAAGAGTTATTATGGAAGAAGAAAATTAGAATATCTTAGTCAAATAGGTACCAAGTAATGTAAATTGTTGTATCATTTATATAGCGCCGGTTTCACCGGAAAAACACCTCAATGGCGCTTTACAACTTAGTTATTTAACCTGTAACTTATTACTTTGACATACAATAAATAACTTGCGGGTAATATTTATGACGACAGTTGCTTACAACTAAGGACGGGTTGTAACAAAAAATTTGACAGATTCATCAAGTATTTGAAGTTAATTTTCACGTTCTGTGTAAGTTCTATTCAACTTCTGTTATTATATCATTATATGCCAGTTGCTCCGTAAAACTGAAATAACCACAGAACTTCCAATAGAACTTACATAGAACGTGAAAATTAACTTCAAATATTTGATGAATCCGTAAATTTTTTTGAAACATCCCTTTTTAGATTTATAACTAGTGACTTACAACTAAGACTTATAGCTAGAAAATAAGTGACTTATAACTAGTGACTTAAAAATAAATACATATTTGTGACCACGTGGTATTAATACATAATACTGCTACACGACTTACTTGATATTTACAATTTGGGAGGCGAGTACGGGTACCGCCACCCAGGGAACCATTTATTTGTTAACCAACACCCCTGCCATAGGTCACCCCAAGTGGTTAGCTAAGTTTGGTGTTTTAGAAGGAGTGCCCGGGTTCGTGGGGGTGAGGATTGTTTACGCCTTGGCGCCGGGTTTACCCATCTAATGCGTGGAGGGCCGGATCGGGAGAGAATGGCCAGCCGGACTCTCTCGACGGTCTCGACCTATTGACTTGCACCGCAATGGGAGGAATAGGTTCATAAATCCGTCACTTCTAGTCGAACTGACCCCCAATTTCCTATACACCGCTCGTATCTTTTTTCCTTCACGGAACATACAATCCTTCCTTTCCCTGAAAAGTCTCTCCACACAGCATCCCTAAATATGACATAGGCCCTTAGAGGATTTTGTTCCTCAGGGTCCCCTGTACGGAGCTAATGTAAAAAAACAACAATGGCTAGGTAACCATGTTTTAACCTCTAATATGAGTGCACCAGACAGTTTCCTATTGCCTCGAAGGAATTGATTATTGCAGTAAGAGCAATGGGTATAATGCAGTTAAAAATAATTTTGCAAGCATTTTTTTTTAAATTTATTTTAATTGTAGGATTGTATTACTAACGATTACAAATGTTTTGTTTGTGATCTACTGCTTACCAATTTCAAACACATAAATATTTCTAAATTGTATTTTCCGTAATCTAATCCGCGTGTGTTCAATATCGTTGAACTCTGATTCTGAACTGAGCTAACGCTCCCAATTAAAGTTTGATATATGTTTGACAATTTGGTAGGTGTCTGAATACATAGTTACCTATTAATAAATAATTCATGACACCATTATAATAAAGTTTGTTATACTTAAAAGTCGACATTTATAACTTGATATAACCCCCGAAGCTTAATGAAATTATCATAAATTTGTTTATTTAGTAAAAATGTTTATAAATTCGTTCCCTTTAAAAAACTTTGAAGTTCAAAGAAGTGCGAGGCTTTACAAACAAGCAGGTACTAATCACAGTAATACTTAGTTTAACGAAATATTTTTTTAAGGAAGCTTCCTTTTTACATTATTTAGTCTTAACAAATTCATTACAGGTACATGATATTATATTTAGTTGTTTACGAAACAGCGTTGCCAGTGTTGACGTACTTCGATTACCAAGGCTGATCTCAAGCGAAATATACCGGCAGATATGAATACCTTTTTAAAAAAACAAAAGGGTGCAAGCGTGTGGGTGTACCAAGTATTAGTATAAACCATTTTTTTACATTAGCTACACACAGGAGGCCCTGAGGAAAATAATTTCCCTTGGGGCTTTGGCGTCCTTGGATGCTATGTGGATGTCATTTTGGTGTTCGATGATATTTTTAGAATAAAAAATTAATAAAAATATTTTTCCATCACACGTTGCAACTGAGAAGTCGGATCACGTGATAAACGGATCACGTGATCCCTACACGACGTCTGGGAGTGTGTTCAGTGGCGAAGTGTGTTTGAAAAACATTTTTTTTTGTTTTTAATAGAAAAAAATATCATCGGACAGCAAAATGACATCTACTTTTTTTACTACAAATATGTTCGGAATTCGCTAGTTAAAATCCTTTGGATACGTGCAGTTACAACTTGTATATAGATTAATGGGAAATTATTCATTAGCAAATTGTTCATGATCTAATTGACCTCAGTCAGGCTTCTACAAAGATTAAAAAAACGAGTGCAGTTTACAAGCGGTAGAAGCGAAACTAACAAACAATATTAACCAATACTTGAAAAGTGAGGTCATAATCAAAGCGACCAATGAGCGCAGACTAGTGTAATTTCCGTTTCATATCTAAACCAATGTGAGCTTCTAAAAGTGACATCATAATTAAAATGGCCAATGAGCGCAGTTGATGCATCGCAGGTGCAGTAATCGTCATTTCCGTTTCATCCAAAATCCAAATCACAGCGGTGCTATAGAAGTTTCACTTCAAAAAAAATTACGTGGATGTTCAAAAAATCCTTCCTTCCGCGAATCAACTTATAATTTACATATATATACGTTTGCATAAATAATATACCTACATTCAAATTATGTACTAGTATTTGTGCTGCCCTAGACGGGTTATTCAAAGCGTTTCGAAACTTATTTTCCATATTATTATTTTCGGGTGCGCCAAACATTTTATACATTTAAATATCCGTATGATAATAACCCCAATCTCTTTCATATAAAAATATAAATAAAAAATCATTCAATGCAAATGTAAATGGTCATTGTTCGCTTTTGATATCTTCATAATGCAGTCTCCGCAGAGGTAAATGGTATCTGGTAACAAACCATCTTCCCATTTGCATAATGTTATTATCTTGTATTATAATGTTTGTATTTTAATTGATGTCATACGAGTTATGATGTAACAAAGGAATAGAGCGAGGATGAAGTTTTTTTATCAGAGTGTGGAATCTTTTCATACTGGAGAGGTGCTTGGAGTTATTCTGGAAGTTCAAGAGCAGTTTGTCGACCATCGTGGAAAAGTCAAAAGGTTCTTGATTCTGAGACCGGACGAGAACTTATAAGATGCATAATGGGTTTTGTTTGAAACTCCGGTCCAATTCTTTTTTATTTGTGTATCGCCCAAGAGTCCCAACTGCTTCCATTGGAGCAGTTAATGAGCGAGTAAGACTATGATAGCATCCCCAATTAGTGTGTGTTGTGAGGTTGGAAGTAGTGGGGACGGAAAAGAGATGTGAAAAAGGAAGGTGGGGAAGCTGTGGTACTTGACTATTCAGATCTGGTCTCCAAATACGGCAATAGCCAATTCAAGCAAGGTTTCAATTCTGATTGTTGAACTTACACCAGGGCGATTCTTAGAGTATCTTCCACTCTGAAACGTGCCACAAATATACTATATATTATATTATTTTCAATTAATGAATTGTGAAATAATACAAACTAATCAAATAATATTATTTGCACATATTATTTGAACCCGCGATCTTCGAAGTGCTAGTCGAGAGCCTTATCACTCGGTAACGGAGGCCGTCAATGACCTCTCGTACTGGGATTTGTTTTGATTTTCAAAATAGAAACTGATTAAAAACGATTCGCATAAGCGATAAATTATGTAGGTACCAACCAAAATTATGTTATTAATTAAAAGTTATATGTTTGACGCCCTAGAAGTGATTTTTCACAAATTATCCAATTGTTATTATTATTATTATTTTGAAATGCTCTTTTCTTTTAAATCAACTAACAGTTTCATGTAGACCGCTCCCCTTATATTTAAAAATACAATTTCAGCTCTCAAATGTAACTTTTATAATATCTGATAAATTTCACGGGTTAAAAAAATATCTATATAAATTAAATGCCTGGTTTATGGAGTAGGAAGGTGAGTAATTTAAGAAAGAATTTGAATTATTTTATAGCTCTCCAAATGATTTTTTAATTCATTCGTGATGACACTGATGACAATCTGCGTGTCATGATTTTGATTGCTATGTATGAAAAATTCTGTCTCCTTCCAATATTGACGAAAACGTATAAAATATAATTTTCTCAAATCGAGGTCACAGTTACTACTTCCGGATAGTGGAAAAGTTATATGGCATCACGCAAATAAAAAAGAACATCGTGTTCTCTCTATTTATTTTTTCCACTGGGATGACATTTCTTTTCGCATTCGCTTGTTCCTTGAAAAGGAAATGTTGTAAGGCCTCACTCATGAATTTTAAGGCGCAGCAGTACCTACCTTAGTTTTGAAAGGTTTTTTTTTCCAATTTTTGTTTTCAGACTCCAATATCACATTCAATGAAGCCATGTCTCGTGTCAAGATTTTATATATCGTTGAAATTCACTATCGTGTCTCAACAGGTGAAGGCATTTCTTTGAACTCCATAAATAACTATATTTTCAAAATATGTTACGGATGTACTGCAAAAAATATGAGTGTCAGTGTGTTAATTTCAGTTGTATTTTAGCAGTTTTGGTATAAATATCTTCCGTAACCAAATTATGTGATATGGATCATTAAAGATCTTTCGCACCGGAGAATTTTGATTGAATAATTTGTAGAAAAATGTGATTTCCCTATGTACTGGTACCTATCTACAATTTGGGAGGTGGGCATGGGTACCCCGCCGAGGAGGTGGGTATAAGTATGGGCCGCCCCGGGAAGCATTTATTGGATAACCAGCATCACTGCCAAAGGTGACCCAAAGCAACACTACGTTTGGTGACTAACAGAGGTGCCCGGGTCTTAGCGGTGTATGCGTCTGCCCGACAGCTGCGTTTTCATGCCGGATGGGGAGAGATTGGTTGAGGAAAACCATTTGATTTCTCCAGCAGGACTCTCCGGGAACATCATTTCGATCCATACGTCCGTCACTACTGAAGATACTCACCTCGAGATTTTTTCCCAACCCTCATATCTTTTTCTTCCCAGAACTTCCTCTCCTGCCTTTCCTCAAAAGACCCTGCGCACAGTATCCCTAAAGATGATATAGGCCCTGAGCGAAAATATTTTCTTGAGGGCCTCCTGTGTGGAGCTAATGTAAAAATGTATACACATATTTGCACCTCGCTGGGTTTCGAACAAAATTACGAACTCTGAATCTATAGTCTATGATCTTCCAACTCCACCACGGGAAATTACTAAAAGGAGGTCATACAGTTAGCATCTTCTGATAAAAAGGCGAATAAATAACTTAACCACGTGGGATCTGTTATTATCACGTCGTATTGAAAAATGCCTCACGCGTGAAACGAACTACCCGAAAAAATAATCATATGTATTGAGAATTCGGACAAATGAAGTCCATATTTCACACGTGAATATGATGCAACCCTCAGCCAACAACCGCAGCCAATGTCTAGGCGTGTCTTTGTTCTTCAAATAATTATAGTTGCCTACAATTAATATGGCGCCGGCCACAAAAGGCCAACAGTAAATTGATTTATGGCCCCCGTTGAGCGCACTTATACACAAATAGTTACATGAAAGCTTCGATTTGGATTATGGCAGAGAGGCCTTTGAGGAACTCCAAACAATAAAGGCTTAGGTGCGAACATATCGTACTGGAAGTGACAGAATGTTAAGACTGATTAAAAAAATTTCGACCGAAATAATTGATTTAATGCGAAGCTTAAATGTGAAATCACTATTTTCGATTAATCTTTACTACAAATAGGTTTACGTTATGAATACCAAATATGTACATACATGTGTTTTGGATAAATTAAAGCTTTTTCTATTGTTTCGCTTAAGCAGATTTAAAATAAAATTGTTATTAAAAAGTATAAACGTAAACTACAAAATTATGTGTTTCTTCGATAGAAATTTATGAACGCATCTACGAAACAACTTTAAAAAATTACGTTTTTATGGATAAGATTATCTTTGTCAGTTTCCCTTGATTAATTTAAAATTAAATTAATTTATTAAAAAGGGCCTAACAATCAACGTCAATAAAACTAAATGGATGACTTTTGGACGACTAGATCACTCTGGATCAATGATACAGTTAATGGTTGTAATGTCGAAAAAGTGGAGAGATTAAGATACCTCGGCAGTATTCTCACGGAGACTCTTGACTCAGATATAGAGATTAGATGCAGAACTGAAACAGCAAGAACTGCGTTCATAAAAAATGAAATCCCTCTTCTGCAATGACAATATCAGTTTAAAACTAAGGCAGAGAATGCTGAAATGTTATGTGTGGTCGGTCTTGCTGTATGGTTGTGAAACATGGACCTTGAAAATAAATACCATGAACAGATTAGAGGCTTTCGAAATGTGGCTTCACCGGAGAATACTCAAGGTCCCATGGACCGACATGATCACCAACACAGAAATTCTCAGGCTGGCTAGAGCAGATAGAGAACTGCTAACATTGATTAAAATCAAGAAAATTTCATATCTGGGTCATATACTTCGAGGGGAGAGTATCACTTGCTCCATTTAATATTGAAAGGCAAGATAGAGGGTCGCCGAGGGTCTGGTAGGAGACAAATGTCTTGGCTGCGAAATATACGAGAGTGGACTGGCATTAGAAGTGTGGAAGAGCTCTTCCGGGCAGCGCAAGACAGAGAGACCTTTTCAAGAGTGATCGCCAACGTCGGGGAGACCTGATAAGGCACACAAAGAAGAAGATTAAAAATTATTGGGCTTAAGTCGACCGTTTCCATACTCCGTTTGCCAAACGATTTTTATGCCTTTCATCTGTAGGTATTTGTGGCGATATAAGAAACACTAATAATATGCACATTTTTGACTTTTGTATTCTTTTTACATTCCTTGACATTCATAAATTTGGTGTCGCCATCCAAATTCTTGAAAAATCATTATACACACGTTGACTTATTTAAAAATAAAATAGGCATCTCCTCCTTTATCCGAACAGAAGATAATTTTAACGATTTTTTTTTTCAGAGTAATGCTTTATCAAGTTTATAGTGGAAAAATCTCAATATTTCGTAAAATAATTACAATTGTCAAATTTACATGAAGGATGAATTTCCCGAATAAAGTATTTCCGATGTTTTGCCGCTGAGAGATCAATAATCCTATTTGTTTAAGGAAAGACTTAGGTATGTGTATATAAAATTGTTAAATCTAAAAATGGATCGTTTCAAAAATTATTTAAGTCAATATTTGGCTGCGAAGGGATCACAGTTTTAGAGTGAGTTTTATATCATTGCTTTCATCCCATTCAACTTCAAACTAGTTCAGAAAGTACAACACTATCCGTGTCAAGTGTTGTAAGGACGGTAATGTAAGTGTAGACCTTTCCACTCAGGGGCAGTCCCAAATGTGTGAATTAGAACCGATGAACTTCATTGAAAGTTTTTAATAAAAATGGACGCCCACTTTATCAGCTTTTACTGTTATCCTTCTAAGAGATTGCATTATTTGATCATGATGCAGAAAATCGTCGGCAGTTCAATTATATCTTGAAGCCTACACACTATCAGACATTAGTATCTGTCCGACAGAAGATTGGTATCTGACGTCATTTTTCTTTTTTTATATCATTAATTCCCTTATTGATAACCTTGCATTTTTGCAATTGATTTCATTTCATGTTCCTTAAATATCTTTCACTGCAACAATAATATCAATTCCAATTCGTTAATTCGTGTATAAACTCCCCTTAACCACACACACACAGCTTAAGTAACCAATATGCAGAAGAAGCAGATATTTTCAATAGCACCGAAAGAACTAGCAAAAAGGATTTCACATAATTTTTAAAGCAGTTGTTAGCATTTTGTTTACAAAATGGTTAATTTGAGTTCTTTTTAAGTCATTTATTTATTTACACTGTATAATTGTTTTGTAACCCATTTTAATATAAAAAAGATCTGTATTTGTATCGTAAATAAATAAGTAAACATTCTTCCAATGTTGTTTAAATTGTCTTTGGTTGAGTTAATGGACTCAAAATAATAAATGATCCTGGTTGTGCCTACTGGTGAATACATCAATAATGTATTGTACATTTGGTATCTGCTCCTGCAATATTGTATGCTTACTTTTTTTAGAAGGTTTACTTTTTTTTTTTACATTAACTCCATACAGGAGGCCCTGAGGAAAATAATTTCCCTCAGGGCCTATGTCATCTTTGAGGATGCTGTATGGAGGGTCTTTTTGAGGAAAGGAAGGAGTGAACATGGGTCTTGAAGAGACCCATGTTGTAGGAGGGAGGAAACACAGAGGCTGGTAAATCGTTCCACATCCGAGCTGTTGAACTCAAGAACGAGTCGTAAAAATGACCCGTTCTCATGTGACTAATGTCAACCGTGTACAAATGTTGGGCGCGTGTTTGGCGTGTTTCCCGACTATGCACCGGTGCTGAGGGGATCAATGACGCTAGTTCCTCGGAGAATTTTCCATTGTAATACCGGTAGAACAAGGACAGCATTCCCACCTGACGCCTGTGCTCTAAAGATTGCAATCCGTCTGTTAAGATGGGAGAATCTATCAAACGGACCGCCCGTTTCTGCACAGAGTCAAGGGTTTCTTTAAGATATTTTGGAGCTTCAGACCAGAGGTGGCTGCCAAATTCAACCGTGGGGTGCACTTGCGATTTGTACAGGGTTAGCAGTTGTGTACTATTAAAGTATCTGCGGGCCCTGTACAGTACGCCCAGTTTCTGAGAAGCTAATTTAACTCTGGTTTCGATGGAGCCCCCATACCTGAGCTGGTCACTTAGAGTAACACCAAGCATATCAATGGAGGTCCTGTTTGGAAGAATGCTTCCGTTGAAGGAGACTAGATTATCATTTCGATCCCTTTTAGACGTTATCAAACATGATTGGGTCTTTGAAACATTAAATTCGACGAGGTTATTCTTACCCCAAGAGAAAACACTCTCGAGATAACCGTTACTCCTTGTCTTATTAATTATTGAAATTATATTAATTGCATTCAAACAAAGCAATGAAACAGTTAGCGATGAACTAATAAAAACATATTTCATGGGCATTTAAATTCATCCCATTACCACGAGTTTTTTTGTTGTTGTTAATTTGTGCTTTTTGTATATTATTAAAAAATGGCTTTAGCTGTTTCAAGCAATCGAAATATTAAATTAATTATGATCATTATTTTTATGGCACCGTTTATGCGACAAATTACCTTAGTATTTTTCTATTTATTCAAACTATCAAAATAATATTTATTATGTGAAAACTTGTGCTTTGCATTCTGTGAGAAGCAATAAATAAAATGAAATAAATAATGAAAAATGTAACTCAAACTAAATCTTAATATATAAAACAAAGTCGGGTTAGTTACACCATTTATAACTCAAGAACGGCTGGACTGATTTTTATGATCTTCGGTGGATTTGTCTCCGTCCCGAATAGCAGAATAGATATTGAAATATCGGAAAAATTCACGAAAAAAAATGTTAAGTAAATTCTTTTCCTCATAAATTTCGTGTGGAACGAATTCTCATATTTTGATAGAGCTGCAGCAATATTGTGATGAATATAATATTGAATAGTGGGTGAATTCCAAAAATTCAAAAACGTCAAATGTCAATGCGCTGATTGTTTTTCTTTTGTTCTGAAACATATAATGCTGCCCCTCTTTCTTACATACCAAATGACAATAGTCGAAAATGAGACAAACGGTGAACGTATGTCTGCACCCCTCCAAAGGAAAAATACAATAATTATAATAAATCTCCCTCACAAGCATAAAGAAAATGAAACACAATTCCCGTAAGTAAGTGGAAAAGTAAGAAAATCACAAAAAATATAAATCCGCACACAACGCCATCTCTGATACTGACAAAAACAAAACATGGTAATTTTTAACTGAATAAAAAAAAATGATTTTTTTTCAGCCAATAAGTTAACATAACAGTTATTCATTCTGAGACGGTACGAATTTCGTCGGGTCAGCTAGTTTAATATACTTACTACGGCACATAAATCATTTACCTACGTATAACATTATTAATTACTGCTAAATAACAACAATAGTGTGTTGTTTTATTTTATGTGAATACCGCTCAAGAGTTCCAAATGCTCCTGTCTGGAGCCCATGAGACTATGGCATCCCCAATTGGGGTACGTCGTGAGGTTGAAGGCAGTGGGGAGGGGAAGGAGATGGGGAAAAGCAAAGTGGGGTTGTACCTGGCTATTCGATCTGGTCACGAAAAACAGCTAAAGTCATTTCAAGTAACTTTTCAATTCTGAATGGTGGTTTTACACATTACCTTCTAGAATGGAAAATACCGAGTGTATCATATATATATATATAATATTATTTTTAGTTAATTAATTGTGAAATAATACAAATTAATCAAATAAAATTTATCACACACGCGGAGATTTGAACCCGCGACCTTCGGATTGTTAGTCGAGACTGTAGAGAGCCTTCCCTCACGACTGCTCCTCTTCCGTCATGAAGCTGACGCTTCCATGGAAGAGTAGTATAATATTTAAACGCCATCATAATGTAGAAACCTAAAGCATAACCTACTTTACATGTACTTCTTGTCTTTATTAAAAAGAAGTATTAAATGAAAAAAAACTTTTTTAAGCAACGAAATAATAAAATATTATTTTTTTAATCAAAAAGATACTCGTAGTTATATACCTTAAATGTTACCACCGCAAAGTAACATTTTAGGTTGACTTTAGACAACAGGTATCTACTACAATAATTATGATTCGGCCACCAGCTTCCTTTATAACTTCCTACTTAACTTAACTACATACCCTCTAAAAACTTAGAACTATGGCTTATAACTTACAACAAATTAATATCTTACTAATACAACTTAGGATAAACCAGTGTCTGCGAGAGCTCGTACAGACCTTTTCGACGATCGTCTTCTTCCTTCTCCCGCGCTTTAAATCAAAATAAAAGAAAAGAGAAGATACTAGAACGATGACCTCATGTACGATCTCTCGCTGGGACTAGCTTGGTATTACAGCTTAAAACTAATCAGTGATTACACTAAAATCAATTGAATAAAGTGGTGTTTAAATGAAGACGTATTATTAATTGTTTTATTGCTTGCTAAATTGATCGTAACGGATAACTTTAGTGATTTATCTTTAACAGCCTGTTTTCTACGCTTCCTCCTTCTTAATCCCTTCAGACCTGAATCAAAACTGGAAGTGGTAGAACAAAATATATTTTATGAGTAATAACGATTGGTAGAGTTGTTTGAAAATTTTGGGTGTGTTTTTATGCAATAGTTTAGAAGTTATTGTTAATTTTATTTGAAAGAACATTAGGTCTCAGGTCAGGGCGTGTTTCACATAAACTGAATGTTCTTACATTTTATACAAAAAAGTAAAATATTTTACTGAAAAAATACCTTCAAACCTCACATCATAAAAAATCGGGAGAAAAAATTCGGTTGGAATTAAACAAAATATCATATTTCAAAATTTAATAATGCATACCGCCAGAACTAGTCTCTAAAACACAATTTAAAAAGGTGGCGTACAAAGCCAGTTATTTATACCAGCAATTGGAAAACGAAAACCGCCACTAAATAGTGAGGAAAAAATTCCAACATGGTCTGAAAGGGTTAATTTGGCTTCATCAGCAACTCGCGGTTTATCAGCAGTTTGCTTATGACCAAAGGTAGGCTTTGTCAGGTTTGTGTATTTTTCTATTATTTCGATTATGAACAATTATTATGCTTTGAACACTTTGAAAAAGGTCACTTTATCATCATCTTCCTCAGATTGTTGCGGAGAATGTGCAAACAAGTTTCTTATTAATTTCATTGAAAAATTAGTTTGTTCTCGTGATTACTTTTTGTAGTAGGTACAATGTCGTGTTGCGCTTTCTACAATTTCCATAATCCTACCTGCTCTGCTAATATATTAAAAATCAGTATATTTTTCTCCATATTTTTTATTTTATTTTTATAATAGCTGAAAGAAACCTTTTTCTCTTATTCTACCTATGTAATACTAACTTTTTATAATAACTTTATATTTTATATGTTTTTTTAAGTCTATTTTATACTTTGGGTACTTGGAAATATAGTATTTTGTTTTAATATTACCCACACTCAGGCAGTACCTTAGTGGGTTTTCATTTCTTGTTCATACTATTTGTTATTGTATATTATGTTATTATATACTATTTGCTATTATACAGTATATGTACAAAGAAATAAGAATAAATAAAGTTAAAAAAAAAAAAATCGATGCCCAACATGGCATAATACCCAAAAATTAAACACGATAATAACAAATTTTGGTCGTGTAAATTTCAAATTATATCCAAATCCCATTACGATCAGGTATGTGTGGCATTAATTTTTTTTCTTTCTTTTAATGGGTCTGTATTTTGAGGATATACCAACGACAATTACATTGGGGTAGGGACAGCTTTAAGCCTGTAATAATTGCACGCCAATCTTATTAGTGAATATCCTAACTCGAGAACAAATGATTTCTTTCAGCCATAAAATAATACCGGGTCGATTCAAAAAACTATTCTGAATCGACCCGGAAAAAATCGAAGAAAATCGAAAAAAAATCTGTACTCAGGACACTACAGAGCAATGGCAATGGAGTTCTTGACTCTATTTCCTGTGCATCCAGACCGTGACAGCCGACCTTTCCACAATACGAAACAAGAATAATCATTATTATTCATAACCCAAATTCGATTACATACCATTTCCATCAAATTTCAGCATAACCCGATGCGTGACTATCGCTCCGTGCATCCAGTCTAAATGTTCACACCCCGAATCACTTAAGACCCACCGGCGATGTTCAAACCGCCCACCAAACGAAATAATGCTACTCCACTCCGCTCTAGGAGGGCGCTGTTGTTCTGTCACGCCCGGCTGCTCTGGGGGCATCAGGGCAGCAGATGCAGTAATGAAGTTGTTCCAACGTTTAAGGTTTAATGCACCGGTGCTATTGGGTAAAGACAGTTAGTAGTTGTATTGCAACATAACGGATTATACAGTCCATGATGGCTTTTGGTTTGACAAGCCCCAAAAAGGACACAGAAACTCCAACAGCTCGAAGTAGATGCAGAGAGTGGAAGGTTATCTCGAGAGGGTATCTTCCTGCGTGGAGTTATTGTAAAAAAAAACATTTTGCATCGTAGAATAGGTATTTCAAATCAGAAATTTGGAAATAAGACCAGTTGTTTCAGAGTTTAAACATTTCCATGAGACAACTCAACAAAGTGGCATTTAAATACCTCTTTGAAAGTTATTAAGCGACGAAAAAAAATGAAAAAATAGGCCATAACCTAATCTAACGTAACATATTTAACCCGTTTTTTGTTACTTTTAATGACTTTTCAAAGGAGTGATGAAGTTTTACATTTTTGAGTTGCTCGTTCACCACTTTGAAAAATTCATAAAACTCCAAATTTAGGTTTCAAGTTCTGTTATTATATCATTATTGGGCAGTTGTTTCATAAAACTAAAATAATAACTTTAAAAGAACTTTCACAAAACTTTGAAATTTGATGTTCAAATTCTGTGAAGCAACCCGTCCTAAATGAATGTCGCGTTGTGACAAAAACGAATTTCTTTTCAAAATTATTAATAATGTGTAATCCTCCCTCTTGGCCACAATCAAAATTTGTACCAATCACCGTCTACTAAAAAATCCCGAAACTTTCCATATTCCTTTAAGAACCAACTTAACCTTCTCGCAACCTCGTGAAATTGTGTCGACTATGTAATATATTCACTGTAATCGTAGTGACAAGATTTCGGACAAATTTAGCGATAACCCCACAATTTTTTTTTATCTCTTTTTAACTTGATCCCGCTTGACTCACACATTGTAGAATTGCCTCATGATTTTTTTTTGCATGTCTACTTTGGCTCTTGAGTATTTTTTTATGTTTACATGTTATTGTATTTGTATTTCGTCTATTGCGTACTTTAAAAACTAAAATTTAAAAAAAAAAATCGTCATAAGATCAAGTATTAGCAATGACTTTGGCTGTCGATAAGTTCGTGTCTGGAAGATATCTCTGAATTATTGAAGTAATATGATATTTAGCATATAGCCAAATACCAATTATATTTCATACTTACGAATTACCTCCGTGACTCGTGATGCAATAAATAAAAATTGTCTTGACTTTGGCAAAATGCAAACAATTTACAACAATACAATTTAAACAGATAATAAGCGCACCGCTTCAGAAACCACGACAAAATTTCCTCTTTCAATCGTGATACTCAAACTAAAATTTCAATGATGTCATTACAACGTTTTTACAAAGTAAGTATTAATCGATCATTGCAAACAATACCACAAACAAGTCTTCGGTAATCAATACGGTTATTGGCTTAGGGTCGAGACTGCCTAATGGACTTATTCATAAGGAGTAAGGATAAAGTCTTTTTTATACTTTTAAGACATACGTTCATCACAATTAAACCTTTCAAAACATGGAAAGAATGGTTTTTTTCAAAAAATTGTAATAATTCATCAAAAATTAAAATTAATTTTCACGTTCTGTGTATTGTAATATATTTATAAGTTCTGATATTATAATATATTTATAGGCCAGGTTTTTCATAAAACTGAAACTATCACAAAACTTGATTAGAACTTTCACTATTTGAAAATTAACTTCAAATTTTTGATGAATTGTTCAAATTTTTTAAATCAACCCATAATAACATTGTTGTTTTAATGCTTTTACCATATTTCGAAAGTATTGATGATGTTTCTCGTACCTATGTCACTCTTTTCTCTGCATTAGCATACGTTGAGGGCGGAATTTAATGCTCTGCTAGTAAGAAAATATTGTGTGAAAGACGAATTCATTAAAGATGCAGCACTCATTATAACGTGCGGTGTCTATTTTTAACACTCTTAAGGGAGTGTGTTGATAAATTGGTGTCACCCACTAAGTGTGTTTACTTTCGCAAAGGGTGGGGGGTTGCAGCCCTGGAAGAAGAGAGCTCTAGAGCTTCGACCCCCTAATGGTAATATATCTGAAATATGAGGGGGGAGGCGTCGACAAGACTCGCTCCGGTGTGAAGAGGAGTCGCGGGCACTAAAGCGAAACGCGTGTTACAACTTAAGAATTCCGTGTTTAGATGGGTGTTTATGATTAGCTGGGGAATGGTGGAACGAATTGAAAAAAGGAAGAATGTGGTTCACTGCGTTGAAGTGATTAACCATAATGTTGTTATTACATACTAAGAGGAAACGAGTGATGCGTAGGATACGGAGTAGTTATAATCTAACTGCTCACGAGTCTAGCGTGCCTTGGGTTCATGAAGGATCGTTAAGAACATGAGATTCCGCTTTCGGCGTTTTCATAATAAATTATTCATTTAAAAAGGGATCTATTTTTAGCACTGATTTTTTTTTTAAATTGTAAATCGCGATATGGGCAATTTGCAATAAGTGAAATTACCCATAGAAGCGAAGAAATTAAAACAAACTCTTTAACCAAAACCAAATTTGAAGATAAGTTTTTTTTAAATAATTCATTCACGTAAGTACTTTAGGACATAGCAAAAGTTCAAGTCTTTGAATTTTAATAGTTTTGTTCTAAAGTTATGAACCCTTCTTTGCCGGTGCTGTCAACTATTTTCACATCTCAGTAATTTTTTAAAATATCTCTGTAAATATAAAAAACACTGATTCCGTATATAAAATTAATTGACTGCAGATTTTATATGATTCTCTGCAATCAATTTATTTATTCGATATAATAAATAATTAATAATTTTTGTCAAAATAAACGTTAGAGTAAAAGTTCCTTAATATATATGATGACAGGTCATGGCTGGTTTTGCATCGCATTTGGGTGGAAGTAAAAAAAGAAAAACTTTATAAAAAAAATCTTATTATTTAGAGCGGCTGACCAGAACTTCAAAGAAAGATTGAAGTTTCCCGGTAAACCCCAATTACAAAACAGATCTGAACAGAATATTCTTTACTGCAATTTTTTAAAATATTTTATTTCGTCAAAAGGGCAGTATGAAAGGCTCGCGGTTCCAACGAAATGGGTTCGAGGGCCGAATTTGACCCGCAGGCCGCAAGTTTCTAATCACTGCTCTACACACAGCACCAAAGCTCGAGGGATTTTCTAGTACCGTGAAGGATGGGTTAAAAACGATTTGGATGAATGAATGTTTAATGTTAAGCATGTACGCAAAATAGAAAAACTACAACGTCTTAATGTGAAGAAATATTTATAAATACTGTAAACATCTCATCATTATTAAGGTAGGTCTGTAATATCTTAAGTCAATGAGTTAAATAAAGTAAGATTAGTAAGGTGTAAAGGAAGCGAATTATTTACGGTAATTCTCAATAGGAACAATAGTCCATTGAAATATTGATCGATGCATCCAAATCGGATGGACTTACCGAACCATTAATTAACCGTAGCTAAGTAAATATCCTGCCCTCTATACTGTACAGTGTACAGGTTAAGGCGATGATGAGGATGTTAAAATGTTCGTAATTAAGTGTTTCGATTAACAATGGTACTGACTTGTTGGTGAAATCGAGAAACGGTAGCGGATCTCTTTCCTGGATTAATTATAAAATAAATATTGGATTACGAGCATTTTTTGGTATTTAATTAATAATAATTTAAAAAAATGGCGGTTAAGGGAAATTACCTTATTAGAAATGTTTTTCTGTTGTTTTGCATTAGAATTTGTAATAATTATTATGTTTATCTGTGTTGTTTCTTTACTGACTTATTGAATCTTATAAGTCAGTAAACGAAGCTCCACACAGGTAAGATTAGTTCCCCACAGGAGGTTCTATTTTTAAGTTTCTTTTATATTTAATTATTTATTTAACGCAATAAAAAGGCTTTACATTACAACGATAAGGTTAGAAGTTACAGCGGTACAAAGGAGGGTATCAGTAGATCAGTAGTACTAAAGACAAAATCAGAATGAATGAGACAAAAATAATATATAAGAGATTCTGTTGTTTTTTACATAAAACAGAATTGAGAAGAAATATAAAAAAATAAATGTTTACTCGTGTAGTAGTTATAATAATAGAGAACATTTTATATAAACAGAATGAAAATATGTAAAACTCGACAGCGAGTATAATAATTATTTTCCTCAGGGCCTATTTCATCTTTGGGGATGCTATGTGGTGGATCTTTTAAGAAAGGAAGGAGAGGAAGTTTCGAGAAGAAAGAAGGTATTAGGGTTGAGTAGGAATCTGGGAGTCATCGCGTTCAGGAGTGACAAACATATTAATCCATCCCTCGTACTGCGGTGCAAGACGATCGGTCGAGATAATCCGGATTAAGAGGTCAAAAGTCTCCCTCAAACAGTCCCTCGCGATCCGGTCCGCCACGCAGTAGGTGAGCAAACGCATTCGTTGCCAAGACCTAGACAAACATCACCCCATGAATCCTGAATAAGGCACTGGAGTTGGCTATCCAATAAATGGTTGCCGGGGCGGCGTTATAGCGGCGAATTTAGTTTTGGATATGGTTTAATTACATTGGTAACTCTGATAGGTATGTAAAAAATACATATTTTTTTTAAATTTTAATAAAAATCTCCAAATCCAATATTGTACTCAATGGATAAATATGAAATATACCAATATCTTTCTAATCAATATTTGGTTTAAACCCAGCGTATTTATATGTTCATCACAGTAGAATTCGCCGTATTTTTTATTCAAGATAATACAAACACAATAACATTATCAAAATCCATTTCTAAGGATATCGACGTATTTGTAAATTATTTTGAATGGTATTATTTCATAAGTACGCTACCTTCATCAAAAAATATATCCGATATAACTTTTTGACGGGGGAAAATGCTACAAATAATAATATATTCTGGAAATTCGCTAAATCCAATCCCCAAAAGATAATCATCATCACTGTGGGTAGGTCTTACGTAGGACCACTGAAGAGAGAATGTATAGAAGTAAGGCATAGGAACCGATAATGCTATAATGATAATATAAAGAAATCTGATGTCGGCAGCCAGTCGATCCAAGACAGGCAAATGAAATGGAAAATGTATTCAAGAGTAGTAGATAATCTAAATTCTAAATATCACCCTGGAGGAAGACCACCATTCGGAATCGAAACTTTACTTAAAATGGCTTTATAACAGTCACCTTCCTCCTCTTCCTTTTCACACTCGACAAAAGATGCTAAAACTATGGCGTCACTATATCTATGTTTGGTGACTAGATCTGAATAACCAGGTACTTCCCAACCTTCATCATCATCTCTCTTATTTCCCAAATCCTTTCAATCTCACAACTCACAACGTACTCCAATTGGGGAAGCCATAATCCCACTAACTCCAAAGTTTGGGGAGTCCTGGGCCGTAATCAGGCGGTTCATGATGTCATCAGGACGTCAAGAGAAAAAAAATCCCTCTGGGCCTATGTCATCTTTGGGAATACTGTGTGGAGGGGTCTTTTATGGAAAGGAAGGAGAGGAAGTTCTGGGAAAGAAATGGGTATAAGGGATCGGTAGGAATTTAGTTATCACTGTGCCCAGGAGTGAAAGGCGTATGAATCTATCCCTCCAAGTGCGGTGCAAGCCCATAAGTCGAGAGAGATCAGTCTTTCCCAATCCAGCCCGCCAGTGGGCAAACGTTTTCACTACCAAAGCTTAGACGAACCTCACCCCATCAACTCGGGCACCCCTGATAAGTTACCAAACGTAGCGAACCATTCGAGGTGACCTGCAGCAGAGGTGTTGGTAATCCAATAAATGATTCCCGGGACGGCGGTATCCATACCCGCCCCCCAAATTATTTTGAAAATGTTTAATAAATTTCACCCGAATTAAGGAACATGTGTCTTTCTTCGGCTACACGCACACGTCCACAGAACACCACCATCGATTTATTTATTCTGTGAAAAGGACCTACCCAGAATTCCCGCCTACATACGTGAGTATAATCGAGTCGCGTTTTTTATATCGATCAATCACTGGGCCGACAGAAGTGACGGTGTGAATTGCTCGGGGTATTTTACTTGTTATTAAAAGTGACATCTCTATGATATCAGAGCCTACACGATGTAATCGGTTTAACTGGGAACATGGACCAGGTTAAATACACCCTGAAGGATATCTTAATGCAAAGCTTGTATTTTCATTTGACTGCATTCATGTTATACTATGTCATACATGTGTCCTTCTTGTAAATTATAGGAACGTTGATGCGGCCCGTTTCATACAAATCTGAATTTTGGATTTGATGTCAAAATACCCAACCAATCTGAAGAACTATTTTTGTAATCAAATGATATACCAAAAATCTAGTACTGAGCTTCGTATATTTATTTTTGCTTTAAGTTTAAGATATAGACCAGCAAAGATTTTAATGTTTACTGATTTTAGAGGCAATTTGGAAAATTATTTGTGGGTTATTGAAAAACATGAAAAAATTATTTTGAGCAAAACGAATTTTTACTTGTTTTAACAGATTAAACAAATTAAAATTTTGTTTTTGTCAGATTGTTTAGGTTTTCTTTGCGTGCAGTATTTAAACAGCCTTCATAGTCACAATCAGGAAACACGCCAAACGTGAGACCAACATTTGTATACAGATGACATTAATTTGACAGTTCACAGGAACGATTTACTGGTCTCTGTGTTTCTTACCTCCTAAAACATTGTCCCTTCACAAGACCCATGTAGTATGAGGGAAGACAGACCCATTTTCACTCCATCCTCTCCTTATAAAAACCGTCCATAAAGCATCCTCAAAGAGACAAAGTTTTATTTGAAATGCAGGAATAAACAAATAATCGTTTAATTTTCCTTTTTTTTCATGTAAATAAATAGGAGACTCTTAAGCAACAATCAATAAGATATGTTTGATTTTATATTAAACATTTCGCGAAAATAAATCATCTCACCAACAGTACTTGCATAACAATGTTGATATTGTTGATAGAGTATTTGACCTACTCAACGGGCTACATGATGGTTTTAAAAGTTTATTTTTGGATCCGTAAATATTTTAATAGCAATAACAGCAGAATTTTTCCAATCCGTTTAAAAACTGGTTGCTCTGCAGTTCGATGATGGCGCATTATTAAAGGTTGCTTTAACTATATAAGATGCTACGATGCCAAATTAAAACATCGATTATTATTTTTCCTCTGTGAAGAGATAACGGTCCAATCAAACGAACAAAAGCCTCTGATTCCAGATAAAAGATCACTTAGAAGTCGATTAAAAAAACTGCCTTTGTCAGATTATTAACCTCTGCTTAGAAGGTACATACTTATATTAACTTTATAAATAATTGTATTAATCTCGTGTGACACTAAACTAGAGATGTGGGGTTATATTATGTTAGATAATTTAATTTTGTTCAAGAACGAATTATAGTTAGTTTTTTTTGCTATGTCGGCATATAATAGAATGGACAGTTTGAGAGGTGAATGCCGCCTTTTGCTTACTTCGTCCGAGATGGATAGATACTCGGATATTGTTTGAAACTTTAACAATGGTCGACCGTTTTTTCACCTTCAATTAGAGCCAATTAATTTCCTGAAACACTGTGTGACAATACACTAATTATACCCCGTTCATTATACCATTGAACGGCGGAAAAAATCTCGTAGCAGCTAGCAATGGGCTTTCTTTTGTATGTCATTATTACATTAACGGTAATGTCACTTTGTCCGACTGCTCTTACAAAATGAGAATAATAATATATTATCATAATAGCGTTGAATAGGAAGACATACAAATGTACGGGACCAAGAAAGGTTTTTGAAAATGTTTCTTCAATATTCATTTCAGCTTTTCGGTTATTCGCCTAATTAGCTCTTGGTCTAGTCATCTTTCTTTGAGCCTTAAAATAATACATTACCCGATGTTTCACTTAGAACAAAAGCAAGAAGCACCTGCATAATTGATGGAGGTAAAAAATTTCTGAACCATTACCAAACCTTACTCATTGTTCCTGAGTAATGTCAAACGTATTATTTAATCTATTTGATAATATGTGGTATCTGGTATCCACAAGTTACAAGTCCCTTCCATCCAAACGATTTTCTTCGTTAGTAAGTCTGTACTTTCTCTAGTATAGGCATTAGAAATTAACCGTTACCAGTAGGTAGCATTTCAAATTATTATCATTACTACGTGAAGAGCAATAAGATCAACATTAGTGAACGTGTTTAGCGAAAGCATCATAATATTGGAATCAGAAGATATATCTACCTACTGTATATTTTTTCTTGTTTTGAAAACACAACAAATTAATTATTTCACTTTTTCAAAGACAACAAATTTATTTTGTGAAACAATTTTAATTCATAATTAATAGATTTCTTGGTATAAACCACGTTTATTGTTTTTAGGTTGCGATGCTCGCTTTCTCGGGGTTTAATTAAAACTATTAACTTTGAATTAGCATTTTTACAATGCTTATTTGCAGTTATTAAAGTATTCGCTTGGAAAGATTTCGCTAGATTAGATAAAAAATATCTTAGTTTTACATGTGCTTATAGCTAATTTAAGTATTTAACGTATGTACAACTTTCTTAAAGGCAAGGAGTGTAAGGAGAATATATGACGCAAATGTGAATGATAGAAGAAGTCGGGGACGCTCGAGAAAGACATGGCATGACCAAGTGAATCAGATACTTGAGTCGGGCTATGTCAAGAGTCAGATTAATAGAAGAGCATGCATGAGACGATGTATGAATGTGAACGAGGCAAGGAGTGTGTGCCAAGACCGAGTTGTTTGGCGGGGAAACGGCGTGATGGTTGGTTAGTTAGTTAGTTACAACTTTCTACGCAACAAATTAACAACATAAGGCCGTCCGAAAAAGCTGGCTAGAGAAAGACATTGTAGTACAACAATTCATTCAATTTCAATCAAAAAATAAAAATATATCTTGTAATTTTTTTGGATTTTTTAGAACTCCACGGTAGTGTTTGTAACTGAAATCATTAAAAAAAATAAGAATGCTTAATATGGAATAATGGATTAAACGAAATAGAAATCATGAATATTCGTTACATATGGTAGTGTAAAATGTAACAGGAGGGCATAACCGAATCGGGATGTCAAACTGATTGTTCACCGCCAACCTAATAGCGACAGCGAATCTGTTCGCTCTTTGAATCTCATCCATTGAATTGGCTATTTTATTACACCGATAGTACCGGGAACAGTGAACACTGACTGAACTGAACACCCCTCCTGGCCCCTGTCCTCCTGGGATTCAAAAAAGAATTCGTTCGTTACCCGTCGATTCACAGAATTATCGAACATGAAGTATTATCGCATTATTTTGGCGTAATAAATAAAAAAAATACACAAAAGGGAATACACCCGTATTTTATTATGCGCGTGCGTTCTGTATGGGCGTAATACTATAATGGCACCTTGCTTTGTAATGGACGTGACACCTGCTTCCTATTGTAGATCACACGCAACCAATTTTGACATATGGTGGATCACATGTTCGTGTAAAATGACGGAAATTAATGTCCAATATTTGAACAGCGGTTCGGCAGGTTATGAATATTTTGTAAAACTATCAAATACGCACTGTTTTTAGCTGCAGCACAGTATAGCTGCAATTTACGAAGTACGATATTAAATAATTGCTTTTATCGCGGATTCTGGATGGGGTAAAATATCGCGATCATTTTTAATCACATTGTATAAATTCAACAGCTGGTGGTTTTTATTTAGATAGTAAATATATCAAAGACAGATCCTCGTATTAACAGTTTTTACTTTTTTAACATTTAATTTTCTCTTCTTTTAATATCTCATTCGTCGATTTGTGGAACATTATCTTTTTCGGGTGCCCTGCCAGCAAAGTTTAGTCCGGAACAATTTATTATCTCATTTTGTGACAGTGAATTGCTTCTTCTTTATAAATGATGCGATTTATCGATTGGAGGTTATTCGATGACAAACCTGTGAATTAGTCATAATGTAGTTAAAATACTGTATATTATAACCTGGAGTACTTTGAGAAAACTGTACTCATTTATGTAAAACGCGCCTATGTAACCAATTTTAAAATTTTCTACCTTTTTTTTTACAGTGAATACCGCACAAGAATTTTAACTGCTCCCGTCTGGAGCCAGTGAGACTATGGCATCCCCAATTGGGGTATGTTGTGAGGCTGAAGGTAGTGGGAGTGGAAGGAGGTGGGGGAGGGGAAGGTTGGGAAGTATCTGGCTATTCAGATCTGGGCTAAACATCCAAACACGGCTAAAGCCATTTTCAAGCAACGTTTTTAATTCTGAATGGTGGTCTTACACCAGGGCGATACTGATAGTATCTTCCACTCTGGAACGTGCCGCAAATATACTATATATTATTTTAAATGAATTAATTGTGAAATAACACAAATTAATCAAATAAAATTTATTTGCGCACGCCGGGTTCGAACCCGCGACCTCCAGATTGTGAGTCAAGAATCCTACACTGTTGGGTAATTTTTTTTTTACAACAGGAGTGTGAAGGGTCTTTTAAAGGAAAGGAAGGAGAGGAAGTTTTGGGAAGGGAAAATTTATGAGGAATGGGTAGGAATCTGGTGTCAGTGTGTTCAGCAGTATGGGCGTGGGAATCCATCTCTCCAAGTGCGGTGCAAAGTGATAGGTCTCGAGAGAGCAGCTGCAGTGTTCAAAGTGTTTCCATTAGTTGTCCTCTCCCGATCCGGCCCCCCCACGCAGCTGGTGAGCAGGCGCATCCATCGTCAAGACCTGAACACACCTCACCCGATGAACCCGATCCAAATCCAATAAAGCGTTCCCGGGGTAGTGGTGCCCATTCCCTCCTCCCAAGAATCAAACGTTAAAACTATCAGTACAATCAAAATAAAATAGGTTAATATTTTTTTAACAATTTTTTAGATTAGGTATATCATATTTTCAAGAGTCCATTGGATACCCCTAACGAATAAAAATAGGACTTTAAATTATAATTTAAAACGAAATACATTTTATATAGGAACCTGCAAGTTCATGCAATCCTCAAAGGGGAGAAACATGAGGATTTCCACGGCTCCTCGGGCCCGTTGGAGTCTGTCTGGGAACCCATGAATTATTCAGGTCAACACGAGATCCCACTTAGTAAATAGACCATCGGGTAATCAAATCCTATCTCCAAACATTATGGGTCATGTAAGATACTGTAGAAATCCAACATATTTTAATATTTACAACAAAATCTCAGGAAAACATATTACATTAGAATCCTGTGTTAAAGATTTTAAAAGAAAGAAAACATTTTTTCACTGCTGTTTTTTTTTTACTTTTAGTAATAAATGATTATTTTACAGATCTCAGAACAGGCCTCTTAACTTAATGGAGGTAACCATTCTAAGACGTTTGAATGTATAGAAAATGTTGTAGCCTCCGAAATAATAAAAAAATCTTTGCAAATTTTTCTACCATTTTTGAGAAATGTCGCTTTGCAAAGCTGCGAAAAGCATTAGATTTTTTAAAATAAAAACCTTTAAAAATGTTTCTCTTTTCAGTTTTTCACACATTTTTAAATAATCGAATGAGAGGTTTTTTAAATAGTTAAATGGGAGTTTTTATTTATTAACGCATTGATTATTACATATACACATTGTAAGTTTTTCAGGAGTATGATTACAGGCATTAGTATATTATGAGTAAAAAATAAGTACGGTAAGTACTATGAAAGTAGTTACAGAGCAATGTGTATTTTTTATGCAAATATACCGCACAAGAGTCCCAAACGCTCCTTTCTGCGGCCAGTGAGACTATAGCATCCACAATCGGGATATGTTTTGATGCATTCACAATTGGGATATATTGTGGGGAGGGGAAGGAGATCGGGAAGAGGAAGGTGAGGAAGTACCTGGCTTTTCAGATCTCGTAACAAAACACGGCTAAAGCCATTTCAAGCAAGTTTCAATTCTGAATTCTTACACCAGGGCAACGCTGAGGATATCTTCCACTCTGAAACGTGCTGCAAATTCACATGATTTTATTTTTAATTAATTAACTGTGAAATAACACAAATTAATCAAATGAAATTTAAAATGAAACAATAACTTTGTAAACACCACTTCATATGAACAAAAAAAAATTATTTGCGCATGCCGGGTTCGAACACGTGACCTTCGGTTTGATAATCATAAACATGAATAGTTGGTTGTATAAGAAGTTTGTAATTAGCAAACATTTATTAAGCCCGATTGGATGTTTTACGAAATATATAACTAAATTAAAACAATGGTGAAGTTTTAAAATAGATAAAACAGATTATTTTAAAAGATGGACCAAATTGGATGAACTATTGAGTTGGAATGTATTATTTATGAGTATGATTTTCTGGATACATGAGTTCAGATTGTGATACATCTGAGCATTAGTCATCTCAAAATGCTATTTGAAATAAGAATGGTGGCAGTAAGAAGAAAATATTGTTAGAAATAAAATCACATTTTATGGGATCCTGCAACGATGATAGCATCTCGAATGCGCCCAAAATGCATTAAATCGCAGCCGGCTTTTTATATCCTCTGGAAGGTGGCCAAATATGACTTACGCGAAGACAGATTGGCAAAGACGATTGCCGACTTTTCTGAGAAAGTCATGCTTATTGCCACTTTATTATTTATCGGATGGTGAAAAACTTTTGATTTGCGTTTCATCTTCACTATAAAAACAAAAAAAAATTATGGGTTAAGAAAAACTCTTGATTTTCTTTTTTTTTATTACATTAGCACCACACAGGAGGACTTGAGGGAAAAAAGTCTCTCAATGCCTCTCATCTTTGGGGATGCTATATGGAGGGTATTTTTAGAGATAGGAAGGAGAGGAAGTTTTGGGAAGGAAAAATATATGAGGGGTGGGTAAGAATCTGAGGGTCAATATGTCCAGGAATGAAGGATGTATGAATCCATCCCTTTAACTGCACTGCAAACCAATGGGTTAAGAGAGTCTACCTGTAGAGGTCTTCATTTGGTCTCCCTCAACCAGTTTCTCCCGATCAAACGCATTCGCCGCGAAGACCTACACAAACCTCACCTAATGAACCCGGCCACCCCTGCAACCTCACCACAAGGGAGCAAACCACTTGGGGTGACCTATGGCAGGGCAGTTTTTTAAACATTAAATGGTTCCCGGGGCGGTGGTACCCATTCCCTCCTCCCAAATTGGGATTGTTTTTATTATTGAATACAGGGTTATTGTTTGGGATTTCAAAAGACATCAGGTCAAGGAAGTCACGGAACTGTTTTACCTCGGAACTTTTTTTCCTGTAGCCTTCTCTTGATGACCCCATCGTATATAGTTACTTTATTTTACTGTATTATTTTACCCTTGCGAAACCGGGTTATAACAACTGTAACTTATATAAATTAGTAAAAAAATATTTTTATTATACCTCAGTTTGTGATATTGTTGATGATCATAATGTATGGTATAATATGCGTATGCGATATAATAACAGATGCCTGTTACCGCACCGCACAACTGTCTTTCAAATTGAATAGATCGCATGTCTTTGACGTTTATCTTTTGATACACGTAACCTTTTGTTCATTATTTGTTTAAAAGTGTCTGATCTCGCCGTGGCGGAGTCTATTCAATTAATTTACTGTGATTTACCGTTGCCCAGAATCTATCTATGTGCCTAATCACACGGTAAATTCAGACCGGTGACGACCAATCAACCAAAAACATGCTGGGCGATTAGCCTTCTTGAAGTCAAAAACATACTTTGAATACTCATTCTTGCAAATAGCAGCCAATATTAAGAATGCATGCTTTTTCTAGTGCCATTTTCTATCGGAGATTGGCTATCATCAGGGTAATATTCACTCTACAGGCTGCAGAGCAACTGTACGAAGCTGCACTCGTACCAGTAACGAATCCATGAAATGCGAAGTTTTCCTCTACCATGTCTATCATCAACATCATTTCCACTCTTGGCTCTACAACCACTGGTGGGTCTTGGCCTCCTCGAGGGTCTTCCTCCACTCATCTTGATTTTGTGCCAGCTCTCTCCAGTTTAGAAGTTCCAAGGTAGATATGTCTTTGAAGACGTTGTCGCTCCATCTTAATCTTGGCCTTCCCAGGCTCCTTCATCCTGTCGGTCTATGACCCAGCATGACCCAGTCACTGAAGTCTTCCCAGTTATATAAATTTTGTGTCGTTTAGTTCCTTAAACAGAGTATAGAGCTCATTGTTATAACGTCTGCGCCAAAATCCATTTTCTAGAACCGGACCGAGGATACGCCTCAAAATTTTCCTTTCAAAATGTCCAGAGCTTGGTCATGTGTATAAGTTATAAGTCTACTATGTCTATAAGTCATAGAAATTAAATCTTGATTTATTTTGTGAAGTAATTCTTTATGTTAATTATTTTGTAGGGGAGACCACCTGATTACAAAACCAGTAGTATTAATAGAGGTTCAAACGATAAAAGGTTACAATGATTATTTTCATTGAGTGATCGTTCCGAAAAATTACCCAACATTATTACTACGTAAATCCATACACTAAATAATATAATATTGTTTTTGGAAGCATGATATCTTTAGATACAAGCAAATAATAATCTGAAAATCATGAACTGCAGTCCGATTAGTAAATATTTTAAATCACGTGAATTTCGATGATCTTTAGAAACTGTTAGCATTTTAAAATGATCATGATATCTTTAAAATAACAACTAACAATAATGTTTTTTTAAATGCCGCTCTTTTTATTAAAGAGCATTAACCAAATGATTTCCGGCAAAGATTTCATCGAACACGAACTAAGAAAAGACGTGAGACCATTCTCCAGAGTACAGTAAAAGAATGCTTTGCATTGAATGTAACCAGTATTTCCGTGTCTCTATGTAAATATTCCATTGAGAATCAACTGCGAAGTTAATTAGTTTGCCAACATGCCGATTTTCTCCATAGATTGGTGTAGGTGCAGATAATATATAATTTACGGCAAGAATTGATTAAAAACAAAGAAGATGATTGATGAATCAGTCCTCAATTAATTTTTATATCTTCATCACTTACTCTCACACAGAGAAAGAAAATATTTTCTTTTCGTACACTAATATCTTCACACTGACAATTTTAATTCAGTTCCTTCTTATCAATTTGAGCGTATTTGGCCAATTTGCAAAGACCCTCGAGCGTTCGCTGCCCATAATGTGGCCAATTTGAAGAAACATTTTAAAATATTTATTGGAATTATTTCAAAAGTTCCCACGCGTGTTATACTACGATTAATCACAATAATATAACTTAGCATATTCACCTGTCAACAAGAGATGTCTCGCATCTCTTATTTATTTATTTTTCTTCGAATTATTTGTCATTGGCATTTCGCGAACATTAATATTTAAATTATATATTAAAGAATAAATGTTCGAATTTAAATTTATATCTGTGATTATCAACTAGGTTATAGACAAAATAGAAAAGTCATAATATTAAAAAAAAGGTACTAAGTAGGCCAATTATAGTACATTGTAAGTTAAGTGATTTTTTTCATGAATTCTTAAAATATGTGATAAACAGTGTTAAAACTAATCTAAAAATATAGGTACAATGCAATGCCATCAATGGTCCAAAAATATAAGCAGTTTATATGTATCTACATTAAAATTCTGAGGCATAATTTTAATGAGGGCGGGAAATTTCCAAATCGGACGCGTAGAAATCCTGAAAGCTGGGCATTTATTTCAAGTATTAACGCAAACGCTCAAGTGTTTATAAACAAAAACCTATCAATAATTAAATATCGATCTTTTAGAAGAAAATTTGTTATTTATGTGAACGGGGATACACAGTGACATTACATGTGTTTGTAATGTCATTGGGCAAACATAATAAATATAACTTATTGTTCGTTAGTAAGCTATTGTTATTCAATGAAATAATAACGTATTGTGTTATTTTTACGCAGGACCTTTTATAATTTTTTCATTTAAATGCTTTTTCAGGTTTCATGACAAAGCGTTTAAATATGTACTAAGCTGCAAAACAGATTACCTCTCAGTTATCATAAATATTATCAAACTCGTAAAATATTATCTCGAGATGGTAGCTATAAAAATTGGTTAATTCTTTAACTTTTCAGGAATTCTTTGCACGTAAAGGGTACGTACTACTTTGGCGAAGATTCGCAAAATTTTATCTTAAAACTAAACTTTCGATATCGTGGTTCGCATTGAAAGCGAGCAGGAAGTATTAAAGTAAACGATAAGTTTACTCGCTTATCTCGCCATTATTATTATAATAAAACATTACATCAAGGAAATGCTCAAATCGCTCAGAATATTACATTTTAAAAGTTTCAGCAGACTGCACTTAAGCAAATGTAGCAGATGCGATCGGCAATTTGATCAAAGCTTCGCTTCGCTTAAATATTGCGATTTTCGATAACACCCCAACACACGAGAACTTGATGCGAAATATCTTCACACTAAACCGAAGGAATTCAAATTTTGTCTTCAGATTTGAACAATAATGTCGATTTGATCGCAAGAAGGTTTGATATGCCTATTGCCTAATGGTCCGTCTTGAAAATGTTTAAAGTGAACAGAATTTCAGTCCAACCTGTGAAAGAGAACCCATTTCTTAAACACACTTAATCAATTATTAAAATCTGATTAAATTTTTGTTTAAAACAAATACGAGTCGGATCGTGTTTGAATTAAGATAAGATCGTTATTTGCAAAAAAGTAAAAAATTAAATTCTAAAATTCAAATAAAACGAACGGAATCTGAGAGGTTTTATAACCTTGCGATTCCAAATATAATTTGTTGCAAATAAGGTTTCATTCCGTTCCTCTTTTTAATGTACAAATCATGAAAACGTTTTCAATGATTTTTTATGAGCAATAATTATCAGCCTCATCTACATTGAAAATATTAAGATACTGGCCGCCAACGGGACTTGAACCCGTGTCCCTCTGATTGCCGGTCAGGAGCTCTACCACTAAGCTATGGCGGCTTATCTTATACCCGCCAAATAATTCAATATATACTAGTGCTTCATTCAACAATTACTGCTTATTACATTTTTCCACCTGAAAACAACCAACTTTATTTTTTGTGAGAGAGGCATTGTTAATGTTAAATCGCTCGCTAGGTGGCGTCGAGACAAACTATGTCTAAATTTTTTGGTGAAATACTTTAACTTGTCAAATATTAATTATTATTTTTAATCGATAAACTAAAGCTTTTCGAGACAAGATTTTTATGCATAGCACAAAGGGTAAGAATTATTATAGTGAGGAAAAATGTAGTTGAATGAAGCGCTAGTATATATTGAATTATTTGGCGGGTATTGGTTAAGCCGCCGCAATAGCTCAGTGGTAAAGCTCCTGACCGGCAATCAGAGGGACACGGATTCAAGTCCCGTTGACGGCCAGTATCTTTTCTCGGAAGTTTTTTTCAATGTAGATGAGTGTTTCAGGCTGATAATTATTGCTTGTAATAATTGTTACCCTTTGTGTTATGCATAAAAATCTTGTCTTGAAAAACGTTAGTTTTTCAATAAAAAATAATTATTTTCTATGACTTTTTTAACATTAAGGGTGTATAAACTCAGTTGTTCTGGATGTGACAAGGTTTATGTAGGCCAGACAGAATGGCCTATCTTCAAAAGGATAGCAGAACAATTTCGAGCATGTAAACTCGGCCACCCTAACAAATCGGCAAATGCTGATTATTTACTTTGGATTTGTTGAATGAAAATGCACAAAGCCTAATTACAGGAGGCAATTGAAATCCACGTAAATTCCATTTATATTAATAGAGATGAATGGGCTACGCTTAATAGTTTTTGGTATCCGGTAACTGACAGCTACACCATAACTAAGCACAGAAAACCAATCATTTTACTGTAATACCAGCTACTGGAGAATTGGAACTGTCAACGAAGGATCACATCTACATTCATAAGCACACACTTCATCACAATCTTCGATTACACATCTGCCCTGATGATGAACACTGCAATGCTGTTCGAAACGTTGGTTAAGAAGAAGGCAGCCGAACACGGCATAGAACCCCAAAAATAAATTACGATATTGGGTATCTTTAAATTAAATTATTGAAAACTCTGCAGCTTTTGTCACAAATGACGTTGTCTTCTGAAGATAATTTCGTTCACCTTAACATTTCACGCAAAAGGTGCAGCGGAATATATAATTTCATAACGCCAGACCTCACCATGTGAGTTTTTGACGCTTCAAACAAACGTACACCATATTTTGGCTTTTTATTGATCCGGAATGTGTGCATTACCAAAGAAAATCGTTACTTTTAGTATTTCTTCCTTTGTTCTCTCATTTAAAATCCATACTACATCAAATACCTAATGCCTCTGTATGTCTGAGCGACACTGTTCATTTTATTGTGAATTTGTGCGACCAATAAAATATATTGTCGTAAATTTATAGCCAAAGATAGTAGGATATGACTGCAATAACTTTGATATCGCATAGGGCTGGGGAGAATAAATGCCATCAATTACTGGGTAGGTACCTTCTTGTCATTTTTCGCAATAAATATGGAAGAAGCGAAATGTATGGTATTCAGCGACGTGATTTGTTGAGGTCTGTCTTCCCGGTGTTAACATGAAAGAGTAGTTTGTAAACAAAACTGATATACCCACCTACCTAAACAAGCTTTTCAACAAAGCCTTGGCTTTGCATAAAATCAAATCATTTTATCTCGTGAATATATTTTAAAGTAACTTGCCTTTCTATCTTGTATTAGATTTTCTTCACACTTTATTATATGTTCACGCTCAAGTGATTCATTTAACAGTTCTTTTAGTCATCCTTGGAATACTTCACTATATTATTTGTCGTATACAAGGTATAACAGCACTGTTACAACCTATAAAAACCTACTAACCGCCTATCTGAAGAATTTTGGGCAGCGATATATTAGGAGTATCAAATGAAGATGTTGTTTTGCGGTCTGATGATATTTTTTTCAATTCAAACGCTGCAACTGAGTAGTTGGGTTTAGCAAGCACGGGTAACGTAATGCGCACTTCGTCTCGTTCTAGCAGTACGGAGACAGAGGAGAGAAAGCGCATATCACGTGATCCCGTCGTCACGCAAATCAGTGTGATCAGTGGTGACGTATTAAAATTGGTTAAAATTCTTCAGGTATTTTCTGTTACTACCTGAATAAACCATTACATAAATGACCCCATCTATCTATTCATAATTACGCTCAAATACCTACTTGCTTTCTTTTTTAGCCTATGCGCCTTTTCACGTTTTATATAGCATTCATACTTTTGCTTTCGTAATTTGATATTTCTTCTTATATCTTCGTATTTCTACAGAATAGAGTTTTTTACGGTATCAACAACAAACGTTTCTTTTAAACCTTACTTCATTAGGAGAATATATAAACAGTTTTAAAATTTCTCTGGTGAAACTAGGCTAGGGAACATTTGAAATCGTTTAAAAAAATCTGTTTCTAGAATAAATAACGGACTGAATCAATGAATATCGCGAAGAAGTTTTTATTTTAACCGTAATATTAAGACAGGTGCTAGAAAAGTAAACTTGCTATCAAGAAAAAGTTAGTTCAAAACATCCTCACCAAAGTCAGTTAGATAAAATTGGCTAGACTAGTCACAGACACCTTTCTGATAATTTATCATCAAAAGTCAAACGTTCAGACCAAATGATAATTAATTATGCTTCAGAAGAATATGTTTGAGTCATCCAACTCCTCCCTCTCCCAGTTCCATACAAAGTCCGCGTTTCACGTGGATTAGGGTTAGCCAGGCAAATTGATATGTTACAGAAATGTCACGAACGATTTGAATAAATAAATAATGGCCGAAGCTCCTACAATGGAAATAATAAATGCCCGTCCGCCGCTGAATATGGTTTAATTTAAGGGTAGAACTCACCCCTGGGTAACCCTCAAGAGCCCGAACCAATCCTTTATTCGCGGAGGGTGAAAACACCCCACCTAACTAATAAACAAGGTGACAAGAATGCAGGAGCATCATGCCATTTAAAAAAAACTCATTCGCAGCGATAGCATTTTAGATATTAAACTTAAATTCTTATCGTCTGTGGTAAAGCGATAAAACCATTTAATAACCGCACTAGGCACACTATAAAGGTTTAAAATATTCTAGATTTAATGTATTTTAACTAATGCTTCGCCTACATATTATTTTTTTTTCTCTGACTTCCAGTGTTTACAATTTACAACACCTATCTAACTCAAATCTTTAATTTGTTGCATTATAAGAGTTTTCATACTTTCCAAGCACGCGTAAATGCATTGTCGGGGTTCATTTTTAGTTAGATATTTTATTCGGTCTACCTTTAGAAACAATAAATTACAACCAGTTGATGAAATAATTGAAAATTTTTAATTTCTCAGATAGAAGACTTAATTCCGACTTGAATATTATTTTTAAAATTATCCTATACACCAAGCTTACCTTCTGTATACATCAACAAAAACTACACGATCTAAATTTTTTTTTAAATGAAAAACTTTTTTAGTACCGTTGTGATTTGAAACTCGGTGAAACGAAAAATAGCGACATTAAAAAGAGACAAACGTTGAAATGTGCAGGATTTAGCATGCGAGAGAACGAGATAGTGCTATCGGTCTCCTCTTTGTGCGGTGCTTCATAGCATCCCCAATCTTGTCTACTTTAGTTTTCTGAAGGTTTCTCTTCTACCGCGTGTAAATTGCGCCATCTGACTTTTTTTAATTGATACAACTATTTCGGGACTGAATAATTTATTTTACTCGCTTATATCTAGATTGAATTCAGTTGGCAATGCTTTCTCAAAAGTAGTAGATGTGTTTATTAAACCATACCTCGATAATAATAATCAATGTTATTTTGGTGACTGGACAACTCAGAATGAACTCAACTCAACACTTCCTTTTAAAAGTCATTAAAAGTGATGAAAAAAAATGGTTTAATAGGTTACACTAGGCTGGGTTATAGGCTTTTTTCAATTATTTTTTTCAAAGCTTTTAATGACTTTTCAAATGGGTGTTGAGTTAAATTAATTCTGAGTTCGAATGGAACCGTTAGTTTACATAGTATCATTCTTCTGCGTGGGTTCTATATTATTTAAATAGCGTATTTTACTTCATGATCACTGTTCCACAAAATTATTAAGGATATCGTATATTTATAAAAATCCATATGTATAGATAGGCATATAATATATAAATGCATAAATAAATGAATATTTTTTTTAGAATCGCCCCTCCACAGATTATTTAGTGAATGAAAAGTGTTTATAGGAAGCCATTACAGATTAAAGCGCAATTGGGGTGTACTTGTATTGTTAACATTAATCCTCATATACAGGTTTATTTTATTTAAAATACTCACACCCTGTAAAGAATTAAACTTGTTTCACTTAAAATATGCCATTTTCAATGATGAATTATACCTATGTATGTTATACCTATGCCTAAACTTTTGTCCATTTAAACCTTGGGTTTTAAATTCTATAAAACTCGCATAGAAGTTGTATGGCGTATTTAGTAGTTTAAATTCGTTTTCAATTGTGATTTTTAAAAAATTTTATAGATGCTTTTTTAACATTAACCCCACACATATTATTTCCCTCAGGGCCTTTTTCATCTTTGAAGATACTGTGTTGAGGGTCTTTTTAAAGGAAGGAAGGAGAGGAAGTTTTGGGAAATAAAAATTTATGATTGGTGGATAGGAATTTAGGGATCACCGTATCCAGGAGTGACGGACGTATGAATCCATCCCTCCCACTTCAATGTAAGGCGATAAGGGTCTTCCACAACCAGCCTCTCCCGATCCGGCCCGCCACGCAGTATGTGGGCAAATACATCCGTGAAGTCCCACTTGGGGCGACCTATGACAGTGATTTTGGTTATCCAATAAATGGTTCCCGGGGCGGCGGAACCCATTCCCACCTCCCAAACTGTATCTACTACGCTACGCGATTTATCATAGAATAAAGAATTTAAAACTAGAAGTGCCTTCCACACTAATTATAATTAAAACAAATGTTCCATTTAGTCCAACAGCCCAGCGTTCCGTCTCACTTACACTTACCTGAAATCGTAGATCTCCATCCCTATCGAATTTCGAAAACACATTTTTGTACGGAAATTTAGGCCTGTATTTGGGATCACGATACACGCCCATAAGGAACTTCTCGTATTATTCTTTATTTATTATTATTAAATCAACCTTCATATATATATTTGATTTTATTGCTATTGTGTTGCTTGTGTAAAAAACGTCACGTATTATTGTTCACATAACATCTTCAAAGATGACGTTGGCCCCTAGGGATATGATTTCCTTCGGGCCCCCGGACCGTCCTGTGTGGAGTTTATATTAAAGTTATTATTTACGTAAAATTTTGAGCTAAATGCTGTCTTAATAAAACGCTGACAAATAATATAATAATATTTTATTTATTTTATTACATTTATATATTCAATGTCAATTATTATATTATTACGGGTGACAGCTGTTTCGCCCTCTGAAGGCATTATTAAACTGTGGTTATACCTTACCTTACTTTCTGTGTTTTTTATCATTTATAGATAGGTACTCGTGATGAAAAAAATTATTGCTTTTATTTTTATTACCTTCGCCTATATTAATTTCCGAGTAAAATGACGGAAAATATTAATGGTTATTACTCTTTTAAAGTTTCCTCAATTACTGCATTGTTTAAATTGACTGAAAGTCGTTTGTCTAGTCATTGTGTGAGTTATTCGAAAATGACGACTCATGAGTTTATTTTCCAGCGTAATTAAGTATTTGAAATTGGCTTAAACATATCTAAAAGTGGCGAGCGAATTATACTTTTTTTGTTCATTTATCAAAATGGTTTTTGGATCACAATTACATAATAATAATTACATAGTATTACTTGTTTATAAATAAACTGTTTTCAAAAATTGAATAAAAATATTATTGAATACTAGCTTTTGCCCCGGCTTCGCACGCGCCCCCCCCCCCCCCTGTTACATTAATTTTTCAATCAGCTCGCGTGCCACCTATTAACATGCGCAGTAAATTTTAACTATCAAAGAGATCTCCATAGTCACCTTAACAAATAACAAAATGACAGCGCACGTCAAACAATTACTTAGCAACGCTTTGCTTTTCGTTTGGACAATAAACGTATAATAAATAATTTCATAGCGCCAGAGCTTACCAATATATATATAGCCTATAGTACTCGCAAATAATGTAGCTTTCTATTAGTGAAAGAATTTTTAAAATTCATTTAGTAGTTTTTGCGCGGAAGAGTGACAAACATACATACATCCAGACATCCATACATTCATACAAACTTTAGCCTTTATAATATTGATAGGAAGGATTAATAGGATATAAAAGAAATTAAAATTAAATTCTACAAATTAAACCTGATAACAATAAAAAATAGTTCACCATCACGTTGAGAAAACAGACATCAGAGTATAGAGGTAGAGTATTATTTGAGGGTGCTATTCCGCGCTCTACCTGAGCGTGGGTAGTGTCGCAGGAGGCGCTGGGCGAGGGGCGCTCGGCACGGGGTGCAACTCGGGCAGCGGCGACCTACGAATGAGGTTTATGGGGTGCGGTGAGAAGGGGTGTCCCTACAGAATGAAAGCTAATTGTTACCATTCTATTGTGCATCCCTGGCGCTGAATGTCAAAGAGTGGACCCACCCTTGAGGCAGGGGTACTTCAATTATTGCGTGTTTTGCAGCTTTCGACCAATGTTCCAAGTAAAATATTATTTTTCATATATTTTCATTGAAAATGAATATTTTGCGGTGAGAAATTAAACATCGAAATTAAAACCGTGGAAGCTATTTTTTAACACGGCTTTTTGCCAATATGTCAGGTTTATGTGGTTCGTATGATAATAACAATATAAATTTCCAAAAAAGTTATATGGATACGGGAACAAGGGTTCTTTGCATAAAATATTGATTTAGATTTTTATTTTTTACTGAATTACAATATAAAGTAAAGTAAAAATACAATAAAGAAAGTAAAAATAAAAACTCAAGTAGTGCACAGTCATCCTAACTAAGTATTCATGTTCCGAGGCGGACTTTAGGTTGTTGTTTGGGTGTTCATCATGATTTCCTTATCATCTAGTTTGTTTCCACAAAACAAAAAATAAATAAAGTAAAAAGTATTTATGATTGTTGTCTGTAGGTAGCGTTGGTGTTACTTCATAATTTTAATGTTTTTATTATCTTCATGTTTAGTTAGCCATAATTTGCTTTTTTTAAATTTGTATCGCCATGGGGTTTTTAATTTTATTTGGAAGGGCATTGTATAATTTTGTAGCATGGAAATTATGGTTTTTCTAGCCAAAAGATGAATTTAATTTTTGAATGTTTAGTAGATTTGAGGATTTCGTCCTTGTAGTGTAGGTTTTTTGGTCAGCAAGGTAGGTACTTATTTCTCATATTCCGACACGTTTTCATTTCAAAGAAGGCCTAGGCTGATCAACTATTGTACTCTAAGGTTACAAAGTGGAAGAGTTAAAGGTACTCTCAGTATCGCTCTGGTGTAAGACCGCCGTTCAGAATTGAAATGTTGCTTGAAATGGCTTTAGCCCCGTTTTATGACTAGACATGAATAGCCAGGAATTCTAAATCTTACTCTTCCCCCACTTTTCTTCAGCCTCACAACATTTCCCAATTTGGGATGACGTAGTCTCACTGGCTCAAGTCGGTGTAAAAAAAAACTAACCTATTATTCAATTTTTATAAGAAAAACTTTATTTTTATACTTTTTTGAAGGTTATTCCCATCAGTGAAATATATCATAGTAGAATAAGTTAACAATAAGAATCTAAACGAAAATATGAAAGAGAACAAGACACAGAGAAACAGAAAAAGACAATAGTCGCAACTGGGACACGAACCCAGATCTCTCCGTCTAACCGGGACGAGCGCGTTAACCAATTTCGCTATTGCCACCTTCTATCAAAATGTATATATCTATCCGAGACGCTACCTAGGTCACAAACCAATTCTTAGAATGATTGTTTCCAATAAAAAGGGTAGTTGCCCGTTATATGGAGAAAAATAATTAGTTGATAATAATGTAATTCTAAAATTTGAAAATATGAGATTGACAATTATGACGTTTTGACAGAAGGTGGCAATAGCGAAATTGGTTAACGCGCTCGTCCCGGTTAGACGGAGAGGTTTGGGTTCGTGTCCCAGTTGCGACCATTGTCTTTTTCTGTTTTTCTGTGTCTTGTTCTCTTTCATATTTTCGTTTAGATGGTTATTGTTAACTTATTCTAATATAACCAATTATTATTAATACTATGAGGATAACTAAGTGTTAAAATAAACCACTTGATTTTAAATAACGATAAATAGCTAAATAAATCATTTTAGGCACCATGAAAATTGAAATTGTGAAGGTGTGCATACATTGAATCCTATAAATAATTCTTCTCAAAGTGCCTAACCACAGTTTAAAAATGGCATTTTCAACCGAAACAGCAGTCACAATAAAAATAAACTAAAATTCTTGCTGAAATTAATAATAACATTATTAAATTTTTTATACAAATAAATTATTTTATAAATTCAGTGCTTCCAAACTTTAGAATTTTAAGTTAAATAAAACACAAATCTAATGACTACCTAAAGAAAGTATAAGGCAATGTACCTAAAAATAAATAAAATTCCACTGCAAATTTTCAATTCAGCATTTGAGAGCATCTGCACCAGGGGTTTTAAACCCTACCCCTTGCTGAGAGATATTGCAGTCCCGGAGGAGTGTGGTGGTGCAAACAAAAACACGATACACTCTGCAGGATTACAAAAGGATTTAATTTTGTGCGACAGCCCTGCAGTACTTCGGGAGAGGCGTGAGAGGGGGAAGAGGAGGGACGGACTCTAAATCTCATATGTGCGGCGGACACGGCGGAAGGCAGTCCACAATCCACTGGACCAAAGCCAATTAAAATGACAACAATTCTGCACTTATAAAATAGGCGACTTGAATATGTTGAAATATTATTTTTTGACCTTTAGATCGAGTACCTACTCGATCTCAGATTATACTATATATTGCCCTTTAATAAATAAATGCTTCTTTGAAATGATTGTAATTAGCCTGTCTTTTTGCCTTTTTGAATTTCTGCCAACCAAACCCGAATTTCAGTGAGAATTAAAATGGTGGGCATTTTTTTTCAAATAAATAAGACTACAAGAAATACGATGTGGGTGTGTTTCGTGCTCTAAAAGTATGACCATTCTTTGCTTATTTCAAATATATATGTACGTTTCATATTTTTTATAAAATTACGATCAACTGCAATGGCGATATTAAATGTCAAGCAGTGTAACAGAGGCAGAGAGCGTGCTAAATGGAATAGAACCAAAATGTGGTAAGTCGGTGGCGACAAAGGTTTCCATTCAAGTCTAGAAGGGATTTTCAGTGTACGTTACCCATTAAGTAGGTTTTGGCGTTTACGAAATAAGCAAATGTTACTCAGGTACCTATTTTCCTAAATAAATTACTCTATACCCAGGTAAGTATGGTCATGTATATTTTCAACATTTTAACGCAGATGATTTTTAAAATTTTCATTGGTCGACGAACCGGTGGATATAATCTGTGAGCTATAAGTTTTTTTTTTTTTTATTGTCAACAAACAAATCCTGCTACATAAGCCATTTAACAAGACCTGCTAAGAATTGGCTTGGCAACAGGTGCTTATAATTTAGTTGCATTTACATTTTAAAAGTTATACAATAGTTGTTATAACAGTTTACCTAGTCTGTAGTTAGTGCTAAGTTTGAGCATTGTAGAAATATATTTAAAAAAATTATTGCATCCTTGAGGTTATTTTCACATAAACGGCGCTGTGCAAATCATCCAAATATTGTTATTTTTACATACAACGTATTCCTAAAATGATATCAACATAGAAATTTCAATCAAACATCAACTTATTGCTTTCTTTCTTATATAGATTACGTGTTAGAATTTTCAGAAAAAGAATAGAATAACATTTTGAAAGCATCATAATTGATAGTGAGAATTCGCATTGATGTAATATTCATCAATCAAAAACAATACCTTAAAAATGAAAAACCAACCTGAAAATCACACCATTAACAAATGCATTTATTGACAGTTTAGTCCCAAAATGGTACAAAACTTCTACCCTCTCAGCGCAGATATTTGACATGAAAAAAAAACAATTACGCCATTTTCATCACACATTGATATAGTATGTACTAGAGTGGCTTTTACGATCCCAGAAAGAGACACATAGATTTTTTGTCAATATCCTGTTTTTTAATGCAATTCTTCAGCAATCTCCAACCCGCGACCAAAGGCCTTTGTTTCACTATTGAGTCTCGATTAACATTGACTGTAGAGGCGTGCAGTTGAACGTTTATTACGTTCATTAGTTTCACTAGCACTCGATCTTCGATATCGTCCATGAACCTTTGACTACCTAGATTTTTTTTTCATTTGCAGTTTAGTTGAATTTTCGTTACATTCACTAGTGTTCGACCGAAACAAGACTTTCTATCGAAACCGAATCTTCGGTATCTGTCTCTGTTTCGGCCGAAACCGAAACCGAAATTGTTTTAGACGTGTTAAGAGCGCATAACCAGCCAGCGGACGAAAATCCACATTTCGTCGAAAGATGTTCTTAAGATCGTACAGGGCGGTTCCAATGAGAAAGATAAGGTATTCTCCGTACCAGCTTTTTTAAATTATAACTCAATATCGATTTTACTTCAATCCAAAGTTGCTTTAATTTATACCTGCATCCAAAAATGCTGAAAGGCGTGACGATAAAACTATTAAAATTATGTAATTTTTGTAATTATTTTTTGATCATAAGTATTTATCATTTTTCAATAATGTCTTAGCAAAATTAGAATGTAAAAAAATCTGAAATATATTAGTCTGTAAGTGCGTAAATAAATGCACAAACGGACCAATTTTTGTCAAGAAACACATGTACTTATATATTTTTTGATAATTTTATTTAAACTAAAATTAAAATTCTGTTACATACGTTTACCAGATAATATATTGATTTATTTTACTGCATGATTATATGATTTGAAATGGGTGTTGTATAATACATGTACTTTTTTGAAAATTTAACAAATCCACCAATGACCTATGGTATAACCTTATTATATTAAAAATTAACATTTTTTCTGAAAATTTATTACATACGTTTACTAGATAAAATAACAATCTTTCGAAATCAATTTATAAATTTTTGTGGAAAAGGGTCAATACGTCTAAACACTAATTTAAAAATGACATATTTCTGGTTTTCTCTGGTTATACACTCTTAAAAACCTATTGTTTAATGAAATTTGGTTTATTTTTTAAAACAAAACCACATTAAATGATGTTTTGTTATTTCATCAAAAATTATTGAAGTATTTGAAAAAAAATATATTTTTATATTACTGCTATAAAACAAACAAAAAATTATAAAAATTAACAAAACATGTTAACTACATCTTGGAACAAAATTTCGGTATCTGTCTCTGTTTCGGCCGAAACCGAAACCGAAATTGTTTTAGACGTGTTAAAAACCTATTGTTTAATGAAATTTGGTTTATTTTTTAAAACAAAACCATATTAAATGTTGTTTTGTTATTTCATCAAAAATTATTGAAGTATTTGAAAAAAAATATATTTTTATATTACTGCTATAAAATAAACAAAAAATTATAAAAATTAACAAAACATGTTAACTACTTCTTGGAACAAATTTTTTTCAATAATCAACACATACATTATAAAGGAAGGACCTCATAATCTGAGTATTTTTATTTTAATTCCGTTTATAATCACAACATTATTAAGACTGAATTTAAAAAATATATTGAGATCTTTTGCAGAGTTTCGGTGCGGCCGACGGTTCGGCAGATTTTCTGCAGAAACCGACAATGATGCCGAAGCAAGATTTTCTTGCCGAAACCGAATCTTCGGTCGGTCACTACCATTCACCCGTGCTGCGATCACGATTTCTTTCGAACTCTGGAGCGTGGTGCAAATATTCATGAAAAAAATCACAGTGATAAGTAGATTGTGTTTTTATTTTGCCTCTTCGGGAAATTCGACCAAGATGATCAAGCAATGATCTTAAGTATTTGTAACAGAAACAAAGCTATTAAAATACTAAAAGTCCCTGAATGATACCCTTGATATAATATTGTGAATTCTTACTTCTAACATCCATTAACTTAACCGCAGCAAAAGTTTGCTTCTTCAAAAATGTAACACTTAGGCAGCAGACGATTGAACCCGTGAAGCCTGCGTTTGAAGCTGTGCACCACTTGTCTGGTCCAGCCCTTGTCGACAGGCTTTTGTTTTATAAATAATATAATTTTTGCGGCGGATGCAATGATTGTAATCAGTGGTGACTCTCTCTATGATGCACTACTAGGAATAGTGAATACCACCGAAAAGGGAATTTGGGATTTTATCGACGATAATGTGTAAATTTGGCTTTAATTATTGATTCATAATAACGCGATGATTGCGTATTGAACGATCAGTGGAACGGCGCGCGTACCAACAATGAACATATTATTATACACATTTAACTTAATTGATTTTAAATTAACTGAAAATTAAAGCAATCCTGATTAAAGAATTGAAAAGCGCTCTCATTAATCAATTGTATTCGACATTTCAGTGGCTATTGAAGACCACTCCTATTTTGTTCTATATCACTGCATCGCCCATTGTGGACGTGTCATTTCTACTCGCCCCGTAATTATAACGATTTATTACAACGCCAGCATTTATATTTATAGAAGTCCCCGCAATAATAGTGCGAGACCATATCAAATGGCTTGACATTCAGTGGAATACGCCATACAGAAGTACTTGTATACAGAGTACTCATTGCAATATGTTCGCTTTTGTTCATTTTAAATGCCGCGATTGAAAACGATTCAATTGGACATAACTCCCAAAATGGAATTGCGGAGGTGGCTGGTTAATGATATGGACTATTATTAATATAATATCATGTGTTTGGCGATTTCGGCGTATTTTTAGTTCAATTGAACATTAATTATTCATGTGAGTCGAAATCTTAATGAAATAATAATCGCAATTTAATTATTAAATCTATTTCAAATAATATTAAATATACGGTTGGATATAAATGATGCTGAATTGAATTCAAATTCAATAATTTCAAACCTATACCAGTTGTAATATGCTTCCGAACTTCACTAGAAAATCATCACTTTTTTTGTATTTCAGCATTTGAAAAGATGACTTGAGCGGTGGTTTTATCGTATTGACAGTATTTTGAACATTTAGAGCTTCATTATGATAGAAATTACGTTGCAATCTGATAAACATTTACTTATTTGAAAAACCATTTACTGGCGGCTTGTCATAATTACAATACAATCAAATAAATTTGTTTTAAACCATTTTAATGTAATAAATTGCTCCGATGTTTTAAGAAAAAGTTTATCCTGACGAAGAAACAGGAATTAATATCAAATCATATTAATTATTTTAATTAAATAGTGGTATACCTACAGATAGTGTAATATTTTCACATAACACATTTTGTGTTTATATCGCGCTAAAAGTATGTTTTTTTTATAAATGTGTCACGAGCCAATGATGAAAACCAACTGCATTCCAGAAGAAATCCTGAATTATAGCTGAGCAGTGACCTTTTTGTCAATATAATCGATGATAAATAAACAAAATGTTGTTAAAAATCTATTGATGAGTAAACATTTTAATAGAGTTTCAAGAATGTTTCTTTCAATGAAAAAGCTTTCTCAGAAGCAATTTGTTGGTGTAAATAGGTAAATAATATGGGTGCTGAAAGTGTGGCAATCGTGATGTTGATTGTTATGTCAGATTGGTCTCACAAAATTGGCCTTATATCTGTTCAAAAGAACAATTTAAAAACTTTTATATTTGTATTAACATCTTGAATACATAATTAAATCAGTTTAAAGATATCAAATTTGTGGTAATAAAGTCTCCAAATGGCATACACTAAATAATAAAAATAATAGGATATCACCTCTCTCAAGGGAGCACCTAAAGCTGTTCATTTGAAGCTTTCATCTCTGCACCGGTAAGATAATCATCACGTTCCTAAGAAGCTTGGCTTTCTTTTGATGCAGCAGAAGTGCTGGATAAAAATACCTGACTAATCCTACTTCTCCCCTACTCCTGTCCACTCCTGCGCTCCGGCTCCTCGGCGGATCTTAAAGGATTATCTTGATGGATCACGAATGAATGCTGGGAGATCTACAACACCCAAATGGCCACCCATCACCACACATATTCCCTTCTTGTTTATACGAATGCATTCCTTTGGTTGTTGAAATGTGATTTCAGATTCTTAAGGAATTAAATCTTAAGTTGGGGACCAATTTGCATGGGGGTATCCAACACTGACAGTTGATAAATTTAATTATCGTCGACTTTTGAGTGGTTATTGTTATTTTTTGTTCCACTGAACAAAGAAAGCAATATATCGTCTTCGACCGCGTATTCACCAATAACACGTTATTTAAAACTATACGAATTTTTTGTTTTCTTTTTTAAATCGCGTATTATACGTATGTGCCGACGGGTGAATCCAGTATCATCTACCTTGCTTTAGTAACATCGCTCTTTTCTAATGAATCCCTTGTATTTTAAAAACTTATAATTGGTTTGGGTGAAAGAAAATCCTGGTCGATGTAAATAGTGGTGTTAAAAAAATGCAATTTATGTAGCTTATAATATAACAGTAAAGTTATTTTTTTCCGCTATAAAAACTATAATAATGTTTATATATCGTTTTTGAGAAAGAAAATTGAATAATGGTTTCCTTAGCTCTTTCAAATTTTATTTTTTACAAACAGGTATATAAAACATTCTTACCTGGCAGGTCACTTCAGATAAACACACTTTTTTAGAAGATGAGTGGCAAAATCTGAGTTCATATTTATTTTTAATTTTATCAATATTTCCACTGTGCAACTGGAGTTTTTTTAATGTTATTACCCTAAAATTATAAATTCCACTTTGGTTTAAGGTGGTAGAAATATATTATAAATTATAAGACTTTACAGCGCCATCATCCAAATATTATTATTACATTTTTATGTTCTCTTTCCCCACAATTTGCAAAGTAATATTCCAATTCCAATCTCAATACTGGAATATTCATAGATAAGAGAAGAATTATCCCCTCTGGCTGAAAAAATATAATTCTTTTTGGCTTTATCGGCTCCTAAAAAACGGCCGTCGAGAAGCCTGGATTAAAGGGTGCCATATCGATTTGGAGAACGTTAACGCATCCTGTGATCCCTTGATGCAGTATTGGATTACAAAAGGGACTCCTGAGAAAGAGATAAAAGTGTTTGCCACGTGTCCAAAAGCCAACAATTTGAGTTTTATCTCCACCCCATCACTGACAACATTAGTTAGCAAGTAGGGAGAAAATTGTAACAAATCGAGGGCGATGTATTTATTTTAAAATTTGATCAGCATTATTCGTCTATTTTATTAAAGCTATATACCTGAATTGAATTTTTGTGCTCAGGTATTATTACCTTTTAAAATAATTGAAAGTAAGAAATCCTTAAGAATAATGATCCTTTTAAAATGCACACGATTAAAGGTTTCGTAATCTTTGATATGAGGATATCCTTGTTGGTTATTTGATGCAGTTTTTTCTAATGAATACAGTATCCTTATTATAGCAAGGAAGTCATCTTGTTACCAAGAGATAAATATCTCTAACAAGACAAAACCTATTGTAAGATCATGCTCATGCAACCATCAAGCCTCGTCCCGGAGGTGTAGGCAAAAAGGTTAAGATTCACACAACTCTATCTTGGTACAGTCGCTCCGTGCTTTATTCCTTCGTCGTCTTGTATATACTCTTCTGTTGTTCTGACTCTTGACGTGACCCGAATCAATAGTATTCGATTTACCTGGTCATCCCATATATTCCTCGGACTTAGACAATTTAATAAATTACTTCTTCAATCTTTGCAAAATAACTTTGTGGCATTATTTATTATTTAATTAATAACTGATAACTAACATATAACTAACTATATATTAACATATCCCGAAGAAAATAACATTTTTATTGAAACATGTCGATATTTTTTATTAAAAAGTGGTTTATACAAAGTTATCAGTTATTAATTAAATTTAATAAATGTTTATAATATTTGGGTAGGTACGTAAATGAACTAATGAACCCATATTTAACTAATTGTGTAAAAATTAATCAAATTCTTACTTAAAGCTTTTGTAAAGGTCATTTCATTAAAATCTCCAGATCTTAATAGTCTTAAATTCTCCTGTCATCCAAAATAAAAATTAACTCAACTTTGACATTAATCTTCTTATAAATGTAAAACCAACAGTGATGAGGGTAGTAAAGGTAAAAGCGTGCAATGTCCAGTGTTTTAAATATAATGTCCTCCACGTGCAAAGTCGTATCTTCCCCAAGCATAAACTTTCTAATAAAGTGTGTTTATCGGAAGGGACCTGTCAGGTAAGTATGTTTCTACATCAATTTGTAAATAATAAAATTAGGTAGAGTCTAAGAATTCATTATAAATAGTTAAGCGCCCTTGGGGTGATTTTTCACAAAAACGGCGCTCTATAAATTATCCAATTATTATTATAGTGCTCCAGATTTTATGTCCGGGTTGAATCTTTCCCAAATGAAAGACTAAACCCTTCCACACACTTTTCCACAAATGAATATCTAGTAAATTAACGCAATGTAAGTGCACTATATAAGAATAAAACAATACAAGAACAATACGTCAATCCACCAGAAACATAATGGGAAAATATTTCACCGACTCCAGATATTTTCATATCAGAGGGTTCGGCTCTGATGAAATCCTAACTGGTCCGATAAATCCTACTGATCCCTCAATATAAATATTTAAAAAATCTTTCGTAATCCTACATGTATTTAAAATGACCGACTTTTGCATTTTTATGTACAAATTTTTTGACAAATCTAATACGCCTAAATTTTGAATGAGAGAGCTAGGTATAATGCCAGTAGCCGAAATAACAAATGGTAATATTTTTATAGTCTGAGAATGCCAAATTCTTTTAATTTCATTTCCTAAATCTGTATATTTTCTTATTTTTTCAGAAACAGTTTTCTGAATATTACAAGAATTTGGAATAGCGACATCAATGATATAAGTTATTTTCTTAATTTTGTCATGTAAAACTATATCGGGTCTATTATGACTAATTGTTCTGTCTGTCAGAATAGTTTTATCATAATAAATTTTATAAAATTCATTTTCTAAAAATGAATTTGGTTCATATTCATAATATGGTACATTACGGCAGTCAATCAAGTTATGTTTAATTACCAAACTTTGGTGAATTATTTTTAAAACTTGATTGTGCCTAAATGTATACTCGGACGGCGCTAATACAGAACATCCCGATATAATATGTTCTATAGTTTCCGGAAAAGCCAAACATTTTCTACATAAATCATCAATTTGATTTGCATCTTTGATGATATGCTTCCTATAATTTTTAGTATTAATGACTCTATCTTGAATAGCAAGCATAAAGCCTTCTATTTCTGCGCTCAACTCTCCAATACTCAACCATTTGTTTGACGAAAATTTGTCAACATATGTTTGGTTGAGATAATTGAAGTGTTTTGCGTGAAGAATTTTATTTGACCAGGAATCTAATAATTCCTGGTTGGTATTAATAAGAATGCTGGCATTCTCGTCGTATAAATTTAATGGTGAAATATTTCTATCTGCCTTGCATATTATTTTGTGCATTTCTGAACTATCAGCTTTCCTATGGAAAAAATTTCTTAGCATTTCTACCTGATTATGTTTTAAAGATGTTATTTTGACTATACCTATTATTATACCGACAGTAAAGTAAAAAACAATAATTTACAACATAAACGTAAATAGTGCATCTAAGTGTTTGTTAATTTAAAACCAAATGAAATTTAGTAATATTGTTGCTTTATGTATAAAAAGAGATAGGATAATTACTAATAATTATTGATTCTTCACAAAAACGGCGCTCTAAAAATTGTCAAATTATTATTATTAATTGTTTCTAAGAATTAAGTTTAACTAACAATTAAGAATAGCAACAAATCACATTTTAGCATTTTGTCAATGTGCATGTACATATTGCACCTAGCAATTTTTGTGATGCTCGTGTTAGAAAGAATTGTATTCGAAATGTTATTTCTGCCAAAAATAACATCCAAATGAACAATACTCTGATTTGTCACATATGAATTCTGGCGAGAGAGATTAGTGTGTCACCCCTTTGGCCTTCATGAGTGCCTTCCATTGCACACCCAAATAAGCCATTTCACAAACTTTTCAACCGACAACAATGCGACATCTACACACACGCGACCAAAGCACAAAGCTCCTAATACGACGCTTTCATCAGTATAGGTGATTTTTACTCTAAGATATACTAGTACATTAGTATTGGTCGCTTCTACCGTAAGGCATATATTAGTATGGGTGGGCTCTCTGCTAGGTTTATACTGGTTTATATTAGTATAGCTAGGCACTTAACCGGCGGGGATATGGCATATGGGTGCGTTCACACGCCAAATTAAATCCCCATTTTAAACAGCCCGACTCCAAAACCACTAAAGTGGACTAATCGCGGGTTCGTATACACTCCCCTCCATATCAGGGCTAATCTTGGTGCCACACGGGAAGAGTGAAATACATATCATTATAATGTACACATGATATTAACTAATCACGACTTACTCACTTAAATTAATTTTATTTACCATTAAATGCAATATTTTACATTTATTCAATGATATTTTTTTTTTACTAACCCTCATGCCGTTTCTCCGCAGGGGTAGGCAGAGAGGACGGACGCACTCTTTGCCTCATTCACATTCATACATCGTCTTATACATACTCTCCTATTATTCTGACTCTTGACATGGCCCATCTCAAGTATCTGATTCACTTGATCGTGCCATGTCTTCCTCAGGCTTCCCCGACTTCTTCTACCATTCACATTCGCGTCATATATTCTCCTTACACTCCTTTCCTCTTTCATTTATATATTTTTTGATTTTATTAAACTGTGTAATGGGAGGGTTTGTATTATTTGAAAATAATCGGAATTTAGGACCTCAGGCGTGCTTTACAATAATTAATTTTTTTTTTTTTTTTTTTTTACATGAATACCTCACAAGAGTCCCAACTGCTCCCATCTGAAGCCAGTGAGACTATGGCATCCCCAATTGGGGTATGTTAATAGTCAAAAGACGAAAGAAAATATGTCTGAGTTTTTATAATACATATTAAATTTGTGCTTTTTTACAAAAGTTTGTTTGTTGTTTGGTTTTTTAATGTTATCACTGACAAGCCTGACAAAACCGAACCAAGTATTTTTGTATATGTGGTATAAAAATCTACAGTTTTACTTCGATTTTGAAGAAATTTTGCACACTTGACCATTGAAATGACCTTTGAAGTTAATCGTGGTCTACACGAGATGTTGAAAAATCGCCCTCATTCTCTTTTTTCACCACATAAAGCAGAGTTTTAATACTTTTTGATTAAATTTTGCGCACTTGACATTCAAAATATTAAATTATAATCTACATCTGATTTCGAATTACATTTACCTACTAATTACATTTGCTAATTTCAGCTAGTCCTACATCGCCTTGCACCATAGTTGGAGGGATGAATTCATACGTCCGTCACTTTTGGACACACTGACCCTCAGATTCCTACCCACCCCTCATCCCTTTTTCCTTCCCAGAACTTCCTAACATTAGTACAAAAATACGTAAGCTCGATCAAAGCTCGCCGAAATAATAAATATAGTTTAATATAGCCTCTACCCACATTATTTTCAGCATTAAATTTAATGAGTTTTTTTATCGAACAAAATTATACAACAATTTTTGGTAGAGAAATAATGAAAAAATTACTTTACGCGGTCACGTGATGACACTATTTTGTCTGACAAAATTACGCGGTATTATCTCGAAAATTTTACCCTTTGAAGCCAATTTGGTATTTAGCAAATTGTTCACGTATTTTGAGGCTATATTCGGGCCGTTATGTAAACACCGCCGACACCAATTTATTTTATACCACCCTAAAAACCTGCTAATAAAATCAGAAAAAAATTGCCATGAATGTTTAACATAACGGAATATTGTGTAGCGATTGTAGAAATTTGTAATAAAATTTTGGAAATATAATTACAATTATTTATTTTTTAATAATTTGTCATGATGTTTTCTCAAATGGTGGGAAGGTTTAGTAATCGCCACAGATCCATACAGAATAGCTCTCTGCAGTCGAGAAATCTCTTGATTATCGGTTCATTATTTTATTATCTTCTCCTTCCCTTCCCTACTACCTTCAGCAGCACAACATACCCCATTGGTGAATTGGTGATGCCATAGTCTCACTGACTCAGGGGAGCAGTTGGAACTCTTCTGTGGTATTTATATAAAATATTTTTTTTAAACCCAGTGCGCCAGCTTTGTGGCAGGAAGAAAAAACAAAGAAATTAAAAAATAAAATTTGTTTAAAAAAAAAATTTAAACTGAAAAAACATCAGACGATAGGCGAAAGGGGTTTTTATTTTTTTATTTCTAAAACAATTTTTTTAATAATGAATTTGTTATTTTGTAAAGACTAAAGCCTTCAATTCGTTCATTATTATAAGGTCTTGCAAATTGTTTGACTTAGGAAGTTGATATTATTTGTTAAAAAATAGATCCTGAAGCCGACAAATATGTCATTTTAATATAAATTTAAAAAGTTAAGTGCATACCAAATACACACTGCAGATGAACTCTAAAATAAAGTTTCAAAATAACTAGAATCCATATCTAAACTCTAACCATTAACGTAATAAATCAAGATGTTCGTTGGTTTATCTTTCTCGTTATCCCTGCAAGAATAGAACCCTCCCGTTGTGGCATAATTTTTATCTCTAAAATTAGCTAATTCCGGTACAATCGTTAATTTCAGCACTGCAATAATAATTAATCACCCCAGACCGCAATGCTTGGAGGCTCGGAGCATCGCAAAGTCAAGAGAGAGCCGAGACTAATCTCCGTGGAAGTGAAACAGCTGTCACCCCATGGTTTAATGAATGGTGTGTTAATTCCGCTTCTTCCACATACACGGGGACTTGAATAATATGCTAATATTTTAGGTGGTGCAGAATATATAGTGTATTAAGCTCAACCCTTGGACAAACAATGTGCACTCAAAAACGCATTATCACCGCTGCAACCTTGTAGCGTATTCTGCACGTGCGTTTTTGTAAGTAGCTTATCTAGATTATAAACGGATAAGGCCTTATCTATTAGAGAATACGTGATTGATTGATACAATTTTTCAAGGGTTAATTATGTGGTAAAGGGTTGTTATCTCTGTTAATATGGTATAACGTTCTACATGTAAATAATAAAAAAATTATTGTAGAAATACATTTTAGGTACTGTGCTAATTTTTTATTTTAGTTTGATGGTTGCGACTTGGGTTTACTTTTTTGTAGTAAGCTCCACACAGAAAGCCCTGAAGATAATAATTTTCCTGAAGATAATAATAATGTCTTATGTTAGATTTGAATAGCTTAGAACGATTAATTAGAACCACTTTAACAAAATATCATTCCCATTTAGGAGGTAGAGGTATAGTCAAAATAAAATCTTTAAAACATAATCAGGTAGAAATACTAAGAAATTTTTTCCATAGGAAAGCTGATAGTTCAGAAATGCACAAAATAATTTGCAAGGCAGATAGAAATATTTCGCCATTAAATTCATACGACGAGAATGCCAGCATTCTTATAAATACCAACCAGGAATTATTAGATTCCTGGTCAAATAAAATTCTTCACGCAAAACACTTCAACTATCTCAACAAAACATATGTTGACAAATTTTCGTCAAACAAATGGTTGAGTATTGGATAGTTGAGCACAGAAATAGAAGGCTTTATGCTTGCCATTCAAGATAGAGTCATTAATACTAAAAAATATAGGAAGCATATCATCAAAGATGCAAATCAAATTGATGATTTATGTAGAAAATTTTGGCTTTTCCGGAAACTATAGAACATATTATATCGGGATGTTCTGTATTAGCGCCGTCCGAGTATACGTTTAGGCACAATCAAGTTTTTAAAATAATTCATCAAAGTTTGGTAATTAAACATAACTTGATTGAGTGCCGTAATGTACCATATTATGAATATGAACCAAATTCACTTTTAGAAAATGAATTTTATAAAATTTATTATGATAAAACTATTCTAACAGATAGAAGAATTAGTCATAATAGACCCGATATAGTTTTACATGACAAAATTTAAAAAAAATAACTTATATCATTGATGTCGCTATTCCAAATTCTTGTAATATTCAGAAAACTGTTTCTGAAAAAGTAAGAAAATATACAGATTTAGGAAATGAGATTAAAAGAATTTGGCATTCTCAGACTATAAAAATATTACATTTGTTATTTCGGCTACTGGCATTATACCTAGCTCTCTCATTCAAAATTTAGGCGTATTAGATTTGTCAAAAAATTTGTACATAAAAATGCAAAAGTCGGTCATTTTAAATAGGATTACGAAAGATTTTTTAAATATTCATATTGAGGGATCAGTAGGATTTATCGGACCAGTTAGGATTTCATCAGAGCCGAACCCTCTGATATGAAAATATCTGGAGTCGGTGAAATATTTTCCCATTATGTTTCTGGTGGATTGACGTATTGTTCTTGTATTGTTTTGTATTTATTATACTTATATAGTGCATTTACATTGCGTGAATTTACTAGATATTCATTTGTGGAAAAGTGTGTGGAAGGGTTCAGTCTTTCATTTGGGAAAGATTTAACCCGGACATAAAATCTGGAGCACCGTAAAACTTTAAGGATGCTGTGTGGAGATTTTTTTTAATGAAATGAAGGAGAGGAAGATCTAAGAGGGTGGTAGGAATATGGATATCAGTGTATCCAGGAGTGACAGAAGTATGAGACCACCACTCGCGGCGATGGGTCGAAAGAGTCCTGCTGGAGAGATAAAAAGGTCACCCCTGATAAGTCACCTTACGTAGCGAACCATAGTAACTCATTTGTTGTCCAATAAATGATCCCGGGGCAGCGGTGTCAGATTTAGACACCACGATTAACAGCGGAGCGTTGGTTTCCGTCTAACATTCAAATATTTGCGTGGCCCTCCAGAAATAAAAATTGACTCTGTGCAGAAACGGGCGGTCCGTTTGATAGATTCTCCCACTTGAACAGACGGATTGCAATCTTTAGATTTCAGGCGTCAGGTAGGAATGCTGTCCTTGTTCTACCGGTATTACAATGGAAGATGTTCTGAGGAACTAGCGTCATTGATCCCCTCGGCACCGGTGCATAGTCGATAAACTCGTAAAACACGCGCCCAACATTTGTACATGGTTGACTTTAGTCACATGAGAACGGTTCGTTTCTACGACTCGTTTTTGACTTCAACAGCTCGGCTGTGAAACGATTTTCCGGCCTCTGTGTTTCCTCCCTCCTACAACATGGGTCTCTTCAAGACCCGTGTTCACTCCTTTGTTTCCTCAAAAAGACCCTCCACACAGCATCTTCAAAGATGACATAGGCCCTGTGGGAAATTATTTTCCTCAGGGCCTCCTGTGTGGAGTTAATGTAAAAAAAAAAAATTAGACAACCGAGTTTTTTCTGTGATTTTGAAGGAGTTTTTGGATTTGTAATTGGATGGAACAGGAATATGTATTTAAGACCATTCAACTACAATTATAAATCAATTATTTTTTAAGTAGGTACCAAACCGGCGCAACCACATATATTTAGAACGAACGAAGTTGTGTAGGACGCAGCATAAAGCACAGAGGGGTGGAAGAAAAAGTCAGAAACACTCCTCTCACTCATTTAAAAAATTTAGATCAAGTGAGTCAGGTTATGCCAAGTGTAATAACAGAAGAAATAAAAGAAGAGAATTTATCTATTAGACCATGTATGTATATCAATGAAGTAAGTAGTGTGTGCCAGAAGTAAGTTGCACAACATTTCTATCGTCTTTGCTTCCCCCTGTTGTAAAGATGTGGTGGTTAGTTAGTTGCTCTACGATTATTTTCTTGTGTAACGACGGAGAACAAAACATTTTGAAGAAACACCTGCCTAGATGCTGATATGGCGACTTATTTGACGGCAATTCTACTGTAATTGGAATAATATATTATTGTACAATATTAAAAAAAAAAATAACAATGTAGATTCTCCAAAATAGAATAATGATAATAATACTTAAGCGAAATAAAATTTCGAAAACAACAAAAATATTAAATGAGCTAAACTGTAAAATGTATGCTGACTTTTAAAGCGATGATATTTATGTGTAAAACAATAAACAGGCTGTTACCAAAATACTTTTAAAAAAAAATTATATCAAGGACATTCACAGAAATAACATAAGGACGTACAATGAAATCAGAGTAGGAAAAAATGATGCATTAACAGTTCACTCTCCAAAAGAATAAAATATTATAATGCGCCGCTTGAAACTATAAAGTCTCCACCAATTCAAGATGGATTATAGGAGATACATTAAAAATAGATAAGTTATAATTTTCAAGTCATTTGTAAAGTTAAATTTACTAGAAACTAAAATAAAATAAATTAAATCTTCCCAGATAACTTAAACAATGACCTAATCCTAACTTGTACTCGAAGATCATTTAACAAAAAAGAAGGAAAAAACACGTAAAATTAATGAAAACCTGACAAATCAGATCAAATCACCAATTAAAATCATTTGAAATAATTCTTTCAGAAATGTACAGGTACCGTTGATTGGGTCCACGTGTACACACGTGTGTTCCGTGTCAAACCTTTTCAGGCGCGAGGAGTGAGCCGTCATACGAACTGTCCCATTACGTCACGGTAATTGACATTATTCTCGGATCTCAACTTTTAACCTTTGTCGGTTTTTTCATCTGTATCTCTTCCGAAGGCTGTTTGCCGTTTATGACTTTTACTGTCTCAGTTTTGATCCTTTGAGAGATGATGTTATATTTTATGGAATTCTAATAAACTTTTGTATTAATATTTAGGCTATGCTCTAAAAATTAGGCTATGATAACAAAACTTACAAATTTATCAGAACTTATAAGTCTGAAGAAAAGATTATTCTTTATTTTATTTGAATCTTAAACTTAAGTTTAAAAAGCTGTAAATTTATGTTGATGTTTTTCCTAAAAATATCTTACGTACAATTTTGATAATTATTTTCAAGAAAGCAAAATGAAGTTTAACTTTTCCCGAATATTTTTGTTTTAAAATCCTTACCTTGTACTATTAAAATATGTTTGTGCTCCAATTCTCTTCTGTTAAATCTATCTTCTTCTTCTCGTGCCCTGTCCTGGCCAAACCACTGTCTCAGGTTTTTTAGCCAAGATGTTCTCATTCTTCCAGAGTCCCGACTGCAAGATCTCGTACTTCTCTGGATGTCTCATCACATGTCCTTGATATTGAAGTTTACGGTTTTTTATTGTTTTAATAAATTCGTTAAATCTATAAAGGTATTCCCAAGAGGTTTTGCAAAAATAAGCATTTTTAGATCCCCATACGATATTTTTTCGATTTAATCAACTTCCCAATAACCAATCAACAATTTGTAACAAACTTTTTTTTTACATAAGGTCAACATAGGAGGACCTGAGAAAAACAATTTCCCACGGGCCTATATCACCTTTGGGGATGCTTTTTGAAGGGTCTTTTTGGGAAGAGAAAAAAGAGAGGGAAGGAAAAACAGATGATGGGTAGGTAGGAATCTGGGGGTCAATGTATCCAGAAGTGACGGACGTATGACTACATCTCTCTCACTATTATTGTACATGGATCGAGAGAATTCGGCAGGTGAAGTAAAAAGGTCTCTCTTAACCAGTCTCTCCCGATCCTGCCCCAAACCATGTCAAGTTTAAGTCACCAAACGTTATAGTGAAACACTTGGGATGACACTATGGCAGGGGTGATGGTTATCCAATAAATTGTTCCCGGTGCGGTGGTACCAATGCCCGCCTCCCAAATTGAAAGCATGTGTCTAAACCCCTTTGCCTCATCACTTTACGTTATATTTTATTGCCTAAATAATAATTTTTATTCCCTCAAAACTCCCTTTTATTCCGAAAATCCATCCGTCAACCTGTTCAAAAATAGAACTCGTAAATTATCGAGAAAAGTAATGTCTAAGGACGGATTGCTTTAGAGAATTTGAACAATTCATCAAATTTCAAAGTTAATTTTCAAGTTCCTTGAAACTCCTATTCAAGTTTTGTTATTATATCGATGAGGGCCAGTTGTTTCACAAAACTTAAATAATAACAGAACTTGAATCGAACTTTCACAGTTGGTAAAATTATCCGAAATAACCCTGCCAAAATATCTCGTAATAAGAAAGATGCGTGAAGCTCACTCCATTTTTTTAGTTAATTATAATGCTCTCGCTATGTGCTTGAGATGGACGTGTGAAATAGTAGGCACAAAGGCCCAATGGACAAAAGAGACGCATAATAGCTACAACGCTACTTTTTGTCTAAAACAAAAGGTGAAATAAATAGACATAATATAATAGCCATACAAAAAATTGTCTCCATTATACTAAGCTTTGTAACGAAAACACTAATATATTAAATTTCTTTCTTCCGCTGTCTCTATTTTTAGACAAAACACGACACCACCTAAAATATGGGATAATAGAATTTATGTGTTTACTTTCCTTGCAAAAGTTTCAAAGGGCAGAATAATAGGAAACGCTTAAAACTTTGAAGGTCAGAAATAAATCTTCATGATAATACAGGACCTACAGAATCTAAAAAGACTTACCAAAATAAGTTTTGTAACAATACCTGTTGATCATAATGGGATGACTAATCATACTATTAATTATATTAATATTTATGTGAATCCAATGAACGCCAATTTTTTATGGAATTAAAATAAAATAACATTTGATGTCTAACCGACTGTCCTATTTTAACACATTTTGCTTGATAGAGGCAACACTCCGTTTTTGTTTTTTTATATGATTTTACTGGTTATAAAAAAAAATTGTGTGCAGTTCCACGCGGTAGAAGTCAAACCTTCAGGAAACTACAGTAGAACAGAGAATGGGGAGGCTTCGAAGCACTACACAAAGAGGAGACCGATTATTCTATATCACTTTTTGGCAGACTAAACCTTATTTTTATGTAGATGTATTTGTTTGTCTCTTTTTAGTGTCACTTTTCTCTTTTTCGTGTCATCGAGTTTCAAATCACAACGGTGCTAAAGAAGTTTTCACTTCAAGAGCTATCGAGAGACTAGTTTCATTTATGCTAAATTTAGCAGTAATTTTCAGAGAAACAAGATAAAATATAAGGGAGAGAGTATGGTTAAATAGGAGGCCAAAGTTTTGTTTCGCTTTGTAAGAAAAATACGAATGGAGTGATAGATAGCTAAAAAATTATCCAACTTATGCAAATTAGTGAAATTTCTTTTTCTCCATGGAATTCATGTAGCATTATATAATTCCTACCGATTTCTTACATATCTCCCTTAAATATTTGAAGTTTTTAAGCTCTGAAAAAAATATATGTTATTTTTTAAGAAACGCAAATTATAAGAAATTCCCTGAATAGAAAAAAATCGCAAAATATGCTCCGAAAATTAATATTAACACGTTCATTTAACTTATTTTAGAAGTTACATATATGTATGAACAAATTCACAGTGTTTCTTTAAATGCTATTTTAGATGTTCCCCACAAGATTTTTGCTCTATTTTAAACGAGTTAGTTTATTAAACATTTTCACATTTTTCGGTTCAATTTTATCGTTTTAAATATTAGCGCACTGTCCAACATTCGTTATTACATATCTCTATATCTTCTTCCTTTTGAGCGGGGATATATACGGCACCTTAAGAGAGAAAGAGATAAAAATGTTTCAAATAACTAAAGGTATAGCGATAATAAGAAAAGTTATAACGTAAAATAACGTAGAAACGAAGGTATAAAGGTAGTTTTCAAATTACTTTTAGGAAAAAGGCTTTTGTGCATTCGAATACAAATGAATGGGTGACCGGACAACTCAACACAGTGGTACTTCAACACACCTTTGAACAGTGATATAAATTCATTAAAATTGATGAAAAAAAAACTTAAATAGATTTTTAGGTAACGTTATGGGCTGGTTTTTCTTTCATTACTTTTCAAATAGTTGTTAAATGTTTAGAGATATCACGGAACAAAATAAATGTACTACGCCACATGTGTGCGTTTTGCCTTAATAATGCACGGGTGTCTAAAACATCTCAAAGTTATCTTCCAGTTAGTAATTTTCCAGTAGCACGCTTTGCCGCCGTGCGTTTTTACATAGAGTAGTGCTTACAGCTCACAGGAACTAAGTCTTCGCCTCTCAACGGACTTAGTATTCCGTAACAGTTTCTTTGTAAAACGCCGTACATCGTACATCCAGTTATTTGCGTTCCTCCCATTGTAGCAGAGACAAGTGTCATTAAGAGTGCCAAAAACGCCGACATTTCGGTTTCCTCCGTTCACTCCTCTTGTTAACATGCACCGCAGACGTATTTTGCATAATCCACCCATCTGGATGAAAATCATGGCGTTACAGTGGCTTGTTATTGTGGCACGGCCCACTCTTTCCTCCTCCGCGCTTCCATCCTTATCCATTTTTATTTTTTTGCAAAACAGTTATCACTGTGTACGCCGTTTCAGTAAATGCCTGAAAAGAGCTTTACGTAATACAGTAAGTTTATCCGAGTGAGCGGGTTGCGTTGTTATTCTAACGTATTTTTCAAAGTATCTGATATCATTCTACAATGTACCAATTTGAGGAAATTGCTTAGACCTTTTCAGTGTTTACTTACGTAATTCCCTTTATTTCCAGTGGTACGTAGGTCGCCTTATTGCTATTACGTAATACTTTCTGCGTTTTATATTCACCCACATCTGCACGGGAGAAGCTGGGGCGCATGCACGTTATGAACTGGGAGGAATAGAAAACTATAAAACGTTATCGAATCATTGGATGTTGTGAGGAAATATTTGTACAGTGTAAGTTTTGCTCCTTTCAAAACATTCTCGCCTTTTAAAAAGATGAACTTAAAAAACTATTGGTTTACCTCTACGCCATAGGTTCTCAGAGTGGGCGAACTTTCCCCATCCCATATTTTCCCTATCTCATTACGCCCCCTATATTATTTCTGCTCTTATCCATGCTTTTGCATTTTTTGTTCTTCTTTGGTAGTACCTCAAGTATAATGATTAGATTTGTTCCTAGTTTCTAGGCTTCTCATTCAATTATTGCCATTTTATTTTTAGGCATGATAAGAAACATAGATTTTTTAAGTGAAAACTTCTTTAGCACCGTTGTGATTTGAAACTCGATGAAAAGGAAGCGAACAACACTAAAAAGACACAAACACATACATCTACAGGATTTAGGCTGCGAGAATTTTAATTTATTTCACGGGTACTCGACTCCAATAAAATACGAAAAATTCACGGTCCCACCTTAGTCTCCTGTAGTCTAGTGGTAGAAACGCCTGATGAACCTTGGTGGCCAGACATTCAACTGACCAAGGATCAAATATTACGAAATCAAAAAAAATATATATATATTTATATTTTTTTATAAATCAATGTACAATCTTCAAACCACTCCAAAAATAAACAAGCAAAGAAAACAAAAAAATTACTCCGAAGAAGAAAACCCAACACATGCATTCATAGGATTTAGTTTGCGAGAGAATGAGACAATACATTTTTTATTTATTTCACGGGTACTCGTTTTAATATGATTAACACAATAAATCCACGGTCTCATGCAAGTCTCCTGTAGGATAGTGGTAAACAGCGCCTGACGAACCTTAGCGACCAGACATTCAGCTGACCAAGGATTAAATCTTACGAAATCCAAAAAAAATATATATATGTATTTGTAAAATCAGTATCCGATCTTTAAACCACTCCAAAATGACCAGACAAATAAAACACAAAAACAAAGCGAGATCTAGCGACTACGAAGAAGAAAACGTTTAGGAATAGAATTCGATGACAAAAATATGCAAATAATCATTCTTCTCATTGATAAAAAATTGCTTCGTAGTCTCCCCACTGTTGTTTACTTTAGTTTTCTTTTTACATTAGCCTTACACAGGAGGCCCCGAGGAAAATAATTCCCCTCAGGGCCTATGTCATCTTTGGGGATGCTGTGTGGAGGGTCTTTTGTGAATTACATTACTAGATTTTTCGTTTTTTTGCTTTCAATTTATATTTATCCTTTTTTTTTAACATCCGTTATCACGATTCGTCCGTTTTAGTTTTCCATTCCTATTTAAATTTCAGTTTTCAGATTGAAATACTTTATAATTTATATTGCGCAATTTTTGTGAAATATGACAATAAGCTCATTACGTATACCTAGGTAAAATTATTCGGTAAATATATCATTGAAGAAGACAATACTAATAAATCTAAACGAAAAATTACCAAATTTAATTATATAAATATTCATAAGAATGAAAAGGTATATATTTCCCAGAGATACAATCATTTGTGAGGTTAAAACGGGGTAACTGAAATGAACCAGATATGCACAATTGTTTAAAAAATGTCTGCACAGCGCCTTCAAGCTACTTACTCAATCCTAAGTTATTCTTTAAAAAACATTTTGAAAATGTTAAACGGCTTACTAAAGCCGAAATGACGATACAATTTTTAAGATAATATCTTCCAATCAAATGCTCCCACTGTTCCCAAAGTACCTAGATACCTGCATCTTGGCAACATTTCATTTGATCAATTTACCAGATAATATAGAACAATGGATGTCTAGCTACAGCTAATGCCCTAAAAACAAGCAATTACCTAGAAAAATTCAGGTAGAAAGCAGGTCACCTGCAAAAAATCGTTTAGAATACAAAAATAATTCTATTGGGTTCTAGATTATCGCACGGAGTTGTCGCTTAATAGTAAAAAATACACCATGCACTGAAATTAACTTCACTAGAAACGACCTCAACAATTTAGATGATCTAAATACGTCCCAAAAGTAGATATTTGTGACTATTTGATGAAAAATACGTCATTCCCAAAATGGTCCAGAATTTAACTCTTCAGCCGATCAAGAGACAATACCCAGGAGAGTTTTCGTCGCACACGAAAGCAAGGAACTGTCGTGAGGATGAAATAAAATGTTATAAATATATTTTTTTCCTTTTAGAAAAAATATTCAAGCAATAATAGTGATCTTCATACCAATGAGATGTGTCCACCACTGCCCACATCTACTAGCGAGTAAATCTTCATGTTAATTCTGCAGAAAAAAAGACATAACATAACATAGATTATTTTTATGCACTCTCAAAACAGTACCGCAGCTGCCTGAAGAAATGAGTAACGATAACTTCCCCTTTCTGAGTTTCGAGGATGGAAATCCAAACAGGCATCTCTCAAAAATAAAATAGTAGGGAATTTCACCACAGAAAAGAACCACTCTCCATCACGTACATGTCTTTATTTCGATCAATCCAAACATTGTTTTTGAATCATTCCTTATTTTTAACATTTTTATTTACAATTTGCCTTTTACATACATAGTTTTCACAATTCTCTTTAAATATATCTACTTAATCTAGGTAGATTTTTAATTTTACTTTATTTTTGCGTTTTTGTTATGTTCAATCATTTTGGTCTACTGTTTTCTTTCGGTCTTTAAACAAGCGTATGGAAGTCTTAATTATAACTTCGTTTTTCTCTAAAGAACCTAAGTTGGTAGTAAATTGTTAAAAACTTTGTAGATAAAAATAAAAACGATATAAAATATAAATCATTTAACACTCATTATACTTTATTGCTCAAGCATTTTCTGTATTGATATATATTTCATAAATCTCAATATTTGTTGTCATCGCCCTATTCTGGATTATTTTGAGTTTTTCGGCTACCTACACTACTGAAGTACTAGATTAGTAGTCTATGGTGGTGCAACACATTTAACGTATTAATTAAACTTGTTTTTTTACCGAAAATTTTCGTAATTCTTTCAAGGAAAGACACCTTTAAATGAAGTATTTTACCTTCGTGTTGGTGTAGTCAATTTTTACCAGACACGTCAATTTAGTTGCAACGACGACCAATCTCTTACACGTAATTCAAATTGGCTATGACAAAAACCAGTGAAGACAGCTTGCCAATAGAGGTGAAATACTCTTTCTACACAAATTACTCTCCCACGAAGAAATTTGTATGGGAGAAAGCGAAATTGTTCAATTTCATGTGTAGACGCTGCTAATGGATTACCCGTAATAATACAGTACCGGGGAACAGATTGACAAATGAGAGCAAAGAAAAATAAATACATACATTTTTTTTGTGTGAAATGAAAGTGCCCTAAATGAGAAGTTACTGTAACTCTTCAAAAACAAGCATTACTTCCTGCTTTTAAATTAGACTTATGTCTGTTTCTCAACAAGTCTCAATAGTACGGATAAAGTCATTAATTTAGTTTCATATACTCAGATAAAGATATAAATTTTCAACATCATTACATACTAGTACCATATGTTTACAGGTTTATTTTATTTACATGTTTGTTTTACGCACTTCTTTTTCTCTTTTCTATTTTTTATTATAACTTTACCAATTTAACCATGTGTTTACCCTAGACTACACTCAAAGTTACTATCCTTAATTAATCACCATGAAACAGGCATTCGCCTAGTATGGTGATTTACTAAATCTTATCTATGGAAATGTCAAATATGTAACATTATTATAATATATTATATATTATATATAAATATAAATATAAAAATCTGTTTCTGAGACCAATCTCCATTCTTTTTATTTTTCCTACTCCTTTTATTTGTTCTTACGATATACCAAATATTGAAAGTTCCATAGCCAATAGTGTCATTGCATTTAGAACTTAGTGCAAAAGCGAGAAATCATTTGTTTACCCCACGATGGAATATGCTCGTATATTTGATAGTAATAAATCACTGGATAATTTGTAGAGCGCTGTTTTGTGAAAAATCTCCTCAGCGCTAAAATAGTACAAATTAATGCTTCATTGACGTTCATAATAAACTATTCTCAAGCAAACTAATGAGAATGGTTGCGCGTCCCTTTTCATACAAAACCTAATTTTGACTTTGAGATCAAAATACCCAAATACGGGTACAAAGACCAAAATGCCCGATTTTTTTAAATAAAAATGTTACCAGTACGAACATGTACTATTTTATTTATTTGTGTTTTAATTTGTAAAATAGAGACAAGTTTGGCACATTCATAATTAGTAAGTGAATTAATTAAAATTATTTAAAATTATATTTTTGCTCTACTGATTTTGACAAAATATGAAGAAATATAAAACAGTAACATAAAAAAGATTTTGACCATTTATCTTGTATACTGTACTGTTGTAGAATATCTGTTCTGCATTGTGATATTTTCAAGTCGTGGCAACGGCTATGGCTAAAGTTTTTAGGCACATAATGTAAGTCAAATCATTTTAAAAGGAATGGGGTATCTGTAGAGTTTTGCATTATATTAAAACTAAATATTATGCGATTGCATAAGGCTTCGACCAGGCATAAGGTCTACCTATTCGTTGCCCCAAAGAAGTCCATTAAAATTAAAGATTGATTCATCAGTCCGGGACTTTAAAAATTGCTCCTCTTACTTGTCTCCCCGTACTTGCAAATATAACCCAGCTAATTATCAGGCAAGAGATTACAACAATGAGTGAATACAAGAAGGAGCTGCTAAAAAGTGCAATACCTTGGACGATGATGTTACCCGGCAAGCCGCTTGAAGTCCCGAAGGCCTTTCTGGATTGAAGGCGAGAGGCTCCTCCGATTACCTCTTACCCCAAAAAATAAGGGGAAACTTGAGTGGCAATCGGCCAACATGGAAAATGCCCATCTCATACAAAATCCCACTCAGAGACAGTCTGGGTTCTCATTGCCTCGTAAACTCTGGTCCACTATCAATAGGATAAGGTTCTCCCATAGTCGCTGTGCCCACATGTTGAAGAGATGGAGCCTTAAAGAATCGGCGATGTATGAATGCTGGGCGTTGGAGATAACCGAATATGTGGTCAATGAATGCCCGCTCCATTCACTCCCTGGCATGATTGATGAGGTCAACAGGGGGGTTCTAGACTGGCTCGCAGACCTGAGGTCCTAGAATGGCTTGCAGACTTAGATGTCCCCATTTGACCCCTTCCCTTCACCATACGAAAGAAGAAGATTAATAAAAGGTTAAATAACGAATCGATAAAACGATACTTCCAATCATGGTACCAACGTGGGAAGTGAACAATTTCAACATACTCATATTCATTTCAAAACGAAATAAAGAACATTGTCAAAAATATCTATTACCAACGAAACGAACCATAAATACCCTAGAGTAACCCATTAATCCGGTTAGATTTATTTATCGACCAATCGATTAAATCATCGATAATTCAGTCGGCAGCAATATGGTCGCGGTCGCCACAAAGCGATGATTTATATCACCTTTATAATATCAGCTACCACTACCTCCACGCTTGCATGTTTTCCACGATCAAGTCAACTGCACGCTATTCGTATTAAACATTAATCCGCATTTATTATAAAAAGTGTTTCATATTTCTCTTAATTACCAATATAAATCAAGCGTTTCCGTTATATAATATGCAAACCTCTTGGCTTTACAGCTACAAGGCTAAAACCAGTAGTCGAATTTTAACGGAGTACCTGGAACTTGAAATATTTCGGACAAAATGGCTTTTTAATATTAAACGTATTTGGCATTTTTTTTAATAATAGTAATGCTGTCCAATAAATTCTATTTTATTTAGCTGGCTCTACCTACATGCTAGTGATAGCCTAGGTTGATTACATAAAAAAGATAAACCTCGCGAAATTCCATTTCAATCGAACTCTGGATCGATTAAAATGGAGTTTCGATGGAATTGCTGAACGGTTCAAGATATTGGTTTATGATAACATCTATTTATTTTTGGGGGAAAGATGAAAGCAAACATAAAAAATAAGATTGCGTGTAATAATAAAAAATAGTTAACTATGCCTATTATAAACTTGCCACAGCTGATAGTGAATGATAGAATTATGCAATACAGGTGATTTTTTTAATTCATCTATTTGAATTTCTCTTTTGTTTACTTGACTGAATGAATGCTATGGATTCTTGGTAATGGAAAATAACTCACTTCCTGACATTCGATCGAACTAAAACTCAATAGATAGACTCGCTGTCGATGACAATGCATTCCATCAGCTTTTTGTAATAATCACGCACACACACGCGGAGGTATACGCATTTTTCAGATATTCGAAGAAATTAATATACGAAATAAATGTCGGCCTTTCCAATTCGTGATTTAGCCCGGTTGTAGCCCAGTTGTTTCCAATCCCCGGACAGGAAGGTTCCGAACTCAGACAAACCAAAAAAATATATATTTTTATAATGCTAATGGTACAAGAAAATGTTACAGGATATGTTAAGGGGGTTGGGGATGGTGGGTGGAGGGCACCGGATTAGGATAATTGAGTAATCTAGTTTGAATCCTCTTGTGTATCGAAGTTTCGTTGTATGTCATTTTTGGTCAAATTAAAAATGTGAGGATAATTATTAAAGTTAAATGTGTTTGTCGATCAAGATCTAGATAAATAACTTCTAAATATGGATATGAAAATTAAGCGACTGTCTGATGACAATTCAGTTATTCCAAAAATAAAATAAAAAAACAAGCAAAAAGCGTACAAAACAAGTTAATAAATTATAGTTTAAAACAAGATAATAGCGTTATTTTGAATTTGAAATAATCGACTAAAATCACGTACAATAATTAGGTCCCCATGGCTGAGGGCACTGTCCCAGTAAAACAGATAGATCCTGGGTTCGATTCCCAGTGCCGACCGTTTCCTTTTTATTTTTATTTTATTCTTGTTTAGTCTTGTTTTATTTCGTATTTCGTTTAGATTTATTAGTATTATCTTCATATTCTTCTTCAATATTAAATTGATTAGAGTGTTCTTCAAAAGTTATTTATGTATATTATTCATTTTTATTAATTAAATTTCATTGGTGATGTGCTGTGCCCGTCTCACTAGGAACTCATGTGTACTTTTTAAAAAGATTGTAAAATTATTTGTGTCAGCCGAGGGTAGCCAATTGATTTTTTTATCTTTGTTATTTCTAAATTAATAGCATTATTATATTGTCTAAACAGTTTTTCATCTTTCTTCTGTTAAATTAATTGCTTAATATATTATTATTTTTATCTTAGTTCTTATAAATTAATAGCTTATTTTTATTTTTCAAATCAAACCTTAACACTATGGTCACCCTACATGTTTACATTATAAAGTAGGTACTAGTCGCCTTCAGCTTATCTGTAAGAAATGTGTAACAATATTGTTCTTTCAATACCTATATTATTTTGTGATATTTTTGTTACTTTTGAATTGTTTCCTTCCATGTAAAAAAACAATTACTAAAATAATATTGACAATTCCTGTTATTTATCAGTATGCATACGAGAAATATTATGCTACTGGTGTTCCTGTTCCTAAGTAATATATGTAAATAAATAAATTAGCTGTTCACTTTTTATACCCAGTCTCGGGTGAGGCTTTTCCCACTTAAAGCCTCCCGATCCAATCACGATTTTTTCCTCTGCGCTCCGTGGGTAATATTTAAACGACAAAGTGCTTCGTTAGGCCAAACATTGGCCATCACAAATACGGGTTCCTTTGGGGCGTAACCATTATTAAAAAATAATCATACATTAAAGATTTATTCGTTGGCTACCTCATTTCCGTACTTGAACCAGACCCACTAGACTTCTTCTCGTACTCTTCTATCCCGGTGATGAAAAAACTATTCAATAATAAAATTAGATAATATTTTATTCTTAGTAGTAGAAAAGGATTTACTTAAAAAATTTTCAAGCACGAGCCTTTAATTTGTATTTAATTTTGTGAAAAAATCTCTTCTTTTTTATTTCAAGGTCATAATTTCTTTCTTTCACGGGCAGTCCGTTTGCCAGATTATCAAATCTCAACAAACGGATTATTGACGTCGGGTTGGAATGTTTTTCTCGTTCTACTGGAATTGAAATGATGCTCCGAAGATTTAATGTCATTGATCCCTTCCGCGTCGGTGCGTAGTCGAGAATCATGCCGAATGTTCGCCAATCATTTGGCATACGTCAAAATTTCTACAAACTCGAGTTCATCAGCGGGAATGGGTGCCGCCGCCCCTGGAACCATTTATTGGATAACCTATACCTCAAGTGGTTATCTACGTTTGGTGACTTAGCAAGGATGATGGGTATATGTGGTGAGGTTTGACAAGGCCTTTGCGGCGGATGAACTGGACACAATGAACCCCAGATACCCACCCCCCCTACGTTTTTTCCCATAACTTTCTATCCTTCCTTTCCTTTAAAAAAACCCTTCACACCGCATCCAAAAATATGACATATACCCTGCCTCCAGTGTGGAGCTGATGTAAAAAAAAGCTGGGCTTTGGAATGATATTCCTGCCTTTGTATGTCCTTCCTCCTGTAACATGAATCTCTTCAAGACCCGGATTTACTCCTTCGCCTCCCCAAAAAGACCCTCCACACATCATCCCCAAAGATGATGTAGGCCCTGAAGGAAGTTTTTTTTAGGGCCTCCTGTGTGGAATTATTGTGAAAAAAATTCAATTCTATCGTTTAGAGTTCATGACAGGACAATCTGATGTGATGACAGTTTTTAACTAAACAATTAACAAATATGGCTATAAGTTAGTACCTACCTCCTACCTCTAATAATTTATTTTTATTTTTAAGACAGGAAATTTTTCCCGGGCTACGAATAATCTCACAAATTTTTTTTAAATTTTCTACTACCACCACAGTGAGAGGAAAATGTTGCTTGTATTGTGATGGAGGATCTAGCCAGCCGAGAAATTGAACTCACGATGCCTGAGTGAGAATCAGACGCAATTCCCACTGAACTACTCTACTATTTTCAACTTACAGAAGTATATATTGTTTTTACAAGTATCTACTCGGTACCGAGTGTTGTCTACGAATTCGACTACAATTCGGGAGGTTGCAGGTTCAATTCTTGCGATGTAATTTTTTTGTTCAATTACATTGAGTGTGCTTGGGTTTTATTACGAAGAAGAAGATGTTAAGGTGATCTTATTATGGCTGCCTGCTACCTTAAGTAACATTAACAAAAACGAATTTTACATGAGATCTGGATCCTTAATTATTTGTTTTAGCTATGAGCAACATGCTGATTTCATTTAAGCCATCATCTGTCTTCTTTCATAGTTTCGCTCGAACTATATCATTCTATAATCTTTGGAAGGTTTATCCCAATGAGCATAGACACAGACTGGTGTAGCTGCCTAGAGTGGAAGGTGGGTGCCATAGATCAGTGGGCGGCGCGGAGGGAAATAATCAACTGAAACTCTAAACTTATTGATTAAGGCTTCCTTGCAGCGTATTAATCATCGAAACGAGTTAGAAAAACAATGTTTTCTATCAACAGCGTAATAAAATGACTGGAGATCATAATGAAGGTGGTTAGAATTAAGAACATAAACATAAACTACATAAAACGTAGAAGCAATTTAGAATCTGCCCACAGATACGGGATACAAGTCGTCAAAGAACATAGCAGTAATCTTCATTATGAGCTAATCATTTAAAATTCAAGTTCCTTTACAAAATTTCCACGATTTTAATTGTGTTTATACACTTTTTGGAAGCTCGTCAAAACTCACAGCGTGTTTTATTAAAAACTAGCGCAGACCCCTTAAAAATCACGTGATTTAATAATTTTATTTTAAGAAGTATTTATATAAAAAAAATTTGCAAGAGGATAATTGAATTTCAAAAAGATATATTCATTTTCCTTTCGAATGTTAGCAAACTTGAAAAATTACGAAATCTGTCCAATTATAATATGAATACACGAGATAAATTATATTCATTCTAATCGAACATAAAATATTGCACCTTAGGTATGTGTTAAATAATAAAATTAGATACCTAGAGCCTAAGAATTCATAATAAATTATACAGCGCCCTTGAGATGATTTTTCACAAAAACGGCGCTCTACAAATAATCCAAATATTATTATTATTATCACTGGACCCAGTTATAACATATCTTCACTTCAAATCATTTAAGCGTCTGTCAAACATTTCATTAAAAGAAATACGTATTTTAAACAAAAATTAGGTGTTAATAATTAAAAAAAAATGTTGGTACCTCCCTACTTCATTTTTAATCAGATTCAGTTTTGAAAATTAAACGTTTATTAAACTAGAATAATTTTATGCAAGAACAAAATTTCAAATTACAGACCCATGCACCGAAAACCGAAATTAGTATGTTCAATAATAATAATAATAATGCCGAAAAGTGCGATATTATTCACGTCAAAATATTTTTTTTCTTCAGATGCATTAATGTGCGAAAAATGTGAATGCATGTAATAATCGGAAATAAGTAATTTTTTTATGAACGTAATGAGCAAAACTTCAAATTGCAATACGTTGTAACAGAAAAATCAGAAAAGGTTCGGTTGCATCTAGGAAAGAGGAAATGTTACTACATAAAAATGGTGAAAAGTAATAATAGATAGTAAATAGAAACATAGGGTGGTTAGGTTAGGTTCAGATCTTGCAAATATACATTCCGGAAATTATTCCAGTAAAAATTACATTTAACGGTCCCGTCTTCGTTGTTCACTGTGTTAGAATGTAGGTCCCTATTCGTTTTTTCCCCAGAACAAACTTTGTGTATCATAAACTGAGGAATTAGTTAAAGCGAATGACTGGCATGGGAAAATGCGACACCTGGCATGGGAACCAGATGCATCTCTCAGCTACAAACCAGTTTTTACGCGCTCAAGTAAAAAGTACTGAAAAACTTTATTGAGTTAATTGTGTTAATAAAATACAAGCTAAGAGGCAGCTATAGTTTATTGTAAGAGAACAATCTGCAATAAAGCTCATGATAAGTATGTGAGAATACGTTATGTTTTTAACTACGTCTGTTACTAATGTTCCTGCTCCTGAGAGCTCCGCTGTAGTCTCTATTTCTGTATTAATACATATCTTTATTTTTTTTATTTATTAATTAATTAACGCCCTTTTTCGGAGCTTTTACGAATGAATAGTAAGAAATATACAGTATTTATTGTACATAACGGAACTGCCTTTTTTATTTTTTATTCTTCATTTTAAGCACCCGCTAAACTGCCAAAGCAGTTTGTCAGCAGGTCAATTTAACAATATTAATATAACACAAAAGAACAATTATTATAACAAGATACCACAATATAGAAAATAGAAACAGAATAATAACTTTTAAGTAATTAAAATATAAAGGCATAAAATAAAATAAAGTAATATCTCAGTAACAATATTTTATATTTGTTTAAAGATAAATTGAAGATGTCCACTGACTTGGTATAATTGTTACCCTCTATTAGTATTCTGGGAAAAGAGGAATACATTTGGTTGTTAGTCCCAGAATTTCTGCACTGAAATAAATCCTGACTTCTAGTATTACGTAATGGAATCCGGAAGCTTATCAATTCAAGCAATACCGGACTATCAACTAAATCAATTGGAATTTTATACAGAAATACCAAGTCAGTGAAAATTTTCTGTCAGACAATTTGAGCATATAATTTAAAATAGTGTTGTAGTACAACATATTTGCTGGAATACCCATTTTAAAATTTAGAAAACGTAAGTAATTGTATTGTATTATTTCAACATTTTGTACATGTATATTATAATGTGGGTTCCAGGTGGAAACTCAAGTTGACTTCTAACGTAGGCAAAATATAACAATGTTAATACACTTTATATTGTTAAAATTTCAAGTTTACCTATGTTATAAATCCCAACATTTTTAAGCCCTTATTAGAGATTTCTGTTATGCGGTTAACAAATGAAAGATTTGATTGAAAAGTGATGCTCAAGTCTTTAATTGGTGTTAATGTATCAAGAGCATTGATATCAATGTTGTAATTGAAGATCACTGGATTTTTTAATTCGAGAAAATCTAACTATTCGACATTTTGAGATATTTAATTAAAGTCTATTTTCATTACTCCAAATTAACAATTTGCATGTTTTATGTATGTTTTCATATGTAATGTTCTTCAATCATATTGTTTGGGATTACAATGTTCGGGAATCTTCAATGAACCTCCGTGATTCGTCGAGATTACTAATTACTTTATTTATGTTATCGTGTGGTTTAAAATGAATTCTTAACTGGACCAAACGTTCGTTCTAATAAGTGCTCTGCGTAATTCTGAAGCAAGGGAACTCGACACTGAAGGTGCCCACCCGTCGATCATATATCATCGGATATTTCCGTAACCATTCGGATATTAGACACGAACGGTGAGAGTTGCACTCTCCTATTGTATTTTACTGATATCTATTAAGACAGACATTGAAACTACATACATAAAGGTATGTAGTGAGTGAGTGAGGTATGTATATAAGTAGGTAAGAATATGAAATATTTATAACTATGTCTGTTACCAAACGGAAACTTTTTGATACCTGTATACTTCCTGTACTTACTTATAGTTGCCAAATTTGGGCACTCACAAAAATTCATAATAAGAAACTCGAAACTTGCCAAAACTCCATAGAAAGAATTATGAGAGAGAAAAGACTGTTCGATAGAATAAAAATTGAATCCATTAAGAGACAAACAAGAATAAAAGATGTTATAAAAACAAACAAAAAAGTAAAGTGGAAGTGGTCAGGCCACACAATCAGAGGAAGTGAAAAATGGTCAAAATTAGTCATGATTTGGGCAAAAAGAGAAAACGAGGTAGACCATTTAGACGGTGGGTTGACGACATCAAAGCCATAGCTGGTGGTACATGGACTAGAGTAGCTAATGATAGAGAGAAATGGCGACAGTTGGAGGAGGCCTTTGTCAACTAGTGACATACAGACAGGGAGTCGATGCATGATAAGTGTTATAAATATTATAAATAATGTAATGTAATTTACTGTCTGAATAAAGGCTATTATTATTATTATACGTCTGTTACCTAATATCCCTACTTCTAAGAGCTCCACTGTCGTCTCTCCATATTTATATAAACTCCAATTACATACGTCGTTTATGAGGAAGAGGGAGATATGAAGTATAATGGAGCTCTCAGTGGTATGGTATGGTATGATAACACTTCTGCATTCCTTCCATGCCGCAAATATTAACTAGATTTTCCAGACAATTGGTCATTTTGGCGATCACGTCGATGGAGCAGTATTAGATAGAAGTTTGATTAGACCCAGCTCTTCAGAAATGATCATCACGTAGTAACATAGCGCGGCGCCACTTTGGTAAATGGCGAAGAAAACCGGAAACACGCAACACGAACTCCGCTTATTGCCAACAAAATGCTTAATTAGGAAATTTAATAAGATAAAAAGTGGACCCCCGGAGTTAGCAGCCAAATAATCTTATTATAAATACGCTGTTTTATAATGTTAATAGACTTTATTGTTCACCAACAGTCCACAGTAGTAATCTCACTGGGCAGTTCATTATTTTAATCGGAGCTCTAGTTGCTATAAATGACTGTACCATTGACATAAAATATCTGTCATAGAACCCCTCCAGCTGGTAGTAAGAGACCAAGATAATATTTCTAGTACAGAAATGATAACAAACCAACTTACATATTAATTTTACCTTGTTTGAAGGCGTATTAACATTGATGATCTTTATTTTTTTGAAAAATCATATCAAGAGGGCTGCAAATATACGTTTTTTTCGAAAGCTCTATCTTAATACTAACTATAAACAATCTATTATATTAACTTATTGCTAAAATATTGCATTTATCAATAATAAGAGAGCACTTACCATATTATTGTAACAATTCTTCTTCAACGTCGCAATATAATTAAAAATTTGGGAAATATATGCTCTGATTTTGTAGATACATTTCGTTAACAATATTGCAACATAAGACTTTTTTTCATCGAATTGACCTAAAATATGGAGAAATTGTTTATCTCCAGATATTCAAAAGAACGTTGGTTCGATGACTGATAAAATTTAATTAATTTTTTTCTTTCTCGATGATTATATCGAGTAAAATATAAAAATATACATGTAATAGTCGGCTTTACGGGCGTAACATTAAATAAACTATATTAAATAATAATTATTATATTTTTATTATATTATTAATTATAATAAATTAATTATAATAAATTAATTATATTATGCACTTTGGACCCGTTTGTTCATATTTCTACGATATGTAACTAACTATATGAGTTTTGATTGTACGTACTGATAATAATTGTAATAATATTTGGATGTTTTATAGTTTTTTTGTGACAAATCATCTCAAGAGCACTGTACAAATAAATATATTTTGTTTTGAAAAGTTTTATTTTCTATGTACATTTGTTAATAAATTGTTAACGAGTGTATCTATCCCGGATCTCGCAAGATAGATAGACATTTTCAAGAGTGATCGCCAAAGTCGGGGGGACCTGATAGGGTACACAAAAAAGAAGAAGTACATAGAACATAAAAAATTTCAAAACAAAATGTCTAGAAATCGTTACATAGTTAATGAAGAAATACAAAAAAATAATTAATATAACTAGCTAACAACTAACACTTATAATTATAAATAGTAACTCTATAGCTAGTGACTAGGTATAATCAGTACATTACATCATATTGGACGGAAACAAATTCTTACACACTTTCAGGATATTCTAAAATATGTATCTACGATGATAGAGACCAATCTGTAGAGATCTAAAGCAATGTTCTCTCGAATACCACTGTGAAACAAGATTTATTCTTTCAAAATTGCTTTATTATATTTTCGTAAAACATATTTTATTATTGCTGCATTAAATCCACGGGAAGAAAAATATGAGTTCATACATTCTCGATCGGAGACATGTTTCGCCTTCTCCAAATTACAAGCGTGGAAGTTCTGATCACGAGATATAATATCCATGACGAAATTTCAATGGCGCCGATAACTCGTATTAAAATATACACAAAGAGAAAGACATATCAAAGAAAAAGAGATATTGAGATATCAAAATAATAATTTCTTGAAAGATGACAAGCGATAAAAGGAATCAGAACCGCCCATTGCACACTACATTGTTACTGATTATTATTCAAAATGATTGGCGTTCTATCTTTACAATCTACGTAGTTTTATACAAGGTGAATTCTGTTGCAAAATAATTATATAATATAGAATAACTACAATCCACAATAAAGCATTTATATGTCAATAGATCATTAGCATTTTTTTTTGTAAATCTAGAGCATCGTAGAAAATGCATTTAACAAGGTTAGCTCATACGGGCCTTTTTCGAAAAAAAAAAACTTCGGGCTGCATTAGAAATTTCAAAGGTGTGACGTAGTTTGAAGTCCCAAAATAAAAGATCTGTTAATTCAAGTGTCCCAGTGGAACATAGACTTCAAGCAACGCCACGAATTTTTAGCCAATCACCGCTCTACCCCCTCGATGAGCTAACCTTGTTAAGCTCATTTTCTACGAAAAATGTACAAGAACAGAAATAGTTATAATTAGATGTTTGCAATGGGAGTGGTGGTTTGGAGGAGAGGAGAACGGCGGGACCTTAAAAATCTGCACTAAATCTTCTCCCGAATCTAAACGAAATGGTAAAACCTCGAGGATGTGGCCACTATCTGCCACTAACTGGTGTGGATTTGGCTATTGTAACTGAAGAATAGCTCAATAATGCTACAAACCTGGTTTTAAATTTTGAATTCCGGAGAGTACATATATATTTGAGGTGATTTTTCACAAAAACGGCGATATATAAATTAGCCAAATGTTATTAAATATTATTTTACATATTTTTTTTATCTCTGGCTTACGCCATTGAAGTAAAAATCATATTTCATATCATAGTGCTTCCATTCAAACGAAGTGTTGAAATACGTAAGTCTAAGCTTTTCAACTTTAAGGTGCACAGTTTACATTGTGCTGCGCAGGCGGGTTCCCTACAGAACATCCGACCATCGAATCCCAACGTTTTAAGGTGGTTTTCGGGTAAAAAGTCGACTTGTTTGTGTGGAACAAGTCGACTTTTTTCTTTTACCATCATGTAGAATCATCTCCCTAAGTTTGTGCACTTTACCCCCGGACACTCTGTATACGAAGTAGCAATTGCTCTAAAACCGGTTAACTTCGAAACAAAAAAAAACAAAAAAAAAACAAAAAAAACTAAAACCACATAACACGCCAGTAAAAATCTTTTTTTTTTACTACAATTTTTCATTTTCCTGTTTTACATTTGTGCTTGATTCTTTATTTTTTAAAGCTGTTGTATAAATATGTATAATTATTTGGGCCGTGTTGGATTGCACTATCGTCCCCACATCCTGGAAAAAAACATTTTTATTATTATTAAAAATCGTGTAAAGAAAGATATTTAAGTTCTTACTAATGGATAATCACCAAGTTATAACTCCATCCATAACAGTACCTACATACAAAACCGTTTCTAAACAATTACTTTATTTGATAGCTGCTTGAATGTGGGAATATTCAATTCATCAATCATCCGATCACATTAGGTTTCCATAGTGTATTATTGAATACAAATTCACCAGTTTATATCCCACTAATACTCCAAAACACTATCCATTACCGTCTCTAGTGAGTCCCACGCAAATAAAATAATAACAATCACTGTTGCATCTCACGAGTTCTTTATGGTTTCTCCGATAAACCAGCTGGAAATTTTTCATAAGAAAAAAACTAGAAATAAAGGGTTCGGACTTGTTGTCTAACGTTTCAATGTCCAGACAAAAATGAATTCGATATTCTGAACCCTGGTCCACTCCTCTCTCGGATTTCCTCCCAGTCATCCTGTTTCAATGATGCAGGGAGAGGGTATCCTTCATTTTTAAATCAATGACTAAAATTCAATCAAAGTTCGAAAAAATACTAGGGTGAAAGGTTAAAAATTAAATTAAATCCTATTAATTTGCACTTTTTGTAACTTACGACTTAACAGGTTAATGGGATGAGGTTTGTCTAAGTCTTGGCGGCACAAACCATTGCCCATCTTGGCGGGCCAGAATGGGAGAGGCTGGTTTATGGAGACCTTTTTACTTTTACCTTTCCTTTTCTCCTTTCTCTCGACCATTGTCTTGTACCGCAGTGGGAGAGATGGATTTGCACGTCCGTCACTCCTGGAGATACTGTCCCCTAGATAGATACTAACCACTCATATTTTCTCCCCCTTTTCCTTCCCAAAACGCCCTCTCCTTTCTTTCCTTAAAGATCTCCCCACAATATTCCCAAAGTTTTTTTTTACATTAGCTCTACACATGAGGCCCTAAGGAAAATAATTCCCCTCAGGTCCTATGTCATCTTAGGGGATGCCGTGTGGTAGGTTTTTTTAAGGAAAGGAAGGAGAGGAAGTTCTGGGAAGGAAATAGGTAAGAGGGGTGGGTAGGAATCTGGGGGTCAGTGTTTCCAGGATTGCCGATGTACAAATCCATTTCTCCAACTGCGATGCAAGGCGATTGGTCGAGGGATTCTGGCTTAAGAGGTCAAAAGATCTCCCTTAATCAGTCTTTCTCAATCCGGCCCGCCATTCAGCAGGTGGGCAGACGCATCGGCTGCCAAGACCTAAAACAAACCTCATCCCATGAACTCGGGCACCCCTGTTAAGTCACCAAACGTAGCGATCCACTTGGGGTGACCTATGGTAGAGGTGTCGGTTATCCAATAAATGGTTCCCGGGGCGGCGGTACCCATACCCGCCTCCCAAATTAAAAAAAGAAATTGACATGACAGTGAGGGAATTTGTTTTTCTACCTATTACTGCGGAGGGGTAATAGGTAAAAAAGAATTGTCAATAATAAACAATCTAAAATAGTGTACAAGTCATTATCTCTGATTAGTTCTCTATCTAATAACTTCCATAACAAAACAATTTTTTAGTACGTTATAAATAGCCTGTCAATCAGAAATTATTATTTAATTTGTAAATGGATTGGATTTTTTTCTTATTCTACTTATATACTATGGGCATTATCATACTAAGTAATGAACTAATAACCATTGTACCTATAGATATTAGAATGTTTCCATTATGTTACCTAATCTACTAATTCTACAAATAATAACAATGGTTTTGCCATTTTGCTGTACCGGTTTTATTGACAATCATAATTTATATAATAATTTAGTGAACAATAATATACATCACAATAATATAAATCACAGTGAGTAAAAACATATTTGCCAAACGATTCGCTTCAACTGACCTGTTTATTCATATAATACGAAATATCTAAATTTGCCTGATTAATAAACGATTTATTCATTTTGACACGACCGAGCAAACATCATAATATAATATTTTATTCAGTGGTGAAACAAAATCATAAAAACACAAAAAAAAACTTTTTATTATTTTTGGGGCATTATGACGTGTTGTGCTATCTCCTTCTTTGGCTAACATTTCGAACAGCGTTATAGGGACCATCATCAGGGCAGGATACTGTAAAGCAGCCTGGATAAAGAAGGTGGAGGTGCAAAACGGCATTTTACCCCAAAAGTAAATCACGATGGTAATAAATACTTTTGGCCCAATCGTACCCAAATTTAACAGTTTTTACCATGTGTCACTAGAACTGATAATTTTAAATATATCCAACTGGCTACAACGTCATTATGACGTAGAAAACGCAACTACTTGGTAAGACGGCTGTCACCGATGTTGGCTGGTATGACGTCAACAACGCCACATTCACGAGCCAAAACGAACATGTCGTTTTAGCGGAAAATCATAATTGGAACATTTTAAAATCATTAGAGAAAATTTTTTGTCATCGTAAAATAAAGTAATATGCCTACACAATCGAATTATTTTGCCATTTAGTCTCTGGTAGATTGAAATGTTGTTCCTGTATTGTTTTGTATTTATTATACTTATATAGTGCACTTATATAGCGTGGATTGAATTGATGATCATTTGTGGAAAAGTATATAAGGTTTAATTAATTTAATTAATAACTGATAACTTTGTATAAACCACTTTTTAATAAACAATATCGAAATGCTTCAATAACTAATTTATCTTCTTCAGGATATGTTGATATATAAATATATTAATGAGTTATATGTAAATATATTAATATATGTTAATATATTAACATATCCTGAAGAAGATAACATTGTTATTGAAACATGTCAATATTGTTTATTAAAAAGTGGTTTATACAAAGTTATCAGTTATTAATTAAATAATAAATAATGCCACAAAGTTATTTTGCAAAGATTGAAGACGTATGTATAAGGGTTTAGTTTTTCCTGTGGGGACCCGGACATAAATCGGAAGCATTGAAAAAAGAGAGAAACCTGTGAAAATATCATATTCAATGCAGAAATATTTACCTTGTTTTTGGTCCCATCAAAATAAAATGTTACCTCCTCGAGTTTCTTGCAGCCCTGGTCCAGAATTTTGAGAAGAAGAGATGAAGTCGTGACGTCAATACGTTGGGCGGGGCCCCATATGATATAGGTCACACGGATGAATGAAAGGTAAAGGGCCCCGACACTTCTCTGTTTGTTATGCTATCCCGATACCCAGTCTGTAAGGCACCGATACCATTAAGTACCCTGTTCGTACGAGAATTGTAAAAGCTTTTTTTGGGACAATATAATTTTATTGCTGGACCAATTCATCACGAACAATGAGATAAGCCATTCTCGGGTTGAAACAGATACGAATTAAAAAATAAAATATATTAAATGAAAAAACACACTTTGTAAAACACCACTTTATTTGAATTAATAATTATTTAACAGCCAACCAGGTTTCGCTTAGCTCAAGCTTCATCAGGGCTATTATATTAACTATAATAGCCCTGATGAAGCTTGAGTTAATAAAGTTAATATAATAGCCCTGATGAAGCTTGAGCTAAGCGAAACCTGGTTGGCTGTTAAATAATTATTAATTCAAATAAAGTGGTGTTTTACAAAGTGTGTTTTTTCATTTAATGTATAATGTCACACCACAAAGTATTTGCTTCCTTCGATAAAATAAAAATTAAAAGTGTAAAATTCAAAATAGTTGTCATGGTACAAGTAGACTCTAAAGTGATTACGAATGAACTGAATTTTATTTAAAGACTAGTGATTTTAAAAGCATAAATGAAAATAAAAATATAATTTTCTTTAATTTAAAACAATGCCGAGCTTGACTCGTCATTGTGGCTGTATGTATCGTAGACTGTCACTGGATATGCGCCACAGTACCTACCTACTTAACAGTCGACTCGATATTTTATAATCTATGGATTATTAAAACTATAGTAAAAATAATCTACGGGCTATGACAAAGCAAATTGATAACATCAATTTCAATAATTAAAAGTAATTACTATCGTGGTTGTGATTAAGGAATCGACATTACAATTAATAACATTAAATGTCCTTTCTTTCCTTAAAGGTAATGTTTGGTTACTAAATACTTTTAGAATAAGTTAAAAATAATAATCTAAACGAAAATATGAAAGAGAACAAGACACAGAAAAAGACAATGGTCGCAACTGGGACTCGAACCCAGACCTCTCCGTCTAACCGGGACGAGCGCGTTAACCAATTTCGCTATTTCCACCTTCTGTCAAAGCCGTCATATTTGTCAATCTCATATTTTCAAATTTCAGAATTACATTATTATCAACTAATTATTTTTCTCCATATTACGGGCAACTAACCTTGTATTGGAAACAATCATTCTAAGAATTGGTTTGTAACCTGGATAGCGTCTCGGATAGATATATCCGAATTTATTTATATGGAACAATTGACTTTTACGAAAGTCTAAATGAATATTCAATAATATGGAAAAAAATAATTAGTTGATAATAATGTAATTCTGAAATTTGAAAATATTAGATTGACAAATATGACGGCTTTGACAGAAGGTGTCAATAGCGAAATTGCGTCCCGGTTAGATGGAGAGGTCTGGGTTCGAGTCCCAGTTGCGACCATTGTCTTTTTCGGTTTTTCTGTGTCTTGTTCTCTTTCATATTTTCGTTTAGATTATTATTGTTAACTTATTCTAATATGATATATTTCACTGATGGGAATAACTTTCAAAAAAGTATAAAAAGAAAGTTTTTCTTATAAAAACTAAATACTTTTCATAATGTAAATCTTGTGAGATTAACAAAATAAACCTCCTCTTTCCTTACAGAGAAACTCAATTGTGTTTTGATTGATTGTGTCGTCCAAATCACAAGGAAAATATAAAGAGAATATATGACGCAAAAGTGATTGGTAGAAGAAGTCGGGGACGCCCGAGGAAGACATGGCTTGATCAATTTAATCAGATACTTGAGTCAAGCCCTGTCAAGAGCGAGAATAATAGAAGAGTGAGTGTGAGACGATGTATGAATGCGAATGAGGCATGGAATATGTGCCAAAACCGAGTTATTTAGCGGTGAGTCCTCTCTACCTACTCCTGTGGAAAAAACGGCGTAGTGGTTAGTAACTTAGTCGTATAAATTTGAAGACATTTAATATAATAATTATATGTCTAGAATTCGCCCGATATTTGTTCTGGGAAACATAAAACAAACAAAAAAAACAGTGTTGTGTTAAATTAATTTGAATGAACATTTCAAAGCTTCATGCGATGAGCGATGGATGAAAATAAGGTTGACTGACAAAATGCTTTCCAAATTTCTTGACGCCAAAACTCACCGCTCAAGAGATTTTGCCGTTTAAAAAGAGGTTTTCAGCTTTTCAGCTTTTCACTTCGATTTTATTTTAGTATCAGCAATGTATCTTACGCCTGGTTTTCGTCGCTTGTGGGTTTTTTAAACGTTGGTTGGTTATTTCACGTAATAATTTATTCCTAAGCCCAGGACCTGGTAAGATAATCGTAGGTTATAATTTCCTATTCCAAAGGTAGCTCTGGCTACTTCAAAAAACACACCAACTTAATCCTATTATCATTCGCTTGGAAACCATAAATCCTATTTATAGGCACATAATTCAGTGATTTAGGCGTTCTAAATTATGCCATTCTCTTAGAATTACCATATTTCACGTGAGGCTGTATTATGCCGGTGAATCGGCCGGTAACAATGAATCGTGATTATAATTTAAACCCAAGTTCAAGGTTACCTACATCCCGGCGGATTGGATACTGGGTGCTGCGCATGATCTCTGTGCGGCAGTGGCGTAACCATCGATATTTCAAATGCTAGATTTAGCATGTTGTACAAATTTGTAAGTCAAATGTGGCACACCTATAAAGTAATTCTAATATTGTGTTTCCGATCGAATTCCGGATATCCATATGATATTCCGGATTCAAATGGACAAAAAACTGTATAGATTGAAAAAAATTGTTTCAAACTGACAAAAATACTGTTCAAACGGGTAAAATAAGCGTACAAATGGATAAAATAAGCGTACAAACGGACAAAAATACTGTCGAAATAACAAGAATTCTGTATGTAATACTGTGCAATGAATGTTTGCAAGCTAACAAAAATTAATTACTGAATAATAATTTGTATAATTTTGTTACCTGATTGTTGTCCAGAAAAATCAATTATATTTAATTCTACGTGAAAGCATTCAACTTTATGATTAAGTGTGCCACTGCCGAAGATAGTTTCTCATAGTTCTTAAGGCTTACAGCATCACTTACAGGTGTTATTGCTCTCTATTCACAAAATCCGGACACCGACAACATCCCCACATGATGAAAGAGGAGGAATGGGAAGTCTAGTAGAGCCTATAGAGTTATAGAGATTTACAGACGATCTTAACTACGAAATAAAAAATATGTGTGCTGAAGCAACAAAAACCCTTTAGCTCGTAAAATAAAATTTGCACAACTCTTTCAGTCTGCAATTTCAAAGTTAACGAAAATATTATATGATCAAGATGTCATTTCCATCTTGAGATTTATTTAATGTCGCAAATGGATTTGAAGCTGGATTCAAAAGAAACTGTATTTTTCACAAAGGTTATCAATAATAAAAGCCTTTTTAAAAATGTAAACTTCTCAATATTAAATTTCAATATAAGAAGTATAAGGAAACACTTTGATGAACTATGTGTCCTCCTTCATAATTTTGATTTTTCTCCTAGCGTAATTGTACTAACTGAAACCCAAATGAAAGATGTAATTCCATATAATTTACCTGATTATACTACAATTTCTGCTGCCTGTAAACATACTGGACATGATGGAGTGACTGTCTTTTGTCATAATACTTTAAAAAATATTGAGGCTGAGTTTATTGATTTTAAGACGGCTAATGTAATAAAATTAACTTTTTGTCAAAATAACTATAAATATCTCATAGTAGCCGTGTACAGATCCCCTTCTTTAAATGATTTTCTATTTGTAGATGAACTAAAAACATTTGTTAGAAATCTTGACAGACATAACTTTACTTTCTCCTTACTAACGGGGGACATCAATATAAATATTAATGATAATACAAAAAATATTAATTGTCAAAACGAATATCTAGATTGTTTATCAATTTATGGATACCTTTCGTATATTAACTCACCAACAAGAGTAACCTAAATAAACTCCGCGTGTTTAGACCACATTTTTGTCAAGACACACAAAGATGTTAATATTATCTCCTCAATTCTAGAAACAAACATCACTGATCATTTTCCAACACTATATGGGCATAATTTCAAAAATTCATCTATAAAACAAAATTGTGAAACTCTTGAAAAAATAGACATTAATTATCATACATTAAATTCTTTACTTCATTTAGAAAGTTGGGAAAATGTTCTATCTTTAGTAAATCCACATTCAGCATTAGAAAATTTCTATAAAACTCTACAAGATAATATTCGAAAAAGTGAAAGTAAAATTGTTGTAACAAACAGAAAATATAAAAAAATCAAACCATGGATTACTGTTGGCTTAATTGTCTCAATTAAGCAAAGAGACAAATTATACAGAGAAATGTTAAAATATCAAATAGCTTGCCAAAATAATAATGTCAGAATAATTTCTTTTATGAAAACAAAATATTTAATGTACCGAAACTTACTCAATAGGCTGATTCGAAATTGTAAAAAGAAATACTACTGTGAACAAATTGAAAACGCTAAAAATGATAGTAAAAAAACATGGAATATTATAAATGAAATTATGAACAAAAAAAATATTTCTTCAAGTGTTGTAAATGAGGTTAAAATCAATAACAAATTAATAACTGACAAATCTACCATTGCCGAAAACTTCAATTACTTCTTTACGAATATAGTAGATGAGGTACTTAAATCATCCAGTATGAATGATAATAATACTTTCATAGAGACATCTTCGCAATCAATTGCAGATAATGAATCAATCAACCCTATAGAATATTTTTCACCTATCACAATAAATGAAATTGAAAAATATATAGATAGCCTAAAACCATCTAATTCTAAGGGAACTGATGGATTATCTAGTAATACATTAAAAAAAATTAAAAAACATATTTTAACTCCTCTGAAACATATTTTCAATATGTGCCTTAAAGAGGGTCATTTTCCAAAACAGTTTAAAATCTCCACCATAATACCAATTCATAAATCTGGTGAAGCCCATAAATTAGATAATTATAGACCAATCTCACTTGTTTCAAACCTATCAAAAATATTGGAAAAATGCATTAAAAATAGAATCATAGAACACTTAGAAAAATATAATATTCTATCGCAAAACCAATATGGTTTTCGTAAAGATCTAAGCACTGAAGATGCAATATATGATTTAACAAAAAAATTATACACATCTATCGATAAAAATAAGAAATGTCTTGCTATATTCTTAGATTTAAGAAAAGCTTTCGATACTGTAAATCATAAATTACTAATTAAAAAAATAACTCAACTAGGTTTCAAAAAAGACACATTAAAAATACTGACAAACTATCTTACAGACAGAACACAAAAAACAAAAATTGGGAATTTTTATAGTTCAGAAGCACATATAAAAAATGGAGTTCCGCAAGGAACTGTCCTTGGGCCGATTCTATTTTTGGTGTATATAAATGATTTATGTAATTTTGTGATCCCAGGAAAAATTATTTCTTACGCCGATGACACGGCAATAGTAGTAAACGGAAATTCTTGGATTGAAACTTTTTCTAAGGCAAACGAATGTATTGCACTTGTTTCAACATGGCTAAAATGTAACAAACTCATTCTAAACTACAGCAAAACATTTTATTTAACTTTTTATAAAAGCATTAAAAACAAACCTCACGATAACCTTAAAATTAGAATCCACAATACGAGTTGCAATCAAGAAACATGTTCACTGTGCAATGAACTTGTCAATGTTGAAAATATTAAATATTTAGGTATATCTATTGATAGACATCTAAATTGGAAATCTCAAATTGATAAAACCACCTCGAAATTAAGATATCTTACTTACACATTTTATAGACTTAAGGAAGTACTCAATCTCGACAAATTAAAAATGATCTACTTTTCCTTGGTTCAATCTTCAATAATCTACGGCATTATAGGATGGGGTGGTGCGCTTGATGCATTTATTAAGCCTTTACAAACCACTCAAAAGCGCATTATTAAAGTTATGTATAATAGAAAAAAAACATTCTCAACAGAGTTATTATTCAAAGAGACAAAAATATTCAATATCCGTAAATTATTTATATTGCAGACTATGAAATATTTATATAAAAATAAAAATTGCTTCGTAAAAAATGAAAATAGAATTAGCAAAAGAACTAATAATATGTTTTACTCCCCCCAAACCAATACTAAATTAATGCAAACACATAGCAGCTTTATTGGTCCTCGTACTTTTAATCTTCTACCAAAACACATTCAAATGGCAGATAAAATATCACTTTACGTAAAAGAATTAAAATTATGGTTGAATGATGCAGATGTTGGAACATTTTTTCTATAAATTATTTGAAAACCTTCATGTTTCACTTTTCAATACAATTCTAACTTTATTTACTTTCTTTACTTTAACAAAAAATCAACAAAATTTATGTTTCACTATTTTATTTTATTTTACTATAATGTTTTCACAGATTACTATATTTCTAAACCTTTAGTTTAAAATTTACATTTTTTACATATACTTATTGATGTATATATAGCAATCTTGTTTATATTACCCACACACAGGCTGTGCCTTAGTGGGTTCCCATTACCTACTCTTTTCTATTATATATTTTACTTATTGCTAACTTTTACATTACTTGTACCTTATATTTACTCTTACTGTATTTAGAAATTATGTAAAATTATAATTAGTATTTAGAAATTATGTAAAATTACTTTTGTATGTATGTAGATACAATGGGAAAAAATAAAGAAAAAAAAAAAAATAAAAAATAAAATAAAAGAAACGTAAGTAGTTTATTTTTGTAATAGTACTAAACGCTATTCATAGTTGTTGCGATCTTTGATCCCAACTGTTCTATCTGAGTGGTTCGCGAATAGAATTCTAAGATGAACATTATTTAATTGATTTAATTTCATTAGAAACGTAGACAAACTATGGCTGCATTTAAATCTGAACATCTGCTAGTATTTTCCATTTAACAAAATTGAATTAGAGAGATATCATCTTCTCCATTAGCCTTTGGCAGCTGGACCAGATTAGAGAACTTTAGATACGTGACCCGTATTCATCTCAGATATTGTATCTGTGAAAATCTTGTGGGTGTTTTTATTTAATGTTCTTGGTTGTACTAATCGTTCACTATGGAAACCAAATTGACTATAAAAAAATATTATGCAGTGGTAAGCTTAGGTTACCTTTTTCCTTCCGTGAAAAGCGAACGAAATGGGTGCTATCGATATTTGATGTTTAATTTTGAATAGGTATCAAAAACATCAACAGGTATCATCACATTTTTCATCGCTGCACCTGTATATCAAACTATTCCCATATTTCAGTGAACCTGCCCTGATGTATGGCAGTGAGACATTAAACTGGCAGAGGAAGTATAAAAGTAGACCGAATGCTGTAGAATTGATATCTCTGAGGCGTATTTGTGATAAAACCGTGTATGATAATGTGATTAGTTTGGATATCCACATGAATGCGATGCTGATGTAAGCATAATGAGTAAGATTAAGAAAGGGACCCTCAGATGGTTGGGGTACATAGAGCGAATAAACTATCAAAGGAGGGTAAGGAGAATATTCGATGCAAATATGAATGGTAGAAGAAGTCGGAAACGGCCGTGTGAAGAGTCAGAAAAATATAAGAGTATGCGTAAATTTAAATGTGATGGTTAGTTAGTTAGTTACAATTTGTACCCTGATAATGCTTTTGTTAAGTGAAACTGGCCGGTCTCAAATTTGTTTATAAACAAAGTTATTGTTTTATCTCATTATTTGTGTACATAGGCATATCTACTTATGAGTATTGTTTCTTCACTCCCGTGAATTAATTAAGTATAGCCAGATAATCCTCCTTTTATACAAAGTTTGATTAATCTAATTTAAAAATAAATTGCTTGTTAAAAAACACGAAATTAGCATAGTGAGCTTATTTTTATTCGCCCCATTACGTACTTGCATTCTCATAATTACTTCAGTCTAGTCAGTTAATCCGAATTTAATTAGCCATCGGATTATTACTAAATAGGTTCGTTATTATACTAATTTTAATCGCATGAAAATCAAAATTTACATACATACTACACAGGATTGTCAAATGTTTTATAGAAATTAATTACACAGCTCACAGTTAAATAAAATATATTTCAACGTAATGGAAAAGATTGCAAGCAGTTTAATTAATAGCTGCGTCTAAAGTTTCAGTAATACATACAACATACATACAATGTTGGTACGTATTTAACATCGGTATGCGAACTGTCTTGTTCAATTCTGAAATATTTTCTTGACATTCAGGATCATTATAGAATTATAACGAATGTGTCTAGACTGAAACAATAATTCATACAATATAGTGAAGTATCTAATAATATCACATACCACGTATCCCAAATCACTCGTATACAAGAATACAAAGGAAATATCACGGAGTTGTTATTTATCCAATGGAAGCTTTCACAAGATGGAAGTCGTAAAAAAATCAATTAATTTTGACGAAATGTGTCAACTATGTGTGATCGGAATACCAATCATGAGGTCCTGAAAAATCAAGGACGGCTTGATGAAAAGATTATGTAACTCTTAGATATTTTTTACAATAATAATAACATAAACTAACTAACTAACCATCACGCCGTTCCCCCGCAGGGGTAGGCAGAGAGGACGGACCGCCACACAACTCGACCTTGGCACACACTTTTTGCCTCGTTCACATTCATACATCGTCTCATTCATGCTCTTCTATTATTCCGACTCTTCACATGGCCCGACTCAAGTATCTGATTCATTTGGTCGTGCCATGTCTTCCTCGGGCGTCCGCGACTTCTTCTACCATTCAAATTTTATTTATTTATTTATTTTATTTAGTAAAAGATTATACATTTATATACATTGTTTAAGAAATTTTTTTGACTGCCCAACTAGGAGGATTCCCGTTTTGCATTCCGGATTTGCATCATATATTCTCCTTACACTCCTTTCCTCGTTCATTCGCTCTACATGCCCAAACCATCGGAGAGTCCCTTTCTTAATATTACACATCACGCTTACATCAGCCTTGCATTATTTGCGGATATCCACGTTTCCCTCACGATCGTATATGGTTTTACCACAGATTCGCCTCAGGGATCTCATTTCTACAGCATTCAGTGTACTTTCATCCTTCCTCTGCCAGTTCCATGCCTCACTGCCATACGTCGAGGTAGGTACCAGCACTCCATTATGGACGGCTAGTTTCGCGTCTTTGGACAGTTTTTTATTACCACCAACGGCATTCAGTCCTCCATTAATGGAGTTACCGGCATTCACCCTTTTTTCAATATCTCTATCAGCCTTCCCATCTTTCGTAAACATACTACCCAGATACACAAACTCATCCACCTGCTCCAAGTATTCATCATTCACAACTATATTGCATACTGTTTTCGTACTCTCTCTTTCAAACACCATGACTTTAGACTTACTTACATTCATCATTAACTCATTCTTCATACATACTTCGTTCATCCTTGATACGAGAGACTGTAGATCTTCCATACTGTTAGAAATTAGCACCGCATCATCAGCATACAATAGGCAACATACTTCCCCAGATTAGTCAATAATAACATTTAATATAAAAATCAGATTGCGCAATTCACACGCCCTAGAAGTGAAATCTTCAGAAAACTAAAGTACCTATACAAGAGTGGGTAGACTACGAAGCACTTTTTTTTATCAATGTGAAGGATGATTTTTCCCATATTTTTTTCAACGAATTCCAGTGCACCTTTTCCTATATCATCTTATTAGTATTTGTGTTTTCTTCTTCGGAGTCACTAGATGTCGCCTTCTTTTGTATTTAATTTTGCCTGTTCACTTTGAAGTGGTTTAAAGATTGGATATTGATTTTACAAAAAATATATTTTTTTTTGGATTTCGTAGGATTCCATCTTGGTCCGCTGAATATCTGGCCGCTGAGGTTCGTCAGGCCCTTTATACCACTACACCAAATGAGACATGCGTGGAACTGTGGATTTATAGTTTTATATTGGAACCGAGTACCCGTGAATTAAATTAATATTTTATTGCTGTCTCATTCTCTCGCAGGCTAAATCCTATGGAAGTATGTATGTGTTTGTCTCTTTTTAGTGTCGCTCGTTTCCGTTTCATTGAGTTTCAAATCACAACGGTGCTAAAGAAGTTATCACTTTAAAAAAAGGTAGATCACGTTTCAAAAAAAAGTTAAAAATCGCCTACCTATTCTAACTTAGATTTAAAAAAGAGAGGCAATGAAGATAATAATTGATTGACGAAAGACAAAAATTTGCACTACTCTTTCAGTCTAAGTCAACCGCAGACATTTTTCACTAGCACTTCGAACAGAGTTTTGCTACAATTCGTGACAATTCGCTGGACAGCATGAAAAAAATCTTCTGTTTTCAAAATTAATAATTAATTTTAAAAATCTTGGCTTAAATTCACTACAGGTGTACCTACTGAAAATAAATATAATTATTTATTTGTGAATTTTAGACCGTTAAGTGTATATCTATTCACTTCCAAACCAATTTTAAATCAGGGGTATCTTGAGTGCACTAACACTCGTGAAGTGATTCTAGATGATAGTAGATACAAGTAAAAAGTTTAAAAGAAAATTATTTTGACATCCAACGATTTAAGATTAAGTTTAGAAAAATTAAATGTGTGAATGAAAAAAAAACTTCCGTGAAAAATATGTTCGTCTACAGGAAAAAAATATACACACGTAAAATTTAAAAAAAAGTTATTCAACTTTTTTACTTCAACCACCACGTGGAATAATCTCCTGAAGCTAATGCCTAAACGACGGCCTATTGACGGCCTCCGTGGTTGAGGGGTAAGGCTCTCGAAGATACTCGCCCTGGTGTAAGACCACCACTCAGAATTGAAACGATGCTTGAAATGGCCTCAGCCATGTTTGGTGACCAGATCTGAATATCCAGGTACTTCCCCACCTCCCTCTCTTCCATCTCATTTTCCTCCCCACCACCTCCAGCCTCACAACATACCCAAATTGGGGATGCCTTAGTCTGACTGGCTCCAGACAGAATCAGTTGAAAACCAAACTATTTAGAAAGAATTTGCAAAAAGAAAAATACTGCCAGTGTGCTCAAATACAATAAGACATGCTCTTTTTAAAATTATTTACCTGTCCAACGCTCATAATACAGCAGAATTAGTTGTTCAACCTAATTCTCTGGCATTTGAAGTATTCTGACTTTTAACATTTTTAATTAAGTGAATTCCAAACCAATCAAACATCAATAACAAAACCTGACTGAGTGTTTTTTTTATCTCTCCCAATACTCAATCTCTTGACGTATCAATTAAAAGTGAGAATTATATGGCTGCATAAACGCAAGGGCAATAAAGAGCCAGCCTCTCTCCGGTCGCACCATGCACCGAATTCAGGGCGATAATAAACAAAGTAGTTGGACCAACCGACCAACCAATCTATATGGACCTCTCCAAATGAAGCCATAAAGATGTTTTTAACTGATTCAAATCACGGGGGCCTCACGATTAACGAGGATGCTAAGCGAACTGGGAACAACTGCAAACTTTAGAAGAATACATGGCATTTGTGTACAGTAAGATTGTTAAGTCCGACACTCTCGGTGGCATTTTGGTAAAAGCGGTGACAACAGAAGATAAAAAAGATTTAATAGGCAAAGAGGATTGTATAACACACAACTTTGTTGTGGCACACATTTCCACTTTAGAAACATAGTACGCAGTACGCAATGCGTATTTCACAGAAATTTTCTAGTCCTAGAGTCCTAAATTCTCCAATCTTTCAAACAAATACCAACTCTACTTTGGCCACTTATCTTGTCACAACTGTAATTTAAACATAAATGGAGAAGAGCAAATGCAATTTTTTTTCACTGTCTAGTGTTTTGAATATAGTGGTCTGCGTGCAAAATGGGTAAAGTGTGTTTATCAGAAGTGACCTGCCAAGTAAGTTTGTTTTCTGTAGCTGCTTGTGAACAATAAAATTGGTTAGAGCCTAAGAACTCACAATAATTTGAGGGAGCGGACGCCGGGGTCACCAGTTGAGGGAGCGGACGCGATCGGCAGAGACGAGGAGGACGAGTAAATGAAAAGACGTCAGTCAATGTGAGAGTCAGTATTTATTGCTGCTACGTAGCGATGGTGAATTTGGTGTAAAGTAACAGTGTGCAGACAGGAGCGATGATTATGAGGCTCGTTCCTGCCTGTCGCCAGCATGTTGTTCCGCACCATGGTGGTGGAGAAGACTTTGACGTCCAGGATGGATGCTCGACGCAGTGAGTCGCGGAGATGGCTGCGGTAAACCTCGTGAGGAGAATGAATTCTCAGTGGCTGAGAAGTTGCTGCTTGCGTGACAAGAAGGTGCGGCGGGCCTTATGTCGCGGGCAATTGTGCCTCTTTAGCTAATGGTGCGATGGACCATGTTAGCTGCAAGATGTTGCGTCCTCGAAGGTTGATGATGCACCGGCACAGTCGGCAGTGAGTCGCCGAGAGTCTGGCCGGTACCGCACTGGAACGTTATCACTTGATGCACTGTCTATGTGTGTTAGTGCGCTGTTTCTGATACTAGAGACTGGAACTGACTGACTGACTAGTCCAGGATGGATGCTCGACGCAGTGAGTCGCGGAGATGGCTGCGGTAAACCTCGTGAGGAGAATGAAGTCTCAGTGGCTGAGAAGTTGCTGCCTGCGTGACAAGAAGGTGCGGCGGGCCTTATGTCGCGGGCAATTGTGCCTCTTTAGCTAATGGTGCGATGGACCATGTTAGCTGCAAGATGTTGCGTCCTCGAAGGTTGATGATGCACCGGCACAGTCGGCAGTGAGTCGCCGAGAGTCTGGCCGGTACCGCACTGGAACGTTATCACTTGATGCACTGTCTATGTGTGTTAGTGCGCTGTTTCTGATACTAGAGACTGGAACTGACTGACTGACTAGCGCTGTGACGCTGCGCTTTATATAGCCGATCATGTGAGTAGCTACCCGGAACGCCAAGTAATATAGAGCGCCCACGCAACGTAGAGAAGACTCTTGAACATTCCGTGGCCGTAAGAATGTGACGGCTGTTGAGTCGAGGCCTTTCGATGCGCTTCCCGAATGTGTAGCCGTGTGCGGCATGAAACACTACCACTGCAGGTAGTTTGTATAATTCGAGAATATGCGGACTGTATCAGTGGCGTGACTGTATTGTGGCTAAAGGGGGCGACCGTTCTGGTCGCCACAAATTTGTAAAGCGCCCTTGAGATGATGGCACTATACGAATTGCAGCCCGTAACAACTCAGTCAGTACTCTCGTCTCGAACGTGATGCCTTAGGATGGAGATCTGCGACCTCAAATCATCTGAAGCAATTCTCTAAAAGGGTATTATAAATACCATCTACAAATTTTTGCAGTATAAAATATGATTTAATCAAACATTTAAAAAACCAGAACAACTTTTACAACACCAGACCTAACTAGAATTACATTATGAATATGCCCAAATTGAAAACTGCCTTTGGACAAAGGAACTGCAAATTCCTCTTCACAAAGCTCTATAATTCATTTCTACTACAAACAAAGAACATGGATAATGCAATGAATGGTTTCCAAAAACAAATCAAAACAATTTTTTTTTAAATGTCTGAAAAACATGGTATTTATTTATTCATATTAAATATGCTAAATAAATTATATTGAACCCATGCGGAAGCAGTTGTTATGCCAAAATTGATTATTATTATTGAGGTATGATATTATAGCCTGATTGTAACTACATTCCTTGCAGTTGTACACATCTACAATTTCTGATAAAGTATTTCCAACTGAATGCAATCTAGGTACAAGCGAATATCTAAATGACTCAGTTCTAGTGCTGTTGTTAGAATTAAACATAATTTTAGGTCGAGTAGTTCTTGTTGGTATATTGAAGATAATTAAGCTTAATATATGAGGGGTATCTATAATACCATTGACAATTTTAAAAATTAATAGAGTATTAATAATTTAAATTTTATTTATTGTTATAGTATAGAACGTGTTTATAGGAATTTATGTTGATTTTTTTCAATGGAGTCGGAGTGGATTTTCAACTGACGGGACCAAATAATATAGGGGAGCTGTGTTTGAAAATATTTAAATTCACCTTGTCCGAAACATTACCAAATATTTACATCGGATTACCCGATACACCTTGAGTTGAATATTGACCGTGTTGATGCACGTAATATTATTATCAGAGATCCATGTTTCGGTTGTACCAACAGAATCTCGCCGTACCGGATACACACTGTACCGTGTACGTTATACGAGATACAGTGTACACACCGCACTTGGTAAATGTTTAAAGTTTAAGCCTTCAGTGTAATGTTGTTGAACCAGGATTATATCTGGAGCGAGCTTTTGCGGCTGCGGTCAAGGATTCGATTACACGGGACGGTAATCCGTCAATTTACGAACATTTGATTTTACGGTCAGACAAACGTTGCTTCGGAGTCGATTCAGAAGCCACTGATGTATTACGTAAGAACTAAGGAATTAAATATTTATGCTATATTGATATTTTATCTGGCTACTGAATTCGTCTAAATCTTGGGCAAAGCGTTAATAACATCCTTAACTTTGGGTGTCGCGGGTTCATGCTCTTATAAGGTTTTTCAAACATGTCCTAATAAGTTTTTCAAAATCTGATGAAGAGAGTAATTTTGCTTTTATTTTGAATGTCAAGTATGCAAACTTTCATCAAGAAGTATCAAAATTCGGTCTTAGGGGTATGATAAAAAGATGCGGGTAGTTTTTAGAAATCTTATGTGGACAATGACTTTCCGCTTGCTTTTATGGTGAAGTGTGCAAAATTTCGTTTAACTAGAAATAAAACTGTAAATTTTTATGTAAAACAAATCCACATATCACACCGGGATACGCTTTTTATGTATATAGACAGAAGAACGATTAGGTTCATTCATGTGTTAGAAATTTCTAGTTAATATAGGTTTAGCTAATTTTCAATTTGGGAGACGGGTTTGAGTACCATATATCGGATAACCAACACCTCTGCCGTAGGTCACCCTATGACTTTGTTTGGTGACTTAGCAGGGGTGCCCGGTTTCATGGGGTGAGGTTTGTTCGTATCTTGGCCGCGGAAGCGTTTGTCCACCAACCGCGTGGCAGGCCGGATCGGGAGAGACTGTTTTTAAGGAACATTTTGACCTATCCATCAGAACTTTCTCGGAACATTACCTTGCACCGCAGTAGGAGGGATAGATTCATACGTTCGTCACTCCTGGACACACTGATCCCCAGATTCCTACCCACCCCTCACAAGACCTCCCAGAACATCCTCTATTCCTTCCCTAAAAAGACACTTTACACAGAATCCCCAAAGATAACACAGGCTCTGAAATGCATTATTTTCCTCAGGGCCTCCTGTGTGGAGCTGACATAAAAAAAATAAAAATCGTCGGTTTGTATATATCTCAAATATTATTCGAACTCGAAGCATTGTACCCAAATAATTTCTAAATATTATTCTTTACTTAACTTGCTTTATCTTAATTCTGAAAAATATTTCAGAATGTGGCAATGCTGGTAATGATTGGTTTTCCATTAATCTGGAAGACTGAAGAAAAATGGCGGAAGCTGTACGTTTTGAACTAAGGCAGTAGAATATCAAAAGCCTACGTACTTTTACTTACAGGAGGTACCCACGTATACTGAACCGGTATTCCACATAAAATTGGACTAATACTCATTAAATTTTCGTTGTAAGTAAGTGGACGCATTACGTTCTTGGTAATCGTACGCCAATTGAGAAACACAGGAAGCCAAAAAATAATGGGAAATTAAGTTATCAAACATTCCACTTAACTGTATCTATCAACTTTGTTTTATTGACTCGATATTGGGAGGTGCGTAATTGGACGGAATTTTTCATTGATTTTTAAGTTGTCATATCCTCTCTACGAGAAGATACAATCTCACCATCAAACACATATTTAAGTATGTTCATGGGCAGTATCATCTGTAGTTTACTCCTGTAGACAAAATTATTCCTTCTTCAATCTAGAGAAAGACTCAAGCCAAAAATGTATAGATTTCTAAGTGTGCCTTACATATTATATCGAGACGATTGTAGGTAATTGGCATAAAAAATCGCTTGACAAACAGTGTCTAGAGGTCACAATTTCAGGCGCAAAAGAGGTTTTTTTAAATTTATTTTAGGAATAATTTTATTAGAAAGAAAAAATTAAACAGCAGAAATTGTCACAGATAATTTTAACCATAAAATTATATTAAATGAAAACAAATCACTTTATACTCGTAAAACACCTCTATTAAATAAAATTATCTACCTAAATATTTCAAAACCAAAGGTTTCTTCATCAAGATAAGATTAAAATTAATAAATATAAAAAAAAAAATTCGAGTTGGTCGGTTGACGATTTTTATAAAGATACTTGGTAAGCTTAGGCAAGTCTAGGCCATTATTCAGAATTTTATATAATTAAGTATTGGAATTAAAGTTGTGGAATTTCAGCACCCAGATATTTTCTTGCTCTGCAACGGGAATCGAACCTACAACGTACCACTCAAATAAAATACGTAAATCGTCAAGTCATAGAAGTATTAAATTCGTTCTTCAGTGAAAGCCATGGGTAGGTCCAACGTAAATGTAAAAACAGATTGAACGAATGAACCGCGATCTAATCCCATTGATTTGGCTTCTGACACTTCTGATGAATCTGATATGATGGTAATAAAAAAATAAACAACGACCTGATACTCTGCAGTAAATCACGCCTGAACGTCTGTGAGAAGAAATCAAGTTCATTACTGAAGTATTTTTTACATCAATCTTGCACTGGATTATTTCAAAGTTCAATTTTAAAAATAGTTCGTGAGATTGGTAAAGATCTAATTCGTAAAAATACTAATTTTAGTCTTTTTATTGGAAAGCTTTTATATTTAGAATCCATTTCAGCGTGCATGACGTCATCTTGATTGGTTGGTGCAGTGTTGCAGGGCACTTATTTTAATCTACATTACTTTAATTTCCACCGATTCAATAGGTGGTACAGAAATGCTTTTAGAACACCTAATAAATAAAGTGAGCTAAAGAAGTGTAAGTGGATGGAAGACGAAGTCAGGGACGTTCTGGACGGACAAGACAGGTCAAAGAGTCAGAAAATCATAGGAGACACAGCGGTGAAGGTTCTACCCTATCCGTCTACTCTGGTTGACAAGGGCAACTAGATTACAGACCTGGACGCATGACCACCAAATCACGAGGTCAATGCTGTCGCTAAGTAATCTTCACTGATTAAAATAGTCTAATCCTAATCACTCTGCTTATTTAATATGCCTGTTGCAAAACATCACTCAAATCAGCAGCAATACGAGTATCAACAGAATTGCCGCCATTTGAAAACTTTGGCAGCTCGCTTCAAAATCCATTGCACGCCTCATTGCAGGCCTCTACTGAAGAAGAAGAAGACAAATGAAGTAGCAGTGAGATAATTAGAACGTCTAATTACCTTATCAAGTGCGCCTTATTGCATTTTTGAGAGCTTTTACTGTGTCAAAAAATATTTTCAGCGTATTTTTGCAGCGCTGCAAAATAATGATTGTTTAATAAGTCTACCGCTAGAGGAACAGAGCTTATTCCCGTCAGAGCTTTCGCCAACAGCCCAGAGAGTTTTCCTTCCAATAAATGTCTGTGGTTGTGCCTCTCCGCGGCATTCTCCGCGTGGCTTCACACAAACACTGCGCTCCTGAACTTGCAGGTTGCAGTTGCACTTGTAACGGCTGTCTTTCATCTCCAGTCCACAAAATAGGGCTGCCTACGAATGTATTCTTCTTTTCTGTAAATCAAGTTTTCTTTCATGGCAAAGATTCACGGCTTTGCGACTTTGAGTCAATTGGTGTTTAATTTAAAATTTGGTAAAATCGATAAATAATTTTATTAAAAAATATATTTACATGGGTTTAACAATGCCTGTGTCACTAGGATGTACCTCTGTCGAGATAAGCGTAGAGGTGAATAAGTGATCATAGTTACAAGAATATTTAAGGTTAAATAAATATTAATTTCAATACAATTGAAACAGAGAGGTAATTGGAAGTGTGGGTAAATTTTATAAAGAGATTTCATCTTATTATTGTAGGAAGAGCTAAGTAATAGCAAATCCTATCAAATCTGTGTATGCAGTTAGATTTGACAGGATTCACTATTTTATTATTTTATTTATATTATTTTATTATTCTAATATTACATTTATGCAATTATGTATTGCCCATCTCTCTAGGTGTGAAATTGCTATGATATTTATTTATTCATTAACGCCCTTTTTCAGGTTGTGCACAATGCAAGTTGTTTTAACAATTCATCGAAGAATTAAAGGCATTCCCAGATCTTAGTGTGTGGTATTCTTTATTACACTTAGTTGATCTTAAATATTATGTGATTCGGCTGAGAGAAAACATGTCCTCACATTATCCATACCTTGTGAAAGAAAATCGTTTAGATAGGTAGCGTTTTTGTTTGAAACGGTTTTGGGGGTATTAACCAAGTAAATCCGCTTAAAGTAATTGATTTCGGGCATGTTGTGTTTGCTCGTCCTTTAGCCAATGTTTTGGATAGTCTTACAATATCAGATGTGAACTAAATCTTCGTTTTGAAAATGATATTTAACACTCAGACTATATTACAAGTAACATGCTTTAAGTCTTATAAAAGTTCTCAAAATGTGAAGTTAGATAAATAACTTTCAACGCTTTACGAAATAAAACAAATCCATCTTATTTTGCCACTATTCAACGCAAGTTCTAAATTGAATCCACACTTCCAAATGGTACTTTTGGCAACCTTATGAGAATGCAGATTTCTGTACTAATGTTGGTTTGAATGCACACGGTGTTGTGCTATTGTGAGGCACAAGTTTGCGGTGAATTTATTCAGAACATCAGCTTTGAATCGTTGCATATTAAATGGACCAAATTTCTAAATACATTCTCGTGTTAGTCGGATGGATCCAGGCCAAAGATTCAGTTTGCGAGTGAGACCGAGTTTACCAAAACAGACTGAATGTTGCATGACACCAATCCAAACTGTGAATTCCCACTTTGAAATTAGTCGAGCAGGCCTCGCTGTGATTAAAATCAAATAGAATATTGGATCCCTTTAACTTCTTCGCAAATAGCAAGTGAAATTGTCATTTATCAAACGTTGGCTAAAGCGGGAAGAAGCGGGAGTACAGCTACCAAAATCAACACATCACATTTCACATCAGACTATTTGAAATGTCCGTACACGATGTTCCAATCATTGATTTATTATTTTTTTGTGACTCAAATACATACGGGCTTAATGCATAAAGCCACGTGAACTATTTCGCTACCAGTTTTTTTTTACAATAACTCCACACAGGAGGCCCTTAAGAAAATAATTTTCCTCTGGCCCTATGTCACCTTTGGGGATGCTGTGTGGAGGTTTTTTTAAACTAAGGAAGAAGATAATGTTCTGGGAAGGAAAAGGGAATGAAGTGTGGGTCGGAATATGGGGGTCAGCGGATCCAGGAGTAACGGACGTATGATAATCCATCCCTCTTAATATGGTGCAAGGCGATGGATTGAGAGAATCCTGCAGGAGGTCAAATAGTCTCCCTCAACCAGTCCCTCCTGATTCAGCCTACCTCGCAGTAGAACAGACGCCTTTGCCGGCAAGACCTAGACAAACTTTACCCCATCAACGCGGGCACCCTTGCTGAGTCGCCAAACGTAGCGAATCATTTGGGGTGAGCTATTCTCCGATATCATACCCAATATTTTTTTCCTTGTTCTAAATTGGATGGATGACGCTGTGCGGAGGGATAAGGAACTATTTTTTTATACACTTTTAATACCTTTTAGTTATTTTATCACTTTAAGGAATCAAAAAATAGACTATAAAAATATTATAAAAATAGGAAGAGTCAAAAGGAATTTTTATTTGGGTCTTTGGGAGGCCCCGATTAAATTAGTGAAAAAACAGCTGAAACCTCACCCTACATTTTTACCAATTTACAAAAGGACGTATAGGATAATTGATTCGTTATCATGTTGCCTACATCAACTGTAAATTGGCATCCTTGTACTGGTTTGCTAAGATTAAAATTGCATCGGAATTTTTCGGTTTTTTCATTACAAGAGACAGTCACAATTTACTATTATTCATAATGGTACTAAATGGATTAATTGACTCGCACGATGAACCCTGTTTAAGACTTCTAACCAAAGAAAGCACTGCAGAACGTAAGGAGTTATTAATCATTAAAGTTTTTAATCCTTTTTTGGCTCCACTGTTTCCTTATAATCCGTCTAATTCCCGTAATGTTTCAAAGTTAAAATTTATGAAATCTTGAGTTTCACAAACTCAAATAAAAAGCGTAATATTACCGAAACTAAGGAACATAATTCGTTGTATTTGTTATTAATTCGGTTGTGCTTTCTTTGGAAACTTTAGGACTTACCATATTTTAGTTAACCAGGTAAGTATTTGAACTTACTATTACATTTTTGTTGTCGTGGTTAGAATTAGGACCTGCCATATTTTGATCATAGGGTCTAGCACGGTGAAATCGATAATTATACACTATCGGACCGATAGGCGTAACTACCGATGTTTTTATACAGCCCTTTATATAGCCAGACCGATATTGACAGGAAATATAAAATAATTCGATGTACGATGACAAAACTGGCGGATTTGATTGGATTTACATTCGTAAATGTCAAACGGCTTTGCCAAAATTAAAAATACTAATAAATTGACAATTTTGAATTGAAATACTAACATTAATAGGTATGAATTGGCGCTTCGCATGTACATTTTGAGATTAAACGAAAATTAAATTATTAATGAGGTTTTTAGTCATCTTTGAACTACTTTAGTTTCGGAAATATGAATTAATTAACGATTACGATTTCTTTGAATTCTAAGATTTGTTTAGTTCACCCCCATTAATTAATAAGCCAGTTATTTTTCAAAAGTAGCGACATCATCAAAAAAGTTGTGTATATTCACAGCTTATCTGACTCTCGAGCTTTTATCAAACGACTGTCGGAATTAAATTTTTACAGTACTTGCAAATATTGCTAACTGACCATTGATGACGGATTCACTCAATATCGTATTGATATAGGGTTTTGTCGATCGACCGTTCTGAACCGTAAGGTTGTTAGTGAGTTCAATATTCTCCATGTTAAAACTCTTAACAACATGAAGTTTAAAAAAACAAGATTCCCTTATAAAACGTGATTCACGCACTTCAAAAAAGTGGGATTTAGGCGAATGAAAAAGTGTGGAATTCGTTCATGTCAGTGGTGTTAATGGTGTGATCGATTCTCATGGAATTGAAAAAAAACTTGGTTTCGATACGATTTAACCCTTCCTCAACCAAATGCATCACTCCTCGTTAACTTGTCATGAACCAATAGCGTTACAAACTGTAAACGTTTACATAAACAAAAAATATAGTTCAAGATTTCAATGTGATGTCAGAAAATCTCCCTAGTTTATAAAAAGGAGTTCCTATAATATGTATTAATAAAACTCGCATATTTTTTCACAGATTTCAAACTTTGAAAATTATTATGAGTAAAAAAAAAAAATGGATTCAAGAATGGGAACCGATACCTCTGCCATAGGTTACCCCAAGTGGTTCGCTACGCTTGGTGATTAAGCAAGGGTGCCCGGGTTCATGGGGTGGTGTTTGTCAAGGTCTTGGAGGCGGATGACCGGGATACACCGAACCCCAAATTCCTACCCACTCATTAAACCCTTTTCTTTCCCAGAACTCTCCTCTCCTTCCTTTCCTTAAAAAAAACCTCCACACAGCATCCCCAAAGATGACATAGGCCCTGAGGGAAATTTTCCTCAGGTTCTCCCGTGTGGAGATCTTGTTAAAAAAAATTCTGCTACTTAAGATAGAAGTTGAACTTTCCGGCGCGGTGTACCCGCTCAAAAAGGAGATGGAGAGATACGTAAATACGAAGGTTGGAGAGATGCGCTAATGTTAAAATCGATAATATTTAAGAGAAAATTTCGAAAATGTTTAATAAAATACGACCAGTTTAAAATAGAGCCAAAATCTCGCACCGGTTGTCTAAAACATCATTTCAAGAAACACTGTGATGTTTTTCATACATATGTATAATTTTATATATTTTTATTTTGTAATATATTTATTATGCAATTTTTTTATAAGTGTATTTTGCAATTTTGTTCTATCGATAGAATTTCATATTATTTGCGTTTCGGCGCGAGGAATGTATAGATATTATCTTCCAGAATAACTTTTTTTTAAGAGCTTTAAAACTAAAAGTATTTATGCTACATATGTAATAAATCGGTAGAAATGGGGTATGCACGGCTTCATAAAGAAAATTATTTCCTGTGGAATTCCTTATTGCTGGTTGTTTTGCCTTTAGATCGCCGGATATTGTGACTGATAGATTCTAGATTATGGAATGAAAAACAAGTTATTATTATATAACTTAAAAAATAAAGCTACATAATAATATGCCGTCTAAATTAAATATTAGCTAATCAGTAATTCTCGTGCTTAAAAGCCGCGTTTGCAATGTCCTCAGTAAATCCTTCGAATGCTCCCTGGTCGTAGATTGCAGGCCCAATTCCTAACAGGATATTTAATTACTCACCCCGATAGCGCGGCCGCAACCCTTCTGACCTATTTATGGCGGTAAGCCGGTAGCACACGCAGTACAGCATAGCAGAGCCTTATCAAAACCACCTCAACCCAGGCCAGGGCATTGAAACAAGTTGGCCGTCTTTTTAATTATAATATTTAATATTTATTCGTTTATTATCCTCCTATACTGTACACTGTAACGTATTCATATTCACACCGTTCTTTCTTATTGACGTCCAAATTTTTCTTTTTATTTACTAACACTGTTATCTGTATGTATACGGGCTGCCACATTAATTATTATTTTGTATTACGTTGATGTAAGTACTTGCATACTGCTTTCTAACCCTGTATGCATGGACATTGAAGGGTCTAGAGTCGTTCAAATAAATATATTCTTGACGTATGCGGTGAAGGAGAAAACCATGTGTTTCCTTATAACGCCGCGGCGCCGTTGGGAAAGTGGTGGGGTCCCCTCCAATGACGTCCAACCGACCTACGTCGTTTATAGGGGCAGTCCCGGTTCCTGGCCGTCTAGCACGGTCGATCGATAAGAATTGATAGGATAACTTTCGGTTATTTCTCATCGTTCCCTAGGACAACTGCAGATCGCTAACGTACAAACAACATTTGAACAATCGAATATATTAAAAACACTCTGTCATTGTGAACTGTTACTTATTCGTTAGCGATCTACAATCACGATAGAAAACGATGAGAAGTTACCGAAAGTTATCCCATCAATCATTATCAATCGACTGTGCTAGGGGGGCTGGTGACAGTCTGTGCAGCCTGTAGAACATTTAAGAATTTTTATATCGCTTTTAAATTCAATAATAAATTATTAATGGAAATATAAAACAATAGTATTTAACAATAAAATGCTTTAAATTTTCCACATTAATTTTTTTTACAGAATCCCGCATTTGTGAAAAATCTAGGCATTCCGGATTTCTACCGATTTATAACATATTTCTCTTAAACACATTAAGTTTTCAATTTAATAAAAAAGTATATTATTTCTGAAAATAATATCTAAATATTTGTAGAGCCGAAACGGTAATTATCCGAAGTTCCCTCATTAGAAAAACATCGCAAAGGATGTTCCAAAAATTATAAAACACATATTTTTCTGTTATTTTATAGGAATGAAAAAAAAATCGCTGTGTATCTTTATATGCAGCCTACATTTATCGAGAGATTTTTGCTCTATTTTAAATTAATTATTTTCACAGTTTTCGCTTAATTATTATTGTTTTTTTATGATATCGCGCTCCATCTAACATTCATAATTATATTTTTCTTTTTCAAAGCATTTTCTTCTTCTTTTTGAACGCTTACTATGAGTACCGAAAAAAGCTTCTTTTAAGTTTAACACATTGTTTCTGTTCTCTTTCTAGTACTCATTTGTATAAAATGTGTATGTAGGACTAGGTATTATTTGAAATGCAAACACAAAATACCATTATGTTTTAATAATTTCCTTTTAAGTATTTTTATTATTTATTTATTTATACTGGGTTTTACAGATGTTTACATTTACATGAGAACAATCCACTTATAAAACTCAGTTATTATACAATTATAAAAATCTACAATTACGTACAATTAAATACAAATAAATACAATTAGAAAAACAAAAACATAAAATACAGAATTATATACAAGGTCAATCAAGTAACACATTACAATGAGTGGTAAAAGACATATGAAATACGCAAGCATGCATAGAGGGACAATTCACACAATATAATTAGTTAGTACTTTTTAACAACGCTAGAACTTTTTTTTTAAAACTGTACAAATTATCAATGAAAATATCCACATCAGCGCACTCTATCTTGTTATACAGTCGACACATCTGGGTCAGAGGGCTGAAGTAGGCGATATTATTTTTAAATATATTAATATGAAAAATGTTATGGCGTCTTAAACAATGGGAATTGGGGACATTAATTTTAATACTGTTAAGACATAATTTAGTATCAAGATGGCCGTGAATAATTTTATGTAAACATATTAGATCAGTCAATTACCTTCTAGTTTTAAGTGTATCAATCTTGAAGTAATCACAACGTACATCGTATGATCTGAGATGGTCGTGTAGTCCACATTTGAAGGATAACATTCTTAGTAATTTTTTTTGAACTGATTCTACAATGTTTTCATATTTGCAGTAATGTGGATTCCAAATAGTGCTTCCATATTCAAGTTTACTTCTAATTAAGGCATTGTAAAGAGTTAGAATTGATCGAGGATCTTTGAAAGGTTTACATATTCTGTGAATAAATCCCATCATTTTTAATGATTTGCACTTAATGTTGTTAATATGTACATCAAATATGAATTTAGAATCAAGAGTGATTCCTAGATCCCTTATTGAAGAAACTTTTTTGAGAATAATATTATTGATAACATAAGAAAAATCCTTTATAATTCTATTTCTAGTAAAGTTTAAAATGTAACATTTTTCAACATTTAAGTGCATATCATTGACAGTACACCAGTTATTGAGTGTGTCGAGGTCATTTTGAAGCAGCTGATGATCGGAAACAGACTTAATCTTACGAAAAATTTTAAGATCATCGGCGAAAAAAGCATAATCACAGTTTAATTTCGAGCCAAGGTCATTTATGAATATAAGAAAAAGCAAGGGGCCAAGACTTGAACCCTGTGGTACACCAGAAGTTACAACTATAGGGGATGATTTGTATCCATTAATAAGAACTAATTGAGTTCTGTTATACAAATATGATTTCACCCAGCGTAATAGGTCTCCATGTATTCCAATTTGTTCAAGTTTTTTTAGTAAGATGGAGTGGTTAACTTTATCAAAAGCTTTTTGGCAATCAGTATAAATTGTATCTACTTGTAATCTATCATTAAAAGAATTACAAACATAATTACAAAATTCCAAAAGATTTGAGTTGATCGATCTTTGAGGAACAAACCCATGTTGTCTAGTGCAGAGAAGGGGCTTAAAATGTGAAAAAATATTTTTATATATCAGAGATTCAAAAACCTTCGCAAAACAGGATAGTATACTGATTGGCCTATAATTTTTTATTAAAGATTGGTCTCCCGATTTTAATACTGGTACAACAACAATAACATTGTACACAGTACGCACGCCAAAAAATTGCTCCGCAAAAATCATTATATTCGCAGTTAAAAAAACAAAATAATCGATCAATCTATCGGTTGGTGTTTTACCTTTAGTTCAGTGAAGTGATTAACTCAATTTAATTCCATCTAAACGACCGCGTTCTAGTAAATTTCTGTGTTAAAATATCAGTGAACTACAGCGATTGAAATCGTTAAGTTAATCGAACTAGTTTTACCATAACACGTAAAATCTTATCTGTGGCCAGACAATTAATATTACAAATATCTCACACTACGTCACACGGCGGCGATAGCCTAGCGGTCAACTCGCTTGCTATACTGGACTCTGACATCCTGAGCAACCGAGTTCAAGACTCACTCAATCCAAAAATATTTTTATTTTATTATTTTAATAAATCATCTAGAATATAATAAATAGCACCACCTGTTAATAAATAATATTACTAGTACATAGCCTAGTTGTGATCACGCCCGCTAGACCGGACACGGTACAACCACAAACTGCAAAATGAATAACTGTTATGATTGTGCGGAACCTACTCTCTCTGCTGAATCATTGTTTACATGCTCCGCCTGCAAAGGGACTTTTCACCTAAACTGTGGCGGAGTGGTTGAAAGCACATTCCGACGCCTCAGCAAGGAGAAACGGGCTCAAATTAAATGCAAAAAATGCATAGCTGGCGGGTCTTCCGCTAATCCCAAAATAGCGAATAATTCACCTCAGGACTGTGAACTATTAACTAAACAGAACCTTATTATAGAACAAAATACCCAAATTCTCAACACAATATCAGTAATGAGTAAACAATATGAAGAAATCCTACTTCGAGTGCACGAACTAGAAGATGCAAACATAAAATTAGAAAAAAAAAATGTTGTCCTTGAAAATCGTTTAGAACAATTAGAAGGTCAATTCGAACAAATTGAGAGAGAAAATAGATTAAAGAACGTGGAAATCAGGGGAATTCCTGAAATAAACGGTGAAAATCTGAACAACATTATATTTAATATACAAAAAACGACTAATGCCAACACGGAACTCAAGAACGTAGATACAGCATACCGTATCTCTCAAAAAAACAATAAAGATCAACAGAGGCCTATAATACTTAAATTTAAAACTAACATTGATCGTGAAAACTTCTTAAGCGACGTCAAAACCTACAACAAAAAAACTACAAATAGAGACAATAAACTTAATACCTCTCTCATCGGAATGGCAGGAACTCGCTCTCAGATCTACATCACCGAACACCTAACTTTTCGTGCGAAACATCTTTGGTATCTTGCACGGAAGGCTTCACGGGACAACATCTTCAAATTCGCCTGGGTCCGTGAGGGAAAGGTGTATGTGCGAAAAGACATTGGGACGCCTGTTTTACTCATCAATGAAAAAAACAAACATCTTTTATCGCCCCCCCCCCAACATCTCATAAACTCTACTCGCCCTACAATGTTGCTTATCTATTTGTTTTTAATCTATCTTTCTCTAACTTCAACAATATTATGAAATCAGTTGCTTCTCTCTCCCTCATATTTTGTAATACCACATTCACAGAACATTATTACTATAAAGTTAACTTGTTTTTAAAGAATCATTTAGTAACTAGTTTTTCTGATAATTATATTTACTTAAAAAATAAATGTAGTCTCAGTAATTACAAACACAAATCTCGAATTTTCGAAATGGATTCTAACTGTAAAACAAATTCTGCTATTATTGTAAAGGTCAATGAACTGTGTATTTTTGTCATTGCTCTGAGTAACTGTCAAAATCCTTCTCTACTATTACCAACAACAAAAGCCAATGGCATAATTTCCCTAAATAATACTCTACAGGTTATTATTATTTGTATGCAACCTGCAACTATTACCCATGATTACAATTCTTATCATATACAACATGCATTTACTACTATAAATATAATCAGAATTGAAAATAACTTTTTAATTTCTAATGATTTTTATTTTAACAAAAATAGATACTTTTTGAAATATATTTTTCATACATCACTTAACTGTAATTTATTATTATCAAAAAACATTATTGTTGTCAACAAATCTTTTTCTAAATTCCTATTATACATTTCACGTAGTTCTAGTACCTATAAAGATAAGTCTTGTATTTTTGATATAGACTCCAAATGTCAGAATTTTATAAATGAAATTATCTTAAAAAACACTTTATTTGCTTATTTTGTTTCTGTAACCATTGTGAAGGCCAATGTTATTGCTATTATTGTCATCGCTTCGAATAACTCTCAAAATCCTTTCCACCTCTTACCTACAACAGAAACCTATGGTTCAAGTTATTTTATTAATATTCAAAACATTGAAACAACCACCCAAAACAAAATTACTAAAATTACTATCAAGAGTGTAATTAACTTTTCAAATTTTATTGTTTTTAGTTTTGCCAACAATAGATGTTTTTTTAAATATGTTTTCCTTTCTAAACTTAACCATTCCTCATTTTTAACAATTTCTACTATTATTATAAAAGTCACCGAACTGTGTATTTTTGTCATTGCTCTGAATAACTGTCAAAATCATTCTCTATTATCACCAACAACAAAAACCAATGGCATAATTACCCTAAATAATACTCCCCAGGTTATTATTATTTATATGCAACATGCAAGTATTATCCATTATTACAGGTATTATCATATACAACATGCATCTACTACTGCAAATATTACCAGAAGCGAAAATAACTTTTTAAATTATAATGATTGTTATTTTAACAAAAATAGATACTTTTTGAAATATTTTTTTCATACATTACTTAACTGTAATTTATTTTTAGCAACAAACATTATTGTTGTCGACAAATCTTTTTTAAATTTCCTATTAAATATTTCAAGTAGTTCTAGTACCAACAAAGATAAATCTTCTATTTTTGATATTGACTCCATATGTCAGAATTTTATAAATGTAATAATCACAAAAAACACTTCTATTGCTTATTATGTTTCTGTATCCATTGTGAAGGCCAATGTTATTGCTATTATTGTCATCGCTTCGAATAACTCTCAAAATCCTTTTCACCTCTTACCTACAACAGAAACCGATGGTTCAATTTATTTTATTAATATTCAAAACATTGAAACAATCACCCAAAACAAAATTACTAAAATAACTATCAGGAGTGTAATTACCTTATCAAATTTTATTGTTTATAGTTCTGCCAACAATAGATATTTTTTTAAATATTCTTTCATTTCTGTACTTAAACATTCCTTATTTTTATCTACAAACACAACCTTTATCACAAAATCTTTATTTCGAATTCCATCTATAACATGTGTACTTTTAACTATCGCTTTCGATACTTATTTCTACACTCATAAATTTAAAAAACCCGGTATAAATTATATGTTCATACTATATCTTTACAATAACTTAATCCTTTCAAAAACATCACTTTCACTGGATCTTTACAATTACCTATTGAATCAAAGAAAAAAAATTAAAAAATGGAAGAATTAGCAGATTTACTAGATAACTCAACACCAATCCCATTTACATCAACTAATGATTCTGAAGTAGTTCGTCATTTATTACTAGGTAACTCTGCGCCTACAATATTCTCTATGAATATAAGAAGTATTAACAAAAACTTTGATGAACTACTAATTCTTCTTACTGATCTTGCCTTAGATTTCGATGTAATTATCTTGACCGAATGTTGGATTAAAAAATGTTACATTCCTAAAACGTTAAGAAACTACAATCACTATAACACTCTTTATAACCAAACTCAAAACGATGGCGTCATTGTTTACATTAAAAAGCACATCGCACACTCAGTCAAAGAGGTCAGAATTCAAAACGCAAACTGTCTTCAAATTCAACTAGATAGTCTCATAACAATTCTTACCATATACAGATCTCCAACAACACACAATATAACCCCATTTTTACATTCACTACAAGAAACATTATCAAACATAGAACACTGCCAAAACACCTACATAATAGGTGACCTGAACATAAACATAATCAACAAAATGCATCCTCAAGCCAATGAATACCTAAATGTATTAACTTTATTAGGATACTTCCCTGCTGTCACCGCTCCAACACGAGAACCAGACTCAAAAAACGGCAGTTGTATAGATCATGTATTTGTTAAGAGTAAACTAGACAATAAATCAATTATATTTCAATCAACTATTACAGATCACTATGCAATTATCACTTCCATCACCAAAAAAAAACATAAACCGCCCCAAAACACTCAACCCCAAGAACACATTTCTTATGAAATTCTTCTAAATCATGTCTCGGAGGAAAACTGGGAACTTACCTATTCATGTACTGATCCCACCTCTGCATGCGATGTTTTTATAAATACTTTACAAAACCACTTGGCCAATGCAACATCTTATACAAAATGTAAAAAAAAACGATCGGAAACAAAACTGAAACCATGGATCACTGCTGGTATTCTCCATTGTATTAGAAAACGTGATAAAATACATAACTTCTGCAGGAAAAACCCCAATGATTATAATTCTCTCATATTCTACAAACGTTATAGAAACCATTGCAAAAAAATAATTGAAAAGGTTAAAACAGACTACTACAAAAAAAAAATCAGTGAAGCTACCGATGATAAAAAAAAAATTTGGAACATCATAAAAGATATAACTAATATTAATAAAACCGACACACCTATTGTTAAGGTTGATATCGAAGACCGAACAATACATGTAAATTCTGAACCTAAAAAAATATCTAACCATTTCAATAAATTTTTTTCCAATATCGGACCCAACTTAGCAAAAAATATTTTGAACAGAAACTGCGTCTCAGAGAAAGACCTGGCCAACAATATACCTATCGATACTCTGAGTTATAACCCATTTCATTTTACTCCCACCACTGAACCTGAAATAATAGAACTAATAGCATCTCTTAAAAATAGTAACTCCACCGGTATAGATCACATCTCGGCAAAAATTATTAAAAACATCCAAAAATATATCGTCTCCCCTCTTAAACACATTATCAATTTAAGTTTCAAAACTGGCATTTTTCCAGACTCCTTGAAACAGGCCACGATAATCCCAATCTTCAAAGCAGGTGACAAATTATCTGTAAATAACTACCGACCGATATCCCTACTAAGCACGATATCTAAAATTGTAGAAAAAGCGGTAAAACGTAGACTCTGTAAATTCCTCGAAGATAACAAAATACTGTCGGATAACCAATATGGCTTTCGCAAAGGTAGGAGCACTTCAGATGCAATAGCCGTCCTCACAAAGATTGTTTCCCTTAATCTTGACATTGGTCGCAAACCACTTGCTGTTTTTCTTGATCTGGCAAAAGCATTCGATACGGTCTCCCATCCCTTACTGCTAAAAAAACTACAGCAGATTGGAATAACAGGAATAGCCTACAGATGGTTTGAAAGCTATCTTATAAACCGAACACAACAAACTCTCATCCAATCTGATAAAATACATATAAGCAATAAATTACCTGCGTCATATGGTGTACCCCAAGGCAGTATACTAGGACCAATTTTATTTCTCATATATATAAACTCACTATGTGCCATGAATATTGGAGGTAAGATATTATCATTTGCCGACGACACGGTCCTAATATTCGAAGACGAAACATGGCAATCCGTCATTAAAAAAACTAATAATGCCCTAATAATAGTAAAGCATTGGCTAGACACTAACCTCTTCACTCTTAACATCGACAAAACCCAATATATGACATTTTCCATACGTCAACATATTTTACCTAACAACTGTCCTAAACCTATCATTCATTCATGCTCACTTAATTTACACAATCCCGTAACCACACCTAATATTAATTGCACTTGTTCTGTCCTTAAATCATCAAAGGTAGTTAAATATCTGGGGCTAATCATAGACAATCAACTACGTTGGGAAGCCCATATCAGTGACACAGTTAAAAAACTCCGTAAACTCTGCCATATATTCTGCTCCCTTAGGTCTATCTTAGATTTACAGACCATAAGAAGCGTATACTTTGCCCTCTTCCAATCCATAGCAACATATGGTATTGTGGGATGGGGTGGTTGTGCTGAATCCATCATCAATCCAATTATTAAAGTTCAAAAACTAATTTTGAGAATCATATTTAAATGCAAACCTACCCATCCCTCAAAGGAACTCTTCGCTAAACTCAAGGTCTTAGATATTCGACAGTTATTTACTCAGATTAGCGTATGTTACACATGGCAAAAAAAACAACTGGTTGCTCCACAACATCAAGCACACACTCGTTTCTCATCAAACCTGGGCTGCGTGGTCCCTAAAACTAAAACCTCATTCGCTCAAAGACAATTCTGGTTCATCGCTCCTAAAATATATAATGCTTTGAGTGCCGACATAAAGTCACATAATTCTAAATCTCTTTTCAAATCCCATTTAAAACTTTGGATATCTGAAAAAGGAAGAGATTTCTTCAAAAAACACATTAGAGCTTAACATTATATTTAAAAAAAAAACTACTCTGGCGCATATATTCTCCTATTTCTTTCGCAGAAAGAACTTCAAAACTGAACATAAACATAATCATCGACCAAGATATCATACGTCAATGGGAAGAATACTTGACAAATTTTATTTCTATCTTTTATTTCAATCTTTTTTTTAAATATCTTTATACACTTTTATCTCAGCTTTCTTCTAATTCTTATATTTTTATCTGTATTAGTATTTAATTTTATTTATCCCTAAATATGTTCTTTTTTTCTTTCCTTTTTATATATTTTATTACATGTTTATTTAAAATAATGTATCATATATGACTACCACAGCACGGGCAATAGCCTAGTATGGTAGTTTAAAAAATTGGCTGTATTATGTAACTTGTAAAAATTTATGAAATAATAAAAAAAAAAAAAAAAAAAAAAAAAACATGTGCTTTTTTCCACAGATCGGGAAAAGTTCCCGTGGTAAGGGATGCATTAAAAATGATAAAAAGCGGTAAACATAAAGAGTCTGCACAGCAACTAACAAAGAAAGGAGGAATATTATCAGGTCCTGGGCCCTTATTGGGATCTATTTTACTCAAAAAATATTTTATTTCATCTGCACTAATATGTATTTTACCCAAATTGTTTTGATTGTGTTCAGTTATGTTTGGCATTGAATCATTAGTAGATGATTCCGACTTGGTATAAACAGATGAAAAATATTTAGAGAATATGTTTGCTATATTTTCACCGTCATTTGCGGAAATATCGTCAAGATGCATTACTTTAGGTATACAATTAGTTTTTCGTGATGATTTTGAGTATGACCAGAATAACTTTATGTTATCTTGCAGACCACTTTCGACAGAGTTGATATATGATTTATAACATTCGCTTTGTATTTTTTTTGTAAATTTCCTTAAATAAGAGAATTCCCTATAATCTGACTCGTAACCATGTTTTTTTACCTTAAGTCTAACTTTGTTTTTTTTCTTAAGAAGAGCAATCAATTGCTGATTAAACCATACAGGATATTGATTTTTTGTTTTAGTACCATATTTTTTAAAGTATTTGTCAATTATTTCCCACAATTTTTCATAAAATAATATCACCATGTTATTCACATTTTTATTTTTAAAAAGAGTTATCCAATTAACAGACAACAGATCCTGTCGACATTCATCAAAGTTTCCCTTCCTGAAGTTATATTTTGAATCACTTCTATTCATTTCTAGGAATTGATCTTTATTTAGTTTCACTATAATTTCAAATGAAGGGTGATAGTGATCCAATTTGGTTAAGCCTGGTGCTATATGTATATCAATGTTAACTTTATCAGAAAAAACAAGATCCAATAAATTTTCATTCCTATTTAGTACATAATTAAATTGATACAAATTGCAAATTGATGAGAGATTGACAAGACTGTGTGCTTTCATGCTTTTATAATTAGAAGGGGAAAGTACATTATTTTTGAATGAATTGTCAGGTAACCATTTAATTTCGGGCAAATTAAAATCACCAACAAAAATAAACTGCGAATTGGAAATTGAATACTTTAAATACAGATCCTGTAATTTTTCAATATGTTTACAATAATTATCAACGGTTACACTAGGAGGAATATAGAGGATGCATATAAAGATGAGCGAGTTGGAACGAGACTTAATTACAAGCCACAAATCTTCATTGTCACTCTCCCACTCCATTTTTCTTGACACAAGAAGTTTTTTAGAAACGGCGGCTAGAACTCCGCCACCTTCTTTAGACACAGATTTGGTTGACTCACGATCTCTTCTAAATATTACATATCTATCATCAAACAATTCTTCACTAAATACTGTTGAGTTCAGCCATGTTTCGGAAAAACAAATAATGTCATAATTATTAATTAAAATATTATTGCGCACACTTACGGTCTTTGTTCGAATACCCCTCACATTTTGATATAATATATTTAATGCATCAACAGCAAGTACCTCGCCATCCGAGGCATCCATGCCCACTCAACCAATGACCGGTCAGTGGTTGAGTGGGCATCGCACTTGGGTCCCACCCGGGCGTCGCGTGTTCGATTCCTCTGCTGGCTAAGTCCTCCATCACAACACAAGCAACATTTTCGGCTTTCTGTGGTGGTAGTAGGAGATTTTCAAACGTTGTTGGGTTATTCGTAACCCGGGAATGTTTGTCTTTCTTTAAAAAAAAAAAAAAAAAAAAAAAAAAAAAATCTATTTCGGTATGGTTAGATGCCATAGTCAATGGTGGAGAGGTCCTTCAATAGTGCTGCTTTGTAGGCCGGGCAATCCTTATCTCCGGTGGGGTGGGCACGTGAAGCTGCAGGCTTTCCAAAACGTGCGCATGTGGCGCAACTGGGTGCTGCAGCAGCAGCGGGGCAGGCCTCACGCGCGTGTCCTTCTACACCGCAGTGGGAGCATCTCTTTGTATCTTTGCAATACTTGTGCGAATGTCCGACCATTTGGCAATTCAGACACACTGTAAGTCCAACAAAGTCACGCACACCGCAAACGGTCCAGTCCACAAATACACGTCCTTGTTCCACCAATGCATGACGAATGTTAGCAGGCACCGAGTACACTCTGTGGCAAGACGGTCCGGTTCGAGCTCCAGCCATATGACTTAGTTTGCACTTGGATGCACACTCTTTGAAGTCATTAGATTCAGAGATTCCGGAGAGGGCCTTCTCTAAAAAGTTCTCGTCCGTAAGTTCACGGGGCACATTAAAGAATATCATTCTAGGCTGCCTCTTAATTGGAAGACGGGCACTCAGCAAGTCGGAGCTGCATATAACAGGATCATTTAAAAGCCTTTCTTGTTCCTGGCTGCTGGCAGTGTGTATAATGACTCCTTTGTTTTTGATATTTTTTACTCCCGTTATCCTTATTCCTAACTGCGATGGCTTAACAATGTCCTTAATTATTTTTTTTGTGCCATCGCTATCATCAACCCCCGGTAGTTTTGGAAAAAAACATACAGATGGTCTTGGTTTCCCTATTTTGATGCTGGTACGAGTGAGTGGTGGGGGCAATGGGAGTTTTTTCTTTGTGACTTCAGCGAAAGAAAGGCTAGCCTCTGTCGCATCAGCCACTCGGCGCATTACTGGACCCAGATCTGACTCAAGCTGTTGTATTTTATCCAGCAGCTGCTTTGCATAGTTTTCCGCCATTTTCTTCTCAGCTTGCAAGACCTTGATGTTAGCTAGAGCCGAATTTAGGTCACCTCTAAGTTCTTCCTTCTCTAGCAAAAGTTGTGCAACGGAGCCGAGAACATTTGTCACGTTTCTTGATACTTTAAGCTGCTGCTCTTTGGAGACTTTGGATGGTTTTTCAGCCAATGCGTCCTGTAGGGCTTTTAGGGCAATTTGGGTACCGGATAATGTCTGGTGTCCTGATACATGACTAAGGTCAGGGTTGGTTTCTGCTTCAATCTCCTCAGCGTCTGAGTCCGATTCTTCAGATTGGGAGGTGTAAGGGGAAGCAATAATAGGGCTTTTAACAGAGTTCTTTTTTTTCCCCATAATTATTACACATATGTAACTTCAGTTCAATGTTAAAAAAGTATTTTTCTTCAAAATACAATTAGTTTCGATTTGTGATGAAAGTATTCAAAGTTCACAACACTTAACAACCAATTGGAGCCCGGAACAGTGAGCTCATAATCAAACGCAGCCAATGAATGCACTTGCTGCCGTAATCACTGTGGTACTTTTGTATGAGAAACAATTATTATGGATGATAAGTTTATTACTATAAAAATATGCTTAAAATCGAAGAATTCACAAGAATAACACTTCCACAGGTTGAACATTCGTTGTTTTTTACGATAAATAGTTTTTTTTCTTCCGGCGGACTTGTTTGAACTTGTATTTTCTTAGTATAAATAACAGCTTGACAGAACACGACAAGTGCGAACAGTAGGTAGGTAGTAATGTATGTATATATTACTTTTATGATAATTTAAATAATTATGCTAAGCAAACCACGGTTATCTTTCATGTATTAATTGGTTATTATTATTATTATTTTTTTTAAATTCTTTCTCTTCTCTTTTTTTCTTATTTTATACAACCCATCTGTGTAGGACTATGATATGCAATGCTTACACGTTTGTTCTATATTTATATGTTTTAATCTTCTGTAATTAAGTACCTACCTAAGTAATTAATATTATTTTTTTAAAACTTTGCTACACAAAGAACAGTAACTTTGTTTTAATCTTTTATTTTTGTTTTGTTTTTTATATTATTTACAGACCATGTTCCGTATGTTAATACTCATCCTAATTTGACTGTCCTAAAACGGGAATCCTCCTAGTTGGGCAGTCAAAAAATTTCTTAAATAATGTGTTTTAATATATTTTACTAAATAAAATAAATAAAAAAAGTTCTTAAATTGTTTTTTAACTTTTCATTTTTATAAATTTTTTGAGATGTCATATAAATAGGCACCCAATATAGTCAGTCTGTGTCCTGGCCTGGGTTGAGGTGGTTTTTCTTAAACACAGCCTTAAATACGGGCTTGTAGGGCTTGTGCATTACGCGGGCCGGTAAGGCCCTTCATAAACGGTCGCTACCGCCAACGCCACTGAGAGTTAATTGATAAGGTTTTCTTTTCGTGTTTGAAACGGCGTTGGTATCTTGTGCCATACATTATCCCGACCTACCCAGGGCGTGCGTGACTCCATTCTCAAAAACATCAGAGCTAAGTGCACTGAGCTTTCTCAAACGAAATCAAATCGAAAAATATATGTGCATGTACACATTGTACACTGGGGATGTGCATAATAACTAGTGGCTCTGTAGACAGTGTAAAATCGCGTCGAAAAAATATTAATTTCAAATGTCCTCTATTTTAATTCAAAACCCAAAATTTCCTCTTTGTAAGTACGTACTCAAATACATACTTAATCAATAAGCACGCCGATTTCACATTTGAGAACAAAAAGCTTTACTGAACCATTAAAACAGCAACCATCTTGAAAAAAAAGATTATAAATGAGTTGAAAATTTAAAAAAAATAGCCCATAACCTAACCTAATGTAAACTATTTAACCAAGATTTTTTCATCATTGACTAAAGATTGAGAGCCTCAATATTTTTTTATTGAAACTTAACTTTGGTGAGTGAAAACTATTCAGAAAAAGTTAAACATTATAATTTAAACTAAATGGGTTAAGCTTTGGTTAGTTACCTGATTTGGCCAGCCAATCATCATCTTGCTTAGATCTATCCCTTACCCATTTCTTTACGTCTCAAAGCATTTTGGGCTTTGGGCCAAGAGGTGAAAATTCTTAAAAAAAACGTTAATTGAATAAATATTTAAATATCAACTCCTTACGTGGTAACGAGCGTTTTCCTCCATAAATTCTTCACCTCCATTAGATTTTTAATAAGTAGTCCTTCTATTTTATTTTTCAGTGAATAAGAAAGTATCCCAAAGTTTTATAGTTCCGTGATTGTCGATAATAAGGTAACGCTACAATTCGTGTATTTAATTTTAAATGAAAAAAAAAACCATGTCGCACTATGTTCTGCTCAGCAGGACGTCTCAATCTGAAAGAAATAATCGCAGAAGAAGAATAAAATGATTATTTAAACAGTACGTAGATCAAAATCAATTTATTGATTCGTCCAAAATCCTAAATTAATTATTTGAAGAAGATATTTATTTATTGCTTCTTTCTAATATTTATTTCTTTATTTTACTCAATAATATTATTATTGAGTTTATAAAAATAGTTTATTTTTTAACATGTTCTACTACATAATTATTACTAGGCGTGACAGCTGTTTCGCCTTACGAAGGCATTATAAAACTGTGGTTACGCCACTTAAAGGCGATTATTATTTCTAGGGTACATATTAAAACTTTCTGCTTTTATTATTAAGTAATTATTGATTTCCGTGTAAAATGTCTAAAATTTTTAATGGTTATTAGTTATATCGCATTATTTAAATTTGATTGAAGGTTGTTCAGAGAGTTATTCCCAAATTATCACTATAAGTTTGGTCTTTAATATTTGAACTTGGCTTAAGAATATCTACCTATTATTAAAAAGAATCTAATAATCCGAAAGCTAATTTGATAAATGAATAAAAATACATTAAATTTTTATAGGAAAAACTTTCTTTTTATACTTTTTTGAAGGTTATTCCCATCAGTGAAATATATCATATTAGAATAAGTTAACAATAATAATCTAAACGAAAATATGAAAGAGAACAAGACACAGAATCTGGGTTCGAGTCCTAGTTGCGACCATTGCTTTTTCTGTTTTTCTGTGTTTTGTTCTCTTTCATATTTTCGTTTAGATTATTATTGTTAACTTATTCTAATATGATTTATTTCACTGATGGCAATAACCTTCAAAAAAGTATTTAAAAAAAAAAAAAAAAAAAACATTCTTCGCTCGCCACTCTTACTTGTTGTCTGGAAGTGGCCTAACCACAGTTTGATAATGTCTTCAGAAGGCAAAACAGCTGTCACGTGTGATAATATAATAACCATGAAACTAAATAAACGCCCGGGTTGCCGGCACTGAAACTGAATATCTAATTACACAGCAGAGCTTGTTGACAAATAAACGGTTTTTTATAAAATAAATAATAATATTATTGAAAAATTTATATTGAGGGATCAATAGGATTTATCGGTCCAGTTAGGAGTTCTACCGAGCCGAACCCTCTGATATGAAAATATCTGGAGTCGGTGAATTATTTTCCCATTTGGTCTCTGGTAGATTAACATGTTGTTCGTTTATTGTTTTGTATTTATTATTTATTTATTTTATTAATTATTTACGCCCTAGTTGGCTTTTAAAGGCATAGAAGAAAAATTATACCTACAATAATAATTATGCGTGTTACTAAACCAATAAAACAGAATATATAAGAAAGCGATCATCATCGCGAGGTACCTATAGAACACCATAACAGAAATTAAAAGAAATGAAATAGTTTCAGTAGTATCTACTTATAAAAAACTAATACAATTTGGCTTAAGATACATATAAAATCAGTAATAATACCTGAAATAAAATAAAGTGCAATGTGTAAGAGCTAGTTAGTAGGTATAAACAAACAATTGTAGGTATGTGTATATTATTGTAGAATGATAAAACAGAACTAAATAGAACAGAAAAATAAAATAAAATAAGGTTATTAATTACTGGTAAGGTTTTAGATGAGAGAAGGTTTTATGAAAAGAACAAAAATAATAAAAGTTAATTATTCGTAGATCAAATCGAGATTAGTTGCTTCTTGAAAATTGCAAAACTGTCAACACCAAATATATCTATAAATTCGCAATGTTTATTCGCAAGGCTATGAATTCTCAGAATTGGTGAAAAATATAGTAGTTATTGAGGTGATTTTGTTACATTTGAAAATATCTTTACTTCGAGTTTTTCTGGTAGATATATTAATGCAAATTAGTTCCAACAAATTAGGGAAAATTATACTTATATAGTGCACTTACGTTGCTCGGATCGACTAGATGATCATTTTTGGGAAAGTGTGTGAAAGGGTTTTAGTTTTTCCCATAGGGAAGATTTAACCAGGATATAAAGTCGTAAGAAAACATAAAAGAAATAAAAAAAAATGTAGGAGACCGTGGTAGATTCGTATACAAGTTGTTAAATCTAAGATGAATGAACCCATTTTATAGGGAATATAATGTCGATCCATAATATTACCATCCATCAATATATTGTTTATTTTCGAAAAAAAATCAAGGCCCTAACCCTTTTCATGAATTATGCTTGTTTTGTTTTCATGAAACGAATAATAATTTATTTCAGATCATATTCGGATACGGGCAACGTTTTGTGAACCCACATCTGTTTTTGGATTAACCCTTTAAACAAATCAGTTCACTGTGGTATTATTACTAAAAGGGGTAGTTTATTTATAAAGCGTCAAAAATTCTTTGAATGAACGCTGCGACCATTTCCATGACGTGTCTTTCATTGTTTAGATACAAAGATCTACAAATTTTGATGTATTGTGTGGACCATTCAAATTATACGGAACTTGATTCATGCATACCATACCTTTGTTTCAGCTAACCACCAATCAAACAGTAGCAAATGGTTGTGTGTAAAAAGGTACGATTGTTTTTGGGATGAATTGATAGGTGAGTGGATTGATTCGGTTTTTTGACCCGATGGTTTGAATTGCCGGGGGTTGATGGGTAACGATTCGGGTGTGGCCCATTAATATAATGTAGGTAGCAAGTAGCAGGCAGTAAGATAATTATGGGTGGACGTGTTTGGTACTGGTACGTGATCGAGCCAGCTTCTATAACTCGCCTATAACATCGATATATAAAATACTAGATGAACACTCTCGCAGTAAGCGATCGCTCTATTTTAAAGTAATCTTAAAATTAAGCACCCTGGTGCAGTTGGGTTGGGGTTACCATCTCAACACAACATCTTGTATTAGAATTTTTGTAAAAACCAGCGCAGAACCGTGGAAAATCTGAAAGAAATCTTTAATTCTTTTAATCCGATAAAACGTTTTTTTATGACAAATTAGAGAAATGGACAGAAATTCACATTTAGAATAAACGCCTTGAGTAAACTTTAAAAATTATGAAATACGTAAAAAAAATTAAAACAAAAGAGTTGCACATTTCAAATATAGAATTATTATTTATTAATAATTATTTCGTACAAATTCATTTTGTCTAGATTTTTATTCACAAGTAGTTTCAATAATGAAAATGACATTAAAATACAAGCCAAATTTAAGTTCATTGAATGTGATTAATTGCACCTAGGAACTTTGTTAATGTTTCTTCAATAGCACGACCTCCGTAGTCCGTGGCTAAGACTCTTGATTCACAATCCGGAGGTCGCGGGTTCGAACCCGGCGTGCGCAAATAAATTTTATTTGATTAATTTGTGTTATTTCACAATTAATTCATTTAAAATAATATATAGTATATTTGCGGCATGTTCCAGAGTGGAAGATACTATCAGTATCGCCCTGGTGTAAGACCACCATTCAGAATTGAAACGTTGCTTGAAAATGGCTTTAGCCGTGTTTGGTGAACAGATCTGAATAGCCAGGAACTTCCCAACCTTCCTCTTCCCACCTCCTTCCCCTCCCCAACTACCTTTCAGCCTCACAACATACCCCAATTGGGGATGCCATAGTCTCACTGGCTTCTGACGGGAGCAGTTGAGATTATTGTGCGGTATTCACTGTAAAAAAAAAAAGCACAGTAGGCATACATAATATAAAAATCACTCACACAGAAGGTTTTGTGCGTTAAGGTTTCGTAATGTTTACTGCAAAATATTTTTTTTTAAAAACATATATTATTGATAATAATATATATTTTGCGAAAACATATATTATTTTCATAATATAGTATTTAGCAAATTTAATAATAATTCTAAATTGGAAAAAATCAAGGATTTTTTTGTTTCAAATTATGTTGACAACGTTTTCAGTTTATAGTCTATATTATCCTCCTCGCTAATTCATATCATTGGTGTTTGGCATAGGTTTAAAATTAAGAATTATATTAAATAGGAAACATCAAATCAATTTTTTTATTTCATTTTTAACATATTATTAATTTAAATTCTAAATAATATCAGAAAAGCCAATTGTGTTATGGCAAGTCAATGGTCCATATTGTGTGAGTGTATTTGAGTGGATGATACACTCATACACCCTCAGGAAGATATATTGTTACACGTAGCACGCATTTATATGGAAATCAACCCAGACGGGACATAATCGAATATTCTGGAATAAGATCGGGGACGAGGACACGTTGACGAGAAAATGACAGGAAGGTTTGAATTTACGATTTGGAAAAGGAAAGTAATTTGATACCGCTTATTATTTCGTTGTAACACAATCAAATTCAGATCTCAGTCGTTCCGACGAAGGCTTTGCGAGAAACGTAGAAAACCAAGGACGCACAGGAACAAAGTAAGATTTAAATGAAAACAAATATCTTTGTAAAACAGCACTATTTAACCAAAATTATCAACATGTTTCGTAACTAAAGGTTTCTTCGTCAGGATAAGATTACCACTATTATTATTATTGCTTTTAACATGTTGATGATTTTATAAAGTAGTCATATTTTAAAAAGTTTTGTTTTCATTTGATTAAAAATGACGCCACAAAGTGCATTTGCAAAGATTGAAGAAGTAACGTATTACTTGTTTGGTTAGACAATAGACCTGCTAAATGCACTGCAGAATGTAATTTTTGGCGTATTACGCAACGCGATTTGATGCATTTAATTATTGCAATGTTCATTGTACATATCAAAATTCGGTATTTTTTGGTCAATAAATAACGGTTTTGAACAAAAAAAATTGTATTTTATGGGCCTTACAAATAAACATGTTTTAAATTTTATAGAACTGATACCATTCACCCTACGAAAATGGTTGTTTGTCAGTTGTGTAAAATTTAAAGCACGTTATTAGTAGGCGGTTAGAGAGTAGTGAAAAAAACTTGAAAATAATCATTATTTTGTTGTGGCTGACGAAAAAATAACTTAAGATGAAGCCATACTAAATAATGCAAAATCATACAAAATTGTATGTTTTAGTTTTGAAAATTTGACCGCTTAGAAGTATTATAGATGCTTCAATTAAATACTGCGTGTAGAACATACTTTGGCCCTTAAAAATATTGGTCATTTTTTTTAATAAGTCTTTTAATAAGCTTAGAAAAAAATAAAGTATTAGGTCTATAAAAAACATTTTTAACTGAAAACTCTCCTACTTATAAACACTTTTTCGGATATGGTTTTATTGCATAATGTGGCAAATTCAGTTTCTTATATAATTATCGCGAAAAAAAATGATATTTACGCCCGAACCTCATAAAATAAAATATAATATGCATTTTCGCGTTGGTATTTTTGACACCACGGCGACAATACGGCAGTCGACGAATTTGTTATATCAAAGTGAACCTTATACCGTCCACTGAAGAACGACTGGCAGCCGCCCCATTCTTTCGCCATTACTCCTCCGGCCGGAGCGGAGAGCAGTCGTGTCATGCTCCGCGCTGCTTATTTTCGTGAAATCAATTTAAAAATTCCGTTTTATTGCAATAAACAATGCATAAAAAGGAATTAATGTTTTTTACAGGCCTTTACGAAATCAACATGTAAAAAAAAATCTCAAATATCTTTTCCAACCTTTCCAAAAGCTTTTTCTCAAGTATTTTTAAACTCCTCCCATAAAAGGGCGTGAATTCCGATTTCGATTTTTTCCTGTACTAGTGGATCGCCTTAATTATGTAACCAGTAGGAACAAAGTAAAAGTCAAATACTTTTTTTTAGTTGTGCCTCTGTCTTTTTTTGATGATGGGTGTGGGATCTTTTTAAGGAGAGAAATGATAGGAAGTTCTGGAAAGGAAAATGCATAAGGGGTGAGTTGGAATCTGGGGTTAAGCGTGTAAAGGTCATCCGTCGCCACGACCTAGATAAATCTCACCCCATGAACCCAGGCAACTCTGCTAAGTTACCAAACAGTTTACTTGGTAGAGGTGTTGGTCATCCAATAAATGGTTCCTGGGGCGGCAGTACCCATATCGGCCTCCCAATATAAATGTCTGTAATTTCGGTTCAAAGAACTCTAGTTCTTTCGATTTGAATTGTGTCATCGTTTTCAAAATTGGCAAGGAATGTAGTATAATGTAATATTCTTAACCGAAAATGCTGGAGCTGATTCCTAGAAAATTTAGACTATCCCCATTGACAGCGAAAAATAGCAACTTTTTTACCTCCAAGTCCAAATCGATCTACAGTACTTATCGACGAGACATTATTAGTACGCAATAGCGCCTCTATGATTCTCCGTGATTTTTCACGCTAGTAAAAGTTACTAAAAGTATTTGTTGCTAATCAATATTCCAGTTTATAATCAAAATTCTGTATCTAATCGTGATCACATTCCATTAACACTGTTTTAATTTTTTATTAGTAACTTATACGGAGGTACTGAAAAAACAATGTTGTCCTGTCCAAATTATTCAGAGTTTATTAACTCCCAATTTCGCCGTTTTTAATCAACATTCTTTCACTTTGTGTATAGTTTTATTGCTCATCCAGAACAAATTTGAATATCGTTGCTTCTTCTTTTACCCCAAGTACCTTCAAAGTTTTGAGTGATAGAAAGGAACCCATAATATTTTGAGAGATGTTGCCCCGTGTTTCAGAGATAGGGCAATATAAATTAGATGTCCAACCTAATAACTCACTGGGACCCGTAATTAGGGTCTAGGACTACCGAACTGAACCTGTGAGGCCCTAAGGAACCCTGTTCTAAATATTACATAATCAATTAAACCATACACAACACGAAACAGGTATTCTTATGTTTTGTTGTGTTCTCAGTTTTGGGACCTGCGATGCAGATCAAAACAAAAACAAATAAAAAAAGTAGAAGAAGCTACAGAAATATTAATAGCATTTTATACTTGGATGAGAATGAAGGCTTATCCCGTATAAACGAACATGAAAAAAACAGTAACTACCTAACTAACTAATTTTGGAAATGCTGTATCTCATAAACCTCACCTAATTGAAGATGGATGAATATTTCCCCATATGTTTCAAGTCGAAATGCCATCATCGATTCTACCACTGGAATAGTTTTTTGCTGAAATCTGCAACATTTTTTAACACACATTAAGTACTAAGGAAAACAATTCCTCTCAGGGTCTATGTAGTCTTTGGGGATGCTATGTGGAGGGTCTTTTTAGGAAATGAAGGAGGGGAAGTTCTGAGGAGGAAGGGGGTATTAGGGGTGGGTAGGAATCTGGGGGTCAGTTTGTCCAGGAGTGACAGACATATGAATCCATCCCTCCCACTGCGCTGAAAGGCGATATTCCGAGAGAGTACAGCTAGGGAAGTCAAAGGGACTCCCTCAACCGATCTTTCCCTATCCGGTCTGCCATGCAGCTGGTGGGCAGATGCGTCCGCCACCAAGACCCGGATCTCACCCCGTGAATCCGGGAACCACTGCTAAGTCACCAAACGCAATGAACGACTAGGGGTGACCTATGGCAGAGGTGTCGGTTATCTAATAAATGGTTCTCGAGCATGCGGTACCATTCCCGCCTCCCAAATGTTCTGCAGGTGTATTGCCAATAATTACTTAAATAGTTATGTTGCGAATTTTCTTTTAATAAAGCCATAAAAATGAATCAACATTTGTAATACATAACAAAGAACTAAACAACAAGATGGAACCAACAAAAAGCAAGATACAAAAAATAGTGATTTTTTGCTGTTATCTTTATCAAAGTTTCCACCACGATTCAAAATTGTTTATCGCATTCGAACTGATTCCAGTCCCAAAGGAAGAGGGAGTCACAAGTCAAAGTAGGGGATCTGTTATTAAATTTATCAATTTTTATTTTTATCCACCCCTCTATATTCTATAAGTGTAATTCTATTCGTATCAAGTGACAAGAATCAATTGAATTTGTTTGTTATTGTATTTTATATCTACGCTTTCAACGATAGGTAGGTAGATCTGTGTCATGGCATAAGGGGTGAAAACTCGTATTTTTATAATCAAAACTTTAATCATTCACTAAATATTTAATAAATTTAATATTACCTATAAAATATCTGCATGATTTAACTACTATGACAGATCCAACAACAAAGATTTGATCAAAACCAATTTATAAGTATGCATTTCCAATGATACGATGCTGACTGTCTTTTATTTTAAACGGAACATTGTGTTGTTGTTTGTATTTTTTGTTATAAATTGCTTATGTTATTAACTTTGCCTCCTAAATAAGCATTACCAATGGTATAATGCTGATTTATCTTTTATTTTGAACGTAATATTGTGTTTTTATATGTATTCCTATTTTAAACTGAGTCTGCTCTCAACACAGGAATTTCAGTGAAACACGGATGGCACACCAATAATTGAAAAAGAGTTAATAAAGATTAAAAAACTAAATTCTTATTAATCAACGTTCCTTACGTAAATGGTTCAATATCGTATTGAGAGCGATGCTGTTTAAACATCCGCAACCCGAATTTCTACCGATTTCTTACATATCTCCCTTAAACATTTGAAGTTTTTAAACTCTTAAAAATTGTATCGTATTGTATTAAATTCCTTCGATAGAAAAAAATCGCAAAGTATGCTCCGAACATTATCATAAACACGTTTGTTTCAGTTATTTTATAAGTTATAGTTGTGAAAAAAATCACAATGCTTCTTTTAATGATACTTAAGACACCTTCCACGAGATTTTCAGTATAAACTGCAGATCACTGCAGTATAAACTCACGGTCTATCCACAGATTGGATAGGTATCTCAACTAGCGTTAAATCTACTACTCATTGTATTTTAGTTTAAAAGTGTACGCCATAATATGAATGTTATGTAACATTAATAACCATTTTATTCAAAAGTTCAATTTAAACTTAAAACCATTAATATTACTTCTATAAAGTTGCATAAATTAGGGGAGTGGCACCAAATTAAAATGGGGCAGAAATTCACATATTTGATTGCTTGAATTATCTGACAGTTTCATGTGTGACATCGCTCTCACAATAATTGTTCATACTCTGAATAATGATTGACGGACTTTGTATAGGGGTCCCAAAGGGAATCACAGGCGTCAATCTTCATATCCCACTATTATTATTATTATGATTTCATTCGGGGAATATGCAAACGCGGATTTGACATCCCAAAGCGTTGGAAACTGGGGCAAATTCCTACTCTCCAGAACCGGAGAGCAGTGTTTGGATGAAATGACATTCATTTCAAGTGATCAAAAGTAGATTGAATAAACAATAAAGGGAGCATGATGCTGGTATTCCAACTGAAAAGCTTTTTCCTACCTTATATTATTCAAACTCTGATATAGGTAGTGAGGCTAAGACTTGTACAGGAATGAAGAAAGTAGATTATATGTGCCAGAAATAAGAGTCATAAAGTGAGTGCATGCTAAAAAAAAACCTAAAACTGTATATAAGTATGACGCGAAAATAATTTCGTACCTGATTTTGTTAACGGCTTCCATGGTCGAGGGGTAAAGTCTCTGGACTAACGATCTGGAGGTAGTAATATTTTTTTTGTTGGTTTGTGTTACAGACATGTTTGCTTAGTGACTAGATCTGAATAGACGGGTACTTCCCCCACATACCTCTTTCCCATCTCCTTCAGTCTCACAATAATAATAATTGGATATTTTGTAGAGCGCCGTTTTTGTGCAAAATTACCTCAAGGGTGCGTCAAAAATCACCTCATTATACCCCAAAATGGGGATGCCATAGTCTCACTGACTCCAGGCGGTTGGGACCAGTTGGGATTCTAAAATGTTAAAATAGATAATCTTGAACTGAGGAGTGTCAGGAGAAAATAAAATACGTACAAGTGGATGGAAGAAGTCGGGGACGACCGAGGAAGACATGACACTACTATGGAGGGAATCAATTGAGATTTTTCACGATAAGTAGCGGGATAACAGAAGAGTACAGAGGAGTAAAGATACTTCATTTCAATGTGAACAATGTTTAGTGGGTGTCGAGATAGAGTTATGAAGCGTTCCATTTGAGAGCTCCTGCGGAAAAATGGTATAATTTTTTAAATTCAGATGTAATTCGCATTGCTGCACAAAAGACTCAATTAATTACACAAATGCAATAGCAGTAGGAAGATTACACATTAAAAAATAATAACTTCAGAACCAAAATCAATCAAAAAGCTTTCCAGTTTATTCCAGTCACTCTTTTTTCCTTTATTTGTTGGGGCCTGTGTCATCTTAGCGACGATGTGTGCGGCGTCTTTTTTTTTTTTTTTGCAATGAATACCGCACAAGAATCTCAACTGCTCCCGTCGGGAGCCAGTGAGACTATGGCATCCCCAATTGGGGTATGTTGTGAGGCTGAAGGTAGTGGGGAGGGGAAGGAGGTGGGGAAGAGGAAGGTTGGGAAGTACCTGGCTATTCAGATCTGGTCACCAAACACGGCTAAAGCCATTTTCAAGCAACGTTCGCAAGAATGGTGGTCTTACACCAGGGCGATACTGATAGTATCTTCCACTCTGGAACGTGCCGCAAATATACTATATATTATTTTTAATGAATTAATTGTGAAATAACACAAATTAATCAAATAAAATTTATTTGCGCACGCCGGGTTCGAACCCGCGACCTCCGGATTGTGAGTCAAGAGTCTTAGCCACTGGACTACGGAGGTCGTCTCTTTAGGAAAAGAAGGTGATCAGGGAAGAAAAAATTATCAGGAGTGGGTAGGAATCTGGAGGTTAGTGTCCAGGAGTGACAGACGTATGCATCTATCCCTCCCACAGCTGTGCAAGGCGTTGTTCCATTCGTCCCGCCTCCCGAATTGAAAACGTATTGTTACTTATTATTACTCCAACTTACCTACCTACTTACTCAACTCTTACTTATTATTACTGCCCATGTTCCAGCTGGCCTATCCTTAATAAGCCGTTGTTGCTCCCTTATTTACTGCCTCACAATAAAAGTTTTAACGTTCCACCTATTTATTAAATTGTCTATGTATAATTGCATTACTCCTCACCGTATAAATATCATATGAGTGCTTAAGTTTAATACAATGTTTAAAAGAAAGGTCCGATGCCAACTCTAGTGATGCGGACTGATGCACATAATTGGCAAAGGAAGGGTGGAATTAGACTGAACGCAGTATAATGAGTGGTGTATTAAGCCGAAGTTACATAACGCAACTAGTTGCATACAAGTTGTTTCATGACATTAGTCGCACTGCTAGTTTCACGTGAAAACAGATAGTTTCATCATGCATGCATTAGTTGTATGCCACAAAATAAGAATCGCTCTAGCACGAAATTATGGCACCACTTGTGGTATACAACTAAGAGTAACATTAATAAGTTTGATTTGAATCTGTTATTTAAGAAAAAGCGTTTCAATATCTACATTATTCAACCATAATTTTACCACTTTTACATATTTTATCATTTTATTTATCATTTGAGTTTGTAGTGGTAGAAGATTAAATGTACGAGGACCAATGAAACTGCTATGTGTCTGCAATAATTTAGTATTGGTTTGTGGGGTGTAAAATATATTATTTATTCTTTTGCTCATTCTGTTTTCATTTATTTCACCAGGGAAATGCAATCAGGGAGATTGCACTAGATTGCATTGCATTGAGATCGTTGATCAAGGTATTGTACAATTGTACATCAATGATAGCAATGCTTACATTATTTTCAACAATATTTCGTTATTAATCAGTGAAGAATCTGAATGTTTTATGCCAAGATGAATCATCGAAAATGTTCTTATAATACAATGTAAAGCAATGATTTACCTATCGGTAGAAGGCGTAACATCTGGGTGAGATAGTTATTTTTTGTGAATAGAATGAGTCAGAACCAATCCTAGTTATCCTGTGGCACTTGGCCATTAGAACACTAGAACATGGTCCATTCGCCCACAGATTTCGAGATTCAGACATGCAGCATTCGTGTCTCACAAATATTCGAATCAATTGATCCATTTAGCAATGATAGGATATTAATAATATGATTATTTTGACGTATCTACTAATATTTGTATTCAAGACGTCCCGCAGCCCAGGTAGGTTGATTATTATATGTATAAGATAAGATTAGTAGTAACAAAAAATATTTAAAAAAAAACCTTTTTTTAAACATACTTATTATTTTTGTTTGTATATCCACACATACCTGTCGACACTTAAACTTTAAATTCCATAGTCATCTAAATTTATAGACTAGCCATAACATGAAATCTGAGTATCTTTTAGACGGCAGGAAACAAACTATATAAATTTGGCGCCTGGTGGGTTCGAGAATGCTTTGAATAAACAATGACATCAGTCCGAACTTTTATTCACCCAATTTGAGAATTGCAGTTAAGCATTTTTACGCAACCAGCAATGTACGCGCCTTTGTAAAAAAAACTAGTAATTGAGACCTTGAAGTGCGAGTTGCATTTATACCGTCAGATTAATTTATTGGCAAATCACAGAAAGGTAGATGGACACGCCTCCGCCCGCTCAACATACCTTGGTTTATTCCCTTGTCCCCAATGGGCTCGTCTTTCAATTTTAATGTCTATGCGGAATTCCTTATTTAAAGATTATTTTGAGGGCGAAGGCCGTCCCCTTAACCCACCTCGCAATGCTGTCCAACCGGGTGGCGACATAGTTCGCCTATCTTTACCAAAGATATTGAAATAAAAGAGATATATATATATATTTTTTAAAAAGAAAGACAAACATTCCCGGGTTACGAATAACCCAACAATGTTTGAAAATCTCCTACTACCACCACAGAAAGCCGAAAATGTTGCTTGTGTTGTGATGGAGGACTTAGCCAGCAGAGGAATCGAACACGCGACGCCCGGGTGGGACCCAAGTGCGATGCCCACTCAACCACTGACCGGTCGAATATACTATGATAGTCGCCCGACTCGCGTCGCGTCGCGTCGACGGTCTTCTACCTATCAACAATTCGTTCATTTAGTTGATTTTTTGAAGGTGTGTAATAAAGTTATATATGTATTGGTATTGGTTACTAGTTACTATGTATAGGTATTGGTTAATACGATTGATATAGTTTGAATACGGAAAGAATTCGTTAATTTAGTTTAACTTTCGTTTAGTTTATTCGTTAATTTAGTTTATTCATTAATTTAGTTTATTCGTTTATTTAGTTTATTCATTCATTTAGTTTATTCTTTCATTTAGTTTATTATTTATATCAATGACGCAAGGAAACACAGTTCCACCCAGTAAAAACTACGGATAGCCCATCTCTTATATTACAATTTCTTTGGCATAGACAGTGGTACGCATATGAGGTGTCACATAAAAAATATTTAAAAAATTACATTAGTAGTGAAGTGTCTACTCAGGATCTCAACTTTGATTTTAAAGAAAACTAAATTCAACTCACAGAATTAAAAAAAAAAAGTCTTTAATTTATTTTGGAATGACAAACAGATTAGTTGAATATTTTATTAGTGTTTGTGTTTTTCAATACGGACATATTTAATATTAAAGAAATCAAATAAACCAAGACAGCGTTTTTCATCCATTCAACAATGAGATACGTAAGAGCACAGATCTACATCCATTTCCATCAAAGGAAACATTTCACGGACATCAACTCTGTGGCGACTGTCGATTACAAAACGTTCGAACCGGAATAAAAACAGGAATATCTCATCAGAGTTTTATAATAGAAATATTTTAACACCCTTTCTTTGTTGGCCAGCTGTTTCGTTCCAGTCTCGCCGCGTGAAATCCTTTGGAATCAGCCTCACCTATTACCTGACAATGGAATATAATTTCCTTACATTTCACACTTTTTGGGACCGAACGTATTAACGATACTTCTCATGTTCTCCTGGTGTCCGGGCACCAAGTGTTTTCCAATTTTTAAAATTAATTACGTGCATTGGGACTTTTTGTGATGTAACTAACAAACAAGGCTGTTTTGTACGCCACACCTATTGAGCAAAAATCGAATATTTACAAACTTGATTTCTATGTCTGAATCTCAGGGTCAAATATCATTGCTTTGAATTTCAAAATTGAATAAATACATTGTGTATTTGGATTTCGTTCCAGAATTGAAGATGCTCTCAATGTTGCCATGGTGAGAGACCACACCGTTCCCTTGGAACTTGAATTGCTTTAGCTACATTGGATCTGAACATACGGGTACTATCTTCCTATATTCTCCTTCTTCTTCAAACTTCTATTTAGGAAGCGGGTATAACCATTTATTGGATAACCAACACTCCTTTAAAAATACGAGTAGGTCACCTCAAATGGTTCGCTTTGATGACTTTGCAGCGGTATCTGTATTCATAGGGTGAGGTTTGTCTAGATCTTGGAGGCGAATGCTTTTTGCCATAGGGCATTCTCGTTGTGGGAGACATTTTGACCTAACCAGCCGGACTCTCTCGTCCCATCGCCGTGCACAGCTGTGGGAGGGATGTATTCATTCGTTTGGTACTCCTGTCCACATTGACCCCCAGATTTCTACCCACCCCTTATACCTTCTTTCCTTCCCTGAACTTCCTCTCCTTCTTTTCCCTAAAAATACCCTCCACACAGCATGCCCAAAGGTGACACATGCTCTGAGGGAATATTTTTCCTCGCGTCCTCCTCAGTGGAGATAAGGTTAAAATAAATAATTTTGCTTGGGTCGATTCTTTCGCCGGAAGCTTTTAAAAGCTCAAATATTAATAGAAAATCTTCTACGTATTTGAAAATGCATTTACTTTGTGGCTTGCCACAATTAAAAGACAAACACATATTATATTTGTTAATATAAATCTCTATATTATTAATATTTGGCTCTGCCAGTTTCAGAAATGCCTTTCCTCTATCTGCCGGAATTCAATTAATTAATTTTTCGACAAAGTTACCTAATTCATTTCAAAAAAAATGTTTGTATCAACAGCTGGAAGAAACACATGATAGAGAAAGAAAAAAAATGGTTCAGTGTGGTTTTTATTAAAATATAAAATTATTTAATTAGTTATTTATTACAATGTATTAACTTTTTGATCCTCAAAATCAAAACAAAATACGAAAATCATTCCCAAATCATCAACTCTTTCAACGCAACAAAGAATCATTTTTAAATGTGAACAAAACCCCCATAATGGCTTATGCGTCGTTATTGTATTGTATCTCCATAGACAATACAGGAACGTCATTGAAGCAATTTATCATCGATGATGCCGTGTGGTCCGGTAGGGATAAGGAGTGCATTTTAAACAGCCTATTACCGGGTATTAAAATGTTGTCTATGCCTGTTGCTAGACATCTGCAGTTTCACACCCCTGCTGTGAGAAATAATGCGGGGTGCGAGTAATTAATCGTTTGGGCTGCAACGAATATGCAGACAGATACAAAAAGGTGATATGTATAACACCATTTCGAATAGATAACTTTTTTAGTGTTGTGATCACTGTACAAGAGGCAAAACATAAAGATTACCCAACATTTGATCTCCTGACAATTCTAATTATTATAAAATTATAATATTTTGTGCAATATTTACCAATTACAAACCTAAAATCGACTTCAAATATCATTTAATGAATTTTGAAGTCGATATTAATATATAAATATATGGATATCAAACTCTGGTATCATACTCTGGTAATGCTGGTATAAACAGTATGTAGACAAGTTGTGTTATCCTTGATGCATTTGAATTTAAATATGTTTTATACTTTTGTTATTCGGCGGTAGATCCTCTCTGTACATTAGGTAGGTACAACTTTTTTTTCCTGGACGGACTGTATACTACATTTTAGTATGCCGGGGGGCCAACCAGGTCATGGAATCATCATGGGTACTATATCGGGACTCATGTGAAAAATCTTTGTTTTTCGCGATCATTATTTTTATATTAACATTTTCATAGATAATTGCAATTAGAGGAGAAATGATATTTTGAGATAATTTTAAATAGTAAGAAAATGACAAGACCTTGCAAATAATCATGAAGCATATCTTGCTTTTGTCATGAATATATCAGGAAAAAATTCACAACAAACTGTAATACACTCTCACAATCAGTAATAAATATACCTATATGAAGGTATTTTTATAAATATTTTAAATATAAAATTAAATAAACCCACAACATTTCCACATAACATAGTTATACATACGTAAAACACAGACGAGATGTCAAATAAAGTCCGCCATCTTTAATTGTATATATATATACCAAAATAGAACACATCCTTTTTTCACCTCGAATCAATATTCGAGCTGCAAATACTACCCATCTGGAAACTGGACGAAAAGGGATCGTGTGAAAATGCCCATTAGTAGGACTGTTGCATCATCGTTTGGGAATTTTTGTGAGTCTGAATGAAGTGAGGAGGAAAAAGAGTTAGGAGAGAGGGAAATCATGCTTTACATACAATGTTTTGATTCAGAATGATTGTCTCTCATCAAATCAACACTAGGAGCGAGATTCATTTTTGCAGATGTATTTTAGACATAATAATATTTTACTACCTGAAGCATCTAGCGTTGCCTGGCTTTATTCGCTTTCCGGGCGAAAAAGAAGTATGGGTAAGTGATCTTGTTTTGAAGGTCAAGTGTGCAAACTGTTATCAATCTCGGAATAAAACTGTTAATTTGGTATAATTCAGATTTTTAAGGCCAAAAGTATTAGATTTTGTGGTATTATGTAGTGTTGCGCTACCTCCTTCTTTAGCCAACGTTTAGGATTGCATTTAAGTGTCCATCATCCATTTCACATCCACCCTGTTGATGGACACTGTAATCTGAATCGAAGGAGGTAGCGCAACACATCATAATACCCCAAATAATAAATCACTGTAAAACTGTAGATTTGTTTTTAAAAAATCCACGGACGCTACCTACTATTGTTTATTTCCTTTTATTCATCTTGATTAAACAGTTATACACCGATATATCACAGAGCACGTGTAGGTACAGTAAGCAAAAAAATATAAAAAAGAATGCATATATAATATGCAAATAAGTTGTACCATAACAGAGAGTAAAGTAAGAAAAACGAGAGAGCATATTGAAGATTTAAAATTTAAACCAATACTAAAGACAAACAATGTCAAATTAAAATCCAAGAGGTGACATTATTGTGTTATGTTACGTTGATACAATTAGAAAATGTTGATAAGAAATTACAAGAGGAAGAGCAAAGTAGAAGTTTTAAATGGTCATGGGGTAGTATTACTATTTTGTGACATGTGCGTGTGTGTCATCGTCATCTCTTGGCTCTACAACCCCTTGTGGGTCTTGGCCTCCTCAAGAGTCTCCTCCAATCGTCACGGTTTTGTGCCAGCTCTCTCTAGTTTAGAATCTCCAAGGTAGATATATCAATTTGTGTGTGTATTTAAGTGACGTTTAAATTGACAATGGTCAATACAGCATCGAAAGCATTTAAGTCGCTCTGTTGAGTGGCTCATCCCACGGGTACAATTATACTTGTTAGGCACGAATAAGTTGTTAATCTCTTGCAACACATCCATATAGATTTCCACGAGCCTCATGTTGGAGCCATGGAGCATACCACTCTGCCAAAGAGATCTTCATAATAATATACGTTGCCGAATACAAAAAATACGAATATTCAATTTTTTTTTTTGAAAATTGTACCAATTTGCTTTTTTCCTGTCGTGGGTATGACTTTTCATACTGTATCCGTTTGCTATTTTTATCATCTGAGAAGATCGGAATGTCAATTGGCTTTGTTCTGTAATGCCTTATCTTCATATCTTCCTACGTCCATTTTATTCCTTCTATTTTTTTTCTAGGAAGTAGTTTTGCACGGGTTTTAGGTTGATACGTAGGTTTTAATTATTATTCTTATATGTAAAAGTATTTATTATATGAATTATTTTTTTCTGCTCTTAACCGTTAAAATGGTTCTAGGGGTCCTAAGTTATAGGCAATCCGAGGTAACGCAAAATCAGAAGTTTTTGGTTTGAAAATTTGATCGCTTAGACTTTATTTAATTATGAATTAATTAATTAATTTAATTAAAACCCTTATAATACATATGAGCTTTAATTAAATACTCTGAGTAGAACACATGTTAACCATTCAATAATCGAGTTTTTTGTTTTTCTTAAGAAGGCTGAAAAATATGAGTGTATGTATCTATAAATTTGCTTTCATGTGCAAAATCAGATAGGTTTTTATTGTCATGTGGCAATAAGTTTTTTCGATTATTTTTGGAAAACGTTCCAATTTTTGCGAATGAACAACGATAAAATAAAACGTGTATTTTGGCGATATTTTCTTAAAATAAATCAAAACAGGTGGTCGGTGTTGGCGGAAATTTCACCCTTATTAAGGGTTTCTCTTAAGGGTGCTTAAGGGTTTCTTGATTTCACCAAAATATAAACATAATATATACGTATTCAATAAAACAATGATATTGCATTCCAAAGCCCTATGGCACAAAGATCCATCCCACACAAAATTTATAAATAATTGTTATGCTTTTTATTAATAAATATTGGATTTCATGGTGTTCGGTATCATCAAAGTAGATCTGTCTATTTCACGCCTTGTATTATTTATCAATTCCGTTTTTTTCCGAATGTAAAAAGATCACAATAAAGAAAGTGTTACGAGTCGGAAACGAGGTAACTCTATGGGGAATATCCTGCAGACATTTGATAGGGGTTGCTTTCAGCCCGCCTTCATTCCCCCCCCCCCCACCGGCTCTGCGGGGGGTTGATTGAAAACTATTCGCAACTATTCTTTGCTTTACTGTTCCCTTCCCCCCCTCTCCATCCAGCCCGTGACCCATGACTCCGTTGAAGCCTGATGAAAAAATCAATTCTAACTTGTGTAGAAGAAAGATACGATATGATAAAAAAAATATAAAAACTTGTTAGGTTTCTGCCATATGGTGTTCTGAATGAAAATGTTTTTTTTTTTTTTTAATTCGAAACACATTTTTATCAATAAATCAAAAACAAAAGAGCAATTAAGGCACAAAACTGTCAACTGAAATTTTTTTTGGTACAATTTTTTTGAAGTGAAAACATCTTTAGCATTGTTATGATTTGAAACTCGATGAAACGAAAAATAGCAATAATCAATAGGATTATAGTAAAATCAGTCTCCTCTTTGTGCGGTGATTCGTAGCCTCCCCACTCTTTTTTACTTTAGTCCGATGAAAGTTTCACTTGTACCGCGTGTGAATTGCACTCTCTGATATTTTTTTTTCAATTTGTGCTTTCGTTGAGGTCAAATTTAAAAAAAGGGAGTAATAATTAACTGTTTATTGTCTTTTAAAATGCGACGAAGCGTAGACTCAGCTCTAATGCGTAGGCTACACGTTCAATATTTATCACGATCGACGGACGATCACGGACGTTCGTGATAGTTCATAATATGGATTACAGGATTTCTAGATTCCTGAATTTCGGATCGTCATATGGATAGTGATAAATATTGAAAGTGTAGCCTACCCCTCAATGTTTGTCGCAATCCGTGGGTTCACGAAACGGAATTTTGGAATCTAGTCATTCTATGCACCGTCAATACGCTAGTCTACACGTTAGATAAATATCAAGATATTTGATAAACATCTGCGGATCACAATATATATTGAACATGTAGTGTTATTTTTTCCCTTTAATTGCCGATGAAAAGGGAAATAAGATAAAAGATCGAAAAAAGTAGTTTTCAGGGGTTCTCTGTATAATGTAGATTCAACAATATCACGTTTGTACACTAGTTTCCGGAAAGCGTGTATATTATTATGAGAATATGGTAGTGGATAGGTCTCGGCGTTATGATGTGGATAGTAAATATAAATATAAATTAAAAACCCATGTAATACTGCTTTGTAACCATCGTAACAAAAATGAAAGAAAAAAATATTGCTAATTTTATTTGGTTTTTCTCCACTGCAAACATTACGACATTGTCTTAAAATTTCCTAGAAAAGCAATTCCATTATTTTTGTACTTGTTCAGTGGGTGTATAAAAAGAAGTTGGTACTCCACATAAAGTCCACTCATTGAAAGAGTAGGCAAAACGAGCAATCCGAATTATCCTCTCACGAAAACCAGCTTCATAATAAGAAAACACGCGGAAATCTGATTGTTTTAAATTACAACACTTACGGCAATTGTTTCCTACAGTTTTATGTTTCGTTTGTACGCAAGGAAGTTATCTATCATCTAGCTCAGAGTTTCCCAAATTTGTTCAACTCCCTTTCCTCTTTTCAAATAATATATTTTCTTCAAGGCCTCTAAGTTTCAGGCTTTACATGGAATGTAAATAATGTTCAGACATAAACAAGAAATAGAAGTGCTTTCGTAGAGAAGCAGAAACTCTTCTGTAACTTTTTTTCATCAATAATTGTTATTTTGTTGTTGACTTTGGAGAAATCTATTTAATTTTAAACAATTTTTAAGTAAATCACTTTTAATTATGTTATTTTTAAGTTCAGTCAATATTTTTCGGCGTCCAAGGCCATTATCAATTTCAACGGTTTAATTATGGATATATTCATAATTTATCCTATAAAATCTTGCAATACTTAGTTTTAATATGGTGCAAAATTCTATTGATAGTCCATTCCTCTTGGAATACTGAAATTACTAAATTCTGAAAAGCTCAGCCGTATTTTAAGACTTGTAAATTTTTCTTGATGCTACATTTCTTACCATTATTGAAATAAATTTTCCCAATTTCTAATGTTTAAAACGCTGCTGCATGTTTCACTTGAATACATTTAAAAATAATATCACCTATTTTAACACTCTGACCCAAATGTGTCGATAACATAATAATAAAATAAAGTGGGCTGAAGTAGACATTATCGTCGATAAATAATCTATGTTTAAACAGTTTCAGAAAAAATGTTCAAAAATATGCTGAGCTAACTATATTAGGTATCAATTTTGACTCTCTTTGTGTTTCTACTTCTCTTTTTATTATATGTCATTTAAGTGACATTTTAAATAACTTCGTAATTTTGCATTTCCTTGATAGAATATCTGTATTACCATAATAATATATCCTTCGACGAGTAGTTTTTTGTAATTGTATGTAGGTACCTATTTGTATCCTAACTGAGTTTTTTTTACTGGATTGTCTTCACTTAAGTAAGAATATCTGTAAAACTAAGTAAAATATAAATAGAGGACAGAACAAATGTTCTAACAGAGCATGACATGTCAAGAATAATCGTACAGTTGACGCAACCATGTACGTTTACCTTCCTCCATCCAACCTATTTTCCATATCTATCCTTACTCGCAATATTTGCCAATATTACCTACATATGACATTTTGGAACACTAACTCCAAGTAACAATCATCAGTCTATTGAAGTAACCCTTGCAGTTATCACCTCCTTTGGTATCTCGGTCACTTTAATATCGATTCTCACGGAAGCCTGTGCAGTGCTTAACCTACTTATCCTCAGTGCCGTAATATTGAACCCCAAAATAAGGTGTTGTGTGAAATTAAGGTGAGTCAGATTCCTACCTTGTGACCACTATTCACCAAGCTATTTGCATAGCTATGTCATTTTGAAAGCCCCATAATTTTATTTATTACAGTCCAAGTGATTCACAGTCAATCTATCGCACTATTGAATGAAATTTCTAAAACAGTAGAGAGGTGTATTTAATTATCTTTCTTGTACCCTTGGGGAGGCGATATCGCCCACCTTGAGAATCACTGGCCACAGAATACTGGAGAAGATAATATATATGATCTGGAACAGAAAAGCTTTGAGGCTGAGGTATAAAGTGACAAAGTACTACTTTCATCACATTACCATCCTTCATTCTTATATTATACATACAAGGGTACCTCTACGTGTTAGGCTGATTTAAATAAATGGAGGCCGGTCTAATTCCGAACTGCTTAAATACTTGGAGCGTGGTCAAGCCTTTTAACTCACGGGCGTAATAAACGTTAAAAAGGAAGCAATTAATAATGTCTAAGGTGTAGCACAACTTCTCACCCAGATACTTTGAAAATCTGAAATCTCAACTTTGGAGTCTGTTATTTTCTTTGTAGACTTATCGACGACTCTACCTCAACTTAACAAGGTTAACAGAATATGTTTCGCTGTTCTTCAGTTGACCTATTTCAACTTTATGTTATATCATCAAAACTTTCTTAAACTTACTTTTTAAATTCAGTGCTGTGGAAATATTTTTATTTAATTATCACTTTATTACTTTTTAAAGGTGAGGAATGAATTAATGGACTCCGCAAGGCCAATTTTCTTACTAAATTTATAAACTATGCTCTGTAGACTTGATAAACATTTATTTACATCATGGTCTAGGGTAGTTAAGGCTCTCAACTATGAATTGGAAGGTTGCGGTTGTTTCTTGTATGTTGAGTGAAAGATACTCTCAGAATCGCCCTGATAAAAGACCACCATTAAGAATTAAAACGTTGCTTTGAAATGGTTTTAGACGTGTTATTATTTATTTTTACATTAGCTCCACACAGGAGGCCCTGAGGAAAATAATTCCTTTCAGGTCCTATGTCATCTTTGGTGATGCTGTGTGGAGGGTCTTTTAAGTGAAAGGAAGGAGAGGAAGTCGTGGGAAGGAAAAAGGTATGAGGGGTGGGTAGAAATCTGGGGGTCAGTGTGCCCAGGAGTTACAGACGTATCAATCCATCCCTCCAACTGCGGTGCAAGGCGATGGATTGAGAGATGGAAAGGTCAAAAGCTCAACCAGTCTCTCTCGATCCGGCCCGCCATGCAGCAGGTGGGCAGACTCATCCACCGCCAAGACCTGGACAAACCTCACCCCATGAACCCGGGCACCCCTGCTAATTCACCAAACATAGCAAACCACTTGGGGTGACCTTTGGCAGAGGTGTTGGTTATCCAATAAATGATTCCCGGGGCGGCGGTACCCATACCCGCCTCCCAAATTGTGTTTGGTGATCATATTTTAATAATCAGGTACTTCCCAACCTTCCTGTTCCACATTTCCCCACACCATCTTCACACATCCCAATTTGGGATGGCATGGTCTCAGGTTTGGCATGGTCTCAGACGGTTCGGAGCAGTTGGAACTCCTGTGCGGTACTCACTTTTTGTTTTTAAATTTTAAAGGTACTTTTACAGTTGTGAGGCAGGTGTCTATTATGAAAACAATTCAAGTCTGGTATTCCCCCAAAAAAATAGTAAGTTGATCTACAAAATCGAGTTTTTTATGCATACTGGTAATAACCTAGCAAAGAAAATGGTAAACTTAGATTAAGGAATAATTCTGCCAGTCTGAAGATGGCGTTAATAACTGCAACCGGTGGTACCGCGCGTTTTCTTCCCCCGACAAAATATCCCTCGATATAATATCCCAAGGACAAAATGTATCTTAACTACGCTGAATTCGTAAGGTAAGTTTCGGTTAGGTTTTAGTAGATATTTTGTCGGGGATATTCTGTCGGGGGATAAAGACGCGCGGAACCGTAACCGGTAACGTTTCAAAATAAAATAAGTATAAAAAATTTAAAACGTTTTTTATTATATTTTTATTAATATTGAAGTCACCTACCATTTTCCTTTTAAGTCAGAGATATATTATAGCTCCAATATTTCTATACCAATCCTCCATTGGAAGCTTAATCTTATATCTGTCTCTCTGATCGCAGTTAACAGGGCGCTGGCTTCGAGGCTCCCCCATTATTTTACACTTTTACGGTGTTTAAAATTGTGGTTTACTGCTTATGAAGGGCGAAATAGCGAGAGCTTTAACATTTTTTTGTAATGATAAAGTGCAAATTGGGAACCGTTTAGTACTTTACTTTAACGGCTATTGGACCATGGATTTAAGATGCTAGGTTCGGAAACTGCAGTGGAGCTATATTGTGAAATTGGATGCTGCAAAATCTTCGCCAACAATTTTTAAGAAAAGATTTTAAAAGATTGAATTTTGTAGTTATATTATTTTTACCTTGGTTACCATGGAATAATAATTATTATCAAAATAAGTACGCTGTTTAAAAATTCTAATGGGTAGGTACATCAAAAACTTTTTTACACTGCATTTTCTCTCTGTATGAGTCTTATATTTCGCATTTTATCCAGTCAACTACAATTAAGAGATTTACTGTTTGTTTCAAGGGTTTCAATATATATTTTTTAAAAGAGGTGTTGAAATCTACTCATTATAAAAACAGATATCAAAATTAAAATAAATAAAGTTCCACTGTTTGATTATAACTTATAACTTTAAAGATTATTCAATGAAAATGTGATTAAATATGCTGAGACTTGCTTCGACTGTGCGACGAAAGAAATGTTTTTGGGTTTATGTATGTAGGTAGTATTTTATTATTCTTATAGTTATATTTTTAATTTCAGGGAAAAACACTGAATCAAAATTATTAATAAGAAAAACACAAAATATGAAGCAAATATCTATTACAGATGTGTGTACATTAGATCACATAATTATCATATGTAGATATTAATTGGTATTTTAAATTATAAAGTTGGTATTTGTCATTAAATAATACGATTTTCATGATTTTTACGGGCATCTTTTAATTTTATCTTTTTTATTATGGTTATAAAAAAAACTTTCCCAACCTGTTAACGAAATGAAATATAAAATCATAGTTTGGCTGGGTATTATTGTATTAAATCCAATATTTTTAAATTTAACAATGGTAATTCTTTTAAAGACTTATGATTTTAGAGATAATATAGACGATGATGTTCTTATCGATCAAAAATGAATGCTCTTTGGTTTAAGAATGCGGCAACCTGTGAAGTGCGCCACAGGCCATCCTAATCAAATATTCCTCCTATGTTTGTTTTAAATAAATTAATATTGGTCCCCCGCGATATAACACTCACAGAGATCTCATGCTCGCACAGCATCCCATTGGAAACATTCATTCACCCTATCAATAAGTTATTAATAATTGTATATTGAACGCATATATAAACAATGCCGAGGGTACCTATAAGATCTCATGAAAAGAGAAGGCTTTTTGATTTTTTTAAAATATTATTTTGTATCTAATGTGAATAATAGATGATGTAGGTACTTGGTTGTTAGAATAATTAGTCTAGGATGGTAGTGAGTAGTGAATTGCTTTTGTATATTGTAATACATACGTAGAATTTTACATTATTATTATTTTTTTAAGAATGACAAACCTTGAAAATTTTCGACTACCATCACAGTAAATGGAAAATATTTCTTGTGTCGTGATGGAGGACTTAGCCTGCCAAGGAATTGATTATGTGAGATCCAAAAGCTATGCCAACTCGACCACTGATCGGTATTGATTGAAACAAATTATTAAGTTATTAACATCATTTTATATTCACGAGATAATGCCTTGGAAACTCTGATTAAAAGAGGTTATAAAAAAAAAGGTTTTTCCCGCCCTCTAACATCATTCAAAAACCATAAAAATTTAGAAGTTCTAAAATATATATATATTTTCTACATGAATTCCACACAGGAGGCCCTGAGGAAAATAATTTTCCTCAGGGCCCTCCTATGCCCTCTATGAGGGTTTTTTTTAGGAAAGAAGGAGAGGAAAGTTCTGGGAAGGAAAAGATTGTGAAGGAATCTGGGGTTCAGTGTGTCCTGATCATCCGCCTCCAAGACCTAGACAAACCTCACCCCATGAACCCGGGCACCCCTGCTAAACCACCAAATGCAGTGAACCACTTGAGTGACCTATGGCGGAGGTGTTGGTTATCCAATAAAGGTTCCCGGGCGGTGGTACCCATATCCGCCTCCCAAATTGGGTACCGGGTAAAAACTACGTACAAATATAGAAAAATTATAGGCCGTCACGGAACGGTAAATCCTACATTGACATTATTATTGTATTATGCATGCTCTTTATTTAAGTACACACTTAGCAATGGAAACTAAAAAAAACTAAATTATGAAGTAACATCAATACCACAACATATATTTAACAAACATGAAGATGAGGAAATGAGAAATCATAAAAAAATATTAATTAATACTAAAGCAACAACATACAGTCCTCCTCGGAAAAGAAATCCCTAGCGAAAGGGACTTTTAATTTTTTTTTTTCTTTATCCATTGCTTTGATTGGTTAAATCATTTATGGATTTTTCGACCATTATGCTAGACTCAAGCCCGTGTTATGGTATTATTATGGTAATATATCAATTATGAATATGAAATAAACCATTATAATAAAAATTAATGAAAAAAAAATTTCTTTTTCTTTGTCACAGTGTCTCAAACAGCATCTCCAAAGATGACATAGGCCCTGAGGGAAATTATTTTGGGGAATAAAAAAATATATTTAAAACATACCCAAACTATCGAGGTCCCTTTCTTAATCTTGCTTACTACGTTATACATAAGCTGTGCATTATTTGCAACTCACCACATTTTTCACAAAGTCACATATAGTTTCACCGCACGCACACCTCATGGATATCATTTTACAGCAATTATTCTACTAGATTAATTTATAAATTGGCCATAGCAATAATACCTAGTAGTTGCCTACATCTCTGAACAGTTGTACAGCCACGACCCGTTACATTGCTCTGTATTTATATTACAATGGTTAAATGACCCCTTTTTATTATTATGTCAGTTGTTATAGTAAAAGTAATCATTAATATAATTTTAATATAACTTGTCTTGTCATAATCAAATGAAATCGTACTGCACGATCTCCTCAAATTATAATTTTCATGAGAAAATAACTAATGAACTCCCAGAAACTAAATTCAAATGCCATGTTCGCACTTACAAATACTTTGGCCTCATTAAAATACCCTCAGTACGTAGTTACCTAATCGAGATTTTAAATAAAGTTATCGCACTTATTATGTAAAAGATTCTTTAAAAGATATTAACAGGTTTTGTATGAAGCTCAAATAAATTATAAATTAATTACGGGGTATTTGGTAATATACAGCTTTTCCCTAAACACAAAAAGACCAATATCTTGTAAACTCTTCACAGTTGGTTTACTACAACATATTCAAATTATGTAGATTCATGCATTAAATTAAATTACTTTATTAAAACAAGGCAGGGGATACACGCGAAACTTATAACTCGAATGCTTTAGACATGTTTAGCATTACAATAAATAAATTAACGTCAAATAAAAGGCAGTAGATTGTAACAAAACGGAGGAGATAAAAATAGTAAATTAAAAACTAAAACAGCCCCGGGCTGTGGAGTTCATTGTAAGACAGGCTCGAATGTTTAAATATATTCTGGTGTTGAAGGAAACTGTAAGAGGTGGTTATTGTGTTCGCAGTCAGAATCAGACACAATCTCACGCAGGTAATATGAATTGTTTAAATGCAGACAGTTGGTGTTAAAAATGATCAATCATTATGCAGTTGGTTCTCTTAGGCTTAATTAAGTAAAGCCCTGGTCTTCAAAAGACGTTTAAATAAGTTTGCACTGAAACGTTGGCTCATTACTCCTAAAAGCACACATACTTTTATTATTTATTAACCAAGATACATTGTAAATGTGTTCTGTCCATTTTTTCTTTTGTTATTTTTATTATTTTGGAGCATCGCTTTGCTGTTGCGTACATTTCTAGTATTTCTATTTATCACAGTGTAAAAACTACTTGTTTCTCTGTTTTTTTCCCTCACGTATTTTTTGTGTGTTACGCACTTGTAATTGATGTTTCAGAAACCTACATTACCAATTCTACTATTTTGATGCTATCTGCATATCAAAAACTGTTTTTTTCTTCTCATTCTTACATATTATTGATGTACACTTAAATGCAAAATTATAACTACCATGCATTATGTTAAATTTTCAATTAATCTAATCCTTCTAAATTATTTTCTATATGCACTAAATCAGGAAAACTGTAAAAACACGTTAAAGGCTCTCACGGTGATGACGATTAATAAATAATAAAAAAAAATACTTTTTGGCCTTGAAAAATCTGAATCATATGTCACACCTTTAGTCTCTAAAATAGATTTTTAACTAGTTGTTTAAGTGCGTACATTATTTTACAAATTTTAATAAATCGACAACAATGTTAAAAGTAAACCACTGAAGGAAACGAAAAAAGATACGTCATTATTATCTTCAATTATAATTTGAGGTTTTACTCATCACGTAATTCCAATATAAAATATAGTCAATAGGTGTTGCACCTTAAAAAAATGATACATTTATCCAAGACACTATTCAGATTTCAATGTAATTAGGATAGAATTTTAGAAAACATGCGTAAAGGTAGCAGCCAAAAAATATGTTGAATCTGAAGTTATTGTTGGAAGCTCACAGTAAAAATGTCGTGGTCAAATTAGTTCAGTAGTCAAATATTTCCCCGGCAAATCATGGGTTCAATTCCTAGATGCAACCGGATCTTTTTCTGTCTTTTCTGGTCACATTTTTCGTTTTAGAGTCGTTAATATCGTCTTCAATGATTAGAGATTATAATTTAAGGTTTTACTCATTAAAACGTTTCACTATAAAAATACATAAACATGCATTTTGCACTTTAAACAAAACAAATTAAATCTGAGAGCACCACATAATTACACAAATAACACTGCACTTTCGGCTCCAGAACACATCACATTGACAAATCTACCATAATATTTTCGAATAAAATTAGAAGAAAAAAAATTGCAGAGCAAGGCTGAGGTCCTGGATGCAATTTGTAGAAGTGACCGAATCTTTTTCTGATGTTCCCGTTTTAAAATTTTATTTGAGTGTCGCTAATATTATCTTCAATGGTTAAAAAAATCTAACTACAATTATAAGCAAATTCGGGACATTTTTTACAATGAGATATCGGCTATTATTTCCAGACAACCGTAATCCTATTACTGAAAGTAGGTATTATTGAAATTCGAAATACGAATAATGAATGCTAGGCGTATAATTAAATGGCTGACAACCGTAACAAAACAGTTATAATAAACGTTCACGTAGATACAACAACTAGGATGTGAAATTGATTTTATTTCTTCCCAGATTAAATCGTAATGTTCTGTTTTTCTGAGGCATTTTTAAAAGTTATGGTACCCTTAACTGCGACGGTTACATATTCACATTTATTGTGGTAAAAACAAAGCGAGCTAGATAAGGAACAAGAACCCGCCTAATTTATCCATTACTTACCTTGTGTTTAGGTAGCCGCGGGTTATTCCACGAGAGAGCATCATTTAATTAAGGAATATGCTTATTCAGGTAGAAATTTTAATAAAACACTCTCAAACGTAACGCATAGAGGTCGGACGAGAAACAACTAGGCAACTACATACACTGTTCGCGTTTGCTGAACGTTGAACCTCGTTATAATATATTAGTAGATACCTAACCTACCTACATCGTTTGAAGCCTTCTGATGAGGGTCTAGTACATTCATACTACTCGTACGTATAATATGTACATTACTCTCATATTTTATAAATTAAAAAGGGTGGTTGAATGGGTATTTTCATTTCATGAACGTATTATTGTGTACGTAGATATTGCTGCATATCCACAATAAAATATCTAACAAATGTATTAATGTATTTATTTTTATTTCGCACCTCGAAGCTAGTCTTTTTTCGGAAAAATACATATTTCTATATAACATCAGTGTAACAACTTACCTAATGGGTAACCTCAAATTATTATTACATCTAATTATTAGAGTCAATATAATTAACGACTGCCTCCGTGGTTGAAAAAGAAGTCTCTTGACTAGTAATCTGAAGGTCGCGGTTTCGAATCCCCGTTTCTGCAAGTAAATTTTATTTTATTGATATGTGTTATTTCAAAATTTATTCATTTCAAATAATATGTACTATGTTTGCGGCACGTTGCAAAGCGGAAGATACTCTAAGTATCTCCATATCTGAATAGCCAGCTATTTCTCCACCTTGATTTACCTCTTTTCTCCAATTGGGGATGCCATAGTCTTACTGGCTCCAGACGGAAGTAGTTGGGACCTGGAACTCACAGTGCGGTATTAACATTAAAAAAAACAGTTTTCAATACCTCTGCAATCATGATTTTATGCATTTTTTACTTTTGCTCCACACCGGAAACCCTGAGTAAAATAATTCCCCTCAGTTCCTGTTTCTTCTTTAGGGATGCTGTGGGGTGGAGGGTCTTGTTAAAAAAAGAAGCCGATAAAGTTCTGGAAAGGAAAAAGGTATGAGACGTGGGTAGGAATTTTCGCGCTTTGACGAAAATATAGTAACTAGCATTAAGCATTCTCATTAAATTTGTTCGTCAACAAGAGAATATGATATTGGCTTACATTTTGGTAGTTCATGAACAACACGACTTTGTGAAGCCTCTCGACTATACATACAAAGTAAAAAAATACATAATGTGCAATTTCATTTTAATGCAATCAATACAAAGCCATTTCTATGAGATTCCGTCACGACAATCTAACAATAATTTCATGCCATATTTACTTGGTATACGAGCTGATTCACACATCGCCTGAAAATGTACCTACAACCTATAAGTCTATAATATAGGTATTCCTACCGCCTACTCGTGCAGCGTATTCCCAAAAGCGCTGAGTAATGCCTTAAATGAAATCTAAAAGCCTTGCCAATGAAATTAAAATGATTTTATAGATTCGGCTTCGGTTGTTTCCGCACAAGTTCGGAGGAGACGTTCGGCGGTCTTGTCTGTGGGAATCCCCGATTTGGGACGCATGAACTTAAATAATAATACAGCCTCCTTATGCACTGCGGCTCGCGAGAGAAATTATGTCTCCGAACATCGAACAATGTATTTTATTTACTATTTTAAACCTTGTAACATTAAATACAACCAAACACAGTTGGTGAAAAAGCATGATTGATAAAAATAAAAAATAAAAACTTTTCACAAAATCAATACATAAACGCTAAAAAATTTTTTTATCTGTCATCTTTTTGTCGAAAGCATACGCTTTAATAAATTAGTAATTATTTTAATTTAAATTTGTGAGTAATATAATAATAATCTTTATTCCCACCCGATTTAACTATATATTTTATATATCTAATTTTAGTCACTCTTATGTTATTGAAATTTTCCTTATGTAGACTTGTTAGCAGTTATCATGATATATAAGTTTATTTATATCTTATTTCAAATATTACAATTTCTGCATTATTTTGTAATGGCACTACTCCCAAATTCAAACACGAGAAATGTCTTCTCTATTAAGCTGGGTAGTTTCGTTAATAAGAAATGAGTTAGTTATTATTAATTAATTAGTTTTAAGAACCAAGATTTTCTATTTTTAAATTTATTATATGTATGTATTTAAAATAATTAAAAATTAAAAATTTCTCGGAGGATTTCGCATATAAAAAAAAACATCGGAAGAAGGGGGAAGCGCATCTCGGAATATTACCCCAAATAACATTCACGAAAATAAAATCATCTCATTTCGCTTTTTTTAAATACCCCTAGAGACTGTTCTCAGCCAACTAACCATATAGTTATAATAATATCTCTTAAGAGCAAAGGCTTAGAGGCCTTTTTCATGCTAAATTTTAATTTTGATTCAATTCAAATTACTTCACCAAAATGAATAATTATTATTTTTTTAATCAAAAGACGTAGCAAATGTCTAGTACGGATATAAGCTACTTTATTGATTTATGATTTGAATTATTCTGTGTAGGCCATCAAAGTAATCTATTTTTCAATGTTATTTAAAAAAATAATTTTGCCCTACCAACTATGTAAATATAATGAAATATTCAACACAAATATGACATACTAAGAAAAGCTTTATGATAATCTTGAATTTAAAATTAAAAAATAATTTATCACGTACATTTTTTTAATTTCGTAAGAAAGTTTTATTTTGTATTTTATTTTTCATTATATTTAGATTGTATATCGGGAAAGATTATTTTTTTTATTTATTACCGTAACTCACGAAACAGTATTGCGTCTAAAATCATGAAAAAGTGAATCCTTTCAAAGCCTATATTTTATAATTTAAAACACAAATAAATTCACTAGCACATTTTCATACTAGATATTTGCTATACATTTTGATTAAATAATTAATTTTTCGCCTTGGTTGTATTTTGGCCTGAAATCCATATTTAAGTTTTGTTTGAAAAAGGCCGCGAAGGCGTTCCTCTCAAATCTCATGGCGAAATGAAATATCGTATTATCTTATTTTTATTATTTTCCCTCTGACATAATATTATCGGCAATACTCCGCCACTTATTCCATCCAATCTCTTACCTTATACAACACCTGATAAAACTGCATCGGGAAAAGAAATATGAATTTATCATTCCCAACTGTAAAGTGGAGACGCGCCATTCCGTTATTGGGTACCTGTGTGATATTGGATATTGGATACTGGATACGGTGCAATTGTATATGTGTAAGTAGTGGTAAAACAATAAATAATCTCCTTTGTTGTATCATTGCTAACCGGTGTACGAAAGTAGATTTATTTGTGTAATAATATTTAAATGCCTCCCTTTATAAAAACGCAATAGGACTTTTATACAACCATCACAAGTTATATCAATTCATTTGTGAAATAATTTTCATCTAGAAATACCGGATTTAAGTCCATTAAAGTTGCCTTAAAAAAGCTCATTAAGTTGTAGTAAAAACCGAATCTTCAACTTTAGAATAAACAAGCTTTTGTCGGTATTAGGGAGAAAATGCTGTGCAAAGAATTTTCCCACAGAATGAAATATTTTTCCGGGTTGAAAAGTAGCCTATGTCTCTTCACAGACATATTTTTCTTAAACTATCCTTTCGCAAAAAATTCACGTCGATCGTTCGCTTTGTTGCGACGTGAAAGAAGGCCAAACAAAAAAAAAACACTTTGGCTTTTTTGATTTTACTTAGAATTGAATAATAAGCCAAAGTTTTTTGGAGTATATTTAAGATTCTTTATTCCAGTTTCTAGTTAGACAATAGCAAAAAAAAGTTTTTTTTAACTAGTTATGTACAGTTAAGTTATCCATCCCTCTTCATTTAATTTAAAACTTTGAAGACCTAAAATAATAATGATTTTTGGAATGGCTAGCATTGGGATATACGTACGTAGTACCTAATTATAATATAATAAACGATTTATTATATATTATGCTGCTGTAAAAAGTGTAGTATATGCTAAATACACGAGTACCTCGGCATTCTATGAACATTTTGCGGTTAACTTCAACACCACAGTTGAAGAATTTTTTTAATCAGAAAATTATGTTATTAATAAGCATGAAAGTTATACAGTACTAGCTGTTTCCCGGCATGCGTTGCAATGCCATATTCAAATAAATAAAATGTTACTCCTTGCATGTCCTTTCCCGTGCGTTCCCCTCCAGCGTTCCATTTCCACCTTCCCCGCCACCGTTCTCCCGCTCCCCCGTCCCGCCAACCCCCCTGGCACTTCATTTCTTGACTCCTCTCCCACCCGGCCCGTAGCCGAAACTTTTTTCTAATACTAAAATTTTTAAACTCGTGATATCTTTCTAATTAAATATCCGAATTGAAAAGATTATGATTGCAAGATTCAACCCGAACTAAATGCTATCTAGATAGTGACTGGATAAATATTTATCCATTTTATTTTTAATACGCGACATCTATTGACTTTTCTGCAAGTCTAGGATGAATATTATTAATTTATTGAAAAAAAAAAATTTATTTAATATTAACATATAAACACTGACTGTAATAAAAAATCAGTGGAAAAATAATAATAAAATAATAGTATAACAGTTAATTGCGACATTTGATTGAAAAATGACATCAGAGATACAATTACATACAAAAATCTATAGTACAAATATAATAAATATTGATTGAAAAGATGTGATAGCAAAGCCTTCTTGTACCTACCTTCCGTGCAGTTAAATTGATATGCGTATTTATTACTAACTTCATGCAACCTAGGTATGCAAGCGTTTCGGTATTGTTGTTATATCAGTCGTGGTATTGTTGCATTTAAACATAATTTCAATGTTATTTTCTCATTAAATTTGGGAGGGGAAAATAGAATCACATGTGTACTCATAGAGGCATAACCATAGTTTGAAAATGGCCTTGAAAGTCGAAACAAGTGTCATAATAATAAAAAACTAAAATACTTGCATATTTTGATAATAACATTACTAAATGTTTTTTTTTTAATCGGAAAAAATATTTAGTAACTTTTTTACTAATTAATTTGCCATTTTGTTAATTTTGTATTAAAATGATTTTTTTATCTCTATGCGTCCATCGAATTATTTATTGGTGAAACACAACAAAACCAAACAATTTAAATCTTGATTTTGTCAATAGAACACCGCATATTTGTCTATTTACACATTGATAAAATCTAAAGTTCAATGTCTTAATGACTTATTTACGCATTGTTTTTATTAGAATTGGACATAATAGCGCTTTGTCCCAAGATGTATTATATCGACGATAGGTATGAAGATGTGAATTAATTATGTTAATAAAAACAAGGAACACTTTTTGGCACAAATTAAATCATCATAAACAATCAGCTTCGTGCGATATGTTCAAACGCAGGCAGGGGCGTATTGGAAATGAAATGAGACTGGGAAATTCCTTACTTGGGCCTGATAGTTTCACATTAAATTATGCATACTTTTATTTTGTGACTATAAACATAAGTGAACTTTTTTAGTGAAACGAAAATAGAGGTATCGATCGTATTAACAAATATTTAGGCGATAAATGAGCACTCACTCGAATATACTCGAGTAGTTTGTAAGAAAAAACGTAACTTTGGTTAAAAAATGTATAATTCGAAAAATAAGGAAATGGATAAGAAGCTTTCATATATATTGATGGAAGTTTAGAAAGTCATCTTTATAAATAAAGATAACGTTTTTCAAATTCATAATAAAAGTATTTGCGTACAAATAAAAATGTTTTGTGTTTTTTCTCTTGTTTTGGACCGAAAAAAGTTTCAGGATAACCTTTGTGAGAGATCACTATTCAGACTTAGAAGGCCTCCGTGGTAGAGAGGAAAAGCTCTTGAAAGGAGAAAGGGTCGCTGGTTCAAATTCCGGCGTGCACCAGAATTTTTTTTGATTCATTTGTGTTATTTCACAATATAAGGTATTCTAACTCTTCCCCTCCCCACTACCTTCAGCCTCACAACATCCCCCAATTTGGGATTCCGTAGTCTCACTGGCTCGAGGTTGGGAGCAGTAGGGACTCTTATGCGAAATTCACATAAAAAGATCTTGAAATTTTGTTTTAATGAATACTAGCTTTACTGAGAAATTCAGGGGTCCCCCAACCGCTGTTTCTCCGTCTCTTGTCATCACTTCTCCCTTCTTGTGTCATTCCTATCCTCATGATAATCCCCAGATTTAGAAGACTGTTGTTTTACTCTCTCTGAGAAGTTTAAAAAAACATTATATGTCAAAATCTTTACGTGTAATAATGAATATCAAGAGTTTTAGTTTAAAATGCTAATCGTAATTAGTTATTTTGGTTCATTAAAGATAAAGGCAACCCCACTTGAAATAATTTCGTAGGCCTGAAACATTGACTTTTTATATTAAATAACCCAGTTCCCCTCTGAACAAAAAGCACACACATATAATTTGCGAATGGTGTAAGTCAATTGTGATTTATGCGATTGCTGAATTGAATATTGTTTTTCTTCTCTCTATATTAATATTTACTTTAGATTTTTTTCATCTATTGCAGAGACGCCTCCTTATTCAAATAGTTTATTCACCTTAATAGCTTAACCAAGTATAGAACTGTACGACAACCGGCGATAATGATTTATTGAAAACAGATAGAAGAGAAATACTTACATGCTTTGTTAATTCATGTAAAGCCACGACTTGAATCACATAAATTTCATGCTGAGTCAAAAGAAATGTCAGAAAAGGAATTTATTAAAGCCTGAGTCCGATGTTAATATTAATGGATCGCTTTGAACCTTTTGCGACTGGCCTTTCATTTGCCTAATGTTTTTACAGAATTTGCCTGGAGCGTATAAGGCCAAATGTAAAAGACTATTTATAAAGAAAATTTCAATGTTGAGGCCATATCGGGTCATTGAAATACATTCTGAAAGGAAACAGAAGATTCCATCATCTTTACTGACTCTTTGTACAGGCCCATAGAGAAACTTAGTTACCTATCGCTAACCCGTTTGACAATGAATAAGTTACCGTAATATGGGGCGACTGTGATCATTGCTCGCTACCATTTTTTTTAATTTAAAAAATCTGGAAACGTACGCAACGAAAATAAGTGTCAAATGGTTTCTAGTTACATTCAACATATTGTCAGTTAAAATGATCTTTTTTGCATTTTTTCATAAAGAGAAATGTAATTTCATTTTATAAATTCATCACCGATCATAATAGTTCACCTGTGACTAAATAAAATACCCGAAGAGAGGACATGGTGTACCAATAAAACATTCTGTCCAAACGGTTATGCAAAAATTGAAGAGATAGCCAAGATGGACCTAATATTTATTACGTCTTATGATATAAACTGAATAATTCATGTGGAAACAGTTTGAATGTAACGCCATTTTTGTACGACGAATATTCGTTAGTAAGAATACTCGGTATGTAATTGGATCGTCATGAAAGTCCTTCTCTAAGGTATTTGTTTAGTCATTGGTATCTATCGATATAATACAAACCGCATAATAACTCATATTTGAAAACGTATTTGGCAAATAATATTCGAACTAATCAGACATTTCGTTCAAAAATCATTTTATTCTTTCAATTGAACCATAATAATATCTAACGCTAAGTAAATACCATGGATGTTATTGATTATGTTAATGATATTATGTTTTAATTTTTAGTGCCAAGATCGAGTTGTGTGGCGGTCCGTCCTCTCTGCCTACCCCTGCGGGGAAACGGCGTGATGGTTAGTAAGTTAGTTTAGTTTAGAAACCGGTCGGCTTCAAACAAATATACAAGTGGTTCAAAGAAAGTAACAATGTTTTTTTTAATTAATAGTTTTTCCGGTAACACACAGAATTTTGATTTTGAAAAGAAACGGCTGAGCGGACTTTTTCCTACGTAAAACTTAAATTTTGATTTAAGGCCAAAATATCCAACCAAACTGAATAATTATTCCTTTTACCAAAAGTACAGCAAACATCAATACATTCAACAATACTACAACAATTATTGTTGTAAATTATGATACATTAGTCAAAAAGGAATTCAATTTTGCATTATTTTGGAGGCAACTTAGCCATTTTTTGTGTTTGTATCGTTTTCATGTTTTCGTATTATAACTATTAAAATATATATTCTTATCCTACCTAATTAGTTAATGCAATGAAAAATAAATGATGGAATTAAAAAATCATAAAAAAGGCATTTCTTTGGGAAGAAATTGTGCCTATGCCTGCATTTTTTAATTTAAAACACAAATAAATAAAGTAGCACATATTCGTACTAGAAATTTACTATTCCTTTTCATTTAAACATATTTTTTCTGCATGTTTGGTTACGTATTTTGGCTTCAAATCCTGTTTAACTTTAGATATAAGCCCCTTCCGATATTACCAGTATTACCGAAACCGGCTGGCGTATTCATGTAAACAAAACTTTGTGACGTGAATTTCATGTACTAACCAATATTAAAAATTACACACTCATACTTACAGAGATTAAAAAAAAACTGTTTTTTTTTGTATTAATCACTTTTGGAAAAAAAAACTAAAGCTAGGTTAGGTTAGGTTTTGTATTTATTGTTATTCTAGTAGTTATAATTCAAGTAGGTTTAATTCTCTTTATTTGTTGTACGTCCATGTGTAATTTCGTCAGTGCGTAATTGCGATAATTTAATTTTGACTTCATGAATTCACGCCTATGAAATTTTGTTACGTAACCCCAAAAGATACTGCTTTTCATAAAAAAAAACGTTTGAGAACCACTGGACTAACATATGAGTTGCCTTCAAAAAACAACGTAAATAAATCGCGATCGTGTTAATAAATTCAACAATATATGGAAAATATTCAATAACTTTATTGTACAAAAGAACAAACTCAGTTGTTTCAGAATCTCGACAATATGTTAGTGTCTTCCCCAACATGGGGCAGCGTAAAGAATAACAGACTAGCGTGTTTAATGAAGATTAAGCAACTGTCAATATAATTCACACCATTAACATTAGATGACGCTAGTAAAAAACTTATGCCGCCATTAGATTGAAAATATATGGGAGCTTTTTATGTTAATAGATATGTAATTGATTGATTTATTGGTGTGGCCATCTTTGCTGTGAAAAAATGTATTTATGTTTTATCGTGAATCTCGTGTCTTTATGAAAAGCGCTAGTGTTGTGGAAACGTGTAGCTTGCTTATATGATGGGAGAAATATTATCTGTTATCACATTATCATTAAAATTGAATTATAAATCAGGAACATCATTAACGCCTGGTAGGTTAATGAAAGTTTGTTACCATGTTGCTTTTGCGGAGGCGTAAGTGTAAGAGTATGGAATAAAGTGCATTATCATATTAATGTTATAATTATCTTATCTTGAAGTAGCAAAATTTCACGAAGGGTGAGCTCTGGTATTACATCAAAATTGAGCTGCAATTCAATAGAATTTTTGTTTTAGTGTTATTTAATAATCTGGGAACCTTTATTGTATAACCAACACCTCTGCCATAGGTCACCCCAAGTGGTTCGCTACGTTTGGTGACTTAGCAGGGGTGCCCGGGTTCATGGGGTGAGGTTTGTCTAGGTCTTGGCAGCTAATGCGTTTGCCCACCTACTGAGATTGATTGAGGGAGACCTAACCTATAACTCTCCAGCCGGTCTCTTGACTCACCGCCTTGCACCGCAATGAGATGGATGGATTCATTCAGTCCGTCTCTCCTAGACGCATTGATCCCCAGATTCCTTCCCACCCCTCAGACCTTCTTCCTTCCCAGAACTTCCTCTCCTTCCTTTCCCTAAAAATACCCTTCATACAGCATCCCCAAGGATTACATACGCCAGGAAGATCGATAATCGATTTTGTAGTAATTAAGGTTGAGAGCCATTACCGAGGACACAAGAGTTTACAGAGGAGCTGAAGTTGAAACCGACCACTTTCTGGTGGTGTCAAAAGTAAACCTCTTTCGCGGCTGGCGCTCTAAGGTGAAAACGGTATCAGCTCCAACAAGAGTCAAAATAGAAAAACTACAAAACGATTATGTCAGAAGTGAATATGAGAATTGTGCAGAAATGAGATTGAATGAGAAGGAAATGGACGTTCTAAGCATAGAGGAAACATGGAACCACATTAAGGTGAGTCTATGCGAATCTGATAGAGATGTGTGTGGAATAAGTAAGCAAGGTAGGAAAAAAGATGATGCATGGTGGGATGATGAGATCAAAGCACTGGTCTCAGAGAAGAAGAAAGCATGGTTACGTCTGATAGCGATTGGCAGTGTTTCAAGCGAAGAGAGAGATCGAGCGAAAGAAGTGTATAAGATATGCAAGAAAAGAGTAAGTGTTGGGGTGAAAGAACGAAAGAAACGCCTGGAAGAAGAAGAGGGAATCAAAATGACAAACCACTTCCAAGAAAACATAAAACTGTTTTGGAAGGAGGTCAAAAGGTCCCGGAGTGGTCCAGAGAACGGAAGCATGAAAGTGATAAAATCGAAAGATGGACAAATGTTGACGAATGAGAATGAAATCAAAGAGAGATGGATGAAATATTTCGAGGAAGTCTTCGAAAGTAACCCGAGTGGTTGTGATCCCAGCGGTGAATCGGTTATGAACGATGATGGAGTGAATGTTACCGAAATCAGTATGGATGAAATAAAAAGATCAATTAAATGCATGAAGAGTGGCAAGGCTGTGGGTTTCGACAATATTGCTGCCGAATACTTTAAAGGAGATAGTCGTATTATTCTAACATGGCTGTGCAGAATTTTTAACCAATGTTTAAAGGAGGGTTATACGCCATTAGATTGGAGAAGGGCTGTAATCATGCCATTATACAAAGGTAAAGGGTCACGTATGGAATGTGGGAATCATAGGGCTATTAGCCTTCTAAGTTCAGTGGGCAAGCTGTATGGTAGAATATTGATTGAAAGGGTAAGAATGGAAACAAAAGATAAAATATGGGATGTGCAAGGTGCTTTTATGAGTGGAAGGGGGTGCATGGACCAGATTTTCTCATTGCGTATGCTCACTGAGAAGTTTCTTGCAAAAAACCAGAAACTCTTCTGTGCCTTTGTAGATCTACAAAAAGCGTACGACCGAGTTGACAGGAAAAAGCTATGGAAGGTGTTGTCCAAGTACGGAGTGAATACGAAGCTCATTCAGGCAATTGCGTCGCTATATAAGGGAAGCGTTGCATGTGTTAGGGTGAACGGCGATTTTACGGAGTGGTTTGACATCACAAAAGGTGTTAAACAAGGCTGCGTAATGTCACCGTGGTTATTCAATCTATACATGGATAATTGTATGCAAGAATTGAAAGAGATGGGATTGGGCGCAAAATTGAGTAATCTGGAAGTATGTTGCCTTTTGTATGCTGATGATGCGGTGCTAATTTCTAGCAGTATAGAAGATCTACAGTCTCTCGTGTCTAGGATGAACGAAGTATGTATGAAGAATGAGTTAATGATGAATGTAAGTAAGTCTAAAGTCATGGTGTTTGAAAGAGAGAGTACGAAAACAGTATGCAATATAGTTGTGAATGATGAATACTTGGAGCAGGTGGATGAGTTTGTGTATCTGGGTAGTATGTTTACGAAAGATGGGAAGGCTGATAGAGATATTGAAAGAAGGGTGAATGCCGGTAACTCCATTAATGGAGGACTGAATACCGTTGGCGGTAATAAAAAACTGTCCAAAGACGCGAAACTAGCCGTCCATAATGGAGTGCTGGTACCTACCCTGATGTATGGCAGTGAGGCATGGAACTGGCAGAGGAAGGATGAAAGCAGACTGAATGCTGTAGAAATGAGATCCCTGAGGCGAATGTGTGGTAAAACCATGTACGATCGTGAGAGAAACGTGGATATCCGCATAGAATGCAAGGCTGATGTAAGCGTGATGTGTAAGATTAAGAAAGGGACTCTCCGATGGTTTGGGCATGTAGAGCGAATGAACGAGGAAAGGAGTGTAAGGAAAATATATGATGCAAATGTGAATGGTAGAAGAAGTCGGGGACGCCCGAGGAAGACATGGCACGACCAAGTGAATCAGATACTTGAGTCGGGCCATGTGAAGAGTCGGAATAATAGAAGAGCATGTATGAGACGATGTATGAATGTGAACGAGGCAAAGAGTGTATGCCAAGATCGAGTTGTGTGGCGGTCCGTCCTCTCTGCCTACCGCTGCGGGGAAACGGCGTGATGGTTAGTTAGTTAGTTAGTTAGTTATGAAGGATTTTTTCCTCAGGGCCTTTGTGTGGAGTTGATGTAAAAAAAACTTATATAGGTAAGTGACTTTTTAGAAGTGAAAAAAAAGTTCATTTTATTTTTTACGTGTGTGCTCAGATGAGAGGAAAACTTAAAGAAGAGTTTGTAAAGTATGATTTAATTATATTGGTTGTTTTAAAAACAAACAAAAAAAAACTTTAAAAAGTTTCGAATATTGAATAATGTGTTTTTCTGCCAATTACGGAAAAAATAAATTTTGAAAACTTTATTAAAGATTACGTAGGTACTTAGATAATTTTTTTTTTAAAAGATCATTGTTTTTTTCTGCAACGATATTATGCAGTCTGGTGATACTTTGCGACCAAACCAATTCATAGACCATAAATTATTATGTCGTAGTTCTTTCTATCACAAATTAAAGCGAAGCTTATTAAATAAAATAATATAATAAATCAAATAAGTCCCTTTCAATTTTGCTCATTACGCTTACATCGTCTTTGCGTTCTTTCCGGATCTATAAAATGAATAAAGAAGAAAAAACAGTTGAGAGGGTTCAACAGGATTAAAACCAATTTCTACAGGTCTACACGTTAAAATTCGTCGGTTGTATCATTGTACGGTTCACATTCCCAACCCGGCCTCGTGTTGTATTGTGTAATCGCGTCTGCCCACTAATCCTGCATCATTTAGTTATCAAATTAAAACCCGTTATATGACGTGATAGCATGGCTTAAAACAAAGAATTCCCAACATTATCTAATAGTAATAGGTGACCGAGCGTGGCATGATAGACACAACGATAGAAACAATCATTAGAAGACGCTGGATGCTGTTCGCTGTACCTACCTCGGTCCTAATGGCGGCATTGCTTTAATAAAATGATCATCACACTATCTGTGGGCATTATTCAAAAGCCGACAACATGCTCTTGTCCATACCTTCAACTTTAAACCCAAAGTCGTTGGGGACAGGAGGGGATTAGGGGATTTGTATATGTTGTACTTACCTGAATCTAAAGCCGTAAGATGAATTTATCACTAAACATTATTAATTTCTGATTTTAATACGGAGGACCATTGGTTAACTTCAAAAATCTATACAATAAGCAAGTTAACCCACAAAAGCGTTATACTAAAGTAACACGTTGACAATTGGTCAATGTAGGGGTGTCTTAAATATTCGAAATTTAATCGTTAAATGCATAACATTTAACACCATACGTACTTAATATGGAAAGCAATCCATTGGTTACGAGAGGGACAATTTATTTAATTGTTTTCCAGACGACATTAAAAATTAATAAAATCTGTGAAGATTAAAAAATATATATATTTTATTCTTTAATCAACAAAATAATGAAAGTGAATAATATTGCATTTAATCAAATGTAATATACTCGTATTATGTATTTAATTAAGTTATTTCTAGTTAAATACGTGAAAATGTAGTTTTTTTATCCTATAACAATCCTTGCCTTACCTTACGTATTTTTCGTTACGTTGTTTTCCCCATTAGGATATTTTTACTTTATTAGATGAAGAATTACATAACCTCAAGTCATTAGACTTGTTGTCATCGATTAAAAGTGCTACAACTATTCTTCTGAGAAAAATAAAGGAAAGTTCTGACTGAAAAATGCTGCCCTAATTTGTCCACGTCTTTAAAAGTTGAAAAATCCGAGAAAATTTACAACTTTCGAGGGTAACGGCACAAAAAAATGTATGTATCCATATTTAGAAACGACAGGTTTCATTTTGACAAATTTTCTAAAAAGATTTTGCTTTCAAGCACTGTGTTTTAGCAGAGCCTTCAGGCGTTTTCAGTAAGCAGAACTAAGTCAGCCTTTTGTGAGTTTTGATCTCATCTCAAAAACGAGCCTAGCTATCCACCAGGCTATCAACCAACCTGATGTTTAAGAAAACTAAAACGTTCAAAAATGATACCAGATGGTGCGATACTTACGAAACTCAAAATCCCTAGAAAGTCTAGCGCCGGCCCTGTAGAAACTTTACACAAACATAAGTACGTCCGAATAATACCTCTTCGGTGGTCCTCATGATTAATTCCCGAGAATTCGGGATCCTCCGCGGACCGAAGAAACACACCAAGAAATATGTCTCTTTCCATAAATATCAATTTAAAGGTCATCCCGGGCCGTATTTGATAAATATTCTTTATCGGGAAGAGGGACCACGTTGAACGGAGCCCGAATTATAAACGTCAGGCGAAATGACATGGGTTTTGTATTATACGAATTAAAATGTTAAACGCATAAAAGTGACCCTCGGATCGCTTTGTTGTGCCACATAATAACGTTTCGAGAACAAACTGTAAATTTCGTAAAAGTTACATCTGCATATTCACTGAAAGAAAGAGCTGGAGATTTATAGCGTTTTTTGTATGAATTAAGTAAAAAAAACGTTGTAGTTAAGCCGTATATTTTAAGACTATCCACACACGCATTTGCATATCAAAACAAAACTACATGATACCAAATAGTTATGAATATTAAAAAAACAAAAACCATCGTAACTTTACAATCTCATATTAGTTTTTGTTAGGATTTCAGGTTTCCTTATTTATTATGTTTAATTTTTATAAATAAATTCAAGAAAATAATTGAAACGTTTCTAAAATTTTGAAAATATATAAAAAAAAGGTCGATAACGTCACCGAAAGCCATGACACGATCAAGTAGAGAATGTGTGGGACGTGTCGAGAGTCACAATTTCATCAATGTTCTATCCTATATGGAACTTTGTTATAATTCATGGTAGTATAACGTTTAGGTCAAAAACCTGTAATTATTTAGTTTTGTTAATTTTTTTATTTAATTAGGTACCGCACAGGAGTCCTAACAGCTCCCAGCCGTCTGGAGCCAGTGGACCCATGGCATCCCCGATTGGGATAGGTTGTGAGGCTGTAGGTAGTCGGCAGGGGAAGGAGATGGAGAAGAGGATGTTGGGACGAACCTAGCTATTCAGATATGGTCACCAAACGAGCAATAAGTAACGTTTCGATTCGGAAAGTTAGTCATTCACCAGTACAACCATTCAAATGTAAAAAGTAGATATTATTTTTAATAAATAAATGTTGAATTAAACAAACCAAATTACTTAATAAAATAATTAAAACACTTTTTTTTACCACAATAATCTTTATTTAAAAAGTCAACATGTTTCGAGAACGGTGTTTTCTTCATCAGGACATTATATGTACTACATATATATGACATAGAACATATGTAGTACATATAATGTCCTGATGAAGAGAACATCGTTCTCGAAATATGTCGACTTTTTAAATAAAGATTATTGTGGTAAAAACAAAGTGTTTTAATTATTTAATTAATAAAATGGTGCCACAAAGTGAATTTGCAAAATTTGAAGAAACCAAATTACCTTTCGCTCGCCGGAATTTGAACCCGTGACCTCCGGAATCGTAGCCAAGGATCGTAACTCATAACCATTCAACCATGGGGCCATCAATTTGAAGTCAAATCTTCATCCGCACAATCTCAACCAACGAGAGCCTTGTAAGGTGAGCTCATAACTCATTATCAAAGCGGCCAATGCGGTAAGGTTTCATTCTCATTCTTTCTCAGACAAAATCCTATAGATGAATGTGTTTTTTCTCTTTTTAATGTAGTTTCCGTTTCATCGAGTTTCAAATCACAATGGTGCTAGAGAAGTTTCACTTCAAAATCAGAGTGTGAAATTTACACGCGGTAGAAGTGAAACCTTCAGAAAACTAATGTAGACAAGAGTGGGAAGGCTACGAAGCTACGCACAAATAGCAGACCGGTTAGTCTATCTCATTCTATCGCAGGCTAAATCATATAGAAGTATGTGTTTGTCTCTTTTTAGTGTCGCTACTTTTCATTTCATCGAGTTTCAAATCACAACGGTGCTAAAGAAGTTTTCATTTCAAAAATCTTTGATCATTCTTTGAATCGAATACTACGAGTATTTTTTTTATATTTCCGGACAACTGGACAACGTTGCATTAGAAAAGCGAAAATCTTTCACTGGTAAATATAAATAACCCATTTATAAGTATGACATGACGTCTATGTTACCTGATAAATAAATCTTGTTTATTAGTAACATAACGATCTAAAATAATTATATCATATAAAACAGCATTTTTTCTTTGTAAAATTTTATTATTTTTGTGTTTGTAGAATGCGCCCACTTGCCCTGCAAACATCTGAAGAGTGTGTCCAATTATGCAAAAAATGTGTCGTGTTCCCTACATTATGAGTGCAATCATTCGCTAACCCTCTGAATTAAGATTTCAACTAACAGCATGAGGACATTAAAACCGAAATGCAGGTCCGTGTATTCCGAAAGCGATGGCTCCGACCGATACCAAGTCCCTGTGATATTTCAACCATTAAAGAATAAAGAGTCCACGGGTGAGGTTGTCATCAAACGCTGCCCTCGTAATAAAATGTAAGAGAATCCATTCCTTTGGACCCCGCGGACGTCATACTGTGAGATGTACGAAAGTGATACAAAACATATGCACGGACACGTTTAATGCTTAGGACTGGAAAAATGTGATCTATGGCTCCTTGTTTTGAGTTACTAAGGGAACCAATGTTTGCATGTCTTTTTGTCTTTTTTATCGGGACTACTTCAATGCAACTGAGGATATATTTACTATACAAATACAAATGAAATATAGCGAACGAGTTATGGACCACAATTTTTAGATTTTACTGCGGTAGGTATATTACTTCATCTGTTTTTTAGTCAGTGAATTTATGCTTATGGGAAGTGCGAAAATTTATGTAAGAATTTTTTTATTTTTTTTATTTATTATTTATTGAGTTAGTTTATACTACATGAATATAAACTAATAAGCACAATGTAACATTTCATTTGATAAATTTAAATATTTTTACAGTAAGCATAACATTTATTTTTAAATACATTCATTCTTTCTTCATTCTTCATACTTTCAGGCATTTCATCATACATCTTTAGTCCTCTATACATTAGGCAGTTCTGTGATTTTGATTTCTTCATTTGTGGCAATCGAACTCTGTTTATATTTCTTGTTTCATAATTATGTATGTGCGTCTCTATTTAAAACAATTTCATCCTTAAAATATTTTAGCATTTGGTTTTCCATAATTTTATGCACAAAATGGTTTATCTTATTTTTGTGTAGTGTTTTTGAAATATTGTCTACTCTTTTTTTTAAATTATTTTTTATTGTTTTAATTTATGCAATTAATATAAAAAAAACTCTTGTTTTTGTTTACAAGAGCAATAATCAATGTTTAATTTCATTTTTTTTTCTTCTTTTATACGTTAGCTCCATACTTGAGGCCCTGAGGAAAATAATTCACCTCGGGGCCTATGTCATATTTGGGGATGCTGTGTGGAGGGTCTTTTCAGAAAAGGAAGAAGAGGTAGTTTTGAAAAGGAAAATGTGTGAGAGGTTGGAAGTGGGTAGGAGTATGGGGGTCAATGTGTGCTAGAGTAACGGACATATTAATCCAACTCTCCCACTCAGCAGAGTCCTGCTGGAGACATCAAAAGGTCTTCCTCAACAAGTCTCTCTCGATCCGGCAATCCACGCAGTTGATAGGCGGACGCATCCGCCGACAAAACCTGGATGTAACTTACCACATGTACCCGAACACCCATGCTAAGTCACCAAACGTAGCGAACCACAAAGAATGACCTGTGGCAGAGGTGTTGGTTAAGCAATAAATGGTTTCTGCGATGGCACAATTCATTATTACAGTTCAAACTTACAACCTACCTACGGTATTGTATTTTTTTTTTGTTGTTGGAATCAGTTGCTGAGTTATACAAATATCAGAAAATCTATTTACGAAAAAAAAGTGATTCGGACTATATGAGTAATTTCGTTAATTCAGTCTAAGGACCCTTGCTAAAAAAGGTTTTTATTTAATTTTTTGTATGAATACCGCACAAGTGTCCCAACTTCTCCAGTCTTTGGTTACGAGCCACAACTGTTAAAATGTGTTAACCAGCAAAAATATAATTACTAACTAACTAACTAACTAACCATCACGCCGTTTCCCCGCAGGGGTAGGCAGAGAGGACGGACCGCCACACAACTCGATCTTGGCACACACTCTTTGCCTCGTTCACATTCATACATCGTCTCATACATGCTCTTCTATTATTCCGACTCTTCACATGACCCGACTCAAGTATCTGATTCACTTGGTCGTGCCATGTCTTCCTCGGGCGTCCCCGACTTCTTCTACCATTCACATTTGCATCATATATTCTCCTTACACTCCTTTCCTACTTCATTCGCTCTACATGCCCAAACCATCGGAGAGTCCCTTTCTTAATCTTACACATCACGCTTACGTCAGCCTTGCATTCTTTGCGGATATCCACGTTTCTCTCACGATCGTACATGGTTTTACCACACATTCGCCTCAGGGATCTCATTTCTACAGCATTCAGTCTGCTTTCATCCTTCCTCTGCCAGTTCCATGCCTCACTGCCATACATCAGGGTAGGTACCAGCACTCCATTATGGACGGCTAGTTTCGCGTCTTTGGACAGTTTTTTATTACCGTCAACGGCATTCAGTCCTCCATTAATGGAGTTACCGGCATTCACCCTTCTTTCAATATCTCTATCATAATTACCAAATCACATAATATTAGTATTCTAAAGGTGCTTCCAACGAGATCCGTAAAAAAATACGGAATATTATAATTGTAGGATGGATAACGGCGTGTTAGCTAAAAAGCCTAAATCCTATGAAATTAAAAAAAATATAGTACACATTTCAAAACTTCCATAATTAAATAATTTTCTGCTAAAGAATATAATGGCCTCCATAGTCGAGGGCTCAAGCTCTCGACTCGTAATCCGAAGGTCGCGGGTTTAAATCCCATCGTTCATAAATAAATTTTATTTGATGAATTTGTGTTATTCCACAATAAATTAAATTAAAAATAAAATATAGAATATTTGAAGGGCATTCCAGAGTATAAGATACTCACAGTATCGCCCTGGTGTAAGATCACCATTCATAATTGAAACGTTGCTTGAAATGGCTTTTGGTGACGAGATCTGAATAGCCGGGTACTTCCGACCTTCACCTTTCCCTACCTTCAGCCTCACAACATACCTCAATCGGGGATACCATAGTTTTACTGGCTTCAGATGGGAGCACTTGGGACTTGGGACCCTTGTGCGTTATTCATAAATAAAAAATATATACACATGTACAATATAGGTCGGTAATTTATCGTTTGGCTAAATTCTTGAAATATCAGTAAATAAAATAATGTTCTTTTTAGATATTGCATAATGGTGAAGGTATACTAATTACATATAAATTCAAAACAAATCGAAGTTAATTGAACTAGAGTTACAATAACAGACAAACCCACAGAGGAAATGCGTATTTTTTATTATGTTATGATATTACATCCATTACGATAAAAATGCAGAAGCAATAGCAAGAAACTGTCCATTTATATCCCCTGCAATGCAACATAACCACATAATATACTGCAGATTAACCCAAAGAGAATACAAAACGAGGAGTCCGGGAATGATTTCGACACCGGGCGAATAAGAACTTTATTAACTGTGCAACAGTTGAAATGCTTTGGCTACCGATATGATGCCTTAACACGAAGGTTACCGGCAATGGGTACTCCTCCCTGCAGGTTCAAACCATATCTTCTTAAAATCCGCACAGCTTGGCGCTTCACACGACCGCGAGTGCTCACTTAATTGAATCAATTCATATTATTTAATGTCTTGTAATTAATAAAACAATGTATGGAATAATAAAACAAGCAACGTCAAGTATATCGTAAGCTAACGGCCGTAAATTAAAAGTTCATCATAGTACACGAATATTTTATACGCTCAAAAAAATTGGTTATTCCCCACTCTTTAGTATGTTTAAAAAACCCAAACAATTATTATTTTTTAATTGATAAACTAACGTTTAAACAAGATTTTTATGCATAGCACAAAGGGTAGATAACAAATATTATAATCAATAATTATCAGCCTGAAACACTCATCTACATTGAAAAATCTCCCGTTGGCGGCCAGTATCTTCTCTCGTAAGATTTTTAAATGTAGATTAGTGTTTCAGGCTGATAATTATTGATTATAATATTTGTGAAAACCTAAACAATATAACGGTCTTACATGAGTTACAACAGTAACGTCATTATTAAACAATTAAGAAAACCTCAAAATTTAGTGCGGAGAAAACAGATTCCGAAATACTCCACATAATAGTGTCTACAGTCTCAACTTGTTTCTCAACAAATTGATTTAACCGATAATAAATCAATTTAGACACCTTCAAAATTAATATTGAGAATCGTATAAATAAGTCGTCACAGAGTGGTTTAACCACAGTTCGAAAATGGCCTTGTGAGCCGAAATCGCTATAACAGAAATAAAATACTTGCAGAACTTGGTAATAACATTATTAAGTTTAATTAAAATTAAATTTTTAAAAAATAAATGGAGTTTTACGAATTAAACATAAAAACCATAAAGAGGGAATAACCAACCAAAACCGGAAACATGTTATTTTTAAATAAAATTTTAGCCGTATTGACTCTTTTCCACAAAAAAGTACCTACAAAATGGTTTCGAAAGATTTTTCTTTAATCTGGTAAAGTTATGTTTTAAATAATGAGAAAATGTGTTTATTTTTAGCATCATAATGTTTTGCCGCAGGTCGTTGACAGATTTGTTAAATTTTCAATTTTGTATTATACACATAACACATATTTCAAATCATATTATCATGCAGTAAATAAAATTAATAAATTATCGAGGAAACCTATATTTCAGAATTTTATTTTTAGTTTAAATAAAATCATTTAAAAATATATCCACGCACGTGTTCTGTAACGAAAATACTTCAGTTTGTCTATTTATTTACGGTCTTACAAACTAATATATTTAATATTTTTTTAACATTTTTATTATGCTTAGACATTATTGAAAAATTATAAATACTTATGATCAAAAATTAATTACAAAAGAACATAATTTTAATAGTTTTATCATCACATAATTTTAATAGGTATAAATTAAAAGAAAATTTTGAATGAAATAAAATCGATATTGAGTTATAATTTAAACAAGCTGGTTACGGAGAATATTTAATCTTTCTCATTGAAACCGCCTTGTACGATCATAAGAACATCTTTCGACGAAATTTGGAATCTCGGCCGCCTGGCTGGTTAAAAGCCCTCATAACACAATTTAACTCTAACAAGAAACTAAGTTTTTGCTTAGTTAGTTGTTCGCCTGTGTATAGTATATTATATTAGTAATATATGAACGCTGATTACCATCTTTACCGGCTACAATTTTTTGTGGTAAATCATAAACTTTACTGCCTGTTTTTACCAGCGTCAACGAGAAGTTTAGTTCGAAGACTGTCAATAGAAATTTATTATAAATATTCCGACGAAAGAATTGTTTTTCAGAGTATGTAGAAACAAAGATTTTTCTTCCTTGAGAGATAAGGTGGCTCATATTTCAACCGGCGCGTAATAAATTATGGCTTTATGATAACAACGAATTGTTTCTTCTGCTCCCTTGGACAGGAGTAGATGCATTCAATATAAAATGTATTACGTTTTACCCCGCGGCGTCGTGCTCGCTGCTACCCTGATATTAAATTTATTTTATTGCCTTCCTTACGACAACAGTTTAATGCCCATTCAAGCACGCACAGGGCAAAATTAAGCAGTCAATAACCAAAGCATGTGGGTACATGTCTCTCCTTTATAAGCGAGCTTATTATTAGCATACTGATAAACAAAGAGAGCATTCAATATCGCGAATATTAACCCCCTTTTACAGCATTCATTTGCTCATTTTATGTTCCTACAAAGCAACACTTGTCAAATATAAATGTTTACGGTGTTTTTTGTAAGTCGTAAATGAAATCTTAGTAAGAAATCTTTAACACTACATGCAATGGGTTGCATTTTGATAAAAGGATAAAGCTTTTGAGTATTTATTTTATGTATTACTAGCTGGTTCCCGGCATGCGTTGCTATGCCATTAAAATAAATAAATTAATGGATATTCTCATGCGTCCCTTTTCCCACCTGCGTTCCCCTTCCGTCTTTTTTGACATTGACTCCCCTCCCGTACGGCCCGTATCCCAGTGACATGACGCCTAGATCGCATAAGATGTTGCAGGGTGACCGGCGACCACGCAATTTTTTCTAATACTTGCATTTTTAAACTCGTGATATCTTTCGAATGGAATGTCTGAATTGAATATTTCAAAAAGTTATACGAAGGTATTGAAGCAGTTTTGAATATGAATTAATTTATTTTGATAATATAATGATATTTCAATAAAAATTTTAAAATAAAAGAACACTTATTGTGGCATAACTATAATAGCTAGACATATGCTGTTGCGAAACTTTTTGTAAATAATGATATTTTCTGCATTATTTTATTCTATCATCAATAGTTTTCGCAGCGCACGCGATGCAAAGAATATTTTAGGTATTTTTTTTACACCTTAGGTTACATTATGGGAGTTTTAGTAAAGATCCCTAAAATATAATATAGCTTATATCACCCGGGGATAGTGCATCTTCCCACCAGTGAAAGAATTTTTCAAATCGGTTCAGTAGTTTCGGAGCATATTCAATGCAAACAAACAAACAAATCTTACCTCTTTATATAGTGTCTTAGATGTGTTTTAGACAAGTTGGAGAGATATTGATTATAGTAGACTCGGTCTTTTCCATTTTCATAGAAGACACGAGAGAATGAAGAGGATGGTCGTCGATGACGTAAGTACGATCACTCTCTGGTACTATTTTATTAAGAGGATACACGGACGCCGAGAAATTAGAATAACAGGTATTTTACAGAACTATTGGTGTTACTATCGCAGTTGTCCACCCCCCCCCCCCCCCCCCCAGAAAACTGAGCAAAAGCAACAACGACCTATGTGTTTCCTCCCTGCTGAAACACGGTTTTCTTCAAGACGCAGAACTAACTAGGAAATTTTAAGGATTTTGGAAGGGTAGTAGTTCCTATAAGAAGTAGCTTATCAAAAAAGCAAAACGTAGGGATACACCAGTGGTTGATATCTACATTATATGTTAAATACATTGGCCCTACTTTCAAAATCCAGAGCGGAAATACGGGAAAAATTTTCTATGGACAAACCACCGCCCACTTTTCTTCTAAATCGTGTGTCCAGTTGGTTCCAGCCAAATCAGAATGAAACCAACTCAGAAAAACCTCAGAAAGCTATGAAAAAATAATTTTAAAATAGCCGGTTACACTAACCTAACTTAACCTATTTAACCATTTTTTTTTAATATTTTTCTATCATCACTCTTAAAGACCTCACTCTCTGAGGTGGTTCTGAGTTGGTTTCATTCTGAGTTGGCCGGTCACCGTCTAGTTGAGGTGATTTCTGATGAGATAAAATATTGATATAATAATTAATACCAAAATAAAACAACTTAGTAAATCTTTGATGTCCGCAAAAAAACAATGTACAAAACAAATAAAATATCAATTTTCCAGTCTCGCTTCATTCCTAGAAATGCCCGTCCGGATAATGCAAGTCCGTGTATGCACGTGCATACACGTACACGTGCTCGTATAATGGAATGGGACGTCTTAAAGAGGGATGCAACGTCCTGAGCAGCCATCTCATACCCTCAGGAATACAATGGTACAGCATGAGCTTCCAAATCTCCGATACTGATCTCCTATGCAACTATGCATGCCTGATTCACTTTGAACGAAAGGTTTCCTTCCAATGCCCAACGTTTAGAAGCTAAAGCGAGATCTCATCATTTATCAAGATTATTTGAATGTTGAAATGACAGCGTTTTCATTTATAGAAAAGACTTATAAGAAAAAACTGTTTAGCAAAATCATAGTCACCAGAAACTTTCAATTTTACAAACATGTACGAATTCTCTTATTCGTGAATTTACTTTGAAAATTTATTAAAGAAATATAATTTAACATATCTACTAATTTCGGTTATCCACGTATTCCCGCGTATTCCCACGTTATTATAAATTATTCAAGTTCAATGAAGTTTCTATTTTCAAAATCGGTACTGATATGCATTACTCATTTCAGACGAGTGATGCAGTAGGTACCAAATGCATTTTATTAAATAATATATTTGTATTTGAAATGTGTAGGTATTTCTTTTGTTTTAATTACTTATGTCTTACGTTTATATATTACACAATTTTAAAAAGAGCAAAAAAAAATATGTGTGTAAAAATAACGGGAAGAAATAAGGCACAATTTATCTATCACGAATATCTACGAAAGAAAAGATGACAAATAGGTTTCAATCTCTTGTATACTAATTATCTTATTAACCAACGGTTAAGACTCTGGCATAGGCAGAGACGACCAAACGCCGTAGAACTCTGCATTGAATCATATATGTGGCTTCGTAACCATCTATAGACACTCTAATATTTGAATTTAAAAATGACTCGACTTAACTTTTTAATTCACTCATTGGTTCTACGTCTTTCTGGGACACCGCTAATATCTTCTTCCATTTTTACTTGCGCGTCTAATATTTCCCCAAGTATACTATCTCTTACGTGTCTACGACTGATTACATTTCAATAATTAAAAACAGTACCCCAGTGCCCAGTGAACCAATTTTAAAAATATCGCCCGAGTGCAAAATTTTAACAACAGAATGATTGCAACAATGCAAGTTCCGCCCACTATCGACGCTGCACTTTTGATTCATATAATATCTGCTGCATATAATACGATGTTCTCTTCTGCATCTCGAGAGATAACCACCACGGCTGCTGTCTGCGAGATGAAATCTCTGGTCTGTACCTACCATTATTGTGGAGCGTGTTTTTGAACTCTCTTCTGCCTTGCCCCAGCCCCCCGGCTCCAGTTTAATAATCTAGAATGGGTGTTTTTATGTAGATGTGCTGGATCTAGTCATGCTTGTATGTCTTTACAATATGGTCTGAAATCGATGTTTTAGCTCCAAATCTTTGTTTTTTCATGTGGAGTCATGTTTTCCAACAATGATAATTTAGAGTAGGAGAATGGTGTTATCCAGAACAAGGGCGGCCAACCCTACTACTGGTGGCCCGTGGGGCACATGCATTTTTTCTTTTAGTGTACATAAAAACGAATTTCTCAAAAATAAGCCTGTCTCTACAAACTATTACTAGGCGTGTCGACCACATAGGAAAACATATTGAAGATAATTTGAAAAATCGAGCGAGTCGGTGTCAGCCAAGATCTCCACATATCACCTATAACTACCTATGTATGTAGTTACCTTGGCTGACACCGACTCCAAAAATAACAATCGTACGAAATTATTTTTTTACTTTTTAGTGCATTTTTTGAAGTCGTTTTTTATTTGGTTAAAATTTTTGTTTTTCTTTTCTATGTTTGCATTAAAAAATATGTATACCTATTTCAAAAATTATATATATTTCGAATTACGCAATTTGAAAGTGTATTTCATCGCATTTCAAAGACAATTTTTATCTTTCGGATGCGTTAAGAAATATTCCATTTATTTAGATTTGATTGAAAAAATGGAAATATTTTGACCACTCGAAAAAATGGGCCCAAGGTCTGAGGGGTTAAACCAAAGATATTGAAATATAAGGAGATGTCCTATCCGCCGTTTTTACTAGGTGCGCTTCCGGGTGTCGCCGGTGTTGTTTACCAATTAACGAATAAACTAAACGAACGTTAAACTAAAAATGAACGAAATCTTTCCGTATTCAAACTATATTGTTAACCAATAATGATGCACACCTTCCAAAAATTAAGAAAATGAACAAATTCTTTTTGTGTGCAAACTACGCGCATTAGGCCGTAGTTTGGCGACAGTCGCGCCATCATAGCATGTCTCTTTTGTATTTGAATATCTTTGGGTTAAACCAACCTTGGCCGCTAGTTCTACTTGCATTGTGCAGAACCTAAAGCGAACAAGTGATGAAAACAACGTTTTATACGAAATGTGCTGATTTCTGTATTACTTTTCGCACCCATACCCACCGCCGAAATACGAGTACCTTCAGTGGTGAACCTTACAACAGTCCTACAGTCTACAACCCAAAAAACCAACCCAAAACCTATGTGTTAGTTATTCTACAATTAATATATTTCCATTTTTTTGTGAAGATTTTATGCTTAATCAAAATCATATTAATTTAATTATCTCTACAGCAAAAACATTTAAACCAGTAAATGATGTATGTGTATACTGTGTATGGTAACTTCCACCAACATTTAATTTAGCAATTTGGTATGAATTAATTAATATACCCCAAATAGATCGGCTAGTCTAGATCTAACATCCTTGTTAAGATTCGCCACGATAATTCAAAGTTCCGCCACAGAAACAATATTAAAAATATAAACAATAATGCTCCTAATATGTTATGTGCTCCGTGTAGTTTTTTTTCTGTTATTCCTTCCTTTGGCCGCGGGAGATCTGAGCCGACTCCAAAGAATGTACCTTCCACATCCCACAACATGGCGGTATACCGAATATCGAGTGTGGGCAGAGAGAGGTCTACAATGTCTACATATCTGGAATCCAAGATCAATTTTAATTATACGCCTTCGTTATATTAATCCGCATCTTTCATTTCTTTCCTAGCTATATCCTACCTGGCTTTTTTATGTGTACCATAAATTTGTGATGTTTACTTACTTGCTTTCATGCAGTGGCGTAATATTTAATTATAAAAAATATGTTGGTGTGAATATTCAGTAAAATTTGAACATTTTTTGAACATATTTATTTCACCCATCAATAATCATTACTTACTTAAGTAACTTTATAGTAAATTATTTAAAACTAAAGGTAAACTCTTAGGACTGGTTTGTTTGACAGGATGTGAAACATTCATAAAAATTCTATTAAAAAGTTAATTTTGTGAATGTTCTAAAGTTTTGATGTTATTTAATTATGGACCAGCTGTTTGTTTGCCAAATATTAACAGAACTTAAAACAAATCTTTCACAGAAATAGAAAATTATCTTTTAAATTTGATTTTTTTTTAATTCTGTGAAACAACTGCCCAACAGACATGATCAGAATGAAAATATTATTTTTCGTTGGTTTAAAGTTTACAGCACACTTATTTTGTATCCACTTTTAGCTACATTTGAGTTATACTATAGTTTAAAATGTTCATTTTTGAATTTGCATTATTTTTTATTGCAATTTCAAAACTAAAACTTAATACAACCGAGAAAGTAAGCGATCATTCAAGTTCGCTTTTCTCAAAGCTAACTTTTTTGGACAAACAGTAAGTGGGCTTTAAGCTAACGATTGTGCCAATTTTGGCACATTCACATTTCCCAACGTGGTACGGTTTATATTAGTAGTGGTACAGCTAGAGTAGACATACTTGTACATAGCTGTGGATACAGTCGATGGTATTTGGAAAACGCCCCTCATACTCGTATATCCAAATTTCAAAAGCTTATTTCTTCCGTATCTCAGCTTGGTTTAGTGTTTATTTTGCTACGCCATGCATACTAATAGATAAAACACAAAGCAACGTAATTAAAACATGATAATTCTTCGTTGACATTATTATTAAATGCTAGTTTCGAGTGATCGAATATCATTCGGAGCTCGTACACTCATGCGAGCATTGTGGAGATCGTCGATTCCGTATCCCCTCGAGTCATTCACGAAGTAAGATCACTTATCCCCCATACATGGGTTGGGCGTTAGTCATATCGGTATCTCGTACGTACCCCGAGTTCATATCCTTGTTATGGGATGTTATTCAATCTTCTACACCTTCTGGGTACCTTGCACCTGGTACCAGGAAACCAGACAGTACCGGTGCATTCATGGCCCATCATTTGATATTACCGATAATTCCTGATTGATGCAATATGCAAATACCATGAAATCTCAAATGGTGATGCTTCCTCTTACCTAGTAGTATTAAACTTGAGAGTCTAAGTTCCCTCGATTGAATTGAATATTTCTTAAAGTAATGGTCGTATTACGAGTATATTGTCGGTTGAAGAGCTTTCAAACGAAGTGCACAATTTCCCCGATATCAACTTTTCTCTCGAACATTTAAAAGGCCACTACTTTATACAAAACCTTCTTCTGCTTCAGTCGTTCATTTAACATAATCGTAGAGTAGTTGTTTACGTAGTCGACTACGAGCTGAAGGTTACAAGTTCGAAACCCGTACAAATTAACATCTGTATAATTAAATGTTGGTGCCAAAATAATCACAGTCTCGGACATAGGTGAAATCTTGTCGCAGGGAGTCTAAAAGTTGCTCAAATCTCAATTGTTCTGAAATGTTCCAAGAACGGTTAGTACAAGAACCTGGTGTAATGTTAAAATTATAATTCGAATTTAATTATAGTTCATTTGTATTCACAGTGAATAAATAAAGGTCTAGTATTAAAATTAGATAGAACCTAAGAATTACGAATAAATTGTACAGCGCCCTTGAGGTGATTTTTCACAAAAACGGCGCTCTATAAATTATCCAATTATTATTATTATTATTATTATGTTATATGTTTATAACAACTCCTCACAGGAGGCTCCGGGGAAAAAATCCGTCATGGGCTATGTCATCTTTAGGGAATGCTATGTGGATGGTATTTTAAGCGAAAAGAAGGAGAGGAAATTCTGAGATGGAAAAGGGTCAGGGGTGGGTAGAATTCTGGGGGTCGATATGTTCAGAAGTAGCCGACGTATATATCCATCCCTCCCATTGAGTTGAGTCGAAAGAGTCCGGCCTGAGAGGTTTGGTTAGGTTTCACTCAAACAGTCTCTCCCGACTCAGTACACAGTAGTTGGGCAAACGCCTTAGCCACCAAGACCTAGTTAAACCTCACCCATAAACTTGGGCACTCTTGCTAAGCCACCAAAGGTAGCATACCACTTGGAGTGACCTACAGCAGGGGTGTTGGTACATTGGTTAAATGGTACCCGACGCGGCCGGCGGTATCTAAACCTGCCTCCCAAACTGTTATAAATCTCGAAGAAAAAATCTCTTAAAATCTCATATGATTCGCCATACATTCGCTATTCATTCTCATATTTATCATCAAATGATAAGTAGATGAATTAATGGAACCTCTTAGAATAGTATTAATATTACTCGAATTGATAAAATCTAAGCAATAACGTCCCAAATGCCTCTCCCACAACTGTCGTGTCGGGGTTTATTAGATGGCACAGCGCTATTACAGATAAGCCTCTATGTATTCGTATATAATAATCTTGTCAGTAATCAAATGACGGCTGCAGCCCGCAAATGCATAAATGCACTATTTTGCCTGACAGCCCTAAGTAATCCCATTATCTCTGCCCCCATGTGAATAATCCAATACAACCAAATCGGTTTAGCTCGCCTATTCTGTGTTGTGGCAAATCGACAACCATTCCCAGATTAATTTTTGTCATCTGCAGTACGAAATCAGTATTGATTGTGGAACAGCATATTTCGTGTTTGTACCTGTCTCTTTAGGTACCTATTGAGAATAGGACCGGACCAGTCCTGGATTTCAACAGTAGTTGTTCGGAACTAAAATGTCTAACAATTAATGGAAGATGACAACTCTTTGAGCAATAAACAGCAGTAGCTGATGCACAACGTTATAGATTAAAGTCCACGAAGGAGTTTTGATACTAGCCCTGATGTATAGCACTGAGTTTGAAACTGTAAGAAGAAGGATTAAAGTAAACCTAATGTTATAGAAAGAGAACCTGTGGATAATTATGTTGCGGCTGTGTGGTAAAAACATATGGTTCAACGATCAGGGGGCCTAGTCTCTATCTTTTATTAACCTCAGTTAGCGAGTTAATTACGTCACAAACACGTATTTTGACAGTTGCGCTAATTAGCGTAACTGCCGAAATACGTGTTTGTGACGTAATTAACGCGCTAACTGAGGTTAATAAAAGATAGAGACTAGGCCCCCAGATAGTAGGATGAACTTCGGAATTGGCTTTCCAGTGATTCCTTCGAATTTTTTTTCCAATATTAGGTAGGTAGTTAAATTGTGAAGGTAAATGTTTTAGGAGGTGATCCCAAAAGAATACCTTGAAGATAAACAATAAACACTTTCTTCGATGAACAGCTCAGGGGAAGGACGTCGCAGCACATTTCCGTGGACCAAGAAGAGCGAAAGATGCAAACTGTTTTCAGAAATTTTATCTTGGACTAGGGGCCTTACTAATAAACATGTTTTAAATTTTTCACAACTGATGATCAACCATTAATGTATGCGTTACCAATGTAATGAAGCATTAATGTTTTTCAGTGATGTCAAATTTAAAACAACTTTGTTTATAAGGGACAAGTATTTTAGCAAGCCCAACTCTATATCTACACACGGTTAAATATAAATTTAACGAGAATTATAAGTCATTGTATTAATTCAAATACAAATCTATAAATAAACCACATATAGGAAAAAAACAGGGAATATCAGCATAAATCCCAAATTGCTTTTGCAATGTCATCCAGTGGAATCACTGGGTATCTTCCAAACAGAAAAATAGTTTTAGCAACTACCATCGCTGTCCAAAACTACTGCGGTTTATTTGGTTATTTGTGGCAGACAAGAATCAAGAGTCATGAGCGTCCGCGAGCAAGGAGATATAACTAGACTATTGGTGAAAAAGCATTACCGATGAATGTCAATTACAAAATACAGACTTTTAAACATTCAATTCTGATTTATACAAATTTGTGTCAAATTGACATTCCTTATTTTTCCCTTTTGGTCTTCGTATATAATGAAAAAGTAAAATTTGGAGATCTTAAAAGATGTATTTTATCTGCGAGTTTTAAATAAATATCAAGCCGTAAGAATAGAAGTGATTATTAAACCTTCATAATTTGGGAGGCGGGTATGTACCGAAGCCCGTAGAACCACTTTTTGGATAACCAACATCCCAGCCATAAGTCACCTCAAGTGGTTCGCTACGTTTGGTGATTTAACAGGGGTGCCCGGGTTCATGGTATGAGGAATGCATTTCCCCACCTACGGCCGATCGGGAGAGACTGGCTGAGGGAAACTTAACCTAACAGCCGGACTCTCTCGATCTATCGGCTTGCACTGCAGTTTGGGAGGGATGAATTTATACGTCCGTCACTCCTGGACACATTGACCCCCAGATTCCTACCCACCCCTCTTAAAGTTTTCCTTTCAAGAACTTCCTCTCCTTTCTTTCTCTAAAAATATCCTCCAGACAAGATGACATGGGCCCCGAGGGATATTGTTTTTCTCAGGGCCTCCTGTACTCCTGTGTGGAGCTAATGCAAAAAAATACCTACAAAAGAAATCGATTCCTTTATATATTAACGGGCTGGAACACAACCATAATACTCGTTTTAACTTTAATGAAGGGCTAATTGTACCTAAGCATACAAATAAATATGGACAAAGAACCTTAAATTACATGATTCCCAGTTGTTTAAATATGTTACCTGCTGAAATTAAAAACTGTGCCCAAAACAAACAATTGATGAATTTACTGAAGACTTGGCTTACGGAAAGAATTAATTTGTATTAGCTCACAATGACATATTATTCTAAAGACTTTAAAAATGTTATTTATGTTTTCAAAAATTTATTTTTATCTATATTTCTGTAAAAAATTAAATTTTATTTTATATATTTGTAAAAATGTTACTATTAAATCACTAGATCTTTAAAGTAATGAACCCGTTTGACAAACTGCTAAAAAGTAGTTTATCGGGACTTTTTGTCTTGTATTTGTAAAGTGTATAAAATAAATAAATAAAAAAATAAAAAAAAATTTAATAAAAGTATTTTTCATGAAAAATATGTTGGTCTTTCGTTGTACATACATAATAATATAAATGAATTCCAAGGCCATTTACGTAACTGGGGCACTTTTACCAAGGAATAAAAAATAATAACATGCGAAATAAAAGCAGGCCTTGCAAAATCCATCAAAACAAATTTTCCGATCCCCAAGAGTATTCCAAAAAATATTTCATATTATTTTATGTGTGGATTCCATGACTACAATAAAAAAATCATTTCACGTAAGAGTGGTTCGAGTCGATCGCATCTGAAAGCACCGCTGACCTCTCTTGTTATAATTTGATTCGTCGAACTCTTTTCTTTTATCTGTGCGGGTATTTTTACGGCCTTATATCCATACTCTTATCCATACTCTGGCTGAATATGATTTAGCGGAATAGGCCCTCCCGCCCTATTCTGCCAATCAATCGGCTTGATCAGAATAAGCCCGGGAGGATGACGATCGATTTGAATATTTCCAAAGCCGTTGAAATATATTAGCCGACTTGGCTTTTATTACGTTCTCATACAGCCGAATTGTTCAATTTGTTTCATGGTTCTTTCCAATTATTTTCTTTATTAAGTTAGACGCCTATCTCGTAAAGTAAGCGATTATATAAAATTTTACGTGGGCACATTATTACCGATATCATCAACACGTTTAAACATCGCTTTCCAGTTTATTAAATTTTGTTACATTAAATTATATTACTGAGTACATTATTTTGTCTGTCATCGTATTACCGCGAACTAACGCTTTGTAGTTACATTTGAATGAAGTAAATTAGGGTGAAGTGTCAATTTCCTAGTTAATAGTTTGACTTAAAACCCTTTGTTGGTGTACGAAAGTATAAAGAAAATTGTTAAGTGTATTATTTGTAGGCAAATTCATCGCCTTTGAACTATTTTTTTCATACAATCTATGTGTTGTAAGTGTAAGTAATTTAACACTCTTGTAGGATTGACTTTATTATGCACGATAAAGGATTGGCGACGATTTTTTAGTTAATTTGAGAAAGCAACCAATACAATTTTCTTTCCGCCATCAATACTCTTTTATCGTTATTTTTTCAAATAAAAGTAAAGCATTTTCACAATGCATTTTTTATTTGTTTATTTTATACGCCCATATGGACTTTTACAAACATGTGATATAAATAATAATTCAGTGGAAAGACGTGTAAAAGAATAATACAAGCTAACATTAATATTTACTTCTGAGGCATGTTATGTAAATACATTAGGTGCAATTGAAAACATTTACTATTTCTGAGAAAATATTGCCAACTGCAAGCGAGTATCTAAATGACACTCTCTTGATATTACTGTTGAAATTAAAAATAATTTTTGATCCTGGATTTCTAGTTGGTATGTAGAAGGTAATTAGGCTAAGTAAATCAGAACTGTCTATAATAGCATTGACAATAAAAAAGTCAAGTATGTAATTATTAGTCTTCTATCCGAGAGTTTTAATAATTTTAATTACTTCATCAAGTCGTTGTATTTATGGTGGATTTTAAAGTAAGAGAACAAGATAGAAGAATTATATTCGGTTTGACTTCGAACTAAAAAAAAATAAGCTCTTCCATTGCGGATGATGAAGCCAAGCATTTTTGAAGACATCTCTTTGAATTTCCTGTGTTTTCTTAATTGAATGAGCGAATGCCGCGGAATCTTGGAAGTGAAAATTAATCCACTTCCCTGCATATCATCGAGCTGAAACTCTGCCGATCGACTCGTTGTCGATTGAAACGAACTATATCAGATGGTGGCAATCATGCGCACACTCGTGTACACACATTTTTCTGGAATTCGAAGAAATTAAAGCTCTTAACTAACTAACTAACTAACTAACTAACCATCACGCCGTTTCCCCGCAGGGGTAGGCAGAGAGGACGGACCGCCAAACAACTCGGTCTTGGCACACAGTCTTTGCTTCACTCACATTCATACATCGTCTCATACATACTCTTCTATTATTCCGACTTTTGACATGGCCCGACTCAAGTATCTGATTCACTTGATCGTGCCATGTCTTCCTCGGGCATCCCCTACTTCTTCTTCCATTCACATTTGCGTCATATATTCTTCTCACATTATTTTCTTCTTTCATTCGCTCTACATGTCCAAACCATCTGAGGGTCCCTTTCTTAATCTTACTCATTATGCTTACATCAGCCTTGCATTCTTTGCGGATATCCACATTTCTCACACGATCATACATGGTTTTGCCACACATTCGCCTCAGGGATCTCATTTCGACAGCATTCAGTTTACTTTCATCCTTCCTCTGCCAACTCCATGCCTCACTGCCATACATCAAGGTAGGTACCAGGACTCCATTGTGGACTGCTAGCTTCGCGTCTTTTGACAGTGTTTTATTAGCGCCAACGGCATTCAGTCCTCCATTAATGGAGTTACCTGCATTTACTCTTCTTTCAATATCTCTATCAGCCTTCCCATCTCTCGTAAACATACTACCCAGGTACACAAACTCATCCACCTGCTCCAAGTAAAAGCTCTTAACGTGTGAAATAAATGTGGATCTGGCCAACTCCCGACATATTCCGGTCGATGGAGCTTTGATTGATTGATTCCGATCACTGGGAAGAAAGGTCAAACCAAATATATTTTTAAGTTTTAAAAGACATTTTAAAATAGATGTAGATATTGCAGTAAAAAAGCTTTGTTTTTCCATGTTGATTTTTTTATCCTTTATTTGTTACTATATTGATGTGTAAAAGAAAATTAAATATGGAATCAAATATAATACCAAGAAAATTAATTTCATTGATGGAGGTAAAGGAAGAAACATTATCAATTTTATAATTTATTCATATTTATAAATTTAATTTATTTTGAAAATTTTATTATGTGGCATTTACTAATGTATAGATAATTAGATGTACATCAATCATGTATTTTAAATTTATTTGAATATGAACACAGTCATCTATAGTTCTTATAAGTTTAAAGAATTTTAGGTCGTCTGCGAAAGTAAAACTTCAACATTATTATCAAATACAGTAACAACATCGATAAAAAAAAGTATTGGGCCCAAATGAGATCCCTTAGGTACACCATGAATTTGTAAGAAAGGTTATTATTATTTATTACCTTAATATTAATAAATACATCTACACCTGTCCTTACAATCATTCGTTGACTCAACTTTTTACTGGGCAAGCATAACAATAAGACTAAACGTACGAGAAAGTCAATCAGAGCAGCTCCGATTTTTATTACTATTGCGGTAGCGTTGACTCATCCTTGATATCCATCTCGACCTCTGTTCACGGCGGGAGGTTGCGGTATCAAAAAATTAGATCTGCCCCATCCCTAGCTCGGCCGCATCAAGAGCAGCTGTAGGGTTCAGCGCCTCACCGCACCGGGCCGGGCGCAAGTCACAAGTGCCTCGGCCCACCCTAACGTGTCCCGGCTCTGGTCGGTCGGCCCTAATAACTCAACCGGTCCTTATCATTTCCGTACCATTCAACTAGCGGATCGGGAAATGCTGGCGTTTTTATTGCAATTCTATTATATCTTGATTCTGATGTGACGAGGTTCTGACGTTATTTTCGATGAAACTTTTGTTAGAAAATGGTGTTCAAATGGATTAAAAAAGTAAAAAGTAATAAAATTCACGTACTATTTTCACGCAAGTGTGATTTATGCTGTCAAAATAAAATATCGACAAGATTGATTGAATGATATGTTCAAAATTGGTTCAGGCTAGACGAAAGAACTGATTTTATATGTGTTGATATTTTCAACATAATATAATGATATAAATAGTTTCAGTACCCGGCTTCGCTCACGTTTGGATTATTGTGTTAGAAATATCATGTTCTCTTAAAAATATATTTGTCTCTCAGGAAGCAGGTACATATTAATTAATAATTTCAATATAATTTTTGAAACATTTGAAAAATTCGAAAGCCTTCATAGGACTTTATACGTATATAAAATTAGCGAGAAACTGAGAAATATCACTGAGAAACAACAAAATTTCACACTGTGGGTCTTTCCCATGCGTCCCCATTCCCGCCCCCGTTTCCCTCCTCCACCCCCTCCCCTTCCACCTTCCCCTCATTCCCACTCTCCCTGCGTTTCCCCGTCCCTTGACTTCCCCCTACCGTGGTCCTCCCCTATCCGGCGTTCCCCTTCCACCTCGCCCCTCCCTCCCTCCTACCTCGTTCCCCCTCCTGCGAGTCCCCCTCTTTTGATTTCCTCCCCCTCCCGTTTTCCCCTCGCACTCCCGCCGTCCCTCCCTTCCCTTCCCTTAAACTACATAAAATTCACACATTTTCAAATTCAAAAACACGCGCCACATATTGTAATATTTGTATACAAATTTCACAACGCCAGAACTCATCATTATATATTTAAAAAAACCTTCACGCGCCTACACACCTCAAACCACCAAAGTTTCATCGCATTCGGATAAACAATATTGGAAGGCACAAACAAAGAAAAAATCATTTTTACATATAATATATAACGTTGCAAGGTGAACATAGTTGACATTGAAAATTCTGACAAAAAGATAGGTAAGTGAAAATATTCACACAAGGTTGTCTACACAGAATACCTAAGCAAGTTATTTTGCTATTTTTATTCATTTAATAATTAATATTATAAATAAGAAATTTCAATTATTAATCAACAGTAAACAAACCACGACACATTTATGTAAACACATATGGGGATTGAAATATAATAGGAATTGGAAATATTAAAAAGCCACACTTCACATAAGAAATATGTATACATATGTACACGAATGTCGATTCACCAAATTCGATAAATTGGACAAAAACGCCAAGTGAGTTTGACGTAATACCCAAAGCAATCTACGAAATTAAAAGCTTGCTACATTATTAAATTTTGTCAAATGTATCATTGTGGATTCATTCAGTCGGACATAATATGAATATATCCTATGACCGAATCGTGTTATAAGTTATGGCAATTAAATCGTCGCCATCGGATTTATTTCCAATAATTGAACTTTGACCCGCTATCGAATTGCTATGACGTAATTCGCGTAGGCGTTGACGATATATGAGTAATCGAACTTTGAATATAGTCATATTATTTATTACAATATCATATTGCAATGGAAGCAACGGGCACAACAAACAGGGTGCGGATTAATTTGAGTGGAAAAGTATTTTATTTTGATCGTTTTGTAAATTGATACTTCCCTGTTTTTTGGTAAAACGCGATAAAAAATTTAATTATTAGTAATTATTTCTTTGTTTTTGGCAGAAAATTTTATTTTTAAAAATCAATAATTTTTTTTCGTATGAAGCAGATACTTTGTGATGTGACATTATAATTTTAAATAAATCAATAAATCATTTATATTATTTTATTTTATTAATCATCTTCGCCCTTTTGGGCTTTTACATGTTATTATAATTTCTACTGGATACAACAACAGTTTTAAAGGTTAAGATAACGAAAATAGGATAAAAATTGGTTTAACACACGTATACCTAAGTGAATAAGTGCATTTTAACAATATACAACAAATGGAAAAGAAAATAAAAGCAGTTTTTGAATTGCAAATGAAAAAGATATAACATAAATAAATAATTTGTGGACTTGAAAACACTTGATATGTCTAAATAGCAATAATTATTCGGAATTTGCTAACCATCTAATTGAATTTAACCATTCATTTGATATAAATACTGGTTTTAAAATTTTACAGACTAACGTTAGTGGTTTTCAATTAGATGTTTTAGAAATATTAGAAATTAGGAAAAATGTCAATAGAAATTTAAATATTATTAATAACCAAATTAATTTTGTGAATAACCCTACCATAAACATATTTCCAATGTAATTTTGTCTATGATCTTCTAAGCAACCCCCTCCCCCCTATCTATCTTCTAAGCTCCTCCTCTTTCCACCCCTCTCCCCCCCCCCTCCAACTACTTCCATTTCCACCCACGCCTGTCTGTCTATGCTGGATAATTTAGTTTTTAGTACATATAATGTCCTGATGAAGAGAACATCGTTTTCGAAACATGTCGATTTTTTAAATAAAGATTATTGTGGTGAAAACAAAGTGTTTTTAATTATTTAATTAATAAAATGGTGACACAAAGTGAATTCGCAAAATTTGAAGAAATAATTTGTGGTTCATAATACATATTTTATAACTGAAAAGATATATTACAAGGTAGATTTAGATTCATAAACACACACAACTGCTTTACACAGCGCTAAAATGAATATTAAAACAATTCTTATTAAATCAATTACACAATCGTCAGAACTTCTGTTTGAAGAATTCTGATTCAGAAATGCTACTGTTTTTTTTTAATTTCAAAATATTTTATTTGTTTCCGATTATTGTCGTTTTTCGACTACCACTATCGTAATAAACTTTTTTCGGTAATTAAAAAAAAGGTGAACATACCCACATTCAACGCAGGACATCAGCCTTGCTAGGGCTTTAATAAAGTAAAGCTGATAAATTCCTAGAAGTAAATGAATTTTTTTTCTGATTTTTCTGTTTTACATTCTTTCTTTTGAGTGTTGCTACTGATTAAAGTAATAGATTACAGTATATATGAGCAAGTACATCTTCCCTAGGGGAAATTGAAGACGATCAGAAACGTTAGGTAAAGGAATAGATGGTAGAGAAACACGACTCAACAGTCTTACAACCCCTTTAGCTAAGGATTTAACCAAGAAATTCCCACTGTCCAGAGTATATAACGAGGCATTCAGCAAGTCCCTAGACGTTTTCACCTATCAAAGGTAATCTTGTCTATCTACTTGAGCAAGTAGATTCGAGGTCCAAGTTTCCGCATAACTTGCAACTTCTGCACTTGCACCTTAGAAGTAATCTGCCACGTGGAACTCCGGGGCGTTGATGAGGAATCCAACTTCCAAGTGGTGGCCACCGACACCGCTTACCTCGTGTTATTCTTGGGAAGCGAATACACGTCGTTTCCTATGCCAGAAGTTCGACCTTTGCTTAGCACAATTTTGTGTTATCTCTTAGGGGTGAAGACAAAATGATGTATTAATAAAAACAGGAACCATTAATTAAACTGTAAAATGGATATATTATTTATCCAAGACACTACTAAATTGCAATATAATTCGTCTATAAAGTTGTATTAATCACTTATAGATAGCAGGAAAAAAAATATTTTGAAAAATGATAGCTTTGGCAGTTTTAGTTGAAGAATGATTCCGATAAATATGACCGAAGTTGTATGGTTCAGTTTGCTCAACGTTAGAGCAAAGCCCCGGCAGGGATGAAGTCCTGGGATCAATTCATAGATACAACCGAATATTTTCCTGATTTTTCTGTTTCATATTTTTCGTTAGAGAGTTGTTAACATTATATGCAATGATTAGAAACTGTTATATTGTCAAATATTTTAATTTCTAAAAGTACTAAATTTTCATCATCTTATTTCTGTTTATTTAACCTTTATACATTTTTTACGTACCTACCTACGTGTATTAAAAAAAAAATTAAACAAACAAACAAAAAAACAACAACAAAAAAATACAAGCGTGCAGTTCACATGCGGTAAACCTTCAGAAAACTAAAGTAGACAAGAGATGTACTTAAAACTAAAAACGGCTGCGAAGTACCGCGCAAAGAGGAGACCGATTATTCCAACTTATTCTCTTGCAGGCTAAATCCTATAGGTATAGATGTATGTGTTTGTCTCTTTTAAGTGACGCTTTTTTACGTTTCATTAAGTTTCAATTCACAATGGTGCTAAAGAAATTTTCACTTCAAAACCAAAAAAAAATCTTTTTTCCAATAGGAGTTTTCGCACGCACTGACTTCAGAAATTGGAACTACGAGGAAGTGTCACCACAAACCTGCCTTTTTGTCAATTTTACATTACGTGTAAACAATAATACTGTTTAATTAAATAATTTATAAACTTAACATACACTTTACATTTTACACAAAAATTGATTAAAATTCCACAGCTTCAACTCCCTTCTTACACGACGTTAATTTTTTCACCAAATCTTATTTAAATTTCTACATATTATTATGGTCTGTACTATGGCTTTCAATTCCGGAATTTATTCAAGACCGGGGTATGGATTTTCAATTCCGGGATTTATTCAGAACCGGGATATGGATTTTCAATTCCGGAATCTCGGTGCTGACACCGGAACTTTAATTGTTAAGCTTTTTATAGTACCTTATTATACACATACATAATCAAATGCAAACAATTTTAGAATAAGATAATTTTTGGCTTTACCTTCTAACCTCATTTTATATTATAATATATTTGTGTTAAGGCGATCCAATAGTTCAGGAAAAAATCGAAATCGAATTTTCACGCCCTATTGGAGGAGTTTAAAAATACTTGAGAAAAAGCTCTCGGAAAGGTTGGAATAGGTATTTGAGAGATTTTTTTACAGGTTGATTTCGTAAAGGCGTGTAAAAAACATTAATTCTTTTTTTACGAATTGTTTATTGTAATAAAACGGAAATTTAAAATTGATTTTACGAAAGCAAGCCACACGTCTATTTCCCGCTATGGCCGGGCCCGGGGCGTGACTGACACGAAATGGATTGTGTCCATTGCATGGTTCTTGTGCCCATGGGATAAGGGTCACTTCAAGATCCAAATTCGTAGAGTACGGGCCGTATTGATTGATGTCAAAAATAACAACGAGAAAATGCATGTTTTATTTTATTTTGTGAAGTTCGGGCGTAAATATCATTTTTTTTGCGATTATTATAAAAGAAACTGAACTTGCCACATTATATAATAAAACCATGTCCGAAAAGGGGTTTATAAGTAGGAGAGCTTGCACTGGATAGTGTTTTTATAGACCTTATACATTTTTTTTTTCTAGGCTTATTAAAAGACTTCCTAGGCTTATTAAAATGACCGATATTTTTAAGGGCCAAGGTATGTTCTAGACGCAATAGAGAAGTCCAGTCCAATTTTTTTAGTTTTTTATGAATAATGACCTTCTAACTTAAATAACTGCATTTTTTTTTTTTAGAGTTAGTTTTAATAGTTAAAATAATTTTCAAAGTTTTAATTTTTCAAGGTCCCTCTAAAAACACCATATCTATTATGAATTTTATGACGTCATCTACTAAATACGAAAAAACGTATTTTATCATTTTTATGTTGGTCTCCTTGAATCTCACATAGATTTGCGCAGGCGCCGCCGGCCATCTTAAGGCGGTACACAATCCTAATAATTTTTGTTTGCTCAAAACTTACTTTTTAATCTTTTCCGGCGAATTCGTAACTATATTAACTTTTTTATTCAGATGTTGTCCTGGGGATGTAAGTTCTTCGTATTTAAGAATAATAAAAACAATACCTTACCGTTAATATATTTTACGTACAACGCCTTTGAAAAATTGTAATACGTTGTACAACTAAAGTTAGCGGTAAGCACAAGATTTTATTTTTCTAGACGATAAATTAATAACTTCGGCATTGCGACATCATCCCACATTTTCAATATTTGTAACATGTTCTTCAGAATTAATTAAATTGAACGCGGTGAAAAGGTCTAATCTCCATGCCTGCTAGGGTGAATTCCGCCGTACGTTCATCCAGTACGACGTGCGGCGGGCGCATATTTGTTTACACGCTTTCTTCACTTACGTCGTTAAGATTCCCACATTATTTGTCTTCTTCTTCTTTTCTTTGATAACGCAAATTCGACAGTAGTTCCGTGCAATACACGGGTCGCGAGACTCTATTTGAATACACGGCTTCTTTACTTACGACGTTAAGATTCTGAATATATTTTAGGGTATATTGTCATCTTAACGCGTTGATTGGTCTATTTATGGTGTGTGGGCAATGTCGTCTATGGCGACCAGAAGCTTCGCAAAAATGACATGATGAATTTTACTTGCAGTTTTACGTTTTTGAAGATAATTTAAGTTTAAATGATCAATTCACTGTGATATTAGTGTAATTCATCATAAGTACCATTGCTGCGTAACTTTTTTTTCAGTTTTAGTGCTTTAAATAGTGTTTTGTTGGTGATTTATTTTCGTTGTACGATAGGTTTAAGGTTACGTCTGAAAAAAAGTTTTTTTAATAACTTTTCCGCGTGAATTTAATAAAACTTCCATAAAAGTAATATTATTTAATAATGAAAAAGACTAATACATGTGTAAATAAATACAAAATACAGAAATCAACGCATTACCACCGAATCCAAGATGTCATATTTTTAAAGTTATTTTTTCGGAATCATCAAAATATTTTTTTATCCTTTTTAATTGTATGAACGAGATAAAAAGTGAAGTGACAGTTTTATTCCAAATTCATAAAGTAAGAGGACTGTATTTTTAAAATTTTGAATTTTCCTAAATTTTTCGACCATTTAATAGATTATGTTTACAGTCAGGTGTTTTTTTTAAATTTTGAAACTTTCAAACACTATCGTATATGTGAGATACAAAAATCTAAAAGGCAATTCTATTTAGTTTCTATAAAGGTATATGCTTTTACGACATCTTCAAAAATAAGAAATATATAGAAAATTCGTTTGCGTCATACCTAAATTCCCATACAAATGACGTACATCATAAATAAACCTGTCATTACAGTGACGTCACCATAACAGCATTACACAGCATACAAACCTGACGCTGTGTTTTAACGAGAATATTAAAAATGCACTTTTTAATATTTTTTTAAAAACTGTACGTTTAATATTATTAATTAAAACTTATATACTCAGAATCAGCGTTTATTTTTCTATATGAACATATTTTTTTAAAGCCATAATATTTTTCACTGGAGTTCCTTATTGAAGCATCTATAATACTTCTATGCGATCAAATTTTCAAAACAAAAACTTATGATTTTGAATGATTTTCCATTATTTAGTACGACTTCATCGTAAATATTATAAACTGTTATATATTGCACATGTAAGAAGTCAACTTTAGTACCATTCTCCCGTATACATTATAATACATTATAATATACACGTACAAGCTGTTGTTATAATACAAATTTCTAAATTTTAAAATGGGTATTCCAGCAATTATGTTGAACTACAACACTCTGCTAAATAATATGAATATGATCAAATTGTCAGACTGAGGAATTTTCACTGACTTGGTATTTTTCTATATAAAATTCTAAATGATTTAGTTGATAGTCCGGTATTCCTTGAATTGATAAGCTTCCGGGTACCACTTTGTAATACCAGAAGACAGGATTTATTTCAGTGCAGAAATTCTGGGACTAACTAACATGTGTATTCTTCTTTGCCCATAATACTAATGGAGGGAAACAATTATGTCAAGTCAGTGGACATCTTCAATTTATCATTAAAATATTGTTACTGAGGCAGTTCAGTTGTGTACAATAAATACTGTATATGTCTTACCATTCGTATGTAAAAGCCCCGAAAAAGGTGTTAATCAATAAATAAATCTATGTGCTTTTGTTTATTATAAAATAAAATTAAAATTTGGTACATATCAAAATTGATCTGCAGGTACCCACTTAGTTCAATGCAAGTCACTGCCAAAATCAAACGCAGTTCAATCAATTAGTAGTGTTGCATTATAAATAGATCGGACACAGAATGGTCGCGGGTGGGCCCACCACCCCCTTTACGCAACATAGCCTATCCTTGTGCATAGATAATGGAACTATACATTTCATATACATTTCATTATTCATTGGCCTAGGACTCAACGACATTGAAAATATCTGAGCTAGATCTGTTTAGAATGGAATCTATCAATCCAATCTATTCTTTATATAATTCGGCTATTTGAAATACTAATGTTCAAGACCCCTAGCACAGTCGATCGATAAGGATTGTACCGATAACTTTCGGAAACTTCTCATCGTTCCTAAGACAACTGCAGATCGCTAATGAACAAACAACAGTTGACGTTCAATATATTAAGAACACTCGTTGCGAACTGTTGTCTAATTATTGTAGTCGTGCTATAGAAATATAAGAAGTTACCGAATCGATACAATACTTATCGATTGACCTTGCTAGGGGTCAGGACTGAAACACGATATAAAACCATCACAGACCAGTGAAATGTCACAGGATGTTATAATTGAAGGATTTGTGAATCTCATCGACTTTCGAAAACAAATTTTGTTTGTTTGTTTTTAAATAAAATATAGAGTTCTAATAAATGTAATAATATCAATAGTAATGGTGAATAAAATAGCAACTGTAGATCAGGTAAGGTAAATTTTTTTAATACAGTGTTCGGCGCGCAAAATTGTTTATTCTCCAAGCTTAAACATTTTAATAAAAGTGTGTTACGCTGAATTGACCTGCCAGATAAATCTGTCAAAAATTTTAACAAACAAATACACACTTCAACTAAACAATTAATATTTTTTTATTAAAAATAAACAAAATAATTATATTTGTGTATTTGCCTACTTTATAGCTGGACAAACAGTATAAATTTTAATAATAGAAAAAATGTTGCTTCATTACCTAATAGCAAAATAAATAGTTGCTAAGGTATATGAACGCCTTATGAAAATAGTTCACTTCGTTGTCACGGGCTTGTATTAATTTACGAAAACTGTTTTATAACTGGCTTTACACATCTTCACAGTTCAGGAAATGAAACGTACTTTTCGTCGCAAATTTATCCAGTTAACTCAATTTCAACGGTATCAACTCTAATTCATCTCATCTCTATCTACTACGTCATCAAGCAGCTTGCCGACATTAGCGCATATCCAGTTCCTGCCAAACATCATACTGATTAATTGACCTCACCTGTTTGCATTGCTAATTTATCGATGGTTTCTCTGGCCTATATCAAACCCACAAACCCAACCACGGTTAAAGCCGTTCATACGCTTGATCAAAAAGTCGTAGGACCGGCCGCCGAGTGACGTTGTCAGTCATCCCATTGAATTTTTTTTTAAATTCTTAGATTACCACATCTGTCATGACACTTAGCTTGAAGTTTGTAAAAGTAATGCTGTACTGAGTACCACCACCTTTGTGCGTGTTTTCGATATTTTACGACCCTGAAAATAGAATCATTTTTGCACCACAATAACACACCGTCGCACAATGCGAGTTTTTGACCAAAAATTACACGATAACAATCTGACTTCTTCTCCTGTTCAAATGACTTAAAACATCGTTTCACACCCGCAAACAACACCCAAAAGAATTTCATTAAAAAAAATCGAAAACGGCTCCGATGGACATGCTGAAAATTGAGTACCAGCGGTAATTCGAGGGTTAGATCAAGCGTTGGCGTAAGTGCATTACAGTTTATAGTTCTTTGAAGGGAACCAGATCGATTTTGATGAATTGGTTGTATTTTGTGTGTTGTGATTGTCCTATTTTTAATATTCTAATTCATTTTCACTGAGCATTCCTCATTTTATCATTTTACCTAATCTCGATGTGTAGAGTCCTTTACCTATAACTTTCGCGTTTATGCCACCCTTTATTCAAACATTTCAATGCATTTTGTGTCTATGATGTCTCCTTGTTATGCACAAATCTGGATGTTTTCATTTTGGCTACTCATTCTTTCCACAATTCCTATCTAAATTCTACAAATTGCAACTCCAGCGCTCAAAACAGAATACATCTCGCTGTAAACTTAATATTCATATGAATAAACCTAAAGTTACAATAATCCAGTAACAAAACAACCAATTTTTTTTACTCAAAAGAGATTCCAAGCAAATCATAACCTTTCTCTTGCTATGCGTGACAAAACCTGTCCCGAAAGCTAGCTCAGTCAGTCGGTAGGATCCTCTCATCTTCATCATCAGGGTGTGCGGTTGCGGCTAAAATAAGGGTGTCTCCCGCCAGAATTAGTGTGTCTCCCGCCAGGCCCACACAGGTGAACTTGCTCAAATGAAAGAGTGGTTCAGAGTAAAACAGAGTATTGTATTGTAAAAAATAGGTACAGCGTACATGAATCACGTAAAATGGTACATAGCCCTATCTATGGATCTGCCTAAAAATCTCTCTGAGCCTGGGGTTTCTCATCGCGCAGGTTAAATGTACGGCGGACACGTTAAAAGAAGGGTTCAATGGTTTGATTCACGGCATCGTGGCGGTGGACGGTAGTTCTCCTTCCAGGCAGTCCAGGAATCCAGGTTAGATTCTCGCGGTTTCCGTGGGGAGGTCAGACTGCACGCCGAATGTTAAGTTAACTCGGCAATGGTACCAGAAGGGCAAAGCGGCACGGATGGCCGTGGCAATTACTCATGCCCGATCGTTAAATGGTGTCATGCGTAATTTACATGCTTGCTAACGCGGGTAAACCGGGCGAATCGGCAGCGTCGAGCGCTGCCACTGGGATGTGTGTTCTCACCGCGGGAGAGGGGACGCGACTGAGCGGCAAGCGGCTGGCAACCGGACCGCGGCATGCTGTTTGTTGCGACTTGTCTCCGCTTGCCTGGCGTGTTCAGGCGCGCGAAAACAATTGTTATTTGAAAAATGCTTCTTCCGATGACCTACTTTGCTTGATAATTGTGTTACATAACACTCTCTGTACGCCAACCTGGGCGTGGAAGACGAAGGAAGTCAACAAAGGCAGCTCAATTTACGCCGGACTGCAGACTTTCCGGAGACCACGACCTGGGACGCTACGAAGAATTAACTTGAATTTTCGATTTTACGAAAAAAGTCCTAAAACTTTTTGATCAAGGTGTTATGCTGCAAGGTATAAATAATGAGACATAGGCTTTCAACGCATAAAAGTGACCGATCATACGTTTGTGTTTACCGTCAGTAATTTACAGACTATTCAGTGAAGTTTAATGCTTTACCACGGAACATCAATACCATTCTGTTGTGTTTTATTCATACATGGTGTGAGTTTAATGTTAAATAGTTATGTGCGAACATGATTTATCTTCGTGTACCCATCCAGGAGGAATTCGTTAACATTGAAATTGAGGAAGTTTTGTACCTCCACGAGAACGAGATACAATCTACAAAGTCAATGGAATGTGCGGGAATTTGTATTTGGCCAAAAAATTTATGAATTTGATTTTACTAATGTCTATACGCCTTTGAGTACATTCCTGAATGTTTTGGATAAAATATTTAGATCCTGATGAACCTTTTTGGATCTGTCCGATGAACAATAGCTATTTTTCAACATGGTATGTTTAGGGAAAATACGGTATACATACTTACACAAAATATAACTGCGTGACCCGACGGGATGTGCAGAGGGAATGTACCGCCGAATAACAAAAGTATAAAAACATTTTTTCATTCAAATACATTAAGGATAAAACTACTTATCTGTATAAAACTACTTCTCTCTATACTATGTGTAAAACTACTTTTCTGTATACTACTTATCTGTATAAAACTATATGTCTTATACTATGTGTAAAACTACTTGTCTGTAACTACCTGTCTGTATACTAGCGTATAAGTACAAAAAAATCGACACTGCATATAAATTGGTTTGATATTCATACCAACTTAATATTAAAGGTGTTTTTAAAGTTGATTTTAAAAGTTATAATAAACAAGCTGGCTGCCGGCATGGGTTGCAATGCCATATTAAAATAAATATATTTTTTCTCCCTGCATGTCCTTTCCCGTGCGTTCCCGTTCCCTCCCGCGTTCCCCTTCCATCTTCCCCGCCTACCCTCTCCCCTCTCTCGATCCACCGTCCCGCTAACCCCCCCCCCCTACTTTCCATATATTCAGTCCCAGTACATTCAGTTTTCAAACCGCTCGCGTGCCACCTATCACAATTTTTTTAATCAAATTTTCATTTTTCAAATATTTATTTTCGTATATTATAAGAACAATCAATCAAATTTGGTACCTAACATAGGTACCTATTTAAAATATCTATAATTTAAAAATCCATTAACAATTCTTTGGTTACAAAAAAACTGCCAGCTAAATTCACATTCATCAAACGCGCGAACAGAAAAGTGCGAAGTTAAAAAAGTTGTTAAATTTTGTGAAATTATCCAATTTTATGCGCAATTTTTTTTAAATTTTTCTTTCCTTAAGAACCTTCTACAAAGATTTAGAAAACTTTTAAAAAAAGATGAATAAAATAGGAAAAGTAGTTCTAAAGTTATGGAGTGACCAAGGAAACAGAGATGAATTTTTATATATAATATATATATATATATCATTTCGGGGGGCAAATTGTCCGAGGATTAATTGTCGTGTCACACGGGATTATAAATATTATTACGTATTTTCTACTCTGATTAATTTGTACACTCGATAGTGACAAAAATGATTTTCGTCTTCAAAATTTTTGTATTGAGTGTTGGTTCTTTATTTAATCTTCATAAAATCATTAAGTTTCCATGCATTGTAAGTGGTGTTCCTAAAAAATCACCTCCAGCGAGTAAACCTAATTTTTTTAAGTTTTTAAAATCGTGACAAGTGTTAACCTGATTTTTTTCAAAGCGCCTGATAACGTAAAAAACTTTGTGTAAAATTAGGGTCAGAAAAATGGTTATGTATAAATTTTACTTTAACATTGATTTTATCTGATTTTCTAAATAAACTTGCATGTAATGAACATAGCTTTCGTTCAGGACTCAGAATATGATGTTATCTGTTCATACGTTAGTTTTCTGAATAAATGTATTTTTTGAATTTCTTTGTCATTTAAATAAACTAATGAAAGAAAATTACTACATATAATAAAAATACTATTATTTTTCCTAAATTTGGGGAGGTGAGTGGAATGCCATATAGTTAACAATTTAGCATACATGAACTTACACTCGTACATTTTTGTACTATTCAATTTTTATTTCTTAATTAACTATGCATCATTTCACTGCCTATTCTTTATGAGTTATTATTGTTCATTGCGAATTCATGTAGGTACTCTAGTAACTTATACTAAACGAAATAAATAGTAGCATAAACAAACTTGCAAAATTCACTTAAACTAAATCCAACCATAAACAGAATTCTCCTTTTGTTGTTTATGACGCTAGCAATAAAATAATATTTATGCACGAATAAAGACATTCGGAATAAGCTTGCACGAACGCAGATTAGAACCCAGATTAATTTATACAACAACAATGTTCACAAAAAATCATTTATACTTACACACCATCGTGTATACCACTTTTCAGACATTTCGTATCAAGGTTTTTTCACGTGGACGATAACATTGGAATAGCGTGATAATTTGCAATGAAAGGAGTAGAACCACGATTCAAGACGAGAAAAAAATTACAAAACTAAATTAAATTTACATTTGAATGTAAAAGATTTGAATTCATTTGAAGCGAGATGAAAAATACGTAGAACGCGAAGAGAACGAAGCTAATCTTCCTAAATGACATTTTCGTGAGATCTATCACATTCATTTTATTTTTTCTTTTCTCTTGTGTGCTACATAATTTAATAAAAAGCAAAACTTTTAGGAGCTTTTTACCGTCCACTTTTTACCAGCACTGTATTGTGGCTACAAGTCGAATCAGTTTAGCTAGAAATAGAAAGCAAAGTTTATAGGTTTGTTTATTTTATTTCAGCTATAATTTCGCCATAAAGTTAACAAAGTATTTTGTGGGAAAAGGCCCATAAAACTCAGCTTTCCACGTTTTAAAATGTGTCGCCACTCAATTTGCCGATTACCGCAACAGTAGAGATCGGTAACCAAACTTGTTATATAATTTTACACGATTTTGATAAATAATATCATAAAACTATAGAGGATTAGCAATTAGTTTGAAATTTCCAAATACAAAGATTGTTGCATTTTAAGATCTCAAAAATCATTCTTTATCTTTGAAAATAAAATCCGGCCACGCAGTAGGCGGACAAACGTATCCGCCGCCAAGACCTAGACAAACCTCACCCCATGAACCCAGGCACCCCTGCTAAGTCACCAAACGTAGCGAACCACTTCATAGTGACCTATGGCAGTGTTAGTTATCCAATAAATGGTTTTCAGGGAGGCGTTGTAGGTACATACCGCCTCACAAATTGAGAACCAAATATAATCTTTCAGTAAAAAACATGGCTTCAAACTATTGTTTATTTTTAAATGTTTCCATATTTCCGTGCATTTTTGCTCACCAATTGCTTAAAAGCCAACCTTCTTCATATTCAATATTTTTTACAAATCTCGTACAACCTCCCTGACGTTCTTATTGCACCGGGACAAGAGAACTCCTGACTGGGGCGGTACAATAATATCCACAAAGGGCTTTTAACAATTTCCACCTGAAAATTCCAACTTCAGTAAACAATTTTCCGGCGTAAATACAGCCTATCCCCCCATACTCGTGTGGCCATTTTAACAGCACGCCACGCGACCACAAAGCCGCCACGTCAACGTCACGCCACGTGGCGAAGGGAAAGATAGCCCGCTATCCAGCCCTACGCGTCGGCGATGCAATGAATCAACATCATATTAGGGCTTCCAGGTGATTTATGGCCCGCGTAAACAGCTGACCGATCGTCCGGTAAACCGCGGCAATTTAAAATAATAATCGAATGTTATTATTTCCACGTTTTTATTTTATGGCTGTTAGGCACGTGAACACGAGCGCGAAACGCTATCAGATTCCGAATGAACTTACTCTATACTTATTACTGCTTATGGTACTACTAGATGGGGTAGGCGTAGATAGAGCCAACATTGCCGCGTACGATCTCGTGTCGTGTTGCTCTAATGAGACGAATTATGTCGGTGGTTGTGTACTAGTTAGTGCATCTTGTTTGGTGTCTAGTTCGCAGAAAGAAGACACCTAAAGTCAATATTTTTTAAATGTATTTATTAAATAATCTAAGAAGATAATTTTTTACCAGTTGATATTTACAGGGGTGGTGCAATGCAGTTTCCGTAAATGGTAAAGTAAAACAAGGACAAAAGTAGGTTTTTTTTCATCAGCTCCACACAGAAGGTTCTGCGAAAAATAATGCCCCTTAGGGCCTGTGTCGTATGCTGTGTGGAGATGCTGTGTGGAGAGTATTTTTAGGAAAGGAAGGAGGGGATGTTCTGGGAAGGAAAAAGTTCTAGTAATTTGGGGGAACTACTTGGAATGCCCATGTCAGAGGTGTTGGTGTTCCAAGAAATGGTTACCGGGACGGCGGTATCCACCTCCCAAATAAAAATATAAGAAAAATGCATACAATTCATACATAAATAATTAGACAGAATATGACGGAATAAGTAAAAGTGTATCAATAACAACTTCATTTAAGTGAGCCCAGTTGGAAAATGTAATTTATTCTTGGATTGGTGTTATCGGCGGTCGATAAAGGCTTTAATTTCGATAACATATAAATGCTATGAAAGAGTGCAATAGTCCCACTAGAATCATTTCCACAGCTCTGCAGTACCTCGGGAGCAGGAAAAGTTGTGAATACATTTTTTAAGCTTCAGTTTCTACTAAGAGAATTAATTCAGTCGTTAAATGTTAAGCAACATAGCTAAGGGCGTCAAAAAAGGTTGTGATTGAAAAAAAAACGATTCAGAAAAACCTGTGAATTTCACTATTTTCTTTGCGTGTAGGTACATAAGTTTTCGTCGAGTAATTTGGGTGCTTACGTGTTATTTGACAACTAAATACTCACCGCTAAAGTTATTCGACATAAATCAATAGAGGTAGTAAGTAGTAAAGTGTAAACTGAACTTGGTAAAGTTTACATGATAAAGCATCATTCAGACCTCCAATCATTACCGTGCGACTCGGTACACATTTTCACAGAATTTTTCCAGACATCAATGAGAACTAACTAACTAAACATCACACCGTTTCCCGTAGGCGTAGGCAGAAAGGACGGACCGCTAAACAACCCGATCTTGGCACATACTCCTTGCCTCATTACATTCATACATCGACTCATAAATGCTCTTCTATTATTCTGACTCTTGACATAGTCCGACTCAAGTACCTGATTCCCTTGGTCGTGCCATGTCTTCCTCGGGCGTCCCCTACTTCTTTTACCATTCACATTTGCGTCATATATTCTCCGTACACACCTCTCCTCGATCATTTGCTCTACATGCCCAAACTATCTGAGCGAACAGCCTTGAATTCATTGCGGATCTCACACGATCGTACAAGGTTTTACCACACATACACCAAAGGGATCTCATTTATAAGGTATTCAGTCTACTTTCATGCTTCCTCTGCCAGTTCCATGCCTCACAGCCATACATCAAGGTAGGTACCCGTACTCCATTATGTACGGCTAGCATCGCTTCTTTGGACAGTTTTTTGTTGGCACCAACGGCGTTTAGTCCTTCAATAATGTACTTATTTATACATGTTACAAACTTATACACCTGTTCCAAGTATTCATCATTCACAACTATGCACATTTTTTTAGTGCTCTCTCTCTTTGAAATACCAGACAATGAGTTTTAAATATAACTCAGAAACATTATATCCTCCGTCATGAACATTATATTTTATACTTTCCAGTAAACAAGGTAAAAAGTTTAGTGACATCCTTGAACGAAAAATCTGTGTGTACCTCAAATTTAATCAATAAATTTTCGTTTACCAAATTTTCCGAGCGCCGATAAATTGTTGCAGGAAAATACGAAACATTGTGACATATTTGAAATTACATTTTGCTTTTTTGCGCTAAATTTCTGACATAATTATGCCGAGCGTAACCTTCGTTATAAAAATACGCGAAATTTTTCAGCTCACTGAAATAAAACTTTTTCAGCGGGCGAGCTTTTTCACTACGTGCACCCAAAGGGATAATAACGTCGAGAAGTAGTACAGGGTGGTTACCGAGCTTATATCGTTATTAAATTTTACGCTTTTCATTTATTACCTGTGAGTTCTGCAACTCCATCGCATTGGATTTTATAGTGTGTTTAATGGGTACTTCAAGAATACCTTGTATTTTAAAACTGTAGGCTTTGGAGGTATTGATTTCCTTCCAGATTTTTTTAAATATTCAATTTTTTTTGCAAGAATCAACTAAAGCAATATTTTTTTTGATAACCATCTCTACGCAGGCCAATTCTCGAACTAACTAACTAACTAACCATCACCACAGGAATAGGCAAGTGATGGGCCGCCAAACAACTCGGTCTTGGCACACACTCTTTGCCTCATTCTCATTCATACATCGTCTCATACATACTCTTCTATTATTTTGACTTTTGACAAGTACCTAACTTGTTCGTACCGGTGACCGGGCAACTCGGAATGAAATCAATTCAGAACCTCCTTTAAGTGATGAAATTTTTTTATTAAAAGTTGGTTAAATGCGTTAGATTAGGGTTACGGGCTATTTTAAAATAAGTTTTTTCAAAGCTTTTAATAATTTTTCAAAGAGGTGTTAAGTTGACTTGATTCTGAGTTCGCATGGAACCGATCGTACCATATCTTCCTCGGGCATTCGCCAATTCTTTTACCATTTTAAACTCATTTTTTCGTTCATTTGCTCTACTTGCCCAAACCACCTGAGCGTCTCTTTTTTTAAAATTCTATAAAGACAAAATAATTACAAAGACAATATTACATTACGACGAAGATATCTATTTCTGAAACAGCAAAAATTCCTGCATGGTGCACCCTACCTTCAAGAGACTCCAACAGTATTTTTTTCTTGAAACTCTATACCAGCACCATTTAATAAGCTGGCAACACCATTTTGTTTCATGACTATTTTTTAATTGTTTACTGTGAGGCCATGATCTCATTGTGTTCATAAAACCATCCACGATCACGGCCTCCGTGGTCGAGGGGTAAGACTCTTGATTCACAATCCGAGGGTCAGGGGATCGAATCCCGGCCTGCGCAAATAAATTTTATTTGATTCATTTGTTTTTTTTTCAAATAATAATACAGTACAGTATATTTGCGGCACGTTCCAGAGTTACAGATACTCAGGATCGCCCTAGTGTAGGACCAACATTCAGAATCGAATCGTTGCTTGAAATGGCTTTAGTCGTGTTTGGTGACCAGATCTGAATAGTCAGATATTTCCCCAACTTCCTCTCCCCCATCTCCTTCCCCTCTCTAATACCTTCAACCTCACAATATACCCCAACTGGCTCCAGACGGGAGCAACTGTTATAAGTTAAATAAAATGTTTATGATTTATAACATAAATACTTTTTGAATGCGAGGTCTGCTGTTCACAGAACTACTAGTTATGATATTATACATTAAAATGGTTTCAATAGATGATTTCCGGTAATACTGTACTTCCGTCCTAATATAGAGCCTACCTTAAAACCTCCCACATTTATTGGCCATCCCATTTTAAACGGTGCGAAAGGAAAGGTAACCCGAGGTACGGAGTTAGTAGCTATATACCAGGCGAGCAGGAAATACAAAGAGAATAATCCAAACGTCAATACCATCTTGCTTCGTTTAATGCCCGATGACAAGATGAGAAGAATCGGCGGGGCTCGCTCAACTGATCAAACCCGATTATTTGTTTGTTCAACCGATTGGGCAAGCAGAATTGTAAATAGCTAATCTGTATTGTATCGTAAACTTGGCGCTTTAATGTTGCTTTTCTGGAAATAAATATTATTTGTTTGTGCTTTATAATTTCCTTTTCCCCGAAACAATTCTTCTCTCTAATACATGTTAATGTTTTGGCGGAATTCCTTTTCCTGAAAATTTTGAAATATTTCATAAATTCATTTGTTTTTTGTTGTTGTTTCGTAATCACTTTACTTTTCAGAAAACAATTTAAATCTACCCACGTTTTTATACCATCAGATATCAATATGGAACTTTCTGTCTCATCAATTCAATTGATTTTAATTTTTTATTATTTAAATTATTACACGAGGTCAATTTAAAGGCGTTTTTATTTGTATTTATGTAATATTACAAAATAAAATTACATAAATACTAGATGAAGTACCCCAGTATTGTCCTGGTTTTACACGGAGTTTTGGGAAATCAGATGTAGTCAGACATTTTTCTCTTGTTTTGATCGACAAGGTGTACAAAATTTCTTCAAGAAGTATCAAAATTCTGTTTAAAGAAGTGGGAAAAGGGGATGAGGGTGGTTATTTGAAGTCTCGTGGAGACTGTAGATGGTAACCTTCCTTCTGTTTTGAAGTCAAGTTTTGCGAAATTTAGGTAAATCTGTAGGTTTGTACAACAATCAAACCAACGCCTCCGTCACAGTCATTCAATGAATAATTATGTAAAATAAAAGTAGAAGATTAAATAAATAATGTTTCACATGTTTCTTATAATTATCCAATTGCACATTTAAAATAATAATTATAATAATTGTATTGAGCGCCATTTTTTATTAAAAATCGCTTCAAGGGTTCTGTACAATTTATTAATAATTTATTTAAGCAATATAAAATAATAGCATTTAATAATTGAAGATTAATACATTTGAACTGCCCACACAGCGCAAAAACGATCAAAATGTGCGCACAACGATACCAGTTGATTGAAACTTGATCCTCCGGAAATTTACCCCCCCCCCCCCCCGAACAGTTGATCCCCGGACATTTGATCCCTCTACCAGTACCCTCGGACACTTGATCACCCGAAGAACTATTTCAAGCTCTAATTCATTTGTACGTAGTTATATTATGTTTGTAGGAAGGTGGGTCGTATTTTCTCTAAGCCAACTGCATGCAAAAAATACCTAAAAAAAATCCCTCAAAAAAATACCTAAAAAAGACTCTGCAGAAACAGGCGGTCCGTTTGATTCTCCTGTCTTAACAGACGGATTGCAATCTTTAGAGCACATGCGTCAGATGGGAATGCTGTCCTTGTTCTACCGATATTACAATGGAAGGGCCTCCTGTGTGGAGTTATGTAAAAAAAAAACATAAGTATGTAATTTTTTCTTATACGACAGTATGTCCTCTCTGCATACTCCTTCGGGACATTATTGTTAGCATAAATATTTGTATAGCGATTTTCATTCAAGAAGCCTTCAGACATAATAACCTATCGGCCTATCCTCTCTGCAAACGTTACCAGGGAGGAAGTACAACAGAAATAATCCTTTGGGGGTCAAGTGTTGTCAACCAACCGTTCGAGGAATCAATTTTCCAAGGGAACAACTGTCATAGGATCAACTGTCAGGGGGTTCAACTTTTGGAGGATCATGAGTCGGGTCACCATAATATATTACCATCTATCGCCCACAAGAACAACTGAAGACCACATCGAGAGTAAATTTATCTATTGGTCACACCACCTATGCAAATTAATATTTCCCTTTTAAAAATACCACCTATGTCACTCTCCACTTATGAGCGGACAACATTTACAACACCCATGCCTTAATTAAAAATAAAATTAAACCGATAAATTCTCACACTTATATCGAGATAAAATATGTAAACATAATAAAATCGTGGTCCACTCGACATTTTGTCCTCACCTCGGCACCAAGCGACGGAGCTGTCGCAGTATTTGTCAAGGGGAGAGGTTGAGACTGTCTCACCTGTGGACCAGATCTGATTCTCATTAATTGGCGATCCCATGTAATCACCTGTTTATCTTATCTCCCTGATAGCCGGAGTGAGAAACTTAAATGACTGCTGTGAAGCCTCAACCAGTATCGTAATTAAAATATTACTTCTGAGCATTTCTTCCACTTTGTTCGAGCCGCCTCGCCCACATCCTGGACCATTTACAGAGAGGTCATTTAGACCCTGAACAAATAACATATTAAACCGAGCCTTAACGTCTTTGTGCTGCGTGAAATAATATGCTGTACTTGAACTTGTGAATTCTTCATTCATATAGCACATTAAGGCCGTGATTGCGATTAAATGATGGCGAATAAAAATCAGAATTTATATTGGCTGTTTAACGCGTATTCGCGTGGTAACATATCCTACAGTGTGGCCGGAGGAAGTCGATAACTTAGCAGCATAATTAAGATAAAATTCAATAATATAACCTTTAAAGCGCGCTTATTTCAATCCAGTTTTTAATGTTGCCTTTCTGGAACATAAAATTAGGTAACGTAACAAAACTTACCTTTTAATTCAACTGAGTAATGTTGAATCTATTCGTTATGCTTACATCTCAATAATATTCATAGACTAATATTCTTAAACTATTATTAACAAGTAATAATAACATAAAGAGACATGCATTGAAAATATATTTTTCTAGCGGAGACTCTTGGAAAATCATATTTAATATTAATAATTTTTTGGAGGGATATTATGGTTTAAAATTGTATGCCAAAACATATTTTCGGGTTCAATATACAAAGAAAAAGTTGATCATGCACATGGCACTAGATTTAGTAAAAATGAGGGTTTATCCATTCCGAAAATCATAAATAAATACGGGCAACGGACTCTCACTTATCTTGTCCCTACCATATTTAATAAGATGCCAATGAACATAAAAATCGAATCAATTTGCACCACCGATCTCAAAAAAAAATTAGTAAATGGCTAATGGATCAAAACTTTTTATATCGATATTGTTTGTAATCTTATGTATAAAAATGACTTTGCCTGTATAATATCTGTCTGTCTGTATATTTTATGTCTTTGTATTCTACTTAAAAGTTATTCTTCTGTATCTATTTTGCATATTGTGGTTTCTTGTTATATTTGTGCTTTAGTGTTATATTAATATTGTTAAATTTACCTGCTGACAAACTGCATTGGCGGTTTAGCGGGTGCTTAAAATGAAGAATAAAAAAAAAAAAAAAAATTATACTTTAATTTGGGAGAAAGGTGTGCGTACCGCCGATGGATTTGTTGGATAACCAACGCCCTTGCAATAGGTCACCCCAAGTGGTTCGCTACATTTGGTGACTTAGCAGGGGTACCCGGTTTCACGGGGTTTGGTTCATTCGGATCTTGGCGGTGGGTGGGACTGCCTGTCAGCTGCGGGGCAGGCCAGATTTAGAGAGACTGGTTGAGGGTAACCTAATTTCTTGGAACATCACGTTGCGCCGCAGTGGGAGGGATTCAAACGTTCGTCACTCCTGGAGACCCTGACCTCCAGATTCTTACCCACCCCTCTTTCCTTTTTCCATGTCATCCCTTTATCCTTCCTAGAAGTTAATTTCATTCCTTTCCTCAAAAGACCCTCCACACAGCATCCCTAAAGATGATGCCCTGAGGGGAATTATCTTCTTCAGGGCCTCTTGTGTAAAAAAAAAACAAACCTTTTTGGATGCCACGTAATTTTTCGTTTGTTTGTTAATGTAAACATTATCCAATTTTGTTTTTATTATTTTAAATATTGTAATTTTCATATTACAAGTATAACGTAATGACAGGTCAGTGGCTGAGTGGGCATCGCGTTTGGGTCGCACCCGGGCGTCACGTGTTCGATTCCTTGGCTGGCTAAGTCCCGTCACGATCTACATTTTCCGCTTAGTGTGGTGGTAGTAGGAGATTTTCAAACAGTATTGGATTATTCGTAATCTGGGAATGTTTGACTTACTTACTTAAAAAAAAATTAAAAAATTCCTTCCGCATATTCGGATTTCAGATGTTTTCAGAATATTGTCCTTTCGTGAATAAGTTTATTCTCAGTATAATAACAACAACAAAAAATATGTAAAAAATCCGTTATTAGTTTTAAAGCGTTTCGATCAGTACTAGCTTTAACTTTTCTTTTCTCGGATGTATCGGTGGTTGATATCACCATTTTATAATCAGAATAATTCCACGCTTCTGTAATTCCTCCAACGCCAGTTAACTAACCAGCAGAATGAACCCGCTTTTGCTGATGAATTGGGTCAAATTTTAAAATTCATGAACCGAGGCACAAGCCTTTTAACTCAGCCTGAAAAAATACTCTGTGAAACATTTGGGATCAACTATTTTTATTGGACCCGCGCACCCCTCCTTAACTATGCCCTTTGATCGTGAATTATTTCCGCGGGCGGAAATTTCCATCGAATCAAAACCCAATTAATTCAATCAAATATGTGTTCCCAGGAGGCACCTCAATAAACTCATGTACCTGTTTACCATTGGCGTACGTCACATTCATTCCTGGCTATGCTATGAGGTACGATTTATATCTTTATTGAATTGCATGTCCCGAAATGCATGAAAAAACAGAGAAGAATATAAGTAAGTAGGCAATATGTAAAATCAAAATTATATCGAACGTGGAATCTACCAATAAACAGCTTAATATGTCATTTCAATGGCCGCCCTAGAAGGAATGGTAACATCTTCAAGACGCCATACCTATATACGGTCCTCCCACTCTACAAACACCGTTATGTGATGATTGGCGCGTGGACAATGATGGCGTCTTCAAGATATCACGGGTATATACGCCATAACCCCCACTCTGACCATCCTACGCCAACCGCAAGGACGTAGGTTGACCCCACCCCCTCCCAGTACTTCGCCCTACAACGGCCAGCCAATGACGAAGCTTGTTTCGAAATGGACGCCATCAGTTGCGTAACAGCCGTATAAGGACATGTTTTGTGTAAAATTAATATTGAATTTACGCAAGTTTTGCTAAAGTTATTTCAAATAAAATTATATAGATTAAAAGGCTGGACTAGCGTCCATACTGTTAAGACAAAATTAAATATGTTAATGTTTCCATTAAATAGATATAAGGGTTTTTCCATACTGATATCGGGCTAAAACCCCACTTGTTAACATTGTACAATTTTTACTGAATTTAATAAAACTGCTAGAATGAAGTGGTTTACATGAGATAGAGCGGCAAAGAGAGTAGTTTTGCTTATATAATTCAATTTTATCATTCCATTCTTGTATAAGGATGGAAAAAGCTGCAAAGAAATGCAGCAACGTTCAAGGAATACTCTTATCAAATGCGAACCACTATTGGGCACGGCCCCGCGGCAGCGTATATATAGAGCGTCAAGCTCTGTTCAAGTCAGTCACATTCGAACCTTTATCGTCGCGTCAACTCTCACCGTCTCTATCTTCTTGTACCGCTTCTTCCTGCCTGCACTCTACAATTGTCTTTGACTTCCGACCTTGCACTTCCTTGGACAGCTGAATTCTCTCTCCTCGGATACTCACAGCAACCGGACCAGGCCCTGAGCGTGCACAGCAGCCCGCCGACTAGAAAACCAGCACCCGTATTTTACAGTCAATATAGAGGACATAAGTCCGATATAAAAATCAAACTTTAAAAAATTATGTCCCTGTAGGTATATTTTATGTCTATTTTACATATAAGATTCGCTCAGTCAATTGCTGAAATATAAAAGAAACAGCAGATAGTAAACTGATAGCAAACAGTAGAATCATCTTGTCTCGAAAATTAATAGTTTACCACTAATTTATAATCACCGAAAGTCAAAAATATACACCTTTGTGCTTTTTTAATCACGTTTTTCTACGAGCCATGTTGGTGTTGGTGCTGCCATTTAAAAGCTTTTAAATGCTCACAGCGCGTCAATTTTGTCTTCTATTCATAACCCGCGTTCGAAATTTTTACTGACATCATATTGTCTTGAAAAGTTTTTAAACTCTCAAAAAATAAAAATATGTGTTCTTTTTATAGATAATATCCATTCTGACGTCAAGTTCAAAAAAAATTTAAGTGAAATTCTTTATAAAAAAAAATTAGAAAAGATAATTTAAAAAAAAAAACAAACCTGGTTCTATTATTTAACATGTTGAAGCAATGAAAAAATATCATAGCGTTTCATTAAATGCTCCTTTACTCAGGTGTTTAGAGATTTTCTTTCTATTTAAATTAGTCGAGTTTTCGGTACATTTTTTTTAAATATTCTCTATCATTCTTCTTCATATCTCCTGTTAAAACCATCTTAATCAATTATCTTCTTCTTCTTTTCAAACACTTATAATGGATCCAACACCTCTGCTGTATGTCATCCCAAGTGCTTCGCTACGTTTAGTGATTTAGCAGGGGTGCCTGGGTTCATGGAATGAGGTTTGTCTAAGACTTGGATGTGGATGAACAGGACACACTGAACCCTGGATTCCTACCCACCCCTTAAACCCTTTTTCCTTCCCAGAACTCTCCTCTCCTTCCTTTCCATAAAAAAGCCTCCAGACAGCATCCCCAAAGATGACATAGGCCCTCAGGAAAGTTATTTTCTTCAGGGCCTCCTGTGTGGAGCTCATGTAAAAAAAAATAAAAAATGGATCCTTAAATGTCAGAATATAAGTTCGTCGACTAATGTAACATGTAAAGATAAAAAGCATGAATAGATAAACATATTATTTGAAGATTAATAGTTTAAATTATAATATTTGGTAAGTATGTAATTTAACGATTTATTAAATTTCGATAACTATTTCTTTTTGTTTTTTAATCCTCACCAGGGGTCCTCCGCTGAGGCGGTTTAAAGTTATTTATTTCTTTTAGTTGAGTTTATGAGTGGCAAATACATTTTTCAGTAAATGCAAACTATGCGAATGGGAATCCTTTGCAATGAACTGCACGCCACTGTTATTTACATAGGACATATTATCTACAATCGGCATATATGTAAGTACATACCCACAGCAATCGAAACGGGGTATGAAGTAGGGGAAATCCAATTACCTAAATAAACTTATAAAATATTCTGTTGAATTTTATCGCCCGAACAGATGAGCCGGATAGATATTGGATTGATTCAACCTGTCCTTACTCAGATCATATCTCTATCAGTTGATTTTAGTCCGAGTCGATAAAGGCTTACGAAGGCGTCGTTATCTCCCGATGTCAATACACATTTTGTCAAACATGGAATCTTCACGGCTTCATGCATACGAAACTTTCCAAGCACAAAAGGAGGGACGAAAGCTCAAGGTGAAAAATATTTGACATTTATTGAAGTTTTGCTTCGAATTTTTTTATGTACGTTCTTAAAATACCGATTAATAACATACTATCGAGTGATTTTCTTCTGTCAAAATATATTTATTTTATTGTTCTCAATGATTCCTTGATGAAATCTGTGGTAATACGAAAAAAAATACTTCCACGTGCATTCCATTATCAAGATTAAATTTAGTCATCATATTTATTAGAAATGATGTACATCATTGCACTGAACGCCACATCATCTATTTTCTCTATTTATCTCCGTTTACATTAATTATTTAAGATTAAATTATTTAAATTTGATTGCATTAAATATTTGAGTTAAGTGCCGTTCTCATTTCATATATTCCATGGAGTTACCCTAATCATTAATTGGACAAGTCTGCAAAACATTCAACACCCAACGAGGAATAGGCATTTTCAACTGTATCTTGAAAACATAAAATCGAACCAACTGAATCTATAGGTACCTGACGCAAAATTTTAGGTAAGTACTGATTTTTACTGTTTTCAATCTTCTTATTGGGTATTTGTTCCATTGTTTTTTTTTATTTTATTTTGTTTTTTTTTTACATAGTGGCACATATAATTGGTATGCATTGGTCAAATGTCGATAAATTTCTATGTATAATTATTTGTTTTTAAAAATAGATAATGAATTGAACTTTGTTTAACATAATGATTGTTCGGTTGATTAGCCAGACACCTCCGAAAAAATTGAGTTAAGTATGCAGTTATATGTAAAAATGTAACCTCTATCTGGTACAATACTCATATTACTCTTAAACACCACATAATCAATTATAATACAGAAAAAAATATGATGAATTATATACATTTTTGATATTTTCTAGTCACCAGTAGAATATTTCAAAATGTCATGCTAATGTACCGGATCTTTTTGCCTCCCGTTGTTATTTTATAGCATATTTAATACGTAAAAAACAGAACCGTGTAAATACGAGTAATATCTGATTTGTGATGAGCATTCGAAGGTAGTTTTCTTTGTTATCTCAAATCTTGGTATTTGGAGATGTCTGATTAATCAACTGGACGATCGATATTTACATTGATTTTACAATCTTATAAATAACGATTTGCTTATATAATAAAATAAAATATTTATTTAACGAACCGCTGGTTTAAAAAAAGATTTCGAAATAAAAACCACGCAAATGTTGCCAGTAATTATTTGTTCTGCTTATTTAAATGTCACCACCCGCGCCCCAAAGAGATATTCATTTCGATATGAAACATCCCTATTTACGTATTACCTCTACTTACTCCAAACCTAATTACGCTGAAACATAGAATTGGTTTATTTTCGAGTTATAAACACACATCAAAGAAAATACGCTTTAGCTCATAAAACAACATGTACATAAATCGTCATTATATTCAAATATGAAAATATTTTCATTGAATATCGTAATTTCTCATGGCATGATAGTCTCTTCATCACAGAAAAGGGAATAAGAATAAACAATACGAAACAGGCGGATTTTCATCACATTGAATATTATTAAAATGAAATATTGTGTACGTTAGCGAACATAAAAAAAGCTTTGTTTTCCATTCATTCGAGAGAAAACAAAAATCCAATGCGTAATAAGTCTATTTCGTTTCTAATAAAGATAAATTTGTATTTGCGCGAGTTGTGTTTGTGGAAATATCCGCGCTAGATTCCCCGAAGTAATATTCCGGAATTCTCTTTCTCAAATGATGCGGAAACTTTTGGATTTCAAGCTTTGGGAAAAAACCCGCTCATAAAATTTACTTAAGGTTACTGAGCGTCTGAAATTAAATTAACTAACTCATTCACCCACGTGAACATAAATTCCTTTAAACTAAGATATATTTATAATCGAATTGTTGTTGTTTGTATGTAAAAAGATATGTTTTTTTACATTAACTTCACACAGGAGCAGTGAGGACATTAATTTTCCCTCAGGGTTTCTGTCATCTTCGAAGATACTGTGTGGAGGGTCTTTTTGAGAAGAGGAATGAATCTCGAAGAGACACATGTTGTAGGAGAGAGGAAACGCAGAAGGCGGCAGATCATTCATCAGCCGAGCTTTTTAACTCAAGAAAGAATCGTAGAAGCGACCCGTTATCATGTGACAAATGTGAACCATGTAGGTACATATGTTGGGTGCGCTTTGGCGTGTTTCCCGACTATCCGTTGGTGCCGAAGGGATATATGACTCTATTATAGTTCCTCAGAGCATCTTCTATTGTAACATCGGTAGAAAACGGAGAGCATGCTTACCTGACGTTTTTGCTCTAAAGATTGTAATCGATAGAGGAATCTATCAAACGGAACGAGCGCCCGTTTTTGCACAGAGTCAAGGATTTTTTGGGTATTTCAAGGCTCCAGACCATGTACTTCTTCTTCTTCAATGGCGCTACAGCCCATTTCGATCCTTGGCCTCCTTCAAAATAAGCCTCCACCGCCCTCTGTCCTCGGCCGTCGTCTTCCAATCTGCAACACGGAGTAGGGTAAGGTTGCGATCATTGGACCGGCTCTTTCTTTGGACCGCTTTGATTTCTCGGAACCGAAGAACTTTAAAAATCAACCGTTTGCCCGAAACGCTAGCTGTTTGAACTTGTACCAACCCCCGCTTCCGCCAGTCTCGCCGTGAGCTCCGTTAGGGAAGGATTTGTGTCGCAGTATTTTGCGCGCTCCCGATGTAATTATCTCGTGACACAGTTTACCAGGTAAGTGCAGTTTAATAAAGGTTTTCATTATTTTTTTTGTGAATCGCACGCCTTATTTAGTTATTCAAGTAGATTTGTAATTATTTTTTGATATAGTTCACAGATTTTTATGTATTAATTTTTTTGTCTTTGTGCTACGAATTGCCATCAATGGACCAGTAAGTTTCTCTTTAATTGGACTGGTCCAATCATAGCAACTTTTAAAATTGAAATTTTAATTGATTATTTTTTTTTATTTTAGCATGGCAAAACGAGGGGAATACTATGCGTGGAACGAAGAATGCATGAAATTGGCACTACAAGCCTTAAGTAAATAAGAAGTTGGACTTAATGAGGCAAGCAGGATATATGGTGTACCGAAAGCGTAAAGGAAAGGCGTAATGAAATGTTTTTGTCCGTCATGTCACTGATTGACCTCATAAACCAAAAAAATATGTTATTTTAGTACCCATTCTATTCTTTATGTTTGCTGAGATTTGTTTTAAGACATACATTTTGAGTTATTTTACTTTCATTTGCTGAAAAACGTTTAAAACGTGTTTTGTTTACTGTAACTTTAAATTATTTTTTTTTTGTTTTTGATTCTAAGGGTCATGTAACCTGCATATTTTCTTACAAATTTAGATAAAAAATATTTAGTTGATGTTTCTGTGTCATTTTATTTTATAAAACGTTTACTGATTATAGAATTAAAAATTGATTGTTATTTTATTGTCTTTTATTTATTTGAATTCTCATGGTTCCGTCGAATGGACCACTGCAGAAAATTTCCTAAGTCCAATGATAGCAACTCACTGGTCCAATTTAAGAAACAGTGGTCCAAAGAAAGCAACCATGGCAAAACATTTTTTTTCTATTTTCTCTCTTTATGGTTAATGCTAAAAATCATAAATGACACATGCAAGTTCTTATATGTAAGGCTTATTAAAATATTGAATCACGATTTTCCTATCTATCACAATTCCGCTGTTACGTCATTTTAAAGTTAAGTGGTCCAATAGTAGCAACCTTACCCTAATCCTCTTGCATCCTTCCTGACATCATCCTCCCATCTCAGTCTAGGTCTGCCCGCCTTTCGTTTACCTCCCGGGTGTCCTGTCAGAACCTTCTTCGGTACTCGTGTGCTTGGCATTCGGTGCACATGTCCGGCCCATCTTAATCTTTGGAGCCTTAAATGGGTGGAGAGTCTGGGAGCTTGATAAATTTCATAGAGCTCATTGTTGTGGCGGATTCTCCATGCCTCTCCCTCTCGCACCGCTCCTAAGATTCTTCGCAGTACCTTTCTTTCGAAGATGTCCAGCAGTTCTGCTGACTTTGCTGTCAGTGTTCCCGCCTCACATCCATAGGCCAAGACCGTTCTGATAATTGTTTTATATAAGGTTATTTTGGTTTTCCTATGGACGTTTCGTGATTTGAACACTGGCAGCAACGCGAAGTAAGTGTTGTTAGCGGCTGTGATGCGCTTTCTTACTTCTACTGGGTCTTCATTGTCCTGCGTTATGATGGAGCCCAGGTAGGTAAACTCTTCGACCACTTTGAAATTATAATTGTCTTTAAATTTCACTTTATCTTTTATTCTGCGGTGAGGGGTTCTGGTTTGCATCATGATTTTTGTTTTATTTTCATTGATTTGCAACCCCACCTCTTTTGCCGCAGTCTCCAAAGGGTCAAACACATCTCTTACAGCCTGTAGGGATCTTCCGACAATGTTAAGGTCATCTGCGTAGCCAACTATTTGATTGCTTCTGTAGCAGATGTTTGAATCGGTACTGATCATTGTCTTCCTAACGACGTGCTCCAGTACAATATTGAAAAGGGTAGGTGCTAAGCCATCACCTTGTTTCAGCCCCTGGGAGACGTTAAAATCCTCCGTTGTTTCACCTCCTATCCTTACTCGACACCGTGAGCCGACCATTGTTGCTTTTACAAGCTTGACTATTTTGGGCGGTATTCCAAAATTTAGGAGTATTTCATAAATCTTCTCCCTATCTATGCTGTCATACGCCTGTTTGAAGTCAACAAATAGTTGATATATATCTATATCGAATTCCCAGCATTTTGTCAGGATTTGTCGAGTAATGAAGAGTTGATCCGTGGTGGATCTCCCCCTCCTGAAACCTGCCTGATATTCTCCTAGTAAGTTCTCTGAGTAATATTCTAGTCTTTCTTTCAAAATCATTGTGAAAATTTTTATACGCTGTGCAAAGTAACGATATTCCTCTGTGATTTTTACACTTCAATTTGTCTCCCTTTTTATGTATGGGGCATATTATGCTAGTTTGCCATTCTTCTGGTACTCTTTAGGCGGTCCATATTTTCACAATGAGATTGTGTAGCAGGTTCTTCAGTTGTTCATTTCCATATTTATAGAGCTCTGCAGGGATATTATCTCCTCCCGGAGTTTTATTGTTTTTCAGTTTCTTTAGTGCAGCCCTTAATTCTGCCATTGTTGGTGCTCTCGTTGTTTCATCACTATTTAGCTCGTCCGGAATGTGAGTTGGTTCGACTGTCAGGTTGTTATTGGGATTTAAGAGCTGTTGGAAATATTCTTTCCACCTAGTCTTGATCTTTTCCTTACCTCCTATTATGTCTCCATTACTATCTCTGCAGAGAGATGTGTTGGGTTTGAAACCCTTTTTAAATACATTGACACCTTTATATGCCTCACGTGGATTGTTATTTGCAAAGTCATTTTCCATTTTCAACAATATGTTGTTAAAATACAATCTCTTCTTTCTTTTAATTAAATGGTTAGCATCTCTTCGTGCTTGTTCGTAGGCTTGTCTTTTTGCTCTAGTTCCTCTTTCTATACATAGTTTTTTTTAGAACATTTTTCTTGTGGACACTCTGTATGCACTCCTCATCGAACCAGGGATTTCTAGCCTGCCTTGGTCTATTTCCTATGCCTGATTCTGCCGCTGTCAGCAGTGCATCTCTCAGATTGGTCCAATCCTCTTCTAAATCATTTGGGGAGAGCTGATCACTCAGTTGGTTTGGTAGGTTTGTTGACAATGAGTCATGATATCTTTCCAATCCTTCTGGTGTTTTAAGAACATCGATGTTTTGCTTTGGGATACTTGGCTGATTAGACCTTTTATCTCTTGCTATTCTGCATCTATAGGATGCTACTACCAAATAGTGATCCGAATCACAGTTAGCTCCTCTGTAGCTTCTTACATTTGTGATAATGGTCGCCCCTCTTCTTTCAATTAGGATATGGTCTATTTGGTTATGGTATCTGCCGCCAGGTGATGTCCATGTCCATTTATATATATTCTTCCGTGGGAACTGTGTTGATGCTATTATCATATTCCTTGATTCTGCAAAGTCAATCACTCTTGATCCATTGTTATTGCTTTCTGTATGAAGACTGTTTTTTCCTGTAACCTGCTGGTGTGCCGGATCCTGACCAATTTTCGCATTAAGGTCTCCAATTACCATTTTTATATCATTGGATGGTATGGTGTCATATATCTGTTCCAGTTTATGATAGAAAGTATCCTTAGTTACTTCATCTTTGTCTTCTGTCTCAGCATGAAGGTTTACGATGGAAATGTTAAAGAATTTAGTCTTTATACGAAGTATGCATATTTTTTCATTTACAGCCTTAAAACCAATTACTTGATTTTTTAATCTTTGGTTAACGATGAAGGCTACTCCGAACTCATGGTATTTTTCGTTGCCACTGTGCATTATTGTATGCGTTCTAGTATCAAAGGTATCAGTGCCTGTCCATCTTGTTTCCTGCACTGCTAATATATCTATTTTGTACTTTTCCATTTCACCATGTACTTCTCTGAGGGCCCCGCCTCTGTACATTGTTCTTACGTTCCATGTTGCCATTCTCAAGTCCATATTTCGATTGCCATGTTGTCTGCCGGGTATTTTCGCTGTCCGAGGCTTAGTTTCCGGTTACGTAATAATGCTATTTTTACAGGGAGTGGTTATTAGCCACTCGCCCAACCCCTTACTGCAGGCGAGGGTTTTTCTGTAGGGGTTTTCCTTCCCTTAGCTGGGAGGTTCTGGTTTTATGGCGCCAGAGTTTCGCCATTCGCCCCCTCTCTGTCGGCTATGAACCCGATGGGATGGACGTCCCACACCGGTGATCACATTGCACAGGGGTCGCGGGGCCATGACGACCGATCGTGGACGCCAGAGAGTTGGACTTGTTGATAGTGCTGCTGATGCAGCTATGTCCTTTGTAGCATTTTTTGAGGCGCACACCATCCAGCTTGATGTGTCCCACTACGACCTACCAACCCTTAGACCCCCCCAGACCATGTACACGTTGTTAAAATTATTTTATTTTCCACATAGCAGGCCCTGTGGAGTCTCTTGGGGCAAGTGTCATATTTAGGGATGACGTGAAGCGAGTATTTTTTAAGGAGAGAATTTAGGCCACGAGGAATCCGCGATGTAGGAAGGAAAAACATAAACTCGAAGATTGTTCCACACACTGATGTGAATAAAATCTAACATAAAATCTAACCCGTTCTTAACTAGATATATACAACTGTAAACGAATTCTGGGCTTTATTTTTTGAGTAATCTGAATTGTTAAGGGCAAAGGGGATCAATAAAATTAGTTCTTCGAAGTATATCCATTGAAATATTGATAGAACATGTCAGCATTCCAACCTGAGGGAATCGTTAAGATGGAAGGTCCATTTTAGAAATCAATAGTTTTTTATGTGTGAACGGGCTCCAGACCAGAGTTGTTGTCTATCAAACTCAACAGGACAAACACTACCTCCTAATGAATTGGAAGCCTTTTTTCCTTAAGATAAACTTCAAAATACAGAAGTATTCCAGTTTCACTATTTTAGTGTTATTTTCAGCTACATTACTCTGAAACTACTGGCTTTTCAGTTTAAATCCTTTCCCACTAATGATTTTCGATTACTTACTCGCTTTCGTGATTATGTTACCAAACCATCCCCTCTTAATACGTTAACAACTATAAAACGACCTCGCACAACGAACCGGTAAATTAACTTTCGAGGAATAATTACTCTCACTTAAATAGTTTCTAAAAATACGAATACAGTTTATGCTTTTTCAGGCACTGAAATTTCTCATACGTCGATCCGTAGCGCGTTATTCAGAAACATAGCTTTTCGTTAATATCGAATATCATGCTCCACATATTACTCAGCTTAAGAGACAGGTTGAAATGATAAACCGAAACTGTAGTGTTCCAACTTCCTAGAACGGGTGGGACTATGTCATCGTCATTTGGGGCGTGTTATATAGAAGAAAGAAGTAGGGTGGAAAGGAGGTGGAAAAGAATATGGTTTAAAGTGTCACAAATCTAGTTGCTAAACGAAGCATAAGTCAGTTCAACCAACATTTCGATTCTAAATGGTTGTCCTCCATGACGATACCAAAAGAGACTTCTTCTCTAGAATGAGGTAACATCTGACCTGGTGTAACTTAACAGATTTTTAATCTTTATTAACATGTCATTTGAATTGTAATTCAAATATTAAACAAGTTATAAAGAAATGGATTATAAGTACTGGTCGTCACACTATTGCAAACATCTGTAAAATAAACTACAAATAGACAGAAATATCCATCTACATACGTCCTTACCCATATAAAACAAATTAAAATTATAAAATCCTAAATAATCTAAATCCATAAATAGATTTGACAGGATTTACTACTGTACTGTATCTATTCCCTCATTTATAAGAAAACTCTCTTTATGTTATTTACCCACACTTTCAATCATCTTTATGTTTAATTGTAAATTATATTACTCTTACATATGATATTCAATTATGTACAGCGAGACAGGCATCGAATAATATATTGTAAACATCACGTATATAGATCAATAAATAATAAATAAATAAAAAATATCTACAAAGATAATGTATGTAAATGAGTAAAATTTAAACTGTTTTAAAAACACAAGTATACCCACGAACTGGCGATGCCTATATTGGATTTTTTGGTTAATCTGCTAATTGTTTTATTATGTAATTTTTAAATATTTATATAAAAAGTTTTTATGTATTGTAAAATTATATCAATGTGTGTACCAAAAAAATTATAAATAAAAAAGGTTAGAATAATGTGTAAGTATATCTGAATAAAAAATTTAATAAAATTATTTCGGATTTAAAGTTAATAAAAAAATCAAGCACTCGGGGTCGAACCTTGTCATGTAATATGTAGGAATGTGGATGAAGCAATTAGTGTACGGCACTACACCCTTTACACTAACTAACGGGGGAAAAGCATGAATTATATCGAATTTAAAAACATTTATTACATTTTAAAACGAGATTGAATCAGAATATTTCATCAGATTTCAATGGCAATGTAAACTTAGAATTTGACCTATTAACCTTCCGATCGAGCCTCCACCCCATCCCTACCCAAGTCCTGCGAAGGCTTCGATGGTGGTTTCCCGTGGAATTAGCACGGGAAATAGTTCCGCCATATTTGATCTAGATGGCTGCCACTAGCCCGGATGGACGAAATTTATCATCCTGAACCGCCTGCACCCCGCTACTGCCCTGGTACCATTACACTCAGGAGTTAGTTACGAGTACCTCATTAAATTAATTTTCTTGTATTTTTGCAAGTTACCCACAAAGCCATTGCTAAATAACATTTTGAAAAAACATTTTATGATAACGGTTTTTAATGTGTCTTAACTGACGTCCCTAACGTGGCAAATATTACGAGGATGAAAGTGAGATTATTATAGGACGCATTTAATTGTACATAAGATATCATACGTCAATGTACACAAGTAATATTTTATTCATGTCTAGTCTACTACACTATATCTACTATATACATACACTATATAAAGAGGTAATATTTGTTTGTTTGTGTGTTTGTTTGTTTGCATCGAATAGGCTCCGAAACTACTGAACCGATTTGAAAAATTCTTTCGCTGTTGGGAAGCTACACTATCCCTGGGTGACAAAGGCTATATTATATTTTTAAAAAAATAGGCATCCTTACTAAAACTTCAATAATGTAGCCCAGGGTGTAAAAAAATTACCTAAAATATTCTTTAAATCGCGTGCGCTGCGAAAACTATTGATGCTAGAATAAAATAATGTACAACGATTTTATAGAACACATCATTATTTACAAAAAAGCCGCAACAACATATGTCTAACTATTATGGTTATGCCACAATAAGTATTCTTTTATTTTAAAAATCTAATTTAAATTTCGCCGCTTGAAAAGGCTCTTTATTTGTATATTGGTTTTAATCCTTATCAAAATAAATTACTTCATATTCAAGACAGCTTCAATACCTTTATTTAACTTTTTGAATTTTTCCATTCGGATATTTAATTAGAAAGATATCACGAGTTTAAAATTGTTAGTATTAGAAAAAAGTTTCGGCTACGGGCCGGGCGGGAGAGGAGTCAAGAAATGCAGTGCCAGGGGGGTTGGCGGGACGGGGGAGCGGGAGAGCAGTGGTGGGGAAGGTGGAAGTGGAACGCTGGAGGGGAACGCACGGGAAAGGACATGGAAGGAGTAACAGTTTATTTATTTGAATATGGCATATATTATAAAAGAAAGTTAAAAAAACGTGCAGCTCGTAATAACTCAGAAAAATATAAAATAAAAAAATATAAATATAAAACTAAAAAACAATATAACTAAAAAATAAAAAAAATACCACACCATAAAACTCCCGGTTCGATCAAGGGAGTTATATGGTGTGGTAGATCTTTATCCCCCCTAGGGAATAGGGGTATCTGTTTTTACCTAAAGGGCGTGCTTTTAAATATATAAGGGCTGAAAGTTTCGCCCTCTTGAAATTTCTAGAACAGTCTTCCGAAAAGTTCTAGAAGGTTCCATAGAGCTGTAGAAAGTTAATTATTTTAATTAATTATTATTTTAATTATTTATTTTAATTATTTATTTATTCAACGCCCAAAGGGCTTTTACAGTAGTACAATTTGTTTATGACAGATGATTTTTAAACAGATAGAGAAATGATAAGAATAAAATTAAATAAAAATGCACACAAGTCACAAAAATACAGTGATTTGATAAGTTTACAAAAATACATATATGTTTAGGAATAGTTTTGGAATAAGTTTTTTACAAAATCCACAAAATTCGCCAAGTTGATGTTGAATATGTCAACATCACTTAAGTACTGATTTCCCATAGTGTGAAATCTTTGTATCGGAGAGTGGGCAATGTAATTCCGCTTATGAATGCTGCAGTAGAATAGGGTATTTTGTCGTGTGGTTACTGTCGGTATTCGTAAGTTTATGAGTTGTAGGAGTTCGCAACAGTCGAAGTTGTGGAAGGAGTGGCGGAGTATGTCGTGGAATGATCAGGAACATCATTGTGCAACATTCCAGAACACTATCTTATTGTCCTGAGCGAAGCCGGGTAACCCAGCTAGTCGACAATAAATTTACAATAATAACACAATACAAATAAATTGCGGCTTTTAGTTTACTTTATTCCACGAAGAGGATGTCATCCTTGGGGATGCACGCAGGGTGTTTTTAAGGAAACGGAGGAGAGGAAGTTCTGGGAAGGAAAAAGGCAAAAGGGCTGGGAAATAATTTGGGGTTTAGTGAGTCCAGGAGTGGCGGACGACTGAATCTGGTACAAGGCGATGGGACAAAAAACTTCTGCTGGAGAGTCAAATGGTCTCCATCAATCTTTTTTTTTGCGATCCGACCCGCCACCTAGACAAACGTTAGCACCCCACAAAGCGTAGCGAACTACTTGTGGTGACCTACGGCAAATGTGTTGGTTATCCAATGAGTGATTCCCGGCTTAAACTTAATGAATATCAATATCGTGTTTATAGGCTCCACGAACCCTAACCAATTAAACATAGCTTAAAGTCTTCAACAATTTCGGAATTATATTGCTTAATGAAGGTAATTTTTTATTATTTATTCGACGGAATAATTAACTATCCATTTACTGTACAAGATTTGTTTTTTTGACTTTCTTAACATTTGGGAAGATGGGTATCTACCTGTAAAAAACTTTTAAGGTTATTTAAAGAGTAATTAAATACAGGTATTGTTTCAGAAATTTGATTCATGATTGTCATGATGCCAGAACATCTGTTTTGATATGCTGTGCTCGAACATGTCGTGTCGACGATTGCTTTCACGGTGATGTGCACAAGAGTTCCACTTGCCCAGAGCCAAATCAGTAGTCAATTTACGGATTGTTGTGACGCTGACAATAAAGGGAAGAAAAAAATGAGAAAACGAAGGTTGGGAAATATCTGGCTCTTCAGACCTGATAAACGTTTCTAGTATTGTTAATAGATTCTTTCCTAGATGGCACTGGGAATTTCTTCAACTCTGCAACGGGGTACAATCCTAACGATCTAGCTTTAACAATCTAACTCACGAAATTATATGGTTGAAACGCTTACGATTTTTTTGCTACTGCTAGGATTTTAACCGGCATTCTCTAGATTGGGTAATGAATATCAATTTGGGAGACGGGTATAGATACCTCCGCCCTGGGAACCATTTATCGAATAGTCAACATCTCTGGCATAGGTCACTCCAAGTGGTTCTCTACGTTTGGTGAATTAACAGGGATTGTGGTAAGTTACGGGCCGGATCAAGAGAGACCGATTGAGGGAGACTTTTTGACTTCTCCAGCCGGACTCGTCGACCCGACACCTTGCACCGCAGTCGGAAGGTTGGATCATACATCCGTCCTCCTGGACTGACCCCCAAATTTCTACATACTTATCATACTCTTTTTCCTTCCCAGAACTTGCTCTTCTTCCTCCAAAAGACCCTCCACACAGTATCCCATAAGATTGGCATATGCTTTGAGGGAAATTATTATAACATACACAACTATCTCAAGAAAGTCGTTATAATGACTCCAATTACTGAACCAAATTATTCATAAAATTAAACGATTTTGACTCTTAAGTTTGAAGAACAGAAAATAGGAACAAAGAAAAATAATGTATTTATATTAAAACTTAGTATTCTGTAATACGAGTATGAAAATATTGCGTATCTAACTCGAAACTGTCCAGGACAGTTTAGGAAGCCTTGTGTTTTTGATTGGCGCCTATTTATTAAGAACGAATAGGCAAAGAGACAGTTAAATCACAGATATTATTTATGTTATTTTCTTTTGGAAGTCAATTTCAAGGAAGTTCATGAGAACTGCTCTCCATTAAATTGTAAGTCCACAAGATTACTTTATATTTCATCTGAGAGGAATACCCGAACACTGTTTCGTTCAATTACAGAGTTTGGAAGTTCACTCATAAAAGAAAGCTCGTATAAAACGGCGCTTTTCAAAAACAAAACAACTTGTTTACTGTGCTATCTCCTTTTGTTCATTATTATTCAAGTACTTTGACAGCCGAAACAGATAACAAGTGTACTTATCTCGGGAAACTTTCCCAAGTAAAGTAAAATGCTAAGTTTACTGTCTAATATTTCAAAATGGAAGTGGAAGTCTATAAATGAAATACCCTTACGCAATCTGCGTAATTGCCCAAGTTAAGGAACTGACATAAAAACAAATAATAAGCGTTGCGAGTCTACTATATTGTATTGTATACTGTATTTGTCTGAACCTTCACCCTCTTCTTCTCTCCCCCAGCCTTCCCCAGCCCTACAGGGCCGCAGCATCCTTACAAGCAATTAGTGGGAAGCTCACGGGCGTCCTAGTAAAGGGGCTGTATCTTTAATTTGCGATAAATAATTGTCATTGAATCAATCAATCAACAAATCAAATTGAAATCATTTAAATAACCTACCATATCTGGGTGACTGGAAGAGTTTTGAAGTCATCGGTAGCGACCAAGACACCATCTAGCAGTGAGCATAATAAACTGATTTGATTGTATCATGTTATGCCAGTGGCCGAGAATTCATATTTCGTCAAAAGATGTTCTTACGATCGTACAGGGCGGTTCCAATGAGAATGATTAATTATTCTCCGTACCAGCTTTTTTAAATAATAACTCAATATCGATTTTATTTCATTCAAAATTTGCTTTAATTTATACCTATATTCAAAAACTATTAAAATTATGTACTTTCGTTAATTATTTTTTGATCATAATTATTTATAATTTTTCAATAATGTCTAAGCAAAATAAAAATGTTAAAAAAACTTAAGTATATTAGTTTGTAAGACCGTAAATAAATAGACAATCTGAAGTAGAGTATTTTTGTCACATTTTTTTTAAATGATTTTATTAAAACTAAAATTAAAATTCTGAAAGATAGCTTTCGCAGATACTTTATTTATTTATTGTACTGCATGATTATATGATTTGAAATGTGTTCTGTAGTACAAAATTTTGTTTGAAAATTTAACAAATCCGTCAACCACCTACGGTAAAACCTAATAGTACTAAAAAACATATTTTCTCAACATTAAAAAGATAGCTTTACTAGATAAAGTAACAATCTTTCGAAATCAATTTATAATTTTTTTTAGGGAAAACACTCAATACGTCTAAAATTTTATTTGAAAATGACATATTTCCGGTTTTATCTGGTTATTCTCTCTTAACATCTTCACCACTGATCGCTTCAATCTGAGCTATTTTGTCGTGATAAAAATTATTGTTTTTATTAAGAAATTTATTGTAAAAACAATAAGTTTATTTTTATTTGATACTGATACTGACTGTACAGTGTAAAGACTGAGGAACTATGTCGTCATTCGGCAGGGCAGCATTTAAAGTGAAACGGGTTAAGGTAGGGGGTTTGTATTATTAATAGGAGAGAAAAATCACGGAATATCTTATTTTTTTTATTATGATAGTGACAATTAAAAAAAAATTACTTTAAAACGTTTTAGTGTAGGTAGGTACCTACACATGAATGCTTATTTCAATTATTCTTAACACAATCAGTTCCAATTTTGAAAATTTCACAATTTAAATAAAATTTGAGTTTTATTCAAAGACTAACACACATCACGCACAATCAGTTACAATTTTTAAACTGACACTTAAATTCAAAGCAATTTTGCATACATTTAGGGTTAAACGTCACGTACGTTATAATCTACGCATTCACAGATGGCGCCAATCAAATTATTTTAGGTTTTTAATGCTTTTTGCACGTTACGCTTTAAAATATTAAGGTAAATTAATGGTTCGCGCACGTACGTATTTAATTAGAATATAAATAGATAGTTTTGTCCATAAATAAACCCAAATCTTTCAAGAAAGGCTGAAAAATACAATATTGGATTGAGTCAGTGATACAAAATTGAATTTTTCAGCCCTTCTTGAAAGATTTGGGGTTGTTTATGGACAAAATATTTATTTATGTTCTAATTTAAAATGTACGGGCGCGAACAATTAATTTACCTTAATATTTTAAAGCGTAACGTGCAAAAAGCATTAAAAACCTAAAACAATTTGATTGGCGCCATCTGTGAATGCGTAGATTATAACGTACGTGCGTTTAACCTTAAGAGTGAATAACCAGCATATGACAACTTCGATTCCGACACTAGCGCTAACACATCAGGGCTCGCGAGCCGGCGTTTTCAGAACTAAATTTCTTTCCGTGGCAATCCGAGTTTTGACGGTTTTGTTCACGCGAGCTAGGGCTGCCCGCTACTATTACTACTTTATATGGTAATTCTTCGGAACAAACGGTAACGGTTAATACGCACTTTTTTTTTATAAAACTTTTAGATTCTTCTTAATTACCATAAAAGACAACTATTTGCATTGGGGGCGGTTGAATATGTTACATTTTTAATTTTAGTTACGTAAATTGAAAATTTGCTTTCACTGTCAAATCACTCTGTTTTAGAAGTGAGTCGTTCGCGAACGAGTCGGCTCAGTGAGCCGGATTTTCACACGGATCCGTAAGATCCGGATCCGAACGAACGATCTTCACGGTTCGCGGATCTTTGCGAACGTGTGATCCGGTGAGCCAAGTGACCCGCCAGATCCAGTGAGCCGACTGACCCGTGGGAGCCGGAGCAGTGTATCGTTCAACGGATCTCGCGGCTCGCGGGTCGCTACTGATGCGGATTGCTCGCTCGTTCGTTCGTTCGTTCACAGCCACTCCGGTCAGCGACGCAGAAAAGTAAAATATGAAAGTAAGGTAACGGCTTACAGCTCAGTTCACCATGAGACTTTTCTACGCGGTGGAGTACCGTGGCTGCTGAGTGTGCATGTAATTACCGAAATACAATTAATATAATAATATCGGAATTCAAGCGTGTGTGCGTGCATAATACGTCAGTCGTGACGTCAGCGCTCTGCCACATTATTTTGTTTATTATAACAGAATGAGTGAATGTTAGAACATTACTTGTAAATAATGGAATGGGATTATTCAGAGTTTGAATTATCTCAGTTGACATTGATTCCTTGATTTGAACGGTGGGATGCTTCGATTTCTTAATTAATTTCTTCGATTTTCTAATTAGTTGCGAACAGTACGTGCATTTGGCTTTATTATTAGTGGCAACGGAAAAATGATTCCAAATTTCACCCGTATTTCTTGATGACATCATGAAATTTTAAGTTACAGTTCCAAGACTAACAATTCAGTAGTAATAAATAATTTTAAAAATACGTAATTATGTATCCCGGGTACAACGGGACGTGCATTATGCGATTACCTTTATTATTGAGATTTCGATACTAACGTTTCATAAAAATAAAGGATTTCTGAATAAAAAGGGAACCCCAAAATATTGGGGTTCCCTTTTTAATAAAGTGAGGAGGGCCGAGGGAGGGGAGGGGAGAGATGGACTAAACTCAGTCGTTCAATCGAGCCGGTTCACTGACCCGGATCTTTTCACTGAACGAGATCTGGTGAAGCGGCTCGCTCAGCTGAGACGCTTTGCCCGCCTCTACGAGTCTGTTTGCCATATTATTGTTATTTTAATATGTTGGTATTACTGATATTTTACATTGCACTGGCTGTATAAGATAACGAGTGGCTAGAAAATAAGTTATACCACCAATTTGTGTGAATTAGGTAAGCACTAATTTGGTTAGAAACATTGTTTGGAATTCAAACTAGATAAATCCTGGGGTGTTTTTTTTTAAAGAATTGATGTTTAACGATTTTTTCTTTTGAATCACAAACCATGTTACACAAACCTAGCGTAGCCGCTAAACTACTTGAAAACTGGGATGTTTTTTTTGCCTTGACGCGAGTAGGCGTTATAAAGGGGCACTTTCTTTTGAATCACAAACCATGTTACACAAACCTAACTACTTGAAAACTGGGATGTTTTTCTCACCCCCCGCCTCCTTTAGGTACTATTTAATATTAAAAAAAGTGAAAATCAATGGTTTCTAGCCGTAGGTTTTTTCGGTTACGCGCCTTTGAATATATTGCCATGAAGTCGGTGATGGTATGATGTAGCCTTCCATATAGTATCAGTAATACCAACATAATAAAATGACAATAATCATTACAAATTGCATATGGTGAAGCGTTGTGTCTAAATACGAAAGCAAATTTTCAATTTACGTAACTAAAATTAAAAATGTTACATTTTCAACCGCCCCCAAAGCAAATAGTTGTCTTTTATGGTAATTAAGAAGAATCTAAAAGTTTTATAAAAAAAAAGTGCGTATTAACCGTTACCGTTTGTTCCGAATATTTACCCTTTATATTACTATTCTCGCTTCCAGAATTTTAATTAGTAGTAGTTATCAGTGTTGCCAACGTAGGCGATTTTTCGCCATTTAGGCTACTCAGAACGAGAATCGGCGACGAAAAAATCTAAAGGGCGACTGGTCGCCTATTAGGCTACTTCAGAAACAAGTTATTTAAATCAGCCGAATCGCAAATAATTAAGAAAAAAAAAACAATATTTCACGCAACAATAATTCGAACAGCTACTTCTCCTAATGACATTGTAAATCTCTTGATAGAAGTGCTAAAAATGAAGAATGCTGATAAAAACCCGATGTTTAAAGATCTAGCAGAGTTTTCAATACGATGCCTATCATTATCTTTGAGTAATGCTATCGTTGAAAGAATTTTCAGCGTAATGGGGACAATCAAAACAAAATTAAGGAATCGCATGCAACTACCCATGCTGATCGCCATTCTTAGAATTCATACCTATATGAATGTAAGAGGTATGTGTTCCAACAACTTTCAACCAAGCAATCACATGGTTAGTTTACACGCTGGTAGAAAAATATACGTCTCCTGTGGATCCAGCGCCAGTACTAGCACAGCAACTATATCTAATACTACTGACGACGGCGAAAGTCTTGTTGATGCCTTATTATTGCTACCAGAAGACGAATCACAATCATCCCTATCTTTATTTATTTATTTTTTAATTTTATTTTTAATATGTTATTACTTTACTTTCTTGATACATTGCGGTGTTTTATATTAGGCTTAGGCCTATTTATCAAAACATTATAAATATGTTATAAACAAATTGATTAAAATTACATTATATTTTATTAATATTGATATTTTGGCGTTTGGGCGCCATTTTAGGCTACTGCAACTGAAATTCGGCTACATTAGGCTACTTTATGTATGAGAAACGGCGATATTAGGCCAAGCGCTGTTGGCAACACTGGACTAGTTATTTGTAATTTGTATATCGAAGTGCATAAATATAAATAGATTCAAGTGAAATGCGTAAACACAGTAGGTATTAAGTAGATACCTACATGAATAAACAATTTGTTATATTCTTTTTAATATTTTGGTTTTTTGTTTTTTAATTGTATTTTACGGCCATTAGAGTGGAAGATACTCTCAGTATCGCCCTGGTGTAAGACCACCATTAAGAATTGAAACGTTGCTTGAAATGGCTTTAGCCGTGTTTATTGGCCAGATCTGAATAGCCAGATACTTCCCCACCTTCTTCTTCCCTATATCCTTCCCCTCCCCACTACCTTCAGTCTTACAACATACCCCAAATTGGGGATGCAATAGTCCCACTGGCTCCAGGCGAGAACAGTTGGGACTCTTGTGCGGTATTCATGAAAAAAAAGAGTAGTATTCAGTTGGATTGTAAAAAATGTCGCATTTTAAAATATTTATTTGTGTGCATAATTAATAATAAGCACTTCAACAAACAGAATTAAAGCGCACAAACCCTTTCTTTCTTTGAGTGGCCTTTCAACGCATGCCGGGTACCCGCTGTATATAATGTTATATAGTGCAGGCGCTTGCATTATAATTCCCGTGACTTGTGATGGAGCCATAACAGTTTAGTTGACCGCGAGGTTACAGTGCCCTTGAAACGCATGCCGGGTACCCGCTGTTTATAATTTATTTATGGACAAATAGTCCATTAACAATATAACAATAACACGAAAAACAAGCGTGCGTAAAGGCCCGACCCGCCGAGCAATCGATCACCGTTCGCATTGATTACCGTTCGCATGTCATTTTTCGTAACAATCACCACTTTTCGTAACCCATTCACCAGTTTACCCTCAAGTGTCGAGCGTGCGTAAAAAAGATTTACCCCAAAAAATATTTTGGAGCAGTTGGGACTCTTGTGCGGTATTCACACAAGAATAATTTAAAATAAAAAAAATATTCGAAATTATAAAAATTTTTGCATAAAAATTTTCAATGAACATGAAAAATTGCATTCGGGCAACCCTGTAGATTTAACAAACGTGAATCAAGGAATTCGTGTTTATTTCAAATTTCGTTTTCAAATTTCATTTGCAAATATTATTATTCAAAGCGTCGCGAAGACGTGCTCTCCTGGCCGCGTTTGGGCCCGTAATGAAATCTGAAATTTGTGTTTACGGGCTGCGATAAAAATGGTGAAATGCGATGTTCAAAATTATTTAAAATTAAATACTTCCTGAAATTATTTTACGATCAAATTATTTATGATTTGTCAATAACGTCTTAGCAAAATAAGTATGTAAAAAAATCCGAAATATATTTGTTTGTAAGTGCACAAATAAATGCACAAACCGACCAATTTTCGTCAAGAAACACATGTCCGTATATATTTTTTAATAATTTTATTTAAACTAAAATTAAAATTCTGAAAAATAGGTTTACCAGCTAATGTATTGATTTATTTTACTGCATGATTATATGATTTGAAATGGGTGTTGTATAATAAATGTACTTTTTTGAAAATTGAACAAATCTGCGAACGACCTATGGTATAACCTTATTATTCTAAAAATAAACATTTTTTCTCAAAATCTAAAAGATACGTTTACTAGATAAAAGAACAATCTTTTGAAATCCTTTTATAGTTTTTTGTGGAAAAGAGTCAATACGTCTAACCACTGATTTAAAAATGACATATTTCTGGTTTCTCTGCTTATACACTCTTAAAGTGAATAATTTCAAACAGGAATAACTAATCTTATTTTGGGCGTGAATTTTATTTGAACAAAAGCGACGGTCCTGCACATCACACCAATCTCCCCCAACAAAATATAACTTAGAAACAGCGACAATGATATTAGAAATATTTACCCCCCAAGAAAAATGCTCAGTTCATGTATTTATGCACTAATAAAAACAACAGTAAATAATTTGGCCTGCAATAAATAACGAAGACAAATACCACCTCGTGGAGGGACTCAGTTTGGAAACGTTCCAAGTTCCGATACCACTCGTTAGTGAAAGAGCTATAAAGGCGACATAAAATATTAATTCAATTAGCATTTTACGACGCTATTCTTCTATACTAAGAATTTAATTATTCGAGAATTACATTCAACCATAAAAATATGACCAATGAAGATTTCGACTATTTGTTTGAAGCACTTTGTTGACTTTTGAATTGCAACATAATACATAAGTGCATCTTTGTCTCAGGTTAATAAAAATATATTGATTATAATTGGTTTCTTATCTTTTGCGAGAAACCTAACCAATAATTAGTAAAAAGGTGTGTTAATTAGTAAAAAATATCAAATTACTAAGATATTATACAGGGAAAACTGCAGAATGGCTTCTGCTCTTATGTCCACTGTCATAATCAAAAACACTATAATATCGGTTATTTGTCTGTTCTGCTTAACTCTGGTTCAACAAACTCCGGAACTCGTATTTGCTTTGTATTTAAGTGTCGTTTTCAAAATTGGAACTGATTGCTTAATTTTTTGTTACGTGATTACCGCACAAGAGTGCCAACTGCTCTCCTCTGGAGGCAGTGAGACTATAGCATCCCCAATTAGGGTGTATTGTGTGGCTGAAGGTAGTGGGGAGGGGAAGGAGATAGAGAGAAGAGGAAGGTGGGGAAGTACCTGGCTAGTCACCAAACATGGTTAAAAAAAAATTAAAATCAATATCCAATCTCAAAACCACTCCAAAATGAACACGCAAAAGAAAAGAAAGCAACTCTGAAGAACAAAACGCAAATACTAATAAGATGACTAAATGTATAGGAAAAGATGCACTGGAATTCGATGGCAAAATTATGGAAAAACTCATTCTTCACATTGATAAAAAAAGTTCTTCATAGTCTCCCCACTCTTGTCTTCTTTATTTTTCTGACGGTTTAACTTCTACCGCGTGTGAATTGCACAATTTGTTTTTTTTTTCATTTATTGATTTCTATTAAAAAATCTTCAGGTAGGTAGGTATAAACCTATTTCCTCCACAAATTGAAACACGTATTTCAGTCCACTCTATTCCTCTTGTCGCAGGGGACTTCACATTTTTTTGTATATTTCGCTCTAATGAACAGTTCTAATTCAATAACCCACCAATGTTTATATTACTATTTGTATAACTGGCAAGAATTTGGCTACCCTGATGATCTATGTGTGCATGAAATTGAATAAGCCACCATTAGCATATGAACAGGGAGGGGGTTGTTTTGTAACAAGGGTAGGAAATTACCTCTGGCCCTCACGCAAATCCCAAAAGAACGAGGAATACCAAATTCTGCAGATTGCACCATGATGGGAGTTGTGTGGTTTTCCATTTATTCCTTGTAAAAATAAAATAACTTTTAATTGGTTTAGGAATTAAAATACATTATGTGTTTCAAATGGTAAAAAGGGGAGCTTTCATCGAAAAAATGGAAGTATAATTTTAAAAACACAATTTAGAATCGTATCGTGTTTTTGAAAAAATATTTTATACAAATTTACTTTTGGAACCGTTTCTTCTTGTCAAAAATATTATCATATTTTAACACTATTAGTAATAATAAATGATTTTTTCTTCTGAATTAAATTTTAAAGTGTGTATGCCCACACTCAAAAAGAATTATTTATGTTTTTAACAATTAATATAACTTTTTGTATTAATTAATAACTATAGGTATAGTTGCTTACCGTAAATTGTGTGACATATTTTTAGATTTTAAAAACCTTGGAGAAAGTTACTGCATTATTTTTATTTTGCCTTTAAACCATTTAAAGTAAAGCTCACTTCAGGTAAAATATTAGAAAATTGCGACTATTAATTTCACAATGTAATAATAGCTCGTACCCAAAGGATTTTAACCAGCGATTCTGAGCATATTCGGAAGAAGAAATTTAAATTTAATTTTGCTACGGATATTATTTTTTTCTATTAAAAACAAAAAATATAATTTTTCAGTTACATGTCACCACTAATCACACCCCTACACATCGCGACGGGAGCACGTGACACGATCGCTGTTTCGTGTATTACCGTGCTGCTGGGAACGAGACGGAGTGCTTATCATGTGACCCACTAGAATATACCAGATTACTCAGTTGCGACACGTGATGGAAAAATATTTTTATTGTTTTTAATTGTAAAAAAAACATCATCGGACGGAATGACACCTTTATTTATTACTCCATACATGCTCCTTGTTGTTTAAAATCTTTTGGGTATGTGCTGTTATACCCTTTATATTATTATTATTGGCAGAAAGTTAATGGCCAAGAAAACCCACGCTCTCATACGAACCAAAGTTGTAGAATTTCATAAATGGTGCAAATAAAGTGTGAAAAAAACATCGCACTTCAAACTCAGCGCCAGATATACGAGCAAGTGAAGTTAACGCCCGCGACTAATATCCCCAAAGAAAGGGAGAAAAAAACACTTCTTGAATCATTTTGATGCACATTTCTCCCGCCTGACAGATCGCGCTGTACGCTGCATTACAAATTGCCATACCCGTTTCCAAATTAAATTTTAGCACATAATAACCACGCGACGTTTGGCAGCCAGAGTGCTATTCCATGGGTCGCGAGTTTATGGTGAGCGAGCTTTAACTAGCGTCTGGGCTATAATAATAAATGGATAATGATTGTGTCGTTTTAAGTTGCCAAGGGTCCTTTTCAATTAGTCAAATTGCACAAAAGAAACATGTAAACTAAGAAACCAATCTTAATCATTATATAGTATCTGTTGATTTTGGAATCATTGGTGATTGCAATCATTGGTGATTGCAATGTGTTGGGTTCCAAATAAGATCGAGGTTCATGTTCGAGGATTTATTTACGTTATCGTAAAGTTCATAATGAATATTTTATTGGACTCGACGTTCTTACTCTAGACTCTAGAAGGCTCTAAGTTACTCGAAGGCTCCGAGTAGCCAGACTGATGGTGTCTGCCTGGCTACCAGATGCCTTCGGCTATCATCGGAACAATTCGTACATTTGTCACCAACGTCGATAGATGACACCGTTCTAATATAATACACTGTTTGGATACCGCAAAACTTCATATAATTAACTATACTCTTAATCATAAGATAACGACGTCCTTTAAAGGATGTTGAAACTACATACATATTCATATGTAACACAATTTGTAAATACAGTATATTTTTTTATTTTATTTTATTAACTATCTTTCCTCCAAAAAATTCTGAACTCACCTATACAATACATTTTTTTTCCTTTTTGAGTAGTAAGTACCTACTTAGGTAATTTTTTAAGACAACATTTAATCATTAAAATACAAATATTGACGCATAATGTTCATAAATTAATTTTTTTCAGTAGATGGGTGCTTTCTAACTTAAATACTGCATTGTGTAATTTCTTGTTTTGGTTTAAAATAGTTTTAGGGAGCTATTTTGATTTTCCACAAACTTTAAAGTGGTTAATAGAAATTACGTTTGTTCTTTTTATTTTTATTTATCAAGGAGCTTGAACTCCCGTCACATTTGCCGCCGTCACAAATCGGCGTTCAGTGTAAATGTGTAACATTTGGATAGCCTCGTCAGCGATTAGTCAATTTTTGAGTTAAAATATTGATCATTCAAAATGGTGGAAATTACCAATCCGACAACGGCCGTTTTCTTTCAGTATATTTAATCCATTGGCAATCTCTATTTAGTATTTAAAACTCAACTGACTTATTTTAGTAGCAGACTGCGTTTCGTACCTACCCAGCATTGTCCTGTTGGAGTATTCATTGAAACTACAGCACCCTTGATATGATTTTTCATGAAAATAGCGCTTTATAAATCAGTCAATTATTATTATTAATTATTATAATTTCAACTACCTCAGTATTTTCGCCAAATGAATTTGGTATAAGAATACTGATAGCTCCTATATATACATATGTACATATCCCACTGTGTCAATAACATATTACATAATCTAGCTTGACTACAATTCTTCTTTTTCTTTCGTAGAGTGGTGGGGAGTCAGAGACGGACATCAAGGTCTACGAGCCAACCTAGATCCTCAGGAGTCGCCCTGTGGACCTCATCGATCCCGATAGGAAGTGAGTGGAGCGGGCATTCGTTGACCATATGATCGGTGGTCTGCACAGCACCGCATTCACACAACGCCGACTGTGCATCATGTGGGCACAACGCTATGTGAGCACTATATCCTATTGATGGCACACCAGAGTTTACGAGGAAATGATAACCCAGACTGTCTCGCAGTGGGATCTTGTATGAGATGAGCATTTCCTACAGTTTACATATTGCTACTCAAGTTTCCATCTATCTTCTGGCGTGAGAGGTAATCGTAAGAGCCTTTCTCCTTTCATCCAGAAGAGTTTTCAGGACTTCGACTGGCATGCCGGGTGAGAGACGACGTCATAAAAGTAATGCACTGTTTTTCAGCGTCTTCTTGTATTCCCTCAGTGTTGCAATGACACTTGAAAAAAAAGATATATAATGTCATGTGTTAGGTTTATTCTATATTTTTATTGGAATAATAAATGGTTTAAAAGTTTGTCTATTGCTGAGCTATTCAATTCTGGAAAGCACCCCACCCAAGTCCGTCAGTAGTAATATAAAACTGGGGGAAGTATGTTTACAATGGAACACATTATGTGAAATTGGCTGGCCGTTTCCCCTTTTGACTGGCAGTCTGGTGAAACTGCTGTGCTTCCTAAAGTTTAACTGTTTCGCTGTTTCACTGTTTTATTACTTTGGAAATTAATTGATTGTTTCAACATTGTTTGGACTTGTAACCAACCTTTCTGGAACAAACTGAACAAAGAACACGACATGCATTGAAACTGGATGAATAAAAATTATAATGTTGGCAACATATCTTTCTCAGTACACGTACCGTATTCACGTATAGTAAAAGTTTAATCTGCTACAATGAGCTTCTGTTTCTGTTTTGGATAAAAATTAACGGCTTTTGTATTAATTTTTTTGGATTTTAATCTTTGTAGATACGAGTATATCTACTTATTTGTTTGAAATCGTTGAATCCAGGAATATGATAACAAACTAACCCCCACGACATTTTTCCTCTAGAGTAGGCTTTAGGCAAGCAAAATGAAACGCTACAAAACTATGTCCTGGTTAACACGCACTGGTAAATCATTTTGAGAGACCCTTGCTTGTGTAGAAGGGTACTGGATGAATTAAAAAATATACATACATTTATTTCCTTTGAAGCTGAAGTATGAATCTAAAAAATAAAAATCGTTTTTAGATTTTCACGGCCAAAAGTATTTTCGTTATTTGTTTTTGGGGTGTTGTGCCGTGTTGCGCTACCTCCTTGTTTAGCCAACGTTTCGGACAGCGTTGCAGTGTCCATGATCAGGGCCATGTTCACGCCATATATTCTCCTGATACAGTTTTCAAAGTATATCAACTTTGCATCTGTCCAACTTATCTAAGCACCCCTTTCTTAACCTCATCAGTAAACGCTTTCAACAGCAAAATTCCTAACGAATTTTCCAATCAAAACTAGTGTTGATATTGTAAAACTTCGAGGAATAATAATTAATTTTTTCTTCGTTTTTCGGTTACAACTCTCAAAATAATAAACAAAAATTGTGTACAAAACTACAGTTGAAATGTATCAGATACAAACCTTACACTGCGCACACCTCTATTCAAACTGTTAAACTAGATTTTTGCCCGAGGTCAAATGTTACCCCCTCAACCCCTAGCCCATGGCCCGGGCAACCCCGGGGGCGGGACATTTGACAGTTAGGCGAAACCGTGCAATTTGTATCCCCTACACAACACTTTCAATTGCACGATTTAAATTTATAGCCGTCACTTTATTATTAATTTCAAGTGGCGTATTATTTGATTTGCAATTCTGATCTACATTATTTGCTTTTCAAATTTGATTTGTGATCCTTACCAAACGCCGTTGGTTGCAGTTAGGGGTGAATGTCGAACTTAGATGTTTCGTTTCAAAACATATGTAAATTCATTGTATACAAATTACATGCAATATATTCGATGTTTTCATAAATCGTCTGCGATTTATAAACACGATTTTAATAATTTTATTAAAAAATATCAATATATTAAAATAGAATCCCCTAAAAGGTGCGTTTTACAATTTCTTAAAAACATTGTTTACAAAAGAAATTTAATTTTTCTTATGAACGGAAAACTTGACTCAAAAGGAGACAATTTTTATTATATCTCTTATAACTGTTGAAGGTTATTCCCATCAATGAAATATGTCATTGAAGAAGAACGTAACAATAATAATCTAAATTAAAACATGAAAGATAACAAGACACAAAAAAAAATTAAAAAACTATCGTAACTGCTACACGAACCCAGAACATCTCGTCTTGCCGGAACAAACGCATTACCAATTCGGCTATTGCCATCTTTTATTTAAACATCGTGTTTGTCAATCTCATATTTCAAACTTTAGTATTAACAAATAATTTTTTCCATATTATTGGTAACTACCCTTTTTTGAATCCCAGTTACGACCCTAATTTTTTTTTCTGCATCTTCTTCTCTTTCATATTTTCGTTTAGATTATTGGTGTTACGTTATTCTTCAGCGAAACGAACAAGGACAATCTGTTTCATATACATATTTCCATAGTTAACGCTCGGATTGCAATATTTAGATCATGGGCTTTAGTATGAATGCTGTGCAAGTTCTACTAGTATTCTAATGAATGGTGCTTCGGATAATCTATCCTATCTTAATTGATCCCTTCAGTACTAAATACGTTCTCAATCATTTTGTATTACTCATTCCACTATTCAACTTCTTTTTTTATATGAATATCTCACAAGAGTCCCAACTGTTCCCGTCTAGAGCCAGTGAGATTGTGGCATCCGCAATTGGGGTATGGTATAAGGCTGAAGGAATTGGGGATTAGAAGGAGATGGAGATATATCTGGCAATTCAGATCTGTTCACCAAACACGGCTAAAGCCATTTCAAGCAACGTTTCAATTTTGAATGGTGGTCCTACATCAGGGCCATACTGATAATATATTTTACACTCTGGTATGTACCGCGAATATACTATAAATTATATATAAATAATTTAACGGATATCTTTGTACAAAAATAAATTAAATACTATTTCCTTCTCTTAAAAAGGCCTTCCACGCAGCATTCCAAAAGATAAAAGCGCCTCCTGTGCAAAGTTATTATTTAAAAAATATATATTGAAAAATCTTGTGTCAAAAGTTTACATTAAATATTTTTACTACATCGATGTTTTGTCATTTTGTCGACACCGCATCAAATTGAAAAAAATAAAATGTAATTCTATTCAAGTGCTCCATTATTGGCCAGTTCGGGAGGGGCCATACAATTTGCAGTCATTGTGCGTCCTGTGAAACGTTATATTATTATTTTTATGACGGTTGATTTTATAATGTTCGTTAGGCGTTATAATAATAATACATACACGATAATCTGATTTGTGCGGATGTTGGGCACCCGCGTGATTTGATATGCAGACGCTCGTGTTGAATATGATTGCTTTGAATTATGCATAAGGGCTTGCGTTATACGCTTCAAATTTATAGCTTAATATTAAGTTTCGATTTAAAAGCGTTTGTAATAAGTTAAAATTTTAAAATCCTTTTGTGTGGTGTCAAATGAAATTTTATAACATGCTGCGTTTAAAAATGATGATGGTATGGCTATTGACTTCAGTAAATCAGTACGTCATTATTTAATCTCGTTAACAGGTTTGACCTTATTTAAAAAAAAATACACAAAATGCAATGATGTAGCATTTTTGAAAAACGGTTTTGGATAAACAATTTAATCCTTTACAATAAAATTTAAATTTAATCCTAGTTTGAACAACATTATATTTTGTTGAACTTTTTTTTTAAATGAAGTTCTGTTTATAAACAATAAAAGTGGTAAAAACTAAGTATTTTATTAATTTGAATTAAAATGGTACCACAAAATAAGTTTGCTGTGTTAGAAGAAGTAATTATGGAAATCTTCCACCACTGTCCAGATTGTATACTTTGAATGTTCAACTTGAGTCAAGACCTTGATTTTTTTTTATATAAATCTAAATGTTTTTTGTCAGTCACTAAACGATTAAATATATTTTCAAACTATTTCGACTTCTAACGAAGTCTTGACTTGACTATAACTTATTTTTTCTTATGTTTATCTTTGGTTCCATATACCATCATTTTCACTTACATCTTACCAATTCGAAATTCTCGTGTTTTTTTATTGTGAGTCCGTTAATAAATAAATATGTATGTTTTGTGTGTCAAAAGAAAAAATATTGTAAAAGCCCAGCTGGGCGTGAAATTAAAAATAAATAAATATATTTTGACTACATTTAAACATTATTTTTCACTTTATCTAAATATTTAAAAAAAAAAAAAGAGTGCAATTCACACGCGGTAGGTGTGAAACCTTCAGAAAACTAAAGTAGACAAGAGTGGGGAGGCTACGAAGCACCACACAAAGAGGAGACTGATTATACTATATCATTCTCTTGCAGGCTAAATACTATAGATGTACATACGTGTTTGTCTCTTTTTAGTGTCGCTATTTTTCGTTTCATAGAGTTTTAAATCAAAACGGTGCTAAAGAAGTCACTTCAAAATGTGTTTTTGATGGTAATGAAAAGACCCCACCCCTGTAAGCACCTGCTTGATGAAGTCTGATTAATGCAAACTGCGCAAGGTTATTAGGCCTACAAGCTTATTCTAACTTATTTATAATAACAACTATGATTAGTTGGTGATTGGAATGATGCCAGGATCGCATGACTTGGTGAAGGCAGTCGCGTGAATCCAACTTTAATCAGGCGCGTAATCTGTGAAAATCCGCGAAACGAAAGATCCCTTACTAAATGAAAAGCTCATACAAAATGCAAACAAAATGCACGAGGGTCGGCCATGGTAATTCTATCCCCACGCTATCCACTCTTCCCTTATAATATGAGAGAGTTGTAGTAACCATGTTTACATTGCAATTTTGTATTTTATTTGTGATGTTTTTTGGTTGGCAGATATGCTTTAGAAATATGATATTTTTTTAGTTATCTTTGTAAAAATTTAAAAAAGTCCGATGATCTGTTTGCTGAAGCATTTACCCACGATTCAAGTAGGTAATATTTTAATTTATTTGAGCTTTCGTTTTCGAGTAAATTTACGTTCAAAGTTGTAACTTTTTTAAATTGTTTAAAATAAAAATTGATTGCTACGGGGTTACTATCAGCTGTTTATTGTATTTAAAATGCGTCAGAGCATAGACCCGTCTCGAATAGTTTTCTTACCCGTTTTAGAAAAAAAAATATTACAAAATTATAAAATAATCATGGATTTTCTTTGCTTCTCTATGTGATTTAGATTCTTACTCACTATTTTCCAGTCACCGTGTATAACTTGACTTCACCTGTTGGGTGAGGTCACAGTAAGTGAGAAAGTAACAAACGGATTACAATTTTTAGAGCACAGGCGTCGGGTGTGATGCTTTCCTTGTTCTACCGGTATTTCAATGGAAGATGCTCCGAGGAACTAGCGTTATTGATCCCCTCAGCACCGGTGCACAGTCAGGAAACACGCCAAACGCGTGCCCTACATATGTACACAGTTTACATTTGTCACATGAGAACGGGTCGCTTCTTCGACTCTTCTTGAGTTTAACAGGCCGACTGTGGAACGATTTGCCTTCTTCTATCTTTCCTCTTTTCTACAACACAGAACAATGTTCTTTCCTTCCTCTCCTTAAAAAGACCCGACACACAGCATCTCATAAAAAAATTTAAAAAACAAACCCTGTCTATGATTACAGTACATGTACAAAAATAGGAAATGTTGGTGCCTATCGCAACACAATGTTCATTACAGCATAAAATATCCAAAGGCGGTTATTTTACGAAGTGATAAATCGAAACAAATATTACAACTGAAATTGTGGCTTATGATGGATCATCCCTTAAAATAGAAGGAACCCCTTTCTTACAAAATATAATAGTCTTACTTATTTGTTAATGTTCTTGCTGCCCTTTCTATCTGCTCGCTAACTAACTTCCACACACAAGTGGGTATGTACTTGTACTCTAGGTATGTGTATATGTACAAGTGCGTACCCCTTAAAACACATACATATAAATACGCGGATGTACAGAATAAGAGGGGGTGAAAGAAACATTGCCTAAACTTACTAGCCTAACTAACATTTTCGAAAAATGGGTTTAAAAATCGATAATTATTAAATATTTTAGTTTAATGCATTTTGGACACTATAACATTATATACACACCAATTATTTTTCGAACGAATTTTTTATTGTAAGTTATTTATTGTGTACCCACTAGTCCTAGATTCCTAACCTAGAGATTTGCATCACTAACATGATACGAAATGATAAAAAAATATTAAAAGTATTTTTATGTTGTGATGAGAATCGAACCCGCTACCATCCGACTTGAAGTAAAATGCTTAGACCACAACGCAACTGATGTTGTAACTTAATTATGTATCTCCATGGATATTTTTATAATGTACTAGCAGACCCGGTCACACGTTGCTGTGGCTAATGAACCCGCTGCCTGAATTGAATATTTGACATATAAACATTCCTCTTGAATCTTGATTAACTCTATCTATTGGTGAAAACCGCACGAAAATCCTAAAAGATCTAAGCGCACATACATTTTGGGCGACTTCATTTAAACTATGTAATGATGATGATAAACCTTGGCTTGCGCACTGTCGTTTCAAAAATATGAGCTACTTATCCGAGGTGTTCAGATGCTGCCTTCAAATTTTCCTAATCCTAATGACTTTTGGTAAGCGTCTACCTTTCTTAAAAAGTTTATGTAATTTATTTTACAACAATATAACTTTTATAAAATCATTGTTTAGAAAAACCGCTATAATAACAATGAAAACACCCGATTTGCAAATTTCAGAACAGAGAACAAAAATATCTTATGAGACAATTTTTTTCATAAAAACTCTCCATTGGACGTTTTTTTAGGTGAATACCGCACAGGAGTCCCAACTGCTTCCAAACGCCAAGATTCAGTGAGACTATGGCATCCCCAATTGGGGTATGTTATGAGGATAAAAATAATGGGGAGCCTGGCTATTCATATCATATCACCAAACACAGCTAAAAGCAATTTCAAGCAACGTTTCAATTCCGAATGGTGGTCTTACACCAGTGCGATACTGAGAGTAACTTCTACTCTAGAACGTGCTGTAAAATAACACAAATCCATTAAATAAAATTTACTTTCGCTATCCTGATTTGGACCCGCAACTTTCGGATTGCTAGTCGAGACGGAAACTTTGGTCACAGTTAGAACATAAATATTTTCTGATTATTATCATAATATGAAAAATTTAACGACACTCTAAGATTTCAAAGATCTGCACTTACCAAAACAACATAAAACCCGAAAAAGTCACCGCTTTGGAGTTTCTTAAAACATCTTTTAAATGCGTCTACCCAATATTGACTGCTGATAATTCAATTCAATAAAAGTGAGATAAAATATTGCTTTGACCAATTATAGAAAACCTTTTCTTCGTATAATTAGATTAGGTAAATAGCGTTGCGCTACACGGGGCGAGTGAGAGGCTCATCCCGGCGGGGTTCCTACTCCCGCTCCTGTGATATTTAAATTCGGTCCCGGAGGACCGAAAGCATTTAAATAAATTTAATTTTCAAAGTTCCCCGCTGACAAATTGTCGAAACCACGACAGAGTTTAGCTATATGTATGCAAACGCTTTTATTGAAACACCCCCTCTACGAACCCGGCACCTACCCTGTACACTATACACTACACGTAGGGGCTGACTAGGAACTAACCAACTCCTTGAATACGGTTTGTCAAAAATGGTTTTATTTTTTATTGCAATTTCTCAAAATCAAGGCAGTGTGACTTTGGGAAAAATGAAGTAAAAATTAGACAATACACAACTTGAGACGCGGGTATGGGTACCGCCGTCCCGGGAACCGTATTGGATAACGAACACCTCTGGCGTTGGTCACCCCAAGTGGTTCGTTAGGTTTGATGACTAAGCTGGGTGTCCGGGTCCATGGGTGAGGTTTGTCCGGGTTTGGCAGGTGGAGGAATCGCTTCAGGATCGGAAGAGACTTGTTGCTGGAGACCTTTGACCTCTCCAGCAGGATTCTCTCGTAACTTCGCCTTGGGCCGCAGTGGGAGGAATTCATAAGTCCGTTACTCCTGGAGACACTGACCCCCAGATTCCTACCAACCCCTCTTCCCTTTTTTGCCTCATTTTCCCCAAAGCTAATGCAAAAACAAAAAAAAATTACCCGAACCTAATGGGTCCGTTTGGTGATTTTCGTTAGGCTGGTAAAAGTTAGGGAGGGTTAAAGGGTGGTTTTAAATCATGGGTTCCAAATAGTCGCGATCGACTGGTTAACTTTGGTCTATTCCGTGTATGATTGTGAATTAGTTTTTTTTTTTATCTGTTTATTAAATTTATAACCATAGAAATTTGTTTGCTTGATTCGTGTTTCTTCTAATGTAGCGATTTAATGGTCAAAGTTCCGAACCCCTAAAAAAGACACGAAAACTAGTGTGTAAAGAGAACCTGAAATAAGTTAGGTTCGATTTTTTATAGTGTTTGGCTATAAGGTCCAGGACACTCTGAACACCAAACATAACGAAATCAATTTCAATGAATTTGTGGAATGTGTGTGAGTGTTTGGTGATACGGATAATTTGTTATGAATTAATAACGGTTTCATATTTTATTTCATATGCTATCTCTGGAATTTGTACAGTTGACCGCTGTTATTTTAATTGATTTTAAGTAATAAACAGCATTTATAATCTGTAGTACTCATGTCAGTTTTTGGTTTTGGTATCTGAATGCTATGAAAAACTCTCAAAAGATCCAGATCGATGAGATTATGACCTATCTAATGTACAAGGTAAAAAATTGGATCGGCGTTTCGTACGTCAAGAAATCAATAAACAATCTTATTCCCAGAGCGATTTACAAATTTGACACAGGAATTTCTAGCAGTAAGCCCTAGATATATATTTTTGACACATGGGTTTAAATTTTGCGCATTATTTGATGATCAAGAATCTAGAGCGGCGTGGCCCTCCTAGAAGTTTAACCCTTCAAAAATTTGGCATTTTTTTCAGATGTTTAAAATATTTTCGCTTTACAATAAAAAGCAAATATTTGGAATGTTTATGAGCACATTCAAAAACTAAAAACTGTTTTAATAAGGTGATGAAATACTCTTTCAAATTATATATTTAGAAATAAACATATATTTTTTTAATTATAAAAACTTTGCATACAAACATAAAAAAGTTTTAAAAATGGCTCACCTTACGTTTTTTCTAACTAAAGTTACTGATAATAAAAATACGTGTATTTTTTATTAGATAAACGTATAACAAACACATATTGTAATCTCACTTTTTGTCGCTCTATGTAAAAATAATTTATAAAAAATTCCCGAAGTTTCAAAATTTTTTTTCAATTTGCGATTCAAAACTTTGTATACATAAAAGTGTACATTTTACTTTTTGGGTGGCTATTTTTTAGATTGGAATATAAAGGGTGTGTTTTCTCTTTCTAACACCATTTAGAACATATTTCTCACTATGATAGTAAGGGAGTTACAGCGTTTTATACGAGACCTATATGCGTTGGGACAAATATGGTCTCCTGCTATTCGACAGGAGCCCAGTAAAGCTGTATGTAAGTATTTGTGCAACTGCCTTTATTAGAACTTTTCAATAAGAATTGCTACGTATTAACATAATATAAAATTAATAAATTATCAAAACCTTGATTGAGAAACTCGCATCTCAGAGTCAATTGTCCGAAACAGAAATTATTGACTGTGCATGCAAATTGAAACATTTAAAGCGCACAATGAACGCTTCTCGTAAGCGCACAATGAAACAACGTTCAGCGAGTTTAGTATTGCGTTATTTCGTTAATAGGGTTTTATTCATATCGCTCTCGAGCTGTGTCGTTATACTCGTGATTGCTTCCAGACGAAATTAATTAAACTAAACTTGAACCTTTGTGCACTCTCGGCAAAAGAGCACAATTTTAAATAATAGATTTTTAATTTTATACACATACTCGTAATGTATCTACTTAGTCGTGGAATCGTGGGAATAACGACGGAAGAAGACAATAAATGAATTAGAATGGTTTCCTTCTTGATATCAAAGGCACCATTCGGTAAATTTTGCTGACATAAATTAGTATGGGAAGAAAAAGGGATAGAGGAAGGTTGTGAAGAATCTCGGTAGACATACCCAGGTACTAAGCATAGTTAAAGCAATTTTAAGAATCTTACTCACGAGTATTATTTTAAAAGTAAAGGGGGGCAAAGCACTCGACTAGCGATGCGGAGGTCGTGGGTTCAAATCCCGGCGTGCGCAACAAAATTTTTATTTAATTGCAAAATTTTTTCACAATTCAATAATATAAGGAAGGTATATTTGCTGCAGGTTCTAGAGTGGAAGATGCTCTCAGTGTCGCCCTGGTGTAAGACCACCATTCGGAATTGAAACGTTGCTTGAAACGGCTTTAGTCATGTTAGGGGACTAGATCTGAATAGCCAGGCACTTCCCCATATTCTTCTTCATCGTCCCCACTTTCCATCTGCCTCACAACATACCCCAATTGGGGATACCATAGTCTCGCTGGCTCCATACGGGAGGAGTTGGTACTTCTTGTAGGGTATTCACATAAATAATACAATAATAACAAAAATAAAATATACTATCCGTGCTCTGGTGTACGGAAGTAATATAATTTTAGTTAAATTGTGAATATTATAAAAAAAAAAAGAAATTTAGTTACGTAGTAATACATAAAAACATTTTATAAACGACAAATCAACGAAGATGGGAAAATCCTTAGAATTAAAAAAAAAACATTGTTTACCATCCATGTTAACCCGCCTTCCCCAAAAGTTACGTACGCAAACCATATTTTAAGGAATAATTGAACAAGTCTGAAGATGGCCAAAATAAATGAGCTGAAACTGGTAATGGTCAAAAAATAAAATGAGCGGAAAAAAGTTTTAATATATATATTTTTTTGGACTCAAAAATACAGAATCAAAAATTCAAAACACTTTGAGATCTAATTACTGCATTCAATTAAATAATGTCTTTAAATTAGTCAATTTACAAGAATCATAAATAGTTTTCTGCAATTAAAATCCTCTCAATTTAGTCGTGCGAAATACGCAAAAGTTTCGTAATATTATTATTAAAACATAGTATATGAGGAATAATAATATTATAGTATTGAATGTGTGAACCTACCTATTATCAGGTTTATAATGCAGTCCAATAATTTCATTCCACAAAAAGCATTCGTGTCGGCATTGTATAATGATTAGCTATTTATGCAAAAAAGTTTCATAATTGGGTTAGGCGCATTCATTCTTTGCAACTTGCAACGCTCAGTTAGCATAATATAACATGAAATGATACAGTTTATTATCCACATTTTTATTATGAGGGCTATGTACATATATTACTGTGGTGTTTTTGTAGTTAGCTTCACTGTATAAGGGTAGATATTTACTGTCAAACATCTGCTTCTCTCAGGAGCTTACTTAAGTAAAACTTATTATTAAATATTTTATAAGTTAGAAGTTAGAAGTTAGAAGCTATTCAAATATTTTTCCGAAGTTGTATGTGGGCAAACAAAATATTTTCGTCGTCATACCAGAATGAGATGATTGAAGAAATGGCTAATTTAAAAAACATATTTTACATTCATTTACGCTTGTATAAATACGCAACCAAGTAATGCAATAGGAAAAAAAATTGAAAGGGGAAATTTAACTATTCGTGTGCCGACGCCATATTTTCTTGCATTAATATATGCTTGATATCTTGCATTAATTTACGCTTGTGTAAATAGGCAATCATTTAAAGTTGGGAAAAAAATGCTTTGAAAGGGGAAAATAAACTCTTCGTGTGCGGATGCTAAATTTTCGCTGAGCACCAGCTGATTCTATTTTCGTAATAACTTAAGTTTTTGCACAATTATGTTTTTGTAATTGTAATCTCATCATAATATTTTATTCAGAAATTCATATATTATTGAGTAGTTTCCCCAGTTTATTTACTGATTTTCTGAGAAACGATTTTTTTTATTGTGTCTGTTGGCAACGGCGGCGACCAAGAGGTTAAAGGATTTTCTATAATTTATGAACCAAACACCTTTTTTAATGCTGATTCATTGTTTTCGATAACTACATTAGCTCAATACAGGAGGTAATGAGGAGAAAAAATCCTTCAGGGTCTAGGTGATCTTTGGGGATGCTGTGTGGAGGGTCCTTTTAAAGACAGGAAGGAAAGGAAGTTCTGAGAAGGAAAACGGTGTTATTTTGGGGTTCAACGTGTCCAGGAGCGACGGACGTATGAATCCATCTCCTCCCACGGCGATGCAAGGCGATCGACCAGCTGTAGATGTCTAGGTTAGGTTAGGTTTTTTCTTCTACTTCTACCAGTCTCTCCCTATCCGGCCCGCCACGCAGTACGTGGGCAAACGCATTCGCCGCCAAGACTTACCCCATGAACCCCTGCTAAGTCACCAAACGTAGACGACCACACGGGGCAACGGTGTTGATTTTTCAATAAAGGAATCTTGTGGCGGCGGTAGCCATACCTTCCAAATTGATTGCTTCAGTTAAGAAAATAGTTTCACATCCAACTATAAAAAAACAATTTGATTAAGTACAACAAATATGTGGAAAAACTTATATCATTTTTCACTTTGGTCTTATTACGGTATCAAGATGATGATGAATGTGACTTTCCAAACGTCTTACATTATATAAAACAATTATTTTAATTAAATCCCGTTCCTCGAGTACTTAAAGCTTCACAGATGTTATTTTCTAATTGAATTACGGTTTAATTATTCATTAGATATTTATTAAAATTTTTCCAATCTCGTTCTAAATTGGACACTTCCTGAAATTATTTCACCGAACCGGATGTATCAATCAAAACACGAAATAACACAACAAATCACTTATGCAAATCGATTCATTGTCTTTGAATTACATTTCGTTAAAATACAATTTGAATGCAAATAATGGTGGTAAGAGAGAGAATCAATTATTTTTTATTGTTTTTGTATACTTTATAAACTTTAATCAGCCTATGTTTTCAAATGGTTTAAAAGGCTCATTCACGGGCACTATTAACTATTTACCTACATTATTGATAGATGTTTAGCAATCTTTAGAATTATACAATAGCGATTTCCGTGGGGGGATTATTTAAAAGAAAAACAATGAAAAACGAAAACAAAAAACAAGCTTTTGGAATACACACCTACGTTTTAGAACACCTAAACATGCCATTAAAACATTGTAGGTATATGAAAGCCCTTATCTATGTATATAAAAATGGATCCCTGTTTCCCTTGTTCACGCCATAACTTCAGAACGACTTTACCTATTTCATTCATCTTTTTTTTAAGTCTTCTAATACTTTGTAGAAGGTTCTTAGGGAAAGAAAAGTTAAGAAAATTTCGCAGAAAATTGAATAATTTCATAAAACTTAACTTTGCAAGTTTGGCTGCTGTTTTTTTTTGTACTTAAGGAAATGCCTATGGATTTTCTTAATTATAGATATTTTAAATAGGTAACAATTTTAGGTACCAAATTTGATGGATTGTTCTTATAATATACAAAAATGAATATTTTAAATATACGAAATATGAAAATTAAAAAATTAAAAAATATATATGTAATAGGTGTCACGCGAGCTGTTTGAAAACTGAATGTACTGGGACTGAATATATGGAACGCGGGAGGGGGGTTTGCGGGACGGTGGAGTTGGAGAGGGGAGAGGGTGGGCGGGGAAGGTGGAAGGGGAACGCGGAAGTGTAGGGGATGCGGAAAGGAACGGGGGCGCACGGGCTAGGACATGCAAGGAGAAACAATTTTTTTTTTTGAATATGGCATTGCAATGCATGCCGGGAACAAGCTAGTTCATCATATATTATCGAAACAATATCCTTCACTTTAGGGCACGTTGGGTTTAGTGGTTTGATCAACTTTTATTAAACGACAAAAATTTTAAAAAAAACTTGCTCGACGTTTTCGAAAGAAGGTTCACACTTATCAATATGCTTCCAAGTGTCGATCAACTAAAATTGATACATCTGAACCGCTAATATATGCATTATAAATTAAAAATAGATATGTATTTTTATGGGTTGGATTTATGATTTGGATTGCTTCGGGAATTTGATTATAAACCAACATAAAAATGTTTTTGATGTATTTACGTTATTCGAGATTTCAGCATCTACATAATTGTCATTCGGTATCAAAGTGTAATCAAATAGGATTGTAATTTTGACTACGTATGGGCGTCCTGGATACACCAAACTATTTAGATGTGTATAAGTGTTATTAGTTACTATGTCCTTTCATGTCGATATTAGTCCCTAGCTAGGCAGATTGCCTGCTCTTATGGACCAAATGCTACAGTTATGCCTGATTTTTCCTTCTTCAAACTATCTATCTAGTTTATCTAGTAGGTACATGTCTACTAAGTATGTTTAATAAGTGTGTCATTTACCATTTATCATTTTAGTATTATTCTTATTTGAAAGCACGCAATATCTAAATAATAAAAAGCTGTGAAAAAAAAATGCAAACCCACAAAACAATTAAATAATTACATGGAGGGTATTTTATTGTGGGGAGAAGAGTTCAGATAAGTGTTCTTAGAACCAACTGTTGAATCTCCCAATGCAAACATCTTTTTGGTTTTCTGTTTTCCTGTTCATAATTAATATTCATTTGGCTATTATTCCAATGCAATCATTATCCTATTATCCTCCATATAATTATATTCTGGAACTTCATTGGAGCGGGTCCAAAAATTACGCTCCTTGGCTTTGAATTGGTCAAGAATAATATAACGTTGGTATATTATTCATAGATTTATTATGCAATCCTTGAATTGATGTTCTAATATTCAAATGATCTTACTTTGATTAGATAAAAAAAGTCTGTGTTACATCACCCAGCGAAAAAACAGTATAAATAAACTTTATCAAATTATAAGCCTTTTGAATATATTAAATATTTTATTTACAGACTATGACCCTACCCATACATACATTATACAAAATAAAGACACGAAGAGTAGGAAATGTTTACCTATAAACACAAATGAAAATGATTTTACACTTTTTCTGAAGAATGCGTACAAATTGAATGGAGTATTAGTTTCTATCAATTTATTTGTATAGGACGGATTGTGTCACAGAATTTGAACAATTCATCAAAATTCGTTACTAAAATTCAAGTTCTGTAAGTTTGGTTATGTGAAGCAACCGGCCTATGATAATATATTAACAGAACTTGAATAGAACTTTTACATAACTTGAATTTTAACTGTTAAATTTGATGAACTGTCAAATTCTGTGAAACAACCCGTCTTCAGTAATAAATATTCTTTTTCTCTTTGTTTTTAACAAATACTAGCGCAAATAAAACACCGTTGCTACATGAAAGTGCTTTATTTATATTTGATAATGCTAACCGGTTTTCACTTAATTATGCCTCCGCCAGGATAGATAGACGTAAAGTTATTTTGGTAGAAAGCAGACACTTTGTGGTATATATTTTACGAAATAAAATAAAATACTTTTTTTATAACCACGATTTATTTTTAAAAAATTTCTTCATTTTTATGGACCGGTTTCGCTTAACACAAGCATAATCAGCATACAAGCATAAAAGATTTTAAAATCAAACTTTCTCACTTTTCCTTTATTTTATGTTACGCTTTGTCTCATTCTATGAAATTTTAAAGATCTTAATTTCATATTTTATCAATGTTCCTTTATTTTATGTTATGCTTTGTATGATTCTATGAAGTTTTATAGATCTTAATATCATATTTACTCACTGTTCCTTTATTTTATGTTATCTATGAAATTTTAAAGATCTTCATTTCATATCGTTACTGTTCCTTTATTTTGTGTTATGCTTTGTCTGTTTATGTACGTTTTGAATCTTTCTTTCTGTATATATAATATAATCTCAATGGAATACGGAATTTTAGCCTGGGGTAATGCATATTCCAATGCCCTTGATCCCATCATGAAAGCGCAAAAACTAATCATAAAAATAATTCTTAAAATGCCACTTACTACCAGCACGGATACTATATTCAATTCCTTCAACGTTATGGACATAAAACAGCTCTACTCAAGATCCATACTAATTAATTTACACAAAAACAACAAAACACTATACAAAGCTACACAAACAATACACAATACCCGAGCCAAAAACAACGAACTTCTCCAAATTCCTTTTTTCAAAACCACCTTCGGGCAAAGACACTCTAAATACATAGCTTGCAAACTATACAATACACTACCAACTACGATCAGACGAACTGACTCCTTTACAAAATTCAAACAAGATATTAAAAAATGGATTATAAGTATTGGACGCCTCACTATTACAAACATCTGTAAAATAAATCACACATAGACAAAAATAACTATGCACATACAACCTAACCCATATAAAATAAATGAAAATAATGGAATCCTGTCAAATTGACCTTTAAATAGATTAGGCAGAATTTACTTCTCTACTTTATCTCCAACATTTATAAAATAACTCTCTTTAAAAGATTTATCACCCTTCCAATCACTTTTCTTTTTTAATTCTATTCAAAGTGATATGTATTTTACCTTAAATATCCTTGTAACTACAATATTCATTTATATACCTGTACGCCTGTCTCGACACAGGTATACCCTAGTGAGACAGGCATATACATAAAACCATTGTAAATATATTTTATTATAGATAAATAAATAAAAAATAAAAAATAAAATAAGCTCACACAGTGTATTTTTTTGTTAGTTTAATTTTATACCCTGATGATACTTATGTTAAGTTAAACCGAGTGGCATTTTAAAAATTAAATAAATAAATCGTTGTTATAAACAAAGTAATTGTTTTATTTTATTAAATAATTCTCATTTTTACTACTCCTTCATGTGAATAAACAAAACCAAGCCAAGTTACAGTATTTATTTCCGAAAAATATTTAGTTTACCACATAAATATTTTCCATTGGCTGCGTTATATTTGTGTCCATACCACTTTATAGGGGTATTCTGCCTTTGGAGGCAGGTGTGGTCGCAAGGTCCCAAACTTTTATTTATGGGGACTAATGAAATAATGACTTTAGTTGGTAACAGACCATAGATAATACAAAGCCCGCATCGCCACCCAAAGCGGCAAAGGTGTAATATGACGTCGCTATAACAGTAAATAGGCAATAGGCACCTACCCATCTTCCCGTAGAATCTACACAGAAACAAAACATGTTTTATTGAAGTTTAAAATTATGTTTCTAGTCCGGAATGCTATCGGTATTTCCGAAATAAACAATGTTATGGAATATTTGTCACCTACTAGTTTTAGGCTTGGTTCAAAAAATCACTGCCTACTATTTTTCTGAATCTCCTACCGGCTGCGCCAATGCGTAATGTGGTATTCGTGTTTGTAGGTTCTGTAAAATAACAAGACTTAGTAGGTACAACTGTTACAACCTTACAACAACTGTTAGACCGTTACACTTAACACTTTTTTTCTTATCTTCCTGGTGCCTTTTACTATCGTGGTTCATAGGCAGAAATTCTCGCTTTCGGAGTATAAAAAAGTGCACGGAATCTTTCACGAATATACTTGTTAGGCACATATAAGTTAACCTCTTTCATCATAAGCGGATTAAGTATAGTTCTAGAGATTAACTTTAAAATAGGTTCAAAATGTTTTTCTTTTTTTTAACGCTTTTACAGGAAACCCTGAGTAAAATAATTTTCCTTGGGAACTAAGTAATCTTTGAGGGTGCTGTGTGGAGGATATTTTTAGGAAACGATGGAGAGGAAGTTCTGGGAAGAAAAAAAGTGTGAAGGGTGGTATTTAAATCGAGTAAGTACTCCTATTAAGGAAAATAATGGGTACAGGAATAGATAGTATGCATATTCTATCATATATACAGTTATTGCATGCCTAAACATTTATTGTATTTTGCCGGATGTGGTTAATGGACCCAAATAATGGAGCTATATTCCAGGATTCTGCGAAATAGTACTTCATTTTTTATTCGTTTTGCAATTTTATTAGTAAATAATCTCGCATTACGAAGGACAATTCTGTTGGCGCGGGAGACAAGATCAGTGGGATTTGAAATAGAGATTTGCATCAAAAATCGCGCCAAGGTCTCGAATCTGATTTTCGCATATTGACATATTTTTATTAATGTGATAGGAGAACAGAAATATATCTTTAGATCTTATTAATGTGATGACACTGCATTTCGGGATGCTGACGGGTAAGCTGTTCACTTTCGACCATTTGACAAGAGAATTAAGATCATTCTTCAGAAGAATGGAATCTATGTAAATTTTGGTAGCTCTGTTTATGGGATTGAGCACGTGGTAATATAAGATTTAAGACTGCCTACCAATTAAGGGTTTAATTATCTAATCAAATAAAATATTATACCTAATGTTTATAATTCTTAATACCAAGTAAGTAATTTACTAAGGTAAATTCACAAATATCTACGTGCTTTGCTCCAAGTGCCCTCTAAAATAGTAGGAACATAGAAGATGAACAAACCAATGCCTCGTGGATTGAAAATTAAATCAAAATATGCATCTTTCTTGCAGAGTATTTTTTGCATTAAAGTATACTGACCCCTGAAGATATTTGAATAATTTTGATACATCATCCCGATTACGCCATTAAACAATATGAATAATGCATCAATCTAATAACACATTTCCATTAGATTTAAATTGAATTTTTATAGTCCATGTGTCATACATAATAACCATCAAATGAAGAGATCGTATCAATAGTAAAATTATGACATTTTGATAAGTAAATATGCTGGTACCAATCATGGGAGAATTGATATGTTGTTTTCACATATGCTACAAAATGGGGGCGCGCACTTATCGACCCAGTGATAAACATCTCTCTCAGTAATTCCGATACAGTTTTGCTTTTGGGGCTAGGTATAATGAAGTATTGATTGCCGGCAGGAGTGGCCTTGAAAATTAATAATTTTCTCGTCATTTTCTACCCTTCAGACATAAGTTATCGATTAGGAAGTATTATATAAGAGTTACGCGTTCATCAATCATAAATGTGGACATTAGGACGATGATAAAATGAAAATTTGAAACTTTCGGTGACTGGAAAGTTTGGAGTTAAATTGCGCTCTTTTAACGCAGGCACAATTTGAGTGCTCAGCTCATAATGATAAAGATAACATTAAAAGCTTTCTTGAAAAGTCAGATTGGTTTAATATAAATTATGGCTAAGTTTTCTTTTCACATTCAGTAAAAAACACACTCCGTTAGACAAGTATTCTGAATTTATTTTAAAATAACACGTTTACACGATGATTTTGCTCTTTTAATTTCTATCCTAGTAGGCGAACGGCTCGGTCCCCGTGTTTAGGTATAAAGGTATTATTACATAGACACATCCAAAGAATCCTATCGTATTTATAAAATAACGGTTTTTAAAATCTAATATGACAGTGTGTTTACAAAGAGCTTACCATAACACTGTTCATTACCGACTGAGAGAGAACTGCTTGATTATTGATCATATAGCAAGTAATTAACTTAAATAACAGAAAGGTTTAGTCAAGCTCCGAACCTAATGCCTATGAGTTTTTACCCTACAGAGGACAATGGTAATTAGTTTATAAGCATATTGCTTTTTTAAACAATTATTAATTCGATTTTTAACTGTCAGTTAATATCCTGCTTGTCTCAGCAATTATTATAACTACTCGTATGTAGAAAAAGACTACCACAGTAATAAAACTAATAAAAGACTCGAAGCGAATTCCAAAACTCATCTCTTCAATTTTACAGTGCTAATTTGAACGTCCTGTGTATTTTTCCCTGACATTTTTCACACATTTTTGAACTTTAATAGTTTGTGACATCTTTAAATACCTCAATCCCATCATATTAATTCAGTTTCCTATTATCTTTACCTTCGTAATGCACAATAGAAGTTGCGTTTTTCAAATTGGCATTATTAAAAATAGCATTACAGCTTGTATTCTTACGTGTCTACAAACTAATATGAAATGACCTTTCTTCTTTCAAATTGTATAGGCATTGGGTATATAATTTGTACAAAAGTTATACGCAGTTATTTTACCTTTCAAAGTTTAAATTCTGTATTACGTTTGTTGATATCGAAAGAATTACCGATAAACCGGACATAACTTCTGTCAAGGAATTCAACGGAATCTTTATGTACTTTTGATCGGAGCCTAAGAGCATTTGATGGCAATGACATCAATTCTGATACCGAAAAAATCTCACTCCGACACATCCCAATTCTTTTTATTACTATGAAACAAATAAGGATGCATCCAAACACTCTCTCCATCCTTGTTTCTCTAATTCTCAACCTGAGACAGGTGTTTTGGGAACAATAGTGCTTGGTTCATTTAAAACTAAAGAAGAAATCCAGTTCTAAGCCACCTCTTCAAAAACTTCTATTAATTGGAAGAAGATCTTTTGGTTCAGAGAGAAAATGGTAGGTATTTTTAATGTTGTGTCTTTGATTTATTGGCATTTTGTTTGGGATGCTGGGAACGGAGTGATCTTATGACTAAGTGCGTGACTAGATAAGGGTATAATGAAATAATGTTTCTTTAATGTCTCTCTCTCAAGCTATTTAATTTTATTGTTTTTATTCGTATTCACTATCGATGCGATGGCGCCGAATATCGTTCCGTCGGTGCTGATGGATGAATAACTTTTATAAATAAAACTGGTTCCTTCCAAAATAAAAACGGGCACATCTACTTTGTCTGGTAATGCCCATGTATTCAAGTTTGTCTGCTGAGAGATGTGTTTATGGTATTTAGCGATATATTTGGATTTTTCATCATAAATATAACAATTATGTTTGATTTCACGTATTTCCTTTTATTTATTGGCTCGCCGACAGAATACGTCACATTATAATTATTACATTAATTTTCATTTCCAATATGGTTTAGCGATGATTCCAATTATAGATGAGCACACCATTCATCTCAACATTTTTATGAGTTGTAATACAAAATAATAAATTAATTTACAAGTAGGTACATAAAACAAGGAGGATCAAAATCAAATATAAGTAAACACATACATTCACAATTACATATATATATGCATATATGTGCATAAACACACGCACACGCATGTACATTTATACACATATTGTAGAGCCAATGCATAAGTAGGAAAATGATTCAATAATTGCAATGTGTATCTAAGTGAGGAGATCATCAGATATATGTAAGTATAAGTTTCTTCTGAATGTAGTGATTGAATTCTAAAATATATCCAAGTCTTCATGTTCGCAATATTTATTGTATAATCGAGTCATTCTTGACGTTGGCTTGAAAAAAGCTTGTATTAATTACTCGGTAAGTACCTGATAAGTATCAATCCAAAAGGTTTCAATGTTATTAGTTATTAAAGTTATTGTGTGTACTAGATACGTTACAAATTGATATTAACAATTGTTAAACAGTAATTAGTTGTTATTACAGTAAACTGAGACGTACAATCTGGGTGCTACTTGGTCCAATTACACTCATGTGGAAATTCGCGTGACGAGGCAAGCGTCTCTAATACGTTATTGCGTTCAGGTTCCTTGTGGTTGGATGCTGGGAGTGTAAACCAGGCGTAAGACATCTCACATGTCCCTCATCTTGCAGGGTATTGTAGGAGTCTGATGATGGTGGCAGGTGTCTTGGTATCTAATGCAGAAATGTGGATATTTATTCAAAAACAAAAGCCTTAATTAATTCGGACACAAGGAGTGCCGCATGTTCACCTGTTCTCAAATTAGATATGTAATTTTTGGACACGCGGTCCACACAACATCACCACAAATTTAGGATGCCCATGGTCATGCATCAAGAGAGATTGGGAGGAAAATAATGTGTTAAAGAGCGACACGGGGTCGTTACTATGTTAAAATGAAAAACATCGCCGAATGAAATAAGTGTTTAATAATTATCGTGGTGGATCTCTCAACAATAACCGGGTCTGATATATTCACGCATTAGTGGACCCGGGACCGGCTGCGGCCGCCGAAGAACGGAGATATTAATATAGAGCCTAGAGCACTGGACGCTGGACCCTGCCAGTACTGCGGCAGTACAGAGGAATGGGGTTACTTTGAGGATTAAAAAAATGCTTTGACTTTGTGTACATCACTTTATTCGGAGTTTTCAAATACGTATTTCCACAACTCCCTTCCTCAAACAGGGAAGCTGAAATATTATAGAGAATGAATTGTGGAATTAATATATGACTCGATTACCTGTACGAAATAAATACTCGAATTATTACAAATTAATCTATTAATATACTATACACTTTCTCTATTAATTTTAAGTATCAGAAGGACGAAATTTTGTGACATTAATGAAAGATGTTTACCGAAGCGGCGAAAGCAAACAAAAAAAAACAGTTCACAATGTACATGTGAAACCTTCAGAAAACTTAAGTAGAAAAGAGTGGGGAGGTAGCGAAGCACCGCACAAAGAGGAGACCGATAGGCTACGAATCACCGCTCAAAGAGGAGACCGATTACACTAACTCTATTCTTCCGCAGGCTAAATACTATAGATGTATGTGTTTGTCATAGACATATGTTAATATTCATATGTCTATGGTGTTTGTCTATTTTTAGAGTTGAAATCGGGTTTTGAATCACAACGGTGCTAAAGAAGTTTTCGCTGCAAAAATGTAAAGAAGTCCTGGTTTGCAACGGTGATCAAGCCACAAGCTCGCTGGTTTGGTGATACCAGTGTAAAAATTGGTTGATTTTAGGAATCACCATAATGCTAAAAGAGTATACAAAGACATTATTTCTAGCAATTTGTACTCAAGCCTGGGGATGGAACACAATTCAGAATCGAAATGTTGGGCGTTGCTTAAAAATGTCATTAGTTATGTTCGGAGGCAAGATCTGAATAGCCAGGTACTGCCAAACCATTATCTTCACTTCTCTTCTTTATTCAGCCAGTAATATCTAGCCAAGATTATTGTCAATTTTTAAGAAAAGATATTATCTGTTAATGTTATATTATGTTAGCTGGAAAGATATTTTTTTTTATAAGTAATAAAAATAAAATAAAGATCGGATCAATGCTTTCAACATCTAGGAAAGACGTTGTTCACATACTTGCTTAAGATATTTTCCAGAAGACTTTATTATAAGAACAATTCTGTCTGTGAAACTTACTTTAGTTTTAGATGAAGACTTCCTCAAGATGTTTCTTCGAAGCCCTTGTTACGTTCCTACCTCGCCACAAAATTTGTCCACTCGAAACTCTCTCGGTAGTTTGCAAGTTTCCTTGTGGATTTTCCTTTGCCTCATGTATTTCTATCACTGAACATCTGAACAATAAGGAACCTAAGTGTAAAATGTTATAGTTTAAAATTTGTATTATTCAATAGATCATTATTGATTCAGAATATATAAGTTATGTTATGTTGTAGAATTAAAAATCGTCTTCGAAAAACGATCATTTTTATTGTTTTAATACCATAAACTTCAAAGTATTAGTTTTTATGAATTCGTTGATTTCAATTCGACCCGCATGGGGATGGCTTTACTATTTAATCGTCAAAACTGAGCTCCGTAAGACGTCACGCGTACCCTAGCTGATTTTGATTATTTTGACATGCTTTAAAAAAATTCAAACTCTGAAAATTATTATAACAATGAAAAAGAACTAACTTGTTATTTATAAAAAAATACTGATATTTAGGTTAGAAGGTGAGTATTCATAACAAAAAAAAATATAGACTGGCATTCCTAATACCGGCATGGGTGCATCTTCAAACACGCCAATCTACATTAATACCGCACAAGAGTCCCCAACTAGGGTATGTTGTGAGGATGAAGGTAGTGGGGAAGAGAAGGAGATGGGGAAGAGGAAGGTAGGGAAGTTCCTGGATATTCAGAACTGATCACCAAACACGGCTAAAGCCATTTCAAGCAACGTTTCAATTCTAAATGGTGGTCTTACATCAGGGTGATACTAAGAATATCTTCCGCTCTGGAACGTGCCGCAAATATACTATAATATTTTATTTTTAATAAATTAATCGTGAAATATCACAAATTAATCAAATACATTTTATTTCCCACGCCGGGATTCGATCCCGCGACCCTCGAGTTGTGAGTTGAGCTTCATACCCCTCGACCACGGAGGCCGTCAAAGCTTATAACTATCATCAATTTTTGCTTCACCTATTATTTTAATGAAAGTTTTTTTACGATTATAAATCGATATTTATAAATTGATACCACCGGGTAAGTCAAATATTTAGCTAGAAAGTAAGTTTTTTTATTGCCGTTATTTCAAAAGTTTTTTAAAGTTATCGAATGGTAAAAAGTATCCCCATCGTCTGGTATGTATGCAGTATGTATGTACACAATATCTTACAGACATCACATATTTCGGGTCGGTTGAGATTCGCCCGCAGCGGTGGACAAGAGGCAGAGTCAGCTTCAGACAGAGGCCCAGTACAGCAGGCAGCACATCAGACGCAAACAGGCTCCATTACCCCGTGGACCATCTCCCATCTAAGGAGAGAAGCCAGCATTAGCCGGAATTAGCATAATTTTACGATGCCCCTCATGACATCGACGGGCCTTCCAAAACGCGTTGAAAACTGTAATTACTTCTGCCATGAATAATTCCGTGGATAGTTTATTTAGAGCAAGTATCCAAAAGCTGTACGCACGAGAGCAATGATCACTTGGCACCGGAATTACTTATCCAAATGGCCGATAATTCGGCCGATTTAGCATCTTTTCGTAGTAAATAATGATGAGGAATGGCTACCGTGACGACGTTCATTGTTTATGCTCGCTCTTAATGTGTTATTAATATTCAGAATATATAAGTACGCGTGCTAGAATGTATCTAGGCTTCGAGTATTTTTATGGCACCAATTTCAGTGAATTGATTCATGCATATTTTAAAGACGACCTGCTTGATGATGGAATGGGACACTTTCTTCCCACGCGGGAAATTGTACCACAATTTTAATAATAATAACTCTTTGTTTGTGAAGCAACTTTTTTATTTTAAAACGTATTTATTATCCCTCTTGGGAAAGGCTCATTTGGAAATAATAATATAAAGTGGTCACGAACATACTATCGATAAAGAAAATTTAAATTATTATTGTCTTTACTTCAATATTCGCAAAGTAAAAGAGACTAATCAAATGAAATGAGGTTAACAGTAACGTTCACAACGATGATCTGATACCATTCCTGTTAATCAGCGAGACGAGTAGTTTTTATTTATTTAATCTATGAAGATAATATTAGCGACTCTCAAGCGAAAATTTTAAACAGAAAAATCAGAAAAAGATACTGCCGCATCTAGGAAGAGCAGTACCCCGGCAAGGCAAGGTCCTGGGTTCAGTTCCTAGATTCTTAGTTTACCTTATATCGCCACGAATATGGGTAATAGGCATAAAAATCGCTTGGCAAACTTGAGTCGAGAGATCATAATTTTAAGGGCAAAAATGGTTTTTATTTTATATTATTAATTTTAAGAAAGTTATTAATTAAGAAAGAAAGAAGTTAATCAATGGAAACTGTCAGAGATAATTTTAGCCACAAAATTGTATTTTTAAAAGTTGTTTCTTATATTCGTTCGTACATTTCTAATGAGTCGTTTCTATGACCCTACGTCTCTCAATACCCATGTTTTCTCCTTCCTCTTCTCAATAAGACCCTCCACAGAACATATTCAAAGATGACATAGGCCCTGAGGAAAATAATTTTCCTGGGGGCCTCCTGTGTGAAATTAATATAAAAAAATTTGTCATTATAACGAAAAAATACATTTTTTAGATGTTAACGATTTTATTTTTCAAAAAGTATTAATAATATTAATCTCAAATTTTTCCAAAGCATATTTTTAATGCATTTAGAATATACCTACACCAATTATAAGTAGTAGAGATTAATCTAAAATAGTTATTTAGCGTTTACCTTCGCCTTAACCTAAACTAAAGTAATGTTCAATATTGCAAAAGTTATATTGCTCAAAAGCGTTCCATAACACCCATCAAAAGACTTAAAATAGTTAAAAATAATGTTTATTGCATTATGCTTCGTCACTTGTCAGTGCTTGACGCCAGGATGACGTTGCACCTTGTCTGCAGCGGGGCATAATTCGATATGAAGTCAACTGCATCAGACAACTTCCTATCAGGGGCTAATAGGGAAGGAAGTGTCTTTCAAATCATAATGGAACAAAACACCCACCAGGAACCAGGACGGCATAAACTGGGCGGGGTATTTCGGGGACTGATTGAATCGTGTTTATGGCCCTTTCATGCCTGACCCGGGGCTTATTGGATATTGCATATTGCACATCGATAACATTTGATTTACGTCGTTTTGTGTATTGAATTGGAATTATCGGTCAATGATTTTTGTTGATGTACTTCTGCTAAGCAATGCAAAATCATGTGATTTTTGTTTAAAAATTAAATCGCTTAGAAATATTTCAAATGTTCTAATTAAATACTATGAATAAAACACATATTGGCCTTTGAAATAATCGAACGTTTTATAACCCCGAAAAAATAATGCATTAGGCCTATAAAAACTGCGTTTTAAAGTTCGATATCTCATATTTACGAACCCCTTTCAATAATTATGGTTTTACCGTGAAACATGGCAAATTAAGTTCATTAGAAAATTATTATAAAATATTTCAATGTTTGTGCCTGAACTTCTCAAAATAAAACAAAACACACATTATTGCAATGCTTTTTTTCTTCAATAAATCAAATCAGACTTCTAGTGTTCGGGAATTTAAAACTTATCGCCATCTACTAATAAGGAATATTATTGTTAACGGCCCGATTCCAAATATTACACCTGTGTGGTGCATCGTCTTAATTATAGTGACTAGTTTTTGGGTTATCATATCGTGTTGCGCTTCCTCCTTCTTTAAACAATGTTTCAGACAGCGTCCATCATCAGGGCAGATGTGTCAAAATAAGTTTTCATTAATTGTTTTTCATTGTACAAGTATTAAACGTCCTTTCAATGTAGTCTTAGAAATTGAAAACCTGTGTAAGTGCTAATTTCTTACATATTTAGATATTTATATGCACTAACAATGACACTGTAAGGTCGAAAGTAGTAGGCATGTGATAAAAATTCCTTAAAATCAAATAAATGATTTCAAAAATATTTTGACTTAAAAAATCGAAATGTAGGTAAAAAAATCATTTGACAGAATCAAGAACCTGATTGACGACCTCCGTAGTCCAGTGGCTAAGACTCTTGACTCACAATCCGGAGGTCGCGGGTTCGAATCCGGCGTGCGCAAATAAATTTTATTTGATTAATTTGTGTTATTTCACAATTAATTCATTTAAAATAATATATAGTATATTTGCGGCACGTTCCAGAGTGGAAGATACTATCAGTATCGCCCTGGTGTAAGACCACCATTCAGAATCGAAACGTTGCTTGAAAATGGCTTTAGCCGTGTTTGGTGACCAGATCTGAATAGCCAGGTACTTCCCAACCTTCCTCTTCCCCACCTCCTTCCCCTCCCCACTACCTTCAGCCTCACAACATACCCCAATTGGGGATGCCATAGTCTCACTGGCTCCAGACGGGAGCAGTTGAGATTCTTGTGCGGTATTCACTGTAAAAAAAGAACCGAAACCAAAGTTCATAGATCAACAACATAAGAACGAATGGCGCTAGTTGAAGTGACGTCAGATAAATGAGGGAAGATCGGGGGATGCTCCATGCAGCAGGTGATGATTGTTTCCGGATGACGGGAATATTAATAAGAGATGTGTGGGGTAAAAGCAGCCACTAGGTTATGTGCCTCCAAATAGGCACTGGAAGGAGGATCAATGAAGCATTGAAGTAGTGTCGGGTAGGGGAAGCTAATCAGCGAATAGTGGAACTGATTTCTCCGCTTGGGCGCCTGGTGAGGGCAGGTGTTATATTTTGAGATAAAATCATAATATATCGGATGTGTTATGTTCTTATTGTTAACAAACCAAATTTAAAGGAGCACCTAATCCCAACACTTTTTCTTTGTTTTGTATAGCAAAGAATTATAATTAGGTTTGGATTTGTTTCAAAGATATGACACCAGGTGCAAAACTGGAAAATATTTGGATGCGTGGTAAATTTGTACTTATTTAGAGACATTATTTATGGACCTTGATTGTATACCCCATGATTGTAATAAATTTTGGTTTGTGTGTCGAATACCTTTTGCCATGTTATGTTGTTGCAAGAACTTTCATTGCAATCATCAAAACAATCGGAATAACAAAATAGCAAATTTATTATTATTTATTTTCTCCATTTATTTTTTCATTCTCTATTTAAATGCACTCTCTATGTACCTGTACAAATATTTGAGGGAAAATGGTAGATGAGTAATTGTAGCTTTTTTAAAAATTATTAATTATAACAAAATATTACATAAAGGGGTGATTCAATTATAATTGATTTTTTGGCTTAATAATTATCTATAAATAATTCATATTTATTTATTTATTTGTAAGAAACAAACAGCTTTTACATAATTACAATGATAATATACAATATAACGTGAACTGAAGTCAAGCCACAGAAATTTCTTATGCTAAAGTTAATTGGCAAAGAAGTCTTAAAAATAATTTTGGTTCATAGGAAGGGTAGAGGAAAGGGAATATAGGAAAAGGATAGGAGATGCTCCGGATACATTCCATACTCTCATATTAATAATCGACCTTACGCGTTACTTCATATTGGTATTTATTTAGGTTATTACTAAAAATGTCAATGCTATGAAAATTTGTATTATATTTTGCACATATGCGAGGAACTGGGGATATTTTTCTAATATTTGTTCTACACGAGGGTAAATAAAATAAATCGTTTTGTTGGGTTGATCTTGACGGAATATGAAAATTTATAAAATTTGTGGGCTCTGGTGAGTCCAGGCCATTATTTAAAATTTTAAACAATAGGATTTGATCGAAAATTAGACGTAGTGTCTAGAGGGAGTTGAAATTGTAAAATTTAATGGATGTAACTGAGACAAATTAAACGTCAGGCAACTTATGCACATAAAAATGTTTAAAATTTCTATTAAATTTTAGTGCCGAAGCAGAAAGTTTGTGAATATAAATGAATTTTAATGTAAGAAAAATAAACAATTGTATAATATTAAAAAAGAGTATAAAATAAGTTGTAAAATGTGTAGAGTATAATATGTATATATGTATGTATGTATACAGGGTGTCCGGGGGTAAAGTGCATTAAGAGGTGATTCTGCATCATTGTAGGAGTAAAAAAGATTAATAACTTTTTCTGAAATTCCAACTTTTTTTTTCCATACAAAAAGACATACCTACTAAAAATCCTTAGTGTAAGGTAAAATTTTCACGAAAACGGCGCTTTATAAATCAGCCAATTATTATTGTTATTATTATTAGTCAATTAAAGAGTACCTAATCCACTCACTAGGTCTAACGATCTATTTTAATGTCACCATTCATAGACAAACTCGCCAATTCCTCGCTTACATAGTTTAGCAACCAAATATACAAAAAATATCGACATTTATTAATGTAACAATTTATATGTTTAAAAAATACTTTAATTATTTAAGGTTAACGTATTACTTCTGATAATTTCAGTTAATTATTGTTATCATTTTATTTTCTTCATTTTTTTCCAATTGCACTGCAAAGTAAGAAATTATTTTTATTAACCGATTGTTTTATTATTAATTACTTACCCTTGTGTAAATAAATGTAAACATTGTGAACCAAATGTAAAAGCCCCATGGACGTAAAAAAATAATAAATAAAATAAAACCAACTTCCGTAAATATTTTACGTAAATATTTTCATGTGATAAATTACCCACATTGGCCACCCCTGCATAGACAGTTGATGCGTCTCACCGAAAACTGCTCACTCGGAATTCGTATAATCGATCATAAATGATTTGCTGCCGATTTTCCACGGGCGGATTATTGTTTACCCGACGTGACTCCCGCTCGACTCTCGATTAACCGCGCCGGAGGTCCCGGGGGTGACTTGTGTAAATAATAAATAACATATTTCTAAGGGATGATGAAAATGAAATTGGACACGACCGTAACAAATAAAAAAATTGAGGAATGGGCTTTTCATGAAAAAATGTGCTTTTTTAAATAATGTATCCATAGATTCCAAAATAAAATGGACTGTTTGAGGTTTACACCTTTCAAATCATACAAAATCGATTGTAAATTCATGTTATTATGAAATTTTCAGGATATTTACAATATTTAGATACGTAAATAAACCTGACTTACAAAACTAAATTACCAACATTTCATAAATACCAACAATTATCCAACTGAAAAATTATCGTGGATTAGGTTTTTGCTTTTGTCTCAGTAAGTTTTTATTTATTTATTTTTTCAGGTTTTCCATAAAATAGTTATACACCAAATTATTACGGAGAAGATTACAAAATTTAAGAGAAAAAAAAGTCAATGGGGGCAGTTTCACTATGTTGAGACGTATGTCAAAAGATAGTTACTGAACTCTCTATAGGTAACATTGAAGATGTAGATGCTCAATATAGAATCGTCAAGCAGTTGAATTGCTCTGTTTAACTACTCGGAACATTAGAGCGTCAAAAGACGTGAATTTTATAATAGCAGTCAAGACATTAGAGCGTGTTTTGACGTAAACGCGCGAGATTTTACAAAAATTGATTTATTTCCATCATAAAACGGAATATCGATAATGAACAACGCTACGCGTTTGTATTCAAAAATATCTATGGAACTTAGAGATTAATTTTCTGAGCCGAATGGAACTTCTATATTGTTTGATTCTCACTCTCTTTGACTTTGCTCAGACACCCTAGTGACGTTTTTCGTGTTTTGAACATAAACACCCAATAATGGACAAGTAAGTAATTATTTTATTATTGAGATATATATCTGCCACTCTTTTGTCATGTATTTAGTTGGTTTGAAGTGTTTATCATGTAAAAATCGTTATTTTCCGGCCAACTTATATGTAGTTGGAATTTTTCATCGCGTTGAACGTTGATTTCGTAATAAATCACAGTTATTACTGCTTGAAATTGTATATATCCATAAAAGCATGTATTCTATTGGAATATTTACCCAAAACATTACTAATTACAAGACAAAATTGTTATTTTTGATCTTTTTTGTGAAATATTGGCAAATACAGTCAAATAATGTCGTTATCCGCCATTATTAATCATTAGTGGTGTCACTTCCATTTTTTTTGAAAAATTCGAATTCGATTTTTTTCTGTGTGAACTGATATTTGAGTAAACCATTATAATTTTTCTGCCAATAGCCTTACATGGAATTCCGACGAGCCCATACCGGATTCTTTTCAACAGCTGCTGGAAGCCGAAGACGAGAAGGCCGAATACGAGATTTCTTCTGGAGCCGATAGCAACAACAGCAGCTTTGGGGAAATTCAGGAGGCCCCCGAATCCGATATCGAGGAACCCGAAGAGACATTTGATGATGTAATTTATATAATTAAAATCAATACTTTGTTTTTAATGGCGCATTCTGAAAGGAAGAAGTTATCGCTTTTAGAGCATAAAAAAGTGCGTGGGATCTCCCACGAGTATACGCGTTAGGGACATAATGGTTAATCTCCTTCAACATAGGTGGATTCAGTACAGTACCGGAGATCAGCTTAAAAAAACGTTTCCCCAAAAATATTTTTCGGCGGGCTTCTAAGGTGTTAAGATCGAGCATTCCTGTTAAAAACAACGATGTATACAGGAATGGGTAGTATGTATATTCCCTCATATACAGGTAATGCATAAACCTTTTTTGTACTCTTTCTATTTCTAGGAAATGGTTTTGTTCAGAGGGGGCCCAAATAATAGAGCTGTATTCCAGGATGCTGCGGACAAGTGCTTCATATGTTCTTCGTATTGCAATTCCATTAGTAAATGATCTCGCATTACGAAGAACAAATCCGAGCATTTTGTTGGCGCGGGAGACAATATCAGATATGTGGGGTTTGAAAGAGAGATTCGCTTCAAAAATTACGCCAAGGTCTCTAATCTCGTTTTTGCGTGTTAGTATAATTTTTTTAATGTTGTATGGGAATAGAAAAATCTGTCTTGGAATCACATCAGAAAATGTGACGACACTGCATTTCTGGATGCTGGAGAGGTAAGTTATTCAATTCGGACCATTTGACAAGAGAATCAAGATCATTCTGCAGAAGAATGGAATCTATATGACTTTTAATAGCTCTGAAAAGTTTAATATTGTCAGCGAAAAGGAGATATTTTGAGCGGTTAATGATCTTGCCTATATCATTAATTAATAAAAGAAAGAGAGGGGGTCCTAGATTTGACCCCTGGGGAATCCCGGAGTTAGTTTTGTATTCGTGAGAAAGCTGGTGTCCGTAACTGACATACTGATGACGATTGTGTAAGTAACTAGCTACGAAAGCGAGAAAATCCTGAGAAAATCCGAGGTCACTCAATTTTTTTAATAAGATATCATGGTCGACTCTGTCAAACGCTTTTTCGAAGTCTGTTTAAATCACATCGACATGTACAAAATTTTCAAACGATTTATTAATATAGGTGGTGAGATTAATTAGGTTTGTTGGGGGTGATAGAGTGGGACGAAATCCATGCCGATTTTCGTCAAGTGTATGTTTTGTTTGATTGTATATTTTTTATAAATTTGTTACAGAATATACTGGCGTATAGCTGAATACCTAAAGTAAGCAAAAACACAGTGTCTTCCTTGAGAGTCTCAAGGAAGACACTATGTTTTTTCTTACATCTTATGATGTGAAAATGTATTACACTTAAGAAGGTTAATAGTTTAATTTCACATTAATTTAATCTGTGTTTTTTTTTTTTGTATTTGTATGTTTTTTTCCCTCTTTTTCTACCATTTTATGTTTTCTTTGATCATTTATGTTTTTCTATACGTACTATGAATTTTCGCGGAAACTTCGCTGGTTGATGCAACCATGTAATTACTTTAATAAAATATGTATAACTGTATGTTTCCCTAATAAACTAAAATAAAACTTAAATAAAAATAAAATAAAAATAACTGTATAGTCATAACTATTATTATTATAATATTATACAAATACCTACTACTATTATAACATTATTGAATGGGATATATTATTATCTCATGCCACCGTTATTATGAGCTGCAGTGTTAAAACATATAGTATTCTCAAACAAACATTTTTTTCTGAAAATCATTAATATTTATGAAATGTTTTAAAAATACTTTAACGGAGAAAATCACATTCCCACACATCAATTCTCGGCCGTAATGATAACAGTCAAGTAGTTAATCGTTAGGAAAATTCTACGTTACTAAGAATTAGATGCCTAACACAGAAATTAATATTATATTATATATATGTAACTTTGTAAGTGGGTGACAACCGGCAACAAACCCGCGCGACAACCAAGCCACGTCTCCCCGTGGGACTGAGAGTTCTGGCTGGCACTGCTAGTAGGTTTGCTTTATTTAATTGAAGGTAAAGCGACATCTATCATCCTGTAAATGAAGACATTATGGACGTAATGTCAGACAAGATGGCGTCAGCGCGTAGACAATGGTGGAAGACAGTTGTTTATATGTGAATTTTGCGCGGGAACGCCGGTTTAATATGGCGCTACTTTTTTATGACTGAAACGTGTAAATTCCCATAATAAATATGTCGGGGGAAGAGTTTTAGAGCAGCGAGATTAATTCAGGCCTAAAGGTAAATGATGGCCCCCTAATAACAGCTGTCTTGAATGAATCAATTTGCACGTTTGAAATTCAGATCGTAAAGAGAAATGAATCTAAAGAACCTAACCTAACTTTATTGCTTTTCTTGCACAGTGGCTTTCATTGACTTGTTTACCGAATTTCCAGAACAGAGAAGGTTCGGTACTGCGAATTTTCATCCCGCGACAAAAAAAATCCCCGACAAAATATCCTTCGGACAAAACATCCTCCAACAAAATATCTAAGTACTAAAACCTAACCTAACCTTATTTTACATTTTACTATTTTAGAACAATAATGTATTGTCTTTACATGATGTCTGTATTATTTTTGTCCCATTTTGTGTAAGGTTGGGTTAGATCAGGTTCAGATGGGTTAGGTTAGGTTAGATTTTAGTAGATATTTTGTTGGGGAATGTTTTGTCGCAGGATGAAATGTAGCGGAACCGGTATTTTCACCCCAAAAATTTAAACTTTCAATGTCTCGAAAACGCTACACAAAACTGACTTAACAATTTTTTCTGGATCTTTTCAAAGAATTTTACATACATCGTTGCTACTTAGTAACAGTAGAACTTACATAATGTATTTTTTATTATCCACTCCCACCATATGGATTATGTTTCAACCACTACTGTATTTTGCACTCAAGTTGTAATATGAGGAATTTTGAGGTTGACAGTATTTATCCACCCATAAAATGAAAAACCGCGAGAAATATGTTCATAAATACGCTTATTAAGTTTCTTAATATGACATCTTAGGTAGTAAATAAATGAAGATGTTTAATTTCTTGTTTTGTAAATGACACCAATAAAAATTGTTATTTTATCTATACGGGGTTATAAAAATAAACATTATTATTTAAGAACCTTAAAAAAATAACAAAAAATGCCGCCGGTGAAAGTTGGCTTCCAGGCTGCATGTTATATGCTTACAAGTTTCCGATGAAGCCCATTAATATTAAAAATAATCTCCCGGGGAAACATCTTGTTAAAAAGTAAATAATGGCAGACGACACATCTCATAATCCCAATATTAACGGTCAATTTGGTAGCAATAACAAGCCCGGGCAGGCGAGCAGGTCCATAAATTAGCCGCGGAAAATATCAGGGAAACTTGAAGCCAATAAATGGGCGCAAAAAACGAGAAATAAAGTCCAAGTGCCATCTATCAACAGGAATTGTCGCGAATAAGAAATGGCGACAAAAAATGGTATGTTAAGTTTCCATAAATAACCTGCTAAGAGGATTTGACTTATAAATACGCTGTCAGTGCTGATAATAGGACTTATACCACTTCTTAAGTGGTGTCGAGAAGCTCGGAAACCTATAACTTGACTCGTTAAATGCGGCACGCATATCTGTACCCATATTATATTATTATTTTATCAACAATGTATATATTTTAAAAGCTAAACGAACAAAACGGCGAATTTTTTGCTCGTAACGCTTAAAAGCAAGCAAGCTCTTTAAAAATAACGTGTAAGGGTTTTCATTTCATTTATAAGGTTAACATGAGATGCGTAGGTAAACATGTTTTATTATTAGACTATAAAGGGGGTATTTTTCCATCCTGCTAATAGCTTACCCATAAGAAACAAATATTAATAAATACAAAAATAAATACTCACAACAGATAAAAAAAAGGGCTAACTTATCCTACTATGTATTGCCATTGTTTATAGGTTTAAGTACCTAGTAGTAAACTCAGACTTTTTAAATAAATAAATCGTGTTCAATAATTAATCGAAAATGTACGTTTTTAAGTGGATTTTTTTTTACATGAATACCGCACAAGAGTTCCAACTGGTCCCGTCTGGAGCCAGTGGGACTATGGCATCCCCAATTGGGGTATGTTGTGAGGCTGAAGGTAGTTGGGAGGGGAAGAATATAGAAAAGAGGGAGGTGGGGAAGTACCTGGCTATTCAGATCTGATTACCAAACACGGCTAAAGCCATTTTGCTCCCAACCGTCTGGAGCCAGTGAGATTATGGCGTCGAAAAAGGCAAGAGGAAGGTAGGGAAGTATATAGCTGTTCGGATCTGGTCATGAAACACTGCTAAAGCCATTTTAAGCAACGTTTCAGTTCTGTATGGTGGTCTTACACCAGAGCGATACTGAGAGTATCTTCCGCTCGCTCTGGAACGTGCCGCAAATATAATATATATATATTATTTTTAATTCATAGGGCTATTAGCCTTCTTCGTTCAGTCGGCAAGCTATATGGTAGAATATTGATTGAAAGGGTAAGAATGGAAACGAAAGATAAAATATGGAATGTGCAAGGTGCTTTTATGAGTGGAAGAGGGTGTATGGACCAGATTTTCTCATTGCGTATGCTCACTGAGAAGTTTCTTGCAAAAAACCAGAAACTCTTCTGTGCCTTTGTAGATCTACAAAAAGCATACGACCGAGTTGACAGGAAAAAGCTATGGAAGGTATTGTCCAAGTATGGAGTGAATACGAATCTCATACAGGCAATTGCGTCTCTATATGAGGGAAGCGTTGCATGTATTAGGGTGAACGGCGATTTTACGGGGTGGTTTGACATCACAAAAGGTGTTAAACAAGGCTGCGTAATGTCGCCGTGGTTATTCAATCTATACATGGATAATTGTATGCAAGAATTGAAAGAGATGGGATTGGGCGCGAAATTGAGTAATCTGAAAGTATGTTGCCTGTTGTATGCTGATAATGCGGTGCTGATACCTAAAAGTATGGAAGATCTACAGTCTCTCGTGTCAAGGATGAACGAAGTATGTTTGAAGAATGAGTTAATGATGAATGTAAGTAAGTCTAAAGTCATGGTGTTTGAAAGAGAGAGTACGAAAACAGTATGCAATATAGTTGTGAACGATGAATACTTGGAGCAGGTGGACGAGTTTGTTTATTTGGGAAGTATGTTTACGAGAGATGAGAAGGCTGAAAGAGATATTGAAAGAAGGGTGAATGCAGGTAACTCTATTAATGGAGGACTGAACGCCGTTGGCACCAACAAAACACTCTCCAAAAACGCGAAAATAGCCGTCCATAATGGAGTACTGGTACCTACCCTGATGTATGGCAGTGAAGCATGGAACTGGCAGAGGAAGGATGAAAGTAGACTAAATGCTGTAGAAATGAGATCCCTGAGGCGTATGTGTGGTAAAACTATGTACGATCCGCAAAGAATGCAAGGCTGATGTAAGCGTAATGAGTAAGATCAAGAAAGGAACGCTCCGATGGTTCGGGCATGTAGAGAGAATGAACGAGGAAAGGAGTGTAAGGAGAATATATGACGCAAATGTGTATGGTAGAAGAAGTCGGGGACGCCCGAGAAAGACATGGCACGACCAAGTGAATCAGATACTTGAGTCGGGCCATGTCAGGAGTCAGAATAATAGAAGAGCATGTATGAGACGGTGTATGAATGTGAACGAAGCAAGGAGTGTGTGCCAAGACCGAGTTGTTTGGCGGTCCGTCCTCTCTGCCTACCCCTGCGGGGAAACGGCGTGATGGTTAGTTAGTTAGTTAGTTATTTTTAATTAATAAATTGTGAAATAACACAAATTAATCAAATAAAATTTATTTGCCACGCCGCGCCGGGATTCAATCCCGCGACCTTCGGATTTGCGAGTCGAGAGCCTTACCGCTGGACTACGCCTACCTTCAAATGGATAATCTATAAGGAGGATGGTGAAAAACCCCGTTATTTCCAAAGGTAACCGTTAAAAAATATAATTTTGGTAGTGCGGAATGGTGACATTTCTTTGGTCCAAGGGACACAATAGTTTTTTTTTTATATTAGCTCCATACAGGAAACTCTGAGGAAAACAATATCCCTAGTGGTGTCTGCCATTTTTCGGGAGGGTGTATGGAGGGTATTTTTAAGGAAAGGAAGGAGAGTTCTGTGAACGAAAAGGGTATGAGGAGTACGTGAGAATCTAGGGGTCAGTGTGACCAGGAGTGACCTACATATGAATCCATTACTCCTAATGCGGTGCAAAGCAATGGGTCGAGAGAATCCGACTGGAGAGGTTAAAAGTACACCCTCAACCAGTCTCCAAGACCTAAATAAACCTCAAAACATGAATCTGGGCATCCCTGTTAAGCCATTAATTGTAGCGAGCCATTTAGTGTGACCGATGGCAGGGGTTTTAGATTAATGCAAAGAAAGAAGAAACCTTTCTGTGATAATATTATTTAAGAAACTCACATCCAATGAACTTATTTATAAATGCAATAGGTACTTACCTATTTAATTGTTAATTACCAACAACTTGTAATCCCAATCACCCTAAGGTTATATTTCATGTGTCACTTTCCCACGGCTCTTTTAAACAGCATTAATAGGTGTTACTCATGCAATTATTTTTATCAGCAACTACGCTTAAATATAGGTGTGTTTTTGTAAAAGCAGAACTGCACAGCAGGTGCATGGCGATTCTAACTATAATGTATTTAACTTCAATGGAATTTAATGATATTATTTGATGCCATAGACCACCTGCGAAGAGTCCAGCAAAAATAATTACTGTGTGGAAATTGAATAATTATAAACATTGTGACATGAGAAACCAGAACTCAGCAAATTTTTCTGTTCAGAAAATAGCTAGATTCTAAGAAATAGGTATATCAAGAAAAGAAACACGTATTTTGGTATCTACAATAATTTTATATTTGCGATTGCTCCGGTTTTGTCAATTTGTATCTAGTATTTTTATCGTATTTATTTTTAATGTGATCTATTGGTTAAACATTGGCTTGTTTTTTTGTGCTGCTATTTCGACGTTCATTTAATTGGGTCACAGGGGACCTGTTTGAAGGTAAAGAATTAATGGACTGAGCGTTTAAGTGGTATTATACATATTAATTTTTCGAAGAAAACTTCTTTGGAAAGGTTTTCACTCTGTGATGGCATTATTTATTTTAATAAAAAGATAAATAACTTTGTTTACATCACTTTATTGGTACACAATCAACATGTTTCGTAAACAATGTTGATTGGGTACCAATAATAGTGATGTAAACAAAGAATTTCGAAACATGTTGATTGTGTACCAATAAAAGTGATGTAAACAAAGTTATTTGTCTCTTTTTATTAAAATTAAAAAGGAGTTATATTCTACTTTTTTATGTTTAGATGATGGTTTATAACTCAAAGAAAAATACAAATAAATTCTAAAATAATAAAAAAATATAACGTATTAATTTACCCAGAAATTTAGGAGGTAGAGGTATAGTCAAAATAACATCTTTAAAACATAATCAGGTAGAAATGCTAAGAAATTTTTTCCATAGGAAAGCTGATAGTTCAGAAATGCACAAAATAATATGCAAGGCAGATAGAAATATTTCACCATTAAATTTATACGACGAGAATGCCAGCATTCTTATAAATACCAACCAGGAATTATTAGATTCCTGGTCAAATAAAATTCTTCACGCAAAACACTTCAATTATCTCAACCAAACATATGTTGACAAATTTTCGTCAAACAAATGGTTGAGTATTGGAGAGTTGAGCGCAGAAATAGAAGGCTTTATGCTTGCCATACAAGATAGAGTCATTAATACTAAAAATTATAGGAAGCATATCATCAAAGATGCAAATCAAATTGATGATTTATGTAGAAAATGTTTGGCATTTCCGGAAACTATAGAACATATTATATCGGGATGTTCTGTATTAGCGCCGTCCGAGTATACATTTAGGCACAATCAAGTTTTAAAAATAATTCACCAAAGTTTGGTAATTAAACATAATTTGATTGACTGCCGTAATGTACCATATTATGAATATGAACCAAATTCATTTTTAGAAAATGAATTTTATAAAATTTATTATGATAAAACTATTCTGACAGACAGAACAATTAGTCATAATAGACCCGATATAGTTTTACATGACAAAATTAAGAAAATAACTTATATAATTGATGTCGCTATTCCAAATTCTTGTAATATTCAGAAAACTGTTTCTGAAAAAATAAGAAAATATACAGATTTAGGAAATGAAATTAAAAGAATTTGGCATTCTCAGACTATAAAAATATTACCATTTGTTATTTCGGCTACTGGCATTATACCTAGCTCTCTCATTCAAAATTTAGGCGTATTAGATTTGTCAAAAAATTTGTACATAAAAATGCAAAAGTCGGTCATTTTAAATACATGTAGGATTACGAAAGATTTTTTAAATATTTATATTGAGGGATCAGTAGGATTTATCGGACCAGTTAGGATTTCATCAGAGCCGAACCCTCTGATATGAAAATATCTGGAGTCGGTGAAATATTTTCCCATTATGTTTCTGGTGGATTGATGTATTGTTCTTGTATTGTTTTATTCTTATATAGTGCACTTACATTGCGTTAATTTACTAGATATTCATTTGTGGAAAAGTGTGTGGAAGGGTTTAGTCTTTCATTTGGGAAAGATTCAACCCGGACATAAAATCTGGAGCACCGTAAATATAATAAAAAGTAAAATGATATCATTATAAACCAATATTCCAATCATAAAACACTAACAATCGAAATAAAAACTTCTTTGTAACGATTTTTAATGAGTTTTTGTCATTTCTTAGATATTTTGATACATAAGTGGGTAACCAAAGTATGTTTGAATTGATTTTGCGTTTAGTTCGTAAAACCTTTTATTATTTTTGTTACATTTAATGTAACCCAAACAATGTTATTATTAAGTCCGCAAGTATTTTAGTTTTTTTTTAAATTATTTTGACAGCTGTATCGGCTCACAAGGCCATTTTCAAACTGTGGCTAGACTACTTCAAGCCGACTTATTTATATGATTATTACAAATTTGAAGGTGCCTAAATTGAAATTTAGATTTGAAATTAAAATTTTAAATTAGATCAAAAATTGAATATTAGAGTCCAATAAATAAGAAGTGATCTAACCAAAGTTTTAAAATGTCCCTGTAAGCCGAAACAACTATCACATTAATAAAAAAACAAAAATATTTACAAAACTTAATAATAACATTATTAAATAAAAAAATTAAATTATTAAATTCGATTAACATAAAATTTTTACGAAGTATGTTATTGCTGTAATTGGTTTTGCTCAATTCTTCTTAATTTATGCATTACTTTTTTTACTAACTAACTGTTTATAGTTTTTATTTAATATTTAAAAATAATATTAAATTACATTCATTAAATTTGAATAAATAAATGTGCAGTTTTATCATTTAATAGCATTCGTCCCTTAGTTAATCCCTGCCAGATTTGCTTCCAGACAAGCGCATAAATGTTCCCCTGTATTATTACAGCGGCTCGGGTGCATATATCATACCCCACCGAGTGTTGGCAATTAATCAAATCGTCATCTGATTAAGGAAATAAGCTAAGTACCTTACTGGTTTGCTGCAAGCTCTTCGGCTAATACACCTTAAGCTGCAGCCGTTCAAAACTGCAGTCAAGCTTAACAAACTCAGCAAAAAGCTCGTAACTAAAACATTGAAATTTATTATATTCTAACTAACTAACTTACTAAGTAATCATCACACCATTTCCGCGCATGGTTTGGCAAAAGGATAGACCGTCACATAACTCTGCATTGGCACACTTTCGTTGTTTAATTCAAATTCACACATTGTCTCGTATATACATACTATTCTGTTATTCTGACTCTTGACTCTCAAGCATCCCGACTTCAATCATTCACTTCCTCGTCAAATATTTATTATTATCTTTACACTCCTTTCTCCGTTAACTCGCTCTCTCCAATCATCGAAGCATCACTTTGTTAATCTGATTTATTTATTTATACCTATTCCTTAAAAGGCTTTTATAGAAAAGTGATTATATAAGAATAATGTACGTAGGAGATTATATGCATTACCAATGCAGAAAATAATAATACAGTACTTAATAATACGGTTATGACAATTACGAAAATATCATATGGTATATGATATACCGCTGGGTTCCACAGTAATTTGTATGCCCAGCTCTAGAATAACTTAGAGCCTCCTATAGCCCGGACGTCTGGTCCAGTTAAATATTCATTGTAAACCTTACGATAACGTAAATAAAGCAACTTGACAACTCTCGACGAACCTCAATCATGATTGGAGTTTTCCCGAACATATTTCAAATAATCTCAATCACATAATATTACACAAAGCAATAAGTGAACAATTGCATGTCAAGTAAAATCATACGTGGTTTTGGCTTTTGAGGATTACATTTTTAGCATTCAGTCTACTTTTATCCTTCTACTGCTAGTCCATGCCTCACTGCCGTAAATATCAGGTTTGGTATCCGCACTCCATTCTGGACTGCTAACTTCGCTTCTTTCGACAATTTTTAATTGGATTATTTTTCTTCCTTTCAAATTTGTCCTTTTTGTGAGGTGTTTTAATAATGTTTCATCTCAGTTTTCCCTAGGTCAAAGGAGATGCAAACTACGTCATTAATATCCTTGTAATGCAGTTTATGAAAAATGACGCTAAAAGCTAAAAAAAAAAAGGATTTGAGCTCGCTGGTTTCCATGTAATATTATGATGCAAAGCCTTTAATGCCTAGTTCTTGTCAAACTGGTAACGGGCGACGAAGCAGCTTTCATAATATAATATACCTAATAATTCATATTAATAACAGACTCTTTTTAATTTTCAAGTTTAACAGGGTGGGTTTATAACTAACACGAACTTTATTTGAATGTTTTTTTTAAGAGTGTCTCCATAAAATGTTATTTTAACAGATATAATTCTTTTCTAGATAAATGTTAAACTTATCCGTCTCTACATATTATAAATTAAAGTACTCCGCCGTGTCTGTACGTCTGTCTGTCTGTCTGTTAACGATGAACTCAAAAACTACTGAACGGATTTTCATGCTGTTCTCACCAATAGGTTTAGGTTCTTAATTTGTCAAGGTTTTGTGTAAATTGGTTGAAATATATAATATATTGTGGTGGACGAGCGTACCGGCAGCGGGTGGTGTGGATTTGATTTCTATGGAAATCTACAGTTTTATGCCGAGGTTGATGAAATTTTGCACATTGTGACCTTCAAAACAAGAGGAAGGTCACTGTCTACATTTGATTTCTAAAACTCTGTGTAAAGCCCGGGAATTGCCTTAAGCTAGTAAATATATAAAGAAGAGTGTCCCTGTGTGGATTTGTGGGTTTGTCTCATAAACAAAATTAAATTTTGATATGATTTCACGACCAAAAGCATTATCCAGATTTATTTTATGGGTATTAAGCCTTGTCATGCGCTTCGTCTTCCTTTAGCCAGCTTTTCACATCTACACAATGTTTCGCATCTGCTCTGTTGATGGACATTGTAATACTGTAAAGCTGTTCGAAACGTTGGCTAAAGGAGGAAGCCCAACACGACATAAAACCCCAAAAATTAAATCACTAAAATCTATACTTCAATTCCGAGATTGATGTAATTTTGCACACCTTATTTTCAAGTGGAAACATGTGGAAGATCACTGTCTATACGAGTTTTCGTAAAACCACCCCTACCCCTTTTCCTTCTCCTTAACGCAAAATGTTGATTCTTTTGATGAAATTTGGCACACTTTATTAAAAAAAAAAAAATTATGTCTATATCTGTTTTCAAAACCTTATATGTAAAGCCCGGGCAACTTGGGTGGTTCCCCTAGCGTCATATAGCACAAATATACGGTAGAAAATATCTAAGGCACCCACAGGCCACAAATTTGACCTAAAGGATTCCAACTTTAGACAAGTTTAAAAAAATTATTTATTTATTATTTAATTTAGAAGTTTCCCGCTTACACCACTAGTTTCCGGACACTATGTAGAAGTAAATTCAAGATAACTTTTATCGTGTTATTAGTTAATTATTTTTAAACTCATCTGAGCTCCTTCCTGACCAATCTTCTTTTGAAACCTTCTCATTTCCCATGAAATATTCATAAGTTATTACGTAATATATTTCAGGTGTCATTTAGTCAATCAATCACCAATCACGTCATTTATAATAAAGTTATAAATCTCATATGAATGAGCTAAAAATGATATCAATACGCTAATGTGCATGGAGAATGAGTCGTTCTTCATTCTTAATTCACTGTTTTACGAGGCCAGAGTTATTTAAACATCGATCACAGCCTCTTTTCACATCAATTAAAAAGCTCCGCGGAGGTTTTCGCGTCATAATAAAATTAAAGTTCTTATCTCACCCGTCTAATGGAAATATAATAAAACAAAAATGTACGACGGAAGTTCGGTGATGTCAAAGGAATGTTGAAAATTCAATGAACTCTGATTGTTATGGTCGGATATTACGCTAGCATTGATTTAAAACTAGCGCAGACCCGTGAAAAATACACATTCCAAACATACAATTATTGATTAATCAAATTAAATTAAATAATTTTGGTACCTACTTTAGCACTTGTCTGCATTGTTATCACAATCAGTTTCAATTTTGATTCCCCAATAGCTGCCCAAACAAAAACATTATTTCTCTACCGTTCGCCAGCTATTTCGGTGTTTCCGGTGTTACGATGTAAATCGCCAGTATGAATTTGTATTGAAACACCGAAATAGCTGGCGTACGGTAGAGAAATAATGTTTTTGTTTGGGCAGCTATTGATGCAAATAAAATCCTAATTCTAGTGCTATTTCAACCGGAGTTGCAAGTTGAAAACAATTCACAACTGAAATTAGTATTTTTAATTCAAACCTATTTATTCTGACTACCTTCGTGGCGTGGTGGAAAACTCCTTAGCTCAGACCAGTATGTACATAATTTACTAACGTTGACAATATATGCAACTGGATTATACTGCCAATAAATAATATCTATTACTATCATTGACAATCCATGGGGATTACACTGAAGAAAAATAAATGTACCAATTCAATGTAATGTTGAAGGACACTAAAATTTCATTTTCATTTTTTTCTCTAAATATTGTCAGGAATCACTGATTGTAAGACAAGTACGTCCTTAATACCCCATATAATTTCTTGCCAATAAAACAAATTATGTACTTCAACAATATATTTTAATTCAAATTAATAAATTACTTTGTTTTACCCACTATAATTGATTATAGTGGGTAAAATTATATAAAAAATTATATTATTATAAAAAACCGACATGTTTCGTAAGCCAAGCTTGTTTCATCAGTTTAAAGAAATATATTTTAAACTACAAAATAATTAATTTTCAATACAACTCCTGAACTCTGAGAAAAATTAAAAACCTGCAACACAAGCACAAAAATAAATAAAATGAGACTTCCCTTTAGAAAATAAATAATATCAAAACTTGTTTTGTATATTACCAGAGGAAAAGGTGTTAAACAAGGTTGCGTAATGTCACCGTGGTTATTCAATCTATACATGGATAATTGTATGCAAGAATTGAAAGAGATGGGATTGGGCGCAAAATTGAGTAATCTGGAAGTATGTTGCCTTTTGTATGCTGATGATGCGGTGCTAATTTCTAGCAGTATGGAAGATCTACAGTCTCTCGTGTCTAGGATGAGCGAAGTATGTATGAAGAATGAGTTAATGATGAATGTAAGTAAGTCTAAAGTCATGGTGTTTGAAAGAGAGAGTACGAAAACAGTATGCAATATAGTTGTGAATGATGAATACTTGGAGCAGGTGGATGAGTTTGTGTATCTGGGTAGTATGTTTACGAAAGATGGGAAGGCTGATAGAGATATTGAAAGAAGGGTGAATGCCGGTAACTCCATTAATGGAGGACTGAATGCCGTTGGCGGTAATAAAAAACTGTCCAAAGACGCGAAAATAGCCGTCCATAATGGAGTGCTGGTACCTACCCTGATGTATGGCAGTGAGGCATGGAACTGGCAGAGGAAGGATGAAAGCAGACTGAATGCTGTAGAAATGAGATCCCTGAGGCGAATGTGTGGTAAAACCATGTACGATCGTGAGAGAAACGTGGATATCCGCAAAGAATGCAAGGCTGATGAAAGCGTGATGTGTAAGATTAAGAAAGGGACTCTCCGATGGTTTGGGCATGTAGAGCGAATGAACGAGGAAAGGAGTGTAAGGAGAATATATGATGCAAATGTGAATGGTAGAAGAAGTCGCGGACGCCCGAGGAAGACATGGCACGACCAAGTGAATCAGATACTTGAGTCGGGCCATGTGAAGAGTCGGAATAATAGAAGAGCATGTATGAGACGATGTATGAATGTGAACGAGGCAAAGAGTGTGTGCCAAGATCGAGTTGTGTGGCGGTCCGTCCTCTCTGCCTACCCCTGCGGGGAAACGGCGTGATGGTTAGTTAGTTAGTTAGTTAAATTTAATTGAAAGAAAATGTATTAACATTTTATTTTAGAAAGTATGGTGTCTAGGAATGTGCATGTAGTTTCAATGTCCTTCGGCAGTTGTCTTTGGTATAGGTGGTTATGTGTAGTTTTGAGTCAGTAAGGTAGAACCATAGGAGAGTGTCAGAGTGTCTTTCACCGTTCGTGTCAATTACGGAAATAGCCGACGATATCCGATCGACCGCTGGGCACCTTAAATGCCGAGTTCCCTTGCTTCAGAATTACACAGAGCATCCATAAGAACGGATATTTGGTCCATTTAAATATTCATTGAAAACCACCCGATAACGTAAATAAACAAGACTTGTAATATCGACGAAACTCGAGCTTTATTGAAGAATACTTAACATACATCAAGTCATGCTAATCCGTGGGACTTGAAAATAAAAACATTACAGAAAATATGTGGTTTTAAGTATATTATCTATATACCTACTATCTTAAAACTATAAATAAATATCACTAAAACCCGGCAATGGTAAATCAAAATGTTTCACATGCAAATGAAAAATATTTTGTACGTTGGTATTTGTATTTTGCCCTCGATCCGTAATGGAATATTGCGTTCTCGGATTCCCTAATTCCAACAAATATTATTCTCATTAGACAAATAGACACGTAAATCTAAATTAATAAACACCAACATAATAATGTTATAAATACCAGCAGTATTAAATTTTGTATTTGAGGTGAGTCTTGTTGTTCGAGCAACAGGTTACCTGATCTAAGCTCATATTTAGATGAAAGGTTTATTATAAACTGGGGAAATTGATTGAAATATGTAAATGGCAAAGTACCCATTTGTGTCAGATTAAATAATTCTCAACTTATTTTAGAATTACCAACGCACAATCCACAACATCAATCCGAACCAATAATATTTAGCTTAAATTGAGGAAATGGTTAGCAATTTCAGAAAACCTATGATTTAAGAACAATATATTTATTTTTATTATTTATTTCTATTGTTTAACATACATACATATTACAGATAATTACATTGGTATACATAGATATTAAGTTTAGTAATAAGGAAAAAAATGTTACTGATCCGTAACTGTATATAGGTAAATACCTACCTAGTAGTATTTTGTGAAAACCTCACTAGGCGAACCTGTGCTGAGGTGTTCCCATATTTTGGAATAAATGCAATTCTGTCGACAAAGTAGAAACACGGTATCCTCCTTGATATTAATCATTAATCAATTAATCATTAATCATTAACGCCCTTATGGGCTTTTACATACATTTACATTTTTTTATATTTTAGTGCATACAGGTGTGTTCAAATGACAAAGAAAACATAATAGGTTTCAGACATGGTACACAGAAGTAAAGATGGTAGGTAAAGAGTATAGCATTATACAATAAAGAGACAGAAAAAAAAATCAGTTTAAGAGATACAGATAGCATAATAAGTATATAACAAATAATAATAATGTGTGGGTACTTAATATATGTATAATTTTTACGTGTTGAATACATGGCGAAGTTGATTTATTAAACAAAAATACACACTACCGACTTGCACCGCACTAAAATTATTATTCAAAGCGATTCCATTTTAACCAATTACATTTACGACAGAGTTTCTGCTTAAAGAATTCAATTTCAGAAGACCAAAAACTTTATATTTATAATGCTACCACAGAATACTTAAGGTATAAACAAATAATGTCAGATTGTTGGGTATACAATCACGGAAAGTAGAAATGAATTCGATAATAAAATATAACAGAGTATCTTATTTTAATCAAATTAAAATATTAATTAAAGTTTAAGTAGTTAAGGTAATTTTGTTATTAATATTACAACGATAAATACGAATAGTTAATGTAAAATTTGTTTATAAATTACTAACCTTTATTAAGCACTATATGGTAGGTGTTTTTCGGAATATAACTATGTTGGGTTAAGTGCACTATTGTACTTATTATTCTATTGTAAATATTCTAATATGCTACATTTAAATTTCGACACTGACTGATGGCGATAAACATCGATTGAGTTATATTTATTTCCGAGTCTATGAAGCCTTTCGATTGGTGAGTTTTCGAAATAGTTATTAGTAGACGCATGGACAAAATACGGCGCAATCAATCTTGTATCACGGGTAGGTACTCGCAGCTGGATTAGATCGGTTAAATCAAGGGCGTCCAGTCTGCCATTTGATATATTGAAAAGACAAATTAAATCACTCATTGTTCGTCTCGAAGTTAATTCATTTAATTTCAGTAAGTCCTTAAGAAATGTGTAGTTAAGTTCTTCGATTGGAATTCCTAATTTGTAGTTTATAAATCTCAGAAACTTGTGTTGCACCCTCTCAATTTTTTGTTGGTGAGTTTTGTAAAAAGGAGCCCAGATGGTTGAATTGTACTCTAAATGGCTTCTCACCAACCCAGTGTACAACAATTTAAAATAATTAATTATTTTAAAATCTTTTACCGTCCTCAATATAAATCCCAAGCTTTTCATGGCCTTGTTAGTTATTTCGTTAATATGAGAAACAAAAGATAATTGACTGTCAAAAATAATTCCTAGGTCCTTAATTTGTTCAACTCTTTTTAGAAAGATGTTGTTGATGCTGTATTCATATTTAACAGGATTTTTAATTCGGGCAAAGGTTATTGTTTGGCATTTTTCAATATTGAGGAACAGTTCATTATGGATGCACCACTCTTGTAGCCTCACAAGATTTGTTTGTAATACGCAACAGTAATTGAGATTAGTAATTGTTTTGTAAATTTTAAGATCATCTGCAAATAAAAGTATCATAACTCCATCAAAGATTGTGGTTATATCGTTGATGAACAAAGAAAACAGCACTGGTCCTAGATGTGACCCTTGGGGAACTCCGGTGAAGATTTCGAATTGATGTGAAAAGTGCGAGTTGAGTTTGACTGACATTTTTCTGTTGTATAGATAACTTTCAAACCATCTCAAAATATGCCCCGTTATTCCAAGGGATTTTAATTTGCGTATAAGTATTTTGTGTGAGACTTTGTCGAAAGCCTTACTAAAGTCAGTGTATACTACGTCTGTTTGAAGATGATTGTGCATATTATTAAATAAGTATTCCTGATAGATCATTAAATTTGTTAGAGTAGACCTTTTTGCCATGAAACCGTGTTGTCGATGTGAAATTACTTTATTAATCTCAGGAGTGAGTTTAGAGAGCAGAGCAGATTCGAATATTTTTGGGATTGACGACTGGATACATATAGGTCTATAGTTGGATATATCGGATTTATCACCCTTCTTGAAAATTGGAGACAGAAAGCTTGTTTTCCATTTATTCGGAAATGTGCCGGTTTTTATTGACAAGTTAAAAAGTTTAGTAAGAGGATAAGTTAAGACTGATAAGCATTTCGATAAGAAGATTGTAGGAATGTTATCAGGACCAGCGGATTTTTTCAGGTCTAGAGATTTTAATTTATTTCTAATATCACTTTCTTCAAATATGCATTGATTGAAATCGATCTGGTTATTATTAGATGTTGTGGCTTTGAATAATGGAGAGTTGTTTGCAGAATCGTAGACTTTGCTGAAGAATTCAGCAAATAGATTAACGATTTCTTGGGGATTATCGGCCATTTTGTTATCTAAATACATATTAGTAGGTACACCGGAGTCATTATTGTTAAGTAGGTTTGAAAATTTATAAATGTTTTGAGGGTTAGCAATAGCCAATTGTTCGCAGTTATCGATGCACTTTTTGTAACACAATTTGGACATTTTTTTGGTGGTCGTTCTTAGTTCACAAAATTTAGCGTAATCAATAGGATCGCGTGATGATTTGTAAACTTTATGAGCCATTTTTTTGTCTCTAATTAATTTGATGAGATCGTTACTAAACCATTTTGGGTAGTTATGCACATTAATTTTTGAAACGGGTACAAATAAATCAATAGCATTTTTTAGAATTAAGTAAAATTTGTCAACCATTTCATTGATGTTCTCGTCAGTGTCCAAAAATTTCCAGTCAGTTGAAGATAAAAGATTAATAATTTGACTATAGTCTGCTTTGAAGAAGTTCAACTTAGTTGATGTAGGTGGTTTTTTTTTTGTTATTGAAGTGTTACATTCAATTATTAGAGGGGGGTGGTATTTGTCAATCGGGAGAATGGATTCAACAGATGCGGATACTTTTACTGATAAAGAATTGGAAAACACTAGATCAAGAAGACGAGAATTAATATTGAATACATAGTTAAACTGTCGGAGACTAAGAAAATTTGACATTTCGATTATATCGTGAGAACCGTGGTGGATGTTGTCCGTGCATATTATATTTTTGACATATTGTCAAAAAGGAGACTGGGTCGACCCACGGCGGCAGTATCGAATACATAAAATGAAAGATTAGTTGCAGTTAGGATCTATATATACAGTTATTCATAGTATCTAGTTTATGTACCAGATAAATAATATTTTTAATAAATAGGTAGGTATATTATTCTAGGGACCACACGCCACTGGTATGAATAATATTGTGATATTAATTTTTTGTCTTAAAAATAAGTTTTTATTACCTATTATTTTTTTAATATTTGTTTTTGGTTATGTTTAGTGAGGTGTTATAATATTTTGAGTAAATTGAATACCTTGTTGTTTGATCCAGTCTTTGATGTGTTTTTTGTGAAGAATTGTACATGTATTTGAAGTTAGCAGTTGCTTCAGTGTGGTGGGCATCTAGTTATATATTTTTAATTGATAAACTAACGTTTAAACAAGATTTTTATGCATAGCACAAAGGGTAGATAACAAATATTATAATCAATAATTATCAGCCTGAAACACTCATCTACATTGAAAAAATCTTCCGAGAAAAGATACTGGCCGCCAACGCCTGAATTATTGATTATAATATTTGTTATCTACCCTTTGTGCTATGCATAAAAATCTTGTTTAAACGTTAGTTTATCAATTAAAAATAATAATTAATATTTGACAAGTTAAAGTATTTCAGCAATAAATGCAGACATAATTAGTCTCGACGTCACCTAGCGGGAGATTTAGTACTTAACAATACCTCTCTCACAAAAATAAAGTTGGTTGTTTTCAGTTGGAAAAATGTAATAATGAGTAATTGTCGAATGAAACACTAGTATATATTGAATTATTTGGCGGGTATTAGATAAGCCGCCATAGCTCAGTGGTCAGAGTAGCTGACCGGCAATCAGAGAGACACGGGTTCAATTCCCGTTGGCGGCCAGTATCTTTTCTCGGAAGATTTTTTCAATGTAGATGAGTGTTTCAGGCTGATAATTATTGATTATAATATTTGTTATCTAGTTATATAGTTTGGTTGCGTAGTACTTAAAGTTTCTTTGCACGTGTGAGGTATGAGTTATCAGTATGTTCAGTTTTTTTTTTGTAGAGGCCCTGGTTTTAATTGCTAATTGAGGTTGCATTTGTATGTGAAGTTTATGTTGGAAGAAGGATAGTAGTACAGATTTGGCGTAGAGTTAGTAGTCTTATTGTCATGACGTCTAGTGTTTCGTAAATTACATTCGAGCATGTGTAGCGAGGAACTTGGAGGATTAATTTAATTATTGCCTTTTGAATTTTTTCTAAAGGATCTATTCCTATAATCGTTATATTTATATTTGTTCATATTAGGTATAACTAGCTTTTGTCCGTTGCAGGCAACTCATTGGTATAAGTACCTACTAAGGCATTGATGAAGCAAGGAGTGTATGCCTTCATTTTTTTAAATTCATTATAAAAAAAAACATATGTTTGAATGTGGATGAAGCAAGGAGTGTGCACCTACATAAAGAGGAGAGTTTACCGGAGAGTTTACCGCTCAAATTTTTATTGAGCCATTTCTGTGGTCCGGGTCAAGGCATTCAGTAACGGCATTTTCTCGCTAAAATGTGCCAAGGAACTTACTGCTCAATTTTTAACTGTACCATTTGGATTGTGTAAGTTGATACGCGTAGTTTGATACCCATATCGCCTACTTTTCTAGTACCTACCAATATTATAATTCTACTTTTATCAAATCCTAGCGAGTATCCCACTATGCCACTCAAAGAAAGAAAATTTTTGGTTTTAATCCCATTTATTGAAGAACTTTTGGTTACACTTTTTTTTTGTTTTTTTCGTCAGGTACGTATAGGAATATATCAGAAGGTTTTCCGATGCGTGAGCAGACCACATACAACTGTCCGTGTGAGAAGCATGGATATTCCAAATTACCCCTACTATCCCCTACCTTAACTATGGCGCCACTTATTGTAATTTGTATACAAATTTATATACAGAAACCGTCGCGGGCGTGCAATCGAAGGAATGGTGTAGGAAATAATAAGCAAGCATTTTTTTAATCAAAAATCCCCGTTATTAGAAATAATTAAAAATAATAATTGTTACCTTATGTATAAAATAAATAGACATAACAACTGTACAAATTTATTATGCATATACCTACTTCACCATAACACGAAACTAAGAATTCAACCTGTGGTAATACTATAAAATATTAATTAAAATGGAGGACACCGGCAGACCCGTAATAGATAAATTTAATACCTAAACCACATACCTACAGAATGATACCAAGTTCCCAGTTAACACAAAATAGAATATATTTACTTTTACAAAAGTAGTTGCAAAAGTAGGTTAAGTTATTATTTTAACGCGTGTCGTTTCGCCCTTCAAGGGAATTATCATATTCAGTTACATACTTATTCAGACTTGTTTATAATACATACGGTTTACGTCATAACTACACCTTTGTTTGAACAGGTAACGGTTATTCGTTTGCTGCAAATGAAAACTGAAATTTCGATATACGTTATTAAAATATATTCGAATCAACCTACAATACCTACATAGATAAGAATTCTATCTTGTCTTTAGCGGGATGTTAATCCAATACACGTCAGATAACCTTGTTTTTTAAATAACTAAGTTATGAAAAATTAGGCATAGGTATTGTGAATTATTTCTTACTATAAATCTAAATTCTAGGCATTCCTCTCAACGCTTTTATATCACGTGTTTAACCATAATATTTTGTCAGAAGGTCAAAATATTTCCGCTTTGCAATAAAATCCAAATAAACGAAATATTTCTGAACTAAACTAAAAACTGTTTTTGATAGGTAATAAAACACGCCTAAATATTCATAAAAATTTTGCAAGACAACGTAAAAAGATTTTAAAATGGCTCACCTCACATTACTGAATACGAGAAAAAAAACCTAATATATTATATTGGACAGTTTAATTTTTATTTTCAAAATTCGATCTGAAAATTTGGTTTCATTAATGTGTACTTTTTACTTATGTTGTGGTAAACTTTTAGATTTGAATACAAAGCATGGTGTTTTCTCTTTCTAAAACCGTTTACATCATGTGTCTCACAATGATAGTAAGGGAGGCACAACGATTTTTATGAGACCTGCATGAGTTGTTGCGAAAATCGAACAAATCAGTCACAGCGGTTAAACGTAAAAAAATTATGTATTGATTAAAGAATTTGTACACCAGACTACAATTAATTTATTATACAATAAAATAATTTATTATTCTGATGTGTGATCAATTCAATTTGAAATTTGTATAAAATAGTAGCCCATCATAATTTAATATTTTTAAGAATTAAATAATATTTTAAGTCTTGTGTATACATTATAGCCATGCGTGTATCTATTTTTTAGTATTATGTTTTTTATGAATAATGATTCGGTCAATCGGGAACAGGCTCCCATCGCTAACAAGAAGGTGAGTGCTCGCACTAAGCCGCTAGTTTATGAGTGCCGGTAACCAATGAAAGGTGTTTCATTAAAATATTTCAAGTTTTTAAGTCGGCTCAATCGCTTATTTATGTGCAAATATCCAACAGTTTATGGGGCGAGATGTGACGGACTAACGTACGGCTCTTATCCGGGTTATCGCTTCATTCTCGCTACAGACATCTCTTCGTAGAGAGACATAAACAACTTAGAAGAGGAATCATCAAAGATAAATTAGACAATTTCCAATTATTCAAAAATGTTTATGATCGTGCTGAGATGTAGGTACTATATTCGGACCTTGTATGTTGTCAATAGTTGACAGGATTCGGTAAGAGTGTCACCTAAATTAACCTAATTTCTAATGGGAAGATTTTAAAAGAATGCATAGCCGATGTAAGTTTAGTTTACCATCGAAAATTAAGATCAGCATAATAAATTTCCATCAAGATTTCCATATTGTTGGCCAAGATTGGGCAAGATGGTCGTGGATTTCCTATTCTTTTCTTCGTACTGCCCTGTCTTGACGGTGAGTTCGCACGGCTTCCGATAATACGACAATATTGCCAATCTTGATTGAACATGATAGTATTGACGGACAACACCTTGCCCAGAAAAACTATTAATTTCTGTAAAGCAGTAGTCAATAATAGGCAATTTATCGAGCTATATAACGAATAGTAATATACCGCCGCTCTGGGAACCCTTTAATTGGATATCCACTACTGTGATGTGAGGATTGTGTAGATCTTGGCGGCGGATGCGTCTGACCACCTATTGTATTGCGGAAAAATCCGTCACACCTAGACGCACTGACCCCCAGTTTCCTACCCACTCTTCGTACCTTTTTCCTTCCCAAAAAAACTTCACCTCCTTCTTTTCCTTAAAAACCCTCCAAACAACATTCAAACATCTCCGCCGAGGAATCATAATCGAAAGAGACCACTTAATATTTACTTATCGCGCTGAGCAATTCTCTGATTGATCCTTGTGCGGTTTACTAAATAATATAACTGTTTTTTACAACTTACAGGAGTTTTTTAGAGAATGTTTTTAAATGAATTTCAAAAAAAGGGGAACGGCTATGAGTTCATCAAGTGATCAAGTGAGTGAAATAGTTGAGTTGGAGCATAAAAAGGTTCTAAAAAAAAAAAAAAAAAAGTTATTATGTAAGAAAATCATGTAACCGTTTGACAGTTTTAGTATGCGTAAAGAAAATATCTCAATTATAATTGATATATCAATGGTAATAAGTCGAACGTAGAAAACTATAGACCTATATCGATTTTATCTCGTATTCCTAAAATCTTTGAGTCTATAATCACAAAGAAAATAACACCTATTTTCAAAAATGTGCTGATTGAGGAACAGCATGGCTTTAGATCTGCTAAATCTACCACTACAAACTTACTCTCCTTCACCAATACCATAGTCAACGGCCTAGAAGATAAATCACAAGTAGATGTTCTATACACCGACTTTTCTAAAGCTTTTGACAGAGTAAAACATGCAATCCTCATGGCCAAGCTATATGCTATAAGTATACGAGACCCATTTCTATCCTTTATTAGTTCTTATTTAAGTAACAGAAAACAAAGAGTTCAAATAAATAACATTATGTCTATTATTATTGAAGTTACATCCGGCGTACCGCAAAGAGCACATTTAGCCCCGCTTCTTTTCAACTTGTTTATAAACGACATTATTAGTATTTTCTCACATACGCGCTTTTGGCTCTTTGCTGATGACAACAAGATCCTAAAAATAATAAATAATTACCATGACTGCCTTCTTTTCCAATCAGATATTGACTCATTCAATGACTGGTGTAAAATTAATTGCTTGGAACTAAATGTCGATAAGTGCAAAATTATGTCCTTCTACAGATATAAAAATCCGATCGTTTTCGAATACAAACTAAATAATAATTGCCTAACAACTGTTCAATATATTAAAGACCTTGGTGTAACTCTTGATAGCAAGCTTTCTTTTCAGGAACATTTAAATGTGATTATTAATAAATCTCTCAAACTACTTTATTTCATCACTAGAATCACTTCCGACTTCAAAAACACAAATACCTTAAGAACTCTTTACTGCTCCTTGGTTCGCCCCCATCTTGAATATGCTTGTGTTATATGGTCTCCTTTTTATGCTGTCCATATTCGTCATATTGAATCCGTTCAACATAGGTTCCTAAAAGGGATTGCTAGGAGGCTAGGATTAGAGCGAGGCAATTATTCGTATGCTGAAATTGAAAAAACTCTAAACCTTTCTCCTTTAGAAGACCGTCGGAAAAAATCCGATCTCATCTGTTTCTTCAAAATTATTAACTACATAATCGATTCACCTACATTACTACAACTCATCCCATTCAATATACCTTCTCGTAGACTCAGAAATAAAGACCTACTCTTCCTCAATCAGCACTCCACTAATTATGGTTACAACTCACCACTGTCCAGAATGTGTAGAATGGTCAACTCACGACAAGACCTTGATTTTTTTGGTATAAGCTTGAATGAATTCTGTCGCTCTTTAAATAAATGATGATATTTTATATTTACTGTAATTTTTGCAAAGTCTTGACTTGACTTGACACTTCTATTTTCTGTTTGTCTTTGCTCTCATGTACCATTTTCACCCTTACAATGTACATTCCCAAATTTTTGTTATACCATGTTGTAAATTGGACGTAAGTCCGTAAATAAATAAAAAAATAAATAAATAATTAATCATAATTACAATCATAAAACGGCCTAGTGTGGTAGTCGAAAAACCTTTAAAAAAATTACTAGGTATCTGAGTTGTTTTAATATAAAAAATATAAATGATTGGATAATTTGTGCAGCAATGCCACTAAGAAAGAAAACTTGTGATTTATTTAGGTTAAGGTCAGAATAGTTAGTTAGACTTACAGTAAATTGATTCAATTTACGTACAAAGAAAATTTATTTCCCAACACTGCTGTGCTTCTTCACATGGAAGCAATTGCTTTGAAGTTTGTACCTACGACCTACTACGTTGCCAGCTCGCGACAAGCGTCGCGTTAATGAGCGTGGCTCGCCCAAGTGTATACCGTATTCCCCTACGAGTGCCAGGACCCTAGGAAAGATATTGGAATAACACCTCACACGGGTTGATTTACATACCTGTGTACTGTACAGGTTGTTACACACCTACTTAAAGGCTGTACTGGAGCGTTCACTTGAACGGTCACTCTGTATGGTATAGACTACAGACTAACATCGTGACCCTTTGCAACTCGGATCTCTTTGGCGGCTTTGATCTGATATTGGATGCTCCCTATCGCAGACCATCGGCGAATATTAGATACTTGCCTTCACTAACTTCCTAGTTTTTTCCCTATAAATGTACATAATTTTAACACAGCGGGACCTAAAGCATTTAGATATACCTGATGAAGAAAGAGTAAATAGAATCAGCATTTGATGTTTTATGACTGACTGAGCGAAGCGAAATCCTGTTTTAACTCAGGCGTTTAACATTTCATCTCTTTTGAAATAGTGGCGTTTTTTTGGAGAAATTGTATAATTCCTTATTTAAAATTTTAAAAAAACACATAAAATATTAATAGATTATAATTCAGTAGGTAGGTAAATAAGAATCACTTACAAATCTGATGATTTCGGAGAAAATTTTGGGTTTTGATTTTATTATGAAAAAAATCTGTTCACTTTGATTATCTGTTCTAATATAATATGTAATCTTTTGTAATCAATTTTTTTTCTCGTAAATATGCTCATATCAATTTGAGAGGCGGGTATGGGTACCTTTTATTGGATAACCAATACATCTGCCGTAGATCAACCCAAGTGACAAGCTACGCTTGATGACTTGGCGGCGCGTCCTGATTCATGGGGAAAGATTTGTAAAGGTCTAGGCGGCGGATGCGTCTCCTCTTGTTAAAGAAGACCTTTGGATCTCTCCAGCCATAGGTCACATATTTTTTGCAACGTATTGTTTATTACTAACCCCTTTGTACTTTTTTTTATTATTATACATATATCTACTCACTGAATAAGCCCCATAGGCGTATAAAAGATTAAATAAATAACACAAATTAAAACAGAATAAAAAACTGTCAGGCAATTCGAAGTGACCAGCGCAAATTCCGCAAACACTATTCGTGTTCTTATGAATTGGGCTAAACACAGCATAATTTGTTTATTAAATCCTCTAAACACAACAAAGACCGAATTTCATTATAACATCCTATGCGAGTTACACGCACGGGTGTGTCGGCTAACATGGTCACTACGTACCGGTATCCCTATCGCGCTTCCAACACTGGTACAGGCTGATCAATAAATCCACGGTCAACCTGTTAATAATAATTTATAAAAACTGTTACCTTTCATGAAACTACCTAATACGAATACTTTTGTAACTAATACGTTTCTGTGCTCCTGATACAAAATAGTCATTATTGACATCGAAGGAATCTAACTAAGCAACCACTAAAAACATCCGACCTACCATTAAAACAGTTTATGATATTCCATAGTAAGAATACTTTACCTAATGTGTTTGATGCGCTCCTGATACAAAAAAATATTGTTGGTATTGAAAGTAGGAACTAAGCAAGAAAAACAGTTTTTATATGTATTTTTAAATAACCTTTAAACCTTTCGTCGACATCCTTAAATCGATTGTAGTATGTTTTATGTGCTCCTAATAGATATGGGTACATTACCGGCTCTTCGGGCATAAATTGTAAATTATTTATAATTAAGTTCCAATTTTATTATTAATAGCTCGGATCCGTTAAAAATCACGGGATATTATTATCGTGTGATTTATGATGCTGGAAGTATTTATAAAATATTTTCCATAGGATTGCCTTTCAAAAAACAAATGCTTTCAATTTGAGAGACCGTCATAAATTTATCTTTGAAAAATTACGAAATCCGCCAAAAACTCATAAACTGGAAAAAATAAATATGCAATTATTATTTAATTAAAACCAAAAAATATTTTCTGTTTAAAGATCCTTCCCAACAGTTTCAATTTTGAAAATAACAAACTTTAGGATTTTAAAAAAAGGACAACCGAAATTAGTGGCATGTTACATAATTGTTTATAAACACCTTATGTCTGCCTCTGTGAATATAATTTTATGAAAGAAACAAAGAAAACGGTAATCTATAATGAAATTACCTCGTTAGAATAGTCCCAGAGAGAGATATTATATACGTCATCCACCGTCGTTCTCTTATTACGTATTTTAGTAAAACGAAAAAGACAGAAGACACTAGAACGCTGAACGACGACGTCACGTTCGACCTCTCTCTGAGACTACTATACAGATAAATGATTATTTGTAATGAAGCTACTAAATTAAACTTTATTTATAAATCTGTTTAATATGAAAGTTAATCGCCACCAAATGTAATTAAACTACACATATTTACGTAGCTTCATTGAAGCTTAAATTCGGTAACTTTTTGTATTTTTTCTTGATAAATAAAAATTAAGTATTCAAAACCAAATATCGGTAACTATTAAAAGCATTATGTAATCAGTTATGTATTATAATTTACAACATTTATTTCATTATTATTTGTTACAAAGTTTATATATGTCTACTCGCATATATTGTCAATCCTAAATCTGTTCCACGTATAAAAATATGAAAATAATATAATCGTCAATTCAACAGAAATGCTAAGAATTCGAATCGTACCTTTTTTCCTGGTAAAATAATCAACCTCGTGTTGAATGATATTATTACGAATAAGTCTAATCATGCGTATAGTGACATTACCAATTCATTTACTAAAAATGTTGATAGACGATGTTAAGTTCGGACACGTGTCGTTATATTATTGTTTTAAAGACAAAAAGAAGTTGTTTTAATCAACTTAATTGTGCTCATTGACAGTTCATGTTGACGACTTTACGTCAATAAGCAATCAATCATTAAAAAAAATGTTTTACCAGCGTTGAAATGATCATGTATATTCATCATGCCTTCTTACAAAATTTTAATTAAATAAAATGTTAAAAAGTGTTTAGCAGTAATGATTGTAATACTTTCGAATTATTTATTTTTGTTTATCCATAAAGAAGCGAATCTTTGCCTACGTCGGAAGTTTTTACTACAATGTCTCGGCTACATATAGCTCCCAATGAAGTGAAGTTTTTCAACTATGTACACCGCTTTTAGGGGAATAATATGATTTTTTATAGTGGTTTTTATATATTTTTCGTTATTTATATAGATTTTTTCTATTGGGTATTAGATTATATCAATTCCTGGGCACCCTACCGCACGGTGTGTACTCTCCAAGGTATTTCGGGCCTGGTAATTATCGGGAAATTTATGGTACGAAATCCGTAATAAAGATGTCCTCTTTTTTATTGCCACCATCGAATCAGTGGCGGACGCTTTGCCAGACCTAGCCGGTGTGTTATGTTATGTTGTTGTTATTGTTGTAAACTTCTAAGGAAATCCGAATAAAGAAACGCTGTAACCATTTTATTCAAGGAGATTCTAACAAGCGCAAACTCCAAGACGGAATGCGATGACTGCTTTAATAGATTTACTAATAGGATATGCTTTTAAAAAGTCGAGGGTAATAATAAACCAACAACGACTTTTGAATATGTATGTCCTGGGTTTCGCTAAAGTTTGAATATTGTTGTTTTCTTATTGAATAATTGAAAATAACGGAATAAACGAAATCCATATCATCATTTTTCAATAATTATGAAGGTTACAAGTTCAATTTAGTTAATTTTGCATTTTTTTAACACACTCCCCTCAGCAGGCCCTGAGGAAAATGATTTCCCTCGAGGCCTGAGTCTTCTTTAAGTATGCTGTGTGAAGGGTCTTTTTATAGAAAGGAACTTCTAGGAAGGAAAAGGGGGTGAAGATCTAGTAGGAATCTGGGGGTCAATATGTCCAGGAGTGATGGACGTTCGAATCCGTTCCTTCCACTGCGGTGCAAGGCAATGGGTCGAGTGAGTCTGGTTGGAAAGACTCCGTAAACCAGTCTCTCCCTATCTGCAGCAAGTGGGCAAACGCATCCATCACCAAGATCTAGATAAACCTTACCAATATACCCGGGCACCCCTGCTAAGTCACCAAACGCAGCGAACAATTTGGGATGACCTATGGCGGGGGTGTTGGTTATTCAATAAATGGTTCCCGGGGCGGCAATACCCGTACCCGCCTGCCATATTTGCTTTGACCTAGAAATTACGGAAAGAAAAACTGTCATTACACTTTTTATCAACTTATTTATTATAAGCAATAATTATTAGCCTGAAACACTCATCAACATTGAAAAAATCTCCCGAGAAAAGATAAATGCCGCCGATGGGACTTGAACCCGCGTCCTTCTGATATCCGGTCAACTGCTCTACCAATTGAGCTACGTCGGCTTATCTCCCACCCGCCAAATAATTCAATATGTACTAGTGTTTCATTCAACAATTACTGCTTATTACATTTTTCACCTGAAAACAACCAACTTTATTTTTTGTGAGATGTGCATTATAAGTGCTAACTCTCCCACTAGATGGCGTCGAGACAAATTATGTCTACATTTTTTGGTGAAATACTTTAACTTGTCAAATATTAATTATTATTTTTAATTAGTAAAACTAATGTTTATTGGAGATAAGCCGACGAAGCTCAATTGGTAGAGCAGTTGACCGGATATCAGAAGACCGGACGCGGGTTCAAGTCCCGTCGGCGGCATTTATCTTTTCTCGGGAGATTTTTTCAATGTTGATGAGTGTTTCAGGCTAGTAATTATTGCTTATAATAATTGTTACCCTTTGTGCTATGCATAAAAATCTTGTCTTAAACATTAGTTTACTAATTAAAAATAATAATTTTTATCAACTTGATACTTACCAGTGGAGGATTTTTGCTACTTCCGAAAACAGATTTCTGATTCCGAGTTAAGATTTGCCAATAGTTTACCTGATAGGTATTGGAAAAAAGTCTCACTTGGAATGAGTAACAAGAGTGAAAACATATTCTCATAATTTAACTTTGTATATATATATATATCCTGTTATATAGACGCTAACCTTTCCTATTTTAATTACTGCTTCCCTTGCTAACATAACTAATCTTAACCTAGTTTCACCTCCTATTTCCGCTCCGGTCCAGCATCGAAATTTTATCGTTCTCACTTAAATAATTATACAGATCTTAATTAATTTAGTAGATTTTATACCATGCCTGTCTACAATAAATTTGAAGACTACACTGCAAAATCATGGCCACTGTCTCGCAGCTGATAAATACCCAAAACCTTCCCTTTTCTGTGGCTTTTCCTATTTATTTATGTTTGATCGTAAAAATAAGTATGCCTAACTATACCTATCAATAAAGTATTCTAAATTGTAGTGTATATGAATATGTATTCAGTTTCAATGTCTCTCAACAGATGTCATTAGTGTTAAGACGAAATTAAATTTGTCTGTCGTGACGTGGCGTGACGCATTCTGACGGTAAAAGTCTATCGCAGATCACGACACAACACAACAGACTAATATAAACGTCACCATACTAAATGTATGAAACCGATACCGCTCTGATGCGTAACAATACAACGCAACAGACAAGTGAGGTGGAACCATTAGTAGTTATACATGGTTTTAATGTGTCTCAACAAAGGTTAGTAGTACTATATGAGAGAGACGGCTGTCGCACATTCTAGTTACGAAAAAAGCCGATCATATCCGATATACAAGTGGGCACCTTCAGTGACCACTTCCCCTGCTCCAGATTATCACAGTGTACCCGTTAGAATGGACGCTAGGTCTAATTAGGTATTAATTATAAATAAGGCGATAGTAAACAAGACTCGTAATCTAAAAGTACAGAAGTGTTTTTGAAACTCCCATCAGAAATATATTGTACATCAGAGACAACAACATAAATATTATTCCGTTACTTATCAATCGATTTTACATTACATTTATAAGCAACTTGTAACAAAACTTTGTAATTTACATTAACAAATTTCAAACTCTGCTATATCTATATATAAAGACAGACATTGTTATAATAACGATTCCAAATCAAGATTAAATAACTTTTTAGTTATACGTAAACTCAAAGAGTTAAATAATATAAATGTAGGATCTGAAGTTTAACTACTTTGGAAAATTGAAAACATTGAAGAAGGAAATTGTTTTTTTCAATAAACAAATGTAAAAATATCATAATTCAACAAAAGAAGACGGGGCTGCGAGTAAGCAGTAAAAGCGTTACGGAAAAAATCCGAGGATGAAAACTAAACCTATTTCACGGAAGCTCAAATAATACATGGAATTAAAACAAAATGATTTTTCAAATAATTTGTTGTTTTTAAAGATCAACAAATATTTAGATAGTATTTGAAATTCCCGTAGATAGTATTTGAGATTCTCGTAGGTAGTTTTTAATTTGTCTGAGGAAAGTTACTCGTAAAAGAAATTTGAATACAAGAATAAATAATAAACAATTCTTAAAAATGATTTCTTTCCATAGGGTGTGTATCTTTTGACCATACAAGGAAAACATTGGGAGATCCGCCGCACAGTAATCGGATTACCGTGGATTAGAGTCACTTTGACTTGATGGCAACTGTTTGTTTATTCTCCACATTGAGAAAGCTTTTTGTGTTACGGTGTTAAAATTCTTCCATTAATGTTATTATAAAAATCGAATTTCTGAATCAAACCATCAAACATAGCATAACGCACTATTTAGTCAAATGGACAAAGGAGCAAAAATAGAGTAAAAGTGGTAGAGACAATTTGCGTAAATATTTCTTGACTATAGAGTGATTATAAAACTTTCAAACTTTATTTAGGTACTAGGACTACTACTAGTTGTGAAAACGCCCGTTGCAGGTTGTAACTGTCCCAATCCCAAAAAACTAGTACTTATTATTAGAAAATATTGATGGTTGTGCCGCAGTCTGTAAACTTTTATTGTGCATTTTTTACCATAGCTTCACACAGGAGGCCCCGAGGAAAAAAATCCCCTATTGTATAGGGAAGAAGAGGAAGTTCTGGAAAAGAGAAAGGTAAAAGAGGTGGGTAGGAATCTGGAGGTTAATGTTTCCAGGACGGACGTATGATTCCATCCTTCCCACTGCGGCTCAAGGCGATGGGTTCAGAGAGTCTGGCTGGGAAAGTCAAAATGTTTCCCCCAACCAGTCCCTCAAGATCCGGCCCGCCACTCAGTAGGTGGGCAAACGCATCTACCGCTAACACCTGCACAAACCTCACCCCACAAACCCAGGCACCTCTGCCAAATCACCAAACGCAGCGAATCACTTGGGGTGACCTATGGGAAGGGCGATGATTATCCAATAAATGGGACGGCGTTGAATTGTGTTTGGAGAATTCAATAAAGTAGGTACCTAAATTAAAATTAATATTTTTAACACTAAACTATTTTAATTGCCATTTTCGAAATTGGAACTGATTTATCAAGAATTCAGAATTCCCCATTTACATGAGACAGGTAACGTAAAAATGATTCCACTTTTTTACCTCCTATCTAGTCAAATTTGACCTCCAACTCTCCCAACGACTCTCTAACGTCAAACACAAGAACACTGCTACTCGTGTGGTAATATTAGAACACGTTTCGACGAGATATTAGTACGCAATGTTATGACTATACCGTGATTTTTAACGGGCCTTCGCTAGTTTTAATAAAAAAATCGTAGTGTAATTTCATCACCAAAAATTACATTACTTACTTACACATACCTTTTTCTGATCTAATACGCAAACGTCAAGAAATCAGCACTCAATTTTTTGCGTTATTTTAGTTTGTTTAATAACATTAGCATTGCACACAACAAAATGTAATCCTCACGAAAGATGGGTTCTATCTCCAGACTCAGGCCTCAAGCCTGTTCCCTCGAATCTCTTGGAGAAGCCGTTATATATAAGTAACTAATAAGGTTTCCGGGCATTACAAGGGTCACATAGTCAATTTTTAACGTCCCTCCATCTCCTTAGGCCTGAGTAGGGTTTTTAAGGCTACACAATCTCGAATTTACTGTCAGATTTTACTAAGAATGTTACTTTTCGTATTTATTCACTCTTGAACACCCATTTTCAGATTAGGCATCCAAAAATAGCTCTTAAGAGTTTATTTCTATTTTTTGTAAGATATACAGAATGCAAATACTCACATAAAAATTTATGTACCTAAACATTTGTTATTTAACCAAGAAACCTTTATTGTTCATGAATATCAATAATGATAATGATAATCAATATATATTATAAAGAAAAGTGTACAAAAGTGTGCGTCCACCCAAAACCCAGAAACGAGTTCCGGGACGATCAAGGGAGTTGAGTATGTAGTGTGGTAGCCCTCTATTCCCCATCCATGAAGCAGGTTCCCGTTTTTACCTGAAGGGCGTGCTTTTGAAGATATAAGGGTTGGAAGGGAAGTTTCACCCTCTAGAAATTTCTAGAAGAGTCCAGAATATTTTTAAGTATTCGAGAGCATTCTACAATATTCCAGAATATCCCGGAACATTCTGGAGTGTTGTGGAATGTTCGGAAAAATGGAATCGGGAACACCGTTGTGTAACATTTCAGGACACTCCCGAATATTGTAGAATGTCCTAGAATATTGTGGACCATTAAAAGTTTTTTTTTATATGGGTGGGGCTACCCATTGGTAGGGGTATATAAAAAAAAGTTCCGTTGTGGGTTCGCACGTCAGTTCAATCTCATATCAACTTCCTAGGCAAAGCCGGGTACCCACGCTATTAATTAATAATAATAATTAACTGTAATTGAACTATGTTATTTTCTAGTGAATTTAAATCTACTGAAACATTTCCAGTCAGAATTTAAAAAAAAACAACCAAACATACTATGATTATTGAAAATTATTATTATTTTTGTATTAATATATACCTATATTTTGTAGAAAGCACACACTTTGAGGTATGGGCTCCACGACAACTTAACAAAGTAACATTCCAACAATCCCTTGAAAAATCATTAAGATATATATTTTTTTAAACAGGTCTAACAAACCTAACCTAACCTAATGTTCAAACATTTTTTATTTCATCAGATTTCAAAGGAGGTGTTTAACTTGCATGATAGTTGTCCGGTCACCGAGGTTTGACATATTAATGTAATACTCTGTTTATAACCACGAAATTTATTTCATATATTACGACCGACCGGTTTCGCTCAACATAAGCATCATCGGAGTACAAAATTAAACTCAGAAAATAAAATTCAAGTCCCGTCGGCGGCATTTATCTTTTCTCGGCAGATTTTTTCAATGCTGATGAGTGTTTCAGGCTAATTGCTTATAATAATTGGTAATGATCACAATTGGGGATCGAATCCAGTACTTAGTAGTCCCAGTAGTTATCGGGACAATGCTCCGACTGTTAAGCTATTGAGAACTGATCTACCTGAATATATTTGTAGCCCCGATCGTACCTTGGACATAGGTACATAGAACAAAGAATAACACCTGAAATTAAATATTTTTATTTATAAGGGACACCCATTGACTTTTTTTTAGGTCTAGGATGAATATTAAATTTAATGAATATATTTATCATAGTCAAACCGATCCATTATTTTATCTCGATAGTATGCAACGCCTACAAATGTCTTCACGCAGTCCTTATCAATAATTACCATTTGCTATTATTAATCTATTGATTAAAATGTTAAATAACTATTTTTATTAGCATGATTTGTAAATTTTCGGAAACCATTAATATAATTTAATCGACAAGGAAAACTTATCATTGTCAAATACTTTTAGTCAACAAAAGCCTCATCGAGATTAAGCAAATTAGTTTACCTTAAAATTTCCGCAAAAAGAATTTTATTTCAAGAATGTTAAATTTACGATGTATAACTAATGAAAAAATAGGTGTTTACAAGATTCAATCATTAACGATTTTTTTACTGGTGGTTTATAATAATTTATACAAATAACCTGATTCAATTAATTTCTAATCAATATCCTAATTTATTGTAACCTAGGCGTGAAAAAATATAAACCTTTGTAGATTTATTTACCGAAATAGTCAATACATAATATACGCTTCGATAAACTTTGGAATTATCTTATGAAGAATCTATTCTCAATGTCTTTTTACATCCTTAATGAGTTTTTACTAGTTTAGAGCCAGCGTAAAATGCATTAGTGAGAACAGCCCAGAATCACTAAATATCCCAAAAGTACTTACGAAACGATATAAATTTTGATATCTTAATATAATTCCATCGAAGTAAGACACATTTAACGTCGTTAAATAATTAAAAGGTCATAAATCGGACGGAGGAATGAAAAAACTGGTTTTCTCAAGAAGAAAGTCCGATAATACCGCATTTAAAATTTTTGTAGAATGTTAAAAAAGTGAGAAATTTATCGTAGGTGCATTTTGAGTGCGGTTTTTCGACAAGTTTATGTATTTCGTGTTTAAGTACTATTAGATCATTCTAAAAAGAGCACAATTTCTTGAAAAAAAACCGTTTTATTTACGGTGCCACGTTCAAAGCACGGAATAGTTTTAGAATTGATTATTTCTGAATAACCAGGTAGAAACTACTCTACATGTTTATGGCTTACACCAATTTCCTTTGGCAAACACATTAAAATTAAACCTTAAGCATTAAATTTCTTAAGGACAGGTGAAATAAATTTCCGTATAGCAATTATGTTTCCAGTACTAAATGTCCGATGCAATTTAACGTAGCAAGTAATAATTATTTGAAGTTACTATAATAAGAGGTTTTATATTCTTATTTACCAAGCACAATAACGAACGTGCAATAAAGAGACTAAATACAGGATACGTAGACACAATGCAAACATTTATTATAGCAATATTCCAACATAATGATACATTTACTTTGAACTTCTTTAACGTGTGTATTGATTGTAGGCAGTGCCTAATTACGCATGTCCATTATTTCATTGAATTCGTTCACCTTCCTTTTGTGTACATTGAATGCTGAACATGTGTACATGTAGATGTGATAGATAACACGTATTTATGTATATTGTAGAACACATTGCTATAATTATAACAGTCCTGTGTTCAGTTCTCCAAGAATGTCGATCATTCATTTTAAATTGAAAAATATCCCAACAAACCTACACAAATGTTCCGCGGCCGATTGTGTGGGAAGGAGGAACTAGCATTTAAAATATCTCCGACAATAAATTATTTATCGCTCGGATAGTTTTTTATATCCGTTGTCTATCAGATGACCAGTATCCATTTGAATTTTTGAATAACTGATTCGAACGGACTTGTTTTTGTTTTAACACGCGTAAATAAAATGCACCGTTGTTTGGACGGTGTATTTTCAAGTGTTTTTAGACAATATTGTAGCAATATTTTTTTAAATAGATAGGTACTTTTTTAAATAATTCTTGTGTTCAATTTTTAGTTTCAAAGTTTAGTCGAACACAGCAGATACTAACATACCTAATTGTATTTTGTGCATATATTGTGTTTACATTTTGTTATTCGACCGCAGAAACGAAATTCCTGTGAAATTGGAAACAGTTTATTTTTAAAAGTACCTACCTTCTTTATAAAAATAACAGTTCATGTTTATTTTTATAAAGAAGGTACTGGTAATTTTTTCGCAAAATTTAATTAAAGTGTAGGAGTCATATGTGCACTTGATGACTGCCTCCGTTGTAGAGGGGTAAGGTTTTCGACTAGCAATCCGAAGGTCGCAAGATAAGTTCCGGGCGTGCTCACATAAATTGAATAGAGTGGAAGATACTCGCAGTATAGCCCTGGTGTAAGATCACCATTCAGAATTGAAACGTTGCTTGAAATGGCTTTAGCCTTGTTTGGTAACCAGATCTGAATAGCCAGGTACTTCACCACTTTCTTCTCCCCCATCTCCTTTCCCTCTCCTCTACCTCCAGTCTCACAACATACCCCTATTGGGGTTGCCATTGTCTCACTGGCTCCAGACCGGAGCAGTTGCGACTCTTGTTCGGTATTCATATAAAAAAATAAAATAAAAACATGCGAATTCTGATGAGAATAATTAATCTTTCTCATCGGAACCGCCTTGTACAATTGCAAGGGTACGATTGCAAGACTATCTTTCGACGAAATTTGAATTCTCAGCCGCTAGATAATGGGCCTTAACTGTTTGCTATTCAATATTTCAGCTCTGTATCATGAAGCATTCGTCTCTTTTTCCTACTACACATTTTTTTTGCTTTACCAACCGTGTTACAAAAAGTTTTATTATTTAATATTTATTATTGCAGCCCCACGCTTGTTATGTAAAATGAATTTACAACTTGTCGGGAGTAATGGCGATCAGATTGCCTATAGTATATCACCTTCAAAATGATTCTTAAAAGATATTACAATATCGGCCAATAAAGTCATAAAACGAGAACATCTGCTCTACGAAATGTTAAGCGTAAAGTTATAAACAAAACTTTTAATTATAAAGATACAGATTTCGTGAAAATTAGATTGGTGTTGTACTTACGTTGAAAAATTTTTTTTTTTGTTTTTAATTAAAAGAAAATGTTATCGGAAACTAAAATGACATCTGCACTTTCACCGACTGAAGTACGTCGGGTACATGGGATCCACCCTTGAGTTTCAAAACCAATAGAAATTTTGGGTTCATTTGAATTAGAATTTATGATTAAAATCATTAAGGTGAGGTACTACGTTGTGTGAAATTCGGAATCAAGCCGCTATCAATAACACTCCTTATGTAGACAGCGATAAGGTTTAAATTTCCGTTTAACACCAGCTGCCTGCTTTGATTAATTCAAGAAAAAAAACATCGTCAAAAAGGGTGTTTTATTTTATTTTGCAAAGCTCAGGCACAAGTATTTAGTAACATTTTCTGAAGAATTTAATTTTCCACATTATGCAATAAAACGTAATTGAAAAGGAGAAAAGCATCATAAAACGCATAATATTTTTAAGCGATTTAATTTACAAACCAAAATCATATGGGTTTGCATTGAAGAAGTGACACCATATCGAGAATTCTAAACAATTGAAGTCAATAAAAGTTGTATAAAAAAATGGTTATATAGTTTACGCTAGGTTAGGTTAGGTTAAGTTAGATTAGTTTAAGTTGGCGGTATTTACTGTTTTTTTTTACTCTTAATGACTTTTGAAAGAGGTGTTGAAATTGCAAGATTTTGAGTTGTCATTGAACCGAAATTGGTGACGTAACAACTTAGAATCATGATAATTAAACACTTCCTTTGAAAAGCCATTAATAGTGGAGACAAAAAAAACATTTAAAAAATTGTTAAATAGGTTACATTAGGCAAGGTTATGGGCTATTTCTAATTATCTTTTTAATAACTTTTAATCAATTCCCTAAGAGGTATTGAAATTGTATGATTCTGAGTTGTAATGGAACCGAGAATGGTGGCCGGACATAGAATCATGCAATTTCCGCACCTCCTTTAAAAAAAAGTAAATAATTTGTTAAATAGGTCATAATAGGTTAGGCTATGGGCTATTTTGGAATATTATTTTTTTTAACTTTTAATGACTTTTCATAGTGGTGTTGAAATCGCGTGATTCTGATTATCATGGAGCCATCAAGAATACCTACACACGTGCTACTTATCAAAATGACTGCAAAGGGAATACGCCTTGCGACAGACCACGTAGTTTGGTGCCAGGAGAACAAGAGTCTCAAGCAGTAATGGGGCTCCAATAACAATAGGCATACAAATGTAGTCCCTTCATTAACATGTTTATAATAGATGGCTTTTTTCAATAAAGAATCGCTTCCTCACAAGATGGCGGCCTCTGATGGCATTTGTTCCTACGCGGAGAACATAAATCTCCGGTAGCGAGTAATTTATGAGGACGTCGGATCACCTTAATTAAAAACTTGTTCCGTTTATTGTAACATAAAAGTAATTTAAAAAATTATGGCACGTAATTAGAATGAACTAGGTATTATTGCCAACTTTACTAGCGTTAGACACCTTAAGACTTGGATATAGAGGAGTCGACAACCTTTTTATGTAGGTCTGCGATCAATGACCTGAATTATTCATTATTTAATATTTATTATTAAAAGGGTTAGCGTTTTGTAATTGCATGGGTTAAACCTGCTGTATAATTAATTCAATATTGAGTTTTAGACCGATACCAACCATAACGGATCCACGAAGGCAATAAAAGCCGCGTGTTTTTCTCTTTAGGCTGATCACTGTGCCATTGGACAAGAATCTTATCTTCACTTTATTTGATGTTTGAATGACATCCCAATTGTTCCTCTTTTAAGAGTAGAAAAGATCAGATTAGACACAACCAAATGACGAGCTCTTTTAAAAATAATCTAAAATTCTCTCTTAAAACTTAATTTTATTTATTCTATCTGAGAAGCAATTACTTTGGGGTTAGGTATTATATCTACATAGTTTCAACAAAATAGATGTGATTATATAATTATGGGCCCCCTACTTCATAGAACTAAAATAATATCAGGACTTTAATAAAACTTTCTCAGAACCTGAAAATGAACATCTGCATATGTTGAATTGTTCAAATTCTGTAAAATCACCAGTCCATCGTATTTTAACCACAAATCTTTATTATTTTATATGTCGACCGATTCTGCTTAAACTAAGTTAAATCAGGATATAATAATAAATAAATACTAAAACATATATATCGGTTTGTATGAGTAGAATACCCTTGAGGTGATTTCCATTTATTTTTGACGGTGCTCCAGATTTTATTTCCGGGTTAAATCTTTCCCAAATGAAAGACTAAACCCTTCCACACACTTTTCCACAAATGATTATCTAGTAAATTCACGCAATGTAAATGCACTATATAAGTATAATAAATACAAGAACAATACGTCAATCCACCAGAAACATAATGGGAAAATATTTCACCGACTCCAGATATTTTCATATCAGAGGGTTCGGCTCTGATGAAATCCTAACTGGTCCGATAAATCCTACTGATCCCTCAATATAAATATTTAAAAAATCTTTCGTAATCCTACATGTATTTAAAATGACCGACTTTTGCATTTTTATATACAAATTTTTTGACAAATCAAATACGCCTAAATTTTGATTGAGAGAGCTAGGTATAATGCCAGTACCGAAATAACAAATGGTAATATTTTTATAGTCTGAGAATGCCGAATTCTTTTAATCTCATTTCCTAAATCTGTATATTTTCTTATTTTTTCAGAAACAGTTTTCTGAATTATTTTTATAATTATTATTATTATTACAATCACAGAAAGAGAAAGATAGTACATAGGTACTATAAAAGAACATAATACACTACAGAGAGATTTTTGTTTTGAAAGAGACAACAATTGATAATTAGTAAGTGACGGGGAAACAATACCTATCTAATCACAAGTAAAGCCTCGATAACATTAAACGAGTTTACAAGCTTCTAGCCGGCGTATTCACTATCTGCTAATAAACTCCTTCAATTTAAAATCTGATAGTTAGCTAGTAATATGATTGTAAACTCGCTCGATGTACCTAATCGAGGCTTTAATGAACATCAGATAATATCTAGGTATATATAATGATAATATATAGTAGAAAAAATACGGTATATTTTAAGATACATTTTATGATGTATTTTACATTATAATAAAAAATACTTATTATTTATTATTATTATTATTGCTAATTTTCTTTTTTTAACATTCTCGGATTACGAATAACCTGACCATGTTCCTACTTCCACTACAGTAAGCAGATATTTTTTCTTAAGTCGTGATGGAGGACTTAACCAGCCAAGGAATTCAACACACGACGCCTGGGTGGGACCCAAACGCAATGCCAACTCGGCCACTAGCCGGCCTTCTTGTTTATTTTCTTACATTTTACTCTTTGCACATATTACCCTACAAATAAGCATGCGACGCGACGTGTGGGATTCCACTATCCTCCCCACATCCTGGAATAAAAAAAATGAATAATATTATATCAGAAGTTCACACACATTTGTATTAATTTAAAAATTGGTGATCGTAGTTATTACGAGTTGACGATCCCTGCCCCTTATCGTCCGCCATTATATTTCTGGTACGGGAAAACATATTTTTATTATTAGACAGTTTAATTATGATGGCTTATTCTGAGACTGTGTTTCGACTGCCTTTAATTCGTCAAAATTCATTATTTCCTCTGGCACAGAAGTAAATTTGTAATTTATTCATTAAAGAACAGCGTAATTCCATACTTTCAGACTTATTAAAATTTGAGCAATTTATGACATGAATCTTCCATTTTGTATATTTTATTTCTCTCCGCTAAACCTACTTGTCTATACATCTACTTGTCTGTACTTAGTTTGGGCTTACAATATTAATTTCATTCAGAATGTGAAACGTGTAAATTTACACAAGGAAATTTAATTAGGTCAGCAATTTCGGAGCAATTTAATTAAATGAATTCGTACATCAAGTCCTTTTCAAGGATTCAATTCGAACATAATATCCATTTCAACAGAAGGTACAATGATTTTTTATTGTATTTTAGCTTTGAAGATGGAAATAAATGAGACAGCAGGCCCAGTAGTTAATATTCATTAGATATCATCCCTGTAATATCTCTCTGATGATTTAAGTTTGATTGGTACAAATTTGTTTTGTACCAAGTACCTATAAAACATAAACGGGGATATGAAATATGATCCTGCCGCTGAGAACCCAGTTGTAACCTCATTTTCTATGCAACGAAAGAAGTAGGGCTCACAACTGATCTCTCAGCGGTCCGCCTTTAGCTTTAGAGATGTGATTTTGTGGAAAAACACCCTTGACTATGATTTGATGTGAATAAACACCAATGATATTAAATAAAATAGAATTAATAATAAATAGGTATAATACCCAAATTACCACAGCGAATATATCGGGAATTTAGGCAGCCCTGAACTCGTGAGTATGATTAATTATCGCGTTTCCAATCAATATAACACTAGATTCAATGTTCCATTATGTAGTTGCTTCTCGCACTGTTTTTATGTACCTACAGTAAATTATGTTCATAGAGATTGCATCGTTTAAGGAATGAAATTTGTTTTGTCGACGTATTTCAAATACCTATACCTAAAACATACAAAAGTCCTTAACGGTATCTGTTCGTTATGTTACCTACTGTTATCACGATTATAAGATACTCTCTATTACTTATTATGCACTTACCTACTTACATTCTTATTTTTTTTTTACATTTGTGAAAGCCCAATGGGCATCTAAACAAAAATAATATGATAAATTCAATTAAATTTATTATTATAACAAAAAAAAAATGTATAATATTAGTGCGTTTTTTTTTAAATTATTAAGAGAAAATTACATAAATATAAAAGGGGTATCAACAACAATAATAGTAACAGAGCTTGCCTTGATGCTAAATATGTCAATATCTGAATTGATTCTATTTACAACAGCAAAATTGCTCTCCCCACCGGCATGACCATTGGCAAGTTAGTCCTGCGGGCTGTGAGATTGAACAGTTTATGCTATCGTTGACAAAGATAACCATCGGGAACATAGAAATGATTGCTCTCCAAGATAGCCGAGATTTCAAATCAAACACGAATCATTTAAAAATGTGTAGCAATACGTACGTCCTTTCTAAAAAAATGATGGTTTATTCCGAGCACACTCAAAAGAAAGTTGGTAGGAGAGAGCCACGGGCAGTAGCCATACTCCCTCATGTCGAGATCTAACAAATTAAACAACTCAAATCCTGCCGAAATAACCTACAAAATGTCACACCGTAGGAAGGCATAAATCATCCATAGCTCGCTTCATTCATACTGATACATCATATCAAACATAATTCTGTATCCGTATACTTTACAATATTTCTATTCACCATCTCATTACCCTCCAAAGTTCCCTCGTCCGCAGGATATTATACCAAATTATGAAAGGCATAGTCTCATAGACTTCGGTCAGTCGGAACTCAAATGCGACTCGCTTTAAAAATATTGCATGCAAATGAACTCACAATAATTATGAATATGTTCCGATGTAGCCACGTCATCCAATATTGCAAACATGTCACCTTTGAGTTATTTACAATATCTAGGTTGGTCTAGTCTCTAGGTGGGGCAGACAAGTGATGCCTCAGGGCCGACTGGAATTGTGAACAGAGGGGAAACCAAGTTTTATTTTTCTGTACTACAATGGACATTACTAGACACATCCGCCAATTCACACCACCTAATTTGTGTTTATTATAATAATACTATTTTTCATGTTGATTGCCGATATCCGTTGATTTAGGTAAAATTTCAAAATGTTATTTTGGGTATTACTGAGCAAACTGCACTCAAAAAATGTTGTATTACGCAAGGGCAATGAGTTTGTCTCCCACAACGAAAGTTAATGTTTTTGACTGAGAGCAGCGAAGTCCTTTTATAACACAACCGTTGGGCATTTCATTTGTCTATAAATGTTGGTATGTTATGTTACCGGTTTTGAAAATCTGCTGCATTCACTTTATTATTCAAGCAAGCCTTACTTTGACTAAATGGCCAACTTTGACTAGGTGGCTAACTTTGACTAAGCTTTTTAACATAGTACCTATCTGACCGGAGAAAATGTAAAAAATGAATTTTTACTGAGATCATGACGTTTCTTTTGGCAAATTGTACGATTTTTAAATTTATTTCACATAAAAAAATACATGGTTTATAGTAACGCAGGTAGATATTTAAGTAAATACTTACAAATCTTATGATTTCAGAGGAAATTTAATTTGTATTTAAATTAAATAAGAAATAACTAGAACCATGCTTTTTGACGCGAGGTCCACTATTCACAGATTGGTTAAAAATATTTATTTTCTGTGAAATTAAATAAATAATTTCAGATAGTCGGTTTTTTACATAAGCTCCACGCAGGCGTCTATGAGGGAAAAAATCGCTCAAGGCCTACGACATCTTTGGATATGACGTGTGGATGGTGTTTTTAATTAAAGGAAGGAGAGGAAATTCTGGGAAGAGAAAAAGGTGTGAGGGTTTAGATAGCAATCTGGGAAACAGTGTGTATATTAGTGACGGACGTATGAATCCGTCCCTACAACTGCCTGTACAAGGCGATGAGTCCAGAGATTCCGGCTGGAGAGTTCAAAAAGGCCTCCCTCAGTCTCCCAAATTGTGTGAAAGAATGTTGTTGATGATAAAATAATATCCCTTTCAACAAACTGCTTTCAACAATATTACAAATCTGATAACACGAGATAACCAATGTTAATAAATCACAACATTTCTAGACATCTGAATAAGAAACGTTATCTCAAGAATGTATGAAGTGTACAAAGCCTACCTTGGAAGTTTCGTACGAATGTGATTGACTAGGACATAAACGTCTCAATAAAATTTAGCATTATGTTCAATATTGAATTACAAGCACGTGTTTCAATTTTCCATTCCATCCAATTCCAAAATAGTAGTACAATAATCCATTCCGAGTTTACGACCAACATTTATGGTTTCGGACATGATGCATTTAGTGTCAAAATAAAAAAAGGAAATTATTTACGGTCCACATTAACGTCGAGCTTTTATTTTACTTTTATTGTATTGAATAACTTTATAGCTCGTTACGGAATTTTTTGAATGGAACATGAAAATTAATGTGGCAGGAATGGCGTGAAAATACCGATTTGGCTTGTTTGACAAAACGAAGGTTTTATTGTGATTTTTAATGATTTTATTTATTTGGAAGTTGTTGTTATACCAATGATATTATAGGTTGAAATGAATATTAATGGTTTAACAAGAAAGTTGAAGCTGGATTTCCCCAAAATTCACTTGTTTGATATCGGATACTTAGGCAAGTATTGATGTTAAAGTGGTTTTAATAAATGTAACTACGCTAAAATTATTTTAGAAAGAAATATTTATCTAATTAAAAAGCAAGCTCGGAGGCTACCAATATGATCATTCATTTCTCTTTCGGTAAAATAATTCATAGAACCCCATCCTGTCCCACTGGAATGGAGTTCTAATAAAAATCCTAGGTGACCCGTTACCCGTCATTTGCCCCTCGAAATTATAATTATTATTAAACTAATAAATAATTTGTGCATTATTTACCAATTTCAAACCTAAAATCGACTTCAAAAATACCTCTGATAATAAATTGGCATGGATATCAAATGGATTTATTTACAGTGTAAATTTTTTGTAATTATACGCTGGTATTTACAATATATAGACATGAAGTTTTTCCTTGACGTATTTGAAAAATATGTTTTTTTATACTTTGTTATTCGGCGACACATCCTCTCTACACACCTCTTTGGGGACACTTAGTTAATTTTTGTGTCAGTAGGTAAACCGTACTTTCCCTAAACCGACTGCATATTGTATATAAGTATGCTATGTCAGAGTTTGGATGAAATTTTTTCAAACGCATAAATAATATAAGTAGTCAGTTCATATCAAAAGCAATGAATTACAAAAGAAAATGAATGCAAGTAATGTCTGCTAATCTACCTTTGCGTTTTACTTTATAGAGATGGTAGATAATTATTTTGTAGTTAGTTCAGTCCCGCCTGATAAAAAAATACTTTTTAAATAAATGTGTTACACAACATAGAGCAAACCTTCGGCATAAAATCGATCCCCTGTCCTCAAAATTAAGTTCAGACTAAGTGAGGTACAAAAGTTTTCGTAAGCACCGATCCAAAGGAAAGTTCGTCCCTTGCGCTAAATGAGCTTTAGCGCGGCGCTTTTTTCGTTTCCAGTGTTAAATTTGTCTAAACAAAGCGGCGAGGAAGCGGAACACGTAGGCGGTCATATTGCGTAAGGTTGAAAAAATTATAATGAAAAAAACTCAAACGCGATTCATAAGCTCCTATATCACGGTGGTCGTAAAGAACACCAGTGCCAAAGGCAATAAAAGATTCCCTCTTGCAGGGTTCAAAACCCGCGGATCGGGGGCTGGAATGGCAGAATAATAATATTATCTTTCAAACATTTATGGTAGGTACCTACCTACATACTGACTTTCTTAGAGAACTTGTTGCTTGTTTTTATGTCTGTCATAAAAATCAATTGACAAGACTGTCTAAGGACGGGTTGTTACAAAAAATTTGTACAATTCATCAAATGTTTGATCAAGCCACCATTAGAGGCCAAATGCTTCAAGAAGCTGAAATAATTACAGAACTTGAATAGTACTTTCACAGAACGTGAAAATTAACATCAAATATTTGATGAATCGTTCAATTTTTTTAAACAACCCATTATAAGTAAGTACCTACACGACAGATTTACTTTTAGTTTTTTGTTTATTTTGTAGCCTATGTAGGGTTAACATGAAATGTAGTTGATACGATACGATTAGTCAGAAGCACTCTTGTCCCGGTGAGACTGGTGAGACCGTGGGCACTAATTTGTTAGGACTTGGAACACGTGCTCTGAGGAAAGGAGGGGGGTTGGAGTTTAATCGACCGGTATACATGGCAACCTGATAAGCCAATATTGAAAATTAGGATGTGCAGGAATAAAGGAGTGGAATGAGCGGTATTAATCGAATTTGTTTTATTTTCCTCTCTCGTCTCTCGTCTCTCGTCTCTCGTCTGTCCTTGGATCTTTTCGCCTCTTCTTGGCTCTTCTTGCCTCTTTAATAGTTTTCCAAATAATTTGACAACCTACGGTAAAGGAGGTAATGAAAACAAATGTAATTGTTTTTAAATTACATATTTAAGAACAGGTATATCATTTACAAGAACTCGCTTTTAAATGTTTAAATGTTTTAAAATTATTAAAAAAATATGTTTGTCAATCAACACCCTTCCGCGGTCCCCTCCTACCCTGCACTAATTATACAATACATTACACCACTATACAAGCAAGAATCTGTTTAAAATCACTCAACTGTAGGTAGGTTAGGTTTGTATTAACATATCAGTCTAGTTTTACGTCGTGAATTTAAAAAACCTAACAAAACTATTGATTATAAGTTAGCTCAACTTGTTACAAAATTTTACATAAGTAAAAATAATGATTATGAAATAAGATGTTTCATCGGTAAGTACTATCACACCTATCACATCCAACAAGGTGATTAATGAAAACCAACCTTAGATGGAAAGAGAAACTTAAAGAGATTAAAATATGATTAAAATAACATCTTCTCTTTGACCTTCCCTGCCTAACATTGAACTTGGTGATTTACAAACCAGTCTGGAAACGAGCGGTGGCTTCTACCTTCCTATAACGTACTACTACCTTATTATTATTATACTACCTCGACCAGATTCACCAGATCACTACCGTACAGAGTATAGATCACCTCTATTAGACAGAAGACATTAACTTTAGACAGGATAACATGAATTTCTTACAACGCTGATGGCGAAATAATTAATATACTCGATATAAAGAGCAAAACGACTTCTAATCATTTTGTTCTCCGTTCAATCAATTTTAACCAGTCTGCATTTGGTAATTCGACATGGATTTTTAGGTGCTCTTTTTTGTGATAACTACAAAGGAGTACCTATTGTTCAGAGCTCGTAAAGTTGGGGAATGTTATAAGGATGTAGGGCGTTAGTAAATGGAGAAGGGGAATTTAAAATTTCGATATAGAAAGGCTGACAGAAGCCACCTTTTCAAATTTGTGTATTTGAAAGACTGTGAAAGAATAGCCACAATATTTATATTTTCGTCATTTACAAAAGTGCTGCAGCACTATCCTTATCACAGAATTTCACCATTTGCAGTTACAGTCCATATAAGATAATATTGTCAATTATCAAAAAGTATACGTTGTGGTTAATCAAAAACTTTGGAATGACAGCAGAGCTGTCAATTGATACTCTGTCTTTTGCGAGTTTGTCGTGTTTTGAATAGTTATGAGTTGATCTCTTAGGAAAGTCTAGTACTAATTTAAAAGTACCTACCTGAAAAATTTATTTAGTATTTATTTTCTCTATATCTTATATAACAACGTCATTATCCAAAATGGGGCAAAATTCAACAAAAAAATCGAACATGCACATTAACTTAACATACATGCTTAGCTGTATTCAAAATATGTAAATATTTACACCCTCTAGCAAGAATTATAAAGGTTTATCATAGTGCTGTTGATTTTGGTGATACAAATATACTTATGTATGGCTTGAAAACCATGATGATGAACATAATATCTGATAATGTATTATATTTTATCCTAATATTAATGTATTGGTTTTGTTGGAATATTTTTGAGATTCTCCGTTGGATATCTAACCTGACACTTCAAGACTAAACGAAATTTTTACATTAAGTTCAATCATTCTTGCATTTTTCAATTTTTATGTTTACATATTCTAACTACAATAAAATTAATCACAGCTTTACTAAATAATATATCGTAATCGGGATGGTGAAACAGCTGTCAATTGGAACATTATAGTTTTATAGGATGATAATGCGGAAATCTCATTATCAATTTAAAATTATGCGTCGTAATAACTGAATTGTCTCAAAGAGGTCAAACACCTTTACAGGATATTTAATATTTTACATCAAACAGAAGGCCATTGTTTCATTTGAAGATATCAGTGTGATTGTGTAACAATGTATGTATCCATATCAAGGCTGCCTCTTAAGAAATACAGGGGCTCCGTAATATCCACAATCTGCCGTGAGTTTTTTTAACTATCACGACTACAAAGCAATAAATTATATGGGATTATTTTAATATACGCCAGGGCTTATGGCGGATGGGACACGTTCCAAGAAAATGGAATATCCTCTTAACATTATAAACGTATACGGAAATTTCAAAGATTTTTCGAGCAAAACTTTGGCGATACTTCTTCCTGCAAATGAGGCGTAAAATCCTTATGGCAGATTGCGGCACTTAGGTCTGCTTGCTTTACCTATGGACGGGAAACTGCTTGTCGAACTTCAGATTAGGCTTATCGATAAGTTATTTATCATTATCGTAATATTGTGTACAATAGGTTATGAAGAACTAAGTAGTTTTTTCGTTATGTTTAGGAATCAAAAAGTTATTTATAAGATAATTAGTCAAAATTAATGTAATAAAACAACCAATTAAGATCAATTAATTATCTTAATGTAATATCAAATTGTACGTAGGTATTCAACTTTATTTGGGCGGTGTATATATTAAAATGTAAAAAAAAAAACAAAAAAATAATTAAAATTAAGAATAGTGAAAACATCGAGTAGCTATCCATATTGTTGTTTTCAAGAGATAGATTCAGCCAGTTTTGATGTTTTATGTTACCAAGATACAGTTGAAAATCTCGTAGGGTTCAATGAATTTTGGAGGAGGCGGGAACCATTTATCAGACAACCAACACAGGTCACCCCGAGTGGTTCGCTACGTTTGATGACTTAACAAGGTTACCTGGATTCATGGTGTGAGATTTGTCTAGGTCTTGGCAGCGGATGCTTATGTCCACCTACTGCATGGCGGGCCGGATCGGAAGAGACCGGATGAGTTATACTGGGATTTTGATCTTTCCTTTTCCGGACTTTCTCGACCCATCTCCTTGCACCGCATTGGGAGACTTGGGACATATGTCCGTCACTCCTGGACACACTAACTCCAGATTCCTACGCACCCATAATAGTTTTCATTTTCCTTCCATTCCTAAAAAAACCCTCCACACAGCGTCCCCAAATATGACATAAGCACTGAGAAGTATTATTTTCCTCATGGTCTCATGTATGGAGCTAACATGAAAAAAAAAATTGAAAAGTTTTTTTGTAACCTTTTTCTTGTTTCACGGAATGTTAAAACACCACCCTGTGAACAAATGTGGCGATTTTTAGCTGAACAATTTTTCCTTTGAAAGTTTTTAATTGGACAAATTAATCTGCGCACTTCGTGGATGCATCCAACCTTGTACCCTGGTGGCTGTACTCCCTGTACAAGTAGGAAGTAGGAAGTAGGAAGTGGGAAGTAGGAACCGGGGGAGTTAGACAATGTACCCTGATTGGTTTAGTTAATGTCGGGACTGAGATATATCCCGCGCTTTCAAACTTCTGAAACTTGTGCATCGACAAATCGAAATGACGCCCGTTCATTTTTGACAGTGTCATGTTTGTTGATGACGATATGTGACTAGAATTATTTTCAATTCTGTCTGTGTACGTAGACAGAAATATTTCATGTAAAAATGAGGCGTGTATTTTTTTAGAAATCGAAGATTTTTTTGTTTAAAATATATATTTTAGGGGTAGTATTTCATGTTTCATATTATCTGTAAATGATAGATAATATAATTTATTACAGAAACTTGTAACTTTATAAAATAAACATTGCGAACATGAAGACTTGGATGTACTCTCAAATGCAACTACTACCTTTAAGCGCCCTTGAGGTTATTTTCTCACTAAAATGGCGCTATAGAGTCATCCAATTATTATTATTATTATTATAGAAGGAACCTATACTTAAACCTATACTATATCCCAAACGATCTCTCCTCACTTACAGCTATAATACGTGTTTTTGTGTATATATGTATATGTATGTGCGTGTGTGCATGTGCATGTATGCATATAAATATATTTTAGACCAGTCAGTGGTTGAGTTGGCATCGCGTTAGGTTCCCACCCGGGCGTCGCGTGTTCGATTCCTCAGCTGGCTAAGTCCTTCATTACAACACACGCAACATTTTCCGCTTTCTGTGGTGGTAGTAGGAGATTTTCAAATATTGTCGGCTTATTCGTAACCCGAGAATATTTGCCTTTCTTTAAATAAAAAAATGTATGTGTGGAGTGTGATTATACATACATATATTTGTATATAAACGTAAGTGTGTATATGTGTATTTTCTAATACTTGATCCTCCTTGTTTCATGTATAATTTATTATTATGTATTACAATATACTCAAAATGTTCAGATGAATGGTGTGCTCACCTTTAATTGGAATTGTCACTCTAACCATATTCAAATTGTAAGCTAATAATGTAATATTTGTATGTGATGTATTCTTATAACGAGCCAACGAACAAAATAAAATAAATATACTCATCAGTCAAAAAAATTTTTAATCCTGGGGTTGAATAATTTATCTCTTCTTTATTGTCCGTTTTAAGGAAATGAAAATAAAAATACAATACAGGGATTTCAAACTACTAGTAATTTATAAAAATGCCAAAATATTTTTTAGAAAAATTGCGAAAATCGGTACAAAGGGGTAGGTTTCAACTAGGCGCTACTACTGTTGCTATATTCCTTTTCTAATAATATACGGAATTTAAGTACAGCAAAAAGGTGTATTTGAGAACCAGCGGAGGGAGGGGGAGGCGAACGTGATCAGAATACAAGAAAGCAACTACCACTTTTCCCTCACTTAGTTCTCCCCGCATGAACTACAAGGAAAAATACCGATACCCCATTAGTCCCTAAATACATACAACCTACCTACTTCACTCTGCCAACAACCTACCACTACCACGCTCAATACCTACACCCTTCAACTTTCCGACCTCCAAACGACTCCTTGAAGGTCATGCCAATTCATTTATAAAAGTTACTATAGTATAATACATTTAAATTAATATTTGATACCCTATTTATGGCATCTAAGGCCTTAACAAAGTGGGACGATGGATAAAAATACAAATTTCGTACATGTAGTATTTTTCCATGAAGGGCGTTTTTTCATCTAAATTTAATCATTTTGTTTAAAAAAAACAATAAATGCTTATATACCTACGCGACACTCTTTGAATATTATATATAGTACATCTCATAAAGTAAGTTTTATAGCTTTATTATGAAATATGCCTTTCATATAATAATATAATGCACAATGTACTTTATATTTGTTGTAGGAATTTTTCATTCCTGAAATAAAATTAAATATTTGAGAAATGGTTTAGAATGAACTTACAGCCTGTAAAACTTCTTTACGCCCGCTCGTCACTAAAAATAAACAAAAATTTTAACAAAACAAAAAACGACTTCAAAAAATGCACTAAAAAGTAAAAATATAATTACGTACGATTGTTATTTTTGGAGTCGGTGTCAGCCAAGATCTCCACATCTCACCTATAACTACCTATGTATGTAGTTACCTTGGCTGACACCGACTCCAAAAATAACAATCGTACGAAATAATTATTTTTCTTTTTAGTGCATTTTTTGAAGTCGTTTTTTGTTTTGTTAAAATTTTTGTTTATTTTTTTACGTTATTATATAATATATTTATCTGGGTTTTAGTCTGAATAAAAATGTTTACCTATTAAAATTATTATTCTTACACTTTTTTGCTTTGGCTCCAAGCAGGAGGCCCTGAGGGAAAAAATCCTGATGGTCTATGCCATGTTTGAGGAAGCTGTGTGGAGGTTCTTTTTAGGCAAAGGAAGGAGAGGAACTTCTGGCAAGGAAAATGGTATGAGAAGTGGGTATGAATGTGGAGTCAATGTGTTCAGGAGTGCGAACTTATCAATCCATCCATCTCCCTGCGTTGCAATGCGATAGTCTGGCTGGAGAGGTCAAAAAGATCCCTCAACCGAGCTCTCCAGATCTGGCCCACCATGCAGTAGGTGGGCAAATGCATACGCCGCCAAGACAAATCTTACCCCATTAATCAGAGCACAACTGCTATATCACCAAATGTAGAGAACCATTTGGGGTGACCTTTGGAAAGGGCGTTGGTTATCCAATAAATGGCTCCTGGGCGGCGGTACGCATACCCGCCTCCCAATTTAAAGCTAACGTGTAATGTAAAAATATAATAATAATATTGATTTATTGTCTTTCTTTCTAAGTTACATGTAGAGATAATGATATCCTCACTGGGATCTCCCTTGCTGAGGATTTCATTTACTTATTATAATTTAATTATAAGAAATTAATATGAATTTGTTATAAACATATAGCATGTAGCATGTAGTATTTTTTTAAATAATTATAAAGTAAATAAGATAATGTTTTTTTATAATTCAGTTCAGTAGATTCGGTTTTAGTCTGTATTTGATATCAGTATATTTTCTATTTCTGTACTCTTTATATTTAGTATCCTGCTTTTTATTTGAGATTTAAATGTTATAATGTTGAGATTTTTGAGTGAGAGTGGTATTTTATTATAGAGTTTAATACCATAATATAAGAAGCTTTTTTGCCCAAATGTTGTGTTAGTAATTACTTGTTGGATATGTTTTTGACCATGAGATATACTGTTTCTAATGTACGTGTTAGTTGTTATTTCTTGGGTTTTGTACTTATGAATGTAAATGAGTATAGTTTAAGAATATTCATATACATTTTCACTTAGGGCCTCCTTTGTGGAGATAATGAAAAAAAAAACGAAAACCGTCTACGTCCTTATAAAAGCGAATAGTGTAAAATCTTGAAACGTTTTATTGGGAATCCATTGCTATAAATAAATATGTCGTCAAGGCAAGTCTCACGTATCGTGGGCGCAGAACCTTAATTCATATTCTTAATATTATTTCTATATTTTTCTAAGCATTAGTACAGGCGCAGTTCTATCTATTCATTTTTACCTTCACATAGGTATCTTTAGAAATGGCCTTTCCTCGAGGCCTGGAATAATACGTAATGGCTCTAGAATTTCCAAATACACTGTTTTGTGAATTTCTTCTCCAGCGACCCTTATCAATACAGTTCCTATTCTACATGGCTGGAGACAACTTTATTAGCCTTTTCCCAAAAAAGGTCCGAGATAACTTATTCTAATGACAGGCCAACTGCGGAACTGGCACATAATGGTAATTGGTTTCCTATGATCAAATGGCATTTCTTTATCTAACTTCTTTGTTACGTCTTCTAGTTTTTTTTATATGGACACTCTTTTTAAACTTCATTTTAAGGATCATAGTCTTAGAAAAATATTCACTGTTCACCGAAAAGACACTGTTTCTAAAAAGCAACGTCAAATTTTATCCAAATTGGCTGGCAAGGTTAGAAACATGCCTTTGTGTACTTCACGGCCTTCGTTCGTCGTAATTAAATTAACTTCGTACAATATTGATGTTAATTAAACATAAATATATTAGATGTTAATAAGCGTACGTATAAAATATTAATAACACAGAAGTGAAGCTAACAAAAAATGTCCAGAAAAGCGAAACGGTAGTCAACAAAGGGAGGTATTGAACTGACCTAGAGGAAGGATGAAAGTAGACTGAAAGCTAAAAATCTTTGATGTGTAAGTCTAGTAAAACCATGTATGATCATGTGAGAAATGTGGAGAATAGCAAAGAAGGCAAGGTTCATGTAAGCGTAATGAATAAGATTAAGTAGAGGGACCCTTAGGTGGTATGGATGGAGAGATGGTTAAAGGGACGCAAAAGTGGTAGAAGAAGTCAGTGACGCCCGAGGAAGACAAGGCACCACCAAGTGTACCGAGTCGGACCATGTCAAAAGTTAGAATAATAGAATGGTATGTATGAGACGATGTATAAATGTGAATGAAATAATGAGGGCGTGCCTAGGTGCGTGAAAAACGCGATGGTTAATTCGTTAGTTAGTTAATTTTTTTTTTTTCATAAAATCTTACAGATACATAGGTTGTAGGTAAGTTAATGTTTCATATTATGTTGGTATTTGAATACGAACATGAATTTTGATTACATTTTGTTGGGTCAATTGAATAATAATAATTAGATTACAATTTGGGAGGCGGGAATGGGTACCGCCGCCCCGGAAACCTTTACTGGATAAAAAACACCTCTGCCATAGGTCACCCCAAGTGGTTCGCTACATTTGGTGATTTAGCAGGGGTGCCCGGGTTCATGGGATGAGGTTTGTCTAGGTCTTGGAGGTGGATGACCAGGAAACACTGAACCCCAGATTCCTACCCACCCCTCTTCCTTCCCAGTACTCTCCTCTCCTTCCTTTCCCTAAAAAACCCTCCACACAGCATCCTCATAGGCTCTCAGGGAAATTATTTTCCACAGGGCCTCCATCCAATTGATTTTTTTCTTTGTGTGTTCTTATTTTTTAAAATCTTTTTAGACAGTTGATTATTTTTATGAGTTCCAAAGAAGATTATAACTGGCTGTCCTGGAAAAAACTCGAAGAAAAAATGTTTTTTTTTTTTTAATTCTTATTAGATGTGTAAGTACCATGAAAACACATTGTATTATAATTTTAAATATTCTAAATTGCGTGCGTCAAATTAAGCTCTTTAAAATGAAAAAAATCTCCAAGTCTCTTGTGATTATTTTATTCCACACATCTCAAGTATTAAGTATTCTTTATTCGATGATTTATATATTTAACCTAGCTGCTAAGCAAACATAACCTGTTCCAAACATTTCCACTGAAATTCACATATTACAAATTAATTTATCAATCACTTATGTGTTTATTTTTAAAGTTAAACAATAAAATTTTATTACCATTAAATCAAACAACTTTACTCAATTCTTCAAAACGGCTTTTTATTTTCGTGTTATTCGATAATTTATAACTTATCGCTGTAAATAACAATATTTTGCAGCCTCCTAGTGAATGACCTTATTAAAACTAAGTCGGGTGCAATATTTCAAAATGTCGTCCTTTAAATCACCTTAACACTTTTTTTATTGTCCAGTCGTGTATCGATACCATTCATTTTTAATAAATTATGCCCCTGGACTTCGTGCAAATCGGAATATTGAACAGCCACCATCCGATGGTTCCTACCGAATGTAAAATAATCCTTTGAAATATGTCATCGAAAAATTATTTATGCTAATTTTTATGGAAATACGTTTTAGCATTTTTATAAGCCATAATCAATCCGCTGCTGAATGAAGGTCTCTCGAGGAGTCCTCCTTGTAATGGCGGGTATGGTATGGCGTTAGTGTGGCCGAATAACACCATGCTGCATACTTGGGTCTAAATCTTTGTGCATTATTTACTTTCTGAAACAGTAAGAAATACATTAAATTATTTTAATATCGCCGAACGTGATATTTTTATTTCGTTATTTGCCAAGCCCGAGTCCTGTAATCGAGAATCGATAGTCTTGCCTTTATTGATGTTCAATTGTGAAAATGTAATAAATTAATCATTATTAACGACAATTTGATACTAAATAGGTACTGTCTCTATTCGAGCTAACTTTTCTTTCCGTTCTACTCCATATTAACCCATTTACTTTCTCTAATCCGTTTCTCTTATCGTTGTTGCGCTGAATTTATAAAATCATTGAGGAGGTAATGAAAAATTTGCGAGACGGGTAGAAATACCACCGCCCCAGGAACCATGGATATCCAACACCTCTGCCATAGATCACCCCCGGGTGCTTCGCTACGTTTGATGACTTTGCAGGCGTGCCCAGGTTTATGGGAGTGAAGTTTGTCTAGGTCTTGGCGTCGGGTGTGTCCGCCCGTTTACTGCGTGGCACGCTAGATCGGGAGAGACTTTTTGAGCCAGACCATTTGATCTCTCGACTTGCGCTAAAGTGTGAGGGATGGATTTATACGTCCGTCACTCCTGTATCCACTGACCACCACATTCCTACTCATCCCTCTAACCCACCTCTAATGCTTTTTCCTTTCCAGAATTTCCTCTCCTTCCTTCACCTTAATAGACCCTCCATATAACATCTCCAAAGATGACATAGGTGCTGAGGGAAATTATTAAAGTTAAGCTCTTGTTAATAAAATGAACGTATATCTTTTTTTTTACAATAAAATATTTTATTGTAAAAAAAATATTTTTAACTTTATGAGTAAAAACTCAAATTGTAATATTTAATTAAATGAAGACAATATAAGCGAAACTCAATCAAAATCTGAAGACAGAAAAATAAACAAAAGATATTGGTTCCACTGGGACTCGAACTCAGATACCTCAGCATTAATATTTAATTAAATGGAGACAATATTAGCAAAACTCAATCAAAATCTGAAGACAGAAAAATCAGAAAAAGATATTGGTTCCAATGCTAAGGTATCTGGATTCGAGTCCCAGTGGAACCGATATCTTTTTCTGATTTTTCTGTCTTCAGATTTTGAATGAGTTTCGCTAATATTGTTATAATATTTTCATTACCTCCTCAATATAGCTATTACCAAAATTTCATTACAAAATAAAACACAACTACACGTAACACTCAAAACTAATATAAAATACACATCACTCACAAACACACAACACATAATATATGTAATATATAATGATTTAAATTTTTTTTTTTTGTAATAAAATAATTTATTTTATCCTATAATTTTAACTTAATTATAAATTTTAATTTTTAGTTTATTTTGTTTTTGTTTTATAAAATGGAGGCCTCAGCACAGGTGAGCTACCCAGTGAGGCCGACATTGTTGATTTTATTTTTGAAATGTAAGCTATTATGTCAAACAAATTAATAATAAATTGTCTTCATTTAATTAAATATTACGAGTATATTGTAATTAGCTACAAATAAAATATTTTATTTCATAGCAATGAAACATACAAATTATTTCGCAAAAAAAAACATTTAGGAAACTGTGCTACTCATATATCAAACAGGTAATAGTCGAGGTAAAGAATAATAGTAGAGATAAAGTGTGAGAAATAGTCCGTGACTACAAGCTGTAAACCAAATTTAAAAAATATATATTTCACTGTAAAAAAGCTTTAACGAATCAAAATTACTACAGGTAAAATACGCGTATGAAATATTTCATACGTATTTGAGTGACAAATTCCGAAAAATCATCCTTTCTCTAATCACAGGTCACCCATGAAACGAACAAAAAGCTGCAGAATGAACCCATTTCCGCGACAAAAAAATAAGGACTCCATATTTACGCTCTACCTCCAGTCCTTTATCCACCGCAGAAGTGGAATATCATTCTTTATTTGTTCAGCCAAAAAACATGACAAATCTGATGTAGACATTTAGGAGGACTAAATCCCACGACAAACAAAGGAGTGATATATCCGCGAAGGATAACTTGCGGGAAGTCACTCCTAGTCCTTCTGTTTTCCCAACAGTTTTCACGGGAAACCCGATAGCCATTCCGAAAGGGTAGTTAGGTCACTAAAAGGATGGCCAATATTAGGACAATTTATTAGTTTTATCTTTTAGTGTTTACATTATTGTCTGTCATGAAGTGTTGCCATGTACGTTTGTTTTGTAATTTGTAACTCTTTTATTCCTGTGAAAAGTCTCGGAAAGAAAAAGATATTTTAGTAATATATCTAATATCAAGTTAATGAAAACACTCTGCAGTTTTATTGATCCTCGCACATTCAATATTTTACCAAAACTTATTCAAAAAAATCATAAAATACCACTCTTAAGTTAAAAAATTAAACGTAATATTTTCATCTTTCAAAATGGCCATAATAATATCTTCTTTTACTTTTAAATAATTTATACGTAAGCCTATTGTCTTACTTTTGCGAAAATTACCTCAGCTGGGAAAGAAGATCCTGTTGAGCTTGACTCTATGATTATTGATTATTCGTACATTATTAATATTTTCCTTATTTGTTTTTGGGGTGTCATGCCGTGTTGCGCTTCCTCCTTTTTTAGCCAACGTTTAAGACAGCGTCCATCATCAGGGCAAATCCGGCAGATCCGATAGATGTGTTACATGACATTATTAATATGAGTTTTAACAGTTTTTCTAAAAGTTTTACACCCTGCTATTTTCATTGTTAAAATTATTTTTTTATGAAGTCAAATAACAAGTATGAAACGTCACATAAACGACTCAAAACAAGTCATCCAAATATAAATGCAACAGAAAATATGTGAGTACTGTGTTCGACTCAACTCCGGTAGCCTACCTATAAACGAAGTTATGCTACACACGATGTCACGAAGAACCCAAAATGGTTTTAAAGTACGTAGCTATTAGTAGCGACCATTTTTTTTTAAATCTTCAACAAAAAATTTCAACTTCGAACTCAATTTTACAATCGAAAACTTAAGCTTACAAAAAAAAGCCCTACCAAAAAATCGAAATCGAATCGAATACGGATTCACCAGTTTCCTACTTTTACCAATAATTTCAGACATCGTGTATAATTTTGTAATCAACACATTTGTCATTTATTAATGAATTTATTGGATATTATTATTAATAATGGCTTCATTGTTGCCATTATGGAGCTATAAATGCTAGTGCATTATTGTTTATGATTTCAGTTATGGAGCTATGAATTCTACTGAAACAATTTCATGATCACAATAATGGAGCAATGATTCCTACTTAGTTATAACATAATGATTGTCATTATGGAGCTATTAATCCTACCGAATCATAAACCAATATTGCTTCATTCCGATTGATTTTGATTTGTTATGTGATACAAACATACAGACGGACACATTTTCGAAATAGTAAAACTATGGTACCCCGAGTGTAAAATACTTACAAAACGTTGTTTGAAATGTTATTTCTTCTTAAATCTTTAATCTCATTTGGAGACCACGTCTGAAAAGCCAGGTAGTTACCCCTTCATCTTCCTCATTTCCTCCTAACACCACTTTTAACCTCACGAAATATCCAAAGACGGCATAACCATCACGGAAATTTGAAATGCTGTAAATAGTGTAAATGACCAAATGTCAATTGTTCAGGGGAGCGAAAATAAGGTTTTTTAATTTTATACAATAATCATGTCGCCTGTTTTTGTACACTTATAATTATGATTTTGTATTATAAAATAACAATGAATAGATCTTTATGATTTCTATTTTAAACGAAAAACCAACATTCCCGGATTACGAATAACCCGACAATATTTGAAAATCTCTTACTACCACCACAGTAAGCCGAAAATGTTGCTTGAGTCGTGATGGAGGACTTAACCAGCCGAGGAATCAAACGCGGAACGCCTGGGTGGGACCGAAACGCGACGCCTACCCAACCACTGACAATACTTAAAGTTTTTGTAAATTTCTTTAAAAACAGTATAAATTTTTTTTTTAGAGAATCCTCTTAAAATTCATGTCATAAAAGACGCATTTATTTTCCTATAAATATTTCGACGACGCAGATCGAAGGAGAAAAATGACATGTTCAATTCATTTTCGGATTTATTGTCCTTTACAGCATATTAAATTTCCGCTATCGATAACGTACTCACTGGCTCCAGATGGTTGGGAGCTGTCAAGAAACATGTGCGGTATTAATATTGATTAAATATATATTTATAAATACCTGGTTTTTACCACCACAGTTGAAAATAAACCACTTTTATTACGGTAGTCAAAACATACATCAAAGTTACCTTCAATAAAAAATATTTGGAGATGGTTGAATTCGATAGTGTCACCTTCAATATTTGGTTTTTTGCAACAAAAGCTTTTCATGGTAGTCTCAAGTTCGGTAGGAGTTATTTGTAGAAATAAGGCACATGATATTATTTTATGGACAGCCAAGGTCACCTATGTTATTGTTATGATAAGGTATTTGCTACATCGATTTACGATAAAATAATAAGACTAAAAATGGTTCGGTTATATAACCGTATTTAACTCGTATTTAGTTGTTCTATGTATATACATAGAACAACTAAATAATATTCACAAAAGAGAAATGCCTTCAATGAAGATTTTAGTAGAAACCAATATCGCCAACGACAGTGTTCCTTTTGACTATTAGATCGAGCCACCCACCGACATACGCCATATATAGACATATTTAATGTATTAAATGAAAACAAATCACTTTGTGTACACTCTTCAAAAAATTGGCATTTTTTTAAATGGTCAAAATATTTTCGCTTTACAATAAAATGCAAAAGTTTGGAATATTTCTGAGCACATTCAAAATCTAAAAACTGTTTTAGAAAGGTGATGAAATACGCATTCAAATTATATAATTCGAAATAAATATATATTTTTTTAATCATAAAAATTATGCATACAAACATAAAAAGTTTTCAAAATGACTCACCTTACGTTTTTTCTAACTTAAGTTACTGATAATAAAAAATAATAAAAATGCATACATATTTTATTAGACAAACAAACACATATTCTAACTTCACTTTTTTGTCGCTCTATGTAAAAATAATTTATAAAAAATTCCCGAAGTTTCAATTTTTTATTTCAATTTGCGATCATTTGCGATTCAAAACTTTATACACATAAAAGTGTATTTTACTTTTTTGGTGGCTATTTTTAAAATTGTAATATAAAGCGTGGTGTTTTTCCTTTCTAACACCGATTAGAACACATTTCTCACTATGATAGTAAGGGAGTTACAGCGTTGTATATGAGGCCTATGTTCGTTGGGACAAATATGGTCTCCTGTGATTAAACGGTCAATCAAAATTATCAATTTATTTTGAAACCAATGGTTCTTCTTCAGGATAAAATTAAAATTAACAAAAAATATCAAAAGGCAAACTTCTTTATTTTTCGTTTTTTAGTATACCTTTTAACTAATTAATTACCACTAATTGTAACGCTTTTGTCTATAGATACTTATTTGATTTGTCTATACTGGTTTGTCTTAATATGTTATTTTACGAAGGAACCATTGGTTACAAAACCTGTTGAAAATTTTGATTAAATAAGTGGTGTGAACAAAGTGATTTATTTTCATTTAAGAGCGTATAATCAGAGAACACCAGAAATATGTAATTTTTAAATCAGTGTTTAGACGTATTGGCTCTTTTCCACAAAAAATTATAAATTGGTTTTGAAAGATTGTTCTTTTATCTAGTAAAAGTATGTTTTAAATTTTCAGAAAAATGATATTCCTTAGTATAATAAAGTTATACCATATGTCGTTGGCGGATTAGTTAAATTTTCAAAAAAGTACATTTATTATACAACACCAATTTCGAATCATATATTTATGTAACAAAATTTTAATTTTAGTTTTAATAAAATCATAAAAAAATATATAAGTACATGTGTATCTTGACGAAAATTGGTCCGTTTGTGTATTTATTTGCGCACTTACAGCCTAATATATTTCAATTTTTTTTACATTCTTATTTTGCTGAGACATTATTGAAAAATTATAAATATTTATGATCAAAAAATAATTACAAAACTACATAATTTTAATAGTTTTATCAACACGCTTTTCAGCATTTTTGGACGTAGGTATAAATTAAAGCAAATTTGGAATGAAATAAAATCGATATTGATTTATAATTTTAAAAAGCTGGTACGGAGAGTAATTAATCTTTCTCATTGGAACCGCCCTGTACGATCGTAAGAACCTCTTTCGACGAAATGTGGATTTTCGGCCGCGCTGGCTGATTATACGCTCTTAATTAAAATGATTCCAAAGTGAAATTGTGAGTATTGAAGAAGTATTTCAAATATATTTACCAGTATTTAAGGGATGCCAGAACGATATTTTTAGAAGGCCTCACTTAGGAGCTATTGTTTTTAAGATTTTTTTAAATTGCTTTCATTTATCTACAATTTAAACATTTTTGTTTCTCTGCATCATATGCACAAACTTATGTAAAATGCAAAATTCATGTAAAAGCCCACCAGCGTTGGTAATTAATAAATGAATAAAATATTATTTAATTAAATGAAGACAATATTAGCGAAACTCAATCGAAAATCTGGAGACAGAAATATCAGAAAAAGATATTGGCTCTACAGGACCCTTTGCTTACATAGCAAGTGCTCTACTAACTGAGCTACGAAACCCATATCAAATTCGGTCACTTTTAACTGTATCATACTCTGACTAAGAACTGCTAACATTATCTTCATCTTCTTAACGCACATATTATTGTCTGCTGTCTTTATATATGATTGCAAGATTCAACTCGAACTAAATAGTGTCTAGATAAATTTTATCCATTTTATTTTTAATACGCGACATCTATTGACTTTTCTGCATGTAATGCAATCAATGTAAGCAAAGGGTCCAGGGTTCGAATCCTAGTGGAGCCAATATCTTTTTCTGTTTTTTCTGTCTCCAGATTTTCGATTGAGTTTCGCTAATATTTTATTCATTTAACATACATAATATTACAATTTGAGATTTAACTCATATGGTTTAAAATAAAAATGAATAAAATATTGCTCTTTTATCTAAAAATCACTAAAATATGATATTTTTTTTCTTTATTTTTCACTTACTCTTATATATTTCTTAATTTTTATTTAGTGTGTTTAATCATCTGTTTCAATAAAATAGTATTTTTTTATTCCTATTTAATGTATGGCTACCACAATACTGGCCTAGTGTGGTAGCCAAAAAAACAATAAAAATCTGTAACCAAATAAATTTTTGGAAATAAAAATAAATAAAAATCTGCTATCCAAATTGATTGTGAATTTTTTCCGGGAATCCAAATTTCTGAATTTGAAATTGGCTCCGATCGGACACACTGTTGAATCACGAAATTCTCCCTCATCGCATTTCTTGTGGTCTTTTTTTTTCTTTGTATAGAAAGATTATATTTATTTTGCTTTCACATTGTGTCATGAATAATGTAGATAACATTTTAGTTTTAACCTTTTCGCGATGTTTAAACGTCTGCTTCTGGAAACTCTAAGCTAGAATATTCAAGAGTGTTTACTAATTTATTCATGAAGTCGATTCAATTTGTGCTCGCATTGTCAAAGACAACACCTTGAATACAAGAAAAAGCATTAAAACTTATTAACTTCAAATTCTTCAGTATTAACATAGCAATTTCAGATGTTCCAAATTTGACTAGAACAAACACATTATCCCATCTAGGTCGACACTAGACACTAGAGTACACTCCATGTCAGGAATATCCTTGTCTTATTATTTGAAGGAACAATAATAAGGAGTTTCCCTAGGGTGGGACAAGGAAAAGGTGGAAGCTTTGTCCTCCCCCTGACCCATATTATACACTTGCTGCTCCATTGAAACCAACCTGGAATTGGCCGGGTGGAAGATTGAAAACACCAATTAATAAAATTATATATGTAGTTTCAGTTTTTGTAAGATATCGATTACCAACACAAAAAACAACACAAATAAATTATTGCTTTCTATTTTTTTTCCCATTCTTATTTTACTTTATTTTTCTTCTTTCTTCTGTTTCTTTGTTTTTTTCATTTTTATTGTAATTTTATTTTTGTTTTTGGCTTTGTTCGATCTTTATTCTTATTTATTAAATACTTATGTTTTCATTATATGTTATAGGTACTTTCTATGGGACGTGTGGAATTGCACTTACCTCCCCACATCCTGAAATAAAGACTAATATATTTTTTTATGTTTTATTGTGTGAAAGTGGTAAGGTCCTTGGGTCTGTATCCATAGGTCTTGGGTATAAATCCTAGAGACATTAAAAATCATAATTTTGACAAATAAAACCACACACATAAATAAAATAAACTAAAACCTCTTTCCAGAATGGAGTATACTATCAGTATCGTATATATATATATCGTATATCGTATATAGAATACGCGTCACAAGTTTGGAACCCGCAATACATATCATATGTAAAAATTCTAGAACGTGTTCAAAATCGTTTTCTACGATACTTAGATTTCCGGAGCTACCGCCCACACCTAAATCACCAAGATTCAGCCGCGCACTTCAATATACTATCATTGGAAGTTCGAAGAAACTCGGCCGATGTACTCTTTCTCCAAAAAATAGCCAGATCCGTCGTTGATTGCCCAGAACTCCTACAACGTATACAGATACGAGTTCCTAACAGACGAACCAGGTCAGACATGATTCTCAGCCTCCCTCGGTGTAATACTAATTCTAAGCAGAACTCTTTCATCTATCGTGCGTCCAATACTTTTAACACACAATACAAAAAATTTGACATATTTAATTCTGCACCACATTCCTTAAAATCACACAGACGCTCTCTCGACACTTTATAACAACAATAATTTCTAATACCACCAGTCACCATTATATTAAATTCTTTTTTTTTTCTCTTTTAATTTTTTGTTTACTCATATTTTTATAACTATACCTCAACCTAACCCATTCTCCCCCCCCCCCCATCCTACCCCCTCCCTATTCCCCCCTAATTAACTTGTCTCTTGAAATGTAATTTTTTTCTTCTTTAGCAAATATCTATGGAACCACAACACTTGTATACAATACCCATGTGGAAACCTGTAAATGGTTCAATTATTGTCACTTAATTACTATTATGCTCTGTTATGAATGTAAACTGTTGGTCTCCCAAATAAAATAAAAATAAAATAAAAAATACCCTTCCGAAATGTTGATTCAAACCTATTTAGATATGATAATTGACTAGATCAGAAACTACGACTGATCACACACAACATAAATCTTTCTCTTCGTCCTCCACTCCGTCAAATCCTTAAAAACTTCAAAACATAAGGGTCTTAGTAATAAACGTATTTAAAATTTTAAACAACTGATAAACAGCGGCTTATGTATGGTAATTGTTTTTTTATCAGTTTTGTTAAATTTAAAACACTTTTATTATTAAGGAGCTTGACGGAGAAGTCATAGTTCCACTGCTACGAGCAGTTATGACCCTTTGTCTGGAATCAAACGCAAAAAAACATTTAAAATGAGTTTCCACAGTTTCCAGTATCGTTAACGACACCTTATTCCACATTTATTTAACTTGTCACTTTACCTTACCTCCGTTTTCACGGAAACACACGCACGGGGTATTTATGTCCCGCCTTCACCCATTCCCCGCCCCATGGGTGTGGGCGATCTTGACTTACCTTTCACTTAGCAATTTGCCTCTGTTACGCGGTGATCGTGCCTGAACAGCAGAGCAGTGGGTATAACAATATACAATACGGTGCCTGCCTCTGTTTGGTGTATTTTTATGGATTCCCAGAGCATCTTCATGCCGCGTGGTTAAACACGATTTTCCTTAACCTAGATACATAGTAATCCCCTCGAGGCGTATCGATCCCCGTGCGACACTCAACTTTAGGGTGCGTATGGCACTGCCCTACAGAGTTACTGTGTACACCGGTTAGAACTCTCGCGCCTAGTAGGTTAACAGTTAACATAAGTTTCTTTGTTAGATTGGCCAGATTACGTACAACTTTTAGCTTGTTAATACCTGAATATTTTCTTGTTTCCCACACTACAGTTTTTTTGTTGTTGCTGGCTTTGAGATACATGGAAAGATAAAAAATGTTTCCGTAATTATTATTTTACAAAAATATACTTCAACCTTGGCAGAGAGACATTTATTAGCTAGGAGTACTTACAAAACATTTATTAAAAAACTTCGAACAAAAAGAAATAACAAAAAGTGTATTTCTTACGAATGTAAGTACTTAAATTCTTAATTTATGGAACAACGCAGTTTTTTAATTGTAATCTTTTTAAACAATATTTGGCGCACAAGTGGGTGGAAGAAGTCAGGGACGTCTCAGGAAGACATGGCACTAAAAGTTGAGATAATGCCAATTTTGGTTGAAACAATGAGAGACAAGCAGACAAGAATTTGATGAGGCCAAAATTTGGCGAGACAAGAATATGATCAATCATCAATTTAGATGGATTTCAATTTAGTGAGACAAGAATTTGGTGAGACAAAAATTTGGTGAGACAAGAATTTGGTGACACAAGAACTTGGTTGAGACAAGGAAACAAGAATTTCGTGAGAAAGAATATGATGAGGTGAGAAAAGAAGAATTTGATGAGACAAGAATTTGGTGAACAAGAATTTGATGAGAAGAGAATTAGGCGCGATAAAAATTTGGTGAGACAAGAATTTGATGAGATAAGAATTTAATGAGGCAAGAATTTGGTGTTCCGTAACATCTTCCAACCTTTGTGAGAACATATTATTTTGTTAGTTCTTAGTAGTAAAAGTTAGAAAGTAAGTTAGTGTGACAAACATTATTTATTATTACAGTATTCCGTGTGATTTACATTATTTCCACAACACAGCCCATTCACCCTTCGAAGGCACCATCAACTCCCTATTGTGGTATGGATTTATTATTAATTCAGAAACATTTCCTACCTATCTTAACGTTCCATATTTTATGAGAGAAAAGCACATTTTTTCCCGCGCTGGTGACACGCCATTGATTTCACCTTCCGTGATGTGCGAAACGAAAATAGGTTTGGGGAAGGTTCCCTCTCCCTCCCCTTCCCACCCAACATCTACCCTATCTTCTTACTCAGTCCGCGTAGGCCTTATTTAGCCACCCCTTCAAGGATACGGCAACACTGAGAGGATATAATGATTGTTTACTCAGAGGGATGGCAACATTCTGCAAAGAGAGCCTGCCGCAACAATGGGAAACTCGAGATTTAAAATATGGCAAGACTTAACAAAAAATATATATTTATCTCATGAAACCATCGAAATATCAACTGCGTGAACCCGTTAGGATGTTTCATACAAATCAATTAAGTTTCGTATAAATGTTTTGGGTTCTTTGCATGTTAAAGTAAATTTTATGGCAACATTTATTTTTATTATTGTTACGAAAGTGACTAAAAACTACCTACCGAAAACTACCTTTTGAAGAAGTTAAATTTTGGGAATAGGGAATAAAAACTAATTCTGACTGTAAGATATTTTAAAACTTCTTAACTCATAATGGAAATGACGTTTCGATCGTAAACTAAGTATGTGGGCTTCGTTGAAGGCCAAATAAAACTAGCTTCCAAGAAACTGGGCGTCTTGTACAGGTCCAGCAGATTTTAAATAGTGAGACTGCTAGCTCTATACAAATCTCTATTACATTTGGGAGCCAGCTCTGGGCTGGAGACAAAAAAAACTTTATAAATCTACTTGATTCTGTGCAAAGGCGCGTCCGTCTGATCAACAATCCGTTGTTGACAGACCGATTTCCTTCACTTAACGCACAGCCGCATTGTGGACATGCTAGGTCTGTTATATAGGTATTTTATTGAATCCTGCTCTAAGGGCTAGTAGCATTGATACTCGGTGCACCGATGCACGTTTGTGAAACTTGACGGACACTTGAGAAACACCAGTTCACAGTTGAGGTTGGCTTCATGAGAACGGGTAGTTTCTTCGACTCGTTTTTGTGTAAGTTCACACATAAGTTCAACAAACATCCGTATAAGTCCTTCATCGGGACACAAGCAACATTTTCTACTTACTGCGATGGTAGTAGATTTAGGTAGTAAAAGACTTAAAAATGCTATTAGGTTATTCGTTTCCTCGAATGTTTGCCTTTCTTACTAGTATTTCTGCAACATGCTAATTGTGTTAATTAACGTATTTAATGGTTCCAGTTTTGGATTTTGACCAGAAGATGCATAGCCTAGTCCATGTTAATTATTATTCTAGCTAGTTGCACAAGGAACGTTTTCCGCGTATGATAACATCAGTAGGGGTTTTTCAAATAATGTCAGGTAATTCGTAATCCAAGAATATTTATTTGGCTTTCAAAAAAAATAGCTAGGGTTTAGTTTGGCATACGAAATCTATTGTCAAGTAAAAGCTTTTTTTAAATATTTGTGCTGGTTTAAATATTTAAATTTAAACCTTAGCCCTATTTGGACAAGAACGGAGTATTTTTGCAAACATTCTGGTCTCTAGTGCATCTATTTGTCGAAGAATTTTCTTTCCAGTGGCGCGGAGGGAAATAATTATTTTTTCCCGAGTTATAAATTTGGTTAGTTTTTGCCGCTATCCGCAATAATGGCGGGCACTGTCAAAAACCCACTTCCCGCAAACTTCACACAGTACTTTGATTGTAAAACGTTAGGATACAGATCATCATTGAACATATTTTTAAAAATTATAGTCTTAAAATCGATTATCTTAAATTAGATTAGATTGCCCGGGTTCATGGGGTGAGGTTTTTCTGGATCTTGGCTACGGATGCGTCTGCCTATCAACTAAGTGCCAGGCCGGATCGGAAGAGGTTAGTTGAGGGAAGCCTTTTCACCTCTGCAGCAGAATTCTCTCGGAACATCGCCCTTATCACAGTGGGAGGGATAAATTCACAAACATTGAATTTCCGTCGCATTGACCATCAGATTTCTACCCACCCCTCATACTTCTTCATTCACAGAACCGTCTCTTCTTCCTTTCCGACATCCGTAAAAGTTGATGTATTATTTTTATTGTAAACAAATTATAGGTATTTTATAACATTTCGTGGAGACTTAAAAAAAACTAAATAGGTTTATGCATCTATCACATGAAATCCTTTCAAATTCTATTTTATTTATTAAGTCTCTTAAAGATGCATACCTAGTACAATAGATACGAATATTTTATAATGGATCCATAGTATAATAATATAATAATCCCTAGGGATTCCTGTACCGAGGCGGACGGTAGGCTGTTGAGTTGATGATCTCCTTTTGATTCCTCATCTTAAGGCTCCATTCCCGGCCCCAAAAAGAAGAAGACGGAGAGATATGAAATAACGAACGTTAGAAGAGCGCGCTAACATTTACAACGATAAAATTTATGCAAAAATCATGGAAATCTTTAATAAAACACGACTCGTTTAAAATAGACCAAAAATCTCGAGATAATTGTCTTAAACAGCATTTAAAGAAACGCTGTGAATTTTTTCATACTTGTAAAATAACTGAAACAAACGTGTTTATAATAATTTTTGGAGCATACTTTGCAATTTTTTTCTATCGAGGGAATTTTATATAATTTGCGTTTGGGCGCGACTAATGTCTAGATATTATCTTCAAGAATAACATATATTTTTTAAGAGCTTAAAAACTTCAAAGGTTTAAAGGAGGTTTGCAAGAAATCGGTAGAAATTCGAATACCGGCCTCTTAATGGTTGTAGACATTGTAGTAGTCGTTTTTTTATTTCCTAGTCTTCATGTTTGTGGACCACTTCACCCTGTTTGGTCATTTCCTCATCTTCGTGTTTGTAAACCTCTCTTCATATTTGATCATTTCAACATATTCATGTTTATCACCTCATCATCTTCATTTCAGTTTTCGTGTATGTGGACCACTTCATCGTATTTGATCATCAGTTTATTTCGTTTGTATTACTTCATAATTTTTTTATGATATCTCATTAGTAAAATTTCCTTATCAGCGTTTAGAAAACATCTATTTTCATTTTGGAGATTTAGAACTTACCGGATCGGATACCGTAGATTCCCTGTGTCCGGACTGGATGCATTTGTTTAAAAACAAGAGTAAAAAATTTGAGCTTGCATGAAATAGTATCTCGTGGTGTTAAGTGCTACATCCTCTGTACTTCTTTCTCCTTCAACAGAGGGCGGACATTCGGAAAATTGGTTAAGTCCTTCGCAAGAAAGGAGAGAAACATTTATTTGGGCCCGAAACATTTAATTAAGTGAAGGAATTTGTTACTTTTCAAGTAAAGGATGCTCTTCCTCCGGACTTCTTTCTGGGAAGGAAAAGAACTAGGTACGCATTGTTGGTTGCCGTGTGATATTTATTATCTCGACTTATTCCGGAAAAGGCTAATTTATTTGTAAAAACTCTCGTAAAATGTCTAATGTAAAAGACTAAATGAAAGTTTCCATACATATATTTAGCTGCTAACCCTATATAAATCTCAAATACGCCCAACAACTGAATTTGGGAGTCACCTCTGGACTGGAGCCCCAACATACTTGATTCTGTGGAAAGGAGTGCGGTTCATCTGATTGACAATCCTTTCTTATCAGAACAATTGAAATCTGTAATGTACAGCTGCAATGTAGGCATGCTGGATCTGTTCTACAGGTATTTTAATGGAACCTGCTCTAAGGAACTAATAAGATCGATCCGCGGTGCACCGGTGCATGTTAGTGAAACTCGACGGACAAAAACGGAACACCCGTCCACAGTTGATATTGGATTTATGAGAATGGGTTGTTTCTTAGACTTGTTTTTTTCATAAGTCGGCTCGTATGTGAAACGAGTTACCGGACTCTGTTTTTCCTCCTTCAAGTAATACTTCATTAATAAAATCTTTCCTACAACCCCTTCTTTAACCAGCCTTCCAACTATGCCCAACCGGGTGGCGACATAGTTCCCCTGTCTTCACATTGTACCTACAAATATTATTTGGCAGATAGTCATAGAGAATGTTATTCTTACGATTAGTGTTTTTAGGAAACAGAAATCTCAGAATTGTGTTAATATCATGGGAAGTCTGCATGATAGCTTTAACGAAGTACAATTTATTTTAGTTCAAGCGTAAACATCAAAATAATCGAAATAATTTCGTCACCCAAATCGAATGCTATCGATAAATAATTCACCACGACTCACGAGCTAAATTTTCTCACAAATTTCTTCCTCCCTCAGCCAATTTTCATTTGGGTATCATGATTATAAAATCTGTTTGTGTGCCTCAATAAAACTCTCAAACGGTGAACTCTGACTTCATGAAATTTCCACTTATTTTATGTCAGAAAATTTCTTCATTTCATTACTTCTACCGTGAGTCGCGAAACTTTGTACCTAATACATATTTATTGTTAAAAACAATAATTACATGCACACTAATTTTATTTCTCCATATTTTTCAAATATTCATTTGACAAAACCTTTTAAACGTGAGCGAGGCAAAGGAAATAAAAACTGGATACACAAAATGATTAAATTATTATTTTTTATTCCCACGATACGAGTAGCAGCAAAATAAAAAAATAGGAGAAGGAAACAGGAAAAATCAGTTAATTTATTTTAATATTCATATTATCTGGATGTAAACCTTTTCCCCGCGACAAGAGCCTCCCCCACCCACCCTCATCACTTCTCACTTACCTACCCCCAGCCTTGATATGATTTTAAATGTAGAAATAAAGGGAGCGAATAATACGAAGATGATAAGAATAAAAAATATATACAAGCAGTTAAGTGCGCAAAAGGGAGAGACCTTCATGTGAATAATATACTTTTTAAATTTGATTTAAAAGGCTTTTACAGGCTTTTTTACGTAAAATGTTACAGATGATATTAAATGTTGAATTTCTCCGGCGTAAGCTGAGTTATTATTTGTGACAATTGTATTTAATATGACAGATGAAAAATATGTAAAAAAAATTGAAATTATAGTATAATTAATCGACATCCACGCCATAGGTTACCCAAGTGGTTCGCTACGTTTAGTGACATAGCAGGGGTGCCCAGGTTCATGAGGTGAGGTTTGCGATGCGACTGCCCATTTATTGTATGACGGGCCGGATTGGGAAAGACTGGTTGAGGGAGAACATTTGACCTTTCCAGCAGGACTCTCTCCACCCATCGACTTGCTGCAGTGGGAGAGATGGATTCATACTCCCGACTGATCCCCAGTTTCCTACCCATCCCTCATATTGTTTCTCAGATCCTCCTGTGTGGAGCTAATAAAAAAAAAGAAAAAGTTTGAAAAATTATCAATTCTTGATACACAAAAATTAATGTTTCTTTGTTTGTCCCCTTCCTTAACCGTTCACCCGAATGCGATAAAACTTTAGTGATTTGTGGTGCGCGTGCCCGCAATACTTTCTATATATAATAGTGAGCTCTGGCGTTACGAAATTTATATTTAAAAAGTTACAATATTGAAAAAGGAGTGTAGTTAATTTAGTTAACAGCAGAGAGGGAAGGCGAATGGCGTGTCTGGTACTCCCTAGTAAAAAAACAAAAGTTAATCTGCCTCTCTGACCTCTGCCTTGCCGGGGTAGTGCTCTGACCACTGAGCTAATTAAACCAAGTCAACTTCCGTAATATTTAACCGTATCGACCATATGTCAATGCTTCGGCTGAGATGTACCAGCGTTTTCTTCATTTTCTTAACGGATATTTTTTCTGTTTCACATTTTTGATTTGATAATGGTTAATATTGTCCTAAATTCTTTAATGAAACGAAATAGTGAAAGGTTCGTTTCACTAAACAGGTAATTGATAATTGTAGTAATTTTTTCCGTGAGTGTAATTAGTGTTTGATATATTTTCAGGTTACCAAAATATTTTTTTATAAAAGCGATGAAAGTTAATAATAAAATATGAATGCTAACAAGGTAGGAATGTCCGACTGGGGAATATGTAGGTTTGTTTCGAATTCGTAATCCACGAACGATAACCGATAATTCGAATAACCCTTTCAAAGAAATAATGAGTTTTTCATGTTCGGCGCGAAAATCAAACGGCCATTTATGTGCATAATTTATGTTGTTCCAATAAAGGCCACAATTAATTTCCGATCTGAAAAAGCCGGTTCCGTTCGCCGCTTCCCCGGAGACTAATTTCAGGGGGAAAAGATCCTTTTTGTTCCCATTTGGTTATTTTGTATTGTGTTGTGTAATCGGGAAGCAGAATCATGCAGGATAATGGGAATACCCGCGTATAAACCTTTCTGCGTCTTGGTTAACATTTGTTGGGAAACAAACAAAATATTTTTATTATCGGCTTATCAGTTACAAATCCCACAATCTGTCGATTTTTCTCCTAATCATTTGTGCATAGGTATTCTGTGGAATATAACAAATATATAATGCTTAGGTAATGATTACAATAATTGAATTCGTCGCATGTTATGATTAACCTTTAGAGGAAATGCTGTCACTGTTACTCGTACTCTCCCGAATACTGAGCGAAAGGGAGATCTGCACCTCAGGCTGATAACCAATAGACATTATAAAAGAAAGTGTATTAAAATGTGCGTTCCGCTAAAACTCAGAACGGTATGATCAAAGGAGTTGTATGGTGTGGTAGCCCTCTATCCCCCATCCTTGCAGAAGGTTCCCGTTTGTACTTGAAGGGCGTGCTTTTAAAGATATAAGGGCTGGAGGTTTCGCACTATAGAAATTTATAGAACAGTACAGAACATTGTAGAGTATTCGAGAGCATTCCATAATTTTACAGTACATCCTCGGAACATTCTAAATTGTTGGAGAACGTTTGGGAACATCCCGTAACATCCCAGATCGTTGTGGAACATTCCAGAATACTCTTGAATGTTGTGGAATGTTCTTGAACATTGTAGACTATTCGAAGCCTTATTGTATTGGATGGGCTACCCATTCCGTGTGGGTTCGAACGTCAGATCAATATCATACTCGTATACATAAACTCCCTCAGCGGAGACGGGTACCCCAGCTATACCTAAATAAAATCATCAAAATCCAGTTTTTGTATTTTTCTCTTTCAAAACTGGACCGATTATAAAGATTTAACTTTGATAAAGATTTGATTTTAAAGATTTATTAACTGCATTAAAAAAATACTCTATGTCTGTACGTATTGTTTTTTCAAAAAATAATTTGTTTAGTTTATATACTGAACGTCTGTTGATGGCGTTCAAACCAGGCAATTTTAACGATTTTGGAGGGTCCTAACTCCTATAAGAATTAACTCGACACACGACTCGTCGATATCTATATTATATTAAAAAATACCTTTATTAGTGTGAAAATCCATAGAGGGAAAAGGCGAATACGTTTGTATGGAAAAAACGCCGCCCGGTTTCCTCTTAACGTGATGCACTATTAAAGAAATACAAAATCATGTGATTTTGGTTTGAAAATTAGATCGCTCAAAAATATTTCATATGCTTTAAAAAAATGCGGTCATTTATTTTTTATAAGCCCAGAAAAAAATAATGTATCAGCCCCATAAAATCTGATTTAAAGTTCAAAATCTCCTACTTACGAACTCCTTTTCCTACATAAGAAGTGTAATTGTTAGCGGCCTGAACCCGAATTTTACACGACGTGGTGCATCACCTTAATGATAAAAAGAAATCGATAAGCAAAGAATACATTTATTTTTCCAAAAGATATACGGGAATAGTGCAATGCATCACCTCCCAATCATGATATTGTAATGTACTATAATAAGAGAAAAGCAATAATACATTACATATTGAGTTTATGGGGATATTTGATGGTCTCCTGTCCCCAGAGGGTCATTAAATTGACTCCGTCCAGGCAGCCTTGGCAGGGATCATAGTGTTGGTGAATTGGGGAAATGGCTTCCTATGCAGTGGTGAAGAGTATCTGTAAAATGGTGCACTGGTCCCCCGATAGTTGGAGAGGTGTTATTATAAGTGTGTTCTGCTTATTCAACGGGGATGCGTTGTAATAGTATAGACCAACAGTTCTAATGTGCACAGAGATATGCATTGAACAGTGAAATGCTTTGTCAGCAAACGGTTACCTCCTCTTACGGATATTGCGAATTCCTTTACCCACTGGAGCAACAGCGCAATTTAAAAAAAAATCTCCGATCGCTCGAGATTTTTTGGTGATCATTTTGAATATTTTCCGCCCACGTTAAAAAAATCATACCTCCGAATTTTAATATAGAGACATACAAACTGATTATAGTTCTTTATAACCAATGAATTCACCTATCTTTTGTCGATTGTCACATGTCGTAGGATTTATAAAAAATATATTATAAAATCGTAAACTTCTACTTAATTACTTACAAATAAGGGAACATTTGTCAAAATTGGCAGCAAAGCAATCCGAGGTATTTTAAATTGTGCCATAATTGTGGCAAAAAGCGCTCCAGTTGTTACTATATCTTTCATCCTTTAGTGTCTATTTTTATTTATTAAATAATCAGTTTACAAAGTATAAAAAATTTTACTACAAAATAAATTATATATCTAATAAGTTTTCACTGATTTTTTTTCAGTTACGATGTTTCTCTTCTATAGAAGAAGACGCTTGTGATTAGAAGAGGGACCCTCACTTATAATTAATTATGATAGGAACTTTAAAAAAAATAGACATTTAAAAGTTAAATAAATTATGAAGATAATATCATCATTTTGTTATTTTTACATTGAATTGCTCTTTAATTGCTTTTAGTAGGCATTTATCATCTTCGATTGTTCTTATCTTCTCGGGTAGGTTATTTATCTAGGCGGGAAGTATTTGTTCCCAAGATGATATTGTGCAATTGAGGTGTTACATTTTTGTGTTAAAAAAATATGTTTTTGACGAGTACGACATTCATTCAAAAAGCTGTTTTTCTTTTATTACTTATATATTATATTTTTTCGGACAAGATCATTAAATGTTAATACTTTAAATTCTTCAAAAATAAGGTGTGTTTATTTATTTATATTTATTTACGCCCTAGTGGGCTTTTACTAGCATAGAAGGAAAAGTATAATAACAATAATAATTATGTACTCATATGTTACTAAACCAATAAAACAGAATAAATAATAAAGCAATCATCATCACAACCGACATATGTCCACCCGGCGGGCCGGATTGGGAGACACTGGTTGAAGGAGGCCTTTTGACCTCGCAAGCCCGACTCTGCACTTCACCTTTCCTCAGTTGGAGGGACGGATTCATACGTCAGACATTCCTGGAAACATTGACCCTCACACCTGTTTCCTTTCCAGAACTTCCAATCCTTTCATTCCTTAAGACAGTGAGGAAAATTATTTTACTTAGGGCTTCCCACATGAAGTAAAAAAATCCTTTTACTTCAATAATCTTATCGATCTATAGCTATCGATCACTAATCAAATAAAATTAACTGCGAATTGCTAAGACAGAGAAGCATACCAAAATAAAACACTGTTTCAAGGAAATAACAATATTTTTGAGCACTCTTAAAGGTAATAAGTAGGTATACTGATTCGTCTCCATTGTAAGGCCGAGTCACACAAGACCAAACGTTCTTGAACCAAAACTGCTATAGCCTTTCTGTAACCAAAAACTCTCAATGTTCCCTCCCTTAAATAGTAGTGTTATCAAGGCATTAAACATACAATTTTAATATTTAAAATAAGTTCGCTGAAAAACTGTAAACTGGAATGGCTAAATTGCCACAGTATGATCTCATTTCTGCGGGTAGCGTGATGTATATTAAATAAAGATAAATATCATGCCAAAAGCTCGACAATGATAAACAAAACTTTATCAACAACAAAAAAATGATTTAATATCGGCTCGATCATTGTTTGAGCCGAACAATAACCTCAAGCGATAACCACAACCGTATTAATTGGAGCATTGTTGTCTTCGTCGAATTCTGCGGAATTTGATACCTGATCTACGTCTGTCATTTGATTTTATATCAAACAACATAGTCCCATTGTTTGTATGACATGTAAAGAGAACGAAGCAGTAAACAGAACGGGCCCACACAACTAACTGGCTGTTGGCTGTTGACTTTCTCAATACGACGTTAAGTCTCAGTGTCTCAGACAGCTGTTTGGATTGTTTGGAGTGAGTGCGTATAAATAGTACAGTAAAGATACAAAAAGAAGGATCATTTTAAAATTTGTTTCTCTCCTCATCTTCTATCATCAGGATGACTTTCTACTGCAGCATCGGAACTGCTGTCGCACCAGATATATGTGGATCGAAGCCATGTAAAGCAGCGTCTTCCCTTGGGTCATTTTACACCACTTTCCCCTTCTGAATTATATGTTCTAATTATGGGCCTTTTGTCGGCCACCGTGGATGAACGGTGAGGCTCTCGACTAGCAATTCAAAGGTCGCATGTTAAAATCTCTTTTTTTTATTAATTTCTGTTATTTCACAATAAATGTAGGTACTTAGGGTAGTGTAAGATACTCTCAGTGTTGCCCTGGTGTAAGACCTCCATAAAGAATGGAAACGTTTCTTGAAATGTCTTTAGCCTTGTTTGGTGACCGGATCTGAAAAGCCAGGTTCTTCCCCAGCCACCTTTTCCTCATCTCCTTCCGCTCCCCGTTTACTTTTATATGATTAATTTGTGTTATTTCACAATTAATGTAGTAATGGAAGATACTCTCAGTATCGCCCTGGTGTATGACCTCCATAAAAAAATGATACATTGCTTGAAATGGCTTTAGCCGTGTTTTGTGACCAGATCTGAAAAGCCAAGTATATCCCCAAGGGCAAATAAATTTTATTTGATTAATTTGTGTTATTTCACAATTAATGTACTTAGAGTAGTGGCAGATACTCTCAGTATCGTCCTGGTGTATGACCTCCATAAAGAATTGAAACGTTGCTTCAAATGGATTTATCCGTGTTTGGTGACCAGATCTGAAAAGCTAAGTACATCCCCATCTTCTTCTTCCTGATCTTCTTTCCCTCCCCAGCACCTTGAGCCTCACAAACTCACTCACAGTCCCCAGACTGTTGGGAGTAGTTGCCCTTTCACATAAAAACAAAATCATCGGGATAATCTTCAACCGCATCAGATATGTACGAGTGCAGTTCTGAAGTATCGAAGTCGTGGGGAGCACCGTCTTCCCCTGCGGTGTTTTCCATCATTTTCCCCCTGAATAATCCGTGCTTATTATGATTTAACTAAGATAATAGAACTTTACTGTTGTGAACTCCTGCACCTTATCAACTACCTACGTACCTACCGCATCGAACTACCAGACAAAATATATTATTTTAGCTGTTCCTCGCGAACATAAATTCACCTCAAGTGTCGACATATTTATATTATGTGTATTAGTTTACCCATATTTAAATACTTAAATAATATGTGTAGGACCTATTATTGCATAAACATATTTTTACATTATTTCTATTTATCTACAAAACTTGTCCCTGTATTTTCGTTTTCTGTTTCATGCTCTTTTTGTTATGTTTTATGAATCAACATTTTTTTACTTGGCTCCACACAGAAGACCCTGAGTGAAAAAAAAATTCTCGGGGACTATGTCATCTTTGAAGATGCTGTGTGAAGGGTCTTTTTCGGAAAAGAAAGGAGAGGACAGAGAAACGTTTGAGGGGTGGGTAGGAATCTGGGTAGTGAATAGAATTCCAGGAGTGACGGACGTATGAAACCATTCTTCCCATTGAACTGAGTGCAAGCCGATGGGTCGAGAGAGTCCGGCTTAAGATGTCAAAAGATCTGCAACTACCATTCTCTCCCATACAGTCGGTAGGCAGACGCCCCCGCCTCCAAAATCCGGATCAACCTCACCCCATGAACCCGGACACCTCTGCTAAGTCACCAAACTTAGCGAACCACTTGGGTTGACCTATGGCAATAAATGGTTCCCGGGGCGGCGTTACCCATATCCACCCTTCAAATTGAACATTATTTTTTAGTGAGATCATTTTTAGAAGTTTTTAATATATCAATTCAAATGTTTCCCATTCTTTCTAAAATAAGTAATCTTAAAATTTCAACATTCTAAAATAAGTAATCTTAAAATTATTTTTTTATGATAGCTTTAAGTAATTATCCTAATTTTATCCTGACCCTTTGTCAACGTTGGATTCGAAACAATATGTAGAAAATTTTGATTAAATAGGTATATCATTTGTGTGTTTTGTTATCATGTATGAAAATGATTTAATTACATATGTATATCCTAATTTTAGAACCAATATGGTTTTCAAACTGTCGTTTCATAAACTAGACTAGACTAGAGTTTAAAAACTATTGCCGGTAATCGAATATTTCTATGTACCTACATAGATTTGTAAACATGCAACAAAATATCTAAACAGATACATGAGGTCTTATTGTTCTGAAATTCAACACCTTGAAATTCAAGTGTCACATAAAACAGTGCATGTATTTTGACAGAAGATGTCGCAATGTACCCACAAAAGTATTGTTTTACAACTCTCATTTCTGTACATAGACAATGTTCTATATATGCATTGTTCTTGGTTACTTACCGCGTCATCATTTTTTGTGTTTGTTTTGTAAGCAGATTTTCATGATTAATTTTCTGACAGCCTTCACCTAGATTTTCGGATAAAGATGTCATGATTTAATTACCAACTGCGATGCTCTGTAATTAAGGTTTTCTAATTAATTTCTTCTTGTAAAGTAGGATTAGAAATTATGTCTAATACTTGTTAGCGAAAAATCTTGAGAGCTTAATTAAAATTGTAAATCTCGTTTATAGATCAGATTTAGGAACTTACCTACATCAAATATTATCATGATCTTATCTTGTAAATCTTACCTTATAAAAAGTGTGCATACATCCTAATGATTTACTCTAAGGTAGTTTGAAAATACACAGTAGCACACATACTGATAACCCCTCCTTTATTAATTTATGAGCTAATTATATTTATATCAGAACTTAAAACCAACTACTATTTCCGATTAATCTTTACTATGAATGGATTTATATTAAAACAATTTTTTTTTTTAAATGAAATTTTTTCTATGGTTTCTTTTGAATGGAATTAAAATAAAATTGTTAATATCTTTATAAAAAAATATAAGGGTAAACTAATAAGAAAACTATTTTATAATTACAAATGTAAGAACGCATATAAGAGAAAACTATTTAAAAATAACATTTTATGTTTAAAATTAAATGTGACAGTTTCGATTGATTCACTTTTTTTTTCTTAGAAAATTATTCACAAAATAAATTTAAAAAAAAACCAATCCAGCCTCTCTGGACTGTGCCAAGCGATTTTTATGCCTATTACCTATATTTGTGGCAATATAAGGCACATTAAGAATACACATATTTGGCTTTTGGCTTCCTCTTAGAATACAAGCATTTAAAATAGCCATCGTATGGTTTTTTGCCTTGATAACAAGGTAAAAAACCTATAAAGGATTCAAACTCTAACTTTCAGATTCGGTTTTCAATTTCTTTAAGGCCAGTACCTACACTCGTTCATTCTTGATTGCTTTACGCTCATTCGAACATGTCTCAACGTGTGTATAGTCTCGCTTGATGCTTTTTTGTTCGATGCGAAAAAGATTCAAGGTCCATAACTCTTGCTTGATGTGCGACAGAAATTTACAGAGCTTTAAGTTGGCGAAAAACGAGGGCGTTGTCGTCTATGACACAACGATAGTAGGTGTGGTTGCCAGATTAAAATATAAAGATTTTTTACAATAACTATACACAGAAGGCACATGTTCGATCGAGCTAAACCGCCGAGCATGTACGCGTGTACATAGCAATAGAACTTATACTATCATTTTATTGGACCAGTTAATGATTTTTCCTCAATCTAAAAATTACTTGTTTTTAAATCCTGTAAATAACCTTAAGTAAACATTTTTTTAAACTTGAATACCTCTGTTTGTTGTTAAACATATGAACTGTTTTATTACTTTGAAATTTTATAGTGTAGGCCTAACACAAACGTATGATTGGTAGGTTAAATAATAAACAGAATAATTAAACTAAGCAAAACGATACGAAATTTTATGTAAATTTTAATTTCGAAACAAAGCATTTCAAACTACCACCGCCTAAACGTTTTCTTATGTCATTCAAAGTAACAGGTGAATGTTTGTATGAAAAAATGATTCCAGCTCACCTAAGGCAAAGTAAAAATATTGTATTCAAAATAACTCTAATAATATCGGTAAATAGAATAAAATTATGCTTTCAATTCGCAAATGTCGCATAAAATCAAACAGGTAGCACCTGTAAGAGATATTTTTTCAAACTTTTCTGAGGCAAGTTATTTTTAGTTCATAGTATGTGAAACGTAGGAATCCTTCTAACTAACCTTTTGTTCATTCATTTGCTCCAAACTGCAACTACTGGTTTTGTAGAAACGATCAGAAGGAATTTATAAGACCAGAAGTGGATGTTCGGACGACCGCTTATAATTTAAAATAACATTGTAAAAAGTTGTTATTGACAAAAAAACACAAGTGGTCACTTGAATGAAGAGAGACGGTGGACAAAAATACAAGATGGTATTGTTTTAGAAAGGGACCATTCATGTTAATCAATGTTTAAAACCATGCAGGTAATTTTATCCTTTTGCTGCAAAATTTATCATCATATGGTTTTATGTAAATACCACACAGGAGTCTTAACTGCTCCCAACCGCCTGGAGCTTCTGTGACTATGGCATCCGCAATAGGGTATGTTGTGAAGCTGAACGTAGTGGTAAATATGAAGATGGGGCTTCAGATCAAATTTCAGATCAAATTCAGATCTGGTTACCAAACAAGGCTAAACCCATTTTAAGCCACTATTTAATTTTATTCTGAATGCTGTTTTACGGCAGGGCGATAATGAAACTGTCTTCGACTGTGGAACGTGCCGCAAATTTAACTCATATAATGTTTAAATTATTAAATACGTGAAATAACACAAATCTGTTATCACAATTTTTTTTTGCGCATGCAGGGATTTGAACCCGCTACCTCCGGATCGCTAGTCGAGATCCTTACACCTCAATCACGAAGGCCGTCAAAAAGGCAATATGTGAATCCATCAATGTGTAAGTCGTATTTGACGAGTTTTCGAGAGACGCAAATAATTCCTTTTTAAATATCTAACGTTTACTGCTAAATTATGTTAATCACATTTTTAGCATTTTTAAATTAACTTTAATATTTTAGTAGTGTGTTTTTTTTCTGCCTATTATAATAACGATCTAAATTCTAACATCTGGCGACCACTTGTTTTGAAGCGATTAATTTCACGTTTTTGGAGCAAAACACAGATATTATGTAATTCCTTCATACCTCATAGTAGCGTTTTTTAATACCCACATTTTCTACCGATGAAGAATTATTTCTGCCGAAGAATGAAATTTCAGGGAAATTAACCTAACCCAACCTAACTTAATGTGGTGATAATGACTCAACTATCGAGATTGCGGCATTTGAGATTAAATAATAAAAACCAACACCCCTGTCATAGTTCACCCCAAGTGGTTTGCTAAGTTTGGTGACATAGCAGGGGTGTCCTGGTTCATGGAGTGAGATTTGTCTAGGTCGTCTACTGCATTGCGGACCGGTTCGGGAAAGACTGGTTGAAGGAGACCAAACCTAGAAATCTCTAGGCGGACTCACTCAACCCATAGCCTTGCACCGCAATTGGAAGGGTGGATTCAAACGTACGTCACTCCTGAACACCTTTTTCATACCCTTTTCCTTCCCAAACTTACTTTCTCTAAAAAGACCCTCCACACAGCATACCCAAAGATGTCATAGGCCCTGGAAGATTTATTTTTCCTCAGGGCTTCTTGTGTGAAGCTAATAGTGCAAGTAGTAGTACGCGGTAGTAGTGAAACCTTCAGAAAACTAACCACAAAGCACCGCCCAAAGGAAATACCATTACACTATATTCATATGTTCAGTAATATTGGTCTAAATTCTAGCATCGAAATTTTCTTCGATTCACTGCCCAAATTTAAAAAGAGCATAATTTCATTAATATAAATTGTTCATTGCGTAAACATACATACATACACACACACACCTTCCCACTACACACATCGCCCGGTAATTTATTCAATATGAATACCATAAATAAGACACTATAATGAAACACATCATCGGTACCCACCATGAAATATACTTATGCACTTATTAATTTGAATTGTTTTCACTAATGTAACTAATGTGCTGTTTGTTTCTGTTTATAAATAAATAAATATCATTCAATCGCAGGCTAAATCCTATAGATGTATGTGTTTGTCTCTTTTTAGTGCCATAATGTTTGTCTCATCGAGTTCACTTCAAAAATCCAGGACAATATGGTAAAATACGTAGCATGAAGCCCGATCTCTTGTATTTCGTATCGCTGGTAAATGTTTGAAGGTTTGAGTCACTTTTTGTATGAAAATACACTTGATTTTGACGTGACAAAAAACTGGAAACATGAAACCTTTTCGTTGGTTAAGGAGGCTAAGGAGAAATGCCACAGTTTCACGCAGGATCAAGTTACTCCGCGCCTCGCTGAGGACCGGGGTTATCGTAACAAACTTCAACTCCTTTGTAAGTCATGTCTCGGGACGTGCGTACAGCATACAGGGGATTAACATAATATTTGTACAACACGTGTACTGGAATACAAACCACAATTTGATAGAATAAGTGGGTACCTACTCAGTACACACACTCGTAGAACCGCTACCTGATACATACTGCCTTAAATACTTACCACCAATTAACTACTTTCTTCCTACACAAGATACTCAAATTGCTTTACCTGGATGGGGTATTATAAATAACTTTCATGATACTTACGCCCTTGTATATCTGTGAAGCAAACATTTGAAATAACCACTCGAGCGATGGCTACCTAAATTTAGGTAGCTGATTGTTATGAATTAAAATAAATTGTGTATTTAACTTCTTTTTTTTGAAATATAAACCTGACAAATATGAGATCCTAACTCATGAAATCTGGGTGGATTCATTAAACTGTAGTAAGCAGTTTGTTTCCATATACATTTTTAGAGGTATGGTTAGAGGTAAGTATGTGATTTACCAATCAAATAATGCGACGTCACAATTTTCATGTAAAATTGCACAACAGTGCCAGTTTCGCAAAGGCAGTGCAACTATTGCCTACTCATTTTTGTAAATACATGGTTATATACAGGCTAAAAGAAATGGTTGAGGTTAAGGAGAATATAGGAACTTGGTTATGAAGAACCTACCTCGTCAATCAGGTCAGATCACTAAAACATAGCTAAAACTTAAACATAGCTTAAACATAGCTAAAACCAGAGGCGGCTCTAGGGCTCCAGGTATGGGAGGTCATTTGAAAAAAAATTGTGAAATTACCTTTTTTTGATATTGTGAAAAATGCCGACATATTATTATCTATATCAATTTGAAGATAGGTAGGGTCATGAATCCGCAACTTAAATTACATGGGTATTATTTATAAATTGCAAAATCACTAAATAATTTATGTACGTGCTGGCACATCATTTTAAAGAGGGCACTTTTCAATATAGTTATGTACACCGATAGTATGTACCTACCTATGTATCTAAAATTTAAAAACAAAATTAGGTAGGTAGATTAGAAAAAATAGAAACCGGTAATATAAAATTTTAAAAACAAAAATTGACTTTGAAACACACGTCCGCAGTCCCCTTTTACCCCTAAAATGCTCAAAGATATTGGGTGAGAAAAGACATTTATCAATTTTATTTAAATTTAGACTTGCGTTTCAATTTGACGATGTTTTTTTTTTTGCATTTTTCAGCTACCTAACAAAAACAGATTTATTATTAAATTATATTAGATATTTTTTTATCTATCTAATACTCCACTACACAAGCAAAGGCCCCTTTCAAATGATTTACCTGTAACTAGATAATTAAATGTATAGAATCTGCTGTCACTTAGATTAGGAACCTAAAAAACGAACATTGTTTTAAAAGCTGTTTTCTATGTCCGTTGAAAAGTGATCATAATATAATAATTAATAATCTTTGAAAAGATCTACTTCTCGATGTGCCGCCAAACTAAATTTGAAACGTCGCCGATAACAACGTAAATAATTATTATTTATTTTGTACGTCCGTGTTATTATTCCAAATCTTTCCCGAACTGTCCAAATACAATGGACGAGGCATGCATGCAAAATGCAAACCGACCTATGTTGTATCGCCATCTCTTTCAACAACGCATAAGAGACGTAATGCTGTCTCCCTTCCACGACATTCGGTCATGTCCAAAACGTCTCTAGGGTTTCTATGGTACCTATACGCGGGAATTTTTACTCCAGGATAAAAACATAGTGCCATCGCGTTTATTGTATGGCGCGCATAGAGACAGAAGATGTCCTTCGCGGGGGCAAGTCAAAAATTGACCCAGGGATCTAAATGTTGTGAGAATTGGAGCTTTCATTTGACACGATAGATGTCACTGCTCGTCATTCGGCGAGTCGTCGCCGCTAACTGCTGCTATTTTGCTGTTCATTTCAAGTAAAAATCCGTAAAAAAATATTATCTATTATTATGTCTTATAATTTTGGGGGGTCAAACACCCATTGTCCTAAGGGGAGAGCCGCCACTGGCTAAAACTATATTTTTTTAAAAGAAATACAAATACTCCCGGGTTACGAATAACCTGACAATATTTCTCTCCTACTACCGTCACCGAAAGCGGAAAATGTTGCTTGAGTTGTGATGGGGGACTTTGCCAACCGAGGAATCGAAAACGGTACGCCTGGGTGTGGGACTCAAAGCCGATGCCAACTAAGTTGCCGACCGGTCATATGAGTTATTTTGAACAAGGCTTTGATTCGGAATGATGGTCTCTCCTTCGACGGCGCTAATAATTTTTCCCGCCCTGAAAAATATAATATCTTTCAGTGCACACATGTTTAAAAACTCACAGTTCACCCCAGTTCAGAGGATATTTGGTGACTTATGTAGCAGGGGTACCCGGTTTCATGGGGTGAGATTGGTCCGGAACTTGGCGGCGAATGCGTCTGCCCACCAGCTGCGTGACGGGAAATGGTTAAGGGAGACATTTTGACCTCTCCAAAACGTCTCCCGATAAATTTATTCGTTGGTCACTCCTGGACACTCTGCCCTCAGATACTATTTCACATCACATTCTCCTAAAAAAACTGCAACAGATTGGGATAGAAGGTACTGCCCTAAAATAGTTTAAAAGCTACCTTACACAAAGATCGCAAACAACTGTCCTTCACTCAAATCGAGCATATAGAAGTAAATATCTATCTATTTCCTACGGTGTGCCCCAAGGAAGTGTTCTAGGTCCGCTCCTATTTCTCATATATATAAACTCCCTTTTGAAACTGGACATTGATGGCAATATAATATCTTTCGCCAATGATGCGTTATCATATTCACTAGCAAAACATGGAAGACATCAATAGAGAAGGCAAATTATGGTCTTAACAAAATTAAAAAATGGCTAGACTCCAACCTCCTCACCCTAAATGTACAAAAAACACAATGCATACACTTTTCAATCCGTAAATTCACACTCCCAGAAAACCTTCCTAAATTAATCATTCACACTTGCTCACAAAATCTAGACACATCTCCACTATCACCCAATAATAGCTGCTCATGCCCAAATCTTAAACCATCAAATGAAATAAATACCTAGGTGTCATTATAGATAACCAATTACGCTGGGAGGCCCATATTAACTCCATAACTAAGAGACTTCGTAAGTTATGCCATATTTTTTATTCTCTACGATCAATCCTTGATATAAACACTCTAAGAACTGTATATTTTGCTCTATTTCAATTGATAGCAACGTATGGCATTATAGGATGGGGAGGTTGTGCAGCATCCATCCTCTACCCTCTAGTGACCGTTCAAAAACTTTTGCTAAGGGTCATCTTCAAATGTTCCCCCTCTCATCCATTAGAGCCACTTTTCAAGAAACTCATAGTCCTTGACATTCGCCAACTGTATATCAAGATAGCTCTTATCCATATCTGGAAAAATGGATTGATAAACTCTACGCAAACGGACATACATACACATACACGCTACTCAAAGCATGGAAAATGCATAATTCCTGTAACAAAAACCACTTTTTCACAAAGGCAGTACTCATACATCGCACCCAAAATATTCAACACGTTAAATAACGACATCAAAACGTCAAAAACACTTACTCACTTTGCAATCGGTGTGCATAAATGGATATCTGAAAAGGGGCGAAATTTCTAAGGAACATATGAACCTATACCACCAGTAAATAATTTAAATAACCTCTATATTATAGAACAATATATTCCTCTTTCATATTCATCATTAAAAAATGTTTAACACCACTGACATGTTTCTTATACTGAAGTATTTATTACGAAAAATATTGTGACAATTTTTTTTTTTTTTTTTTTAAAAAGAAAGACAAACATTCTCGGGTTACGAATAACCCAACAATGTTTGAAAATCTCCTACTACCACCACAGAAAGCCGAAAATGTTGCTTGTGTTGTGATGGAGGACTTAGCCAGCCGAGGAATCGAACATGCGACGCCTGGGTGGGACCCAAGCGCTATGCCCACTCAACCACTGACCGGTCAACAATAATTCCATATTTGAGTACATATTTTTAGCCTTAGCTCAAACGAGGATTTACTCAAAAATTGCTGATATATATCTATATACCTATGTTACCATAACACGCACATGCAAATCACTCATCAAGATATAACTTATCCATACTTTCTTACCAAATAGTACTTTCTTTGATTTTATATTGTATTTCTATTATTTTTACAAATACACTTGTACTTAATGTACTCGTATTTTTATAATATTTTAATTGTATTTTAATTACACAAATGTACTTTTATTTTTTTATTTTTTTTTATACATGCTCCTTGTATTATTTTTAATTCAATAATACGTATCTTCTTTCATATACTTTTCATATTATTTTAATTTTTCTGTTTTCCATACTTATTTTTTATATTCATATATCTTAAACGTATGTAGATATTTTGTATTATTTTTAATTCCTTTATACTTCATACTTGTTTTAGATGTATAAATGATTTTATTTTATTTTTATATTATTTTGTTTTTCATTCAACTTATTTTATACTTAACATAAAATTGGCCATTACAACACGGGCATGTGCCTAGTGTGATGGCCAAAAATTTACCCATTTACTGTAATATATAAACTTTACTGAATAAAGAACATTAAAAAAAAAAAAAAATTCCTACCCACGCCTCGTACCCTTTTCTTTTCCAGAAATTCCTCTACTTCCTTTACCAAAAAGCCCTTCCATACAGCATCCCTAAAGATGGCATAGGCCATGAGGGGAAGCTGATGTAAATATAAAAAATAAAATTACGAAAAACATTCCATGTTTTTTAATATGTATATTTTGACTCCAGAACTATGTAAAGGTAATGTAACAACCTCTTAGTAACAGAGACCATCATAGAGATCGTCAAAATATCATCACACAAAGTATTTTGCGCATCAATGATAAACAAACACGCCATCTCCGGATACACAAAGCGATCCTAACCACGGAGGTAATCAAATAATACCTATTAACCTACTCAATCTTTTTAATAACATTAAAATCGAATTAAACAAATCAACAACTCGAATTCCTGCCTCGAAATTTATATAAGTTCCTACCTGGGAATGCGTAAATGACCGCATATATTTCGTCTACGCTTTCAAAGCACAGAATGTGGACATTCTAGTCGAACATGAGACTGAATGCCCTGAGCTATTTTGGACAGATTCTACAAAATACCAGAGACGAACATTAAATTTTATCTTCGGTAAAATCGTCCATAATCGAGTCAGCTCAGACGTAACGATGGACCATGAAATGGCCAATCATTAATAATTATTTAAATGTTTGTATTAATTAAGTAAGGACGCATGGTCATTAAACAAAACACTGTGCGAGATAGCATCAATCCGAAGCGACGTTACGATTCTTGGCTGAGTTTACTTTGAATATTAAAATAATTAAAATGCATATTAAATCAACGTGATATTATTATTATTATTATTCTGCTCAAAATTTTAATAATATTCTCGTTAACGGTTTAAAAATTCGCTGTCAAACAATCATATTTAAAAATTATCAGAGAACAGATTAATTAAGACAACTCAATTCAACTCAACAACAAACAGGGGTGTTTGAACCGTCATAATTAGAGGAGATTATTTTAATTGAAACTATCTTAAACAAAGGAATGTTTTCACAATTACAAAATACATCTAAATTTGCATCGTCGGTTTTTGTACCCACGACCTCTTGGTTTACAGTAAAAAATCTAACCGATCTGCCACTCAGATCTCCAATTGATTAATACAATTTTAATGGCGTACCTATACTTAGCAAATTAGTATTTAAAATGTAAATTAAACTATGATTTGAAGTAATAATATTTTTCACGTAAATGGCCTTTAAAACTAGCCAATTATTTTTGGCTTTTGCAATTTTCTGGTGGTATTAATTTTAAGTCTACTACTATATAATTCACACATAATATTATCATAGGTATTTTAAAAATTACACTTTCAAGCAGTCGCATATTAGTATTTTATGCTAATAGTTGATTATTTTGTGCGTGTTGCCCGTAGATACACTGCACACATATCTGAAATCTAAAGAGACGCAGACTTACTATAAAGCACCTATTTCTGTACTCTTTTTCTTTAATTTGTACGACAATTTCACCAAACCCGTTCGCATTACCGTGGTGTTATCTTATTCTGCGATTATGAGTAAAACGGATAGTGTTTATAAAGAACTAGCGAATTCCCGGCATGGGTTGCAATGCTATTTAAATAAAGAAATTGTTTCTCTCTGCATATCCTTTCCCATTCGAACCCGTTCCCCTTCCCCTCTTACGTTCGCTATCCACCTTCCCAGCCTTCCCCCTCCCCTCTTCCACTTCCATCCTTCCCGCGAACCTCACGCGTTCACCTTCCGCCACCCTCGTCCCTCCTCCCCTCTTTTATTCCCCTTCGCCCCTCCCGGATTCCCGTCCCCTCCCACCTTTCCTCCCTGACGCTACACTATGTGAAATACACTTCATGCGCACAACAACTCACCAAAGTTTCAACACGGACGGATGAATAGTATACGAAATAATTCATGACGCCAGAGCGCACTATTATATGTACCTACCTATATAGAAACCATCGCGGGCATCAGAACATCACATCACCGAAGTTTCATCGCAATCGGATGAATGGTTTAGGATCACATCAGGGACAAACAAAGAAACATTCATTTTTACATATTAAGATTAAAATGTAATAAAATACCTACTTGAAAATTTTACAAACCTTTCTTTTTAAAGAACCGAACGGTGAACATGTTTTATTTATCTTGATTCTCGCAAAACATGTGTTTCATTCATCCATTCAATAGACAAAACAGTCATAAAATAAATATAATCGATTTTCTCAATGTTCTCTTCGCCATTACAAGACTCTGAAATGTTACTATAAATCAATATGTTTTGTATTCTGAACATTCGCTGGCGAAGCGCTTATATTTCAATTATTATAACAGATATCCTATTTCCTTCATAAACCTTAGCTAGGCAAGTTTCATCCATTGTTGGTTTGGTTTATTCGATTGTTTATTAGTAGACAATCCGCTAGTTTTATATCGACTCTTATCTTTTAAGGTAGAAGCGATAAAATGTATCATGTTAATCGCCTAATAAAAATTTACAGGAATCATAAAGAACGTATTACAAAAGATGTAAAGAATTTTTGAAAATATTTGTTATTTTTAATAAGTTATCAAATAATGTTATTTCGGATGTCACATGACTTGAATTAATTAATCACCACAAGTTTTCTGAATTTGGGTGGGCGGTATGGGTATCGCCGCCCCGGAAACCTTTAATTGGTTACCCCTGTCGTAGGTCACCCCAAATTGTGCGCTACGTTTGGTTTACGCATGAGGTTCATGAGGTGAAATCTTGTCTTGTCTTTGCGAATACTTTTGACCACCTACTGTGTGGTGGGCCGGATAGAGAGAGACTGGTTGAGGGAGGCCTTTGATCTCTCCAGCAGGACTTTTTTTCGACCCATCGCCTTGCACTGCAGTGGGAGGGATGGATTCAAACATTCGTCACTCCTGTACACAATGACTCGCAGATTCCTACCATTCTCTCACTTCATGAACCCGGCCACCTCTGCTAACTCACCAAACGTAGCAAACCACTCGGTGTGACCTATGGCAGGGATGTTGGTTATCTAATAAATATTTCTCGAGACAGCGTTACCCGCCTCCCAAAAAAAATGTTATAAAAATAAATATCTAAAAGTTTACCTATAAACAAAGATTACCGTAATAACTTTAAATCATATTGCTCACTTTATAGATAAAATGTAATTAATAATGATGATATGCAAGGGCGGATTTAGGGGTATTTTTGTGTGTACTGTGGAGATTCCACCACAGTCCATACTAGAAGCAAAAACTGTCTTTATTAAATATTTAATTTTTCTATTGTTTTGACACTTTCATAAACCTTCCTATTCATACTTGAACTTGTAGAAATAAACTTGAAGTATGATACTTCAAGTTTATTTCTAACAGTAATTGTTGATTTTTTTGTCCGTCCGCCCCTTGTGCCCCCCCCCAGAAAAAAATCCTGGATCCGCCCTTGATGATATGTACCTACTATAAATAAACTTGACCCTGTTCTCACAACTTATCATAAATTTACCCCCATATTCCTACCAACACGTCGTACCTTTTTTCTTCTCTGAACTTCATCTCCTTCCTTTCCCTAAAAAGAGTCTCCACACAGCATCTGCAAAGATGACATAGGCCCTTTGTGATTTTTGTTCCTCGTGGCCGCCTATAAGTAGTAAATGTTAAAAAATAATCATAATTTGATATATGATACAAAACACACTGGACACATTTTTTTATGTGAATACCACACAAGAGTCCCAACTCCTCCCGTCTGGAGCATGTTCGACTATGAAATCCCCAATTAAAGCTGTAGGAATTGGTGTATAGCGGGGTGACGCTGAAGGAAATGGAGAGGGTAAGCAATGGGGAAGATGAAGGAAGGGATGTACCTGGCTATTCAGATTTCATCACCAAACATGATGAAAGCCATTTCAAGCAATGTTTCAATTAGAGTAGTCTAATATCAAAACGTACTTATCTCCACGAACCAAATTTTTGGCAAAAGCAAGAAAACTGTTTCATAGCCTTTAAGTATAATAAAGTAAAATTAAATGTTTTGTAAAAATGAAGGTAAAATAAAACATTTTAAATGCGTATTTGAAATAAAAATCTGATAGATAATTAATTAGTTATTTAATATTTAAAAATGGACTTAGATACATTTTGATATTGAACCATGGATTTAGATACATTTTGAAAGTGAAGTCTTTGGATTTAGTCACATTTTGAAACTCATAAACTGTGTTTTGATAATACTTCTCTGCCAGGGGTGTAGTGAAGAAATTACATCATTATATATGCATAGATGAAACATAAAGCAATAAATTTAGTATTGTCAACATAATAGAGCACCCAATACATTTGGTTAACTGCATTGAAGTACATTTCAAACTCGGCAAATCAACATATCATCTAATAGCTATCTATAGAACGCATAGCTCGAGTATTATTACCTTTATTAATGACCTCAAATACATATTGTTAAAATTAAAAAATAAACTTTGCTTCGTGGTAGGTGATTTTAACGTGAACATCAATGAAAAAATAGAAAATAATAACAAAAATGAATACATCAATTGTATGACTGAACAAAATTTCATATCTTGCATAAATAAAAATACTAGAGAAATAAAAGAACATACTCCATCTTGTTTAGACCACATTTGGACAAACATAAACATTAAAGATCTTCACAAATTAAAATCTATTGTTTGGAAAACTAACATAACTGATCATCATTCATGCTTACTTCTGTATAATAATAATATTAAACATAAAAAACATAATTTAATAACCAAAAAATCAACAATAGATATGACTATTCTCTCTGAAAAACTAAAAAAGGAGGATTGGAACAATGTTTTGAGCAGTGATGATACCGAAATTTGTTCGACTAACTTTGAAAATATCTTGTCACAACACATTAAAAATTCGACAACTGAATTAACACACATACAATCAAAATTAAGATGTTTAAAGCCTTGGATTACCAAAGGACTTATAATATCTATCAGGAACAAAGAAAAACTTTACAAAACAACTTTAAAAAATCCCCACGATGAAAAAGCATATATTTTCTATAAAAAATATAAAAATAAATTAACATCTTATATCAAAAAAAGTAAAGAAGAGTTTTTTAAAAATAAAATATTATCTTCAGAAAATAACCATAAACAAATGTGGAAAACAGTAAATTTGGCCATAGACAATACAAAAAAAACACAAAACATTAAGTACATTGAACACGATAAAAAAATTATAGATGCCAATATGCAACCTAAACAATGTGCAAACATTTTTAATTCCTTCTTTGCAAATGTTGGAAAAAATCTTGCGAAAAATATTCATAAGCCTTCTAACCCGGAAAAACATAAAAATAAAAATTTACAGAAACGTAATATACTTTCAACATTCGAAACAACAACAGAATGTGAAATCTTAAATATAATAGAAAATATGAAAGGAGGTTCGTCTCCCGGTTTTGATTCTATTACGGCACATATGTTAAAATCTATGAAATCTTACTTAATTAAACCTATCACTCATTTAATAAATTTAAGTTTAACAAAAGGGATATTTCCAATGAACTACAAAAACACAATAATCTCACCTATTTACAAATCTGGAGATCCACACCAAGTAACAAATTATCGCCCAATCTGTCTAATTTCTAATATAGGAAAGATCTTTGAAAAAATAGTAAAAAAACAGTTGGTAAATTTCCTAGATAGTAATAAAATAATACACAAAAACCAGTTTGGTTTTATAAAATCACTCAGCACACAAGATGCTATTGCTAACGTAACTTCATACATTTACGAAACAGTAGATAAAGGTAAAAAATGTGCGGGTATATTTATTGACCTCAGAAAGGCATTCGATAGCATATCTCATGAGATGCTATTAAAAAAATTAAATAATATTGGCATAAAAGGCAACGCGATTAAATGGATCACCAACTACTTAAAAAACCGCCCACAAGTGGTAAAAATCAATCATGTTAATAGCGATCAAGAGCTTTCAAGCTTTGGAATCCCCCAAGGTACAGTGCTTGGACCAATCCTATTTACTATATATGTAAACGATATTTTTTTTCAAACTTTACATGGTCAAATTACATCATACGCTGACGATACAGTATTAATAATAAGTGGAAAGACTTGGGAAAATGTAGAATTAAAGGCCATAGAAGACATTAACACGCTTAAGAATTTTTTCGACACTAATTTACTATCACTAAATAGTGAAAAGACATTTGTAATTCCATTTGCAATACATTTAAACGATGCTCCCAAAAATTTTAACATTGTCATACATGAAAATACTAAAATTCACAGCCAAAACTACTGCAAATCAAACTGTACAATATTAAAAACCACAAATAAAATAAAATATCTAGGAGTAATTATTGATAAAAATCTGAAATGGAAGGAACAAATATGTCAAGTAGTAAACAAAATTAGAAAATTAATATACATATTTTTAAGAATTAGAAATTTTTTGTCAATAAAAAATCTATATTTAATCTACTATGCCTTAGTTCAATCCACTTTACAATACGCTATTATTAGTTGGGGATCCGCATATAAATGTAACCTTGTTCCAATAGAAATTGTACAAAGAACAATTATTAAAATTATATTAAAAAAATCCTTGGACTACCCAACAGAACGCCTATTTGATGAATTCCAAGTACCTACATTTAAAGATTTATATATTAAAAATTCATTAATTCAAATTATAAAAGAAAAAGATAAATATCAATTTTTAAACGAAAACAGAACGCGACTTAAACATGTTTTTATATGCCCAAAACTAAATACGTCTTTTGCACAACACCATTACACTTACCAGGGAAGAACTTTTTTCAATCGCCTACCAGAAGAAATCAGAAGCATTAATGATAAAACCAAATTACTGCTCTCTGTCAAGAGACATTTTAAAAATATTCTGAAGAAAAAAACTAATGCCACTTAATTATCCTACAAATATCCTTAGTTTTCCAAAATATTCTTTCATTTATTTAAATGTATACATATATACTTAGTTTTCCATAATATCCTTTATTTTCTTTAAATATATACTATTATATACTATTACAACACACATATATTTATGTAAATGAATTATTTAAGTACTAAGTAATAACCACATTTATGTACACTCCTTTTCCATACACAAGCAAATGCTTTAAATGGAAAAGTAGTAAAAAACCTAAGATGTAAAATTATCATTTAGCAACATGTAAAACATATTAATGAAAATAAAAAATAATTAAAAAAAAAAAAAAAAAAAAAATAATTCATATTAACCAAAAAATAAAAGTATTTTTAAAGTCAAACATTATTTATTTTAAAATAAAGTATTACCTGCGGATAGTAAAAATAGACCAATTTGTCTATCATTGAAGAAGAAGATAATAATAATTATCTAAACGAAAATATGAAAGAGAACAAGACACAGGGAAATAGAAAAAGATAATAGCCAAATTTTTAAATTCTATAATAATGGAGACCACTACATTAAAAAAAAAAACGCAATGCAGAAATCCTTGCATGCGAATACATAAAATACGTGTGGTTAAAAAACTTTTGCAAATAGGTTTAATAAATAATAATATTGTAAAGGATTAACGTGTGCATACATTAAGCAAAAAAAAAAACAAAAAACAAATTTTAGATTCTATAAAATGTAAAGCACTATATTTAAAAAATAACAACGCAGTGCAGAAATCCTTGCATGCAAAATGACTGTAAATTGATTCATACATTAAATCCTGCTACTTCTACTTGAGATTCACACAGTTCATCTTCATCATCATTCATAATGATTCCTAATTCATTATTGTTTATTATGTTCTCATAAAATTTTAATAGTTCTAGATTCTTCCAGTTCAAACCAAAATGTTTGCCAAGTAATCTATCGACATCTCTAATTTTTAATGGGTTAATTAAAACTCCATTCTGGCATGGCATTGGGATCATATCCGAAATGTGTTTTCCTCTTTTAAGGACACTTTGAGGTACTCCCATATCGTTTCTGTAGAATGGTTCTCCCTGTATTTTGATTGAAAAACGGTGTTTTATTAAAATAAAACGTTTAGTTTCCTTGAATTTAAAATGCCACTGAGATGGTGGTTTAAAAACATCTTTGGAAGCACTTTTCCAATCGAACACTTCAAAGTCATCCCCCAACCGTTGCACATTACCTGATTCAGAAAAAATATTTTTGTAATCTTCTGGAGTGGTAATTATTTCCATTTTACGAATTTTTTTTTCAATCACCCCAAAAATCCGATCCGCAGGCAAATTTGAATGTCCGACAACAGGAAAAATTAATTCCAGGCGTTTAACATTTGAAGGTGCGTGATCCTTCAACCATTTAGAACACATGGCAACCATTATTGTGTTTTTGTTCTGGCCGCTACACCCATCAGCCATTAATCGAACAGTATCAATATTTGTAAAGTCAGTTTGACGTAAACAATTAAACACTGCTGAAGATATTTCGTTAGCTCCTTTAGGACGAGTATTTTCTGTCCAGCAGTTAATAATTACGTCATTCTTTCGTAATTTACTCAAACTTGAGCCTTTGATGATTGTAAAATTATATTGATACATCTGCCTACTGTAATAAGCAGACTGATCGGGTACTTTAGGTAGCACTAAAGTTTTTTGACAGTCAAAACTAAATGTGAGAAGATCCTCCCTTTCTTCTTGTAGCAGTTTGAAAAAAGCTTCTGCTCGCATTTTGTGAGCTCGTTTTTCCATAATGTATAGATTTTTCGTAAACTGATCATTTTCATTTTTTATTTTTTCCGTTAATTCCGAACAAGTTGAGCATGCATCTGTTTTTGGAGAACCAAATCCTATATTGTAGTCAATATTAAAAATATTTCTGAAAAAACATTCTTTCACTTTCATGTTTTCGTTGCATTGTGTATTGTACATTTTCCACATTTTTTGTATATTCATGTGAGACGGTAAATATTGTCTCTCAGATTTGCCCTGACAGTATTGGGACTCGGTAATTTTGAAGGACTCTATGAATTTTTTCACAGAGTTTCTACGGCCTTCATATTTTTTCAATTTTCTATCACCCCCGCGAGTTTCTTTCGCCATTTCGCCACTGCCATGATGTCGATTTAAAATTCCATCAAATCGCCGAATTTTTACTTGTAATATACACATAAAAGCCTTTTTACACACCGGCACTAATGTTTTATCATGGGCACGAACATAATATTTTACAGATTTCTTCCTGGAATTTGCTTCATTTTGTCCTCTGCGACGGGCTGGGGTTGCAATCAAGCAATATTTCAAAATAAAATTGTCCTGGTAAATTTTTTCTTTCCTTGCATAAAATGCCCTGTGAAATGATTCTATGTCAACCATTCTCAAAGCGCGACAGTTGAGTGCTTTTGTCTGATGATTGCAGGGTAACGGATATCTAGGAGGCTCAGTAGCAGAATATCTAAAATAAAATAAGAGAATGATATTATTTAGAAATACCTATGTGTGCAGAAAATATTTGTTTGAACCCAATATATGGTGCTAAGAGAAAGGAAACTCTGCATAAATTTCAAATAAGTAAATAAATCATTGACATTAGATCCTAAATCAAGTGTTGTAGATAGATAATTGCCTTTTTGTGATGATCAAACATCCACAAATGTATTTACATTATGATTACACTATGGTATAAATGGATCATTATAAATATATTTACTGATTTTCAAGCTTATAATAAAAATTCCGCCAAAAAAATTAGTAATCTCAAGTGACATAAATGAAGGAAAATATATATGGCACGGAAAATATTCCTACAGGAAATAATCCTACTTCGGTAGTACAAAAATACTCCACTGAAGTATCAAATATAGAAAAGATAGGTAATTATTATATAAACAGAAAAAAAGTTTTGACAAAAACGATAAAATTTTGAATACACCACTGATGTCTTAGTAGCATGATGAAACTCACCTTATAACTTTTTGTTTGTTGATTGTCCACTCTTTCGGTCGCCTTAAACGTTTTCTGCCTTTTCCAGTGCGTGCTGGTACAACTGGAGAACAAACTGATTCACTCATTTTTGTTTAATTTTCAAAATTACCATTAATAACTAAAAAAAATCACGACCAAATCAACTTCAAAACCACTCACAAAAAATGTGTTTCTTGTTATGGTGTCCATTGCACAGAAAGCAGCTCATTGATTGGTTAAAAAACCAATATGGCTGCCAATTCCATGGCCCTTATTGGTTGTTGGATTTGAGCACGTTTTGAAAACCAACGATTTTGGATTTAAGTACGTTTTGAAATTGAAGACGATTTTTAACAAGCTATAACTAAGGATTTAATCATGTTTTGGCACTGAAATAATATTTCAAACATGGCTATGATCCAGGAGAACGTGTTGGCATTCAAATCTCAAAAAAAGTAAAAATGGTGGTTAAGTACCTTTTGATTTTCAACTACTCTTTTCTGAATGGCAGTCTTACACGATGGCGATACTGAGAGTACCCACTCTGGAATGAGCCGCAAATATACTCCATATTATTTTTAATTACTTAATTATTTAATAACAAATATTAAACAAAAAATATTTATTTGCGCGCACCGGGCTTTGCGCATGGGTTGACAGCTTTGCCTCTCAACCACGGAGGCCGTCAATGACATCTTCTTCAAAGTGTAATTCAGTAGGTACTTGTTCAATAAATCTGAGGCCGTTTTAAGGACGGTAAATTATAATTTATTAGATAAATAAAAAAATAGGCGCCTACCAAAAGAATGTTGCTTACAAAGTTATTTTGTCTAGAAACCTAGAATGGCTCAGTGATCTCCGTGTATATCCAAAGCATCATGGATCTTTCATTCTTATTTTTCTTCTTTCTCTCGTCGCTTGACTGACAGTCACGTCGTTAAAAAAAATGCTTATTTAAAACAAAATAGATAATATAAAACCTCCTAGTAATTAATTTTTATAGCTCCCGGCTGCTTAGATTCAATAAATTGTTCCCATCTGAGATCATCGCGGCTTGTTTCGTTAATGACTGCAAGATTATGTTCAAAATCAAGATTTTAGACTTTCAGCTCGAGAAAAAATATAAAGTAGGTGTTTCATTGGAAAATTATGGTAGACAAAGTAATTATAAACTGAGAAAATAATTATCTAACCTTCGTTTCAAAAGCACAAATTTTTGGCAGAATACAATCCTGTAATATTACATTTTATTATTTGTTGAGTAGCTTCATAACAAATTCAGATAATTAAAAATTTTCACAAGAATAAATAACTTGTTACAATAACTTTTGAAGGTTATAACACAAATGTAATACTAATAAATCTAAACGATATATGAAAAAGAACTGCGAATAGAACCCAAGAATCAAACGAATCAGAATTAAATAGTGAAGGCGTTTGTCTCGGTAAGACGAGATATCCTGGGTTCGATTCCCAGTTGCCACCGTAACCTTTTTAATTTTCTGGGACTTGTTATTTTCTTATTTCGTTTAGAATTATTAGTATTATCTTCTTATTGAATGACAAATATTTTTCATTAATTTTTTTTCTGTGCGGGTGTTACAGATTAATTATTTAGTCTTGGCACTGTGCACGTTTTCTTCAATAATGTATATACCTTTTTTTACATTATTAGCTCCACTTTGGAGTCCCTGAGGAAAAAAATTCCCTCAGGGACTATGTCATCCCTGGTGATGCTGTGTGGAAGGTTAAAATACTCAAAAACTGACCAGATGTAACTTAAATAAATAACGAGTTAATAACTCTTATATACCTATCTACAGCTGTTACAATAATTGTAGGCGTCATAAATTATAACAATTTTCCAATATTTCCACAATTTAAAATAATTAAATCAAAAATAATTGCAGATTTGTTAACACGAGTTATTTTATGACAACTCCACAAGCCTGAGATTCTAATATAAGAAATATTTTTGCCAGAATTTTAATGGCCATTATGAAGCCGTTAATTAATAGAGTGTTAGTTGTTAATTAATTAAGTTAGATAGTTGATAGTTATAAAGGTATATTTTTAATAGTTCTCTCCGCACATTAGATATCACATTTCAACCAATTATGGACTTTTAAAAGTTTTAAACAAAACTTAACGATCAACGATATTTTTGTAATTCTACACTATTTAATATAGTTCAAAATGCATAAATTTGATGGTTCTGTTACAGCAGTTTTATCTTAATATTGCAATCAACAGATTGAGTAATAACCTTGTAGGTTTATTTATTTAAAACATTAAACAATGTCTTGTAAATAAGTAAATAAAGTGATGGTAAATTTAATACTGCAGGAAAAACATGATTTTTTAAATGTTTTCTGGATTTCTCTTTTATGCAAATAAGTAGTGAAATATTTAGTAATAAAGTCTACATGTTTATTCGAGCCGTTAAGCAAAGTCTATGAAATTATCTTTACACAACTGCTGCCTAAAAAATAATACGATTGCTAACGTCTTGCCGGCGACAGCGTAATACTGATGTATGTGATTTCTAGACACTGTAAACTTATTTTTCATTATGGATTCTTGAACGAATCGATAGTCATAATGGATTATCCATATTTCTCGGTGCAATAATCTGTTAGATTGGTTTAGGTAAGGTTAGGTAGTGTCTCGTATGTTTTCTACATTTTGTAGTTGGGGGTTCTGTGAATCCGCAAGTAAATAATATTTTACAGGCAATGTATGTGATAAAAATGGTGACCGGATAACTCAGAATGAATTCAACTCGATACCTCTTTTGAAAAGTCGTTAAAAATGATGAAAAAAATATGATGTACACAAAGTTATTTGTCTTTTTATTAAAAGAAAAATATATATTTAAAAAATTGGTAGAATAGGTAAGGTTAGGAGAAGCTATAGGCTATTTGATTTTTTTAATCATAGCTGATAATGACTTTTCAAAGAGGTGTTGACTAAATACTAAGTTGTCATGGAACCGATAAAAAAACACTCAATTTGTGCAGATTTACCTAATTATTTATATGAAAATATCAATCGGATTGTTCAGGGTAAATGCAAATCACGGTTGCGCCTAAGCAAGTTGTTACATAAAACAAAGTGATGTACAGGTAATTTAGTGTAGAATTTAATAATGTTCCAACACAAAGTTACTAGCTATCTTCTGAAACAAAGATATGAGGATTTTAATAAAGATTAAGGAATGCACGAACTCACCGAGCTTTCGTACAAAAGCTTCACAAACTGCCGCGAAGTTGGAATGACAGTAGAAGCAGGATAATCCAGCACTTCTCGACACGTCCATTTTATTTACTTCCCACATATAATTGAACTGGTGCGCGTCTTAATTTTTTTCCCGACTGACAAAGCGTTTCTCAGCGGACATGTTAATCGTGCGAATATGCTAATAAAGCGGGTACAGGCGGTTGTTATTGGTCGGCTCGAGACCGGATATTAAAGCGAGGCTTCTGACCACGCCTATGTCCCCTCCACTTGCCCGTCTTTCTTCTTGCTTCTTGCTTCTTACTTCTTACCCGACACCTGCGAGCTTGGCTACCGGTTACCGGTTTGTTTCAGTAAGGAAGCTACCTACCGGCATGCGGCAGTGCCTGTTGCCTGTTGCCCGTTGCAAGTTGCCTGTACCGGCTAATACGCCTAACAAGCGTACTGGTTTGGATGTAGCAGCAACAGCGAGCTACCAGGGGAGCAGACAGCAGCAGGAGAGGTACTGAGACGGTGCTCTGTGCGCGTGAGGTTACGTAAGCTCCCGTCCTGCTGTGAACTGCTGCAAAAGTCGTTCTGGCGGTAAGGTCAGCAGGGCGATGTTTCGCTGGCCTATGAAAGTGAGACCTCGCAGTGCGGTCGTGAAAATGAGAGTAGTACTTGAACTTCAAATTCTCCGCACGTAGATGTTGTGAATAATTTTGTACGTAAAATGAAGTGAACACCTCATCTCCTGAAGCCTCGTGTTCTAATATTTATCTTTCTTTTAAGGTTCAGGCTTTCTTTTTCGAGATATTCAAGTTGTTTTTTTTCAATGTATTTTACAGTTACATCATACATAAATTTTATATTTTTATATTGTATAAACTAGTAGTGATGTAAAATATAAATGATTTATCCAATTGAAGAATAATTTAAAGGGATTAGAAATGGCAAATTCTTACCCAGATAAAACTACGAACTTCACAACCAACCATATTATATATATTTTTTTTCTTTTATAATACATATGGAATACATAAAAGGCATTACCTGATTTAATTTATAAGTCGAGCTTGTAATTTAAGATCAAAATACTGATTAATTCTTTAAATTTATGTGCTTTGTTTTTCTTAGAATGCAATCATGTTGTGATTTGAAGTCTTATTAACAAACTATTTGTTTTAAACCACTTTACACAATTTCAAATCAGTGGCTTAAAACAAAGTGTTCATTAGTACACTTTTTTTGTTTTTAACAATATAACTCTCAAGAAAATCATAATGTGTGCGTTTGTGGTTGAACATACTCACTTAAATTTAAAGTATTTAAAGATATATTATTTATATTAGCTCCACACAGAGGGCCCTCAGAAAAAAAAATCCTCTGGACCTACGTCATCTTTGGGGATGCTATGGGGAGGGTCTTTTTAGGGAAAGGTAAAAGGTATGAATGGTGAGTAAGAATCTGAAGGTCAATGTGTCCAGGTTTGATGGACGTATGAATCCACCCCCCCCCCCCCCCCACACTGCCGTGCAATGCGATGTGTCGGGAGAGTCCGGATGGAGAGGTCAAAAGATCCCTCACAACCAGTCTCTCCAGATCCGGCATGCAGGTGGGAAATTGCATCCGCCGCAGATAAACCTCACCCATGCACCCGGCACCCCTGCTAAGTCACCAAACGTAGCCAACCACTTGGTGTGACCTATGGCTTTTTGGTTACCCAATAAATGGTTCCCGGGGCAGCGGCACCCATACCCCCCCTCCTAAATTATGTTTATAAAAAACACTGTAGGCATATGAAAACCATTATTTTTATATGTATTTATGTACATTTTTAAAATTAATAGCACACACAACGATTTGAACTAACTTAAGATAAATAACTAAAAAAAACAAAATATATAGTGAGAGGTAAAACTGATAAATTTCATTAAAAATGTTTTGATTTCACTCATTGTGAGATCTAACCAGGCGAATCTTTTCAAGTTAAAAGTTTTGGACCAGATAGCTTACTTACTTAATATTCAGAAATGAAACATCCGGATCGCCTTTAATTACTCTTGCACTCATACAAGTCCACGGCCGTAAGATCTTCTTTTAGGGCCTCTCCGCTCCACCGCATATTTCCACCATAAGTGTTAATAAATCACAAACAAACACCTTCCAATTAAATTAATTGTCCATCGCATACAGATATCTTAACGGCCATTAAAATCAACATAGCATTCATAAATTTACCTGACTCTTCAAACACTATAATAAAATCGGGTGTACAATGGAATTTGCAAGGTGCGAAACTTATTTATGCCACCTTAAAAACACCTCTAATAAAATTAATTAGGTCCTATAAAGCATCGCTTCTTATTTCTTAAATTCGACAGCGGCATCGGGAGGCGTGACTAGGAAATAAAGCGATTGACCTCTTCATCGCCTGCCGATATCTTTGGACCCTCGAATCATAAAAGCTTTACGACTTTCTAAATCTAACCACCAAAAAACAATTCAATTCTTTTAAATGAGTGTATTACTTCCTAACTATAAACTTACAGTTAGGAAGCCACAGAAGAGCGAATTCTTATTTAATTGTTACTACATACTTACTTTTAAATTCCAACTTTCCGAAGACCCAGATTGTTATTATTATCGGACCTTTTTTACAGCACCATTTAGTAAACAATACCACCATCGGGAACTTCACAAATTTCCTATTTTGAAGTGAAAACTTCTTTAACACCGTTGTGATTTGAAACTCGATGAAACGAAAAACGACACTAAAAAGAGACAAACATCTAAAGGATTTAGCCTGCGAGAGAATGAGATAGCTAACTGCTCCCAACCGCCTGGAGTCAGGATAGATTGTGTCATCCCCAATTGGAGTATATTGTGAGGCTGAAAGTAAAGGGGAGGGGAATGAGACGAGAAAAGGGGAAGGTGGGGAAGTACCTGGCTATTCAGATCTGGTCACCAAACACGTCTAAAACCATTTCAATTCTGATTGACGGTCATCAACACCAGGGCGATACTGAGAGTATCTTCGACTCTGGAAGGTGTCTAAAATATATCTACCTCATATTATGTTATATGATTAAATTGGAACATAACGCCATTCAATAAAAAAAAAAATACTTGCCCTCACCGGGATTTGAAATTTGAGCCCGCGACCTTTGGATTTCTGGTCCCTCGACCACGGATGCCGTTTGTTTATTTTGATCACTTTGATAATTGTATGGGTTTGAAAAACAATGCGGTATGTTTAATTTTCCATACCTACATAATAATAATTGTTTTTATACACTTCCTAAGTAAACTAAAAATTATATTTTTTTGTGTAGAAAAAACATTATTTAAAGAAAATTACATATTTAATAAAATAAATTAATAATAGTGTTTTCTTTTTGTGCAAACTTTAAGCACATTAGTTTATTATTAGAGGAAACATCACTGGACGATTTAACAAAGTTAAACATCAATATTACGTCAAAATATGTACCTACATATATGTATAAATGTATATTTCCCAACCACAAAATAAATCATAACCAAAATCACTGTGGCCAAAATTGTAACCGATTAAAAATCATAGCCGGATTTAACAGCAAACAAAAAAACTAATTATTACTCACCATGACTCGAGCAATGAAACTGTACTTAAATAGCTTGCGTGATACTAAACCAAGCTTATAATGCTTATGCGACCTCATAGAGTTGTTATGTGAAACAATGGGGAATCCCCAACGACAACAAGACGTCATCTTTGAACCAACCATCCGCGTCCTTTTAATTATTCTTGAATGATTCTAAACTCATCGACATTCTATTTGAAACCTTCTTCGCCGATCGTATGGCTTCTGTAATAAAAAATACAAATTCCGCTTCTTGAAGCTCAGCAAATATATATTTTAATGACTCGTTATTATTACTCCCTATTACCTTTTCAACTACCACCTATCCATTGACATCTTTAAGTATATTGTTGTAATTAGTTTTAAGTAAACCCTTATGGAGTAAGCATCGCTTACGAAACATGTTGGATTTTTAAATAATGAAAGTGTTTAAAACTTAGTATTTTATTAATTTCAAATATTTAAATATTTGTGCCTGAGCTTCGCGAAATAAAATAAAACGCGCGTTTTGGCGATGCTTTAGATGCGTTAAATGGGAATTTAAACCTTGTGGCTATCTACATAAAGAGTATTATTCTAAACTGCCTGATACCGAAGTTTACACGGCATGGTGCATGACTTTAAAAATAACTATCGTAAGACACAATCATTCCATATTTTGAAAAAAGTTAGAAACTAATTAGTCCGTAAAACGTTGAATGTGAAAATAATTCATTTTAAGAAAGCTCTATCAGAAAGTTACTACTTTAATTTTAAAATTATTTTTTTAATTGCCGTGAATATTTCGCTCGTGTGATGAACACAATTATCTTACTTATATTTTAAACGCGAAAGTTTGTATGGATGTATACGCAAGAGTGAAGTTAAAAATGTCAGTTACAAATCATTCTTTGAAGAAGAAGATAATGGAAATCTAAACAAAAATTTGAAAAAGAACCAGGTAAAAAGGTAAATATCGCTACTGGGACTGTACGAGACCTCTAGGCCTGCACAAAAACTGTAGACAATAAGCGCCGGCACACATAGACGCCCGACAATCTAAATGTCTCGATAGAGATGTGTTTTCTGCTTGACAGCTGTTAAAATTCCGTAGCATGTTCACTAGCTTCTGTGCTGGACGGGCATCTTCTGCCGCGTATTGAGGTGGAGTGGTATTGCGTCTTCTACCGTGCACTGTGAGATGAAATACTCTTGCATCGGGGCATGTAGGCTGCGATGGACGCTGGTTGCTAGTAAAAAAGACGGGCTGCGCCCCAGATGGTGTATGTTATCGTGGATTGCAGCATATCTAGCACCAGCATCATATGGGGGGTGGTCGCAGCAACTCACATGTTGATTGGCTTCAGGGTAATCGGTCTGCATTCTTTTGGGCGTGGTGGGACTGCTGGGGTGGTCGCAGCCACTCACATGTTGATTGGCTTCAGGGTAATCGGTCTGCATTCTTTTGGGCGTGGCGGGACTGCTGGGGTGGTCGCAGCCACTCCCATGTGTATTGGCTTCAGGGTAATCGGTCTGCATTCTTTTGGGCGTGGCGGGACTGCTGGGGTGGTCGCAGCCACTCACATGTTGATTGGCTTCAGTGTAATTGGTCTGCATTCTATTGGGCGTGCTGCGAGTGCATAGCATGCCTCTCTAAATGGTGTCATCATTTGACAGACATGGCGTCATCATCAGGTAGATCTGCATTCTATTAGGCGTGGTGTGAGTCCTTATCATGTATCTTGCTCAGGCGTTATCATCAGGGCAGAGATATGCAAGGCTCGATGCAGGTTAGCAGCCCGGAGCAAGATGGCCAGGGGTAGAACAGCGACTTCAAGGCTTGGTAAGAATCAGCAAGTTCAAAGGAGCCCGAGGATGGCCATGGGGCTCAGGCGTCAGAGTTTTGTAGGTTTTATCCCTTCGGGTGCTTGAGGGTGAGACTGGCAACTTGGATCAAGTGGCGAACCCGATGGCAAATCAGGTAGGTGCTTTGCAAAGATGTTGCTACGATTACTGACGGTGAATGACTGAAACTGCCACATTTGTACATTCTTTTATAGTAAGGTGGTAGGTGCAGGTGCAGTTGCACGTGTTGTTTACGTTTTCTTCCTTGCCCAGGTGGCCGTGCATGTGTTGTTTACGTCTTCTTCTTAACCCAGGTAGCCGTGCCCAACTGCGGTGGCAGGTGTTGTTTACGTCTGTTCGGCAGGCGCCAGTGCACGTGTTGTTTACGTCTTTTCGGCAGGTGCCAATGCACGTGTTGTTTACGTTTTCTTCCTTGCCCAGGTGGCCGTGCATGTGTTGTTTACGTCTTCTTCTTAACCCAGGTAGCCGTGCCCAACTGCGGTGGCAGGTGTTGTTTACGTCTGTTCGGCAGGCGCCAGTGCACGTGTTGTTTACGTCTTTTCGGCAGGTGCCAATGCACGTGTTGTTTACGTTTTCTTCCTTGCCCAGATGGCCGTGCATGTGTTGTTTACGTCTTCTTCTTAACCCAGGTGGCCGTGCACACCTGCGATGGCAGGTGTTGTTTACGTCTGTTTGGCAGGCGCCAGTGCACGTGTTGTTTACGTCTTCTCTTAACCCAGGTAGCCGTGCCCAACTGCGGTGGCAGGTGTTGTTTACGTCTGTTCGGCAGGCGCCAGTGCACGTGTTGTTTACGTCTTTTCGGCAGGTGCCAATGCACGTATTGTTTACGTCTTCTTGTTTATGCCTGCCTAATTATCCCAGGTGGCCGGCGCAAGTATCTTCTTTGGGCGTATGAACTATTTCACGTTTGAAACGTTGTGACATCAATATTTTCGCACCGTCTAAAATGCAGAATTTGTCTTCAATAATAATGCAAGAAGAATTTTGCTATGTTTCATCTAGACTGCATAAAACGTTCGATACAGGGACTTAAACCTAGGATCTCTTGTCGTACCAAGACAAACCCAACTCGACCTCTGGCACCTCTTATTTATAAGTCAATTTTTCGATCTCGTATTTCAAATTCAGAAATAAAAATATTATTTTTATCCCATATTTTTAAATATATTATCACAAGGGTTTTTCAAATAAAAATTGAACAAATCCATCTATTAAGTTGTTTGTTATTATTGAAGTTTAATTTAAGCATGCAATTTATATATTAAAATAATATTTTAATTTCCCGTAGGTACCCACGAGGGTACCTACCATTATATATCCCAAATTATCTCAACCGTCTGGTGCCAGTGAGACCATGGCACCCAATTGGAGTACGATGTTAGGGTGAAAGTAGTGGGGAGGTGAAGGTGATAGGGGACGGTGTGAAAGTACTTGGCTTTTCAGAACTGGTCACCAAATAGGGCTAAAGCCATATTAAGCTTCCATATTAAACTTCCCAACCTTCCTCTTCCCCACCTCCTTCCTCTCCCCACTACCTTCAGCCTCACAACATACCCCAATTGGGGATGCCATAGTCTCACTGGCTCCAGACGGGAGCAGTTAAGATTCTTGTGCGGTATTCACTATACAAAAAAAAATATAAAAAAGCAAGGCGTTTTAATACGGATACACTCTGAAACATCTAATATGATGGTAATTATATTAATAACGATAATTAAACTCGACAAACGATACAAGAAACTTATTTTTTTTAGAAAGATGACGAATGTAGCTTGTAATTATAATAACAAGGGCGCTGATTGGCGCAAATCGACTGATTCAGTAAAAATATGTGAAGTGGAAAAAAAAATAAACAAACATTGTGTCAGAATTCTTTCGATGAGCATTTTAATATGGGTACCGCATGGAAGACTATGATATAAGAAACAAAGAACTTTTTACTGTTACTTTTACGCCATCCATATATATGCATAAAAATATCTCTGAACAATATACCAGCATAGACCTGAACACGAGCACCATTTCACGCAATACATGTCATGCGACATGCGTGCAATACTGACTATGGTTACACTGTTCACATCGATGTATCTGGCTGGGTGTAATAATATGTATGGCGGTGGAGGTAGGTAATGTATGTGTTCACGTGTAGGGTAGGTACTATAGACAGAGACAAGTAAGGAGGTAGGTTGGGTTGGGTGGGATGGACGACAGGTGCGGAGGTGCGAGGTGTCGGGTTCGAGAGAGGCTCCCACGATGGCTGTGACATATGTCCGCCAGTGATTTACACGAGATAGTGTTGAGGGGGTCAACCGGAACGTGAATGTATTAAAAATATATATCATTTTTGGCATTTTGCAAATATTAACTTATAGTTTAAATTTAATTATGTTAAATATATCGACGTCATTCTCCGGATTACACAAAACATTCCATTTATGGTTTCTGGGGCTCACCTCCAAGATTCTTCATGTAGGGACCAAAATTATAGAGTTAAAGTAAAAAAATATATTTTCTCGTACTTACAGTTTACAGTTTAAATAGATAAAAGTACCAGTACTAAAAGATGTTAATAATCAGTAAGAAAGGAAAGAAGTTGTGTTTTAGTAGTAGGAGAACCTTGCTGAGGTGTTCGCATGTTTTAGATAACCTCCTACGCAGAGTAGCAGACGAATATACTATTAATATCGAATTTTTTAACGTAAAAAAATCAACGTTTTAAACGTACCTAAATTTTTTTTTTTTTTTTACACTACCTATATATATTTTGAAAAAAAATATGTTTTCGCAGGAGGCCCTGACGAAAAAAAAAGATTTGTGGTTAAGTGATTAGTACCAAAACAAGTGAAAATGAAATGGACCCACAGATTTGAATATATTTTCTTGGCTAGATATTTTTATTCAGCTGAATGAAAAATGGGTCATTCTATAATCTGTTTTCATCAGTACCTGTATTGAAACAGATTTAGTTAATTGCGAAAAACACACGATGTTTTTTTTTTTAATTGCGTGTTTAAAAACCCTGAAATGTTAAAAACATAAAATGATGAATAAGTAAAGTGAGTAATTTATTTCTTCAAACACAGGAAACTTATTGTTTGGTAACATTTTAATTCAAAATTCATAGAATACTTAGTTACTTAAAACTTTAACTAAACCCTGATGAAGTAAGCATTGCTTTCGAAACGTGTTGGTTTTTTAAACAATAAACGAGGTATTCTATTAATTTTTAATAATTTATTTTAGTGCGTAATAAACAGAAAAAATAAATACGGCTTTAAAACCAAGGCGCCGCTGTTTGTAATGAAAGTCGTATTTTTAATGTGTTATTATATGACATCTTAACTTTTTTTAAATTTTAATTAAGTTTTTTAAATGAATCCCAACAGCAGGTAAAAAGAATAATATTTTCGTGTGTAACCCACGCGTGGCATTCCATTATCGCATCATTATCGTTAAAAAATCTAATGGCCAAAACTCAATAGTATTACAGTACCTGCTCGTACACAAGATGTTCAGAAATACATCACCAAACTGTTATGTAATATTACTGGGTAAGGTATCCAGTAATGCTTTTTTACATGGCTCAAGATTCACAAACAAACCTTCCATTAACTGAACTCCGTGTGAAGGATGACTTACAATAGTCCACTCACGACAAAATAATATGAAAAGGGGCACATTACAACATGCCTACATCTCTAAACCCCGTGCCTTGTTATTTTTTTTACTATACGGGTTTTGTCTCAAGCTTTCGAGAGCACGATAAAAATTGTTCTTGAATTTCACAATTTTACATCCATCTTGGAAACCAGTCTTGCGGATAAAATACTTCCACTCTCGTAAAATTCCATGCAAAATACCGTATTGAAACTTGGATGTTTTCCTGTTTTTTGGGCAGCTTCTGATATAAAAAAGGTTATAAAAAGAAGATCAAATTTTGATGGAAGGTGAAATTATGGTTGATGTTACGTAAACATCAGCCAACATTGATTGAACTTACGAAACTAACACAAAAGGAACATATGTACTCAAATATGTGATATTTACACTACATGACTTACGTAGAGATGCAGATCTGTGGTTAATTTTAAATGTAAACTGTAAAAACTTACAAGTTTTTCTTTCCATGATTGTTTCCAATGAAAAGGGTAGTTGCCCGTAATACGGAAAAATAATTAGTTGATAATAATGCTAATTCTAAAATTTGAAAATATGAGATTGACAAATATGACGGTTTGACAGAAGGTGGCAATAGCGAAATTGGTTAACGCGCTCGTCCCGATTAGACGGAGAGGTCTGGGTTCGAGTCCCAGTTGCGACCATTCTTTTTCTGTTTTTCTGTGTCTTGTTCTCTTTCATATTTTCGTTTAGATTATTATTGTTAACTTATTCTAATATTAAAATAATTATTTTCCGGTTTCTTTTACATTGACTTTTTTAAAGAATTGACTAAGGACTAGTTCTTTCGCAGAAATTCAAATTTAATATTGTCATCAAATGGCTCATCATTCAGCTCCAATGTGTTTTTTTTTACATTTAAAGTTCCCCGTTAAGCGCCGATTTTAGATGCGTTTCAGCTTTCCATTAAATTGTAATACAAGTTTAACGTGATAGTTTCCTCTTCTGCTCATCACAATTTGTTCAAAAGCCGAAACATACTCGTACTTAGAATCAGCGTTTAACGTGAACCTTTCAGCTCTCAAAAAACAAAATGGCTCTGAATTGCCATTTGACGACTTTATCACACGTTAATTTATTATACATATAAATGCTCTGATTGGTGAAAATGGTACAGCTTTTTCTGCGGGAGATAATTTGTATAACCATCAAGATTTTCATCAGTTTCTTTACAGCATCTTAACAAAGTGTCTTTTAGTATGATAAAACAAAATTCATTTGAATCGAGTATGACGTGACATTAACCCTTCCAAAGAAGCAGATGTTTTATGTGACACTAAGAGAATTGAAAAACGAGGAACATCACATAATGAAACGGGCAACAAATCCATTAGAACTGGTAAAAAATAGGATATCGCCATAACGCATTACGGCGATTGAAAGTAAAAGGGCGTATAGACTGTGACCCTTTGGACATATCGCACCATGAGTGCTTTAGTGTAGTAAGTCAAAAATTATCTATTAAGTTAATGCTGCAGTTTCATGCGCATTTTTTGTTTTATTTATTTCTTAAATAATATCTGAAATGCGTTGTAATTGAGTCTTGAGTCACTTAACTTCAAAGTAAACCAAGTAACTAACCATCACGCCGTTTCCCTGCAGGGATAGGCAGAGAGGATAGACTGCCTAACAACTCGGTCTTGCAACACTCATCACATTCTGACATCAGCCTTGTATTCTTTACGGTTCTCATTATTTCTCACACGCACCGTTTTACCGCACTTACGCCTCACGTATCTCATTTCTACAGCATTTAGTCTTCTTTCATCCTTCCTCTGCCAGTTCCCTGTCTCACTGCCATACATCAGGCTAGGTACCAGCACACCAGTGGGTTTACGCGGTGGTTTGACATCACAAAAGTGTTAATGTCACCGTGGTTATTCAATCTATGTATGGATAATTGTACGTAAGAATTGAATGCGGGATTGGGCGCGAAATTGAGGAATATGAAATTAACTTCAAAGTATTTTCAAAATATTTTAAGAAGTTGACTGCTTTACTACATTATTACCACATAATATGGTAATGCATCAGTGGGGTGTACATTTTTGATACTTTAGTGTATTTTTTTCAGTTCCATGCCAACTCAAAATCAAGTCAAACTCTGAAAAGCCATTAAAAGCTATGAAAAAAACCTATTAAACCATTTTTTTTCATCACTTTTAATGACCATTCAAAGGAGATGTGGAGTTGATTTCATTCTGAATTGTCCGGTCACCTTTTTTCACTTCGTATGGACACTAACGTATTAAACCCGTACGAAGTTCTTACACTTGCCGCAATATATCGCATGAAATTGAATATGTTTAATGCATTACCATATTATTCTAAAATCATTATTGTAGAATCCCGAAATTTAAAAAAATATTACCGCAGTGTATAAAATCAAAAAAAAAAAATGCAATATTTAATATTTTTCGACGGTAATACAAACCAAATCCTGGTGATATACAAAATCGAAAATCATTTTTTAAAGAAATTCGAAATATCAAACGCCGATATCTCAGAACTATACTTTTTGACTTAATACACTGAGGTACTTAGGGTGCGATATTATGAACGTTGGACATATTGACGTTGGAAGTGTATTATAGTGTTGAACGTAAGGTATTATTTAAGGTGGAAAGGGACAGTTGTCCAGTGTAATAATTACACGTTAGAGGTGTTCCGTCCAGTCACGAAAGGTGTGACAGAAATCGGGCGGGGTGGCCAAATGTCAACTAAATTATAGGAATATCATGAATAGTGACATTTTAACTTACTCCAATTCTGGTTCTAATAATTACCAACTATTTTCAAAATCATTTTATTTGTGATTCTGAATAACAGGAGTTTAGGTTTGGCGAATTAAAGTATGTTTGCAACTCACTAGTTGCAAACATATTTTAATTAACATTCTATCTGAACTGCCTACGCCTACCCCTGCGGAAAATGGCGTGATAATAAGTTAGCTAGCTCTTGCTTTAATTTTTTTTAATTCCAAATATTGATGATACATTAGTACGAGTACATAATAACCACACGATTGTGATTTGTGCGGGGAAAAAAATCATTAATATAACATTCACTCACTGGAAGTCCCAATACGGTCCCCTGGACTTTAGACAAGTACTTATGTATGTAGGTACACTACTGATTGCAGAGAAATAATTGTAGATACTCTAAATTCCTCAAATTTAGATAATGATATGATTAATAACCTATCTCGCTTATTTAATATGTGCCATAACGAAAATAATTTCCATTATAACAACCGTATCTACCTTATTATATCAAGTACCTTACTGTGGTAACCAAGGTATACGAGTCTTACTAGAATATATCTGAAACCAATAAGAAAAGTATGTATTTAACTTTGTTGCTTCCTGATTCTGTTAAAATTTCTGTGAGTTTTTTTAACTTTAATTCACATCCCGGAGAGGTAGCTCGGTAGATACCTTCAATATTTGAAAGACGGGTATGGTTACAGTCGCCCCGGTAACCATTTATTGGATAACCAAAACTCCTTCCATAGGTCTCCCCAAGTGGTTCGCTACTTGATGACTTAGCAGGGGTGCCCGGGATCATAGACGAGGTTTGTCAAGATCTTGTTGACATTTGCACACCTACAGCGTGACGGGTCAGATCGGGAGAAACTGGTTGAGATATATTTTAAGATAAGAGATATTTTGACGTCTTCAGCCAGACTCTCTCGATCCATCAATTGCACCGCAGTGAGGAGTAATGGTTTCATAGCTGGTTCCGTAGCTCCTGGACACATCGATCCCCAGATTCCTACCTACCCCTTATACCTTTTTCTTTACCGGAATTTTCTCTCCTACCTTTCCCTAAAAAGACCCTTCTCACAGCAACTTCAAATACGACGAGAGAAATTGTGTTCCTCAGGGCCTCCTATGTGGGACTAATGCAAAAAATTACGAAAAAAACATTCCTTTAAAAACATCCCAGACTCAGACATGTTACATTACATTATATTTCGGCGTATTCACAATGGTCACCCTCTCTGGTGCCCTTCGGTCGGAGAAACTGAAAGGGTCCTTGGTATTATTGGCAGGAATCATTATCGTGATGAACCGTTTCCACTAATATCGACATCCTGACAGGTGCTCCGCTCCTGGTACTCCGCTCGGTCACAACCAGATATCTTTTTTTGCTTTCTACCCCAAAAAACATCAAAAAAATACATATTATATAATCTTTATGCGACATACTTTTTTTGTTAAATTTTTATCAGGTTTTTTACTTTTTCTTTGTTTATCGTTTCCCTTTGAAGTTGACGCTTTTCTATTTTAAAGTGTTGAATCAATCAGCTTATCTTAGTCTAAGGTGTAAATTTTGTTTCGTAGTGTTACTTATCATGTTAAAACCAATATTAGTCGACATCGTTTTGCTAATTACACTTCTAATATGATAAGATTTGTGTTTGACATTTTTGGGATAGGCCAAATTGTTTTACCCATGTACATTAGGCTTTTTTATCTGTGCAATTAGCCATATGATACGCAATCTAAATATTGGCAATATTTAGAACAATATATTAGATTACCATAAGGTCGGAAGATTTTTTTAATGTTTAAAAGAAAAATAATTGTTAGGTGACATAATTTCCAATTTCTATTTTTATACGCGTTTTTTATACATGTACCTATTTAAATGTTATCTTGGTACTACGCCATGGTACATTCACACCTTTCTTATCTCTGCTGTATCTGGGGATTTGCCTCAAAGAAATTGATAGCTGATCTGCAGGTGGTTCAAAACCGAGCTCTCAGAAATGTTTTTGGACTTCCATGGGACACCCATGTCAGAGACATCTATTCAGTTTCCGGTATTCTTCCAATCACAGTCCTTCCTAAACATGAAATCACAAGCACCATCCTACAAATTACTCAACAATCAACTCACACTAACATCAAGCCACTTTACAATCAAGACATTCACACTCGCAATACTCGAAATAAAATCCGCATACCTCAAACACACACTACAAAATATGGGATAAAATCTCTGAACTATGTTGCCTATACACTATAGTATAATTCGCTTCCAGATATGTACAAGGGAATCCAGCAAAATAAAAAAGTTCAGAATAATGCTTTAAAAGAATATTTTTTAAATACGTTTAAGGATGAAACTATGTAAATTTTCTTGTCATGTCTTGTTTCCTTTTCTCTTATTTTCATTTCCATTTATTTGTAATCATAATTATCCACATTTGTATAACCTTATTCCTTGTTTCATTAATCCATTCAACCTGTATTTTTTTTATTTATTTTTAGTTTATGTTGTATGTGAAACTTATATTTTTAATATTCATTTTCCACGTAAAACTGTAACTATTTCCTCACACCCATGAATTTTCATCCTGTCCTTAAATGAGTTCTGTAACTCATCGGGATTGCTCTAGCAAGTAATAAAAACAATAAAAAAATAAATTAAAAAAAATCTTAATCAGTTTATATTTTCGAGATGTTTAAGGTGAAATTTAATGTGAATGTGTATAAATATGTATATGATTCTTTCTTGTGATGAAATTTTTAAAATTACTCTTAGTTTGTAATTGAGAAAATTTAGGTTTTTTTATATTTTTTATTTAGAATATTATATTTGTAAAAACATAAAGTTGCATTAATTTAGTTTTTCGACACTAACCATTTTTAAGTAGAATTTCTGATTAAAAAAATTAACGACATGGTTAATGAGAGATATGGTTTATTAAGAATTGTTTTCATTAATACCGCCGCCTCGGGAACCATTTATTGGATAACCAACACCTCTGCCAAAGGTCACCCCAAGTGGTTCATTACTTTTAGTGACTTAGCGAGGATGCCCGGCTTCATGGAATGAGGTTTGTCCGCGTCTTGGCGGTGAATTCATCTGTCCAAATGCGTGTGGCGGGCCGGAACGAGTGGGTCTGGTCGAGGGAGGCCTTTTGACATCTCCAATCGGACTCTTTCGACCCATCGCCTTGCACAGCAGTTGGAGAGATGGATTCAAACTTCAGTCACTCCTGTGTACACTGACCCCCAGATTCCTACCATACTCTCACTCCATGAACCCGGCCACCTCTGCTAACTCATCAAACGTAGTGAACCACTCGGGGTGACCTATGGCAAGGATATTGGTTATCTAATAAATATTTCTCGAGACAGCGTAACCCGCCTCCCAAAATGTAATATAAATAAAAATCTAAAAGTTTACCTATAAAAAACCGTAATAACTTTAAATCATATTGCTCACTTTATAAACAAAATGTAATTAATTAATGATGATATGTACCTACTATAAATAAAATTGACCCTATTCTCACAACTTATCATAAATTTGCCCGTCACTCGGCGAGATCAAAAAGTAACTAGACTATTAATGAATTAATTACCTGAGGGACAGGTCCGGCACTACACCGACGAGACTTTCACTTTTAACACAAAAAGCTTTTCGGTTAAATCGTGTGACTATAATTTAGTATAATTATTTCTCACTTAAGGGACCAGCGTACGATGGTGTGTAATCAGTGACATGTGGCCGTCTTTCCTTTTCGAAATTAAACCCTTTTCACAAAAAAAATTCTCACACAAAAAACAGCTTTATGGTCAATAAATGCATACTTTGATTCACGACATTTGCTTGTAGTATAGAACAGTTTTACGCCTTTTTTTTCAATTTGGTAAAGTAAAGTGAGATTGCCTTTATTTGGGTAAATACAAAGCTTCTTACGGTCAACTAATATTAAAATATACTCAATTAATTTATCAATTTCGTATTGTCAACATAATTTATAAAATGGCTAATTGATTCTACCGACCGTATTTTTAATTGGCATTGCGTGGTTTTAAGTAGGTATTATAATTGACTTTGAGTTAAAACAAACATCCATTTTATCGCTGTACCCGTACTAGGGTGTTGTCATAATTTATGTAGGTACCTACCTATATAAAAAGTATTATAATAAGAGAGATTACGTGATTAGCGAAAATAATACATATTATTTAAAAAATGTTTTTAAAATTGTCCAAAGAATCGAACCTAGCCGTTTCCAATACAGTGCTGGTAGAGGAAGGATGAAAGGAAACTGAATTCTGTAGAAATGAGATCCCTGAGGCGTTTATGTGATAAAACCATGTTTCATCTTGTGAGAAATGTGGAGATCCGCAAAGAATGTAAGGCTGACTGATGTGAATGTAATGAGTAAGTCTAAGAAATGAATACTTGGATGGTTTGAGCATGTATAGCGAATAAACGAAGAAATGAGTGTAAGAAGAATTGTGAATAATAGAAGAAGTCGAGAACGCCCGAGGAAAACAAGGCACAATCAAGTGAATAAGATACTTGAGTCGGGCCATGTCTAAAGTCAGAATAATAGAAGAGTATATATGAAACAATGTATGAATGTGAGTGAGGCAGCAAAGAGTGTATACCAAGAGCGAGTAGTTTGGCGGGTCGTCCTCTCTGCCTTCTCTGCGGGGAAGCGGCGTGATGGTTAGTTATTTTGTTTTATTAATTAAAGTTGACAAATACTGTCGCATTTGAAAGTGTCATTAAGCTTCTGAAAGTGGACTCAGTTTTAGATGGATAACATTTTTTAAAGATCGGAGTGTAGGTATTTTGTATTTTCATTTACAGTAAGTTCAATCATGTCGACTTTGTTTTTCAGTAGTCGTTTTGTGTTATTTCACAATTTAATCATTTAATATAATACGAGGCATATTTACGGCACGTTCTAGGGTGTAGATACTCTCAGTATCGCCCCGGTTTATAACCATATTCAGAATTGAAACGTGGCTGAAATGGCTTTAGCCGAGTTTGGTGACCAAATCTGAATAGACAAGAACTCCCCCACCTTCCTCTTCCTCGCCTCCTTCCCTTCCCCACTATCTAAAATCTACAGCCTCACAACATACCTACCCCAATTGGGGATGCCATAGTCTCACTGGCTCATTTGAACAATATTTATTACTGAGGCTTATAAAGTCTCCGCATTGACGAGTTAAGGCGAAGTAGGTATTAAGTAGTTCTTCATAAATTGGAAATTTTATACTTCTTCTACTTCTTGCTATTATACTTCTTGTATTAGATACTTAGAACATTTTCAATTCCAGCAGAGTAAGAGTGTTAAACCAGCCAGCAGCTGAAAATCCACATTTCGTCGAAAGATGTTCTTACGATCGTACAGGGCGGTTCCAATGAGAAAGATTACTTACTATCAGTACCAGCTTTTTAAAATTATAAATCAATATCGATTTTATTTTATTCCAAATTTGCTTTAATTTATACCTACACCCAAAAATGCTGAAAGGCGTGTTGATAAAACTATTAAAATTATGTACTTTTGTAATTATTTTTTGATCATAAGTATTTATCATTTTTTAATAATGTCTGAGCAAAATAAGAATGTTAAAAAATCTGTAATATATTAGTCTGTAAGTGCGCAAATAAATACACAAACGGACCAATTTTCGTCAAATACATTAACTTATATATTTTTTAATAATTTTATTAAAACTAAAATTAAAATTCTGTAACATAAATTTACTAGATAATGTATTGATTAATTTTATTGCATGATTATATGATTTGAAATGGGTGTTGTATAATACAAAAACTTTTTTGAAAATTTAACAAATCTGCCAACGACCTATGGTATTATCTTATTATACTAATAATGAACATTTTTTCTGAAAATTTAAAACATACGTTTACTAGATTAAAGAACAATCTTTCGAAATCAATTTATAATTTTTTGTTGAAAAAAGTCAATACGTCTAAACACTGGTTTAAAAATGACATATTTCTGGTGTTCTCTGGTTATACGCTCTTAAAATAACTGACAGCTCAAACTAATCTATAAGAGTGTTATCAAATGAATGACTTCATAATAATATATTATTCATGTTAAATACTAGTTTTAAATCTAGCAACTTGTTAGATATTATAGATATCTGTAAAAATCTTAATTAACAGTCAAGTGCCTTTTCCGCTACCTTCAAATATATCTTTTATAATCATTAAAGAGCGAAAAAGATAAAATCCATTAAAAATCCCGTCAATTTTCTCAAAGCTTTACGATTATCTGCATACGAATTAACTACCCACCTACGCATTACCCACTCATACAAAATATGAAAGCGCCTCCTATTAGTAATAAAAGTAATATAAAATTTTATTCGTTATTTCATTTCGTAATTCCCTGATTCATATATTTATTTAACGACCGTCGCGAGGTAGAAACAAAGGCTAGGGAGGGTTGGGAGGGGGCCGGGGAGTTCCACTTCCACGATTTCCTCCAGGAACGCAGAAATCGATTGGGAAAAATGCACGCAACTGTCATTCCCATAACTGGGTTAAATAATAAAAAGCTTTTCGTGTAACCATATGGAATCTCTATCGTTCTATTAATACGGCAAATGGGAAAGTCGGGGCTGAGCGGAGTGCTATGGGAATTGCGGAAAATACTTTTCAAAAGATTTTTATTAAAACAGAACCTATTGACCTGGTAACGAACGAGCTTTGAAGTTGGAATGAAACATTTAGAGCGCAACCTGCTTAACTGAAGCTTGTATAAAGTGTTTATGTACGTAGATTGTAACCACTTAGAGAAATATTGTCTGAAAGCACCTTTTTTATGCAGGAATGGGTTTTTATTCGAAGTGTAGTAGTAACATATTGTGGAGAAATCTGTTTTCCTGAGATGCAAATACTCTGAAATGGTGAGGATCAAACGTCATAATACATACTTGTTATGATTATTACAGCAGGTTCAGCCTGGATTTTCTAGATCAACGTAACAATTTTATTCTCAGGGCAGGTTTGTTCTATCATTATTTTTATATATTTTTGAAATTAGCTCAAGACAGGAAGCTCTGAAGAGAAAGAATTGCCTCAGGGTGGGTCTTTGGGGAAAGGAAGAAGTGGAAGTTCTGGGAAGGAAAAGAATATGAGGAGTGGGAAGGTTTCTGGGGTCAATGTGTCCAGGAGTGACAGATGGATGGAGAGGTCTAGGTAAGGTATCCCTCAGCCAGTCTCTCCTGATCCAACCTGCCACACAGTAGGTGGGTAAAAGCATTCGTAGCCAAGACCTTGACAAACCTCACCCGGGCTCCCAAAGTCACTAAACATAGCAAACCACTTGGGGTGACCTCTGAAAGGGGTGCTGGTTATCCAATAAATGGTTCCAGGGGCGGCGGTACCAATACCCGCCTCCCAAAATTGAATTTCAAAAACGAGAGAAAAAACAGTTGAGCGAGTAGTAATAAATACATGACAGTATTTTTTGTATATGAAGTCCTTTTACGAGTATAAGTTTCACCAGGATTTTTTTTACGCCTCAAAAAGTTTTCGCGTCAATAGGGTATTTGCACTGGTCATAACGATTTAAAAAGTGCCATTTTTGATTAGCTACTAAAACGAAATATCCGTCTTACCAGCAAGTAGCGTTTTATATGAAACTTGTCTCCCCACCCTTGTTCTACTTTAGTTTTTTGAAGGGTTCACATCTACCGATTGTGAATTGCACACTCTGATTTTTATTTTTGATTAGTTGTTTTGGAAGCCCAGAAAAAAATATAGTATCAGTATCAGGCCTATAAAGAATGATTGAAAGTTCAGAATTTCCTACTTACGAACCCCTTTTCAGATGTGATTATTTTATATTATTTATGGTATATTGCGGAAAACTAATTGCTTTAGAAATTGATCTTAGAATTTGTAAATATTTGGTCCGAACTTCTCAAAATAAAATAAAACACTCTTTTTGGCGATGTTTTTTCTTGAATAAATCAAAACAGACGACAGGTGTTAAACTGGAATTTAAACCTTATCGACATCTGCATAATGAGTGTTTTTGTTAGCGGCCTGATTCCGAATTTTACACGACGTGATGCATGTTACGTATAAAGAAAATAATAACATACCAGCGTAATACCGCCCAGGCACACTCCTTTCATCATTGCAATAAGAAGTACTCCTAACTATATCAATCTCTGTCGCGAGCTACGATACACAACTTCGTATTATTTGCATCAATGCAATAAAATGCAATTATTGCAGGGAACGACTGTGGGGAGAGGGGCGGAGAAGAGCCGGGGGGTAGCGGGGTGATGTCACAGTGGCGTGACAAAAGGCAATACGGTGCCGTCCCGCCCCGATCTACCCGGCTGAAGATTTATACGCTAGTAAAGCGGATTCGAGTCTTTCTTCCCTTTTTGCCCGAGACCCCGAGTCAGGTGTACTAACCGCTCAACACTGGCCAACAGCTCCTAACGACAGTGATGCTACCACTGAACAAATAAAAATACAGAAGTGTGTTGTCAAAACCCTGATTCCATAACATTCCCATTTAAAAAAATATATATTCGGATGAGAATTGGATAATGGACTCTGTTCCCTCCATGTTCGCTCTTATGTGATTGACTCCCCGAGATATATTTTCTGTTGTTTAGAAGTCAAGCCTTTTTTTTCATTAGCTCCACATAGGATGCTCGGGGAAAAAGAATCCCTCAAGTGTCCCTTGTTTAGGGAAAGTAAGGAGAGCAAGTTCTAGGGGGGAAAAAGGTTTGAGGATGGGTAGGAATGTAGTCCAGGAGTGATGGACGTGTGAATCCATCCCTCCTCCTGAGGAGCAAGGCAACGGCGATGGGTCGAAAGAGTCGGGCTGGAGAAATGTAGGTTAGATCTCTCTCAATCAGTCGCTCCCGATCAACGCCAAGACTTAGACAAACCTCAGCTCATGAACCCTGGCACCTCTGCTAAATCACCAAACGTCACGAATCACTTGGGGTTACCCATGACAGGGGTGTTGGTCGAAATTCTTTCTTTAAAACATTGTCATTTTCTGTGGCTTGACTCCAGTTCAGTTATATATTTATCACTTTATATGTATTATGTAAAAGCTGTTTGTTTCTAACGAATAATTATAATCAAAAGCATTTACCTGTAGATAAAAAGGTCTTAAGCACATTTCTAATTAAAAGTATTAACTTCGGTGTTGATTCTGTCTGTAACTCCGGTTTAAAACTTGCAAAAGCTTTGAAATTGTTGTCAAAATTGTAATTGATTGTGGGAATAATTCAAACAAACGATGCAGCAGGTAGGTACCAATTTTAAAAATAGAAATTATAATTGTTTTATTTAAAATGTTTAGGTGTTTCTTTTGTTAATTTTTTTCTCATATATCGTAAATTTTCAAGTTTATAATGGTGTTCATTCGAAAGGTAAATTTCTGAACATCTCTAAAATTGAAAATGTTTTTTAAAGCATTTTTTATAAATACTTTCAGCTTCGCAAATCCTACAATTATAATATTTTTTTTTTTTTTTTATTTGAAATATACATATATATAACAGATTTACAGAAAGAAAATATTTGGTTCATAAAAAACTAATTACAGATAAAGTTATTTCTTGTTAATGAATCTACCCAATTTAAAAGAGAAAACATTTCTCGTGTTTGAATTGGGGAGTATCCCGTGATTTTTCACGGGTCTGCGCTAGTATGTATTGTAAATCATACTTCTGGGTATTATGTCTATTCGGTGGCTGCTACTTACTAGTTGGAATAATGACGACCGTATGTATTCCTACATCAAAAGCTAGAATGATGCTAATAAACCACGTCATATCGAGATAACTTAATGATTGCAATAAAATGTTATACTTTCCTTGCAAGTTGAGACTGTGACACAAAAACTAGTCTTTCTTGCCTAACCACTCGGTTTTGTGTCAAATATAATGTTTTATGTGTGTTCAAACGCTTCTTATATTATGGCAATGACTATAACTCTACCATCATGTATGAAAATAGAGGTGAAAACAGCGATCGCGTAAAGCGAAAAATGTTGACTTTGGTCTCTAATTGGAATCGGGCTGAAAAAAGATGTCGTCTATTGTAGCTATAAGAACTTGAATGTGTAGGAAAAGGTGCACGGGAATTCGACCACAAAAATATAGAAAAAAATCATCATTCACATTGATAAAAAGGGTGCTTAGTAGGTATAAAGTATAAAGTTTTCTTTTGATTTTTGCAAATTTCACAAATACGTTAAAGCTTTTTAATCTAATGTAATTCTTATACGAATAGGAACTCACCTTTGTGGAACAGTAATCATGAAGTAAAATATGCTATTTAAAATATATATAGAACCCGTGCTGAAGAATAGTATTATGCCTATTATTGAGGTATGTTATTAATAATACTTGTCTAATTTATATAGCGCCGTTTTCGTGAAAAATCACCTCAAGGGCTATATTGGCTACAAGGCTTTTATTGCCTCTTATATCCTTATTCCGTGCAGTTGAACGCATCTAATATTTCAGAGAAAGTATTTGCCAACTACATGCAATCTAGGTACAAGCGAGTATCTAAATGACTCAGTCCTCATATTGTTGTTGCAATTAAACATAATTTTCGATCAAGTAGCTTTTGTTGTTAAGTTCTGAGATAAATCTAACTAACCATCATGCTGTTTCCGCAGGGGTAGGCAGAGAAGTCTTGGTATATACTCCTTGCTCATTCACATTAATCGTCTCATCTGATTCACTTGTTCGTGCCGTGTCTTCCTCGGGCGTCCCCGACTTCTTCTACCATTCACATATGCGTCATACATTCTCTTTACACTCCTCTCCCGTTCATTTTCGCATGCCTCTTGTCCAATTCGTTGTTATATTTTAGTTTTTAATTTAAATAAAAAATATATATCCCTTTTCAAACATTTGTTCTCCATTTTCGTTGTTAGTTTTTGGGGTGTTATGCCGCGTTGCGCTACCTCCTTCTATAGCCCCAAAAAATAACAACGAAAATGCTTTTGGCCGTGAAAATCTAAAAACTTATCTGTTCTCCACTTCATGGACAGAGTACATAAATGAACGTGTTCACAAATTCATAAAAAAAAACCTTTACCAAAAATTTACGAATTTAACCGTTTTCGCGCATTCCGCATGTTCACCGTTAACCAAAAATGTCATCCAATTGAACCACATACCGCAACTTCCGAAAACAAAAGTTGATAAATTTGACGTCAGTCTTTGAACAAAGTACGCTCGTTGGTCTGTTGGTCTGTTGGTCGATTGGTCTGGTGGTCGGTTGGTCTGGTGGTCGGTCAGTCGGTTGCTGTAAGTAGCTGTTTGTATGTAAATTATTCGAACGCCGTAGTAACATTTTGACGACAGGTATTCACTATTCACCTGCGTGCTGCAATTTCATGTCAGCGGCAAACCGGTACCTACTGCCTACCAACTACTGCCTACCATTGCGGTAGCTCCGGAGTCCGAAGTAACGGCAGGAAATGCATAAATATATGCCAACTAATAATACAGGGACCTGTTTTACGAATGTCGTTAGGAAATAACCAACATTTTATTCACAATGAACAGCAGGAACTGATGTAACCGTGATTTTAGCTGATGACCACATTGAGATTGGAATACGAACTTTAAAATATATTTTAGTGAAAATATCTTTAGCACCGATGTGATTTGACACTCTATGAAAAAGAGACGAATACATAATGTACCTGTAGGATTTAGCCTGCGCGAGAATGAAATAGAATCTCAGTCTCCTCTTTATGCGTTGCTTCGTAGCCTCTCCACAATTGTCTCTTTAGTTTTCTGAAGGTTTCAATTCTACCGCGTGTGAACTCTACATTTGCATTTTTTTTCGGTTGTGTCTGTCCAAGTAACTCGGATTCAATAAAATTGGATTTGCTTTGAATTTAAATGTCATTTTCAAAACTGGAACTGATTATTGTATGAATATTCAGACAAGCTTAGCGATAAAGTTCCTTTTATTTATTCATTTATTCATTTGTTTGACATAATAGCTTACATTTCAAAAATAAAATCAACAATGTCGGCCTCACTGGGTAGCTCACCTGCTACCCAGTGTTTTGTTTTGTTTTGTTTTGAAGAGGTTTTTTATACTGCAGTAGAATAACTTTTTTACAAAACTGATATTTCAGGAATTCCGAAAAAAGTATCTCCCAATGAAATTTGTTCTTGGTAATTCCCCGGCAATTATTGTCCTAGTTCTGGTATTGTTCTTGTTCTTTAAATAAATCCTACAATTACAATATGTGATCTAATATCGCCTTTACCACTTTTTATTTCGATTGCTTTTGCATAATTATTTTTTCAGAAAAGAAAAGAAAATAAAAGAAAGCAAAATGAAGTATGAAACCCACTTGAAACCAACTAGTCCCTTCTAAAATAATTATTTACAGACGGAATTCAGCTTGATGCACGATTCTTATCAACATCCATTTTTAAGGATTTATTTTTAATGAGTCTAGTTTTTGCACTGTTAATTCGTGGTGGAATTCCATTGTAATAGAATTGAAATTAAAAAACTTTTTCACTTTGTTCCACTTAAATAAAGAAGAAGAATAAAAAACTCACCGTAGCTTCAATTACATATGGCCTTACGCCAGACAAGGAGATAGGAACAAAACAATGGACTAAAATACCGTATCTTGGCAAAATATCAAATAAAATTTCAAAATTAATAGACAGTGACAAAAAATGTAAGACAGCCTTTTATAACGTAAATTCTTTGGGTAAAATATTTATAAATAATAAAGATAAAAGAGGTAATCTGGAAAACTCTGGAGTCTACCAGGTGAACTGCTCGAATTGCCCCGCGTATTACGTAGGACAAAGAGGAAGAGCAGTATCAACCCGTATAAAAGAACATTTCGCTAGTTGGGTTAATCAAAAAGGAGATTTATCGAACGTCGCCTTGCATCTACTAGAAAATCAACATACTTTTGACAAAGATAGAGATGTAAAAATCCTTCATGTTTGCAACAAAGGACAAAAATTAGACAGATTAGAGTCATTAGAAATCAATCGCTTAACGATGAAAATAGATCTTAAATATGTTATGAATAAACAGTTAGAACATAATGCTCAATCACCATTAATTTATCCATTATAATAATCTTAGAATAATTTTACTTCAGAGAGCAGTGATATAATTTAAGTATGTACTTTAAAAATGTAATAACCCAAATATGTGGAGAACCCTAACAATAATAATTACTTTAGTGCTACCAATATTTGACAATAAGCCCTAAGCAACAACAGGGAATATCCCAACATTACAAAAATAAAATTTCAGAAATCACAAACCTTTTTAATTATATAAATTCTTTTATATTCATGTGAACTAAAAATATTTACTTACTATGTAACATTATTCATAATTTTTAAAAATACACTTTATAATTACCTAATGTACCCTAAATTAACAAAATAACTTATAATACCTTAAATTAACAAAATAGAATCATTCAGCATATATAGACAATGTTGTGTACCCCTGCCTAAGTTTGTATAAAATCAATAGCATAAGAGTTTCAACTACCAGTCTGAAAATGTCCTTAGTAGGATGAAACCGGTCCTGGTAATAACAAATAAGTGGAACAAAGTGAAAAAGTTTTTTAATTTCAATTCTATTTATTTTTAATACTAAAAATCTATTACTATTTATTCCTATCTGAAATTCAAAAAACCACTAATAAATCATTGTACACCCATTTACACAATCTAAAAGGAATTCCATAAAACCGAACTAACGCAAATGGACATTGAAAATTAAGTTGGTTTTTGATTACCTATCAGAATCTAATTGTTCCAGTTTTAATGATTTTTCTTTTAAAAAACTATGATTCCTATCTGAGATATAGCATCCTTTGAAGGAACAAACCGTATGAATGTACTCTGAAGATCTATCCGTTTCCTTGTATAAGTTTTATGCCCGCTGGACATCGCTCAAAGATATTATTATGGGCGTCATATTATTACGTGGAATGACGTTGGGCATCGCATTCTGAATTCAGACTGATTTAATAGTCAAATTGATTCTTGTTTTGCGACAATACCGACCTACATGGAAAAGTATTTCATCATTGATATCGAATAAGGTCATCGAGTTTTGAGAAAAATATATAATTCATTTTATGCCCAATTTGCCAGTGGAGGGCAGAAACCATAAAAAATATGTCAATTACAATTTAAAAAAGTTTTTTAAAATTCAATAAGTACCCACAACAAGTGAAAATTAAACTGCTTAGATATCTGTCGATTCTGTATTTTGAACCTCTAGATCTCTGTGACCTCTAGAGCAATGGAAAGGAAGATGTGTAATAATTTTGTTTCTTTCTTAAAACTGGACCGATTTCAAAGATTTTTTACCCAACTAGTAGAAAATACTATATATCTATATGTTTTGCTTCTAAAAAAAATAGATTGTGTAATGAACATCTGTCGATGGTGTTCAAACCAGGCAATTTTAACGAATTTTGATGGAACCTAACTCTTATAAGAAGTAACTTATAAAAAAATCAAAACGTACCGACACGCTAGAGGTCGATAACCAGAGAGGAAATCGGGGAATATGTTTGTAAGGACAAAACGCCGCTCGATTTCCTCTTAAAGACATCAGTAGTCTTCTTAAAATATTAAGGCAATTAAAAAATCAACCTCATGCATGAACTTTCAGCTGTAATCATTCATGTTAAACTCTTCTTCAGGCCAATTAATAAGAAAGAAAAACATTGCTCAGCCAACAAAATGAGATGTCTTTGATAGTTTCTTATAGGAATGGATGTCTTCTCATTGCCCTTGTTTTAAAAGATTATCTCAAAGCTCGAGAAAACAAATGTCTTTTGCGCTACTAATGGAAAAAAACGGAAGCGTTATTTATAATTCTAAGAGGAATAACAAATAACGTTTGCTGGAATTAAAAGGCTTTCTTTCGAATAGATTAATCTAATTACATTTTTTAGACGAGGTGGGGTGTTGTTTGAAATGTGTGAGGGTACCATTTAATATAGTGCTCCTCCATCAACAGTTTTTTTTATAGATAATTATAATTTTTGTCTATAAATATCTCTATTTTATTTAACGTACCCTTTCTATGTAAAGGTTTGCTTGAGACGGGTTCTACATTTTATTTTTTCCGACGTGATTTCATTGAAATGTCTAGGGAAATATGTACATAATATAAGGTCCATTTAATATGTAAATAAATTGAATAAAACCGACCAAGAAAAATCTAATACTCGTAGGTCTCCTCGGTTTAATAAAGATCATTTTGATTTCTAATCAGATTTCGTTTGAAATAGAAATTTAAAATGGAAACTCTAAGAAAAAAATAATAGCAAGAAAAATAATAAGTAGGTATCTACATTACGAAAAAAGCTTTATGGGCGATCGTTTTTGCACCGCACATGTAAATACATAGATGCACAAATTTTTCATTGTAATATAATATGAACAAAGTTATGCATTTCGCTTAGTTTCACAAAGAAACAAAGACAGACGATAGACACGTTCAGGGTAGATTTGCTTCAAGTACCTACATTGGTAAGACTTAATAATAATATTTGGGTGACTCGTATAACGCCGTCTTTGTGAAAAAAATCACCTCAAGGGCGCTGTACACACTTATAATACATTTATCTTCTAACTACAAACTAGACAAACTACTATGACAGGTTTAACTAATTTGGGAGGCGGGAATGGGTACCGCCGCCCCGGGAACATTTATTGGATAACCAACACCTTTACAATAGGTCTCCCCAAGTGGTTTGCTACGTTTGGTGATTTAGCAGGGGTTCCCGGGTTCATGGGGTGAGGTTTCTCTAGGTCTTGGAGGCGGATGATCAGGACACACTGAACCCCAAATTCCTACCCACCCCTTAAAACCTTTTTCCTTCCCAGAACTCTCCTCTCCTTTCTTTCCTTTAAAAAACCCTCCACATAGCATCCCCAAAGATGATATGGGCCCTGAGGGAAATTATTTTCCTCAAGGCCTCCTGTGTGGAGCTTATGTAAAATCATGTTTGATTATCTTAAGAAAAACCCTGTTTGTAAGATATCCTGTAAAATGTTATGATGGATCGTTTGTTTGCACCCGTAAATACGCAATATGCATGTGAACAAATAGGTTTGTCCAAAAACTCAATTTTTCCAAGAAAGGCATGCAAATACAATGTTGGATTAAAACACCGATACAATATTTATTATATTTGTATGGCTTCCTTCAAAGTGTTGGGTTTTTATACAAACAAAACCATTTATTCATAATCATATTGCGTATTTACGGTCGCAAACATAATTCTTCATAATATTTTATAGCATAACTTGCGAAATGGTTTTTTTTCTAAAATAATAAAATTACCGCCTTAAATGAACTAGTAGCTACATTATTCATTATTCTAAGTTAAACCTTAATACACCTTCTGCAGAAATCCATTTTTATGAATGCAAAAACTTAACTTGAATTTTGTAGAAAAACGCACCATTCAAAATAATATCCGGTCTCTATTTCCTTTTGTTACAAAAAATAATCAGCGTCTAACCCCCACCTGGATTAGAGATTTTTTCTAGGCAGCAATTCATTAGCTAAATCGTTTTTTGAGCAGGTATAAGACATAATACTTCCTTGTACTATGAGATAGGCAAATGACTAATTGATGCAGGCACTTAAAAACTATTTACCAAAGCTAATTGCATAGATTAGCAGACCCTGTTCCCTTCCTGAAACCTTTTTCAAATAAAGGTTTGAAAATTTTGATAGACACAAAATCGTGTAGATGGTGCTATGTTTCGCTTTTTTGGAATTAGGATGAAAATTTTACTATTTAATAGATAAAGCAGACTTGCCTTGGCACATCATCCTTGCTTCTTTAATATTAGTGTAACGTCTCATTCACAACGTTATTCCTACACTTGTCATCGCTCGACTCGAAGTATGTGATTCACTTAATCGGTGATCCGACAGTTGATCTCCCGAAATTTTAATTATTATAAAATTACAATTTTTAAGCATTATTTACCAATTTCAAACCTAAAATCGACCAAAAATACATTTAATAAAAATTTGGTATGAATATCAAACTAATTCAAACTGTTGTTAGTTTTTGGGGTGTTATGCCGTGTTGCGCTACCTCCTTCTATAGCCGACGTTTCGGAAAGCGTTGCAGTATCCATCATCAGGGCAGATCCGGTAGATCCGACGATGTGTACACTGCAACACTGTCCGAAACGTCGGCTACAGAAGGAGGTAGCGCAACACGGCATAACACCTTAAAAACTAACAACAAAAATGCTTTTGGCCGTGAAAATCTAAAAACTTATCTAATTCAAACTGATTTATGTACTTATACGCTGATATTACAGTATGTTGACAAGTTGTTTTATCCTTTCAATAATTACTTCATAAATATTTCATATTTATTATGTATTTCAAGTTTTGTATTTTAGTTTTCAATATTTTGTATTTTAGTTTTCAAGTCAAGTCATAAGTAATACTTACATTGTTTTTCATGTGATTGCTTCAGTGAATAATCTTGTTAATATACACACCATCATAGATATTTTTGTAAATAATATAACTAGTTTCAAAAAATATCTCCATGATTTGTGCATCTAAAAAAAAAGTCTTGCTTTATTACTTTTCAATTTATATAAATATTTTACATTTATTATGTATTTCAAATTTTGTATTTTAGTTTTCAATATTTTGTATTTTAGTTTTCAAATTTTTTATTTTAGTTTTTAAGTTATGTTTATTTTTTTTTTATTTATTTATGCGTCTATACAATAAAGTTAACTTTTTTTTTGGCCTTGCCTGTCTCACTAGGAAATCCTGTGTCGAGACAGACTAGTTTACAAATATTTTATAAATATTAAATAAAATACATTTTTCAATAAAGTAAAAATATTTGACAAAAAATTTCATGTTGGTAGTAGTGGTAACAATAATGAGATAAGAGGATTATATTTGGGTGAGGTGACTAATTATTGCACGACCTTTTTAGATGATCCATTGTTTTATCAGAATTTTGTATTTGTTAATATTATTCGATTGTCTTGTTTTGTCAGGTAGGTTATTGTATATTTTAGACGCAATGTATTTGAAATTTCTTTGACCAAATGTTGTGTTTGTTTTAGGTGTTTGTATGAGTTCTTTGGATTTTTGTGCCGCGTGTTTACAATATTTTGGGTATTTTCATAAAATGTATTTGTCTTATTTTTAAACAGATGAGTTAAGATTGTTTTTGTGTAAATTTGTCGAATATCTAATACATGGAATTTGTTGAATATATCTACAGTACTAGTTATTATGGGAACTTTAAGAATAACTTTCATAATTAATTTTTGTGCCTTCGATAATGAATAGCGGATAGTGTTGCACCTCCCCATGCGATTATTCCATATTCAATGATTGATTGACAAAGGGAGTAATAAACAATTTTCATAGATTTGGAATCTAGTATGTTTCTAATGTTTTTGAAGAAATAAATATGTTTTCTAAGTTTATTCGTGATGAGTAGGCAATGTGTATTCCACTTAAGATATTGATCAAATGTAAGACCAAGGTGTTTGATATAGTCCGTTCGATCTAGGCAAGGACATTGACAGAATGTATCATGAATACAAGAACATTCATTTACTTTTATTTCAACATACATTGTTTTTCATATGTTTGCTTCTGTGAATATGTAAATGTATATTTATATTTGTATTAGAATTTGTTTTATATTCCCTGCAAAAAAGTTTTATAAATATCCTGTTTGTGTCTCAAATAAATAAAATAAAATCCTTGACCCATTTGAATAAAAATATGTTTTATACTTTTGTTATTCGGCGGCCTCTGTGCACATCCCTTCTGGGACACGTAATTATATTTTGTGTAAATAGGAATACGGTATTTTCCCTAAACCGACTGCATATTGTATACATAAAAGAATGCCGGTAAAACGCCAAATTTGTCTTGTTTATAAAAAACCTTTTTAGGTTAGGTTGGTACCTTAAAAATGGCAGCTTATATACAGCTCTGTACAAAGGTACCAGAGTATATTTAAAACTAGAAAAACACATTTAAAAACAATATTTTTCCACGAAATTTAATATGCCAATAAGTAAAAATAGTTTATTTAGCCGATTACGCACTACACCACGCGATGTTGGTATTCTTATTACATAATATCATTATAGTGATTATAATTAGAGTGATTATATTTGTGGTTAGGTATTAATTATAATTATTAGTTATTTTAGCAATAAATGATTAACCTTAGGTTTCTAGTTAGTTTTGCTCAGAAATAGAGAACAACAAAATTCTTAGACTAGATCTAAAGTACATTTAATGATGGGATGTCTAATATGAAGCCTGTGAAACTTTATACGAAGGTATTTTGTTAATAGTGAGTATTAGTATCACGAATATCCATGAATTCTTGGAGCACTTATCCCTGTTCATTAAAACACAACACATCGCATGAAGCATATCAAATTCTACATCATTTGAAGTTCCAAACAATCAACTCTATTCAGACAACTTCTTACGCTGTGCCATTCGCAAGATTCAAGTACTTATTTGTAAACTTTGTTTCAGATTACATACCTGTGAATCTCTATTGTTCATCAAAAGCCCTTCATTATTCCCTAAACTTGAATAAATTCGTTATAGACACTTGTCTCAAAGTTCTGCATTATATTTGTCAAGTGCTAACACCCTCTTGTAGACATTTGTTTTAATTTCAAGCATTGTTCAAAATTCTGATGACAGAAATGCTTACCTAAAAAAATGTATTGAATTTGAGTAATATAGTTTTAAACTTGGAAGTTGTGTTGCATTCTTTTGTTTTATTGGGGCAATTTGGAGTCGTTTATCTTTGTCAGGGGCTCTATTCTGTGATTTACAGTTTCCATTCAATCCTGACACAGTTTCCATTATGTTCTGCAAAGATACGTACTGAGGGCAAGGTTAGAACCTAAATGCTTGCTTCTAAACAATAGGCTTGTACCGTTGGCACACTTTTAACAATCTGCTACTTGTCTTATCCGAACCGTCTCGGCTGAATATGGGCAGATCTTCCAACAATTAGTTCCAGCGAATATGAGAATAGGAAGCCGGTCATAAAACAAAACTGTAGAAGATATAGAAGAAAAAAGCTTTTAACAAAGCCCGTTGGACATTTGTGGCACACTTCTGCGACCTGATGACGTTTTCTAAAATGTGGAACAATAATGATCAACGTTTGGAAGGAAGTCGTGTTATTTTTTTCAGTTAATGGCTCACCTAATAAAGCGTAGAATTTTTGAAACTTTTTACAAATAAATTCAACAGGTAATATTATACAATATGACGAAGTGTACCGCGATTCTCTATTATTACCCCAAGTGGGGGGTATTTTAAAGTATTATGAAAAGAAATGGATATAATTATCTTCCTTGAATTTGCGTAGGTTCTTGAAAATAGCTCTGGGTATTGTATTTTTTATGTTTCTAATAATAAGACAGAGTAATTATTTTCATTGCTACGAATAGAAACAATAAAAAATTTTATGCGTCTTCTTATAATGCTGCGGTTCCTATTAATATTTTATTATTTATCATGTTAACTGGTGATCAAAGTTTCAACGCCAATAAGATGGCATTATTTATTTTATGCGAATTGCACTAGAGCTACAATTAACCAGTAAGACTATAGCAAATGTGAGTATCCATATTTGTCGGCCTCCTTGGTTGACGGCACTAGCGATCCGAATGTCGAGGGTTCAAATCCCTGAGTGCGCGGATAAATTACAATTTCGTCATTTAAAATAATAGATATATTGGCGGTACGTTCCAGGGTGGAAGATACTCTCAGAATCTTCCTGGTGTAGGACCACCATCGCTTTAAATTACTTTAACCGTGTTCGGTGATTAGATATTATTAGCCAGGTTCTTCCCCACCTTCCTATTTCCCATCTTATTTTCCTCTCTCATCTTACCTTCAGCCTCACAACATACAAATCAGAATGAAATGGCTTTATCAGTGTTTGGTGACTAGATCCGAATAGTCAGGTACTTACCCACCTTCCTCTTCCCCATCTCCTTGACCTCCCAACTTTCCTTCAGCCTCACAACATTCCCCAATTGGGAATGACCTAGTCTCACTGTCTCCAATCAAAAGAGTAGTTGGGATTCTTGTGAGGTAATTATATTAAAAAAATAAAGATGTACATATATAGCCAACAGTTTGGCGTGTTGTTAAGCTGGAGGGTGTGGGAAGAATGGAGAAGAGAAGAAAATTGGGAAGAGAAAGGTGGAGAAGTATCTGGCTATTCAAATCTAGCCACCAAACACGGCGAAAGCAATTCAAGCAAGGCGTTGTAACGTTTCAATTCTGAAAAGTGATCTTTGTCTGGTGATCTTTCATACAAAGATATTTTAATAAAATCACTGTTGTCTTTTATATATTTTTTCTTCGGTAGGTATACCTGGGTACTTATTATAATTTATCTTAATTTTGTTTTAAATTTTTCTTTTAACTGATAAATTCTGTAGCGTACATAATTAACAGAGTAAAAAGCTTACGAAGTATCAGATCTCAGGTAAAGCACTTTACAGTGTCCGTGCTCCAAAACGGATTAATATTTCCACCCTTAAATTAAAAGCCTTAATTAATGTAAACACGCGATTGATTTATCAACTGAAACCTTATTTGTAAGGAATAAATATACTAATGAGGAAGGTATCGTAATAAATTGAACCCGAGATAAAACCTGCTACTATTATTGGACTCATTAAAACGGCTGTACATCGATGTAAATACCGACAATATTATCTCTAAGGACCTGTACTAAAAATGGTATATTTAATGCTAAGTAGGTATTTAAATGTGGGTGTTTTATTTAGGAAGAGCCTTTATAAATTGTACACAATACGTATCTTCAGAAAGTCAAATTCATGAAAAGAATTATTCAGTTTTTTTATTGGAATAATTTTGAAATTTGTTGTTTGTTTGTTTATTATTTACAAAGCGCCTAAGCCAACTCGGTCATTGAGACCTACATTTTTTTGTCATTTTTGTCGATCTCATATTTTAAATTCAGAATTAATATTTTTTGTTCATACTGTGTTATTTCTAATTAGATATTATTAACATCTCTACATAGAGAAAAACAAATCTTAAACTGTGCAATTTGTGTAAACATTTTAAGTGAGATCGGGAGAGACTGGTTGAGGGAGACCTAATCTAAACCTTTTCATCATGGCTCTCTCGACCCACCAGCTTGCACCGCAGTGGGAGGGATGGATGCATACATACTTCCGTCACTCCTGGACACATCGACATCCAGATTTCTTGCCACCCCTCATACCCTTTTCCTTCCCAGAATTTTCTCTCCTTCATTTCCTTAAAAAACCCTCCACACAGCATCCTCAAAGATGATGTATGCCTATTGTAATGGAAATCTTTACAATTCTAACCTTATAACTTTTTCATGTTTGTGCTCTGTAAATGTTCCAAAATAATAAACGGCCGGCGTGGTCAAGGGGTAAGGCTCTTGACTCACAATCCGAAGGTCGCGGTTTCGAATCCCGGGGTGCAAATAAATTTTATTTGATAAATTTGTGTTATATATCACAATTAATTAATTAAATAGTATCCATATTTGCGGCACGTTCCAGAGTGGAAGATACTATCAGTATCGCCCTGGTGTAAGACCACGATTCAGAATTAAAAGGTTGTTTGAATTACTTAAGCTGTGTTTGGTGACCAGATCTGAATAGCCAGGTACTTACCTATCTTCCTCTTCCCCAACTCCTTCCCCTCCCACCTTCAGCCTTACAACATACCCCAATTGAGGATGCCATAGTCTCTGGCTCCAGACGGGAGCAGCTGAGACTCTTGTTAACAAAACAAAAAAAACAAAAAAACAAAAACAAAATATATATATATCTATATAATAATAATAATAAATTTATTTCAGATAAAAATTATACAATTAAACATGTGTTGAAACTTTGACTAGCCAACTAGGAATGGATCCTGTTTTAGGCCAGTCAAATTGACAAATTTAGTTCATAATTTTTATCTTACATTGTTAAGTATATAACATATTATTTAAAGAAGGAAAAAAGTGTTACAATTGAATTCCTCATATAAGCTTTAGATAAATACACAACTTTGTACTTATGAGAATTATCATATAAGCTTTAAATACATACATTTATATATATATATATTCGCAATCTTTTGTTCACACTTAACCTACAGCCTTCAAAGACATTACGAGTCTCTACTCCACGGGGTAAAATAGTAATATAAATTACGTCATTTGAATTGCGATTGTTTCTGTGTTACGAATATTTTATCAGAAAACTTTATCATGTAAGACAAAAATATGGTTTTCTTTTCTCGTTACGAACGAGTTTTAAGGACACGCTCCTTCATAAAGAACGCAGAACTTGAAGGTTTCTCATCGTAAAACCTTCTGCCTTTAAGAATCCCTATTCCTCCTTCAGTATTGCCCTTGAGGCGGGGAGACGGGAGGCGGGAACTATTCATTTTACCCTCGAGAGAAAAAACAACCATTGTGAAAAAATAAAGCAATTTTCAAATCTACCTGTCCCATCTAAACGTTTCTTGAAATCACATACAAGAAATAGGGTAAATAAATAAACCAATTTTGTGAGAATGATTGTACCTGTAGGCGATATTACATTATGCGGCTACCTAGCTAGAAATATGTATGGTAGCTTCCAAATAAAATAATTATATTCTAAGGCATAATAGGTAACTTATAATAATTGCTAGCGCAAGAAGTATTCTTTGTTATACAGTAGTCGTTATTATAGAGGTACCTATGTACTTTGACATGCGTTGTTTTTGTATTTAGTTTTATTGGCTAAAAAAATTATTTTGCGGAAAAAAAAATATGTGAAAATTTAAAGCCCGATTTTTCCTTACTTTAAGGTTTCGTTAGATCATCAAAAATATTCATTTCGGTTATGTGTTAGTGAAATGTTAGTTATTCCTACGTTAAATTTTTCTTTCATAATTTTTTTTCATTTTTCACAATTGGAACGGATTGCTCAGACAATCGATAAAGTAGGTGTAGGTACCTATAAAATATTATATTTTAACAGAAAATTACTTTAATGTCCTTTTAAGGTAAAAAAAATACTTTTAGGTTTAAATTACTTTAATGTCCTTTTAAGGTAAATTTAATAATGTTATTATAAAGTACTGCAAGTATTTTAGTTTTTCCTATCGTGACAGCTGTTTTTTTGTAACCACTCAAAAATATCAGCGATCTAATTTTTATTTCATTCAGCATTGTATGGACAAAACGTCCTCCAAAAAATATCTACTAAAACCTTACCTGACATAACCTTATTTTACATTTGACTATTTTTGAACAATAATTTATTGTTTCTTCAAACTTCGCAAAATTACTTTGTGGCATCATTAATTATATAATGAATAACAGATCACTTTGCATAAACCACTATATTATAAACAATATCTACATTGTCATTTATTTTTCTTTATATTAACATATCTTGATGAAGATAACATTGTTATCGAAACATGTAGATATTGTTTATAATATAGTGGTTTATACAAAATGATCTGTTATTCATTATATAATAATTTATTGTCATTACAGGATATCTGTATTATTTTTGTCTAACTAACTAACCATCACGCCGTTTCCCAGCAGGGGTAGGCAGAGAGGACGGACCGCCAAACAACTCGATCTTGGCACACACTCCTTGCCTCGTTCACATTCATACTTCGTCTCATACATGCTCGTCTATTATTCCGACTCTTCACATGGCCCGACTCAAGTATCTGATTCACTTGGTCATGCCATGTCTTCCTCGGGCGTCCACGACTTCTTCTACCATTCACATTTGCGTCATATATTCTCCTTACACTCCTGAGGGTCCCATTTTACAATTTTTGAACAATAATTTATTGTGTTTACAGGATGTCTGTATTATTTTTGTCCTATTTTTTGTTATGTTAGGTTAGGTTAGGTTAGGTTAAGTAGATTAGATTGTCGGGGATATTTTGTCGCGGTTTGAAACGTCGCGGAACAATTCAGTATAGGTACCTACTGTTATCCTTGCTTATGTCTAAGTGCCGTACCTACTATTTTAAAGGCTTTTGGCATTTGAAACAATGCGGTTGATCTAATTTCTAGCTGTATTTTATCTTCTCGAGGGTTCAGTTCCTCACCCCTAGCGCCTCCGTGTCATAATATGGAACATCCTTCGTCCTTGCAGAGCAGTGTCTACTTTCTCGGAAATTAAAATACAATGGTCGTGAGGGACGCATTAGCGACCGTGAGAACTTTACTCCTTAGATCGTAAATTTGGTACGTGTCTGAAATATTGTGAAATATTCAGGACTTGGAGTGGATATCGAGATAAAAGCGTAACACGAATATCCTTATTAAACATGCAAAATTTATAGTAAGTAGTAACAGTTAAAATTTATAGTTTTTTAGGTTCTACTGTGAAAAGAAGATAATTGTGTTGTGGGTACATAATTCGGTTAATGTTAAAAACTACCACGGAATATTATGCTGGAATGCAACCTATTTTTTTCCTATAGCGGTGTTTTTCGTTAAAAAAATACAAGAACTAATTATAATTGTAGATTAAAATACGTGAACGCGTGTTTCATTGCATGTGAATATTGTAAAGAAAAATAGGGTTGTCAGGAATGGATTAGGTAACCACTTACTTGGATTAGGTAACTCGATAAAAGAAATCATGTGTCAGCATTATGTATAAAACTATAAAATCAAAAAATAATAATAATCGATGCGTTAATTAATGACGTCATCTGGATTTCAACTCCAGAATCTTCAGATAATCGGGCGACTTCTCTAGACCTATAAACGCGCGCTGCTATAATATATTATATGCTTTTAAAATACTGTATTTGATTTTTTTATTCTATCTTTAGACACGTTTTAAAAAAATGACATAATGGCAGATCTCAAATGATATAAACCATTGAATCAAAATTAATAAATAAAAAATGTCAAGACGATGCACCACATAGTGTAACATTCGGTATCAGACCGCTAATAACAATTCTTATTTATCTACATAGGGTTGGAATTCCCACCTAAAACACCAGCCGCCTATTTTGATTAATGCAAAAAAAAAACATCGCAAAAAATGTTTTTTTTTTATTTTGCAAAGTTCAGGCACAAATATTTAAATGTTTTACGATCATTTTCTAAATAATTTAACTTGCAACATGATACAATAAAACACTATCCATAAAGAGGTTCGTAAGTAGGAGAACTTTAAAATAGTCTTCATATACCTGATATTTATTTTTTTCTGGACTTACCTATCAAAGAAACACTCGATCATTTTAAAGGCCAAAATGTGTTCTACTCGCAGTATTTAATTTAAGCATCCATAATTTTTCGCAGCGATCAAATTTTCAAACCAAAAACACATGATTTAGCATTACTTCATTGTGTATCGTCTTCAGTTAAATTTTTCACAAAAATTCCCACAACCCACGACGCACGCCAACCTTCGAATTAAATGCCTTTGTCAAGTAACGGAAATTAAATAGAGACAAGTAATTTTAAAATAACAGTACAACTTGTGTACATTATGCAGCATTGAAAGAATTAATCGCTTACAAAAATGTAGACACTTTCACATGCATTGTCGATGGTCGCTTTGTCAGGACACACTCCAAAACGGTGACCATTGTTCGATAAAGTCCGTATATTATTTTTCCAAGTCAGACTTTTTGTTGTTGTTCTTGGTAAGGCGCCCGTAGTGGAGTTACAGAAACATTAGTGATTTAAGTAAAAATAACAAAAGACCGAGCAAGTATTATCTGTCATGGCAATCTTCAGATGACCAAACGAAAGAGTTTTTTCTCGCAAATTATGACAGACATCTTCAGGGAAGTCAGATATCAAACTTTTTACGAGTTTTAGGATTTTTCCAAGATTCTTGGTATTTTTTCGGATTATCTTATCTGCAAGTCAGAGGTCGTTGAAATACGCCTTTTGCATATTTTCAGGATCTTGATACTAGCTTTATAATCCGGCTACGCGCGTAATTTAGATTCCTGCATAATATATCAATTTCATATGTCCTTCCGCTTCACTGTAACTAATCAAACAATAAACTTGTTTTGTTCGTCAGTTAACAAATTTCAACACCTTTTTTCTAAAATAAGTACCCAACTGTTTGTTTATAATAATAATAATATTTGGACGATTTATATAGCGCCGTTTTTGTGAAAAATAACCTTTATAGTTTTATATGAATATCGCACAAGAGTCTCAAATGCTCCAAACCGTCTGGAGTCAGTGAAAGGTAATGTCATCCCTTTATGGGGTATTGAATTGATTAATTTGTGTACCTATGAATTGAATTACCTTAGAATTGATCACTTTATAAAATTATCTAAATGCTTAATTCCCAATGAAATTTAAAAGTGCCTGGATTAAGTACCTATATTAAAGAAAAATGCAAAAATTATGTATGCAATAAGTATTAGAAATCAATAAAATGCATACGTATTAAAATATTAACATATGTTTACAATAGATCACAATGGTTCGCTTCGTTTATAGACTTAGCAGGGCATCCGGGTTCATGGGGTGAGATTTGTTCGGGTCTTGGCAGTGGATGCACCTACCTACCTGCGTGGCATGCTGGATCCAGAGAGACTGGTTGAGAAAGACCATTTAACCTCTCTAGCAGGACCCTCTCGATACATTGCCTTGCATCGCAGTGGGAGTGATGGATTCGTGTGTCCGTCACACCTGGTGACACTGACCCCCATATTCCTACCCAGCGCCAATACCTTTTTTTCCCCAGAACTTCTACGCCTTCCTTCCTCGAAATACCCTACACATAGCATCCCCAAAGATGACATAGGCTCTGAGGGTAATTATTTTCTTAAGTGTCTACACAGGAGGCCCTGAAGAAAATGAATAAAAAAACAAAACAAAAAACTTGCAGTAGTACTATTTTGCTCTATAAATAAATATTTTGTTAATGACGCCAGAGCTCACATTTCCTTGGTATTTAAATCTTCGGAAAACTGATTTCTGCTTAATAGTTAAAAATATAAATATTTTTTATTGTTTTCGTCATGCCGATATGTTTTAATATCACAACTGTTTTTTGACTGTGCTACTCAAATATGCTGAGAATGTAATCTTAAATATTCGATCTCTTCTATACTTGGATTCGGAAGAAGGTGGTTGTCATAATATATTATAGATCAGTATGCACAAAGATGTCCAAATATTTCTATTATAAATTTGCTATTTTAGTGAGATGAGATATCTCTATCCAAAATCTAAAGAATATTTACGTTATTCGCGGTTTATTTCGTCTACTGAGTTACTCTTAAGAAATATCAGACAGAAAAGTGTGTTTTGTGCCAGACACTTTAAAACATCGGATAATAACAAAAACCAGTTTTAGCCGAAGAACAAAGATATTTATTTATTTTTCATTTAAAATTGTAATTAAATTATTGATTTGTTTTTGAGGTATTATGCAGTGTTGCACTATCTCATTCTTTTATTTGTTTTAGACAGCATTAAAGTGTCCATCATCAGGGCATGTGTGTAATGTAATTTAAAAATCACTCATTTGCCCCGATGATGTACACTGTAAGGCTGTCCGAAACATTGGCTAAAAAATGAGGTAGCGCATGACGGTATAATACCCCAATAATAAATCACTATAATTATTGCAGTTAAAGCTTAGCCATACATTATACTTCGGAGTCAATCTAATTTTCATTTTCGTTTAACATTTTAATGACAGTGGTACATTTATACTATTTTTTTTTTTTTTTTAGAAATTTAATTCAATTTAAATTTGATATGTTAATATCGAGTTCTGCAAGTATTTAAGAAAGTATTTTAGTTACAGCTGTTTCGACTTGTAAGGTCATTTTCAAACTGTCCTTACAGTTTGAAAATGACCTTACTGTAAGGACAGTTTGAAAATGACCTTACAAGTCGAAACAGCTGTAACTAAAATACTTTCTTAAATACTTGCAGAACTCGATATTAACATATCAAATTTAAATTTAATTAAATTTCTAAAAATTAAAATGGAGTTCTACGAATTAAACACAAAAACAATTAACAAATATTACCTCTGGCGCTTTTTACGCTCTTATTTGATTTAAGGTGGAGGTTTTCTGTGGTACTCACTTTTGTAAATCAAACGCTTGTTTTGTGTTTGTTTGTCTGGTCATAATTTATTATTCTTTTATTTACATAATCCTGATTTTTTATAAGATTTATATTGTGATCTGCTTGTTGGAACACATTTTTTTTACGTAAGAATGGAAGCTACCTTCCTTTGTTCTTCTATAGAACTATTTGAATAATGGAACAAAAAAGAAAATAATAAAATTAGGTAGGTACTTGCCTAGAAGTAATTGCCCATAGAACAAGTACCTACTCAATAAGCATCAATTTTAACCAACCTCTTTGCAATAAAATTAAAATAAATGGAAAATTTCTGAACGCATCTGAAAAAAAACTGGTTTTTAAAGGTGATAGATAATATCTATACGCTTTCAAATTTTATAATTAAAATTAAAAATATGATATTTGAAATGCAATTTTTTTTAATGCAAATATAAAAATTTTAAAAATAGCTCACATTACGTTTTTTTATAACTAAAATTAAATTCTGATAAAGAAAAAACTAAAAACAAATACATATTTTATTAGAAAAATGTATTATAAACGTTATCGTCAGTTAACTTTTCTGTGATTACATTTAAAAATAATTAATAAAAAATCAGTTTCATTATTTTTTTACAAAATCTGGTCGGAAACTTTTTTTCTAAAGGTAATCGGTTTAATTATTTAGATTTGAATATAGAGCGTCGTGTTTTTTCTTATCAATACTGTTTAGATCACATTTCTAACCACGATGGAAAGGGAGACAACGATTTCTATGAGATCTACATGGGTAATTCCGAAAAGCGAACAAATTAGCCGGTTAAAATTAGTGGTTAAGTTTCGCGGTATGAGCGTACTAATACTTCATCCAACATTTCATCCCGTTAACTGGTTCTACGGTATTTAAAACATACAAAACATTTATTGAAAGTAAAATCGTCACGAACCTTCCCTCAACCCTATGAAAGAAATCATAATTATACATGACTGCACAAATAGGCAAAATCCTTATTCACACCTTTTCTGGTTTTACCAACCACTGACGCATCGTAAAATACAACTTATCATAATATGTCACTAATGATTAATTATCTTTGTCTGTAAGTAGGTAGGTAGTAGGTAGGTACCTAAATTAATTAGAATATTCTTTGTTACTTCGATATGAGCAATGGGCAGGTACACACGGAAGCATGCTTAACGCTGGTTAAGTACTTACCTATGAAGAAGAGGAAGTGCTTAAAAGACAGAGGAACATTAAATTAGGAACGTGTCCATTAAAGGCACTGTCATTAAGCGTATTTACTTTAGACTTAATTCTTTTTAACCTTTCTTCGAAAAGATCCAAGAATTTACCTGTTTAACAAAAGGACAAACTATTGTTTTAGGCTTGAACCGAGTTTTTTTTTTCCATAAAAGAATGATGAATAATATTACCTCTTTTTAAGTCTGCGACCATGTACGTATTATGTAGGTACATACTCCTTGCTTTATTCATATTTAAAATGTGGGTACATACTGATATAATTTTTATAATGTGGCGCAAAAGTCATCAGTCAACTTCGTATCGAAAGAAGCTCTAATTTTTTCAACTTTTGTTCAAGATTATTAAATTTTTTCAAGCACTTGTCTGCATCATCCTGGAATATAGCTACATTATTTGGACCCCTCCTGAATAAAACCATATCCTAGAAATATAAAAAGTACAAAAAAGGTTTATGCGTTACCTGTATACGAGGGAATATACATACATACTACCCATTCCTGCATCCATCATTGTTCTTAACAGGAATGCTCGATTTTAATACCCTAGAAGCCCGCTGAAAAATATTTTTAAAGTTAATCTCCGATACTATAATAAATCCGTCTATGTTGAAAAATATCAACTTAAATGTCCCTTACGCGTATAATCGTGGGTGGTCCCATGCACTTTTTAAGAACAGAATGCGCCATTAAACAGAGCGTCTCAACTGCATTGACCATCGACATCTTCAATGACACCCATCGAGAGTTTAACTATCTTTTGACATATGTACGTCACAACATAGTGAAACTGCCCCTATGCACTTTTATAAAATTTTATATAATATATTAGTGTATAACTGTTTTGTGGAGAACCTGAAAAAAAATGAAATTTGTGAAGCCGAACGAACATTGATCCACCATGGATCACTCTTATCCTTAAGAACACGTAATAAATATGTTGTGATATTTTTCGTTATAAACAGATTCTGCCTTTAAAAATCGGTGAGGAGTTTTGCGCCGCTTTTTACTTTGTTTTCAGACCCCAAGCCAAAAACTTCGACTGAAGTATTTGATTTTCGTCCACACATTCTTCGTCTATTCACCCACATCATAAAAATCTCCCTACACTCATTGCTCTGTCTATGCACTCAAAAAACCAAAAAAAATCACAGTGTCTATTTCTTACCTTGCATTATTTTCGATTATAGCATTTTATATGGATACAGCTGCATGGTTGTACCACATTATGTTATTATGATACTTTAATTGCGTGATCCTCATTATAACTTAAGAGAAATAATAATACCTTTTTAACAATTTATTGTGATGAAGCGTCCTGTACAAAACGTTACAACGGATATGGATAAGTGTTTATCATAATTCAAAAACACAACCCTATCCTGTATTCTCTAAACGCCATTTACACATATTATGGGGGTTTTATTGCTCGAAAAAAAGATTTCCTCGTATATAAAACACGTGAGAGCATGTTGCTGTTGAACGCTGAACAATGGGAAATAATGAAATTATTAACCAGCAACGGCCGTTCACAATTATTTGGGCTTTTGGGTAAAGAAATGCTAATGTCTCCGCGTAATTCCTCGATTAATATGCAAATCCAATGAAAAAAACAGCGATAATCGTAATAATCAAGTTTCATTACCAACCTGAACACTTGTAAACACGAAAAATATTCTTTTCCAACATAATATCGTTGTTAATTTAATTATTTCTCGCCTTCGACGTGCTTCGTAGAGAAGGCCAGTGCAGACATTTAGAGACATTATTAACGAGGCAGTGAGACTATTGGCTATTATCATTTTTTTCTTGTGTTTCTCTGATTGCATTAATCTGTTTCTCTTTTGTTCTATCAGTTCTAATTGGATGAACACTCAGATATTTTAATTTAATGAGAAACAATCAAAATCAAACTCCGTAGCAGAACAATAAGATTATTAGCTCTGGACTCTTCTAGATCTAAAAAAATCTGGCCTAGATCCTCGCGTATTTGCAAATTAAAAATATCATAAACTTATGTTTTACAGATGTTAGAATATTTTTTTAAAATATATTTTTAAAAAGTCATTACAAATCTGTGGTTAATAGGAAAATTCTAAGAGGAAAAATAAGTCATTTAAATATGGATAACACTAATAACCTAAACGAAAATATAGAAAAAATCAAGAAAACAGAAAAAAAAACTGGAACTCGAACCTAAAACCTCATGCAAATTTTTTGTTAACCTAGAAGTTATAAAAAACAGTTATAATAAAAACGGAATATTCATTTTACAAAAAATATCAATAGGTGTTTCTTATAAATAAAATCAGATATATTTATCCGAAACGTTATATAGGTTAAAAGCTAGTCATAGAACACTTATTTCAATGAAAAAGGTAGCTGCCAATAATATAAAGAAAAAAAATAGTCGAAGATAATATTGTTGTATTGTTAATTCTGAAATTAGAAAATGAGATTGACAAAAATTACACTTAAATAAGAGGTCTCAGTGGCCGAATTGGAAGACGCGTTAATCCCGGTAAGAAGAGAGGTTCTGAGTCCCAGTTGCCACCGCTATCTTTTTATTTTCCTGTTTCTTGTTCTTTTACATATATTCTTTTAGATTTGATTAGTGTTATCTTCTTCTTCAACGATACATTACGTTGATGGGTACATACATTCAAAAGTTATAAAAGAGAGTCGTTCTAATAAAAAATGGTATAATAAGTTTTTGAATATGTTTAGTATACAAAGCGTAGTAATATTAAAATGCAAATCATATAAATATTAACGACTGTATTAGCTACCTTTCTTTTGACATGAAAATACTGAATTTTATGAGACTTTCCAAACATAGTTAGGTAGTATAGGTAGGTGTACAAAATTAAATTACACTTTTACATTAAGAATTCATCTGTTTCTCTTTCTCGACAAAAATAATAAAAATTCAGACGGCAAGCTTCTGCGTAGGTTGAATTGAGTTGGTCCGTGTTTATTTTCAAAATCCTTGATAAATTTTTCAAGAACCTTTGGGAATTTCCACCTAAATAGCTAACAATTTTATTCGACCGTTTCCCGCGTCTGTAAGGAATCTCTGGATATTAATTAATTAACGAATTCTGTTGCTCTACCAGAAATAATTCCAGGAATAAAATATAAAATAAGGCTCTAGTCCAGCAAGTGACTAATGATGCCTTTCTGAAATCTCTGATAAAATAAACGTTTAATAACGTCATTAGACATCCCTTTCTGGGATCAGGATAGTATAAAAAGGATCGATGGGAATTGGTGTAGTGTTCCTTTGGGCTTTAGTCCTTTAGTCCTGGCTGCGGCGCCGAAACTCCCACGTCTGTTTACATACTATTATATTAGAAGATATTATTAATACTTAACACGCTTGTGCACGATATTTTGTGCCCCATTAAACCAGGGCTTTCAAACGTAATTTTTATTATAATCTTATTTTCAAAATGAGCAGAATACTGAAATTATTTGCTAAACATCTCGATGTTTTTTAAATAAAATAACATAAAAACTCATTTTAGTCAATAGGTAGGTACGTACGCAACAGAACTGAATGAATACAATTGTAGATTTAAAGTAGTATGTTAAAAACTTAAAAACTCTAAAATGGGTTCGATAATACTTAAAATAATGAGTCGGTGTATAGAGCCTTACACTGTGCACTTAAATATTAAAAAATAGTAAAGAAACAAAACAATTTTATTTAAGGCGATCCACTAGTATAGGAAAAAATCGAAATCGGAATTCAAGCCCCTTTATGGGAGGAGTTTAAAAATACTTGAGAAAAAGCTTTTGGAAAGGTAGGAAAAGATATTTGAGAATTTTTTTTTACATGTTGATTTCGTAAATGCCTGTAAAAAACATTAATTCCTTTTTTATGCATTGTTTATTGCAATAAAACGGAATTTTTAAATTGATTTCACGAAAACAAGCAGAGCGGAGCCTAACACGTTGTTTCTCCGCTCCGTCCGGAGGAGTAATGACGGAAGAATGGGGCGGCTGCCAGTCGTTCTTCGGTGGACGGTATATAACAAATTCGTCGACTGCCGTATTTTCGCCGTGATGTCAAAAATAACAACGAGAAAATGCATATTATATTTTATTTTGAGAGGTTCGGGCGTAAATTTCATTTTTTTTTGCGATAATTATATAAGAAACTGAATTCGCCACATTATGCAATAAAACCATATCCGAAAAAGTGTTTATAAGTAGGAGAGTTTGCACTTGAAAATGTTGTTTATAGACCTAATACTTTATTTTTTTCTAAGCTTATTAAAAGACTTATTAAAAAAATGACAGATCTTTTTAAGGGCCAAGGTATGTTCTACACGCATTATTTAATTGAAGCATCTGTAATACTTCTAAGCGGTAAAATTTTCAAAACAAAAACATACGATTTTGTATGATTTTGCATTATTTAGTATGGCTTCATCTTAAGAGAAGTGTGTTGAAACACGGGCGTAAAAAAGTAAACTCAAAAATTCGGCGATCAAAAACATTGGTCTGCACACGAAATTACTATTAAAATTACTAAATCTGTAAAGCATTTCAGAATTAATCACACTTGTAGTATGTTGATATTGACTGAACGTAGCGAAGTCCTGGTTTTCTCGACCGTTTGGCATTTCATCTTTTCGTAAATTTGTTAGTGTTTCATTTGAGTTTTCGATAATCTGGTGCATACACTTTATTATTCAGGCAAGCCTTACTTTGAGTAGATGGCTAACTTTGACTATGGTTCAGTTTAGATTATTTTTTCAAAAGTTAAATCGTTATGTTTAGTTTATTTGCATTATTTTCAATATTATGGTCTTTAGTCTTTACCTACCTTCTTGCAAATTTGAATAAAGAATTATCATTAAGATAGTGACGTTCCATTGTACAAATTGCACAATTACTTATTTGATTTTTTTAAATGGTTTGAAATTTTGGTTTTGATTAGTGAAATAAGAGAAAATAATAAAGGTAGTTTTTTGGACGCGATGTTTACTGTTCACAGAAATAACAGTGCACATAAACATCTTACGACTATTTAATAAAATTGAAATACAACACGAGCAATGAAGAAATAAGGGATCCCTTATCATACCTACAACCCACACCTCTTGTCCGGACGTCAAGTCGCCTTCAATGGGCCCATAACGATGTTTAAAATCACGTGTTCCCTAGTCTCCCGTCCCAGTCCCTAGTTGGGAGGAGAGGATGGCCAAAAGTGCTCCACCCCTTCGGGTAATGGGGGGCACGTTCTCAGAAAGTGGTATAGAACTTTTTTATTTAATGCAATTATTAAAAAAAAGTGAAACAATCAATTCTCCACTTTCAATCGCCTTTTTAACAAAATTCTTTGTGTTTCTAATTGTACTTATGTCTTTTTTATAATATTTACATTAATTAATTGACTTTAGGTGCATAATACATAAATGGTGACCGGACAACTCAGAATCATGCAACTTAAACATCTCATTTGAAAAGTCATTAAGTGATTAAAGTTACGTTAGGTTAGGTTGTGGGCTATATTTCTTTTTTTTTCTTTCATAATTTGTAACACCAGCGGAGATAGGTCAGGTAACCCACCTTTGTCATCCGACAGCTTATCCTAGAGCAAAAGAACATCCTTCTCAGGATGGTGGAGTCAGGGATTTGAGGTCATGAATATATTTGAAACACTTATTTTTCTAGTGAAATTTATAATATTTTATTGCACTTTGCAAGGAAAACATACCAAAGAAGGCTTATCAAAAAGAACATAAATACCTTTAGCATCTATCAATAGATTTGGAGAGAGAGAGTTAAATCAAAATTACGTTTAGTTATTAATACCGCATACGTCCCGTCGTCGTGATTCTCCTCCAAACGACAACAGCAATCCGCAAAACGTCTTCCAGCACGTCATGAGGCCGCTCGGTTAAGGGGAGTCCTCCCAACAAAACAGGCACAGCAGATTCTCACCCATCAAGCGGCATGAGCCAATCTCACCGGCCAAAGGAACAGCAAAGGAATATTGGCGGGTCCAACCAGAGTCTAGGAGCCGCTCCATTAATAAAGGGAATCCACCCAACAAAACAGGCACAGCAGATTCTCACCCACCAAGCGGCATGAGCAAATCTCACCGGCCAAAGGAACCACCAGCAAAAGAACCCTTGCGGGCAGTACATCACCCGTGGATTCCGGTCTAAATTGACTTCGGCACGCGGATTAATCTATCTCGCGGCATCCGGCGAGGGATTAAACAAAATAAATAGGCTTCAATGCCATTTGAGTCGTCACACACTCACGTGACGTTTAAAAATAATATTTCTAGGCTACATAGCACTAGTATCTCACTTTATCCTCCCAATCGCCCCGAAAAACAATCCCACTGCACAAAATCTAAGTTATGTCCTCCGCCATGATTCCCTGAATCCCTCTTTCCGGTCTCCTTCCAGTTTTGCCAACCAACAAAGTTAAAATCAGAAAAAAAAATAATAATCAATAGACAATAAACAGTACCTACTTTGCGCAGTACCTGCTCACGAAATAGATATGTTACAAATTTTTAATGTTTTTTTAGAGACGTGTTTCTAATTGCACTACTCTGAGTTATTATGGACCCATAATATATACAAATTACAAGTAAATAAAAAAAAACTGGATTAATATGTGGTACCTACCTACCCTTAGCAAATTCATTTTTTTAGTTGTAGAATAACCAAGATGATCTTCTTGTCTTTTTCGAACGGTTGAAAGTATATATACGAGTATATTTAGACCGGACTGGTCATCGCCCGGGCGTCGCGTGTTCGATTCCTCAACTGGCTAAGCAACAGTTTCCGCTTACTGTGATGGTAATAGGAGATTTCCATACATTATTGGGTTATTAGTAACCCGGAAATGTTTGTTTTTCTTTTTAAAAAAAATATATGTATATATATATCTCAAATCTTCACAGCTCACGACGAAAATTACGTTGCCAGACAGTAGCTTTATTTTATCAGTTTATTCTTCACAAATTTCATGACGCTAGAACTCACTTGTTTTAGGATTTTATCGTGAGATTTCACCTCTAGGAAGAAGATGATGGAAATTTTAAGAAATATTTTTTTATATATACGTGAAAATAATAATTTTATTTAATTTCCAAAAACACACAAAAAAAGTAATACAGTAATTTTGTTCATTTAATGCAGTAATTATCCATACATTATATTGCGCCGTTTAGGTAATTTCATTGCAAAACGGTGCCATTTCCGATAGTTATTTAACCGTCATATATCTCTTAATGCCCGGATGAAAACACAATATCAATTAAAAATATTAATTACGATTCTGAATTTCTTCGTTTATGCTTGCTTTAATAGGAACGACTTTATGACTTCTGCACTCCCACTCCGGCGATTAAATTTAATTTGTGTTTGATTTGTTTGGTGTTTTCTTTACGGCTCTTTTTAATTGTTTCTTTAACTGTAATGCTCATAAAACTGTTACATTTCACATTTTAAATAATAAAATATTGATTTATTTGATATTCGCATTCATACCTCTTTATATAAGTTCAATGAATTAAGTTTTAATATTATACTAAAATATTTTGCAGATATTACCAAATATTACCTGCCCACATAGTTGTACGTTTATTTTTTAAATATTAATATTTTTAAGTGCCAAATTTTTCGTGACCCTAGTAAATTTAAGAAAAAATAATTACCTACATTATAAAATTACTTTGAAATGTGAAATAATTGTAAAATGTGTGTTAGGTTGGATTGTTTCAAAAAATTTGAACAGTTCATCAAATATGTGAGGTCAATTTTCAAGATCTGTATAAGTTCTGTTCAAGTTCTCTTATTTCATCATTATAGGCCAGTAGCTTCATAAAACTGATATATTCACAAAACGAGAATATTGACCTCAAATATTTTATGAAATGTTAAAATTTTTTGATACAACCCGTCTTCAGTGTTTTCACACAGGAAAAAATATCACCTATATATTATCATATTTAGGGATGCTGCGTGGGGGGTATTTTTAATGAAACGAAGGAGATAAAGTTCTAAGAAAGACAAATGTATGAGGGGATGGTAGGAATCTAGCAATTAACGTGGCCTGGCCCCTTAGCATGGTAAATCGATATAGGTTTATCGAAAATTTTGGTAACTTGTTATCGCTCTCAAGCACTACTGCCGACGGCTAACGAACAAAAAAAAAGTGCACGTCAAATAAATTAGGAACCCTTAGTCCTTGTGAACTATTGTTTGTTCGTTAGCGGCCTGCAGTCGTGCCCTAGAGCGATGACAAGTTACCGATATTTTCGATAAAACCAATATCGATCGACAATGCTGGACCCCTGGAGCGATGAACGTATGAATCCATGAGAAAAAAATGTTGGAATATCGAAAGAAGTTATTTTATTAAAAGTCATTTTTACCTGTGCCATCATGTGGAATCACCACCCGAAGTTTGTGCACTTGAACCCCGGGCACCCTGTATAATATGGAGATCTAATAACTAACCACAAAAAAACAAAGATTTCGTTAATATTTGCGGATCGCCCTTGATGCATTATTCTACCAAACTATTTAGATATCTACTTACCTACACTAAGCATATCACTTAAAGATTTTGTGGGTTAGATTACGACTGCAATGCGAAAATAGGTGCAATATATCACTTTTTTGGTACACTGGTGAGCTCGCTGCCGATCTGTATATTGTGATGCTATGTGGTTTTGATGGACCTTAAAAATAAAATCAATGATATCGAGTACCAACGGTTCTGCACCCCTTCCTTCTCTTCTCATCCTGTAACTGTCGGCACCGTCACTCTTTGACCTTCCCCTCTGAGTGGTCCCGTTTTTTGGGATTGAAAAAATAAGGGATACATTAGTGGGAACATCACTTTAAACCTTTTACTTAAACCGAACCTAATCTTGTTCCTTATTCGCAATCTAAAGGAATTGATAAATACCGCTCTGTGCGGTCCACTTGTGTCAAACTTAACAAGGGCATAATGGAATTCCATAGAATGATTTTTATTTTGGTAAAATAATGTTTGTAATCATAAACACTAATTTCGGTGTGTTCTGTAGGTATAATTCTAATATAATAAACTGAAATTAGGATTTGAGATAAATTTAATTTCAAAATTTAATGTGTCAAGAAATGAAAATTTAGTCTCCTTCAAGGGAAGCAATCTTCAATTTCCAAACAGGCCCTCCATTGATATGCTTTGTGTTACTCTAAGTGAGCAGAGTTTGCCATCCTCTCAGAAGTTGGGCGTAATGTACAGGGACCGCAGATACATTCATAGTAGATAACTGCTATACCTGTATAAATCGCAGGTGCGTACCGCGGTTGAATTTGGCAGCCACCTCTGGTTTGGAGACCCAAAATACCTGATAAACCTATGCCGAAACGGGCGATGCATTTGATAGATTATCCTATCTTAACAAGCGGATTGCAATCTTTACAGGACAGGCGTGCGTCGAGTGGGAACGCTGTCCTTGTTCTATCGGTATTTCAATGGAAGACGCTCCGAGTAACTAGCGTCTTTGATCCCTTCGGTACCAGTACACAGTCGGGAGACACGCCAAACGCACATCCTACATTTGTATACAGTTGACATTCGTCACATGAGAATGGGTCGTTTCTACTTTTCTTTTTTTATTTTTTATTTTTATTTTAGTTTATAAGGAAAGCAAACAGTTATGCATATTCTAAGGTAATTACATATTTTATAGGTGCATTAACCAGTGAAGTTTCCGCAAAACATTTATATTATAAAAACACAGATTATAACATAAGGTGGTAGAAAAAAAGAAAAAATATATATGTATACAATAGAAATGAAAAAGCACAAATTAAAGCATGTGGGAAGGAAAAGATGAAGTTAAACAGTGAACCTATACAGAATTAATACATTTTCACATCATAAGAAAACTTTCAACGATGAATAATTAGCCATTTGCCAGCGCCAATGAGGGGATTTTTCACAAAAAAAAAACGGTGCTATATAAATCATCAAAATATTATTATTTATATTTGAGTGTGGGATGTGGAATAATTGGATTAACCTTATATTTCTTGTTGAAATGACAAATTGACAGTGGAAATTTACTGTGTTCTAAAGACCTAGAAGAAAGTTGTTGTTAATGATTTTTAATTAAAATTTCTGGTTGACTCGTTCTTAAGATCAACACCTCGGCTATGATACGATTTTCTGGCTTCTATGTTTCCTCCCTCTTACACAATCGGTCTCTTCAAGACCCAGGTTCACTCTTTCCTTTCTTCAGATACACCCTCCACACACAATTCTCAAAGATAAAATAGGTCTAAAGGAAATTATTTTCTTTTAAAAAAAATCAGACAAGCGATGAAGTATCAGTAAATTGTTACATATTTCCTTGAATATGTTTTCTTGGTCGTTCTGATGTGTTCTTTATATAAACTTTCAGTTTCACAAATCCCACAATTGTGATATCTCGTGGTATTTCACGGTCTACTAGTAAATTAATAATGTTTCATTTTTAGGTTCATTTTAGTATTATGTTAGTTTATTTACTGAGTTAAAATTTTCAAACATGTATATTTTAGATGCAAGTTAGGAATCTCACTACTGATTTTGTGGTGTTCAGCGTTGAAATTTCTCCTCCTTCGTGGGCCATCGTTTTATACAGCCTTATAGTTTTTTTTATCATCAATGATCAAAACATGCCCTGCACATCTGCCTGATGATGGACCCCGCAATGCATACTGAAATAAAACCATATTTTAATTTATTTCATACAAATTTAAAATTCACATTATAATATTCATTAACATTATCACGACCATCATCATACTAGGCTCATGCCCACAGCGTGGCATTCGTATATAGGCTATATTACAATGTAATAATAAGAATTTTAAATGTAGACAAAAAATAAAAACATAATTAAAAAAACTTGTACAAACATTAATATAAATCAAAATTAAAATTAAGCTGAATGATAAAATAGACATTTCAAAGAAAATGGAAAGAAAATATTTAATTAATATTAAAAAGCATGAATAAAAAATATGCAAAAGCATACTATAAGACTTCCTTTTTGAAAGAAGTCAAAATCACATAACTCATTACAACTGTATAGAGCGGTGAAGAAAGCATGACAAATAAAGAATTAATTAATAAATAATTAAGACAGGATTCAATACGGCTTGTGATAAAACAGCACAATACGGCCTAGTATCGCGAAATTGAAACGATCTAACATTAAGAAAATATTTTCCTTTCTCCCGTTTCCATTTAATATTTTCTCATCTGTAATACAAAAAAAAACATCTACAAGAAATTGCTTAATAAGATCAAACATTTGTTCATTTTTTGTTCCTGGCGAGATTCTAGATAGCGTAGTGGTCCATTAGTAATAAGTTATTATACGTACAGAAGAGGAAGAGAAACATAACAATACATAGAACGCATTAAGGAACCGAAAAAACTCTGGTTGAGGAAATTATTCCGAAATAGTAGCAGTAAGCCAGCTAGTTGAAAACGTCAAGATTTATAAGATAATTTTAATGATGAATTATCATTAAAATAGGTCAAAATAGGTCGCTTTAAGCAGTTGGTTGCTTAAAACGGAGTCGTACTAAACGAATACGTTTTCCAACTAAAACCTATAAACCTAACTTGAGTTTACATTTTCGTTGCTAAAAACGGTAGGCCGTTGTATGCGAGGTCGTTATAACCGAATTATACTTCTGTTATTTCTTCTAACACCCTCTCGTAACAAAATAAATCTTTCCATTTTAACAAAACAATATTATGATAATGGATTTAAATTTTCGATATGACCATTGAACTTAAAAATGTATTATTTCTATTTATACACAGACTTTTCGTCAATAAAAATATCTGGTTTTGTCAATACAGATAGGTGCATAAGACTCCCTATCATCCGTTAGTATGGATATTTTATAATATCATCATTACTAACTAACTAACTAACCATCACGCCGTTTTCCCGCAGGGGTAGGCAGAGAGGACGGACCGCCAAACAACTCGGTCTTGGAACACACTCTTTGCCTCACTCACATTCATACATCGTCTCATACATTCTCTTCTATTATTCTGACTTTTGACATGGCCCGACTCAAGTATCTGATTCACTTGATCGTGCCATGTCTTCCTCGGACGTCCACGACTTCTTCTACCATTCACATTTGCGTCGTATATATATATATATATTTTTTTTTTTTATTTAATTATAATGTATTACAAAAACATGGTGAGTAACACATTATTCCCAATGAGTTGAGAAAAAACTCATTACGGGAAGGACAAACACATAAGAGTACATTTTACACAAATATTACATGTTTAAAAAATACAACATAAAAAGGGGAAAAAAAATGCATTGTCAAGAATAGAGATTTTAGAAAAACTGAGGACATCCATACACATAAAACATATAAAAAAAATAAAAAAAAAAAACGTATGAAGGCGAGCAAATATTCACTGGTTTAAAAACATTTTCAGGAAATGTTCTTTAAGCGTTTTAACTAAATTTTTTTTGTTATCTACTGGTTGCTTTATTTCATTAGGTAATGCATTGTATTGTATATTTGCAATATATTGTAATGATTTAATACCAAATTTAGTTTAGTTTGACGGCCGGCGTAGCGCAGCGGTAAGACGCTTGACTTGCGCACCGAAGGTCGCGGGATCGAATCCCGGCGTGGCAAATAAATTTTATTTGATTAATTTGTGTTATTTCACAATTTATTAATTTAAAATAATAAATAGTATGTTTGCGGCACGTTCCAGAGTGGAAGATACTCTCTGTATCGCCCTGGTGTAAGACCACCATTCAGAATTGAAACGTTGCTTGAAACGGCATTAGCCGTGTTTGGTGACCAGATCTGAATAGCCAGGTACATCCCCACCTTCCTCTTCCCTATCTCCTTCCCCTCCCCACTACCCTCAGCCTCACAACATACCCCAATTGGGGATGCCATAGTCTCACTGGCTTCAGATGGGAGCAGTTGGGACTCTTGTGAGGTATTCATGTAAAAAAAAAAAAAAAAAAAAAAGTTGTGTGGGTAGATGATGCTAAGTGTATTTGATTTTGGGATCGTGTTTTGTGCTGGTGTATATCGGAATTAAAGGCTGGTTTAGTGTTGGTGTGTGAGGAGTGTTGAATTATTTGTAGGATGGCAGTGGTGATGCTATATTTTGGCAGAATGGTAAAGGGAAGTATTTGTGTCAGTGAGTATATATCTTTGACATGTGTATCCCATGGTAAATGGTATATATTTCTTATGGCTCTATTTTGGATTACTTGTATTTCGGATATTTGTTTCTTAGTAATGGTGCCCCAGATACTAACCAGATAACTTAGGTGAGAGTGGATCAGAGCATAATATGTGGCACGCAGTAAAGCTATGGGGAGCACATCTTGAAGTCGATAGAGTACACCAGTAATCGGGGAAATTTTGGATTTTACATATTCAACATGAGAGTTCCACGACAGGTTAGAATCTATGAATAACCCCAAATATTTCGTTACTTGTACATTTTGGAGCTTTTCATTTCCAATAGTAATATTCATGCTCATATAATCTTTTTTCCCGAAAGTGAGGTAGTGGGTTTTTTTGACATTGAGGCTTAATTTATTTATTCGCAGCCATTTAGCTAGCTTTGCGAGATCTTTATTCATTAGAGATTCAAGTTCCCCCAGATTTTTGCAACGATAGTAAATCACGGTATCATCAGCGTAAAGTTGTAGTTTTCCCGAGATGCCGCATTTAGTTATATCATTGATGTATAGTAAGAAAAGTAGGGGTCCCAGAATCGAGCCTTGTGGCACTCCACATGTGATTTTTCCAAAGTCGCTTAGGTTCCCTTCGATGTCGACAAGGCAAAATCTATCAGATAGGTAACTTCGGAGAAGCTTTAAAGATTTTCCAACTATACCCAAATGTTCCATTTTCTGTAGGAGTATTTCATGATCTACTGTATCAAAGGCTTTTTTTAGGTCTATAAAAATAGCTGCTACGTATTCGCCCTGGTCTATGTACTGCTGAATGTTCGAGATGAAATCGAAGGTGGCACATTGGGTACTGGAGTTTTTTCGAAAGCCATATTGTTGTGGTGTTAGGATATTGTTGTTAGAGATATATTTTAGAAGTCTATCCTTTATAATAGTCTCGAACACCTTTGAAAATACTGATAAAACCGATATTGGGCGATAGTTAGAAATACATTTTTTGCAGTCTTCTTTAGTATGTATTGGTATATATGGCTTGTATATTCTTCTTACACTGCTTTCTTCGTTCATTTGCTCTACATGCCCAAACCATCTGAGGGTCCCTTTCTTAATCTTACTCATTATGCATACATCAGCCTTACATTCTTTGCGGATATCCACATTTCTCACACGATCATACATTGTTTTACCACACATACGCCTCAGGGATCTCATTTCAGCAGCATTCAGTTTACTTTCATCCTTCCTCTGCCATTTCCATGCCTCACTGCCATACATCAGGGTAGGTACCAGGACTCCATTGTGGACTGCTAGCTTCGCTTCTTTTGACAGTTTTTTATTAGCGCCAACGGCATTCAGTCCTCCATTAATGGAGTTACCAGCATTCACCCTTCTTTCAATATCCCTATCAGCCTTCCCATCTCTCGTAAACATACTACCCAGATACACAAACTCATCCACCTGCTCCAAGTATTCATCATTCACAACTATATTGCATACTGTTTTCGTACTCTCTCTTTCAAACACCATGACTTTAGACTTACTTACATTCATCATTAACTCATTCTTCATACATACTTCGTTCATCCTAGATACGAGAGACTGTAGATCTTCCATAGTGTTAGAAATCAGCACCGCATCATCAGCATACAACAGGCAACATACTATCAGATTACTCAATTTCGCGCCCAATCCCACTTCTTTCAATTCTTGCATACAATTATCCATGTACAGATTGAATAACCATGGTGACATTACACAGCCTTGCTTAACACCTTTTGTGATGTCAAACCACCCCGTAAAACCACCGTTCACCCTAACACATGTAACGCTTCCCTCGTACAGAGACGCAATTGCCTGTATGAGATTTGTATTCACTCCATACTTGGACAACACCTTCCAAAGCTTTTTCCTATCGACTCGGTCGTATGCTTTTTGTAGATCTACAAAGGCGCAGAAAAGTTTCTGGTTTTTCGCCAGAAACTTCTCAGTGAGCATACGCAAGGAGAAAATCTGGTCCATGCATCCCCTTCCACTCATAAAGGCACCTTGCACATCCCATATTTTATCCTTTGTTTCCATTCTTACACTTTCAATCAATATTCTTCCGTACAGCTTACCGACTGAACTTAGCAGGCTAATAGCCCTATGATTCCCACATTCCATACGCGACCCTTTACCTTTGTATAATGGCATGATTACAGCCCTTCTCCAATATAATGGCGTGTAACTCTCCTCTAGACACTGGTTAAAAAGTTTGCACAACCATGTGAGAATAATATGGCTATCTCCTTTAAAGTATTCGGCAGCAATATTGTCGAAACCAACAGCCTTACCATTCTTCATGCATTTTATCGATTTTTTAATTTCATCCACGCTGATTTTAGTAACATTCACTCCGTCATCGTTCATACCCGATTCACCACTGGTCTCACTGTCACCCGGGTTGCTTTCGAAGACTTCCTCAAAATATTTCATCCATCTCTCTTTTATTTCTTCCTCATTCGTCAACATTTTTCCATCTTTCGATTTTTTCACTTTCACACTTCCGTTCTCTGAACCACTTCGGGACCTTTTGACCTCCTTCCAAAACAGTTTAATGTTTTCTTGGAAGTGTTTTGTCATTTTTATTCCCTCTTCCTCTTCCAGACTTTTCTTTCGTTCTTTCACTCCAACACTTACTCTTTTCTTGCATCCCTTATATACTTCTTTCGCTCTATCTCTCTCTTCGCTAGAAGCGGTGCAAGCCGCTATCAGACATCTCAAATCTCTCGCTAACTTTAAATTAACTCCCATAGGGGTTATATATTTATTTATTTATTTATTTATTTATACTGGGTTTTACAGATGTTTACATTTACATGAGAACAATCCACTTATAAAACTCAGTTATTATACAATTATAAAAATCTACAATTACGTACAATTAAATACAAATAAATACAATTAGAAAAACAAAAACATCACAAATTAAAATACAGAATTATATACAAGGTCACTCAAGTAACACATTACAATGAGTGGTAAAAGACATATGAAATACGCAAGCATGCATAGAGGGACAATTCACACAATATAATTAGTTAGTACTTTTTAACAGCGCTAGAACTTTTTTTTTAAAACTGTACAAATTATCAATGAAAATATCCACATCAGCGCACTCTATCTTGTTATACAGTCGACACATCTGGGTCAGAGGGCTGAAGTAGGCGATATTATTTTTAAATATATTAATATGAAAAATGTTATGGCGTCTTAAACAATGGGAATTGGGGACATTAATTTTAATACTGTTAAGACATAATTTAGTATCAAGATGGCCGTGAATAATTTTATGTAAACATATTAGATCAGTCAATTGCCTTCTAGTTTTAAGTGTATCAATCTTGAAGTAATCACGACGTACATCGTATGATCTGAGATGGTCGTGTAGTCCACATTTGAAGGATAACATTCTTAGTAATTTTTTTTGAACTGATTCTACAATGTTTTCATATTTGCAGTAATGTGGATTCCAAATAGTGCTTCCATATTCAAGTTTACTTCTAATTAAGGCATTGTAAAGTGTTAGAATTGATTGAGGATCTTTGAAAGGTTTACATATTCTGTGAATAAATCCCATCATTTTTAATGATTTGCACTTAATGTTATAACTTATATATAACTTATTTAAAATTTATGGACATAGTAATTCGTAATATTATAGTTCTTGTAAAATATTACATTTACGCTCGTTATCATTTAATTTATGATGGTACCTCCCTACTGTCCAGCTATTTAGTTCGTGATATTATTTTAACTGTCTCATTTCGTACAACAAACATCCTTCAATCGAGATTTGACATTCAGATAATTCAACAAAAAGAACTCCGGATCGTGTTACTCGCGGGTATATGAGATAATTTGTTAGCTTTTATAAAAGCTCATCAGTGAAACGGCTCAACGTAGCGAGAATTCCGCAGAGTATAAAGAGAGGTAGAAGCGGGAGTATGGTTTGATCATCCCCACGAGATAGGGGCATAGATTTCCACCAAAACATTACATCACCGTGTTAAACGGGGTAAGTCAGTCATTACTATTCACCGTCACGTATGCGTGCGCAGCCTGGACTCCCACACAGCCTTCCAGTTCCACAGAAAACTGCCTGCTTTAATAATAATATAAATCAGACGCATTTTATTACGCTAGATCAAGCGCTCGATATTGTGGCTCCGGTGTAATTAAAACTGGGGACTAGTAATAAAACAGTCCGGGTACATCTGTCACGGTGACACTTTGAAAGCCACAATCCAGTCCACATAAAACTGCTGGCAGTCGTACTAGGATATATTTTAATAAAACCGGATTAAAAGAGATTTTGATTAGTTATAATCTGTTTGTTTTGCGAGACTCTAAGATCCTATTTAAGATATCGAAGTGCAAACTCGTAGTGAATAGAACTCACTTCCTTGTGTTTGACATTGAAATATCGTTGCTTGTAAATATTTTTGACGCCGAGGCTGCGATGAATTGCGTGTCAAACTTTATAAACTGTTTTCTGCTCTAGAGAGAGATTTCGTTTATTAGATTGGTGGATAATTAATTAAAGTTATTCACAAAATCACAAACCGAATATGTAGATTGTACGGTAGCTGTAACATTCACTTAATTATCAGAATACTAAATTCTCTTTACCAAACCAGAACTTTATAAAAAAGAAACTACGGTTGCCTTTGAAAATGAATTATCGCGAAAATTGTATGACCTCCTTGGCAAAGTTATGGTTCTGAATCGAAAGATAGTCGGTGTAGCATAATTCAAAATATATTTTACAGAGCAATGGCATCTCCATTGGGGTATATTGTATAGCTGAATGGAGTAGGAAGGGGTAGGAGATGAGGAAGAGGAAGGTGGATAAATATCCGACTATTTATATCCAGATCAGATCTACAAAACTTGACTAAAGCCACCTTGAGCAACCTTTTCACCAGCACAATGCTGGGACTATCCTATTTGGAACGTGCCGCAAATGTATGACATATTATTTTAATGAATTTATATAATTAATAAATATTTTAAATAAATTTACTTGCGCTTGCCGGGATTTTACACTTCACCTTACCCCGCGACTACGGAGGCTGCCAAAATATAAAGAATTTCAGATAATTAATGGTAGATATTTCAGATAATTAATGGTAGATCGTCTCTGGTAAGTACATAGATAATAATAATAATATTTGGACGATTTATATAGCGCCGTTTTTGTGAAAAATCACCTCAAGGGCGCTGTACAAACTTATATTACATTTCTAAAATCTAGAAAAACTAACAAGCCAGACAAACAAATAAAAAACAACTTATGGCTAAAAATTGCATACACCGGTTCATTGATCACCGATACGAAAATATATATACAACGTTTTGACCAATGAACGCGATGCTGCCTAAAAATGAATGAATACAGGACTATACTTACCTGTGAGGTCGCTTGATACTAACACTGTTTATTGTCTATTTAAAAAAAAATGATGGAGTTCGCACGCAGAGGCCATAACCGTGAACACATGTTATTTAATCCTGAAAAATATTTTAATGTGTAATATATTCTTTAATGAGTGTATTTGTAAAGTAAAAGCAACATTTAATGGTGGGCGGTGCAGTAGTACAAAGTGATGATCTTCCTAAATATGATTCAACGAGAGACAGATTGCTGTGTAAGGATTCGAGTAATTTACTCGTAGATGCTCGCTATAAGGCCACGATCCTTGTGAGATACCACCATTCAGCATTGAAGTGTTGGTAGAAATTTCTATAGCTATATATTTTATGTGACTAGATAAGAAAAGGTGTTTCCCAACTTTTACCTCCTAGTTTTATTCTCCTCATTCCTTTTCTTCCTCCCCACAGCACTCCGCTGAAAAGAAAACAATTTTATAAAAGTTGTTATTTTTTATGATTTTGTGAGTATGTAGATCTAAATAATTTTACATTGTAATTACTTGCTACTACATATTAATTATCGTGTGCTGTTCGATACATGTTACTTCCTCGTAATATATTACGTCAAACACATAATGGCAATACTGCCAAACTGTAATGGCTGCTGATATATTAGTATCCTATAAATTTTTAAGAATATCGAATGGTGGATAATATTCATTAATATATTGTAAATTTTATTCCACTTACTAGTATAATACTTTACGCCGCAACTAAACTAACCCATAAATGTCAGATTTGTACGCAAAATACAATTTTAAAATTTTTACCGCTTAAACTTAAGAGGATATACCAGAGAAAACCAGAAGTATGTCATTTTTAAATTAGATTTTAGACGTATTGACTCTCTTCCACAATAAATTATAAATTGATTTCGAAAAATTGTTCTTTTATCTAATAAACTTATGTTTTAAATTTTGAGAAAAAATGTTTATTTTTAGCATAATAAGGTTATACCATAGGTCGTTGGCAGATTTGTTAAATTTTCAAAAAAGATTTTGTATTATACAACACTTATTTCAAATCATATAATCATGCAGTAAATAGTCAATACATCTGGTATATCTGGCATATATCTGGTACACGTAAATTTCAGAATATTAATTTTAGTTTAAATAAATTCATTAAAAAATATGTACGTACATGTGTTTCTTGACGAAAATTGGTCCGTTTGTGTATTTATTTGCGCACATACAAACTAGTATATTTCAGATTTTTTTGCATTCTTATTTTGCTTAGACATTATTGTAAAATGATAAACACTTATGATCAAAAAATAATTTTAAAAGTATATGATTTTAATAGTTTTATCATCACGCCTTTCAGCATCTTTGGATGTAGGTATAAATTAAAACAAATTTGGAATGAAATAAAATCGATATTGAGTTATAGTTTTAAAAAGCTGGTACGGAAAACAATTCATCTTTCTCATTGGAACCGCCCTGTACGATCGTAAGAACATCTTTCGACGAAATGTGAATGTGAACGCCCTTAACTAAAGTGTGTTACCAAATATTATAATCAATAATTATCAGCCTGAAACACTCATCTACATTGAAAAAATCTTCCGAGAAAAGATACTGGCCGCCAACGGGAATTGAACCCGTGACCATCTGATTGCCGGTCAGCAGCTCTGACCACTGAGCTATGGCGGCTTATCAAATACCCGCCAAATAATTCAATATATACTAGTGTTTCATTCGACAATTACTCATTATTACATTTTTCCAACTGAAAACAACCAACTTTATTTTTGTGAGAGAGGTATTTTTAATACTAAATCTCCCGCTAGGTGGCGTCGAGACTAATTATGTCTGCATTTTTTGCTGAAATACTTTAACTTGTCAAATATTAATTATTATTTTTAATTTATAAACTAACGTTTAAACAAGATTTTTATGCATAGCACAAAGGGTAGATAACAAATATTATAATCAATAATTATCAGCCTGAAACACTCATCTACATTGAAAAAATCTTCCGAGAAAAGATACTGGCCGCCAACGGGAATTGAACCCGTGACCATCTGATTGCCGGTCAGCAGCTCTGACCACTGAGCTATGGCGGCTTATCAAATACCCGCCAAATAATTCAATAGATATATACTAGTGTTTCATTCGACAATTACGGATACGTGAATTTACTAGATATTCATTTGTGGAAAAGTGTGTGGAAGGGTTTAGTCTTTCATTTGGGAAAGATTCAACCCGGACATAAAATCTGGAGCACCGTATATATACGTAGTATTTGTATAGCGCAGTTTTGTGTCATTTCACTTCAAGTGCGCTTAACTTTAATAAATTTAAAAATAATCCTACAGTGTTCCTTACGAGATCATTACAAAATATTTATAAAATAATACCTATGAAATAAAGAATATACAGTATTTACAAAACAATGACAAGAGAACAAAGATTAACAAAACAGTGCAGTTATAGCACAGAGGAAAATAATAATATACAAAAACAGTGTTATTGTAGCACAGGACAAAATAAGAACTTTTAAACTAAAATATAATACACTAACTTCTTTAAAAAAATTCAGATATTAAACATAAAAGTACAATTAGGAGGAAACCGAAACCAAACGATTACCGGATACTTGAGAACATGACTTATTACTTGTATTGAAAAGATGTTAGGATTCATACCGAAAGATGTTAGTATCTCTCCGGATCCGGATATATGGAAAGATTGACGGTAATACATAGTTGTATCAAGCGGCTATACATTATTTAAGAGTCGTTGTCTGTCTCGGTTACTTTGTCGCGGTGACTAGCTACACTGGATGACAGTGAATCCGAGGAACGGGCTATTTTTGGAACCAGTTCCTATTGGATTTATAAAATGACCACCAACACTAACTGGGCGAAGCCGAACCAATAGCCGCCCGCAGGGCCTAACATTAAAAACCTGTGGAGCGGGTTTTTAACTGCCAGTCATGAATTAACCTTATTCAGTATTGCAAGCATATATTTAAATACTGTTTATTATATAAGTATGTATACATTTGGTGTGCCCCACGGCTGAATTTGGCAGTCACCTCTGGTCTGGAGCTCCAAAATACCTAAACAAATCCTTGACTCTGTGCAGAAACGGGCGGTCAATTTGATAGATTCTCCCATCTTAACATACGTAATGCGATCTTTAGAGCACAGGCGTCAGGTGAGAATGCTGTTCTTGTTCTACCGATATTACAATGGAAGATGCTCCGAGGGACTAGCGTCATTAATCCCCTCGGCATCGATGCATAGTCGGGAAACACGCCAAACACGTGCCCAACATTTGCACGTTTGAAATTAGTCACGCTCGACTGTGGAAAGATTTGCCGGCCTCTGTGTTTCTTCCCTCTTATAACATGGGTCTCTTCAAGACCCATGTTCACTCCTTCATTTCCTCAAAGAGGTCCTCCACACAGCATCTTCAAAGATGACATAGGCCCCGAGAGAAATTATGTTCCTGCGTGGAGATAATATAAAAATAAAAAAAATATATGTATATTATTTTTAAAAGTGGTATTACGTCCTGTAAGAAATAAATAAGGATGGACCGAAGAAACGAATAATTTATTTATAAGAGCTTACTTCCTTTCAGCTTAACAGTTTAGCAGGTATTCTAAGAAACAAGCCCTTTAACTTCAGCAAACAATACGTTTTGTATCTTCATGTTTCCCTAATTCATGTAAAACTACAGATTATCAAAAATAACAAAGACAGAGTTTGCAAATTGTCGCAAATCTCCTTTGTCTTAGTTCTGTTAGCCTTCTATTAGGCTCGAAAAACTAGCTTCCATTGTTGGGAGCAAATTGTTTCGGCCTTCTTGGCGAGCTTTTCCTGGGCAACAAAACAATTTCACGAGTGAAAGAGTTGGATAATCTCCCATTACTCGTGCCACTGAAACCACATTCTTATTTTGTTCAGAAACTGTTCCTGCCGACAAAGGTGTTTCGTACTGCATCATCAGAGAAAAGCTGCAGCACACGCGTGAGTGATCTGAACAAAACAAACATGTACCTCCAGATTGATCTGGCGCCTGCGGCTTCCCAGAATTGAGATAAATGAGTGGTTTTTGATTTAGGATTTGAATTCGCAAAACAAAATGCTGAAATTTGTAATCGGGTTACCATTAGAATTACCTGAAGGCCACAAACCTACAAGAAAAGGTGGTAGCATCGAATTTAAAACATCCGTAGTCTAAAATTAAGGATTTGTCAACAATTCAACTTATGATTTTCTATCTAATTATTTCATCCGTCTTATTTTTCATTTATTTTATAGGAACGTCCTATAAATGTTTCAAGGTGGTAGAATAATAAACCAGTGTGGATTTTTTGTTTGTGGTAGATACCTATTTTGTTTATTCTATGTGCAAATTTCGATCATTTTCTTCTTGATCAACTGGTTTGTAGAATAATAAACTTAAAAATGTTGATTCGTTGTTTGTGGTAGGTACCTATTTTAATTATTCTATGTGCGAATTTGTATAATTTTCTTCTTGATCAATTTGTTTTAAAGGTCTAAATATTTTTTACCGACAATTCCGCAACAGCTGTAAATGTGCAAATTTTGATGTTGTTCATTAAACGACTTCGAAAAGGAGGAGGTTATCAATTCGACGGTATTTTTTTATTTTTTTAATATTTTTTTGCAATACGTATGTGCGCGACAAATGGACGAATTACTCAATATTACGCCAACAGATTTCGATGATTCTTTCTTTGAAGTAAAACTTTTTTACGCACGCTCGTTACTAAAAATCAAAAAATAAACAAAAATTTTAACAAAACAAAAACGACTTAAAAAAAACTAAAAAGTATAAAAAATAATTTCGTACGGTTGTTATTTTTGGAGTCGGTGTCAGCCAAGATCTCCACATCTCACCTATGTATGGCATCTTACCTTGGCTGACACCGACTCCAAAAATAACAATCGTACGAAATTATTTTTTTTACTTTTTAGTGCATTTTTTGAAGTCGTTTTTTGTTTTGTTAAATTTTTTGTTTTTTTTATGTTACTTTTTTGGTGTTATAGTTACCCGATCTTACCAAATAAAGTGATTTTTTTTAGGTTTTAAGTTTAAAAGTCTGAAGTTATTTTCTAGCATTTCAAAAATCTCTTCAAAAGATATTTTACAAAAATTGTACTTTAGAAATTTGCTATTATAAGCCATTTATTATCGGAGCATTTGATCTAATAATCATCATAAGAGCCCGTTCACACTTCCGTCGTAAAAACGGAGATGGGTTCCGTCATTACGACGGAGGCCCTAGCCGCTGTAGTAGCTCTATGGAGATGTTCACACTTGCCGGATCCGGCGTGAAGACGGATACGTTATTTTTTGCCGGAGAGTTCGCCTACGCAGAGTGTCCGTCGTGAAGCCGGAAAGGAACGCGCTGGCTCATACATTTCAATGGAGCTGTTTACACTATACGGCGGGACGACGGATCCGTTTTGAACCCACCACACCCCGCTTCACACTTCACCACCGCCCGCTCACAGACGCAAGCGAGCAGGCAAATTGTGTTTTTATGGGGCGCGCGTTTGGCGTTTATAATATTATTATATAATATATATGTTCGTTCCAGAATGCGATTTTTTCTGTTTAATCTCAAGAAAATATTTAGTCATATCATTCATGTTTTTTAGTCATTTTAGTTATAATAATTGCTGGAAGATTTTCGCGTACTTTCTGCTTTTCAAGTATGCAAACAAAATATTCTCAAACGGTTTGAACAAATAAGGTCCGACCCCTGAAGTAATTTTATGGCTGGTATTACATCAATATATTCCCGATTTGGAAGAAAAAGTTTATTATTTAAATTGTTTTATTTTTAAGTAGGTATGTGTACATTTCAAATAGCACCTATAACTATTTATGGTAGCCCCAAGGGAAAGTTTTTGCTGTCGGCCTTTTACGGCCCAAACTAAGAGGAACTTTTATAATAGTAAAATTTGCAATATTTGCATTGCGCATTGCGCAGTGCGCACGACCGTTTACTGAAGAATGATAAAATGTTTTGGTCGTTGTTATCGTAGAGTAGGATCCGTCTTGAAAACGGAAGTGTGAACAGGGGCCTAGGGCTTCCGTCTTAACGACGGAACCCCTCTCCGTTTTTACGACGGAAGTGTGAACGGGCTCTTAGCTTTCTGGCGTCCAGCGTAAGCGTCCTTATTTTTTCCATGTTTCCCGCTTTTCAAATCTCGGTCTATTAACAAGAGCTTTTAAATCATAAGTCTGAGAATATGATTTTTTTTTAATATACGAAACACTTTTGAATCAGTGTGCAGTTTGCCCAATTCCTTATCAAAAAATGCAAAAATATGCGCTGCTTCTTTAAAAATCCTTTTGCATTGTTATTTTAATATGCCAGGAGCGCAGACGTTTAGAGGGGGTATTTCAGCTTGCGCTCATTTTACTTGTATTTTTCTTACGTCTCGCAGGTGATTGCTTTCGCAACACCTGCTCTCCTCCCGTCTGGACCAAATCTGACAAGATCTAATCTAGATATCGCCTCACTACTGCAGAACAGAACGCTGCAAGCGGCAGTTACTCATGGACGTGCACCTTTATTCGAAGCCTTGTTTATTTTGACCACCGAACACAACACATCTTTACTTTACTGCTGAAGTTGCAGATTATTCCACGTGAAAGAATTGGAATGGAATTCGAAACGTAATTTCATTTTACTGCCCTCATACCGTGTTTATTTGACACAATCATTTTGTTTTCAAATTTCATAGCTTCAGTTATTATTTTTATTAGATCATTTTATTGTTTCAACAATAAGTCTCGACCGTCCGCGTGTAAAAGGAAAAAAATACGTCATTTTAAAATTTAACTACCGGCAGACCCGAGAAAAATCCCAGGATATTATAATTGTAGGTTTTGTGAAGCCAATCGCTTATGTACATAAGAAGGACAATTGGTGAAAAATAATGCAAAAAAACATTCATGAAAATGTATTAATTTAATTAGTGTAGGTATTTTATCGTTAATTGCATTATCGAAAATAATAATTTTCTTTTAAAGTATTATGTTTTAGGTAGCTACTTTTTCTCTTATCTGAAATCTTCAATGTTCCAATTTTGAAAATCACACACACATTTAAAACAAATCCGAGTTCATTGAACCGGAGTTAAATAAAGAGACAGGCCCACAAACTAAATTGCCTTATTCTTGATGATAAGTACCTACACTCAAACATTTTCACGAATAAATTTTTTCTTCAAACGTTGCTGATGTTGTATAAAACTAACTAAATATTTTAATGAGTCTGACTAAACCAGCTAAAAATGGGTAAAAAATCACACTTTTATATTTTTTTATGTGAATAGGTACAGCACTAGAGTCTGAAGTCCAAACTACTTACAGCCATGAGTGTGCCGGAACCCGGAACTATGGCATCCCTAATTATTGAGATATATTGTGAGACTAAAGAGAGCGGGGAGGGAAATGAGATGAGGAAGATAGAGGTTGGGAAGAACCTAGCTTTCGATATTTCCTCGCAGCGGGAGAGAGGATGGAACATGGAACGCCACACATTTCTGTATTGGAATGATGTTTTAACTCACTTAATCGTTCCAGGGCATCAACCAACAATATCTTCTCCAACTTCATAATCTATTCACTTGTACGTCTTAGGACGGGTTGTTTCACAGAATTTGAACAGTTCATCAAATTTCAATGTTAATATTTATTTCCGTTAAATTCCTATTCAAGTTCTTTTATTATCCAAGTATTCTAATGTAACCGGCCCGTGATGAAATAATAATGAATAGAACTCACACAGAACTTAAATTTTAACTCCGAAATTTGATAAATAGTTATAATTCTGTGAAACAACCCGTCCTTAATATAATATTCTTTCCTTACCTACACTCCTTTCACCGTATATCCACTCTGGAACACCAAAAAACTCGGTCTTGGCACACACTCCTTGCCTCGTTGACATTCATAAGTTGTCTCGTAATCTCTAAAACATCCAAAAGTCCACTTTTAATCGTGTTTATTACACTGACATCAGTCGTACATAATGTTCGTCTCTGGTCAATATCAATAGATCGTACATGATTTTACAACACATTCACCTCAGGTAGAAATAAAACGCCTGAGGCATCTATTGGCCCATTTAAATTTCATAAAATCTCAAATATATATATTTTTTTTTAAACATTAGAAATAAGAAAAACCGAACGTAAAACGAATTAACTGTTAAACAAGGTATAAAAGTGCATCTCATATAGTTTTTTTATCTATACTTGCCCAATATGATTACTGGCACATGTAAAAAATACGAATATTAAACACGCGTAGGTATTAAATATTTACGACTGTACACTTGCGATTGGATAAAGCGATATGTCTTAGAACGTCATATATAAACGGTAAAAATATCAATATACGAGCTTATCTGTAAAAAATTATCTCGTCAACCAGCTCAGTAAACCTCCGGAGAGCTTATAAAACACCGTTATTTTTTGCAAATACCGCGAGGCAGCAATTATAGTAATATCATTATGGAAGAACCGGTACATGATCTTATGCGAGATGACAATGGCAGCATCACTTGTCAATAATTACAGGCCCCGTGAGATGCTGGACTTGCAGTTCGTCCCGCCGATTTATTTAATTTAGCATTGGAGGATAAAATGTAATCGGCGCGGTAACCAATTTTTAAGCTATAACTCTGGTAAGAATTATACAGGTGTGTTTAAAGAATGCTTTAATACAATGTTATTTTAATGATTTTTATAGCGCCGTTTTAATATTTTTTAATGTTGGCATATTGACCATCTTAGTGACAGAGCGGTAAGATCCTTTGTTCTGGACCTCTGCGTCTGTATGGTCATTGGCTCAAACCATATATTGAGAAATAATGTATTTATTTAACTCATTGCAAGTATCACGCCTTTGCTCCTTGTTTCATAGAGAAAGATATTCAGAAAGAGAATCTTGTTGAATCCTCTGGATTAGAAATTCGACAGTCTCCATTGTCGGGGGGTAAGGTTCTCGACTAGCAATCCGGACGTCGAGTTAAGTTTATTTGATTAATTTGGGATATTTCAATAACGTAGAGAACATTTTATACGTTCCAGATTGGAAAATTCTCCCAGTAACGCCCTGGTGCAAGACTACCATTCAGAAATGAATTTTTGCTTGAAATGGTTTTAGCTGTATTTGATGACCAGATCTGAATAGCCAGCTACTTTTTTAACTTTTTGCCTATCTCTTTGCCATAGTCTTACTTGCTCCAGACGGTTGAGAGCAGTTGGGACTCTATGTGGTACTTGCTCCAGACGTTTGAGAGCAGTTGGGACTCTATGTGGTACTTGCTCCAGACGTTTGAGAGCAGTTGGGACTCTATGTGGTACGAACATAAAAAAATAAAAATAAAGCTTTGTTTGGTGATCAGATTTGAATAGTCAGGCACTTTCAAATCATTCATTTTCTCCAACTTATTCCCCTTCCCACGTACTAATTCCACAGCATTTCCCTAAATCGGGCATACCATAGTCCCACTTTGGCAATTAGACGATTGTCTGGTATCGCATAAAAAGTTTTACAATTATTGACCTTCTGTGTAACTTATTCACTTTCTTTTAGCGTATTATTCTAATTAGATATGTTTACAACTTCTTGATAACTATTACAAAAATAGCCCATACCTACAAAAAAGCACCGTTAAAAGCTAATATTTCCGAACGATCAAATCAACAGTTTTAGCTTTGCGCCCTTGACGTGATTTCCAACGAAAACGTTTTACACCACGATTAATAAAAGCTTTATTTATAGGTTCTGTATAAATTCAACGGACTCACAATTATTGTTTTAACTTATAACTATAACCACAAGCCTTTATTGAGGATATTAAAAAATATATTTAAATATTTAGACCTCCTTAAAGCCAACATTAAAACAATGAATTTCTTTCATTTTCAGGACTACGAAAACGAGTTTTGGAAATAATTATTTACGCGAAAATCATTAAACGCATACCAAAGTTAACGATTCTGTAATAACACGTTTCGGCTTGCATATTTATGGGCACATTCGTGGGACATTTGAGGAGAAACCGTCGTTGTAATTCGATGATTTTATCGATTTTAAGGTTCCTTTGAAAGCGAAATATAATCTTACGCTTATTCAAAAGCGATCGAGATTGTCATCCGATAAAAAAACTCCTCAACAATAGGAAGTAATGTTTTGTTTGCCAATTCAATGAGTTTCCGTGAACTGTCGAACAAATATACTCACCGCATAAAAGCCTCCTTTACACGTTTCCAAAATGGAAAGGCTGTTACCTACGATGAATAAAAACTTATGCAGATTGGAGACAATCGCTAAAGTTTGTCATTATACGTACAAACGCTATGTGAAATAAATATCTCACATTGTTATAAGCCTCCCCCATCTAAAGGTATCGAAATTTACATGTTCTTACGTGGAAGTTTTCGGCGGGTTGAGTTGTTTAATAAGGGTTTAGTTCTAAGTTGCCAGTGAGAACGATGATATTTATCAACATTTTACGCACAATCTAACACGAAATGAACTTTATATTCCTATATTCTTATGCTTCATTTCTCGGTTATTGAACCTGAAAACTTTACCATACTTTACATATATTAAAAAGAGCTCTGGCGTTTTGAAATTTGTACATTATTTTATTTTAAATTTTTATCTGAAGTATTAGATCAAAACAAACATTTTTAGCTGTCGAATTCGTTTTTGGTGGGTTTTGTTACCTATTTACAACTTGTGAATATACAAAATACAGTAAATAGAGTAAATAGGTAAAATTTGTTAAACTTTTGGATAAATAGATATTGTACATGATACATTTTGCATTTTAGTATCATACTAGCTCACACCCGTGATAAATCACGGGATATTGTAGATAATATTAATAGGATTTGTGAAGCTATTAAATAATCATTAAAAAAAATATTTGGCTTCTAAAGAGAAAAAAATTACCTTTCGAGCGTTTTACCAAACTTGAAAAATTACAACATCTACATCCGTCAAATATTTACAACAGAAATGCACATTTCAAATAAAATTATTTAAGTTCCTACTTTATCGCTTGTCTGAAATGATTTTTTAAGAAATCAGTTCCAATTCTTAAAACTAAATTTCATTGCATCTGAATAATTGTAGTATTATCCAGGAATACAATTTAAAATCACGCACCAATGCTAAGACAATCGAAATCAGTATGTCTATTAAATAATGAATTTAATTTTTTATTTATATATTTGGCAATAATGATTAAAAATACATATAAAATTACATCGGTTCCATAAGTTTTTAACAATAAAAAAAAAACAATAAATTGACTTTCCTCACCATAAAGAGTCAATGCTCTTGTACTTGGTGAAGGGATTCTAGCTCAATTAGTAAATTAAAATATCGTGTAAGTTAGTAATAACGGCTATTGTAAATAATAAGTAATCGTGTATAAATTTAAAAATAAAAATGTTGATGAATTCAAAAAATCATAATATAAATTAAAAAATAATTATAAAATAATGAATCATGTAAGTTAGTAACAAAAAATATTGTAATTAGTAAGTAAAGGATGTGTACGAAAGAACGCAAGATTTATACAATATGCAGTTTCAATGGCTACCGCCGCACCAGGAACTATTTATTGGATAACCAATACCTCTGCCATAGGTCACCCCAAGTGGGTCGTTATTTAGCAGGGTGCCCGGGTTCTTGTAGTGAGGTTTGTCTAGGTCTTGGTGGTGAATGCGTTTGCCCAAATATTGCGTGGCAGGCCGAATCGGGAGAGACCGATTGATGGAGAAAACTAACCTAGACCTCTCTAGCCGGGAGTGATGGATTCGTACATCCGTCTCTCCTGCACACGTTTCCCACTTGCATACTGCTTACTAACAACGTATGCAGGGACACTGGAGGTCTAGATTCGTTCAAAATTAAATGTAGATTCGTTCATTCAAAGAAATTAGAGTCCTTGCGAGAGCTTTGAAGGAGTAACCATTTGTTACTTATACCAGGTCGGGTAAGTGGTGTATAACCTGCAATACACACGTTGCCCCCAGAATTTACTCAACCCTCATACCTTTTCCTTACTTTCCCTCAATAGACTCTCCACACAGCATCCCCAAAGATGATATGAACAATAAGGGATTTTTTACCAATGCACCTTTGTGGAGTTATTGTAAATAAGGCACCTAAAACTAATGATATAATATAAAAAGTCTCGGTATTTGTCTTTGTGCTGTAAAAAGACCACACCTGTAACGCTCGGGTATTTGCAGCCCTGAATATTAAAATGAAACGATCCAATAAGCTCTAAGTTCACGGCCATTGCCATTCGGGTATTTTTATCTTACGCAATATTTTAGAGACAATGTCGGGGACGTGACGAGACGGAATTATAACAAGGATCATCTCTGCTCTGTTCTCCGTTCGCCCAATCAACTATACATTCTATCATTTGTATTCAACCATCGGTTCATTCTTCATAACCCAGTCGTCCGAAACACCGCGAGCTTTTAAAAAATGTCAAATTCAGTGTAGTTATATATAATATACCACTTATTTGTAAATTATGATTTTGTATGTGTTATTTATAGAAAAACGATGATTTTTTAATGTATCTATCCATATTTATAACGTTGATTTTTTTATGTGATATTTATTTATAAACTTTGATTTTTTTTCTTAATTTTTATGGAAAACTAGCGCAGAAATGTGAAAAATCACGGGTTATTATAATTGTGGAATTTGTGAAACTGAATTTAAGTATTTAAAAAATATTTGCCTAAGTATTTGAGTTTCCATAACAGAAATTGACTCTTAGAATGAACACCGTTAGTAAATTTTAAAAATCACGAAACGTTGTTGGAAATTTGTAAAAAAATATTATCAAAATAAATTCACTAATTAATTAATAAATATAATTTCTAAAACCCAATTAATCGCTTAACTGAATTGAAACAATCAGTTAATTTTTTTTTTAATTTTCAATTCTTTTGAAACAGAGTTACAGACAGGTACACACAAAACCAAAATTAGTATTTGATAATATGAATGTTGGTGATATTGCTTCGATTTGAACTGAAATCAGTACTTAAAACACTTATAAAGCATTTCAGTTTATTCGTATCCTGGGAATGTTTGGCTTTCTTATGAAAATTTAAAAAAAAAAGTTTAAAATAAATGTAAATGTACACACCGTATCTATACCTAACAACGATATTGTAGACCTCATTAAATGCATACCCGGTATTTTGTACAAATATAATGAGCCACGGAATGGCAAATTATTACAAAAAAATTCTGGTAATTTTTTCACTTTTTCAGTCCTCTTTCATTTGATAAAACTTTGATAAAGGTAACTCTACTATTCACAAACGGTCTAGCAAATTAAAGAAGTCAACGAAACGTATTGTTTTTCGATCGATAGTAACACTACTTTTCTTATTGGATCAACATTATTCGAATCCTAACACATCAATCTTTCTCTTACCAAGGAACGAATTACATTTAGGAAGATAAATATTCTGATCAAATCCTTGTACCATTGTACCGCCCATCATAAAATTTGCTGTTGTTTTCAAAATACGCTCATTAAAGAACATGTTATATATATTACAGTTCCCAATTATGTCTTTTGCGTGCGAACTGTACCTAAATTTCCCTAAATAAACAATAACCGTGTTAATCTCTAGTGACTATACTCCCAGGTAAGTATAGTTCTGTATATATATTGTCTGCCTATACAGTACATTTTTACAGCAGCATTGCGTTAATTGGACAAATCATTTTACATCATAGTATCGTATCGGTGATCAATGAATTGGTGGATGCAATTTTTAGCCATAAGTTGTCATAGTGTATTGTCTAGTTCGTAGATAGAAGTAAGATTGTAGAAATATTTTGTTATATTTTGTTATTATAAGTTTGTACAGCGCCCTTGAGGTAATTTTTCACGAAAACGGCGCTATACAAGTCATCCAAATATTATTATTATTAACTGCCCTTATTTCGGTGAATGGTATTAGCTAAAGAACAAGCAGTACTTAGAAATTTTCCCTGCATATAATGAAATTATTTCTATGGTGTATAAATATCAATGCATGATCGCTTTATTAGTGTTGTTTACTGAGCAGATTTCAAGGAGTGGAATATTATATGCAGACCTCGAAGAGTCCTCGAGAAGAGGGCGCACGCGAGCACCTAGTTGGCGATCCCCCTTGCATTCCATAAACCACGCTGCCGGATTTGTCGACAATGGCCAGTCGGATGACAAATCTAAAAGGAAATCAATCAAAAGTGAGGATTTAAAGGGGACGCGAGATAACTCCCATATCTGGACAGCATCGCCAAACAATACGACCAGGGATCCATCACGGCATCATCCGAATCGCGATCGGGATTTAAATGAATATCTTCAAGCCATCCAAGCGGTAATTTGACATTTAAAGGAGTCACAATAAAGATAGATGATTAGGTACCATCGGTCCATCTATGATCTGACGCTGCGGTCTCTGTATCAAAAATATTGTTGTTTCTTTGAATGTATTCAAAACTCCAAAGGCCAGATCTTTTTTTAGATGTTTTTAAGTTGCCCAGTTTAGTATGACAAATGAATTAAGTCTGTAACATTAAAGTTATCCTTTCTTGGTCCTGTGAGACCCGGGAGATAAATATCATCTGAATTATTCAACAATTAGGTTAAGTCATGTTTACAGAATTGTATGTAGATACGTGAATGCGCGTTTTTATTATTGTGTTTAAGTTATATCGAAAACGTGAATCCAGTTAAACTCTGGCACTCTTGAAATACAATGAAATAATATGTGAGGATGTGAAAAATAAGCGGAAGATGAAGGTTAGCAAATATTGAACATATTAGCTCACAAAAATAGTTAAACCCATCTGAAACAACGTTTCGATTCTGACTGGTGGTCTTCAGAATGGTACAGAGATTATTTCAATCAGTTTGGAAGAAGGTGAAAATGTATTACACCTATAGAAATAAAAGTCAGCATTCATTTGCCCACTGTTCGTTTCATCCCCTCAACCTCTTTGTTCAGAGACAAGAAGCATACCAATAGTATGGAAACAAATGCTCTAAAGCAGACAAAATATTAAATTGGCTTATTAATTTTATTTTAAGAACTGTTCAAGTTTTAAGTGTGTTTGTGTGAAATGAGTCAGCACATTAAAAATAATTTCCTGGTACTTAACCGAGTAGCTGCTGTCCTAATTCTGGAATCAATTGAATTATCAACATCAGAAACAACCGCTATCTTTTCCATTAAAAAACTAGTCATTGTATTGAATTTCGATCAAAGAACTGCAAAGTAGGAAGCGAAAAAAACTTCAGTTCAAAGGCGTGATGTATGTGAACTATCGAAGATAAAGCCTCGTAAAAGCCTTAGAACAACGGAATATTTCAATTTGATTGAATGGTAGTCATTAGATTAAAATATAATAATATTCAATCACTAAATTAATCGCACGTGAGCTCGCCAAAAATGTTGGCTCTTTTTGTTAGGCCCGGGGGCCGTTAATGGAAATTTATGTGGTGGGCTGCGGCATGAGGTATTGCCATGTGTCTTTTCTATTATCCACCGAATGATTTGCACATTTTTTAATTAAGTGCTTACGTAGGACAAAGAACAACTTTTATAATTTGCCTGATTTGCCCTGTGTCTGGGCGCGAAGATAAAAACCAAGTACAAAACCTGCAAATGTGGCTGATAAAATTTAAAAAAAAATTTCGTATTAAAATCCTCAATATCGAAAAAGTTATTTTGATTCAAACATTATAGTAACAGTTTTTTGTTGAGTTGTTACGATCAAATTGCACAAATGAATTTTATTATTTTTATTTTTTGTTTTTGGTAGAAAGTCACTTTGTGGTTTGACATATTAATTTAAATAAAACAATAACTTTGTAACCATTTTTTTCAATTAACATAAGCATATTCAGGGTATAAAATTAAACTGATCAAAAATATACATTGTGTTGGCTTATATAGGTATACATACAGAAAGGGACAAAACATGTTTTTTGATCAGTTTAATTTTATACCCTGAAGATGCTTTTGTTAAGCGAAACCGGTCGGTATTGAAAAAAAAATTAAATTGTATCATATTAGAATTAGTTAACAATAATAATCCAAACGAAAATATGAAAGAGAACAAGACACAGAAAAACAGAAAAAAGACAATGGTCGCAACTGGGACTCGAACCCAGACCTCTCCGTGAAAGAATATAATGGAGAAAAATAATTAGTTGATGATAATGTCAATTCTAAAATTTGAAAATATGAGATTGACAAATATGACGGTTTGACAGAAGGTGGCAATAGCGAAATAGGCAAACGCGCTCGTCCCGGTTAGACGGAGAGGTCTGGGATCGAGTCCCAGTTGCGACCATTGTCTTTTTTCTGTGTCTTGTTCTCTTTCATATTTTCGTTTGGATTATTATTGTTAACTTATTCTAATATGATATATTTCACTGATGGGAATAACCTTCAAAAAAAGTTATAAAAATAAAGTTTTTCTTGTAACGATTGAATAAAATTGTGGTTACAAACAAAGTTATTGTTTTATTTCAATTAATTTTATTAGATTGTTTTGTTTTATTTCACAAATTATACATAATAATATATATGTGTTTGCGGCGCATCTCAGTTGCAGATGCTTTCAGTATCTCCCCGGTGAAAGACCGCTATTCAGAATTGAAACTTTGCTTGAAAGGACTTTAGCCGTGTTTGGTGACCAGATGTGAACAGCAAAGTCTCCCCCACATTCCTTTTTCCCGTCTACTTTCTTCCCAATACCTTTAACCTCACAACATACCCCATTTTTTGACAATGCCAGAATCTCACTGGCGCATAGTGACTATAGTGCGTACTCATGTAAAAAAAATTACAAACCTTTTATTCAAAATAGAGTTTTACTTCAAATTCAACATCGGTCGCTTATCTTTCGCCGATCCCCAAGTGCATGTATTTTAAGGTATATTAAAAAAGTGTAGTTCATTTGTTCTAAGGAGAAATTTAACTTAAAATGAATAAATCGTTGAAACTTTCGCTGAATTCTCTCGATGTTTATATATGAATTTTATGGTGAGGTGACCAAATTCCATCAATCTTCCCTGAACTATCAGCTGGTTTACCTTTTTTCGATTCCCTCTCGTGATACAGCCAACATAAGACGATAGACGAAATGCTTTTATTACACGAAAGAAGTATATAATATATTATTAGAGGTAGTTACCTAAATTACCAAACTTGAGATGGTACATTTTTAATTTTATTTTCCAATGAAAAGCAAATACTTAGAAAAGTAATGACTAATGACTTAATTAAATTTTTGTGAAACAAATCGAAAACTAAAGCTTTATTACTATTGCATGTAAGTATTTCATAAGTTTTCTGAATTATTATCCAGTTTTCAAACAAAGAAATAATGGTACATTGTTTCAACTCGAATGTCCCTTGAACACGCGGAGTTTTAATATCATCTGGTTCAAATATGGATATGTAAGTACTCGTAATATTATGTAGTATATCGTAGATTCTTTTGGTTTGTATGTTTTAACGAGAAAAAATATTTTAATTAGATTTGGTTTCATTATATGGAAGTTGTTTAAAAACAGAGCACAACTTCACAGCTTTGCAAGCAGAATATTTCATTAGTTCCTACTAATTCTGACATATTGCAGTGATGTTTTGTTATGGATTATATATTATGTAATATTATTTTTAATAGCTTTACCTTGCAGTTTTCCTAACGCCTTCAGAAGTTAAGTCAAGATTTAAGCTTAACGTAAAGCTCTTTGTGAAATAAAATGGTTTTATTGACTATTAGTTTAGTTTAGCGGAAAGTTAAGTTTGGAGTTTAATATTAATAATAATATTAATTTGACGGCCTCCATGGTCAAGATGTAAGGCTCTCGATTTTCCTGGAGATCATGGAATCAAATCCCAGTATAAACAAATAAATTTTATTTGATTAATTTGTGTTTTCGGCACGTTTTAGGGTGGAAGATACTCTCAGTTTTGCCCTGATGTAAGATCACCATTCAGAATTTAAAAGTTGCTTGAAATCGCTTTAGCTGTGATTGATGACTCGATCTGAAGAGCCAGGTACTTCACCATCTTTTTCTTCCTCATCTCCTTCATAACGACTTCCAGCCTCGCAACATAGTCTCACTGCTGACCCCAGACGGTTGGGAGCAGTTTTGTTTCATATCATTTGGTGCTTACACGCAAACATTAACTTTAGGGAGAAGAGTTTAACTTCTACATTATATACGCCAGTTTCATCAATTTAGAGCACTTGGCGTTGGTTTTCAATGGCACTTCTAACCCCAGAATTAAACTTACTTCGCCTTCTGGCGTATGACTGCACACAATAATCGTGATGTGGAAGTTAATAAAACTAAGTATCTTCTAAACAAATCAATAATCGTGATGTGGAAGTTAATAAAACTAAGTATCTTCTAAACAAATCATTTTCGTTAATATTTTCTTTTAGAAACCTTTCCGTATACCGTAATTGTACTCCGTATTGACTTCCTTATAGTTGGCTGCCTAACACAAATTATTACGTAAAAGGAATTTACATTATGAGTTAGCCACTTACATGCTCAATAACGCAATAACGATAGGTTTTAGAAACCGTTCAGTGCATAATTTAACAACATGCCTACATAATGGCTTTGTTCCATATCCCAAACAATTATCATTAACTTCCTAAATGGCCAAATTGACCCATTAAAGGGTGGTATTAATAAAAACGTCGAATCACTCTCGCGGAGTAGGTGCCAGCGCTGGTTGCATAAACTGTACAATTGAACAAAACCTCCACAAGCCTCAATCAGTTTTGATGTGTAAATTACACAGTAACCACTAACTTCATGCAGTAATAAGGGGTTGCTCTAATGTTGACTGACGCGGTGAACGTATTTCAACTATTGAAAGTGGCCGCGTCACCGCGCGGAAATGTTACGATGATTTGTAGGTGTCAAAATCGGAAAACAACGATCAATTTACGATTAAGAATTACGCTTAGTGTGTTATTGTTGACGACCACTTGTTTCATTCTTGATTTGAAAGCGGGTCCAACACGCTTTCTATGATTCTATCAACATACAAAAAATCTACCTGGTCAAAGACTAACATCAAATTAATATCAAGAACTAATTTGAGTTCTTTGGTCACCTCACCATCAAATTTCATATTTTAAAAAGTCGAAAGAATTCCACGATTTTTTTTGCGATTTATTAATATTTAGTTAAATGTCCCCTTTGAACAAATTAACTGCACTTTTTTTAATGAATATATTAAAAATACATGTACTTGAGAATCGGCGAAGGATAAGCCACCTATGCTTATTTTTTTTTTAAATTGTAAATTAAACTCTTGGGTCTAGTCAATTTAAGAGTACCTACTGGACCCACTAGGCATACGGACCTATTTCAATATCTCCCTTCGCCAATTGATCGTCTACGCAGTTAGCCATAAGCATATTTTTAATGATATCTATAGACATTTTTAGTGTAAGAAATTCGACTTTTAAAACATACTTAAACAATTTTTTTCAAGTCAAGGTATTGTTTCTGATGATTTCAGTTTTTTTGTCATTTTTTAAAAAAATTTATCCAATTGTAAAACACCGTTATATGAGAAATTATTTTTTAAAACCAATTGTTTGTTTATTTTTTATATGAGCTCCTCACAGGAGACCCTGAGGAAAATAATTTTCCTGAGGGCCTATGTCATCTTTGGGTTGGTGTGTGGAGGGTTTTTTAAGGAAAGGAAGGATAGGAGAGTTCTGGGAAGGAAAAGGATTTAAGGGGTGGGTAGGAATCTGGGGTTCAGTGTTTCCCAGTCATAGACCTAGACAAACCTCACCCCATGAACCCGAACACCCCTGCTAAATCACCAAACGTAGCGAACCACTTGGGGTGACCTATGGCAGAGGTGTTGGTTATCCAATAAAGGTTCCCGGGGCGGCGGTACTTATTCCCGCCTCCCAAATTTAAAAACCAACCCTTTTGTAAAAAATGTAACCATTATGTAACCAATATAAAAGCCCTTTGGGTGTATAGAAGAATAAATAAATAAATAAAATAATAGAAAAATTGTTCACCTTTGTCTTAGAAGAGGTACGCAGAGATAATAGGGCGCCAAACTAAGGGACCAATTAAATGATTGACTTCAGCACATCAACTTTGATGATCCAATCTGTAAAAATATCCTTAAAAGTTAGCCAAATAATAATGAAAGCAATTTTAATGTTGCTGAAATATCTTTAAAAACTTTTAATCATCCTAAATAACTTTTGTTTTCAAAGCTCTCCCTTTTATCCTGCATATTTGACAAACAAAAAATCACTCAACAAAGGCTCTTACTGTTTAACAGAAATCATCAATTCTTTTTTTCGTCATCATTAATAACTTAAATACCTGTGTCAACCGAGCATTTATCGACTTATAAAATCGATCCCTTTAATGATCTGCAAATTTCGGATTCATTTATTTAAAATGAAGAAGAAAGACTTTGGGTTTCAAACCCATAAAGGCAAAAGCTTTGACAAGAGATTAATAGATACAACAGGATTCGAATGATTTTACAATATCGTAACTTTTAAGAATGGTTTTACAAAAAATGTTTACATCACAACATTATGTCCTTACTTTGCCGACTGAGATCCTTCAGAAAGCGCAAGTCATTAAATCGGATGACCGTGATGCTACATTTCTCGGGCCTAAAGTTTGGACATTTTTAACCTACATACAGTATTAATAAGGAATATAGTACATGCTCTGATCTGATTCTTATCATTTTAATTAATTGGAGGTTGTGCCTTGGGTCTAAATTCAGGTGGTCAAATTAATCTAATAAAAAAAGGTGATTTAACATATTTAAAATCTGTTTTACAGAGCTGTCGAGGCAGCTAAGACATAGCCAAAAGTTATGTGTATATTTCAATTCAGTGTTAATTTATTATTTATAGTAGGTATCTGCTACAAATATTAAAATAAAATTTTTGAAATAAAAATGCAGAAATATCCGTGCATTTGCAATTTATAATTTCATCTTGATAGCGTACGTTACGACATTCGTAAACAAGTTGTAACAGCACTTTCTCGAAGGATTTTAACCAGCAATTTCTGAGCATTTTTGCAGTAAAAAGTGTAAAAGTCATTTTGCTGTCGTAGTTGTTTAGGTTTTTGCAAATATCTGAAAGATCTTCACACACCGTTTTCTCGTAGGTATGAAATACCTACTTGCTCTACTAACCGCTTTCGCCCAAGTTTTTACTTATTTATTATTTATTTATTTAGGAAACATTGAACCTAAATTAAACTAAAACTAAGTACACGATGTTATCTTATCTCACTTTTGTACAATTAAAGAGATATTTTGTAGCAGCATAACTCATGTCCTCGTTGTTTGACTTAAAAATTTCAGAAAGAAAACATATTAAACTTTAATGAATTATTATATTATTAATATTTATTTAATTATTAGATATTTATTACCTTATTGTTTTCGAGTTATCTGCAACCTCAACTATAAAAACTATCCTTATCCTAAGAGAATTTCTTTTAAATTAAATCTTTTTTATTGCAAATTTATCTACCCACGCGTGGTCACTCTGCCTAAATAATAGTCGATCTTCTAATTTGTAGTCCAGTCGTCCCAACACAGAAGTGGTTAGGTACCAACGAGGTACCAACAAAGAGTATGTAATAACATGCTTCATTCAGTGCCACCAAAATAAATAAATTGAATATACAAAGGCATGGATTGTATTATTCATTGTTGACGCATAATTGTATGAGGAATACCAGAGCGCCGTTTTATAAAGCCCTGGGAAACATCGTCTATGTTAAAAAAATGATTTTGCATTTTTAAATTGAGTATGCATCACCACTCTGCTACAACCTGTATCAATCAACCATATCAAAGGATCAACCATAAAATCATTCTGTGTCACTTAAATTCAAAAGAAATCAGAGTTAATTGAACCAGGGTTACGTCACAAACAGACCCACAACCGAGATTAGTATCCTTGAAGAAGCCTTGAAGGTACAATCAGCTAGGAATTATTACTTAATTATTAAGAACTCCATGAATGTACAATCAGCTAAGAATTATTACTTAATTTTAATTTTACTTTTAAGTTCTTTTATCGTAATACAGGCAGGTGCTTTGTAGGTATGTTAGTTGATAATCCTGTAAAAAACCATGGGGATTAAAAAATAAAAGAATAGAACACTTAACAAAGAAAAGTATTATTTTACCATATGATCTCTATTTTATGTATGAATGTGAACGAGGCAAAGAGTGTGTGCCAAGATCGAGTTGTGTGGCGGTCCGTCCTCTCTGCCTACCCCTGCGGGAAAACGGCATGATGGTTAGTTAGTTAGTTACCTCTATTTTCAAATGACTTTTAAAAATTAAAAAAATTCTAATGACTGAGGTTTGAACCTTCCTTCTTAGTGATCGGAATCAACCGCGCTACCAACCTTGCCAAAATTACGATTTTAAAACCAAAATTCACTACGCATGTTGAATTCTTTAATTTCTTCCAATTTCAGAAAAATGCGTATACATCCACTTTTGTATGTGTGCGTAATTGCCAGCAGTTTATCGACAACGAGTGTATCTGAGGAGTTTCAGCTCGATCGGATGTCGGGAACTGGGTAAATTCCACTTCCAAGATTCCACGGCATTCATTCAATCAAGAAAACGAAAGTAAAATTCGAATGGACGTATTACATACAATTTTTTCAACTATACTTACAATTTTCAAATGACTTTTAAAACTTAAAAAAATGGAATGACTGGGGTTTGAACCTTCCTGCCCATTTATCTAATCGCGCCACCAACTGAATTTCAAATAGAAAAAATAAATCTGTCCACGCTAGAGTATTTTTTTAATACAAACAATACGGCATTATAGGATGGGGCGGTACATATACAAATCAAACACAAACAATTTACATATCACAAAAACTAATAATAAAAACAATTTAAATAAAACCCTACTCATATTCGTCAGAACTTTTATTCCAACAATTTAAAGTCAGAAAATTAAGTGCAATATATTTTTATCGTGCAACATTACAAATTTATAAAGATAATATTCAAAATAAAGTTGCATTATTTAAAAAAAACAGAAATCTTAGACAAACATCAATACTTCCTACTCCAAAATGTAAAAAAACACCAGGACAGTTAAGTCATAAATATCTCGGAGTAAAATTTTTTAATTCACTTTCTGAAAAAATCAGAAACATGAACAGTAATATCAAAAAATTAAAAACTCACCTCAAAAATTATACCGAAAATTTGAACTGAATATAAAAAATAAAACAATTAAACCAATATAATAACACCCCCATACACACAAGCCCTGCTTTTTTATGGGGATATATCAAATATGTACACATATTATGTAATTAATTATTATATTGAATTTATTGTAATTTATGTATCTTTCTCTGAATAAAAAAAAAAATCTTAGTAACATATTTATACAATATCTAGGAAGGTAGATAGCGTTTTGCTTTCTCATTAATTGTATGCTAAAGTATTTAATCATTACCTTTTAGAGAAAAGCTAACAAAAAATATTTGGAACCGACCTATAAATTTGAAAACCCACTAATATTGTCTACCAAGATGTAAATATGTGACATAAAAACATTGGAATTTTTCGATGGCATTAGCCTAGTTGGTTCCTAATAGTTGCGATGCCTATTTATTTTAATTAATATGACTCAGCAATGTTGAAATATTTATGTTGTTGAAAAAATAGTACAAAATACCATTTTGTCCCGAATTCATTTGAAGAGCTCCCCCGCACTCGGGGCTTGTTTCCTTGTTTGTTTGTGCATACTTCCCGCATATCTCTGAATAATTGTACAGTTTAGTGTTTAGGTTTAGGCGGAAACATATCGAGTTCCACACTCAACCGCGATTGCATTATCTTCGGGTTTGTCATTCCAACCGCTTCCGTTCTAAGGTCTGCAGCTTTAGGTGAACAATTTACCAACTTCTGTGTTATTTTTTGTTAATGTTTAGGTTTTAAGATCCACCGGGCCTGGTCTATCTCGAGCCCGATCTTAAAACCCGCTCGGACATTTGTAACTTATTGTATTTTTATCTTACGGCGTGATCTCCGAGGATTAGGGCTGGAGCGGCCGAAGAATAAAAGTCTGGCCCGAAAAAAGATATCGAAGAGATTACAGCATCCCTGGGTCCATTGATTGCGCTGTAAGTCACTGAATCAGGAGAAATGAGACATTCGCAAATCTCGGGGACCTTTTAATCTCGTTCGACCTTTTCTTTATACTGCCCGGCTTTATTGAAATCCATTCAAATCTCCTAAGTTCAATTATTTCCATGTTTACTCTTGCCCCAGCCTTTGCTTCCAACGTAGAGGGTTATTTTGAGACCTTAGTGAATTCTTCGATCTTAACATTATTAAAAATATCTTTTAGGATTGGATCTGTCGAAATATTTAGACGTTTGGATTAATACTGGCTTTTCAAATTGATTTACTGAAATGCTATATCCAGACGTTATGTTCCAGAAAAAATACCTGATAAAATAAAAGATATTTCCTGGAACCCTTCGTGGTATAAGATTAAGTTACCCGCGCCAAATTTTAATATAAATGGTAATCTCAAATCCTCCGCGATGCGATGCGCCTATATATGTGTGCTCAACGAATTCAACAGATTTTGATTGAGTTCACTTTAATCCGCTGCAATCCGAAACACAATGGGAACAGGATCCGAATTTCAGACATTTCTAAAGACGTCCATTGTTGCACAACCGCATCCACTGACGGAAAAGGGGATAAACAAAAATATTTGTCTAACGATTACAGAAAAGTCCAAGTTTGGTTTGATAGAAGTAAAAAGTGGAATGGTAACCTTCTTAGTGTTTAGTAAACACGGCGGAGAATACCGAAAGATGTTTTCACAAGCCAGCAGACTGTGAAATTTGTCGTCGACGGCTGATGTAGGTTGCTGTTTCAAGAGGCAGCGTGGATGCTCACCGCAAGTCGAACAAAACAATTAACCGGTGAAAGATTGCATCAGTTATTATGGAAGGAAGAAAGAGCGGGGCTGAATGGCGGGCAAACACAGCGCTGGCCTAACAAATAGAATAAACAAGACGCGACAAAAAATGAATCGATTGAACGTAATCGGCCGCTGCCGGGTGACTAGGCAAGCGGTGCTTCACATAGGCATTCCGGAACTACCATAAAAGAGGAACGGGACGTTGTAGTAGTTTTGTTGTGCGCTATTGAGCTTGTGATGACACTCCATTAACTGAATTCCTTGAATAAAACTCCTTCAGCATCCCGATAGAGGTTTCCGAGGACAGAAGCAGGGATCCTTGAACACTGAAAGATGCGTAGTGAACATCTTTTCTCTTTTGCCAATAATAATAAATTAACCTACGAGTACATTACTTTATTTTCCATTTCCAGTTTGCACTGCTAAAAGACTAATAGACTGGCTAGCACAGTGGTGGGTTGGGACATTTTTACAATTTTATGAATTACTAAAACTTTCAGACAGACTGATCTCCGACATGACTTTTATTTTTAAACACACCTCAAATTTATTAAGCTTAATTGCCTTCCATATACCTACAAGAACTACTCGATTTAAATGATTTTTAATTGCAAAAAAATATCAGGTCTAGATACTCGCTTGTACGAGTACCTAAATTGCATGCAGTTGGCAATACTTTTTCAGAAATGGTAGATGTGTTCAAATTCACGGAATATGGTTACAGCAGGCTATAATAACATACCTCAATAATAATAATCAATGTTACCATAATATCTACTATTCTTCTGCACGGGTTCTGTATAATTTAATCAGCATGTTTTTCTGTTTATCAAAATTATTATTTATATCACATGTTTGTAAAAGCTAGTACTATATAAATATCGTATTATATAAATATTTGTAATATTTTAGAAAAAAAAACTTTGTATTTTTGAAAGCTAAAATATTCACGTTCAAGAACATTTATTTTACAAAATGAACAGAAAGTAAAAAGGGTGCAGTTTATAGGTAGGTACCTAAATCCTATTTCTTATAGCTAATATAATTAACAAGAAGTAGAGTAGGCAATTACATATTATAATATTATAAATAGAAGTGTGTAAAAATACAATTAGAAGAACAGACATTTAATTAGTGTAAAGTTTGTTTAACATTTGTAGGGATATTTGTTTTCAACATTCCCTGTGTTATTATAATAATAAATTATTTTAACACTCAAATTCTGCACCAAATTAAACGGAAAAAATGTTGATCTCCAAACATTGTTCCAGCGAAAAATGTTTTTCGGGTGCAGAAAACCCAATAAGTACTATAAAATAAAAATATAGTTCTGAGTTTCTTGAAAAACTTTCGAAATTCGTCTAAATTAAAGTTACTACGTTGTTACTTTGAAAGTCTATTAATGGGTAGGCTTAAGGCTTGGTTCGTATTATTAATGATTCTTAAAATAGCTATTCGTAGTAGGTCCACGTGAAACTTCTACTGCGCTAGTTCGAACACAGTAGGCTAGTTAGTGACCGAGCCTGTACAATACTTGATGCAATATAAATAAGGTAGACATACCGGAACAGACAACCGGCCAAAATACTGACCTATTCCATTCTACTAACTAGGTACTATATATCTGAGGCCAGGAAAAGGGTTGTATCCAACAATATTCTTGTTACGAGAAAAATGAAAAAAAAACAAAACCAGTTGATTTCATAACGTTTAATATTTAAAATACAATGATTTAAATGAAAAATCGTGAAGAAAGGCCATTAAATTTGAATTCTTTGCATTAATTTATTCTGCATTGGAGAAAAATGTGGTATATAAAAATTTCACGCACATCGTTATTCCACCAAATGTTTTTTTTTAACTCTTCATACCTTACAGAATTCAACATGCTCTTCTAATGTAAATATACACATTTTATTGATGTGTTTGAGCTTATGAAGCAAAGGACGAAATAAATTAATAAAACCATTTACGTTCGAGGCGTTACCATGTGATCGACTTACAACATTATTCCACGTGAATGTTTCATCGTCTAAAAAGCAGGCTAAATAATATTTTTTTCTGGACAAATAATACTTTCCTACATCCTTCGATTTATTGGTTTTGAAGTATTACTAGTTGAAGCCTTGAGATGTTCGTTTTCTCCCCTTATTCCTATGAATTCAGCCATGCTTATGATTTTGATAAACATTTTTAGACAACGTTCTTCCACAAACCAACATTTAAAATAATGCCATTTGCCTAAAGATTATATTAATTCCATAATCCTTATCTTAAAAGAAGCATAACAGTTTGCCCGACAATATTCCACCAATAATCAACATGGATAATTTTGTTGGATACAACATTATTCCATCAATAATCAACATGAATAGTTTTATTCTATACAACATTATTCCATCAATAAACAACATGAATAGTTTTATTGTATACAACAATATTCCATCAACAATCAACATGGATAGTTTGGTACTTTGGTTGAATATAACATTATTCCATCAGTAATCAACACGGATAGTTTTGTTGAATACAGCATTATTCCGGGCAAGGACTCAACTTTTCTACTGATCAGCCAGATTAAAAAAAAACTACCTTATATTGTTTACTTGATCAAGTGTATTTTTTTTCTATACGGACTGATTAAATATTACATTACACTGTGTTCGTCGACTAAACATGCAAGTTTAAAAAGCCCGTCCCCGCTCTTTCAGGAAATGTCTAGTAATAATGGCACGATGTCAAAAAAACGACCCAACTCGTTAAAATAGTACCTCATCACTGAAAAGACGTACTTATTGTTTTTGCCTTTTACTTGATCCACTTGTTATCGTAATAGAACCGTTCTTTTTCCATGTGTACATTGCATTACGCCTAGAATAAAAGGCCACATAAATTGAACCTTATAAATACCCAACGGGCTGGAAGCGGGAGTTGTGTAAAGTTCATTAGGTCTATTTTCGCGAGGACAACAATTCACTGTAATAATTTAAGCTAATTGTGTTTAATTCGACCCAGAAGTGAGCAGTGTATTGTCGGTGGGTACCTACATTATAAATACTTGACAAACAAACAAGTTGATACACAATAGACGTCATATGTAAATATAAACAAGCATTTAGTCACCTGTGTTTGTATTAGTATGAATGATACCTACGTGGTACTATTAATATGTGTGGCTGTTTGTTGACGTACAATTCAGAAATGTATATATTATTAAAAGTATCCTACAAAATTACTACGACTTAAATAAAGGCTTTTGTAGACTATGCTTGAAAGGCAATGGAAAATTTAACAATTACCACTTAACCTTTTGAATTAAAGTTCCTCTTGTGTTTTTTTACTGAAAAAATCTGCTTAGAAACTCGTGGAACTGGGCCGATTTCGAACGATTTTAAAATCGAGTGAAACTTCGAATCGGATTAACTTCCGCTATAATACTATCAAAGGCAAACAACGAAGCCTCCAAAGCTACAGGCCCAAAGAACAAACATTTCATTCAACTGCTGACAAAAAATCTAGACTCTGAAAAAAGCTGTAATGAAGAGTGACTGTGAATGGAATGGCCCATCGCTAGAGCCAACAACCACTTGGGAACTAGCGACATGCTTCATCGACCTGAGTTGCTGATTGACGTGAGGTATTTCCAAACTCGTACTAGGTACAAACTCCGAACTTCGAGCCTTCCGTAGAAAGCTTTTGATTGGTCCCAAAATAAGAAATACCATGTCCCAAACGGTAAATAACGATTTTCCTTTCTCTCTTTACGTAACTTAACCATGCTGCATTATATGTCGTAAATTTAAAGATGTTATTCTTAATCTTCTACTTCTACATCGTCTGATGTTGTTGGTGACACGTGACACAAGCAGTATTCCGGATGCTTAAATTCTCGAAAACTAGTATCAACAATTCGAATTAATCCCACCGGTATTTATATGGAAGTTGCTCTGAATAACTAGAGTAAGAGCCGTCATTTCAGGGGTTGTCGAGAGATTCGCCAAACATGTGTCAAGTTTTTTGTATTTCTTTAGGCATTAACCATGTAACAATTTCTGAACATTTTGTTTTGAAGAGTTTTACTTTTCATGTACAAGGTTTGTACAATTTGTACATGTGTACCTCATAAGAACGGGTCGCTTTTACAAATGACATCATTATTTATGTATCGAGGTACACGAGAACAAAAATTAACGCTTCTTATTTGAACATGTCTCCAGTGACCTAGTTAGGTGAACACCGAAGTAAAAATGCAAAACAAACAAATTGAAAGTACGTGAGTAAAATTTTTCTAATAAATTTGGTATTGGCAGCATAAAAAAGAACTTGTAATGTTGGTTGATTCTTAGAAATTTTAACATAAAAAAATCGTAAATGTATTTTTTGTTTTTTTTTTACATGAATACCTCACAAGAGTCCCAACTGCTCCCGTCTGAAGCCAGTGAGACTATGGCATCCCCAATTGGGGTATGTTGTGAGGCTGAGGGTAGTGGGGAGGAGAAGGAGATAGGGAAGAGGAAGGTGGGGAAGTACCTGGCTATTCAGATCTGGTCACCAAACACGGCTGATGCCGTTTCAAGCAATGTTTCAATTCTGAATGGTGGTCTTACACCAGGGCGATACAGAGAGTATCTTCCACTCTGGAACGTGCCGCAAATATACTATTTATTATTTTAAATGAATAAATTGTGAAAATAACACAAATTAATCAAATAAAATTTATTTGCCACGCCGGGATTCGATCCCGCGACCTTCGGTGCGCGAGTCAAGCGTCTTACCGCTGCGCTACGCCGGCCGTCAGTTTGTAGGCGATGATAATTTGCTCTATTATTTTCACTTTTCATCGGGTACTTACTGGTGGGACACCTAAGCTTCCTAAAAATCGTAAAATGAATAAAAATATTTTTAAGATATTAGCCTTCAAGTTTCTTTTAAAGTCCTTGCCATCACGCAATACATTAAATACTCCCACAATATTTTCTGATAAATCCGTATATTTTAAAAACAGTTATTTTTACATAATATTTACTTTGAAGATTGTTTACGGGTATATTACATCAGTCCTTCAAGCTCCGATGTTTGATCTTTGCCGGTAAATAGTAAATTAAATTAATTTGGTCGTGCATAAAAATCGGAAGCCAACATAAAGTTCGTGATTGTATGTTCCATCGGAACATTTCTCACACTTTTTATGTGAATTCGAATTCGATGGTTACTGGCTTAGTTAGAAAGTATCTAACAAAAAAACAGAGTTCAAAGCTAATTAACTATTATTTAACATTTTGGTAGAAAGAAGTCACTTTGTGGCTTGACATAATGAAATAAAACACTTTCACGCCTAAACCACTAAACCGATTTTTAAAATTCTTTCACTAATAGAGAGCTACATTATCAGCGAGCAACATGGGCTGTATATAATGGTAAGCTCTGACGTTATTAATTTTTTATAAATGAAAATGTGTGTATTTCATATATTTTAGCGGCAGGGAGGAAAGGCAGGGGTAAGGTGGGGTTCGCGGAGAGGGAAGAGACGAGGGAGGGGGAAGGCGGGGAAGGTGGAAGGGAATGGGGACGCACGGGAAAGGACAGGAGATTTAATATATTTCTTTGAATGGCATTGCAACGCATGCCGGGTACCAGGTAGCATATTATAAAATAAAGTGTACAAAAGTGTACGCCCCGCTAAAACTCAGAAACGAGTCACGGTGCGATCAAGGAATTTATATGATGTGGTAGCCCCCTATCCCCCATCCATGAAGAACTGGAAGATTCACACTCTAGAAATTTCTAGAACAGTCCAGACCATTCTAGAGCATTCCAAAACATTCCAGAACATCTCGGAACATTCTGGAATATTCGGGAATCGTTAAGAACATTCGGGAACCTCCCGGAACATTCTAGAACACTCTCGAATGTTGTGGAATGTTAAGGAACATTGTGGACCATTCGAAGCCTTTTTTGTATGTGTGGGGTTGGTAGGGGTATACAAAGCAAGATCGGTAGTGGGTTTGAAGGTCAGTTCAATCTCATCTCCCTGAGCGAAGCCGGATAACCCAGCTATATAGTTAGTAGGTAATAAAAATAACACGCAACATTTGTATCAAATCATATGTCAACAATTGAATTAAAGAGCATCTTAGATGCTTAAAAATAATAATGGCTTTTCGGAATTCGCTAATCATCTTTTTGATAAAGATCTTACCTTCAATCAAAGTGCCGGTGCTAATATTCCACACAAAGATGGTAATGGCAACAGATTAAATAATTTAGAAGTACTTAAAGAAAGCCGTTAAAAACAAAAGCCAAATAATTTTATAATCAATTAAATGTGTCCAATAGCCAAATATTAGGTATATTTCCCATAAATTCGTAAAATTCCCATTTTCCCTTCATCGCCTGTTCAAGAGCTATAGCAAATATTGGATTGCTCTGATTTACATGAACAAAAAATGGATCCATCTGAAAAGCTGTGAATATGTAGTATTGTTGTTTTTTTTTTATTGTTATTAAGTTTAATTTGTGGAATTCCACTTTAATTTTTATTTCTTTCGTAATGTAATATTATTAATCAATTTATAAAACAGTTTATTTATAAACAACTTCTGCTATGTAATCTTTCTGAAGGCATTATCATCAAAGGCAGTTTGATAATGCTTTCAGAAGGTGAAACAGCTGTCACGTATTAGAACTTGTTTATAATCTGTTTTTTTTATAAATTTAATACCTGATAGTATTATTGGATACATAAAATAAATAAATTAAAAATATATTTAAATAAAAAATAAAATAAAAACCTAGATTCTGATTACGTTGAATTGCAGTCTATTAGAATAGGGCTCGATACACCAAAAGTTGGGTCAGTCCCTATTTAGATATCACAGTCTTATTATAAATGTGAATAATTTTGTTTTATTATAAATAAATAACTGATATTATCTTGTTAAGCATGTATCACTTTCAGGAAGCATTAATTTAATTCTCGCAACATTAAATAAAATTAACCATTTTCAAAGTATATTGAACATTTAATTTTTTTTTGGTAATAAAGAAATGAGTTACAAGTTTTATGCGGTGAATGGGTGGCATAAACTTTATATTTAATATTTAACTACTTTTTAAGCAATAAAAAAGATCTTAATTGAGCTTATAAATTATGACACAATAAATCTAAGTACTTACTTTGATTTTCAATTAAAAATGATAACAATTTATTTACAAACCACATTGTGGGAACCTCATTTTCAACAAAATATTTCTTACAAAACGGTCTAGTTTGTATACAAAATTTACTATAGGGTAACCTTAATTTGAATTATTCCGGAACGCCCACTCCAATTTAAAAAAAGTGAACAGGGCCGGTAGCGGATCGTCCCGCCCTTTCCTCCATTCCAAATTCAAATAAATTATCTTTTATTGCTATGACGTTTGAATGAATGAATGAATGTGGGTAAACCGATATCGTTATAATAGCTGGCGACATACACACACTGGTATAGTCAGACTGCTGATAGCTCAGTTGTAACTTCTCCCTCTTTCTCGTGAGAGAGGCATTTAACAGAAAGAGGGGTCGCAGCGGAGCTCTCAGTGGCAGGGCGTACAATGGCTCCCCGGGCCGCACCGCAAATCAATCCGGTTGGTACTTTAAGCTGCTGCGAATGTTGGGGCTAGTTCCAAGTTCTACATTTTTTACTGGCAGATCGCAGCGGTGGCAAACTGAATAATATTTAGTTATTGATTTACTTAAAAATTGCTTCTACATAAAAATAAATTAAAAAACCAAATGTGCATTAAACATATTAATATAGTTTAATAATAATAATAATAATATTTGGACGATTTATATAGCGCCGTTTTTGTGAAAAATCACCTCAAGGGCGCTGTACAAACTTACCATACATGCCTAAAATCTAGAAAGACTACAAGCTAGACAAACAATTAAAAACAACTTATGGCTAAAAATTGCATACACCGGTTCATTGATCACCGATACGAAAATATATGTACAATATTTTGACCAATGAACGCGATGCTGCCTAAAAATGAATTAATACAGGACCATACTTACCTGGGAGGTCGCTTGAAATTAACACTGTTTATTGTCTATTTAAAGAAATTTAGATAGAGTTCGCACGCAGAGGACATAATTGTGAACATGTGTTGTTTAATTCTGAAAATATTTTAATATTAATATGTAATATATTATTTATTAATGAGTGTATTTTGGAAAGTAAAAGCAACATTTAATGGTGGGCGGTGCAGTAGTACAAGGATTTGATCTTCCGAGAGACAGATTGATGTGTAAGGATTCGAGTAATTTTAATTCAGTAAGAAAAGTGTGATTAAGACATATCATAGGCAAAACAAGTATGATACTCTCAGATAGGTATATTTAAATTAAGTTAAGGAAATGAGAGCCCGAAAAGGTAGGTTTTCAGTTTGGACCTAAACTCTGTTGGGCTTTTTATGCATCTTAATTCCGGAGGGAGTCTATTCCAAGCCTTAGGCCCAGATACTCCGAAAGCACGATCTCCGAACTTAGTATTTGGCTTTCGTTTGGGTTCTATTAGTAGGAGTTTGCAACATATCTATCGCTATTTTAAGAAGATTCAGAAACTTTCTTGAACAAAAGTCTTTGGTTTGATCATTGATGTAATTGGGTTTGAAATTATGAAAAAGAATTACAAATTATTTAATTTTGCTATGTAGACCTCACTACTGTTCGGAAGTCTAAGTATTATTGTTATCATTATTGTTTTACAGTTTTCTATGGCAATTTGAACCTCTAATATAAAAATAAGCAAAGAATGGATTTTGTGTTGCTTTTGTTGGATTGTATTTACGGTTATTGTTGTTACTTGATAAATGCAGTCTGCAATATTTCTTTTCATATCAATTTTATCATATATATTGTGGAATTTCATGCTGCCAACGAATACCCTCATTACTTAGTATAATATGAAGAAGCAACAAAACTAGCTAAGTGCATCTATTTTCAGAGTCCAATATCGTTTCCTTAAAGAGCCATGGAGATTTGAAAGTATGACAAGACATCATAATATAACATTTGTTGGTTACATATTTTTTGACTGTGCAATAATAAAAAAGCACTCCAATAAATGTTGAAAATCTGGCGAAACCGGTTAGTAAATCTATTCCCAATGCTTGATTACCAATGGCAGTTAGTAATAATCACATTGATCCCATGGCCCTGCGACAGAGATGAAAATACTAAGCAGAGGACCCGTTAAAAAAGACGAAATTTCAAATTTTCATAAGTGCTCTGTTTTATTTTGATATCTGATATGATATGAATTTGGTTTTGTTTCCACCTTCAAGATTCCACTTCATTCATACGTTACATTCATTTGATTCAAACAAAATTGTTATTATTAAGTACTATTGTTATTATAAGATTCTTATTATTTGCGGATCTCGGAGATCGCGAAGATCGTACATGGTACCACACATACGCCTCAGGGATCTCATGTCTACAGCATTCAGTAGAAGAATAGTAAGAATGTGAACGAGGCAAGGAGTGTGCCAAGACCGAATTGTTTGGTGGTCCGTCCTATCTGTCTACCCCTGCGGGGAAACGGCGTTATGGTTTATTGTTATTCTACAAATTTATTCTCAAAATTGTTATTTCCAAAATTTTTTTTTTGTTTCGACAACTTTACAGCATGCTATCAGCATAGCACAAAAAACTAGTTCTGAGTACTCAAACTGTTCGCACTTAGATAAATTTTATCAATTTCCAAAAAGAGCAACAAATATTATGCAATTATCATTAACACCAGTTTAAATCCTGCATTCTCGTATTTGACAGTGCAGTAATCTCCTCCGTGACAGTGGTAGGTACCGTGTCATGGCTCGGAACAGAATAATGGAGTGTGTGTTGTGCAATGCGTGCTCTGCCATTGTGACGCGGGGGCTGGCTGCTGGCTGCAAGTGGACCCGAAATATGGTCACCCCACAATAGAAGGGATAATCGATGAACGTACTGAATATAAATACAGCGGAATACTAGTTTTATTTCGTTAAATTGCTGTATTTGTTTCGTGGTTAAAACCATTTTATGAAAATTGTGATTTTTCGTGACTTCATGCAAAAAGGAGACAAAACTTCATGAAATGATTTATTATTTTTTTTTCTATTTTGACTTAAGATCATTGAGATTTTATAGCTTTCCTATTAATTTAAGGATTATTTTATTTCCTTCCTATCTTTAGTTACTACTAAGCTTTCATATATTGTGAATGTAATTTTTTACATTAGCTCCACACAGGAGGCCCTAAGGAAAATAATACCCATTTGAGCCTCTGTCGTCTTTGGGAATGCTGTGTGAAGGGTCTTTTTAGGAATGGAAGCAGAAGAAGTACTGGGAAGGAAATAGGTATGAGGGGTGGGTGGGAATCTGGGGGTCAGAGAGTCCAGAAAAGACGGGAATACAATTATATCCCTCCTACTGCGATGCAAGGCGATGTTCTGAGAGAATCCTGTTGGAGAAGTTAAAAAGTCTTCCTCAACCAGTCTCTCCCAATGTTGCCTGCGAAGCATCACTTGCTAAGTCACCAAACGTAGCGAACCACTTGGAGTGACCTATGGCAGATGTGTTGGTTATGCAATAAATGGTTCCCGGGGCGGCGGTACCCATTCCCACCTCCCAAATTGGCCTGTTCAAAGACCGCAATTCAGAATCAAAACGTTGCTTTAAATGGTTTTACCGTGTTTGGTGACGAGATCTGAATAGCCAGGTATTTTCCAACCTTCCACTTACCCGTCTCCTTCCCTTCCCTACTACTTTCAGCCCAACATACCCTAAACAGGGATTCAATAATTCCACTAAAAAATTTGGAACAGTTACAATAAAAAAGAAAGAAGACGTTATTAACATTAAAATCTCTTCTTCTTTCAGAGGTTGGACAGTATTGTAGCGATTGCCTTTTCAAATGTATAAATAATTAAAAAACCTACAACATATACCAAACAAAACTTTTACTAAGTCCGGTGACTTTTATTTGAGAGATATTCGCAATTCAAGTAAACCTCTTACTTTTATCGTCATCTTGATGTTAAGGGAGTTGAAATTAAATTTAAAATAAAACTTGTAATGTTGTGAAGCGTTTTAGCTGGCTTCTGTGTAAAAAGTAATGGGCCCTGTACCCTATTCATAATTAATATCTAAATATAATAAAGAATATTCTTCCAGAGTGCTGTGGAAAGTTTCCTGGGATAACCCCTCGAGCCCTCGAGAAGATGGCCGTAAAGCTGGTGAAGAAGAGTAGGACCTTCGGGGAACGTGATATTGAAATTGGTAATTGAAAAGTAAAGATAATTTAAAACACTCATTCCGGGCTAAAGAAAAACACTTCAGAAAGCGAAGAGCATGCTTTTAAATATTTGACCACCTGAGATCGGCTTAAAATGCTGTTTTTAATAAAGCAGGCAGGTAATTATTTAAATATTTAACAAAATTTACTTCGAACTCCATAAAATTAAACATATTAGATAGAATGTATGCTTAAAAACAAAAAATAGTTATAATACAAGCATATATATGTGCTTATGCTTTGTATTATGACAAGTCACAAAGTAAATGCTTTCTTCAATTACATCAAAAGTAGGTAGATACTACCCAATTGTTTTATTTTATAATTTGGGAGGCGGGCATTGGTACCGCCGTCCTGGGAACCATATATTGGATAACCAACACCTCTGCCAAAGATCTCCTAAGTCGTTCGCTACGTTTGTTTTGGGTTCCCGAATTCATTGGGTGAGGTTTGTCCAGATCCAGGCGATGGGTGCGTTTGACCACCAGCTGTTTCCTTCCCAATACTTCATCTCCTTCCTAAAATACCATCCACACAGCATCCCCAAAGATAACATAGGTTCCTGTATGGAGTTGTAAAAAAATATGTAAAAAAAATACATGAAATGAAACAAAAAACACGACAATTTGCTTTTTTTATAGTTTAATGGATATTTTAAATCTGTATAGCTCATGATAGAAATGATGTAACGAGCAGTATATAGCCAGATCACTCATAAAAAACTGTGCAAATTTTATGACGCCAGAGCTCACCAATAGAGAGTTTTATCTGCTACGGGCAAAACAAATATTTTATGATTTGTAGTTGCGACATTTCGTCTCTTTAACGACAATTAATTTTATATATTTTTTTAAATATTATAAGCATGTAAGATATCAAACATAAATGGAAAATCGTACAAAATGAAATGCCTAAACTGTATCTAGTGTAACCAAACTGTGGTACGGCAAAATAACAACAAAAACAGTTCAATACATTGACATGAGGTTGAATACAAAATATAAAAAACATTTTGTCCCCCTGCAGTACAATAAGGATTTCAATAGTGTTTATTCGGTCCTTTCAACCAAAATTGCCAGCGGAGTTTATCTTTTGGGGCTTCATTATTAAAAGTAATTTTTCTTCTTACCACAGCTTGCACAAGATGAATTATACTAAACTGTATAAAAAGCCTGTTTGCTCAACCGCATTATTTGTGCAAATACTTAGCAAGAATGAAGCAAATGTCTATTTGATCAATGTCTCATATATGACAGAGGCGTGCAGTCTATACAGACAGTAAAGTGTGATGACCGATGATCGTGCATGTCTTAAAAATATGAAGAATGATTTTATAATTTATGTAAAAAATATTTTAGTTCCGTTTTATTAAAAAGACCTCTGTCATCTTGACTAGCAGTAGGTACTATCTGTATTTTTTTTACCACGATCCGGTTCCGGTTCAAAATGGTGGACGTGTTGGATACTTTATTTTTATCCCGCCAGAGTTCACATGATCGTGGTTCCTATTAGAAGATATCAAATCGGAATAATCAATATTACGGTTGGTACCGGCCTGAAGAAAGTTTTAAAAAATAATTGTCATCGAGATGATGACATTTCTTTGGACAAACTGTATAACTACTTATTATAAATTATTAATAAATATAACGTTAAATATTTCTGATTTATAATTAAATTGGTGGGTATTTAAGTACCTAATTACAAATATAATGATTCCGGAAGAAATTTTTGTATGGATTAAATTAGAGAAAATTATAAACCTACATTTTTAGACGTGAGATCTACGGTTCACAGAACTACTGTTATAATATCTAGAAAACTAGTTTTGAAACAATAAAACAATCGCTACATTACTCCATTACTTTCGCTCAGTATTCGGAGGAGTAAGATGGACAGTGACAGCAACAATTTTCTAAAATACATGTATTTCAAATTTCTTGATGACCGGGTTTCCTTTTAACACATTTTTTTTAAATAAATTTATCGAACAAAAATGATGATCACTATGGACTGCACGACCGTACGCCCCTGGACTGTATGTATAATAAATATTACTTTTAAAAAACTTATTTACAATATTCCGTTGACATAATATTCTGGGTAAACTTAGCTAAAGAATCCTGGAAATATTAACGCCACACACAATTGCGTATTGGCGTCTATTGAACACGATATGATTATTATCTCAGCGGGTTTAGTTTGCAGAAGCAGTGTCAATAGAAGCAGATTACAAAGCAAGTTGTGGCTCAAGAAGGTGCCAAATGTTTATTTAAATATTAGGTATAATAATAATAGAACATAACATAAGATATAAACAAACATACATTTTGACACGCTCGCACTCGGCCTTCAAAGTTTCGAATTAATATCGATGAGATGTCTTTTTGACAAGTTTTTAGTGAATTGCACAACTCAAGGTCACTTTATATGCAGGACAAAAGTTTTATTCTAAAATGGTTTCATGAACTTATACTATACATATACATTTGTGAACTTGATTGCGAGCCGAGCCTCGAATTATGGGAATGGTTTGTGGTTGCTTCGTTCCTTTCCAACTTGCGTTTCTCGCGTGTATATAGGACGTGTCATACAATGGGTCATGTCTGAGGGATAAATTCATAACGACCCCTAGTTCCTACCCATTCTTCAAACTTTTCCTTCCCGGAACTTCCTCTCCTTCCTTTCCTTAAAAAATCTCATCCTCAAATATGGATAGGCCTTGAGGGAAATTATTTTCTTCAGGGCCTCCTGTGTGGGGTTAATATATATATTTTTAAATATATACCTACCTGTGTCCCGGTGAAGAATCCTTTGGTTTTGAAGCATGTTGATATATTTTTATTACAAAATTTGGTTTAAACGAAGCTTTCTATTTTTTTTTAGATAAACGTAGATCCATGTAATTGAATTTTAATGTTTTATTAGTATAGTATTATCGTGTTTTATTAGTATTGTTTTTTAAAATTCATTAATTTCTTTGCTTCTCAAAAAAGTACTTAAATTTCAACGTACTTGCTAAAATTGGATTAACTTACAAATAATACACTGTTTTGACCTCAGACCATAGATCTATGATTTAAGAAAGACGTTTGATTATGTTAATGGTTTCATTTAAACATAAAATTCTGATCAAAAACCGTAATATTAAAATCCCCGCACAAACATTTCATTGGTTATTTCGTTATCTATGGTAATGCAGCATCTGCGTGGGACGCTTTCCATCGCCTATCTATCAGAATATCTCCTCACCTTTCTGTGTACTAAATATGATCCAGCCTTGACATTTCCCAATACTTCTTTATCCGAATATCTCTGGTGACATCTTCTTCAGCTTGTCTTATCTCTACGAAAGTCAATCACGGGGAATAAGTTTAATCAGGCATCACGCTTGACCACCCATTGGAGATCGATCAACTGAGTAGATTGGGCTGATCTAAAGACAATATAAAAACCATCAGAACTAAAAAACAAGCACTGATAAAATTAAATATGTTAGGAGAGAAGGAGACCTCTTCGCTGCTGAAAGGATGACATTTAGTTGTCTGATAATGTTGATCCTTGTGAGATTGTGAAAGAAAGAACTGTTCTTCTTAGATAACTAATTACATTAGGTAGGTACATGTCTGACAATACGTGTTCTAAAAACATAAATAATATTTATACCGAAAGGAACATCTCCCTTCTTTTCTTGCGCTAGTAAATTTATTTTTTTTAAACTTTTTTAATATCTTGCATTACCAAAAATATTACCGTGTAGAATATTATAGCTATGAGGTCATCTTTGGGGATGCTGTGTGGAGAGTCTCTTAAAGGAATGGAACGAGAGGAAGTTCTGGGAAGGATAAATTATGAGGGGTGGGTATAAATCAGGGGGTCAGTGGATACAGAAACGACGGACGTATGAATACATCCCTCCCACTGCGGTGTAAGGCGATGATCCTTAAGAGTTCTGCTTAAGAGGTCATAAAGTCTTCCTCAACCAGTCCCTCACACTCCGGCCTGCCATGCAGCTGGTGGGCAGACACATCCGCCGTCAAGACCCGGGAAAACCTATATAGATAAAGGTTAGATAAATTAAGTTGTAAGGCGCCATTGGGGTGACAATTTCACGAAAACGGTGTTAAATAAATTATCAGTTTATTATTATTTAAGCATTGAAGATAATATTAGCAACTCTCAAACGGAAATTTGAAACAGATAATTTAGAAAAAGATACTTTCGCACTTAGCAATTATTGTACACGGGACCTAAAATTTGAATTTTAATCTTCTCTAGGGTTGTAAGTTGTAAGTCACGTCATGGGGAGCTATAGAACCTTAAATTATTAATATTTCTCTTCAATAACGTATTGTTTTTTTTACAAATTTTTCAATTGTTAAAAAGAACACCTGCTTATTCAATATCTCTACTTCTCTACTACAACAACAACAAATGAATCTCTGGCGAAACCGGGTTAAATATAATGATTAGCCTTAACCTTAATTTTGCAATGTTTCACCGTAAAGGCCAATTTTGTCTATTCTCGAACAATGAAACTAAACTTCCGACGAAAAAAGAAATCTTTTTGTCTCTGTTGACATTGATGTCATAGCGATTTAATGGAACGAAAAATAATAACGAAGTAGGACAAACGATTGTTTTGTCTTTTGTTTGTTTTCATTTTGCCCTTGAAAAACACAAATTACTTACGCTGTAAAAAATTATAAAAAGTTTGAATTACACCCGTAAAATTTTCATTATAGGTACCTAAGTACTATCATCATCTATTGATATCCGTAAAGAAATCTGTTGACGTTTTGTATATACATAGTCACTCTGCGTTTTGCGTAAATCTGGTTCAATGAACTCAAATTTACTTTATATTTAAGTTTCATTTTAAATAAATTTGAACTGATTGTACGACTAAATCCTTCATACAATCAGTTCAAAACACATCAATCGATCCTCTGTAATCGATAAAGTACCTACCTAACTACCTTTTCGTTGAGCAATATTTTTACTTTTATTTTTGATGTGATTTTCAAAATAGGAATTGATTTCTTAAGAGTTCAGACTATCCCGTGATTTTTAAGGGGTCTGCGCAAGTCTTATCATATATTTTGTACGTTTCCAGAACCTAATCCTACACCATCAAGGCATGACCGAATAGCTGGCGACTCACTAGCGAGCGCCTCGGAAGAAACTCGGTCGCCAAGAAATTTGATTAATAACTATTTTAGCAAATTTTTGCTGTCACTGTCGCTCTTACTCCCCCGAATACTGAACGAAAGGTACAACTGCACCCCAGGCTGATAAAATCATCAAAATCGAGGATTTATATTTCCCCATTTTTCTCCTCCAAAACTTGACCGATTTTTAAGATTTTTTTACTAACTGTATTAGAAGAAAACGCCCCATGTCCGTAAGTTTGCTTTTTTTTAAATAGTGTGTAGTTTGTATTCTGATGGCGTTTAAACCAGGCCAATTTAACGATTTTTGGAGGGTCCTTCTAACTCATATAAGAAAGAAATAACCAAAAAAGCAAAACGTACCGACAACCTAGTGGTCGATATCTATATTGTATTAAAACATATTTTCAGTGATAACAAATTCTAGGGAAGAAATTAAGAAATACGTTCGAGATGAAATTTCAATGTGAAAAGTATCTCTGTGTGAAAAGATGCAACGCAAGTTGAAGTAGGTTACGATATAACTAAAATGCAGGAAATAGACAAAAGCGAAGGTACCATGATTATTAATTACTTTGTTTATCAAAAGGCGCCAAAATTCTTACTACCCCAGGTAACATTTAGCTAACGACCAGTGCTGCCCGCTGTCATCCTTTTGTTTTTTTCTGTATTTCAATACAGTCATACAAATCAAATTTGTAATCAAGAACTTCGACAAAGCTGTTGGTAACTTCGTTATTGCATTCAAACAACTCCGCATTGATTGATCCTTCCATACAAACTACAAGGCTTGTAAACTCGATTGAATAAAACGTGCATTTTTAAACTTACTGCCGTAACACGAGTTAGTTTCGAAGCCGTTACTTTTTAGTATGGGGAGCAAAAGCGTTCGCTGAAACGCAAATGTAATTTTTTATGAGAAAACAGAAAAACAGTTTCTTCCACTTTGTTATTATTCTGTGCCAGTTACGAAATTCGCGTGAGCCTTGCAGACCGATTTAACAGTTCATGTATTTTTATGGTAATGTGTGGAATATTATAATATATTATTTCACGTAGGAATGTTAATTTAATGTTCTTACTTTGTAAATCGGCTGCCAGTGGCGTGCAATCATGAAGACTGAATGCTGAACCTACCATAAAAATACAAGTGTACAGGCTACATGCGGTAGAAGTGAAATGTTCAGAAAACTAAAGTAGACTGGGGAGGCTACGAAGCACCGCACAAAGAGGGAACCGATTATTCTATTTCATTCTCTCGCAGGCTAAATCCTGTAGATGTATATGTTTGTCTCTTTTTAGTGTCGGTTTTTCGTTTCATCAAGTTTCAAATCGCAACGGCGTTTTTTTCACTTCAATAAAAACGAACCATTAGAAGAAAAGATAGAAAAAAATTATAAACTAATTTATGATAAAACCTTTTTTTTTCTTCGATTTTGTACGGAATTTGTTTGCTCTTTCAGAAGATAAAAATGTATTTATTTTGTTTAGGTTAGTGCCTATTATATTTTTCATGTAGCTACACTTTCAGAATTACATTCCAATAACAAACGTACATAAATGTTAGTAGATAGGTAGGTACTCATCACTTACATTACGTGTTTTTTTTTAACATTATCTCCACACAGGAAAAAAATCCCTCAGGGCCTATGTCATCTTTGTGGATGCTATGAGGAGGGTATTTTTAGGAAATGGAAGGAGAGAAAGTTCTGCGAAGAAAAAATGTATGAGAAGTGTGTAGGAATCAGGGGGTCAATGTGTTCAATAGTTACAAAGGTCTGAATCCATCCCTTGTTGAGTGAGACCATGGCAGGAGAGATCAAAATCAGTCCCTCCCGATCCATCCTGTTACGCAGTAGGTGGGAAAAAGCATCCGCTGCCAAGATCTAGATAAACCTCGCCCAAGAATCCCTGCTAAGCCACAAACGTAGCGAACCACTTGAGGTGACTTATGGCAGAGGGGTTGGTTATCCAATAAATGTTTACCCATACCCGCCTCTCAAATTGAAGATATAGTACCTATAACAATAATCTGTATATGTATTTATAATTAATTAGTGCAATAATATTGTATATAATTGTTGTATACTTCCATTGTAATTGAACTTTCCGTTGACAAGCTTCTTAATTGCATTTTAAATGGATAGTTCAATAAATATTCGACCACCGTAATACGGGCACATGTCTAGTGTGGTAGTCGAAAAACCTGTAAAAAAACTATATTCAAAATAAAGAAAAAATTGTAGGTACTATTGAAGAAAATAATTACTGTTTTTACTTAATTATCAGCATTGTAAATTTAACAAAATTCACGTGGAAAATATGAACTTCAGGCTTTAGGTCATAAGTGCACGATCAATTTTCCGGTGGCTTTATTGATTTTAGATTTGTTCTGCATCTCGGAAAACATAGAGTGCAATAATAAAATTGTCTTTTCAAATTTTCAATGCACAATTCACAAAACTGATATTAAAAACTGCACCACCTACTCTACCTTACCTTTTATCATAAGTATATCAATGCACGTCACTGCGACTGGCTACTTTAGCAAGTAATGTATTACACATTGGTAGGTCGTGGGTACATTAAAACACAGTAAGTAGAATAAATCTACACAAATTTGAAGTTTCAAGTTTTTCCAATAACACGAACACAATCCGCTGGATTCATTTTAGTCACTTAAAATGCAAAATAATACTGTAAATAGGTTGCTATATTTTAGCAAACTTTAACTACTTAAAACCCGGCATTCCGAAATTCTTCCGATTTATAATATATTTTCCTTGAACACTTTATGTTTTTTAATAATTATGTGAAAGTCCCTCGGTAAAAAAAAATCGTAAAGTATGCTCCGAAAATTAATAAAAACACATTTTATTCTTATGTAAAATAAAACAATAACTTTGTAAACACCAAGTTATTTTAAATTATAATGTCACGTCACAAAGTAACTGCTTCATATGAACAAACATTTTATTCTGTTATTTAACATGTTATGGGTAAGAAAAAAATCACAGTGTTCCGTTAAATGGTGCTTAAGACATTTGCCGAGAGATTTTTACTCTATTTTGAACGAGTCGTGTTTTTTAATGTTTTCACAATTTTTGCTTAATTATCATCGTTTTTTTAAATATTAGCGCGCTCCCTCTAACATTCGTTTTTTATATATCTCCCTTTCAAACCACCTTCTTCTTCTTTTTTAATGCTTACTACGGAGCCTTAAAACAAAGTCTTGAAATCAGATTACACGTTTACAGATTGTAGATAAAAGTTTAATGGTGCTCGAGAATGCATATCGACCGAAATTTCAGACAGATAAACCTATCAAAGTGGGTAATGGGCCTGTCTGTGTGCACAAGTAAGCACAATTTCACAACAGACCACAAATCAGAATTGAAACCTTTCTTGAAATGGCTTTAGCTGTGTTTGGTTCCCCGCCCTGTACGATCGTAAGAACATCTTTCGACGAAATGTGGTTTTTCGGCCGTTGGCTGGTTACACGCTCTTAATGGACGTCCTCCGTATTAGACGGCTAATGCTCTCGACTAACAATACGAAGGTCGTTGTTCAAATGCCGGCGTGCGCAAGTAAATTTAATTTGATTAATTTGTGAAAGACCACCAATCAGAATTGAAACGTTTCTTGAAATGGCTTTAGCTGTGTTTGGTTCCCCCCCCCCCCTCCCATTTCTTTTCCCTTTGCACTACCTTCAGCCTCACAACTTAACTCATTGTGGAATCCATAGTTTAACTGGCTTAATACCTACAATACATGACATCTTTTTTCAGCCCGATTCTAATAGAGACCAAAGTCAACATTTTTCGCTTTATGCGATCGCTATTTTCATCTCTATTTTTATATCTCCGATTTCAGTTGGCATCATAGCAAACAGCATGGTTCATGTGTTGTTTGCAGTGATGACAATTGAAATCGTAGATATGAAAATAGAGATGAAAATAGCGATCGCGTAAAGCGACAAATGTTGACTTTGGTCTGTAATTGGAATCGGGCTGAAAAAAGATGTCATGCATTGTAGGCATAAGACAGTTGAGTCTCTGTGTAGCAATAATAAAAAATACTGTAAAATTTCTCACGTACATTCCCTCATTTTTGATCATACGGCTGTTGAAAAACACATTTTTTCGCATGTCTTACGATAAAGAGATATGCACGATAGACTGGTTATCCGTTGTACCTACCAATTTCTGACTTGCTTTTAATTTTATTAATTGAAAACGAGTTTCCCTTATAAAGGTAGTAATTCGAGGCAAACTCCCTTTACTACAACAGTAAAACTTGTGTGGGTTGTCGAAGTTTGAACTGTATATCTAACACTATTTAATAATGAGTGGTGCTAAAATCCACATTGTGAGTTGTGAATCAATGGAGATATAGTAATTATTGATAGCTCTGGAAGCTATTTACTCTGGAACAAAGAAAATCAATGCGCTATTTCATAGAAAATCATTTTCCATCTGACTTTACAAACGTGTGAATAATTCAGATAACTTTCACGGAGTCCAATCAAGTAAATGGAATACTTGGATAATATCGAACATATTCAATTCGTAGAGGGTCTCCCGATAGTATTGAACTAAATCAGGAATATAATGAATGTAATTCTTCTCGTATGATGGCGATGTCCTCGATTTGTACGGACGAGTTAGATTATTTGGAAGGCCCAGCCATTAACCCAAACTCGTTCGGTAATCACAATAACCGATTTACTCCATTTCGGTGGTGGCAAACCTGTTCCCAGAAGGGCTCAACCTATATTTGTAAATATGCGTTTTATGTCCTTTATATTCTCTCCAAAGAATATCTTTATATGGTAAGTACTGGGACCTGAATTTTCCAGTACCTACTTAATATCCTTATAAACTATATGATGCTTGATTGAAAGACTTGTTCTTATGTGAACCGTGATTATAATAATTCTTCTGAAGACATACGTCCTTTCAGGCTGAAGGATAGTTCTGATCTGAAGAGCTCCTGAAAACCTAAAGGGTTCGCAAATCTACCTTCGGTCACCTTCAACACAACTCGACAACGAAACCAAGTGAACCGAATAACCCTACGGTACCCCTATTATGGTAAAGTATGAACTAGATCGTAGACTATGTATTAAGATACATTAAAATTTGTTACCAATTCTTAACAAAAAATCTGAATTTTAGAAGGAATAATATTAAAAGAATCAAAACAAGTTTTTTATAATCGATCCGTACCTTGAGGTCTAGTGGCAGTTTTTTAAAGATATTTTTATTTATTAGGTAATTTTGTTGTAAAACATTGATATTCCAAGAATTTTATTAGTAACATTAAATAGCTGGACTGCCGGTTCTAAATTTGGCTCGCTACTTTTGGTGACTTAGCAGGGGCGCTTGGGTTCATGGGGTGAGGTTTGTCTAGGTGTTGGCGGCGAATACGTTTGCCCACCTACTGCGTGGCGGGCTGTATTGGGAGACTGGTTGAGGCGAACCTAACCTAGATTTCTCCAGCCGGATTCTCTCGACACATCGCATTGCACCGCAGTGGGAGGGATGGATTTATGTGTCCGTAACTCCTGGTCACATTGACTCCCAGATTCCTACCGACCCCTCTTACCTTTTTCCTTCCTAGATCTTCCTTGTGTGGAGCGAATGGAAAAAAAAGAGATTTTTTTTTTAAATACATTTAGCAAATTCATCCGCATAATCACAAATTTCAAAATCTGTAAGTTCAGGCTTCTTCCATCTAAGGCAGATAAAATCAATCAGGCGTTGCCTTCTCTCTGATGGAGCAAAGTCACTCATAAATTCGTTCGTTGTCTCACGTATGGGCTATTGTAATAGTGCATATGCGGGCTTACCTAAAAAACAATTCAATAGAATCCAGTCCGTTTTCAATGCTGCGGCGAGAATGATTTTTGGTGAATCTAAGTATTGCCGTATAACCCCGCTTCTAAGGGATCGCCTTCATTGGCTTCGATGCCCTGAAAGAATAGAGTTCGAGATCTGCTTAATGACCTTCAGAGCATTACAAGGAATGGCGCCAGCCTATATATCAGAACTATGTGTAAGACAAAACTTAAGCGATAGACAGCTTACTCTAAAGTCAGCAGATCAAGATGTTACTAATCGTTTAATCGAACTTTCTAGTTCAAATCGAGCCGTTTACTATGATCGATCTTTTCGTGTAACTTGCCCGCTCATTTGGAACAAACTTCCCTCAGTTCTTACTAATATCCAGAACTTGGCTGAATTCAAAAGGGCTTTAAAAACAAACTTATTTAAAAGATCATACCTTTCATGAATTTTTAACTCCTTTTCAAAAAACTATAATAAACCATGTTCCTTAATTTTCCAGTAATTGTTTGGTTTCGATTACCTCCTTACTATAGTTTTATGTGCACTCCGAATTTGTATTATTTCTAAACGTAAACTGTTTCCTGTTCTATAGTATATTTTAGTTTTAATGATTCTTGTTGAATGGCACCGTTATGGTTTCAATGGGATCAATATCTATTATCATGTGCACTCACTATTGTTGTTAATATTGTTATTTATGAAGTGCTTTGTATATACTGTATATTCTTTGTTTCACATTATTTAATCAATGTTGTAAGGACTCGTAAGGAACACTATATAATTAATTTTAAGCTTATTATAATTAAGCGCATTTGAAGTGAAATATCACAAAACTGCGCTATATAAATACTATGTTATAATTATTATTATTATGTTGGTAAGTACAATGTTCGCCATCCCTGATCTATCCCTTTTCTGTGGTAACATCTACGTTTGAGGAACTATTAACCGCATCTAAGATTCCATTTATTTCGTCTCCTCCATTTCTCCCAGACAGCAATTTCAGAATATGATCGTTATATCCCGACTCCATCTTCCATCCACCACTATTATGTGTAACGACCCGGGCCCAAAAAAACAGAAGCTTTACTATCGTCCTCGCCCGAATACCCCCAGTACCTCCATTCCCCACCGTCCCGGTCCTAGTCCTAACCATTCTAGGCTCACTCGGTCAAATGTGACAGAAATAACAAAAGAATCGAAGGACGCGCCATCAAAAACAAGCGAAAAATCGCTCTAACCGAATTGAAAGATGCTTTGAGAGTAATGGCTTTCAAAGCCCGAAATAATATATATTTTTGTATTTATGTTATTTAAAAAATTTCAAATGTATTTTATATGTTTAATACAGTGTAGTATAAAGTAAATGTAAGCTGCTCTTCACCTTAAATAAACGAGGTTGGTTCTTGTGTTTAGTGAGAGAATTTCACCCAAATAATAAAATCATTAAACGTAATTAAAACAAAAATCAGAGTGTGCAATTTCCATGCGGTAGAAACTAAACTATAATGGTTATAATCATAAATTTATTTCAGATATTAGTTGACAAGCATAAATATGCATATTATGTAAACAAGTTGTTATGAGAAAGTGTTTACAGTTACATAATACAACGCAAACTTGAATCACAATTTATTCTAATTATCGGGTCACATTGGCAACACTACTGTAGATAAGTATGTTTCTAAGAAATATCAACAACAAAAATATAATTTTCCTGATTAGTAATTCGAATCAGCAGCTAAATTCAAAATATATATTTATACAGGTACTAAAACGAAATCTCTTTTTTATTATGATATTAACTTGCAAGCTTCACCACACGTCCCATATAGGAAACAAAGAATGTGATTGTAAGCTATATAATCCCCGGCAACCAAGCCACGGTCAGAGATTCGGAGAGTGGTTCGGGTCCAGTCTCTCAGCCGCGGAGGAAGCCTAACACAGACGTTTTCTAAATTATTCAAATGAGTTCTGACATTTCACACAGATAAGAGATGGACACGTTTTAATGTCCGATGTTTATGGTGGCTACAACTCTAGACCAACCTCCATTATGTGGATTATAACGTACCTGAGATGAAAAACCAATTAGGTAACTACCTACCTGGTGAACATTGATGTGGAGACAAATATATTTATAATTAGTTTATTGTTGGAATGTAAAAAAATTTTTTTTTTGTAAAACGTAAAATAGAGTTAAGGTATTTTCACTGTTTTTCGGTTCCATGACAACTCAGAAACAACTCAACTCAACACCTCTTTGAAAAGTAATTAAAAGCTAAGTTTTTTTTAGTAGCCCATAACCTAACCTAACGCAACCTATTTAACCAACTTTTAAAAAAATTTTCATCACTTTTAATGACTTTTCAAAGGAGGTGTTGAGTTGAGTTCTTTCTGAGTTGTCCAGTAACCGTTTTTATGGTGTTTTTTTTAATAACGATAAAGACGGCAACGATCTAAATGTGCCACCAAAAAAATATGCCAGTAACGTTTTTTACAATAATCAACACTTATTTGGTGACAATAATACTTGGATCATAATGACGTTATAGCCAGTTCAAACCATTTCGAAATGTTTGAACTGGCTTTTTTTAGATGGTTTTTAAAATCAATAATTATTTATTAATGAAAATATTAAAATAACAACTGTTTGACTTCAACACGTTTTAAGGGTTTCCCAAGTTCCTGGGAATTACCCGTTCTATATTAATGAACATAAAGAGAAAAATAGTTTCCACTTTTGTATGTCCAGTTGTTTCAGTTGGCCTACAATCAGGGCTGGGCAGTATTTGAATTACTTGTAATTGAAATACGTATTTGAAATACAAATACGTATTTTGTATTTGTATTTCAATTACTTCCTAAGAATGTATTTTGTAATTGGTATTTCAATTACCCGAAGCTGAGGTATTTTGTAATTTGTATTTCAAATACTTTTTTAAATTATGGCTTCAAAATACATTTTCAAATACATTTGGCGATATTAATAATGATAATGAAAAATAAAATGACGAAGATAGTACATAGACTAAAAACGTTAGAATCCAGCGCAATATTTAGAGTAAGTTGGCAACACTATTTGTATCGTATTATATTATTAGTGACTGACCGAAACAGGACTTTCTACCGTAACCGAAACCGAATCTTCGGTGTATGTCTAAGTTTTGGCCGAAACCGATTCTTTTTTGACTATTTAATACTGAAATTTGGCTTATTTTTACACTAATACAGACAATTAACACGTGTTAAATGAAATTTAAAAAAAAAACAATAATAAAGTACACGTGAAATTTTTTTTATTTATATTACTGCTATAAAACAAACAAAAATTAACAAAACATGTTAACTACTTCTTGGAAAAAAAAATTGACAATAATCAACACTCACATTATAAAGGAAGGACCTCATTAATTGAGTATTTTAATTGCGTTTACAATCACAATATTCTTAATGAACATGTTAAATGAAATGAAGAAAACAAATATTGAAGTATGTGAAATTATTTTTTTTATATAAGTTTCACATAGGAAGGGTTCCCAGATCAAAAAATCAAAATTCCGCAGAAAATTCCTGACATTTGATAAAAATTCCGGACTTTCGAAAGTTACGGAATTAACACAGATATGCTCTTATATATTTGCGATGCAGGCACAAAATGCCAATGTTGAAAGGGTATTTTCCTTAATGGGAACCCAATATTCAAAATAAAGGAACAGGCTTTCTGTAGAGTCTGTCAAGTCGATTCTCTTAACATAATATAATTTTTAAAATATGGCTTGCGAAATGTTCTTAAAACCTGTTATTAAAGATTCGGAAGTGTTAACAATATTTCTGGGAGCATTAAATGTCAGAAGCGATGATTTTACTTTGATTTGTAATAAAAATAATTTGTTTAATTAATAACAAATCACTTTGTATAAACCACTTTTGAATAAACAATATCGTTTCAATAACAATGTTATCTTCATCATCATCATCTGATGAAGATAACATTGTTATTGAAACATGTCGATATTGTTTATTAAAAAGTGGTTTATACAAAGTGATCTATTATTAATTAAATAATAAATAATGCCACAAAGTTATTTTGCAAAGTTTGAAGAAAAAATAATTTTTATATCAATCTCCATTTAAATGTAGAAAATCCGGGCTGTTTATAGGATTCCTCCCGCTTTCCGGACAAAGACCTATATTTCCAGACTTGTCCGGAAAATTCCAGACGTATGGCAACCCTACACATAGGAGGCCCTGAGGAAAATAGTTTCCCTCAGGGCCTGTCATCTTAGGGGATGCTGTGTGTAGGGTTTTTTAAGGAAAGGAAGGAGAGGCAGTTCTGGGAAGGAAATAGTTATGAAGGGTGGGTAGGAATCGGGGGGTCAGTGTATCTAGGCATAAAGGACGCATGAATCCATTCCTCCAACCGCGGTACAAGGCAATCGGTCGAGAGATTCCGGCTGGAGAGGATAAAAGACCTCCCTCAACCAGTGTCTCTCGATCCTGCATACCACGGAGCAGGCAGGCAGACGCATTGGCCCCCAAGACCTGGACAAGCTTCACCCCATGAATCCGGGCACCCCTGGAAAGACACCAAACGTAGCGAACCACTTAAGGTGACCTATGGAAGAAGTGTTAATTATGCAATAAATGGTTCCTCGGGCGGCGGTACCCTTACCCGCCCCCCAATTTGGGCAGCGGGTATTATTACCGGTACATTACTGATATAAAACAAACAAAAAATGTAAAAATTAACAAACATGTTAACTAACTACTTATTGAAACAAAAATTTGGCGAAGGAGCCACGAACTCACCCGAAGTCAGCCGAACGACGCGCGATAATTCACGAACGCAGAGTTTCGGTGCGGCCGAAGGTTCGGCAGATTTTCTGCCGAAACCGAAACTGATTTTTTTGCCGAAACTCGCCGAAACTCGCCGAAACCGAAACCGAACCTTTGGTCGGTCACTATATATTATACTTGTCATTGCTTTGTATTCTACATTTTCGTGTCATAGTATTAGATCAAGCACTATATTAGATCAAGCACTATAGGAATAATTTGCTGAATACTAAATTATTTTTGAGTTATTAACAGAGCGCATTTGAAGTGAAATAACACAAAACTGCGCTATACAAATGTCATGTTATTATAATAATTATTAATATTATCTAACACCTGGGTCCTATACCACAAAACTTTACAAGTGGAGCGAGGATGAGATGTGTCTTCTAAGATTCTAAGCAATATGATTGGTCAATTTTTGCACGTCTCTGTTTCACTCTGATCAGCTTTGCTTTTATATGGAAACGCACCCTTAGATAAGTGCACTTACGACAATTTATTGCAACCAAAGTTTCTACCAAAACCAAATGTATTTTGTATTTTGTATTTGAAATAAAAAAATGGCTAAAATACTGTATTTTGTATTTTGTATTTCAAATACACGACTCCAAAGTATTTTGTATTTCGTATTTTAAATACATGCGAAAAAGTATTTTGTAATGTGTATTTTAATTACAGCAAAGCATGTATTTTGCCCAGCCCTGCCTACAATGCTTCAAAAGCTTTAACGCTTAACGACCGGAAACTACAAAATACGGTTGATGCGAACTGATTTTCGCGTTATAATAGAGAAATACGTTTCAACGAGATATTAGTACGCAATACCGTAATTAATTGTATTGTTCTATGCCATCATAAAAATTACCTAACAATCTAGTACTAATATCTTACAATCTAGTACCTTTCTACAGAAAAAACTAGAATAAAGTTTTTGGATTTACATTTTGATCATATTTCCATGTGCTTCCAACTACTGTAAGTAAGTGATGTTGCTACATGGAATGACAATCTCTATAATTTTCCTGGCTTTTTCCAATGTCATTAATTCACCTAAGGAACTTTCGCAAAAAATATCATAAAGGCGTGACTTCATAAATTTAATTATGTACTTTAGGTTTTTAAACTCTGTGCATTGTAACGTCATTGCATATGTACTTATATTTTACCAAAAAAATTCTGACACGATATGCACAATGATATGATGCTGAATGGTATAATCAGATATACTAGCGCAGACCCTTTAAAAATCGGGGGATATTATAATTTTTATAATATTTGTGAAACTGGAGGTATTTATAAAATATTTTCCTCATGCTTTCAAAAACAAATGTTGTATTTTTCTATATTACATACATATTTGAAATGTGAAATTAAAAATATTTTTTCTGGTAATAAACATATATTTATAGGTAAAAAGGTACTTGCCTTATCTTGAAAACGATTCCAAGCGAATTCGAGTTACTTTTTGTATTTCGAAACCCGTCGCAGAAAATTTAAAATTAAAGTAACATTGTAAATTAAAACTCTTCAAAACCAATTCGACCTAATTGAATCAGATAACACACAGGACGCACAGACAACCGAAATCAGTATATTTGATGATTTAAGTTATTTTAATAATTATATATAGTATGTTTGTGCAGGAGTACAGTACACCCCAAATTTTAAGACCGACCCGAAGTTGATCAACCCCCCCCCCCCTCCCCCCCCGCCAATGCCTTTGTCAAGAAAACGGGTCATCAAACTGAAGAAGAAATGTATATTTCCAGAGCAATATAAAAGTCCATCTAGCTTAATGTATCTCGATGTTTCTTCCCAGTGTCACCGGCATAGATTCAGTGCAGCATCCCCGTGATCTGATATAACTGTCACAACAGAAAATAAAGCATAATGGTCCATACAAACGATTGAAAGCTAATTGATCTCATCTTATCAATCATAATTTAGAGGAGTACGTACTTAGAATACAAAGCTTAATTTATTCATGTGGATTTACTTTTACTAAGCGGCTGTCACGAGATAAGCACTATTGTCAATTATTGTCATAGAAAATCTTCTAAAGCTCTGCCTACACGTTTCGCACTGAAGGTTTTTTACCAGGTGATGGGAAGGTTAAGGTTCATAATCAATCTTAACCTCAGTTTATTATACTTAAATAATTTAAAAAAATGCATAGACGTTTTAGCAGCAATCATAAAAAAATTCTAATTTCGTCTGTCTGTGTGTCCTGCCTAACTTTTTCTTATGTGAAACCGCACAAGAGTCCCAACCGTCTGAAGCCGGTGAGACTATGGCAAATGGCAACCCCAATTGAGGTATGTTGAAGGTAGTGGAAAAGAGGAAGGTGGGGAAGTACCTGGCTATTTAGATCTGGTCACCAAACACGGCCAAAGCCATTTAAGCAATGTTTCAATTCTGAATGGGGCCATAATGAGTATCTTCTACTCTGGCTTAATGAACTCGAATGTGCTTCCAATTTACGTGTCATTTTCAAAATTGGAACTGATTATGTGAAGAATCAAGAAAAGCGATAAAGTATGTTCCTACCTACAATATAATATTATTAACAAAAAATAATTTTTGTCATATTCAAAATTGGAACTGATTTGTCAAGAATTCAGACTATCTCGTGATCTTTCACAGGTCTGCGCTAGTGAATAAAATAATAATATTAACAGTGAATATAATAATTATTTATTTTTGGGATGTTATGCCTTATGCCGTGTTGCGCTACCTCCTTCTTAACATTTCCGACAGCGTTACAGTGACCATCATCACAAATCTGCCCTGAGAGATGAACACTGTAAAGCTGTCCGAACAACACGGCATAACACCCCAAAATAAATAACGAAAATATCTAAATGCTATTTAAAATCTTATCCATCCAATTAGTTTAAATTCACATCGGACAAGATTCTCGTCAGAATCTCCTGCCTTTTATTTTAATCAAATCGATGATTGATGATGTGTTCCCAAATCATTTATACGAGCAAGTGTACCATCACCAGCAGTAGTGAGGTGAGGTACAATGAGGGGCCGAGGGTCGGAGAATCCTGTCACTGTCAGAAGAAGCAGGCCCACCCAAATATTACAACTAATTGTGAGGAGAAGCCGTGTTTACATTGTTATTGTTGAGAATCACATTTGAACGGTTGGATCCACGGGGATTATAATTTATTGTTGGTGCCGCTGCATGTCATGTGTATAAAGTTTCCTGTCGGATGCTGGTTACAGGTGGAGGCTTAAAATCAAACAATGTTAAATCATTGAAGAAAAAAATAACACTATTAATAAGAACAAGACACAGAAAAATACTAAAATAATTTCAGTCGAAACTGGAACTCGAACCCAGAACCTCTCTTACCGGGATAAACGTTTTACCAATTCGAAAAAAAATATTCAAAGATAATTAAATTAGAAATATGATATTGACAAAAATGGCATGTTAAGGCGTTTGTCCCGGTAAGACAAGAGGTTCTGAGTTTGAGTCCCGGTTGCGACCGTTATCTTTTTATTTTTCTGTGTCTGTTCTTTTTCATATTTTGTTTAGATTATTATCCAGCCAGCGGCCGAAAATCCACATTTCGTCGAAAGATGTTCTTACGATCGTACAGCGCCCTTCCAATGAGAAAGATTAATTATTCTCCGTACCAGCTTTTTTAAATTATAACTCAATATCGATTTTATTTCATTCCGAATTTGCTTTAATTTATATCTACATCCAAAAATGCTGAAAGGCGTTTACTTTTTGTAATTATTTTTTGATCATAAGTATTTATCATTTTTCAATAAGAATGTAAAAAAAGTGCGCAAATAAATTCACAAACGGACCAATTTTCGTCAAGAAACACATGTACCTATATATATATTTTTAATTATTTTATTTAAACTAAAATTAAAATTCTGAAACATACGTTTACCAGATAATATATTGATTTATTTTACTGCATGATTATATGATTTAAAATGTTGTCTAATACAAAATCTTTTTTGAAAATTTGGACCAGATTTTCTCATTGCGTATGCTCACTGAGAAGTTTCTTGCAAAAAACCAGAAACTCTTCTGTGCCTTTGTAGATCTACAAAAAGCATACGACCGAGTTGACAGGAAAAAGCTATGGAAGGTATTGTCCAAGTATGGAGTGAATACGAATCTCATACAGGCAATTGCGTCTCTATATGAGGGAAGCGTTGCATGTATTAGGGTGAACGGCGATTTTACGGGGTGGTTTGACATCACAAAAGGTGTTAAACAAGGCTGCGTAATGTCGCCGTGTTTATTCAATCTATACATGGATAATTGTATGCAAGAATTGAAAGAGATGGGATTGGGCGCGAAATTAAGTAATCTGAAAGTATGTTGCCTTTTGTATGCTGATGATGCGGTGCTGATATCTAACAGTATGGAAGATCTACAGTCTCTCGTGTCAAGGATGAACGAAGTATGTATGAAGAATGAGTTAATGATGAATGTAAGTAAGTCTAAAGTCATGGTGTTTGAAAGAGAGAGTACGAAAACAGTATGCAATATAGTTGTGAACGACGAATACTTGGAGCAGGTGGATGAGTTTATTTATTTGGGAAGTATGTTTACGAGAGATGGGAAGGCTGAAAGAGATATTGAAAGAAGGGTGAATGCAGGTAACTCTATTAATGGAGGACTGAACGCCGTTGGCACCAACAAAAAACTGTCCAAAGACGCGAAACTAGCCGTCCATAATGGAGTACTGGTACCTACCCTGATGTATGGCAGTGAGGCATGGAACTGGCAGAGGAAGGATGAAAGTAGACTGAATGCTGTAGAAATGAGATCCCTGAGGCGTATGTGTGGTAAAATCATGTATGATCGTGTGAGAAACGCGGAGATCCGCAAAGAATGCAAGGCTGATGTAAGCGTAATGAGTAAGATCAAGAAAGGAACGCTCCGATGGTTCGGGCATGTAGAGAGAATGAACGAGGAAAGGGGTGTAAGGAGAATATATGACGCAAATGTGAATGGTAGAAGAAGTCGGGGACGCCCGAGAAAGACATGGCACGACCAAGTGAATCAGATACTTGAGTCGGGCCATGTCAGGAGTCAGAATAATAGAAGAGCATGTATGAGACGGTGTATGAATGTGAACGAGGCAAGGAGTGTGTGCCAAGACCGAGTTGTTTGGCGGTCCGTCCTCTCTGCCTACCCCTGCGGGGAAACGGCGTGATGGTTAGTTAGTTAGTTAGTTAGTAACAAATCTGCCAACAACCTATGGTATAACCTTATTATACTAAAAATAAACATTTTTTTCTCAAAATTTAAAATATTCGTTTACTAGATAAAAGAAAAATCTTTCGAAATCAATTTATATTTTTTTGTGGAAGAGAATCAATACATCTAATATCTAATTTATAAATGACATATTTCTGGTTTTCTCTGGTTATACCCTCTTATCTTCTTTTTCAATGATATATTACATTGATGGGAATAACCTTGAAGAGTTATAAAAAGAAAGTGGTTTTAATAAAAATTGAATGTTAAATCATTCCATCTGAATTTTTGTAAAATTTTGCTTATTTTGTTGGTGAGCTAACTCTTATGACTGATTGTTTTGAACAATTGATCCAATTTCAAAATAAAAAATTGAAGTTCTTTGATATTCAAATTCTGTTACTTTTTCACCATGGGTCAGTTGTTTGAAGGTGCCTGGGTGTACCGGGGTAAACTTTGTAATACACTACCGTTACACACTTAACTCTAACCGCATTTTAGCGACTTGACGATTCAGTTCCAATTTTGAAAATTCTGTTGAAATATTATGTTATAGGTAGTAAGTTACTCAATCGCTTGTCTGTTTTTTTTGCCTTTAATGTGGAAAGACATAGTTGTAGCACATAAGAAAAAACACCTTTAAAATTAAAATATAAAATCGAATTAATGCACATTGCACAACCACATAGTTTTAACAAAATAAATTTATCTTATTAATAAGATCCATGTATGTTTTTATGAATTCTGGTAGTCTAGAATGTCTAGATGTTTTAAATTGTTTTCGAGGTGAATTGTACATCTTATTTATAGCCTGATAACTTTGTCCAAAGGATGTGTTTGTTTTAGGTATTTTTACTTAATGTGCTTGTCTATTCGCATTTGATTATATCGATTGTGCTGTGTCTTTCTGTAATCTTATTTTATCCCCTAACGCATTCGTTTCTTTCTATGTTAATCTGTTCTACACATCAAAAACATTTCTCTATCCATTTTATACACGGAGAGAAATCGATTTTTGCCCTAACGATAAAATAACAGGACTAATCATTGAAATATCATTCTAAGGATAAGTTATCGATCTAATTTGATAATACATCATGACAATACTAAAGAAATACGGTATAACAATATTATATAAGTTCAAAATTTGATGATTGATAATTTATTTAAACGATTTCCTGATAAGGTATTCGTTTAACGTAATGATAATTCAACGATATTCTGATGCTTTGATTATCTATCATGACGTCCTGATATTTGAAGTGACACCATAAGAAGACATTACTGTTGCTACGCATTGTCAGGCTTTCCTGTTATATTGTTCGTACGAACGGTTCATTCGTGATTTCTTTCCTAATACATACACCGTCTTATTCTTGTTATATAATGGGTATTCCACACCGAATATTTATTTAATAATTTGACTGATATTAAAACATGTTTACATATATTGTCCTGATAACTTATTCGTATTACGTACATAATACGATGACGTCACAATGTCCAGACGAATAAAAACGCAGTGCCCGTATAATCCGACGTGAAGCGTGCTTTGCTGAGAACCATCTGAGAACGTTAGGTGCTAACTTCACATCAGTTTACTGTTGTGCTGTCAGGCGCTAGGTGCATTGTTTTTAGCGTTTTTAAATAACTTTAGTTTAATATTTTGATTATAAAGTTAAAACCTACTAAAATGTACTCCCGTACTCCTACCTACCCGTTGTCTTAAAATCTTTTATCAAAGTTAAGACAACGAAAGTAGTAGGTCCTTCATACATCTCCACTTAAAAGCTTCTGCCACATGTCGCAATGTAATAATCTTACATTCACGACCAATAATAATAAGACACTGTTTTAACATTAAGCACCATTCGGAATTTACTTACAATAAATCCTTGACATTGATTTTATGCATTATCTCCGGCGTGCCTCGAGTTAAATAAACCATAAAGTTTCGATATGCATCCCACAGACTGCGGATAATAATAAAGATCAGTGATCTGTAATCACACGATGGTGTCTGTATGGTGTATGAGCTGACGTGCGCGATTCACACCACGTGAGATTTGACCCGTGACCCGGACACGTGACCTGCCCCACGTGGCCTGCACACTGTGAATAAACCATGTACATAAGTTATACCGTGGCCAGGGATGTAACACATATGTGCATGGTATATCTGAATTCTATTTTAGTACACAAATCGACATAGCGATTAAAATTTACATTGTGCTTTTCCAAATATCACCAATCAAACTCGTAGTATTTTCGCAGAATGCAATCACGTCGCGGTATATGAGGGGTGTAAAATATTTTATGAAACTGTTTACTGTGTCCTATAAGCTTAAAATATTATAATTCTGCAGTGTTCGCATCAACAGTGAAATGCATCTGAACATTATTTGGTTTCTCAATAATAAAAAATAATAATATCAGCAACATTACACGAAAGTCGTGTCGTAACAAGAAGGCATGAAATTTATTATAATTAACCATGTAAAATCTTCCATCTTGATCTTCTTCACAATCAAATAAAAACCAATACCGTCTACTAAGAATTCCTGAAACTTTTCATATTCCTTTACAACAGATATCTAAATAAAAATAAGAAACAAAAATTATATTAGCTTCACACGGGAGGCCCTGAGGAAAATATTTCCCCTTAGGGCGTATGTCGTCTTTGGGGATGCTGTGTGGAGGGTCCTGTCAGGAAAGGAAGGAGAGGAAGTTCTAGGAAGGGAAAAGGTATGAGGAGTGGGTAGGAATCAATGTGTCCAGGAGCATGAATCTATCCCTCCCACTGCGGTGCAAGGCGATGTTCCGAGATAGTCCTGCTGGAGAAGTCAAAAGGTTTCCTTCAACCAGTCTCTCCCGAACGGGCCTGCCACGCAGTTAGTGGGAAGAGGCATCCGCCGTCAAGTTCCGGACAAACCTCACTCCATGAACCCGGGCACCCCTGCTAAGTCACCAAACATAACGAAAAACTTGGGGTAACCTATGATAGAGGTGTTGGTTATTAAATAAATAAATATTCCCTGGGCGGCGGTTGCCATATCCGCCTCCCAAATAATTCCTAATAGGCAATTCTTCGCAAGAGCGTACAAAATTAGAGAATTAATATTATTAAATTCATGCAAATTTTTTATATAAAAAAAAAACATTCTTGTGTGTATGTCTGTACAGTGATTGTACCTACCCATTGGTAATGTACGTGTAATGACGCGGTAGGTACCGGTTCGACCACCGCCCACACTGGAATATGGGAACCCCATAAAGCCATACTTGGTTAATTCCCCCATTCCAAGCCAAAACTGTGTAATTATTATTGTTGTGGATGTGCATTCTCTTCTTCGTCGTCTTCTTCTTCTCTCTCTAAAAATAACATGATTTTTGTTGAAAGGCTTTTGTCTGGGGAAATCAGTCACATAGACAGTGCGGTGCGCTAAAAAACGTGCATTTAATTTAGATGCACTTGTCTACTTAAATAATATTGACGCTGAATAATTTATCTACAAAGGCTGCTGATAATTATAAAATGTTGAGGACTTATTTTTAATCAATGATTTTTCATCATTTTTTTATTTTATTTTAACAGAACCTTTTATTTTATTTGCTTGAAATTTTTAGCGACTATATCTACTTTTTTACAAAGGAGGCCCTGGGGAAAACATTTTCGCTCGGGGGCTGTGTCATATTTGGGCATGCTGTGAGCTTTTAATTTAAAGGAAGGAGAGGAAGTTCTGGGAAGGAAAAATTTTTGAGGGTTGGGTAGGAATTTGGGGGTCAGTGTGTCCAGGAGTGACGGACGTATGAATCCATTCCTCCCACTTCGGTGCAAGGTGATGGGTCGAGAGTCCGGCTCCCTCAACCAATCTTATCCGATCCACCCGCCACGCAGTGGGTGGGCAAACGCGTCAGCCAGACAAACCTCACCCCATGAATCCGGGCACCCCTGCTAAGTCACGAAACTTAGTGAACCACTTGGATTGTCCTAAGGCAGGGGTATTCGTTATCCAATAAATGGTTCCCGGGGCGGCAGTACCCATTCCCACCTCCCAAATCTAAATGGTCAGGTACTTTCCCGTCTTTCTCTTCCCCATAGCATTCTTCTTTCCACAATCTTCAGCCTCAAATGTACCTACATAAATTGTGGATGCCATAGTACCATTGGCTCCAGACAGTTGTTGGAAGCAGTTGGGATTCTTGAGAGGTATTCAAATAAAAAAAATAAAAAAAATACTGCAATTTATAATACGTGAATGCACCTACTCGTACCCACCTTGGTATTGAATACTTTTATTTTTTTCATGTTTTAGTTATACCTATAATATAATTTTATTAAATTCTGTTGAGAAAAGAGTTTCATTGTCTTAAAAATTAAAGACAAGGTAAAATCCGTACAAATTTTACAAGGTCCAGAGGTGTTGCTTCAAAAAAACAGATTATTGTTTTATAATTAAGAAAGGAGAAAAAAGGATAGCTAAACAAGCAAAAATTAAATTCCAGTAAAGTTTTAAATATTATAAAGGAGTTTTATACTGAAAAATAACAAAGTACCTATAATAAAATAAAGGCAGAAAGCCAAGAACACGATAAAACATGCAAACTTGTACAGAAAACGGCCAGCCACTGAGCTGTTCCTTAGAAATTACGATAATACCCGCTTTTCTCCAAACACGTACCCTCCTTTCATTCATTGTGCCTCGTATTTTTTGCTATCCAAAAGTTTAAATAATATCGCATTCCCTGGGGGTATAATGCAATATGAGGTATTTTGACCAACTTCGAGAATTCAACAAAGAATAAATCCTAAATGTAGAACCAAGGGCCTAACTTTGGCAGCACATCGCAATATTTATCCCAAATCATCAACCATCCTTTTGTCTACTTTCTGTTCTGTTGTATACCTTCAGGTAAACACATTTTTTAATGATGCTATAATAGTTTTACGAAGAATTGTCTGATCAATAGTTGAGTCTTCAATTTTTTTATTCGACTTTCGCGTCTTGTGTGGTGAACATGTGATTGTAATTCAATCATCTCATTATATACAGAAGAGTTTATAAATATTTTGATCCTGAACTGATTTCTGTGGGTCTCAGACAGATTTAGGTATGATATTAATTTTTATACAAACTCTACACGGAAGGCTCGACTGTTTCTCTCTGGTTGTATGATTTTGAGGATGCGACGCGACGGGTCTAATAAATTCGAGGAAACTAATGAATCTGTATCTTGAAGAGATCGATATTGTAGGAACTATGAAACCATTAATTATAGCCGAGTTCATGTGCATGTGCGACAAACGTCGACTATCAATCGCTGTAATCAATTTGGGAACGCGTTTCGCGCGAGTCTCCCGGTTGGACGTCGGTGTAGAAGTTGTCAATGATGCTAGATTTTCGTAGCTTCTACCATTAAAATCTCGATATTCCTACTTGAGTATATTCTACGATTGCAATGTATGTGATAAAAATGTTGGTCCTCTGCGACCGTTTCCAGAAACAATACCTCAAACATTGCCACAAACATGGGGCAGGGCTTCAACGTTTTTTGTTTTCTATCGGCCATGGAAATCAAAAACATTGAGGCCCCAACCTAACCATCCACAAAGTTAGGACGTAGTTTTGACGGTCGCAACAGACTGTCAATTAGTAATGATATTATTGTAATGATATTATTAATTGACAGGATGGTTTGTATGGGTCTAAAAGTTCAGGGCTCTAATCCCGGCGATTTGTGTTTGCATATTAAAATTTTTAAATAATATAAGGTATGTACGTTCCAGAGTGGAAGGTAGATACTCTCATTATCGCCCTGGTGTAAGACCACCATTCGTTTTTTATCATAATTTCAATTGAAACGTTTCTTGAAATGGCTTTAGCAGTGTTTGGTGATTAGTTCTGAATATCCAGGTACTTCTCCGTCTCCCTCTCCCCCATCTCATTCCTCTAGCCACTTACATTCAGCCTCACAACATACCCCATTTGAGGATGCCATAGTCTCCCTGGCTCCAGGCGATTGGGAGCATTTGGGATTCTTGTGCGGTATTCACATAAAAAATAGCATAGTACAAATATTTTATCCAAAGCTTTTTCCTGCTTTACTCCATTGAAGTAATGCTTTCTTTTTTGGACTCCAGACCAGAGGTTTCTATATCAACATCAACCTCATCATTAGAACTATCTTGTGTTTAAAAACTAGTCTGCAATTTTTTACTTTTATGGTAAAGGTTTTAATAGATATTATGTTATACTAAACACATCATAGCATTATTGGCGATCTGATAAAGTATTGTGTCATAAATGTTTTGAAATATCTTAACGACATTCCCAATAATCAATATCAAACTCATTGTTCAGTCGAGGCGCGAATGACACCATGGCTTTTGGTGGACATAACTTTTACTTTTGTTTTCAAGGCTGTTATGACATTTTATAACAAGTAGACGCTTTCATGTTTTTTGTTCTTCCGTTCAGATGGACCGAACGTTAAACACTGTTTGGTTTTTTGTCACGCAATACTGTGTTGGTATTGCGTGACAAAAATTTTCAAGGGGGGTGGGAGTGAAAAAAGAAACTGAAAGTTTTGACCTGGAATCTGAAGAAAGTTTTTCGTAGATCTGGGGATTTTTATATTTCGAGGCTCGGAGGGATGCCTACGTACTCATATTTACTAACCATAAAACCCTTTCTCCGCTGAGGTAAGCAGAAAGGATGTAGCACCAAGGGTAAGTATCAGCACTCCATTGTGGACTGTTAGCTTCGCTTCTTAGGACATTTATTGATAGCGCTGACCGCGCTCAGTACTTTCTCCGAATGCAGTTTCCTGCATTTTAAAACTGAAATACTCTGCATTACACAATACTACAATACACAAAATAAATCCTTGGCTAATTAAATATTACACAATTTTGGTGTTGGAAGCGGATTTCCTGCTTCAGGCGATGAACCACGACAATTTTTGGATCAGGCCTCACACTAAAATCTGGCCTATATCTTATAACTTAAAGCAAAAATAAATAAAGTCGCTCTCATCCGAACTAGATATATGATATAGGTACCTTTTGATTACAAAAATAATTGTTCAGTTGGGTTGGGTTAGGTTAGGTTAGTTATTTTTATCTCAAATCCAAAATTAAGATTTGAATGAAACATTCCACTTTAAAGAAGAAGAAAAAACAGTTCAAACAGTTGAAATGTTTTACGATCTTTATCTAAAGAATTTAATTTTACAAATTATACAATAAAACCATAATCAAAATGTTCGTAAGCGGGAAATTTTTAACTTCAAAGCATTTTTTATATGCCAGATACTTTATTTTTCCTAAATTTATAAAAAAAATAATTTAAAAATACTCGATTATTTCAAATACAAATATGTATTCTGCTCACAGTTTTTAATTAAATCATTTAAAATCTGTCTAAGCGGTCTAATTTTTAGACCAAAAATATTGATTTTGTATTAACTTAGTGGTGAACTTGGAATTTTGCTGAAAACCAGCTACATTCCAGGAGAAATCCTGAATTATGACTAAGCGGTGACCTTTTTGTCAATAAAATCAATGATAAATAAACCAGAAAACTATTGAAGAACAAACGTTTTTATTATAATTTAAATTTGAAATTTTTACTCCAGTTCATTAACCAGAATTGTTTTTTTTTTTTACATTACTTTTCAGTGGTTTCATGTAGAAAGCAAAATAAATAAACGTCGAAGTACAACATAGTAAAATAGTATTTGCTCTTTAAAGGGGATTTTTTTATACCAAAAACTAAATTTATGCATAATATTTTTTTTAGGTTATTTTATTTTACCAAACTGCAGTCGATAAACATAGTTATTTATATTGTAAATAGGTTAATAATTAAATTATTGTAAAACAATACAATCATGTGAAAAAAGTCCGTTCTATTAATGATCTGTGGTAGGGATTACCGTGAGTCGTAAATTCCAAATGAAATAAATATATATTATTCGATCGACTACATCAGTAATAAATAATATCTATCATTTTGATTATTTTTTTATGGAAATTCGTTATTTTTACAACTGTGGTTAATGAACTGGAGTAAAAACAACATATCATGTGGGTAGTTACTTTATATATAACCTAGCATTAAGAATCATTCGTATTGTGTTTTAATTCTGCATTTCAAATGTTTTTATTACCATGTTTGCAAATAGTTACTTGAAACATATTAAGTTGATTTATAGTTCACATACATTGTATTATAAGCCAGAGATGTTCAACCCACGAATTGCGAACACTTCGCAAAACTCTCCATATGTATATATTACAATAACGATTGAAAACGCCTTGCATTGGCGAGATAGCAAACAAACATTTAAACTTGATGATATTTTAATGAACACCAAAAATCCTTTGGTACATGTCACCAAAACTCTCGACAATAAATTCTGATGTCATGAAAGATGCTCAACATTTTCCATAAGGAAGTTGCAATTGTTTTAGGAGCGACGGAGATTTAAAATATATACCTAACTATATATTTTTTTAATTATTTAATAGTTTCCAAGAGAACTCTCTTTTTCGTTTTACTTATATCTGGTTTAATTGTGAAAATGTTGACCCCGTATGTCACACTTATGATAAAGAACAGAGTAACATTATCAAACATGAAATAATGTCTTCAGCTGAGCGTGGCTATAAATTACTAAGGCGGTTTTAAGAACAATAAAATATTCAACAGCATTGTGAAGTGTATTATTAGAAACTTTGTGATTCCTTTATAATTTCGTGAACTGAAATGGTCGACTCTGTGTAAAGAATGTTCGTTACATAGAATAGAAATAATTATTTTACCAGTTAGAAGTTGTAATATTTATTGATAATTATATCGCCGGAGAACGATTTTCTAGTGTTCACCTATTTACAATGTAATATTTCATCAACGTTGTATCATTTTTTTATTTATTTTTATAAATATATATTAACTCCACGCAGGAGGCCCTGAGGAAAATAATTTCCCTCAGGACCTATGTCAACTTTGAAGATGCTGTGTGGAGGGTTTTTTTTTTAGGAAAGGAAGGAGTGAACATGGGTCTTGAAGAGACACATGTTGTAGGGGGAAGGAAATACAGAGGCCGGCAGATCGTTCCACAGCCAAGCTGTTGAACTCAAGAACGAGTCGTAGAAACGACCCGTTCTCATGTGACTAATGTCAACTGTGTACAAATGTTGGGCGCGTGTTTGGGGTGTTTCCTGACTATGCACCGGTGCCGAGGGGAACAATGAGGCTAGTTCTTCGGAGCATCTTCCATTGTAATACCGGTAGAACAAGGACAGCATTCCCACCTGACGCCTTTGCTCTAAAGATTGCAATCCGTCTGTTAATGTTGGGGTATTATACCATATTTCCGTGTTGTCCATCATCAGGAAAGCTGTGTAATGACACTGTAAAGCTGTCAGAAACGTTAGCTAAAGAAGGAGGTAACGCAATACCGCATAATACCTACCCCAAAAATAAATCACGATAATACTTTGGGCAGTGAAAATCTCAAATCATTTCTAATTCACCAGTGTTTTTAAGACAGCTATCAACTCAAAATAATAACAACCAGTCCCGCAGATTCCATTTTTAATGATATTTGATTAAAAAAAAATGCACAGCTGCGGTAATCAAACCAGTAGGCTTCTAATTTTAACTCATGCCATGATCATTACATCACGGAGCAATTAAGTATTAGTACTTACCATTGTGTAAAAATTATTTAGCCATTCTAAAATCTCTATGGGCGTAAAAAAATATATATAATAATTATAGTTGGACATTTCGCGCGGTGCCGTTTTTTTCACTTCGGATAAACACATTTTCATTAAAATGTTTGAGCTTGGAGAAGACACTATTTTACACGTAATCTCAGTATCATCAGCCTCACAATATACTCCAATTGGGGATACTAGCTCCAGACAAGACTCAGTACACTGGCTCCAGACTAGAGCAGTTGGGACTCTTTTGCAGTATTCACATAAAAAATAGCGATTGGCCCACTATCTATGAGAGTCAAATGTGTTCCTTAATAAGGTTTTGTAGTAAAAAAAATTTTTACCGTCCAATTTAAATACGGAAGAATCTAATTTAATAAGGGAAATGCTATTTTTTCCCCTATTGTTTACAACAAAAGAATTCTGAATCAAGTTTTCAACATTCGGCGTTATTAATTAACACACCTTAAACTCAATGGACCCAATGCCAGGTGTATATTAAATTAACATTCAAGGTAGTCCCTGGTCTCTCAACTATAGGCCCATTCATTCATGCCTTAATTTATTTACGAATTTGTAAATAATTTCTACAAATTTTATTATCGCAAATACATAATTATAATATTTTTATAAGCTTTGGAAACATGCAAATTATATTTTTTGAAAATTATTTGTTTGAAAAATAAATCAAATATTTGTCAAATTAAATCTGTAGATGTTTGTACACTTTAGCTCATAAATAATAACACGAACACCGCACGCACCGAAATCGATTTTATATGGCATTTACATATTATTAGGGACGCGAAATATCGTATCCAATATGTACCGGATAAATCTCAAATATAGGGCATACAGTTTATATGCCCTTCATTCAAATTCTCATCAACAAGAAGAAGGCCAAAACCATTTGTGTTACCAGAAAGGGTGAAATTGTATGAAGGTCTTGTGGATTTCTTTGAGCAAATGATATAAATTTGTTATAAAGTTTAATGAAATTATAAAGTTGTCTTGTGTGTTGTAGATCTGTGTGTATATGTTGGATAGTCCTTCGAGAAATAATATCGTTGCCTTCTATTGTTTGTATTTTGTGTGGGTCCTTTTTGCTCCCCCCCGGCGCGCAGTGGCTCAACTTCGTCGGAAGGGGCCGGTAGGCCAGAGGGGGGCGGTCATTTGAAACCAATACCCCCCCGTAGCTCTGAATCTTGTAATATCTATTCCCGCTTATCATTCCATAATAGGATGATCACAAGCGCATTCATAGCATAACAACGGCCGCCAATAAATGGCTTTGTGTGAACAGGCGGGCGTACCTCGCCTCACTGTAGCCGTGTAGCCAGCTCGTGTTGTTGCTGCTTTTTTGGCTTTCATAGATTTTTTTCAATGGCTTTATAATTATCGGCGAAAGCAATATGCCCACAAGATATTTTTTGTTCCCGATCTATTATGATCATTCTGTGCCCCCTTTTTTGCCTTTTGATACCATTACGCCTGATTGGATTTGAAGTTTAGAGAATTATGTGCCATGTTTGTTTGGATAATAATAACTTATGCTTTCGATTTACTATTGGGGTAGACTCGGGTATTACGTATTGTTCGCGTACATCATTATTATTATGGTAAAAACAACATCATTTCCCATTTTAATGAAATGTAGTTTATGAAACTTCCCCTTTGCACAACAGTTTCTATCAAGAATTGGTTCTATTATTTGTGGGGAGTATCCAAGTAGGTTACACAACAAATTATTATATTACGCAAATTTCATATTTAACAATATTGATAGCTACCTTAATTAACAGAAATATCCCAGAAACGTAGGTAATGCGCTAATAAAAATAAAATAGTAGGTAATGCGCTAATTTGCCACTACAATAATTTTTAATGGTTAAAGTATTGTCGGTTTCATCGAAGAATAAAGAATTTTTTTATCATGTAATAAATAATATATCAATGTATTCATCAAAACCTTATTCTGGTTTCACTTGAATATTTTGTCTAAGGTACAAAATAATATATTGTCCTGAAGAAGGTTGAGTTCAACCGAAACCGGTCGACGAATATAAATGAAAATTAAGTGGTTTTTAAACAAAGTACTTGTTTCATTCTAAATAAGATACGTATTTTCCTTGTTTATTTTTGGGTTGTTTGTCTACCTCTTTGCGTTACAGTGTCCATCATCAGAGTAGAGTTGTGATGGTGGACACTGTGACGCTCGCCGTAACGTTGGCTAAAGAAGGAGGTAGCGAAACACGGCATAACAACTAACAACCCATAAATAAATTACGAAAATACTTTTGACTGTGAAAATCTAAAACCGTATCAGAATATACGTATGTATATAAATAACATGTACCTATATATTAACGCAGCATCACGTTCATCGGTCAAATGATAATTTACAATTAAATAATTAATGATACTAGTGTAAAATTATTTACTTCATTCACATATTACTTATGAACTGTTAATTTTCTGTAACACTTTTTTTTCTCTTTTTGTGTTGTGTATTTTGTATAATTGGAAAATTTATTATAGTCCATAATATAAATAAATAAATAATTGTTTCACAGTAACCTGGAAGTATCCACCATAAAAGTATAAAAAGTAGATATACTTCAAAGTCTGATAAATTGTACAAAATTAATAAAATAAAAAAATAATGTCATGTCCTCTGCATATAACAACAATTCAATTGCCATGGTGTGTACATATCATTCACATCATTTTGTGAGCTTTTAATTATTTAAAAGCATTATTTAGAGAGCTGGTATTAAAATGGACCGTGTGACGAAAATTGTGCCTTGTGCCTAAAATATTCACCATTAAAATTCGATTTTCTGGTTAAAATAATAAATATTTGCAAAAAATATAATCTCATTTTTAATAAAATATATTTTTCTAACTTTAATAATAATAATAATATAATAATATTTGGACGATTTATATAGCGCCGTTTTTGTGAAAAATCACCTCAAGGGCGCTGTACAAACTTACCATACATGCCTAAAATCTAGAAAGACTACATGCTAGACAAACAATTAAAAACAACTTATGGCTAAAAATTGCATACACCGGTTCATTGATCACCGATACGAAAATATATGTACAATATTTTGACCAATTAACGCGATGCTGACTAAAAATGAATTAATACAGGACCATACTTACCTGCGAGGTCGCTTGAAATTAACACTGTTTATTGTCTATTTAAAGAAATTTAGATAGAGTTGTTTGTTCTTTGTTGCTAACTTTGTTCATAAACAGGTGTTATTTTCCGCTAACTTTTTTTTTTAAGTTATTTCAATCGATTTTGTCAGAAAGTACTCATATGCCATAATCAGTCATGTTTGGGAAAATTTAAGTCATATTAAAAGCCTTGAAAATCGTCTACATTTCTGAGTTTCTAATAAATTTATTATTATTGAAGCTCGGCGACGCCGCAGGGGTTTGTTTGAATGACCAAAAAACATCGAACTGCTCTTTAAATAGTTGAATAAAATGGCTAAAAAACACGTTGATTTCTCGACACCAGCCAACATTAGTGGCATTTTGGGAGAGCGTTTGGTGTGACATTGGGTTTGGGTTATTGGTCCAGTAATGCCTATCGGCTACGCCTCTATGATGTTCCGCTATATCGGAGTATGTCCTCCTCACATGCGTTTTTCAGGGATACCACAAAATCAAACACTATTTTTTTATATTTATTTTTTTATATTATAGAAACGAACAGTAGTACATTGGTTAATATGATGAAACAATTTATAAATATTAAGTAATATTTCAGGGTCAATTCTACATATGATATGTTTCTTTGTAATGTCTTATTTGTGGTATGTATATTTAGTAATTACCGTGTGATTTGCGTAGTATAAAGGTGTGTGTGTATGTGGTGGTATGTCTGTAGCTGTGAAAAGTGGTGGTCTGTGAAGGTGTATGTGTGCACATTAAACAGTTTATATCTTCGACATGATGCTCTTTTTAAATTTGGGCTATGAATTCGTGAAAATGTCGATGTTAGAGTTTAGGCAAATATTATTGGATGTATGATATATGGTGGTATGGTGGTATATGATGGTAAGAGCATGGTTAATTGATGAATTATTTGCTACATTTGTTTTGTAATTAAGCATGTGAAATAGTGCAGTATGGTGTGTATATCTTAAAGGTAAAAGACGTGTATGAACTAGAGTCACTAAACTACTTATTATACAATATGTAGTTTGTATTAATGCCACATCTCCCCAGTGGTATATAGTTACAGCAATTCGCGGGTTGTAAAAAGATTAGACTGTTAAAAGAATAAATACTCAAAACGAAAAGAATATCATGTCAAATTAGATCCAAGTTGGCATTCTAGTGTCATTAATTATCAATCGAAACAATTTTCTGCAGAGATGACATTTTTTATTCGGTCGGAATTGTTTGGTCTGAAGTAACTACTTAATCAGTTTTTGGAGTTTATTCCAAGCTTTTTGCTTGATACTGCGAATTTTTAATATGAGTACTGCGTAAGAGTCGCAACCGTCTGGAGCCGGTGGACTTTAGCATACCAAATTGTGATATGTTATAAGGGTAGATGTAGTGAGGAAGAGAAGGAGATGTGAAAGAGGAAGGTTGCGAAGTATCTGTCCTCTTAGATCTGATTACAGTGATCACCAAACACTGCTACAGCCATTTCAAGCATCGTTTCGATTCTGAATGGTCGATTCGATCGCTAGGACGATTCTGAGAATATCTTTAACTCGGAAAATAATCACATAAAAAAATATTCAATTCCATTGAAATATGTACTTTCTTGTCCTTGCCGGGATTCGAACTCGCAACCTTCGGATTCGTTGCCACAGGCTGTCAAGCTGTCGTGATGTCGCCGATTTAAGAGTTAATTATCGTGAAATCTTGTTTACAAATGCAGATAAGTACCTACCTAAGGCGATAGGCATTATCTTAATTGCTTTAAAACCCATCCAGCAAAGCATGGATTAAATTTTTTCAGGACTTACCGCATGATATTATGAGACGAGGTCGGGGGTATTTTCACACTAAATGATCATGATTTCTGTGAAAACTTAAAATAGAATTATTTATAGAAAACTTATGATTTGTGAACAGGCACAGCCCTGTCATCGGTGGTCGCGGGCCAATGGCAATTGCTATTAGCGGACCCGACCTTGTATGGCCAACATGCTGCGCCGACATCGGAGTCCATTACCGCCTTTTTATCCCCAGAAGAGAAGAGACGATGCAGACACCTCCGGAGGAGATCAGAGAGACACGCTCTCCGGCCCAAACGGCAACACTCATAATAATCATTACGGAACAAGCACCATTCACTGAACAAAACTTTGTCGGAACATTTCCCAAAAGACTCGGAACAAAACACAAAAGTTACCTTGGTACTAGGTACCTACCCATTCTAGTTTTCCGGTTGCTTGCGTTTCGGCGCGCACTACTCGAGTTACAATGAACATGAAAAAAACAACAAATTATTTACATACAATATTGCATGGGGCAGAGGTAGCGAACGTAATCACTAAAATTATATTATAATATTTACCGACGTTCGTTTTTTTTACCCAAAAACTGATTTAACATTTTTTAGTTTCCAACCAAATAAACACGTGAATTTATTTTAAGGACAATTTCGATTATTTTTAATGATCTGCAATCTGATAACGATCTAAAGGTATTGATTGTCATTGAATTTCCTTTTTAAGGTTTCATTATATCGTCCCCACGCACGCCTTGTTTGGAGACATTATTATCACAATAAAACCCGGGATGACTACTGTAACACTGTGAGCTGTCTCACTCGATGATATTTGAGATCAAACGCGAGATAAGTTTTAGTCATTTGGCCACCGCTGCCTAACTACTACCTCGAGCCAGTAACCAACTAAATAAAGAAAATCAAGAAATCCCAGTCGTTAATATCCGGACAAAGAGGACTGAGCACTTTGTTCGCGGACAAGAGCTTAAAACAATATGGCGCTCTCGTCGAGGGTTTTTTCTCGGATTCAGTTTGAAAGGAGACAATCAAAGGTGAAAGAAAATGTCGTTAGTGTTTTGGTTTTGTCCTTGGTCGGCCCACATTGTTGGTGTGAGAACGGATCGCAATATTTTGACAGCTCCCTGCGGTGATATTTATTACGAGCACTTCATACCACCCTGCTCCTTGGAGTCTTTGATTGAAAACCACATTTTAAGTCCATTTTTAGATGTCAAAGCCAACACTGTGTGCCTATACAACTATGTATAATACGAGGCGATTATTGTACGGGGAAAATATGTCTTTGTGCGGCGTACCTCCGCGTGTGCTTTATACTATTTCATAGACTGCGTTTTCTGGATTCCGGAGGGTTGAGACCTTTCAAAAGTCAATTATTGTACCATTAGAATATGAGTAATCGATGGGCCACATGACATGTGCAGGTTTTCTAGTTATATACAGTGAACAGCAGAGCCTTTTTGTACATAGGAGATATTCTACTTACTTACATTTTTTTATCCGATATATATGTAAGTACCTAGTTATCCTATAAAAATAATTGTAACAGCACACCTTTTACATGGTTATAATGTTCTTTATCAGATTCCCGCGTCATTCAAAAGAAGTATTCGAACCGAAAGAATAATCTGAAGTGTCTTCAAACCCCGTCTTTTTCACATGAATTCATCGTAATAACAGAATTTGAAGACATCCTAAAAAATTACACGCACTCCACAAGAGTCCTTTTACAATTCTTTATTCGGTGCATTTCCGAGTAAAGTGTGATTCCCCGATAAAGTCATTGTTTCTGAGTTGACAAAAAAGTATTCCATATTTTACTAAAAAGGTGCACTGCAGAACATCCATCAACAATCACACGACCTTAATAAGTGGTCCAGGTGGTTCTTTAGAAAGATGGCTCCCAGATTCCGAGATTAATAAATCTTTTAAAAGGGGGCATATCTCGGCGGGATCTGTGCCCACCGCGACATTGTTGTGGCTCGCATGAGAATAAAGAATAGAAGATTTACAGGACGGGAGAGAGGCTTTTGTGATGGAAGTGTCGTACAATGGTATCGGGAGATCTGGAGTGATATCAGATCACCGGCCAACACTCGCTGCTCGCTGCTCCAGAGGACGAGGGACTGAAGATTCAAAGCTCATGGTTGTGGCAGACCATGTGCAGTGTGCAGTGAATGAATTAACGGAGGCTTGACAACAATTTTATTTATGGCACTTCAAGCTTTCAAGCACTTTATTATTGTTTGACTTTAGTTTACGAATTTGCATTTTTCATCTTCATTGAAGTGTTCCGTGGCCAAGAGGTAAGGCTCTCTGCTAAGAATTCGTATTTTTTTTTTACATGAATACCTCACAAGAGTCCCAACTGCTCCCATCTGAAGCCAGTGAGACTATGGCATCCCCAATTGGGGTATGTTGTGAGGCTGAGGGTAGTGGGGAGGGGAAGGAGATAGGGAAGAGGAAGGTGGGGAAGTACCTGGCTATTCTGATCTGGTCACCAAACACGGCTAGTGCCGTTTCAAGCAACGTTTCAATTCTGAATGGTGGTCTTACACCAAGGCGATACAGAGAGTATCTTCAACTCTGGAACGTGCCGCAAATATACTATTTATTATTTTAAATGAATAAATTGTGTAATAACACAAATTAATCAAATAAAATTTATTTGCCACGCCGGAATTCGATCCCGCGACCTTCGGTGCGCGAGCCAAGCGTCTTACCGCTGCGCTACGCCGTATATCGCGGTTTCGTATCACACGTTTCAACGTAATCAAGATGAAGCCATACTAAATAATGCAAAATCATACAAAATCGTATGTTTTAGTTTTGAAAATTTGACCGCTTAGAAGTATTATAGATGCTTCAATTAAATACTGCGTCTAGAACATACTTTGGCCCTTAAAAATATCGGTCATTTTTTTTAATAAATCTTTTAATAAGCTTAGAAAAAAATAAAGTATTAGGTCTATAAAAAACATTTTTAACTGAAAACTCTCCTACTTTTAAACACTTTTTAGGATACGGTTTTATTGCATAATGTGGCAAATTCAGTTTCTGATATAATTATCGCGAAAAAAAATGATATTTACGCCCGAACCTCACAAAATAAAATATAATATGCATTTTCGCGTTTGTATTTTTCACATCACGGCGACAATACGACAGTCGACGAATTGGTTATATCAAAGTGAACCTTATACCGTCCACCGAAGAACGACTGGCAGCCGCCCCCTGTCTTCCGTCATTACTCCTCCGAACGGAACGGAGAGCGGTCGTGTTATGCTCCGCGCCGCTTATTTTCGTGAAATCAATTTAAAAATTCCGTTTTATTGCGATAAACAATGCATAAAAAAGGAATAAATGTGTTTTACAGGCCTTTACGAAATCAACATGTAAAAAAAAAATCTCAAATATCTTTTCCAACCTTTCCAAAAGCTTTTTCTCAAGTATTTTTTAACTCCTCCCATAAAAGGGCGTGAATTCCGATTTCGATTTTTTCCTGTACTAGTGGATCGCCTTAAAACAAATAGTATATTTCGCTTCACATTCCATTGGTCTCGGTGGTGAAAGACCATCGTTAAGAATTGAATCATTGCTTGAAATGATTTTAGCCATGTTCGGAGATCAGATCTGATTAGCCAGTTACTTCGTCACCTTCCTCTTCCCCTTAATTTTCATCTCCTATCTAGCTTCTGCCTTACAACACACTCCATCGCGAATTCCATAGTCTCACTGGATCCAGACGGCTGGGAGCAGTTGGGACTCTTGTGAGGTATTCACTTGTATTTTTGTATCTTTAATAATTGTATTAAAAACATGAAAATCACGTTATTTATATAATGAATAAAGTCAAACTGTATTAAAACTTCACTTTTTTTAAATTAACTTATTTTAAAAAAACGCAACTATTTAATTTCTGCTAAACAAACGTCATCTTTCTTACGCACTAAATGTCAATAGTCGAAAATGAGACAAACGGTGAACGTGTGTCTGTACCCCTCCAAAGGAAAAATACAATAATTATAATAAATCTCCATCACACGTATAAAGAAAATGCAACGCAATTCCCTTAAGGGGAAAAGTAAGAAAATCACAAAAAATATAAATTCGTTCACAACGCCATCACTGCTACTGACAAAAACAAATCCCCGACAGTTGCAGATCGATTAATTGATGCATTGTGTAATTTTTTACCTAATAAAAAAACTGAATTGAATTCAACTTATAAGTTAACACAACAGTTATTGATTCTAAGGCGGTACGAAGTTCGTCGGATCAGCTAGTTACACTATAAATGAATACCTTACATAAATTAAATTCCTCTGTTTTTTCCATGTAATATAACATGTAATTGTTGGGTCAGCTGGAAGAGTATAATGTACCTATAAGTTATACCTTTTTGTACTTTCTGTATGTTTGTGCAATACATATTATTTGAATTTGAATTGGAATTTTATACAGTATTTGAAATATCAGCAGCATTTCTTTAGGTATTTAAAGATTTTGTAAATAGTTTGCATCTCAAGGACGTCAACAACATAAATCTTGAAACAGTTCGTGGTTCCGAGTATACAAAAAATATATGCCAAAAATATTCTGGTTCAACACCTCAAAAAACACAAAAAGGAAAATACCTCACATAATCATAAAACCGGAGCAAACAAAATTGACAAGTTAAATATACCAAAGTGTACCTTTGGACAAAGAAGCTCTGAATCTAGCTGTAAAGTAAAAATGACAAACTCCCACCCAGTATCAAACAAATCAAAACAAAAAAAATAACTGCATTAAGTTCATCAAATCGTGGTTTCAGGAATAATCATAAAAATAACTGACTAGTAGTTTAAAAACATCGCCATAGAAGTTACTGAAAAAATCTATATCCAAAGCCAAGAGTGTAGGACTAACAAAATATTCTACATCTCTTTTGTATACTTACCTTCTTAAAATATAAAAAAAATATAATAGCTACAGTAATTAAAAATATATAAATATTTTTCGATGATCATTTTATGACAATCCGGTCAAATAAATAAAAAAGCATATTTTGATCTTATACATCTGACAATCACAAATGAATGCCAGAAAAAGTCAGGAACGCTCGGGAAAACATGAATCGAGTGGGTTATATCAAGAATCGGTTCCTATAACAAAAGTGCAGGTGTCGCTCTTCTTACTAATGACGCGAGTATTAGTGTCTAGTGGCGTTCTATGGATCTGGAGTGAGGAGTATGAAGAAAGTAGATGTGTACCTCGGTAGGTCGAAGTACGCTGGTAGATAAGTATCTGCCCACCGACATCAATCATCCAGCATGATAAAATAAACGAAGGCAATTCAGATATTTTTTTAACAATCGATATCATGTATGAATGGTGTAATGTTCAATGTTAAACGTTCAAGTTTAACCCCTTGCAGAAATATATTATGGAAGATTATGTTTTATTCTAATATTTTTGTAATAGTGAATGTACGAGCAAGCTTTCGGTCTTAGGGGGTATTTCCACATCCTATTAATTATTAATAGATTATATAACATACATTTTCGATTAATTAAACACGATTCATTATTTAAAAAGGCTGACTTTACTATTCGGTACTTAAACCTACGAATAGTGGCTGTATACAAGTTGGTCGAGTTTTTTTAGCTGTTGCAAGTCTTTATTTATTAATATTTGTTATCATATTATGGATTATGGATAAGCTATCAGGAGAATGGTGAAATACCCCCTTAGAATGAGAATAGGTATGTAATAAAGGTAAACAGTGCTTCAAATAATTTAACTCGAATAAATTAGAATAACAAAATTATTGCAATATACGAGTAATGGAGAGTAACATTGCACATCATGTTTAATGTTGACTAGGCCTTAATGAAGAACAACTTACTAAATTATTGCAGTTTATCCTCAACGCGCCTTGTACTCATCCAAATCATCACGTGGATCTGAAGAAAATACGGGGCCCATGTCACCGTTGGGGATACTGTATGTAGAGTATTTTTAAAGAAAGAAAGGAGAGCAAGTTCTGGCAACGTAAAAGGTTGGCGTGTCCGGGAGTAACAAACGAATGAGTCCATCCCTCCCACTACGGTGCAAGACAATGAGTCCAAGAGAGTCCTGCTGGATAAGACGGTCTCCACACGGTGCTGCCGCAGCACCAACTGCTGCAGAACTTTAGTTGACTGTAGTCAAAAGCGCCAGCCGTATTGTTATTACAATAAAAATACGGCTGGCGCTTTTGACTACAGACTATACGATTTTTAGTCAGTTCTTCGGCAGTTGTTACTGCGGCAGCACCGTGTGGAGACCCCTTTAGTCAAAAGGTTTCCCTTAACCGGCTTCTCCCGATCCGACCCAACACGCAGTAGGGTGGGCATCCCCCGGCGTATTGGTGGGCATACCCATCAGACAAACCTCACCCTTGCTAAATCACCAAACTATGGCAGAGGTGTTGGTTATCCCATAAACGATTCCCGGGGCGGCGGTACCCATATCCACTTCCCAAATTGTAATATTTTCTTGTATCAAGTGTATTCCTTAAATGAAAAATAAAATTCAAATTCAAAGTATTGTAAATCTAATATTTTCAAATTATATCTGCAAAAATCAAAATTCACTTTTTGACCTCATTAAATCGAATCATATCGGTTGTTTTCAGGTGCAAAAAAGTGTACCTTCTAGATCGGAAAACAATAAATTAAAAGGATATTTAAATGAAAAACTTTAAAACTAACTACTGACGACACTTTCTTCTGTCTTGTCACATAGTCCTTGCTTCATTCCCATTCATCTTTCGAATTATACTGTGTCATGCTCTTCTACATCTTCGAATCTTCACATAACCGACTTGAGTATTTGATTGTTGATTATGTCATGACTTGTAGTGTTTCTGACTCCTTACATCCACAAAAGCTTCATCTACTATCTACTTCTACTACACTATATAAAGAGGTAAGATTTGTTTGTTTGTTTGCATTGAATAGGCTCCGAAACTACTGAACTGATTTGAAAAATTCTTTCGCTGTTGGGAAGCTACACTATCCTTGGGTAACATAGGCTATATTATATTTTCAAAAAAAATAGGCATCCTTACCTAAACTTCAATAATGTAACCCAAGGTGTAAAAAAATTACCTAAAATATTCTTTACATCGCGTGCGCTGCGAAAACTATTGACGATAGAATAAAATAATGTACTACGACTTTGTAGAACACATCATTATTTACAAAAAAATTCGCGACAGCATATGTCTAACTATTATGGTTATGCCACAATAAGTATTCTTTTATTTTAAAATTTTAATTAATATGTCGCCGCTTCTAAAGGCTCTTTATTTGTATCTTGGTTTTAAGCCTTATCAAAATAAATTACTTCATATTCAAGACAGCTTCAATAACTTTATTTAACTTTTTGAATTTTTCAATTCGGATATTTAATTATAAAGATATCACGAGTTTAAAAATGTTAGTATTAGAATAAAGTTTCGGCTACGGGCCGGGCGGGAGAAGAGTCAAGAAATGCAGTGCCAGGGGGGTTGGCGGGACGGGGGAGCGGGAGAGCGGTGGCGGGGAAGGTGGAAGTGGAACGCTGGAGGGGAACGCACGGGAAAGACATGCAAGGAGTAACATTTTATTTATTTGAATATGGCATTGCAACGCATGCCGGGAAACAGCTATATATTATAAAAGAAAGTCAAAAAACGTGCGGACCGTAAAAACTCCGAAACGAGTCCCGGTACGATCAATGGAGTTATATGGTGTGGTAGATCTCTATCCCCCCTAGGGAATAACGGTTACCGTTTTTACCTTAAGGGCGCGATTTTAAAGATATAAGGGGTGGAAGTTTCGCCCTCTTGAAATTTCGAGAACAATCTTCTGGAAAGTTCTAGAAGGTTCCATAGAGCTCTAGAAAATTCTGGTAGGAGTGGCAGAGTATGTCGTGGAATTTTCGGGAATAGGGAATCGGGAACATCAGTTTGGAACATTCCAGAACACTCTCGAATGTTGTCCTGAGCGAAGCCGGGTAACCCAGCTAGTATATTATATACTCATTAATTTCTCATTCCATCAGGTCTTTCACAAATTAGTTCAAAACTTTATATCAACCTGCCAATAATGCCAACAATACTGCCAACCTGCCAATTGGTAATAGGTATATTTTGAAGCCTCTTCAATTTTCAAGTCAAACCATTGCCATTGCTTAGATTTACAAGTCTAAACCTAAAGCAATTTTTGTGACAACTTCAATATTAGTTATAGAGCTACCTTCCTTTGGTCTCTGAACTCGAACTATGTAACTTGTGGTAATGAAATTTGTTTAAATAATCTATACAGAAGAGCGCGGCATTGACTGTCAATGTGGGAGCCATTGTGAGATGTCTTCCACTCCTGATGATTAATGAGCAGGGTTCTTCTTCATCATCGAGTGTGACCTATACCCTAAACGCGCATGCGCACTAATGACGCTTCAGCCGATGGGTCTGCGCAAGACGGCACCGTGAAAAGTAATCGAGATAGGTTAATAGGTACCACTGATAGCTCCGACGGGATCTCTTCCTCTTCCTCATAAATCACACATGCAATAGAGAGAGTGGTTATAAGGGAGTTCTCGACGGCAGGACTGTAAGTGATCGCTTTGTGGCTGTGAATCTCTTTGCTCTCTAGAACCCTGGCCTTTGGTCTGAAGAGCTGGCCAATAATATCCTGCGGTGAAGTACTCAATTAATCTTATCAATCAAGTTTGTAATTTTAAAAATATTTACTTGTGCAGTGTTCCCGGTAACAAAATGATAGCATGACCTTCATTCAAACATCAGTTTTTACACGAATTCAAAAAAGCAATTTGGATTAAATCAATGGAATTCAAAAAAGGTAGGTATGTCAAAATTTTGAGTTCAGATAACCACAGCTATTCTTACATGGTCTAGAAATCAAGTTAAAGTTGTTATGTTACTCTATACTACGTCGACTTTTGGAGTGCTGTTGGATTTGTGCGAAAGGTTTTTTAAAGGCAGGGGAAAGAAGCAAATGTTTAGAAAACACGAAATTTTAAATGAGAGGGAAACCCCTAAAACTGACTGCTTAGTACAAGAACAAGTCTGTCTATGAGCTAACACGCAATCGGCATAGGTAGGTACAGAAAATCAAAGGTTTTTGCCCAGAGTGTTTTCAAAATCTTAGCTCTTGCTCGATTTTGATCTGTGAAAGAGTTTGTGGATCTGTTATATTATTTATTAATAGAAATTAGTTAGTAATTTGTTATTTTTTTAGACATAAAATGATCATTGGAAGCATTCATAAAAATATTTAGGCGATTCCATCACATCTCAGACAATTTCTTAAATTTCGTATAGAAAATCATTCGCTAAGCTTTCTGCCCAGAGTGTAGCAATCTTAGCGTTTGCTCGATTTTGATCTGTGAAAGAGTCTGCGGATGTTTATTACATTATTAATTTGCTGTCAGAAATGAGTTCATTTGATAACTTTTTAGACATAAAAATGAATATAAGAAGTATTCATAAAAATATTTAAGCGATTCCATCAGACCTCAAAAATTCTCCCAAATTACGGGAGTAAGTAACCTAAGTCTAATAGCCAACCTAAGCGCTCAATCTTCATCCCATCGGAATCGACGGATACCGTTTCACTGAAAGGTCACCCGAGGTGCCCTCAACTGTATCTCAATTCTATATTAAGCTGATCCCAATTTATAACACACATCTATCTACCTACATTACAGAACCTTCGTTTCCAATTCCCGCGGGATATTTACATGGCCTGTGTTGGTTCCTTTAATAATTCTTCTTTGGAAAAGCCTTCGCTCGTTGATGCCTTTCCTTACAATAATAACTTAAAACCTTTTAAACTTGTTTTTATAACCTTTAATAATAATTTCCCTGCCGTTACTTTGTTTTATTCGGAAGGCTTTTAACCTATCTTGTATTCAACAAATGCTTTAATAAAATAATAAATGAACCCAAAATGTGGGTTAAATACTTCCACAAAAGATCCAAGGGAATATGTGCGTAGACAGACTATTATTGTTTTTCTCTCATTCATGTGGATGTTTTTCTTTTCTGAAAATACCTGAGAATTAAGTTATCTTATATTCGCGTTTGTTACTTATGTCATCATAATAGTAATTAAATGTTTGTAAGATGATTAACTCTTAATTAGAATTGATACCAACACAGTCTAAATAGAATAAGCGAATTATTTTCGTAAGTCTTTCTCTAGTCGACTCATTAACTACGGTTTAATTTTATTGGCGAGGGAATCAATGGTATATTATTGGAAACTGGTGCAACTTTTTCAAGGTGAATTCACCTAGTAATTCAAATTGTAATACTTTATAATTTTCATTCCTGGCATTTCACCACAAACCAATATTTACTTAGGTGTTTTTTTGTTAGGTTATATTCTTCCAATTTCAAAATACCCCTAAATGTATTTACATAAACCAGCGATGTAAATAGTTTTTTTTTAAATTTTATTTAGTCGTATAACTTTTTTGGGCAAAGTTTTTACATGCTTCTCGACTTCTACACTAGGCATAAGCCCATATTAGGGTAGTTGAAATTTGTGTATTTTGAAATGCAAATGAATATACGTACATATATATTAAGATAAAAATATAGATAAACGAAGTACATAAATCAAAAATACATAAAAGTAAAAGTAAGCATTCATTTGAATAAGGTGCCATTATAAGTTTGCATGTAGTGACAAAAATAAAAGAAAATAATAGAAATTATGAACCAATTCATTCATTCAACGGAAACATTGAAATTTCGAAAAAAAATAAAGGTTTAAAAACATTTAGCCTGACCTAGGCATTCCAAACCTAACCTAGCTAAATCTAACTACGTTATGAAAAATATTAAAAAAATTTGGTAATTTGGTATTTCTAAAATATTTACCCTTGGTGCCAAATGGGCCACGCTAACTCTGCAGGTTTTACAAAAAAAATGTTAGCCCACCTTAAAATGTAGTTTAGGCATGTTTTATCTCGTTAATTTCACCCCGGAGAGCAGAATGTGCCAGCAAGTCACTTTTGAAACTTTATAATTCCGGCAAAAAAGTGCGAATTTTGACAGTTCGCAGTTTCCGTCAAGTCTACACAACCCCCGGAGACTATTCAGCAAAAGCTATTTGTCAAATGTCCCATGTAAAAGATGACTAAGCGATAAAAATACTACCATTTTTCATATCAAACTGTTAGCCCAAAGATGAATATACTTCCATTCTATTAGCCCGTTGAATTATTTATATTTAACTTCAGGTCCAGCACACTTGGGGCGAGTGGTAAAATACAATGCTTTGTAATTTTTCACGACATTAAACGGGTGAAGGTTTAATATCTTTTGAGTTATTTGAAAACATTTTACTCGTAGACTTTCTTTGCTGCATTTTGTTTGTGGCCCTACAAATGCTATTTTTTTATTGTAATATAAAGGACACTGTAATGGGTTACATTTATGCATATAAATTTTACAAAATATTATATTTAAAGTTATCATTGTTCATTTAGACCTTATCAGAAAAGAGGAGCTCTTGTGATTGATAAAAGAGTCACGATTATTACTAAATTTTAATGTTAATGTAATGTGTTTTGTATAAAATATTTACCATACAATGCAAGTTTTTTTAAAGTTATTTAATTTTATTTAATAGCTATGATTGTTTGATGATACAGCGCAACTCAGAAGGAGGATATTATATTTTTTATGGCTAGGTAAATTTAATGGGTTTCAATTTGTGTTGTTTTAAAATTAGGTGTATTAAATTGATTTCCATTTCTCATTAGTTTGTAAAACTCTTGATATTATTTAGTATTACTTTTATGATGATTCTTTGCGATACTTTTACTGACTTAAGATTGTTTTGTAAGATCCTCTACAACCTATAATTTTGCTGATAAACATAGCATTAACAATATAAAATTTAATATTACTTTTTACTTCAAATACGTACGCTACGTAGAGAAAAAAAACTTTTTAGGACAATTTAGCATGTGAGATAATGAAATCGAATTGGAAACAAACACAATCTATAAGGTAGAAATCTGTTAACTGATGGAATAAAAAACTGGTTAATTTTTTGTAATTGTGTAGTTTCTTCTCTCTGAAATCACAAAGTTTAAAATGTTTTTACGATGAATTAGATTTAGTTAAAACCCCTTGTGATAGAACCTCAAACATTATATATCATCTACAAATTTGAACAATTATTATAAGCAATAATTATTAGCCTGAAACACTCATCAACATTGAAAAAATCTCCCGAGAAAAGATAAATGCCGCCGACGGAACTTGAACCCGCGTCCTTTTGATATCCGGTCAACTGCTCTACCAACTGAGCTACATCGGCTTATCTCCCACCCGCCAAATAATTCAATATATACTAGTGTTTCATTCAACAATTACTGCTTATTACATTTTTCACCTGAAAACAACCAACTTTATTTTTTTATTTTTTTTTATTTTTTTTTTTTTTTTAGGTGAAAAATGTAATAAGCAGTAATTGTTGAATGAAACACTAGTATATATTGAATTATTTGGCGGGTGGGAGATAAGCCGACGAAGCTCAGTTGGTAGAGCAGTTGACCGGATATCAGAAGGACGCGGGTTCAAGTCCCGTCGGCGGCATTTATCTTATCTCGGGAGATTTTTTCAATGTTGATGAGTGTTTCAGGCTAATAATTATTGCTTATAATAATTGCTACCCTTTGTGCTATGCATAAAAATCTTGTCTTAAACATTAGTTTACCAATTAAAAATAATAATCTACAAATTTGTTTGGATTAAAAATATCACTACACTGCATATTGTTTCAGAAAAAACTGTGACTACAAAAATGCTTTTTTAAAATTTAGTTATTTCTACAAATTTATAAAATTATGTATTATCTTATGAAATTTCGAAACTTTTTAAAAGTTTTTTGTGTGTTAAAATCTTTCCCTTTCTAATTTTTTGAAAGCCAACAGTACAAATGAATCATAGCTTTTATAACTCCTATAGAAAAAATGCAATTGTATATTATGTATTTATTTCATTAATATATTTTCATAATAAAACATGACTTTTATGAAAAATTACAAAAGTGATGAGGTACATCTAATTGTTTTTCCTAGCACCCACGTGTAATAATATCTTTATGTATATATTTTAATCTAAAAGTCATAAAAGTTACAAGAATTATTTTTTTCCTTTCAATGCACATAAAACCTGAATTTAGGATCAAGTTTAAACCTCGCCAAATACTAGATCATGTGTGATTTAGGCGTCCGATTAAATTGATTAATCTCTATTGGTCACATTGATCATAAGAATATCTAAATAAATGCAATCAGAAATTAATTTACAAGATGCCTACTCAAACAGAACGTTATTTGAACTTGGCCCGAATTGAAACTAAGAATGCCAGCTGCTTTATTTAAAAGACTTCTAGATGACATAGCCCGAACATTACTCATCTTTACAAATCCAAAGCCGCCGTACCTGATTTATAATCCAGCTATACATTATCCTACACCCACTAATTATGATACATTGTCAACTTAACCAAATAAAAAGCGGCCGGTCAGAAATGGTAACAATATCCAATGAGAAGTATTCAAGTTGTGATTGATAATGGTGAAGACTTAATTTCCTCTGGTCATCCGCGAAGCTATTCACATCTCGATCTCATCAGTTTCCGTATCGAAAGATGGTGCTGATTCTGTCGGCGCTCTCAAAGCATAATTGATTTCGAAGCATCTCAGCTGACTATAGCTACATCAAAATATATAAAACAGTCACCTAAATTAATTGCCAAACACAGCGCGGCGTTCAACATAGCAAAACGTGGGAAGAGCTAAAAAGACAATTCTCTCATAAATATGTTTTCAACGTGAATTATTTAAAAAAAAAATTAAATATGTGTAATATTAAAAGATTTTTACTCCAGAATTTTTTCCAGGAGTGCTATTGTAAACACGATCGAAATATATATACTAGTCGTACCTACCTCTTAAGGTACATACGGATGACTTAGTAGATTAGTGACAAAAATCGGTAGGTCGTCAGAATTACGATTTCCCTACAATGTCCTGGGGGGGAGGACGGTGCTTGTATTCTTCCATTTCATGATAAAAACAAAGCTTGAAAAAATGTGTGTGCATTTCACACGCGGTAGAAGTGAACCTTTAGAAAATTATAAACAAGAGTGGGGAGGCTACGGGGCACCGCTCAAAGAGGAGACCGATAAGTCTACCTCATTCTCTCGCAGGCTAAATCCTGTATATGTATATGTTTGTCATTTTTTCGTTTCATTGAGTTTCAAATCACAACGGCGCTAAAGAAGTTTTCACTTCAACAATAGAATTGTTGCTCCTGGCTTTGGAACAGCGACCCATTGGTTATCTCAAATCCGTGAATCGAGTCTTCTGTAAATATCATCGAAGCGCTGCAGTATCACGGGAGCTCAAACAGGTTTATATAAGGTTCTTATAGTTTTTAATTCACTCGTACATGTATGTACGTAGGTTGCTTATACTTTGTTCACAGGTGTACCTACGAGAATTAATATGATATGAATACCTACATAAGTTAATTTAATTCAATTGGAAAAGAAATACCATATCAAGGGTCTGATGGTGATTCACTCACCAATGAATCGGACTGTATATTATCCAGCCGTAGGTATAAAAATCAAGAAGCAAAATTCCTCGTACAACGGATGCTTTTCGGTATCTATTATGATGCGGAACTCCATTGTTCTCTCTTCGATATTTTTTTATCGTTTTAAATAATGATTTATCATATTATGCTCAACTCGTTTGCTTTTGCGAAAGAAGCTAAATTAATTTTACGATACTCCCATGATCAGTTTACCATATTTAAATCGTAACTATAAAGAAGAAAATCTGTATGCTAAAGGGCAAACGCTCGAGCCATGAGGTTCTCAGGCGCCATAATATTTGTCCAGCTTTTTCTGACTATGACGTCTGAATCAACACAGCTATGTTCAGATTGGAACGTTATTATTTATAATGTAACCTACGGAACTGCAGGAACCCAACAATAGATTTATATTATTTCTAAAGGGATTTGATGAAAAGCATAGGTAAGCCGCACTTCACCAATTGCGGAAAATGCTTTCAAGATTTTCTTTTTTTGGACCCAATTTATCACATACATGTGTCTCGTATAAATCGTTGTATCTTCCTTTCTATCATCAAATATCATGGTGAGAAATTTTATCTAAACGGTGTAAGAAAGAGAAAACTCAACGCTTTATATTTAAATCTAGAATTTAACCATAGTAAAAAAGTTTCCTATAGCAATTTGAGAAAAAATAATTTGTTTAAAACTTCGAAATTTTTAAAATTATAATATCCTTATGAAACCACAAAAACGTGAAATGATAACAACGTTTATAAAACATTAGCCTAATAAAATATGTAAGTATGTGTTTTAATTTTGTTTCATTATCTGTAACTTTATCTATAAAAAAAGTAAGGTGAGCAATTTTTGAAACTTTATTATATTTGTATTAAAATTGAATATTTCAGAAAACATATGTTTATTTGTAATACTAAAATTTTAAAGCGTATTCTATCACCCTTTCAAAACAGTTTTTATTTTTCGGACACATTAAAAAAAAAAATCATTTATTTTAATTTTATTGCAAAAGCGGAAATTATCTGACCTTCTGTCAGAATATGCCTCATACCTGATTTGTTAATAAAGTTCTCCGGTCTGCAGTATTAGGAATGATTTGATGATAGCCAACCTCCGATAGGATAGAACCAGAAAAAAACAGTTAAAACTATGGCGAAGCCTTGTAAAAGCTTTTGGTTTGTGTATTTTAGACGTGAAAACAATAAACATTAAAACCTTCATAAATACCTGAATAGCACATAATCTGCTAATCGAAGTAACTTGTCAGTTCAAGTTAATTAACAAAATACGGTAGTGACCTAAATATTATCCATAAACGAATATTGTTATAGCAACTACATCTTGGGAGTCCATCAAAATCCAAAGTATTCAAAACCAAAATTAATCAAACGAAATCCGAAAAAAACTAAATGCTTTTGACAGGGGCAGTAACAAATGCGTGCAAGTTCACAAGTTAATAAAATGCATGGATATTTTTTTTTCGAAATTCCGAACAGCTTACCAAATTACTTGTTGCAGATCTCACGTCGTTGATTACTGATTACATGACTGGCTCGATCACGGTCTCGACGAGACCTGAAGGGGTCTGATGATCCATTCACCTGACTGAAAGAGGCAGTGATTGATAAGCGGGAGGTCGCGGGTTCGATGTCTGACGCGGTAGGCGAACATAACACAATATATAACACGTGGGTAGCATTGCCGATGGATTCATACCACGTTCTTCTTATGTTGTCGTGATTTTATGAATTGAAGATCATTTTTTATTCATTAGGAAAGTGATTGTGGTATTCTCAACAATTTTGATAGATTTTTTATACGCCTGATTATTGAATTGAATTGAAAGTTTAATGCTATCTAATGATAACCTATTTACCCACATTTTACAACCATGGATCGATTTCTTTTGCAGGTTCAAGGAGAATTTATGCTTAGGGTAGGTACTTGGAAAATGTATTTAATATCGTTGCTATTTTAAATTCACTCCCTTTAAAGAGACGTTCATAGGTAAAATTAACAAACACCACTATGATTTTAACAATAATAGGGTTTTTTTAATTCATTGAAAGCAAAATTGTGTTTCAAAGTGTTTTCCTCGCATAATACTTACATTAAAGATAGTCCGGTATTACTTCTGGATTCCACTACGTGATACTAGAAGTCAGGATTTATTTCAGTGCAGAAATTCTGGAACTAAATACCATATGTATTCCTCTTTATCCAGAATACTAATGGAGGGAAATAATTATACGAATTCAGTGGACATCTTCAATTTATCTTTAAACATATTCAAAATACTGTTACTGAGGCAGTTCAGTTATGTACAATAAATACTTTATTTTATTTAATCACAATGTAATTTAAATGTCATATGTAAAAGCCCCGAAAAAGGGCGTAAATAAATAAATAATTTCAGAGGAAACTGGGTGCCGTTTTATCCATACAAACGTATTCCCCAATTTCCTCTCTAGATTTTGAAAATATGTAGGTAGTACGAATATTAAGTTATGCTTTTTTTAAAGTTTCTTGTTATTGGAGTTAAGATCCTTCAAAAATTGTTAGAATTGACTGGTTTAAACGCCATGAATAGATGTTAAGTACACATAATATACAAAGTGTTATAAAAAAATCGTACAAGTAAAGAATAGTTTCTTCTAATACAGCTAGTAAAAAAATATTTTAAGAATCGGTTCAGTTTTTAATTCAGTTAAGGATTAAAATGGGAGTTGAAAACCTCGATTTTGACGATTTTCTTTGGGTATTATCAACCGGAGGTACAGTTGTCCCTTTCACTCAGCATTCGGGGAATTAACACCGACAGTGACAGCAACAGTTTGGTAAAATATTACCTCTTAAAGCAAATAAAATTAAAAATTAAAAAAACCTAAAAGAACAACTACAAAAAATACCTTTCAAAGTACGCTAAATACATGCAATTTATATTATGATTTAATAATCTGTACCGGAAATATGATGAAAACACTTCCCACAAGTCTGAATCATTTGTTCCTCCGAGATAAATCACACTTGTAGCAATTTTTTCAGCGTTTCCACCAGCCCATGATTTATCCTCCGATACTTTTTGTATTTTTAATTTGTTATCGTAGTTCCCAGCGAGGAACTTTGGTCGGGCATAACGGCCGATGAATTATTCGACCTGTTTTGTTTGACAAACATATATCATCTCTTCTGGCATCGGAATAAAGTAGGTTCGACGGAATTGACGATGTTTGCATTGTGCTCGATATAACTTCTTGAATATATTATGTTTTGGCTGGTTTTTCAAGACAAGACTCATTTGCACGGAAGCAATTACCGCAGACAGGAAAATACCCTCGCTATGAAATTTTGATGTAATTTATAGTGTAAATTCTTAATTTGTTTTTCTTAAATTGAAGGTGGGAAATACGAAGACTATCAAAATAAAAAACATAACAAAATTTATTATTTACGTTGCAAGTAACAGTAAAGTAGTCATTCTGACGAACTAAGAAATATTTCAAGATATCGATCACGCAGTTGATTACTCAGGCATCTCCAAATACTAAATCCAATACTTTTTTAAAAGTATGTGTGTTTTACATATGAAATTTGCTACAAAATAACACCGGGAGGCATAACGGTCCTGTGCGTTAGTATCCTACTATTGACTACAAGTTAATTAAGAAGTTAATCGAGACTGTTATTCACTACAAAATTGTCTGCATTATAATTGTTTTTGTGGTTTTTAAGAGTAATCTGATTATTTTACAAGATAGAGGGTTTTACGTATAACTGTACACAGAACTCAAATATCGATTTTTCGGAGATGTCTGGCTAATCAACTGGACTATCGATATAGAGCTCTGTAACTTCTGTACCTTTCTAATTATAACTTAACACAGAACTCACCAACTTTATTGGAATTGATAACAGATTTTATGATTTACAGTAATGTTTATGTGTTTAAAATTAGTAACTTTGTACTAGAATATGGTGATTTTTCATTTATCATTGAATTTCATTACTTCATTGGGCAATTTTTTTAGGTTCATACCGCACAAAAGTCTCAACTACTCCCTGCTATCCGAAGACAGTGAGACTATGGCATCCCCAATTAGTGCGTGATTTAAGGCTTAAAACTCCGCCAACAGGAAGGAGTTGGGAAAGAAGAAGGTAGGATAGTACTTAGTTATTCAGATCTGGTCATCGAACATGTCTGAAGCCATTTAAAACAACTTTTTAATTCTGATAGTTGGGCTTTCGCTTGGGCGATACTTAGAGTATTCACCACTCTGGAATAAGCTGCAAGTATAGTATATAATATTTTATATGAATTAATTGTGAAATGACGCAATTTAATTCAGTACAGCGTAAGCCGAGATTCAAACTCGCTGTCTCCGAATTCGCAGTCAAGAGCTTTATTCCTCCACGTGTAAAGATAATATTTTTTAATATTATTTATCATTTTATTTACGTAATATTGTACACTGTATACAACTGCATATTGCGTTTTAAATTAAATATTTTTTTAACAAAAAATATATAGGTATTTACGAAATTCATACAATTATAAAAAGATAGCGATGATTTCTTTTATGAATATTTAATACCTTGTTCAGACTTGTTTACGTGCTCCATAAAAAGTGCGCATACAGCTATTTTACAGAGCATTCATGCCAATAAACATTTTGTCTCCTTCATTTCGTATCACATTTACAAAGTCTAATTTTATCTCCGACCTCCACAAACAAAGTCCTATAAACATTTGCTCTCATGGACCCGCAGTAATTTCTTCAGCTTGTCTCGCAGCGGCAAAGGACCCGCCGATGTACCTACGTAGTACGTAGCCCACCTACCATACATTCAACAAGCCTTCATGACAGCCCATTGCAAAATAATGGCAAAATCTACATAATATTTTTATATTCAGTTTTTGCCCGGTTCACTGCTGCTCGTTGTCGGATATATTCTGCCTAATATGAAGGCTGTATTCTCGTTTACTCTCCCCGCCGCTGTCAACCTGGTAGATGGTTGTTGCTCCCTCGATATGGAAGAAAAAATCATACTAATTCATGAATAAATTCTTTAATGCAAACCTCTGCATATATTTTCATGTCATATTCTTCAACGTCTGCGGACATTTACAGAGAAATCCCTGTTTTCTTGACCTGGTAGACATCATGAATAACAAAAACGTCGTTGTAAAACTCCAGTTTGTACCAATTTTTTGCAAAAAAATAAATGTAGGTATGGGGACCCCTAGCACGGTCGATCGATAAATTGTATCGATAAATGTCGGTAAATTGTTTCGATAAATGTCGGTAACTTCAAATAGTTTCCTAGGACAACAGCAGATCGCTAACATATAAGCAACAGTTGACGTCGAATATGTTAAGAACACTTATGAGTAGTCATTGGGCACTGTTATTTATTTGTTGGCGATCTGCAGTAATGCTAGGGAACAACGAGAAGTTACCAAAAGTTATCGATACAATCCTTAATCGATCGACCGTGCTACCGGGGCTTGGAAAGGTTAAAAAATATGAATTTATTGAGAAGAATTTAAATTAACTCAAAATTAAGTTAGTGTGCACTTAACATCTTTTCAGACAATCATGTCCATAAAGTCAGACACCTTTCACCTTTACAGTTCGCGACATTAAAAAAATCTAAAAAATGTAAACAAAAAATGTAAACAAGTAAGAATTTCTAAGCTTTAGTCATTTCACACAACTTCTCAAGTCCTAAAGGTGTCCTAAATTCCCTAATATTAACTATACTTTTGCCAAAAATTTTCTAATAAATGTAATAATATAATAAGTAATCGAGGCTAAAATAGCAAATGTAAAATCATGCGGTGTTTTCTCGTATCTCGTATCTTCTCCAAACTTAAACTTTCCAATAAAAGTGTGTTTTTCTGAATTAGATAGAGCCTAAGAACTCATAATAAGCACTCTTGACGTGATTTTTAACAAAAAACGGCCCTATACAAAGTATCCAATTATCATTATTTTTAATTCTAAAAAAATTTATTAGAGAGAAATACTTGTAGAGTTTCGAAGTTTCAACCGAGCTCTCCAGCAGTAGAAGATATACCTTTATGGAGTAATATTAATAATTAATTCAAAAATGCTTTGTAATTTAATGTTCGGTTAATCGGAAGGCCATTTTAGAGTATTGAATCGTACGCACGGCTAGTTTTAAAATAACAAACTTGACAATTTAGATTAAACTCTTCCAATTTCGTGGGAGTAATATTTCCATACAAGAATTCACACCGACGATAAATTCACCTCAATTTTTCATTCCATTTGGAATTTTTGCTATATCAAAGCGCCATTCCGAGAAAGCTGTGTGGGTTTGAATTAAATTGCATCCAAAGTGTTACTTTTTATTAGAAAAATCATAAAAATAGTTTACTTTATGACATTCAACTTGAAACATACACCGAAGACTACAGAGCTGTGGAGAACAAATAATAAAGTCTGCAGTCAATAGAGCCAGTGACGTAGCTAGCAGTGTCGCATGTCGGTCCGTGAGTTTTCAGTGAGCTAGAAGGCAAAGATTGAAAAATACGACGTTATTGATGTTGTTGTAGCTGAAAACCAATTTTTTTTTTCCAAATTTCTACTTTTTCTATGATTAAATTTAAAAAAAATGTAATTTATATCATGAAGGTGGTGGGGGAGTTCTAGATTGGAAGAAAAACTGCTCACGTAATTAATGAATGCCTTTGTATGTTTTGTTTATGTGGGTAATATCAATTCTACTCCCATTCTTCTTTTGCCATCTATAACTTTCAATTTCATACATCAATATAATAAGACAATACTAATACCATCATTATGAGACTCTCATTTCATTACATACGAAATTTAATCATATTTAACAATGCATGCTAGCTACGCCACTGAAAAGGGCTACGCAACTCTTGATACAATATTACTAACGAATTCTCTTAGTTTTTTCATAATTTGTTAATATGGTCAAAAATCATAACTGATACCAAATGCTCATTAACCTCGACCGTTAATATGTAAATTATCAACTTACTCGAGCGTAATTTATTAGAATTTGTCGAAAGATAATTTTTTCACAAGTGACACAATATTTTAATAGAGCTGTGACCAAATTAGGGGAACAATATTACCGTGAGTTAAATGGGCTATTAAAATTACGCCAGTATTCAACTTTGTATTAGATTTACATTTTATTAAAAAAGCGGATGTTTAACAGTAATTATTACATGATGGACGAAATGATAACGGTTCCTTAATAATAAAAATATTATTTATATAGCGTTTTTGTGAAAAATTATCTCAAGGGTACTGTCCATATGTTTTTAGATTTTACATATATGACCGGTCAGTGGCTGATTTGGCGTTGCGTTTGGGTCCCATCTAGGCGTCCCGTGCTCGATTTCTTGGCTGGCTAAGTCCTCCATCACGACACAAGCAACATTTTCCGCTTAATTTGGAGGAGATTTTCAAATATTGTCGGGTTATTCGTAACCCTGGAAAGTTCATATTTCTGAAAAAAAAATGATACAATAATGTGCTCGTATAATACGGCGACTTACACGTAGGAACTTCGACTCTGTCTCATTTATCGCGGTTTTATAAAATTGACATCAGAAATTTATCGTATAAAAAGATTTTTTTGTGATTACCTCGCACAAGCACCAAATGCTTCCGTCTGCTATCGCTGAGACCATGGTTTCTCCAATTGGGGTATGTTGTGAGGCTGAAGGTAGAGGGGAGGGGTGGGGATGGGGAAAAGGAATGTGCAATAGTACCTAGCTATTCAGATCTGGCCACCAAACACGGCTATTTTAAGCGGCGTAGTCCAGCGGCAAGGCTCTTGACTCGCAATGCGAAGGGCGCGTGATCGAATTCCGGCGTGGCAAATAAAATTTATGTTAAAAATTTGTGTTATTTATAATTTACTCATTAAATAATATATAGTATATTGGTAGCACGTTACAGAGTGGAAGATACTCTCAGAACTGCCCTGGTGTAGACCACCATTCAGAATTGAAACATTGCTTGAAATGGCATTAGCGGTGTTTGGTGATCAGATCTGAATACCCAGGTACTTCCTAACCTTCCTCTTCCCTATCTTCTACCCATCCCCACTACCTTCAGTCTCACAACATACCTTAATTGGGGATGCAATAGTCTCACTGGCTCCAGACGGGAGCAGTTGGGACTCTTGTGCAGTTTCAAGTCTGAATGGTGGTCTTACACTAGGGCGGTAGGTATTGGAAGCATCTTCCACTATGAAACGTGCCGTAAATATACTACATTTTAAAATAATTTGTGAAAAAGCCGCCGCACTTTTAAGCACAGATTATGGAAATTACACTTCATTCAAACAATTACTACAAGAAACAACTATTTACGTACACAAAATAGGTTATTAGGTTCTTAGTTTAGGTAAATTAAGTAATTCATGCGTATTTAGTTTGAAACGAAACTTCGCGAATGTCAAATCCATACAAAAAAAACATGGCGGCTATGGAGATCTTTTAAATGGGAAATTTTTAACTTTGAATGAATATCGTATTTTTAATGCACATTTTTCCTTCTATCACGACTGAAACCGATGCTTCTTGTGGTAATTAAGCTTAAAAGTAGTTTACTTTTCAAAATTAATGCCTATTTAAAGTGTAGCGGCTTGCGGCGGCTTCTTCACACTTTACCCATTTTAATTAGACTATAAACGAAACACCTTAATATGGCTTTTTAATTATTAGTTAAAAGCAAAACACCCCTTTCACCATTCAAACTCCACAATTTCAAAAATTCAGGTGTCCAGCTGTTATCAAAAATGTTTTTACATATTATTTTATCATTTAAAAAATTCAACATCAACAAACCATATGATGGGTGGTATTACTGCGTTAGCCAATTTCGGGTAAATTACCAGGTTGGTTTGGAAAGTGCGGGTATAAAGTTTCAAATTTGGCATAAAGCCTAATGGGTCGTGTTGGCAAAACATTCAGATTTACAATTTATTTCCATAGAACAATTTAGTGAAATTTTATCCCAAGTGCACATTGTGAAAACTGAATTCTGTTTTGATCTGTTTTTGGAAAATCTATTCTGGGGTATTTTTGGAGGTCATTTTTTTATAATCGCTCCACTAGGAGACCCTGAGGAAAGAAAATCACTTAGGGTATGTATCATCTCTGGGTATGCTGTGTGGAGGGTCTTTTTAGGGAACGGAAGAAGAGTAAGTTTGGGAAGGAAAATGATATGAAGGGTGGGTAGGATTCAATTATCCAGGAGTAACGGACGTATAAATCCAGCCCTCCCACTGCGGTGAAAGGCGATGGGTCGAGAGAGTCCGGCTGGAGAGGTCTAGGTTAGGGCAGAGGTAGAGGAAATTCTGGGGACCAAAAAATGTGGGGTGGGTGGGAATCTAGGGGTCAATGTGTCCAGGAGTGACGGACTTATGAATCCATCCCTCCTACTGTGGTGCAAGGCAATGGGTCGAAAGAGTCGGGCCGGAGTGCTCTATGTTAGGTCTTCTTCAACCAGTCTGTCCCGATCCGAGAAAAACGCATTCGCCACCACGACGTAGAGTGTAGACGAACCACATCCCATGAATCGGGCACCCCTACCAAGTCACCAAACATAGTGATCCACTTAGGGTGACATATCGCAGGGGTGTTGGTTATCAAATAACTCGGGGCGGCGTCACCCATACCCGCCTCCCAAATTGATCATGACTATGACCTCAGATGCCACATAACAGTTTCTTACTTTATTATTTTCTTTGTAGTTCGATCTCCTATCGGAGGCAGTTATCACGCGTGGATTGCACTTTTTTACTGTTGATCAACTTAAAAAACTTTATTTATAAAAAATATATTAATTTATCTATAATTGTGCTAGGATATTCAAAAGCCTGTAATCTCGCATTTAATGTTAGTATAACTTGTAGATTTGTATTAAAAAATAACGCTTAGTCCCAACAGTAAAAGCTCCAATCCTAAATAAATTATGTTTCGCTATGAAACGGGACCAAGTACGAATAAACGAGGCACCATTATTAAGTAAAATGATTGCTCAAATTCTTAATAACGTTCACATGGGCGACTTTTTATTCCTGGGATGTGGCGCGCTTTATAAGGCTTTTAAGGATAATCTAATAAAAAAAGCTAAGCATCGACTACCTAGTCAAAAGAAACCTTCCCTGAACAAATGAATTTAATAGTGTTAGCGGTTTTGGTTATGTTTTTTTTGTTCGTGGGTGCGTTTTATTTGTTCGGTTCGTTGATTGGTTTTGCGTGTTGCATCCAATGTCCCTGTTTGACAGTTTTATGTAAGGAAGGATGTGTGTTTCCCGCCCAACACATTTTATGAATATTTAATATTGTTTTTGCGTGAAGAACCTGCTCAGGGAGCTAAAAGGCTCTTCTCTGCGCGTAAATAAGACATAAAAAGACAGTTTTCAGTTTCGGAGTCGCGCACTCAGTCTGTGCAGTTGACACACTGAATTAATTCCACGCCTGCCAAAGTGTCTAATAAAGGAGACCAAGTGACATTCCTTAAATAAGTTAACATATTTACTACTTGTTTAGCGGAGTTATGGGCGTCCATTTGGCACTTTATTGGAGGTATAAAGTATAAACCCTTTCAAATATAAATAAAGCTATGACTTTGTGTACCATGTTACTTCAGTTTAATGCCTACTATTTTCGGACACAACCTTATTACGGCAAACTCAGCAGACAGATACATTTAATGCGACAGCAACTCATAGACTAACAGACTGCTTTCTAATATCAGTTCTTTGTCTTAATGTATGTAATGTACCTTAAAAAATTCTAAATAATCCAGAATAAATCAATACAGAAAATGTTTAAGGAATTCGATATAATGCGTGCTAAACAAAGAATTTTCAATCGCATCGCGTTTGGATTCCAGGCGTCGTGTGTTCAAGTCCTCCATCACGACACAAGCAACATTTTCCGCTTATGGTGGTAGTAGGCGATTTTCAATCACCTACTACCACCATTATCACCTTATCCGTAATTCGGGAACATTTGTTTTTTTTTGTATTTGTACCCACAAAGTTTTTAACAATTTACTACCAACTTACTTTAGATAGAAAATATACTAAAATAAAGACTCCCTCACGGCATACAACATACAATGCAGAAAGAAAACATTAGATTAAAAAAATTGAACAAATCAAAAACACAGATTTTTTTTGCTGTATGGAGGAAACACTAGTTTATCATTTCACTATTAGTTTTAAGTGAAATAATTTTTTTTACTAAATTAAACATATTAAACAAGTAAAAATTATGCCTGTAATCAGCAAATAAGCAAAGTCTTAATTAGTATGTTTAGGTTAGACCACGTGAAGTGGGTTTATTTTAAGTTTATTTTTTAATTTTTTATTTTTATTTAATGATCTTTTATACGTTAAATTATATTGTATTTTTTTTTACATTAAAATGCAAACTGTAACGTCATAAATAAATCAAATATAATGCTGTATACAGCATTATATTTGATTTTTTTTTTTTTTTATAATTTCATTATATTTTGAAATTTTCTCTATAAAGAAAATTTCTTCAACATTATGTATGTATTAAATTTGGCATGTTGATAACACTATCATGTCTGAAACTAATTAACTATATAATATAATAACCTAAAACAAAGTTACTTACTTTCATATTTTGTAAAGTATAAAACAAAAATACGTTTTCCGGGTGGTTACTACATTTTAAAAATAAAATAGAATAGACTTAGCGGTTATAAAAGTTGTAATATTGCACATACTCCAATTTCATTTTAAAAAATACCTACCAACGTATTCGTACGAAAAAAAGGACTTTTTTTAATTTAGTAAAATAGTGGAATTCTGGTTCAGGCCGCTAACAATAACACTCCTTATGTAAAATTTACCAAATCTCCAAATTCACCCGATAATACATATATACAAATTAAAAGTTATGAATCATTTCATCATCGTTTAATTCTTGGGTTTAATCTTGTTAACGGATCCCAAATCAAAATCCTTTTTAGTTTTAAAGAATTTCTGAGATGTTTACATTTACATTTTAACAATCTCTCTGCCGATTCACAACAAAACTGGGAGCAGCAAGTATTATACCTAGCATGAAATATATTATTATTTTTACAACTGTCCTTACAGCCAGCGGGACTGCATCTCTGAAACTGCATAGGAAGGTAGTCAGGTAGGTACTTGAAGCTCGTCTGGAGTGTACTGCATTCGTAATTCTACTGCTTCAGCTTCAAGGTCCGGCTTTTGAAAGATAATATGAATTTATTATTTAAACTGCAACGAATATGTTTTACAAAATGGCATCCTGGAATTCAATACTATCGGCTGTCCGTAGTCTTTTATTATTATATTTTGAATGGTACTACTATTTATACGTGGAAACGTGGACAGCGGATATACCCCTTGAAATGCAGTGCTGGAGAAAGATGCTCAGGATTCCGTGAAAAGCCAGACGCACAAATGTGTCCATTCTGGAAAAGCTAGGCATCAACACTACTAAGCTTTCAACTATCTGCCTACACCGTATTTTAAAATACTTTGGACCCGTTGCTTGCCCAACTGAGGCACAGCACAGAACAACGAGTGGAGGAGCCTTGTCCACCATGGAAATTAGAGTAGGGGTCACCATCATCAGCACTGAGGAACCAACTTAAGTAGAACCATTTTTAATGATTATGTATCTATTATGTAACATGTTTGGTAATTCCAAAGGAAAGACTATCAATGGGTCGCAAAAACTAGGGAAAAATAAAGCCTATGAGCTGAAGGAGAGTTGTGCAATTGACTGAGTCTACCGAAGTACCAGAATATAGGAATTCCTGAAGACGGCTGAATTTATTGAAAACTAGCGCAGACCTGTGAAATATCCGGGATATTATAATTGTAGGATTTGCTGATTTGATTTTTCAAACGAAGAAATTTTCCTATAGTAAACTTGAAAAATTACGGCATCTATCCAATGACAAATTAAAAACACAAGACCCATTATATTCATACTAATCGATCAAAAAATGTAGTAGATACCATGAAAAGGCCAACCATTCAAATAATATGTGTATGAAACAACCGCTAAAGTTTAATGAAAGCAAGTAATGTATACTCACTCTATTAATTCATATATAATGTCAAACAAAAAAATAAAGAAATACACTATTCGAATAATGAACTTTTCGTGAATAAAATTATTTGACATGGAAATTCCAATAAATAGTTCCAATTTTTAATTAAACATTAAATAAAATTTTAATAAATTTACGCATTACGCAGATGTATTTCACAACACTAACCAACTCACCAGCAGCCGAAATTAGTATGTTTTTAAGTGTTTTTTTTTTCTTTTGTCAAGAAAATCAGTTGAAAACTCTTTTATTTTTTAATAATTTTGAAAATATGCTTCATTATGTCGACACCTCCATCAACCTACATACCTGCATCTACTTTGAATTGTTTGAATGCTGTTTTAAAAAAGTTTAAAAGTTGTACCGCTTTTTAGATGTGAAATAATATGCCGTAGTTGTGAAGGCTCCCACACATAGCGCATTGCCTGCATAAAGGATAAAAATAAACCATTTAATTAAACCCAGAAGCGTTTAAAGCAACACTTGTAGCAATTCTTCACACTGACTCGTCGCGTCCATCATCACACTTTAACCCCAAATCTTCCAACAAACATTTAAAAAATGTCGTAAAATCTCACAATTACATACAATGCGGTAGTGGTTACGATTACTGGCGTCGTTTAATTGGGACACTCTTAATTAATCATTGCCTTTTATACTAGGGACCAGGGAATGCTGTGACCGGATCAATCTCCCCCATTGTCGTTGTAACAGTGTAACGTAACTCACGACTAGTGACAATATACAAGTGACTGGGGACATATTCAATTATAACACATTTAACCAATTGATTTTAATTGACCACCCTTTTTATATTTTCTCTCGGAAGCAGCTATGAATTAACGTAATCGAGAGTCCAGCGACAATAAACAGTTTTTTTTACATTAGCTCCACGCATGAAGCCCTAAGGTAGAAAAATCGCCCTATGGGATGCTGTGTGGAGGGTATTTTTAGAGAAAGGAAGGAGAAAAAGTTCTGGGAAGGGCAAAGGAATGACCGGGGGATGGGAATCCGGAAGTTATGATGTGTCCAGGAGTGTCGGACGTATGAACCCATCCCTCCCACAGTGCAAAGCGATGGGCGAGAGTCCAGCGGCAGAAGTCAAAGGTCTCCCTCAACCAAACTCTCCCGATCCGGTCCACCAACGCAGTAGGAGAGCAAGACGTAGACAAACCTCACTTCCTGAACCCGGGCACCCCTGCTAAGTAACCAAACGTGGCTAACCACTTGGGGCGTCCTATGGCAGGGTTGTTTGTTATCCTGTAATGGTTCCCAGTGCGGAGATACCCATATCCGCCACCCAAATTGAAATTGATCTTGCTTATTAATAGCATCTTATTCAACTTCTTAAAATATTCAGTAATTCAGTTTTTGATATCTGGTTCCTTCAAATAATTATCTCTTTATGTATTCAGTTCTTTTTTTTCAAATAAAAGTATAAAAAACCAGTAGGATTTGGACATTTAGGGGCGGGGTGAGGGGTTGGTTGGTTACTCAGCTGAGTGACCAGTGACGACATGTGGAAGAATTTTTTTTTGTTTTTGTTTTTAAAGAAAACATTTTTGAAAACCAAAGTCATCAAAAAGTCACTGGTCTTTTACTACAAATAGTCGTAGATTTAGTTCTTAATTATCCAAATGACCATTAGGAAATTTTACAGGAGGAGAAGGTTGGCTTTCATTATTTCAATGAAGCGTTATAGTAGGCGCTTAGGATGCAGCTATATAGCTATAGTTATAGTAAAAGTAAAGGCTTAATTTAAATAATTCTTAGTAAAGTGATTAATCAATGCAATATATCATTGAAGACGAGGATAACACTAATAATCTAAACGATAACATGAAAGACAACAAGATACAGAAAAATAAAAAAAGATAATGGTCGTAACCGGGACTCGAACCCAGAACCTCTCGTCTAACCGGGACATGCGCGTTTACCAATTCCGCCATTGCCACCCTCTGTCAAACCGTCATATTAGTCAATCTCGTATTTCATTGGATTATTATTTTTATTTTATTCTTCAATGATTAATTTTCGTTTTTGATGCTTACTTTATTTTTAATTTTAAAATAGAGATTGAACAAAAACTAAAATGGTAGTTTGGACAAATAGGCACTAGGGCGATGTATTGTAAGGAATCATTGGTTAAAGTCCCTCAACACCTTCGTAGATAAGGTAACTGTTATATACATTTTTTAAATAATTTTTTTAAGCGATGGTGGGTTAGAAACATAAGTTGAATGTCCAATGCAGTACGCCCACCAAAGTTAGCATATTACTGACAATCAATGTTATGTGGGCACAGAAACAACAACACTTCACCAGTAGTTTGCCAATTTACTTCAAGTTGCGCATTATCCTCGAATTGTCCCTAATTGTTTTTCAATGAAGCGCCGATAGATAAGGAAGGAAATGTTAGTACGAGTAGGTTGGCGCTAAGTGAAATTTATTATTTTCCTGCCTTTTAATGAGTTTCAGAGCTGGGAAGAATAACTCACTACTTGTTGAAGGAGTGGCAATTAAGTGTGGGAAAATTTTCATCTTCTAATAATATAATGAAAGGCGTGCAGGATTAAAATAAGTATTTACTTTAATTATATTTAGTTTAATAAACAATTATTATTATCCCATCGCAATTTTAAATAAATATACATACGAAAATAAATTGTAGAAGTTGATTTTTTTTGTAGCGTAATTTCCACACAATGGCACACCAAACTTGGAAACTGTGTGGGGTATTATATTATATTTTTTAAAACGTTAATCAGTCACAATTTGAGAGGAGGGTAAGGGTACCGCCGCCCCGGAAACCATTTATTGGATAACCACCACCCCTGCCATAGGTTTGATGATCTAGCAGGGATGTCCGGTTCTTAAGGTGAATTGTGTCTAGGTCTTGGGTGGCGAAAGCATTTGCTCACCTATTATGTGGCAGGCCAGATCGGGAGACTGCTTGAGGCAGACATAATCTAGAGGCAGACATAATCTCTCGAGCCGGACTCTCTCGACCCATCGCCTTATGCCACAGTGGTAATGATGGATTCATACGTCTCTTACTCCTGGATGCACTGACCCCCAGATTCCTAACAACCCCTCATAATTTTTCCTTCCCAGAACTTCCTCTCCTTCTTTTCCCTAAAAAAACACTACACACAGCATCACCAAAGATGACACAGGCCCTGAGGGAATTTTTTTTCCACAAAGCCTTCTATTTGGAGCTATTGTTTAAAAAAAACATAGTGAAATTCCATTTTAACATGAATGTATTTGATTAAAAACCTTTTTCGTACCCTTGTGGTGATTTTTCACCATGACTGCGCTCTACAATTATCCAATTATTTTTATTATTTCATCTTTTCCGCTGGAAAAAAAATGGAAAAGAGAAAATAGTTATAAAAGTTTTTAATCAAAAAAGTCATTAAAAGTGGGAGTTGTTTTGAGCAAAATAATTTGATTATGAGTGGTAGCCTTTCGCTGGTCAATACCGATCTCTGTGGAACAAATAATTGTAATTTTATATCTAATTTTTTTAACTATTAACATAAGTATTTTATTTTTTACATTTTTATTACTGCTTTAGAAAGAGAAGGGATAAAACTAAGATTTTGATTTTAACATTGATTACTACAATGTTAGCCACAATTACAATGACAACTGAAATACCTATTATTTTGAGAAAAATGACTTATTGTGATAAAGGTTTTTTTTTAGAACGTTTTCAATAGAACTCACGAAATTCTGTCTCAAATATATTACAAAAAAATCTTCACCAATTGCTTACAAAACCCCAAAATTAATGTTTATTGGGACCATACATGGATGGAAGTCATTACAAATAATGACGACCATCTTAGTTAGTCGCCACATCGTGTGGTCGACTGGAGGACATAACACTAATTCCCGATTAATAAAAGTGTCGTTAACACCGCGTGCCTAAATAATACTCATAACCATTTCATCGGTATGGGAACTGAGAATGTTAATTCACTACTTGTAACCACCAAAATTGCAGTCAAAAGTTTCCTACATGCTACCAATATTAATTATTGAGAATGATCTTAATAGATCTCAGTAACGAGAATCATTATTTTTAAAATAATTTTTAGAATGATCAATTGAAATGATTCAAATAATTAAATGATTCAATGGATCAAATGACTCAACTCTTTTAAACGGTCTAATTTCTAAACGATTCAAAAGGTTCAAATGTTTAAACTGATTTAAAAAATAACCATAATAATGGTAATGATGGAATGGTTAAAATGATTCAATGCTTTTAATTACTGCAAGTACATTATGATTTTGCCATTTAAATAAAATATAGGTATCGAAGTATGAATATAACATAGAATATTTTCTTAGTCCTGACGTTGAGATCATGTGCTGAGAAGGACTAGGTTTTGAATAGATGGTTTTCAGTGACTTCCATGGTATGACTTCATGGTTTCGACAGGGTTTTTTAAGTAACATCCGTGGCGATGTTTTATAAATATTAGTAATAGTAATAGTAGTATTTTTTCCGATAATTCCTTAATCTAAGATTTGATGCACTAACGTAGAGATCTTTTGTTTTAATTGATTTGATAATTATTGATAATTATTAATCATTATCAAATCAATTAATTATATAGAAGCAGCTTAATTGAGTAGAAGCAGCCATAAGTGTTTTGTTGTTAAAATAAAAAAAAAAATAAAATAAAAAGTCTCTGTGATCTTAAGAATCTAAGCCTTTTTAAGAATATCAAAGTACTGGAGAATACTGAACCCAACACTGATAAATAACGAATTTCTTAGGAGAGAACATAGAAATATTGCAATAATTCAACTTTTCAATGATTTATTGATTCAAATGATCCAAAATTATCAATTATTGAATCAAATGATTTGAACAATTAAAATGGGTCAAATGATTCGCACATAAGTATAAACAATTATATCTTGTTTTGTTTTTGCCGCAACGGTAAACATATTTCTGTTTTGTATTAATCATTTATCTTAAAGAAGAAGGAAAGAGGAAGCTTACTTTCCCAAAATAATAATTAGTAGAAGAATCTTAGTCATTATATCATTAACAACAAAATATCCCAGAAACTCGTGTGAACTTTTAACGCTGATCAGCAGGGTAAGAGCTGAATCGTATAATAAACAAATAATTTATTTGAGATCGCTAGAAAAGGCCGATGATAAATCATTTGTAGCCAATAATTGGACATATCGCCAGCCGCTGGTTTGCGGTCTGTATCAATGATGGCTGATTTATAGGACATCCTCACTGCAATAATAAATATTATTATGTCTTAATGAAAACGATCAAATAAATTATTTTTGGTATTATCTTAATTGGCACCACTGGACGATTTCAATGACTCTTCATTATTGCATTCGAGGAATAAGTGGGATAACTCATCACTTCATCAGTTGAATGTCCAAGAAATGTTATTTATATGACTGTGTTCATTAACGCCTTTTAGAATAGAAGAAATAGAGCACAAGTTCATTTTTAGAAGTGTTAATTTGTTACGATCTCCACGAAAGAGAGGTAAGCCCTTTGGCTCTGATCCAAGAGCTGTCAGGTTCGAAACCCGTGGATGGTGAATTTTTTATTTGGGTACCCGAAAGATTTCAATTCACCTGAGCATATTCAAAGAAAAAATTGTGAGTTTAATTTTTGTCAGTTGTCTTTTTTCTACAAGCCATCTCGTTAAAGCAGCACCGTACAGATGAGATATGAGATAGAGCGCGTATCACGTTATGCAATACGACGTGTGGTAGTATGATTAGTGGCGATATGTAAGAGAAAAATATTTTTCTTTTTTTACATTAGCTTCAAAGAGGAGGCCCTGTGGAAAAAAAACTCAAAATTTTTAGAAAAGGATAGAGAGGAATTTCTGGGAAGGATGAATTTCTGGGATTTCACGTCAGGGGTGGGAAAGGAATCTGGGCGTCAGTATCAAGGCGATGTTCATTTAACATTTTAATTTTGTTTATAATAATAACGCAGTATTTATATAGCGCAGTTTTATAATATTTCACCTCAAATGCAATTTAAATTAATTCACTTACACGGTAACGCCATTTTTATATTTATCTTTTTTTTACATTTCATAGACAATCAATCAATGCTGCCAATCATAGAAAAAAATATTATTGCCATAGGAAACAATAATTTATTCACGTTATTAAGCTAATGGCTTAGTTTGTACCTGTATTTATAACAGCAGAACATGGAAAGAAATGGGTTAGAATAATTACACATACCCGCTAGACAAACCCTGCTTTGCCAAACAACCATTCAAAACCTGGGATGTATATCTAAATTATGATGACATGCAGCTTCCGTAGTTTGAATCTCAACCCAATAATTCGAATTAAATACTTTTTTTTTCTTTATTTTGACGAGAATTTATTTTATAAGATTGATTGTCAATTAGTTAAAAAAAGGAATATTATCCGTGCATCAAACTTCGACAACACGAAGTTCCGTATTATCCGTGAGGTGGACTCTATGCATATTTACCTATATTTTAAAGTCATACAAACACAATTACAGTTTTCTTTAATTCATTATGCTATCAAAGATTTTATGGATACTGAGTACGACCAACAATTTTCGAGGGCAATTGGTATTTTGCAACAAAACCCAATCTGATTACAATGTGGCATAGTTGCGAGTAAAAATCGATATTATTATGTCAGTATGATTTGATAAGATTTCGATTTAGTGTGAACGGATATTAGTTATGGTTTGGTAAATTGTTTTTACTTGCGTAGTATCATTTTCGTAATTTCAAATTAGTAATAATTTGACATTAAGATATATGCAATAAGCAAAAAAAACATAAATATTTAAAATGGAACCATTTTCACGGCATCTTTTTTCAAAAAATCTAATGAAATAGAAACGATTTTAATAAAAAAATCTTTAACGCAAGCATAATGTCTGTTAAGTAGCCATCGATATTACCTTGTATTGGTACATAAGTACAAACTTACATAGGTTTTTTTACATTAGCTCCACACCGGAGGCCCTGAGGAATATTATTTCCCTCGTAGGGGATGTTGTGTGGAGGGTTTATTTAATCATCTTAGAGGATGCTGTGTGGAGGGTTTTTAAGGAAAGGAAAGGAGGAAGTTCTGGGAAGGAAATAAGGAGTGGGTAGGAATCTAGGAGTCAGTGTGACCAGGAGTGACGGATGTATGAACCCATCGCCCTTCAACTATGGTGCAAGGCAATGGGTCGAGGGATCTTGCTGGAGAGGTCAAAAGACCTCTTCAACCAGTCTATCTTTATCCGGCCCGCCACGCAACAGATGTGCAGACATAGCCGCCAAGACCTTGACAAACCTCACCCCATTAACCCGGGTACCCCTGCTAAGTCACCAAACGTAGCAAACCACTTGGGGTGACCTATGGCAGAGGTGTTCATTATTCATTACCCAGAACTTCCTCCTTTTATTTCCGGGGCGGTGGTACCCATATCCGCCTCCCAAATCGAAATCTGTCAAGTACCCATAGATTGTACTTACTATGTTTTATATTTTATTTCGCTTATTATTATTTTTCATATTTCTCCAGTAGCATCTTCACACTGTAACAACTAAACCTTTAAATTGCAGTGATAATATCTATGCATATCTCAATGGTTATTTCATAAATGTAATAATTGTTCACTCTATCAATGTTTCAAACAAGAAATAAATAAAATAAATAATTGATGAAGGCAATATGAGCGAAACTCTATATAAATTTATCCAAGACACTATCCAGATAGCATTTATTTCTTGTTGAATCTTGCAACAAACATTAAGATAGCATCCAATAAAAATATACACAATGTTGGTAGTTCTTGGTCGTAGAATAATGCAGTTAAATATGACCGAATCGGATAGAGACACATTAGATCAGTTGGTAGAGCACTGACCCGGCAAGTTATATGTCCTCGGTTCGAGTCCCACATGTGACCGTATCTTTTTCTGATTTTCCAGTCTCAGATTTTCGATCGAGTTTTGCTAAAATTGTCTTCATTACCTAATTAAATATTACAATTTGAGATTTTACTCGTTAAGTTAAAAATAAATAAAATAACGTTTATTATTAAAACAAAAGTAATTTGGTATAGCTTATTAAAACTATAATACAAACATATTCGTAACTTGCGTACTCAACATTTATGCAAATATGTGTGTGATATATTTATTCTTATGTTTTGTGCTTATACATAATAATAGTAGTAATTTGATCTTGTTGAAATGTCTGATGTAGAAACTACTCTTATTAGCATTTACCACGAGAATCAGAAATTTCCCTCAAAACTAGTATAAACCTGAACATAATATAGAGGAACAATGTGACAGGAAAGCCTTCTCTCATATTCCGTTTCGCGGAAATCTCAATTAAGTATCTTTTCAAAGGTGTTCGTTGGCAAGAAGAAAGGATTTATTATCATTTCAAGCCATCCCAATTTCCCCGCGTATAATATGTTCCGGCTCAGATGGCGGCCTCAAAGGAAGCTGTACCAGGCCGTGTGATCCAACGGAAACACAGCCGCTAATTAAGACCTTAAAATGGCTCTTTTTACGTAAATACAGAAGATGATGCTGTCATATCAAAGGAAGTGATTCTAAATTCCAGCCAATTTTGTCAGAAGCGAATAAAACCTTGGTTTTAAGCTGCTGAAGACTTCGTATTTTTCTTAGTGGTAGTTACACTACTTTCGGTAGGTGCCTAATATGTTTCGACCAAATTTCATCCGAGGGTCAAAATATTTCTGATTTGAAATAAAATCCAAATAATTGGACTACTTCTTTCTGAATACATCTGAAAACTAAAAAACTATTGTTAAAAAAGGTGAAAAAATAGGCTTTCAAATTTTATAAGTCGAAATAAACGTATGATTTTTTGAGCAAAACATTTTGCATGCAAACATAAAAAAGTTTTTAAATTGGTTCAACTTAACATTTTTCTAATTAAATTTACACATTTTATTAGACAAATGTATTATGATGTTATTGTTAACTTATTTTTTGTCGTTTCATGATAAAATAATTAATAAAAAATTCCCAAAGGTTCATTATTTTTTTCAAACTCGGATCCGTAACTTTGGTTTCAAAAAGGTGTACAATTTATTTATTTTGTGGTTATCTTTTAGATTTAAATATAAAGCGTGTTTTTTCTCTTTCTAACACCGTTTATAGGTATCATATTTCTCACTATGATAGTAAGGAAGACACAAGTTAAGTATTTACAAATTTAAAGGTGTTTAAAACTAAGGTGTAATAAATTAAAGTAAGTGTGACGTATTTTGATCAAACCTACATACTTTAAAAGAAGATTGTTAGCTTTGTTCCTTTCATGAAACGCTCTTCAATTTGATACTAAATATATCCCTTAAATGTTGTAATACTTCTTCATCAATCATCTCTTAATGCAGAAGCAGCGTTCCTCTCAAGAATAATATCATTTACATCTCAATCGCTTCGCAATTAGTGAAAAATAGCCGACACAACCTGCCAGGCCCGGTCTCCTGTACTATGGAATTAGAAAGGATCGTGATCGGCAATATTAATGAATAAAATTGCAGAACTCCCCTATAAATCATCCCCTTATTCAAATAGCACATACTCCGACCCTCCCTGCTTCTCAAAGGGGAAGGTTGCTTAATTCAGGCACTTGAACCTAATAAGATCTGGCGCAAGGAGCGATCCTTTTTGTAGTTGTATCATTACTCAACAAGGAGGTTGGAACAGTTTCCACAAAAAATTATAATTCAGGACTTGTTTACAAGAAAAAAACTTTACTTGGCAACAAAATTGGGTTTGATGTATCCGTGTCCGGAGGAACATTTTTCATTATTCTTCCTCTCTTTTACTTGATCCTTCCCTCTAAAAAGTTTCCTTGACAGTTTTTACAGAGTACACAAAGGGCGACTTGATGTTTGTCAAATTCTTTAAATTCATACGTGTTTTTCTTAACGTTTTTACTCTATTAAAGCAGTGTTTTAGATATCTTTTCATCTTTTTTGTTTTCTTTGCTTAATAATCATGTAATACAGTGTTAGACATCACATTCCCCTACGAAAAACATACTGTATTACGCAAACACAAAGTTATTCAAGACAGTACCTACATTTTTAGAGGTGATTCAATTGTGATTGTAGATACGATGAGTATAAACGTTTCAAATTTGTTCTTATTCCCAAAATAAGTCATTAATAAATTCTGTTTTTATTTCCGCGAGAGCAGAGCTTGAAAATGTGAAAGTAATCTTGCAGTATCAGCGAATGACTATCGATATTTCTCGGCGAAACCGCATCCCTCAAGGGAGGAAAAATGATGCACCCTCGTTAGGGGAGGTGAAGATAATGCTAGGGTGACAGCCACCGAGATCCGGCTACATCCATTACTCAGGGTACAAATAATAACACCCCTTAATAGAGTACCCGGACCTACCCGGGGAACATGAACATACAAGAGGAGAGGCAACAATTTCGTTATTCAGGGCATAGTGCTCGTAATGACGCGATAATGAAATTTCACGGTGCAGGTGCTGCAGCCAGGCTATCAGATATCGCTGTTGTCTTGAGAAATGATGTAAATTTAACTTAATAAATTCATTCAGCTTCTCGAATTATTTGGTTATTCATAGTGGGGTGACTTTGCTCTTGCCGTGTTGGTTAAGGTTAGGCTAATGATATAATAAAACGGTTCCATGCCATCTCAGAATTAAGTCAACTCAACACCTCTTTGAAAAGTCATTAAAGCTATGAAAAAAATCCTAACCTAACCTAATCTATTTAAACATTTTTCATACAATATTTTTTTCATCATTCTTAATGGGGTTCTGAGTTGATTTGATTCTGAGTTGTCCGGTCACCAATAAAACACTTATAAAACTGATTTCCACTTAATTTATTTTTGACCGTAACCTGTTAAAGCCTTCTTCAGACTGGGACAAATAATTCTTAATCTATTGTTTATATGTGGGGGAGAGGGATAGGCGTTGTTTACAAGAATTTTATTCAATTTATATGATTTTTCCATATTTATTGACATGTCGTCTTTGACGTTTGGGTTTTTAGTTATTTGGCTATTACAAGTAGACACAATTATCTCAGACTTATAGATTAATTATGACCTATCTCTATATAAACTGTTAATTATGAGATAATTATGTCTACTGCTAATAACCAAATAACTAAAAATCCTATCGTCAAAGACGACATGGCAACAATGTGAAAAAAAAAACATATAAATTAAATTAAATCCTGTTAGTCTACCACCTCCTTGTCCTCCGTGTGTTACGTATATAAACTGTAGATAAAGAATTATTTATACAAATCTGAAGAAGGCTTTGACAGGCTGAAACCAGTTACGGTCAAAAATTAATTAAGTTTAAATAAGTTTTATATTTGTTTTATTATACACATTATCATAATGGAATTCACCACGAATTGTCAGTATCAAAAATAGAAATATTAAAGTTAAGCTGTTATTTCACGGAAGTAATTTCGTTTTTTGTTATCTTTGTTCCAACAAATAAAACTACATTGTTCAATACGTTCGACAAGTAATTAAATGCATTCACGTGTGATAAACAAATTATTACTCTAGCAAGTTCAAATCAAAGTGGCAAACTTTATCTCTCGGTCTATTTTTAAAGATATTTCTTTGTTTTGGTATAAGACAATATAACACTCAATCCGAATCAAGGTCAACAAGACTTCAAACAGTTCACTGCTGTACTAAGGTGTAATTAAATTCTTTATACACACCAATTATTTGTAGTTCAACGATTTTGGACGGAGTAGGTACTATAAAAGCTTGTATCCTACTGCTGATAGATCCGTTGTATCCACTCGTTATTTTATGATAAAAAATCAAAATATGCTTGCTAGGGAGTAGGTTTATGAGATAAGAGTTTTCTATGTATTACTATATTAAGCGTAAGAAATGTGGTTCCATGCCAACTCAGAATGAAACCAGCTCAGAACCATCTCAGAAAGGTCATTAAATGCTATGAAAAAAAAATTAAAATAGCCGGTAACCCTAACCTTACTTAACCTATTTAACCATTTTTTTTATATTTTTTATCATCACTCTTAATAACCTTTCTGAGTTGGTTTCATTCTGAGTTGGCCGGTCACCGGAAATATTTGAAACTTTCAAAATACCTTTTTTCCGTCCTCGCGAAGGTTTTTGGATTATTACAGCCACATTACAATAAATCTGAAAAGTTTTTTAATCATTACAAAAACTCTTACAAAACTGTCAAAAATGTCCCAATTTGAGAATGACATTTTGCAATCCATCGATTGTTAAATCGAAACTCTTTAAATTAATGAATTTATTTAAAGTACTGACCTACGGTAATAACCAAAATCGAATACTTTGAATCTAATCAAAAATTATATTTATTTTAAAAACATACCAAATTTGATTGATTTTTCTTATAATATACTAAAAATATTGTTAATAATAGGAAATTTGAAAAAAATAGCAATAGTGGCACGCGAGTTGTTCGAAAATCTGAATGTACCGAGACAGTATAAATTTAACGAGGGAGAGGGGAGGGGATCCCAGGAGGGGGGTTAGCGGGAGAGGAAAAGCGGTGATGGTGGAGGGGAACGCGTGAGGGGAAGGGGACATGGGAGGGAAAGAGGAAGGGGACGAATGGGAAAAGACACGCAGGGAGAAACAATTTCTTTATTAGTGTCATTGCAACGCATGCCGGTAACTCGTTAGTGTTATGATAAAAGGCGAAAAGATACAACGGAGCTTTCAGCGGTATGTTTGTAAGCGCTATAACAAATCATCGGACGAAGGACACAGTTTTCTTTTTCTATTTTTCATTATTTTACGGCCTTTCTTTGATGTTGGTTCAGAGTATCTTGAGCTGAAGTGTTTGTTGGTAGTTGTGAGTACACGAGTAAATGTTGAGTGTGAAGCAGAGTGTCCCCGTTAGGACCTCCTCCTCCTAGAGTGGGTACCTCACACTATCCATCAAGGGCTGACATTGACCGATGGAAGTACAATGCAACCATTTGTAACAAGTAATGTACGTAAAAACGCTGAATGCTCTTCTCGACCTTGACTCTTCTGCTTTCCGGATTGAAATACAGACAAATTCAGATATTCTTTCATTATTTAATAAAAAAGGTATTATTTATATTCTCTTCACTTGAATCCATGAAACAGATGTTATTCGGTTTACTCTTGTCACTATAGAAGTTTATTACATAACGGCAAGGATAAAAAACGTGTTGAAATGGGATACAAAAATAGACGAAACTAACTAGCATTCATTCCTACTATTTTGTAATATTGGAAAAGTATTTTGTTAATTCGGTCACTCCATCTCTTTTTGCGCTTATACTGACTTATTATTTGTCCATCGTGATTTTCGAATCATGATTTTTCTCTTGAGAAGTGTGTTCTGATGTTATGTAAATTAAAAATAACAAATTCTCGTGTTAATTACAAGCAGGAGCAAAAATACATCTTTGAATTTGTTATAGAAAAATATATAATATTACTATTATAATTTATGAACTCCCCGGTCAGATCTGTCCTTAACTGGCTCTAATGGAATATGACGTTGGTGGCTAGTAATGTCCTTCCGTGGCTTGAGGGTTAATAATTTTGATTTATTGATTCTTAGACAGTAAATACAAAAAAATTCTTGGCTTTGAATTTCAAAGTGTTCAAAATAGTATGTTTTCTAACTTTTGTGCTTCGGTTGTATGAATACTAGTAACCTACAAAATAGTAACAAGATTTATTGCTTTTCGGATCAAAAAAACTATATAAAATATTTTTTGAACCTATTATAATAGAGGCATTTTTTTAATACAACGTTTTTACATCGCTCTTGGGATATTTTCTTATTATTATTTTCCGGTACTTGTTTCTTGTACTTTACCAGTTCTAACATGTTTCTTTGTGATGTGATAAAGCACAATCGATATGAAAATATATATTTACCCAATATTTTCTTATGTAATATTATAATATACAAGAAACAATCTGAGGACCTAGTGAGTTTACTTCTCATTTTATTTATGGGATTGGTTGCGTGCAAATTGTTAACGTTATTCAATTTGCATGTAACAAGTACATAAGGCGAGCTTCTCTCATCTTCGGATGTCCCAAACAGATGTTGGGACATCAAGCAGCATCGAAGACAGTCCCATAATTCCAATCAGACTTGTAAGCTGTCTTGTAGACATGTCCGCTCAACCATTGATTGTCAGCGATTCCGTGCCATATACAGGCAGACGTAGCAACTCTCGAGGCAAGTACAATAAGCCAATTCACAGGACGGTCCAGAATATGTCTACTGTGTGTGGTTTGGATTTTGCAAATGTTCTCTCTTTTTCGAAGTGATATCTTCAAAGTGTTGTGCTATCGATTAGGTGCAGGAATTGTCGTGTTTGAATATGGATATTACTGCATTGAGATATCTTGTGATTGTGATAGACCTTACACTCAATGTTGGAGTTGTGCCGAGGTTCGAGTATCGCTAGCGGCTCGCAGCGAACAACAATGTCCACATGCTCCAACAATGCCACCTGTGGATGACTCTGCAGTTCTAGTTGAAGCCACGACAACTGCCGATTACATAGCCTGTATACTTCAGACCAATCCTCATTACTCATTACCCGCTCCGACCCACGTGAGTATTCGATGTTAATCTCTGGAATTAGTTGGCGCTGAACATTCTAAAACAATGATGTACGTTTATACGAACATACACCAACTAAAACTATAATACATTTTAACGTACAGCTTGTTAATCTGTTCTTATTTATTTGATACGGCTCTAGCGTCTGGTGTCTTGTTACAATTTATAGCCGCTCCGGTGGGGTATTATTTATTAAGGAATCAAAAAGGAAATTCCGTGTAGTGTGATACCTACTCCTTAATGAGAGCAGTATTAACGAAGTGGAAATTTTGATTACGCGCAAACAGACCCTCGACTTCAAAGGCATTTCACAGATCTCTCAGCCGTATGGCATTCATCAAACGTTTACAGAAACGCGGCATAAAGTGGCCGAAAGGGCCAGAAAGAGGACGGCAATAAATTAGAATTTATTTCATTAGTATGACTTAATATGATATGCAGCAGCGAGCGTGCAGACGGAGTTATTATTAAAATAATAACGAAGGGATATTTGCATTTCTGCGGGAACCCTTCAGAACTCTCGCGATGGTGGCGGTGGTTACTAATTCCGTAACTAGCGTGTCTTGAATACAAACGTTCATGTTTCGATTTTCAAATTTAAAAAATCGTACAGCGTTTTTTTCTAACGGCGCCTTTCCCTCGTTTGAGACGGAATGATCAAATTAGGGTGGATCTGATATATTTAATGCAGTCATTTGTATCATACCTCGCGTCGAGGGAGTCGCTTCAGTCCTATGGTAAAAACGTAACAACGCCGGCAGTAAGCAGTTTCCCTGAAATACATTTTTTTTTATCAAAATGTACGTAATTCCGAGACGTGACTTTGGAATAAGTACACATTCAAAAATATATATCATTACAAAACAATTAAGTTAGTTTTATAGGAAAAGTCAATATTATTTTTAACTAAGAAGATTATAACCATCAATGTAATTTTAATCATTAAAGAAGAAGATAACACTGATAAATCCATGCGAAATATAAAACAGAACATAACTAACTAACTAACCATCACGCCGTTTCCCCGCAGGGGTAGGCAGAGAGGACGGACCGCTAAACAACTTGCCTCACTCATATTCATACATCGTCTCATACATACTCTTCTATTATTCTGACTTTTGACAAGGCCCGATTTAAGTATCTGATACACTTGTTCGTGCCATGTCTTCTTCTACCATTCACATTTGCGTCATATATTCTTCTTACACTACTTTCTTCGTCCATTCGCTCTACATGCCCAACCAAACCACCCGAGGTCCCTTTATTAATCTTACTCATTATGCTTACATCAGCCTTAGATTCTTTGCGGACATTCACATTTCTCATACGATCATACATGGTTTTACCACACATACGTCTCAGGGATCTCATTTCAACGGCATTCAGTTTTACTTTCATCCTTCCTCTGTCAGTTCCATGCCTCAATGCCATACATCAAGGTAGGTACCAGGACACCATTGTCAGAAAACAGAACATGACATAGAAAAATCAAAAGGTGACGGTCGCAACTGGGAATCGAACTCAGAACTCTTTCTTACCAAGACAACGCCTTAACCAACTCGGTCATTAAGACCTAATTATTATTTTACGTAATTTTTGTCGGTATCTTATATCATATTCATAACTAACAATATTATATTATTATAATTTTTAATAATTTTCTACTAATTATATATCCATTGACCGAGTTGGTAACATACTGGGTTAGATAGACAAGGGTTCCATTTTCGGTTACGACTTTTTACTTACTAAAGCAATAATGAAAGATCATCATCTACTCCGAAATCATCTATTATATTTTTGTATTAAAATTATTACAATTAACTAATTAGAACTTATAAACTTTGTAATATTAATATTTGAGAAGCTAATATCAATAACTTTAAATGAAAATATGAACGAGACAAAGGCACAGAAAATAAAAAAGTAACGGTTACAACTGGACCTCATAACATCCCCTAGTCTTACCGGAACTGGAGTTTCTACCACCTGAGTTACCGACACCAACCAATTAATAACACTTTTGAATTATTAACATTATTAATTAAATTTATTATATGTGTTTGTTTATTTGTTTTTTTTTAATGTTAATTTTGTCCTAGTAGATAAGTCTTCGGTTTCGAAACATGTTGACATTTTTTTATTAAATAGTGGTGTTTCACAAAGTCATTTGTTTTCATTTAATTTATTATACGCCTATTCAGAAAATTAATGTTACATCATCATTTACAGAAAATATGTATAGTAAAAATAATTTCAAAAAAGTCTAATGTATACGATATAACGTCATAATAAAGCTAGTCTTGTGTGTATTGGAAATGTGTTATTTATATGTTAAAGTGTTCAATTTATATTTTCAATATGTCCTTTACGGTAGCTTATTGTCCATATTTTTAGGCTGTTACTTTTTGGTGTGATTGTAAAATGCTTTCCAAATATTTTGATGATACAGATGGTAATTTGGATAAACATATAATCCAATTTTATTAACATTTTCCATTAGTCTAGGACGAATATTTAATTTATTAGAATTAACTTATTAAAGCTTGTAAACTTCATTGAAATATTAATCATTGAAGAAGAAAATATCAAAACTCTCAATGACAATATAAAAGTAGACAAAAGCACGTGCAGAACATAGTTACGACTGTAATTTGTTTTTCAGGTTTTCGTACAATAACAAAAGACTCGACGTTTTATTAAAACATTTGAAGCATGCAAAACACAAAAATAACACAACTTTGAGTTTCCAATTAAAAAAAAATCTTATCGAAAGATCAAATCCTGAATTCGGCAAACAATTGCTAGACTGTTAGAGTTTAGAGAAATTATTTGTGGACCCTCCTTTAACATCCATGGATTATTCCACGCGGTGAACGTGGAGAACGGAAACCCTCCACTCCGGAGCACTCCTCGCGACTTACGACTGGCACTCATTATTTACAATACATCAAAGAGTGTACTCTTACGAGATTTAGTGCTGCGCCTTCCCCTACGAGAAATTTGTTTGCTAACTTTTAACAAGGTTCTCTGTCAATCATCGGAACGTTCCGAACGCAGAAATTCGCCCGTATTGTTAACGAGGAGCAACTGCAAATTATTTCGGATCGTAAACTTGAAATTGGCCTAAAGTAGTCCAATCCGAAAAACTGGTCAATTGAATCATTTGCACTATAAAGCGTACCACTTGTAATATTGTATTGTATAAGAATACAAAGTCACCCTGGTCAGTTTAACAAGTTCAACTCAAGGGCGCTCTACAATAATTAATCAAAGTAGGCACCCAAAGAAAATAAACGATTTCATTAGTATTGCGTGGTGTTTTTTTTTTTTTTATTTCATTTGGTCTAGGTTCATTCTAGTCGTCTTAAGTCAACATTAATGGATAAAAAATAAGTAATTAATTTAGAACTAATATATAAGGCCTCCGTGGTCGATGGGCAATGCTCTCGACTAGCAATTCAAATTCCAGCGTACCGAAGTAAATTTCAAATGATTTTTTGGTGTTTCCACAAATGAATCATTTTAACACATTGTAAGTATTTTAAAATCATTTAAAATACTATAAGGTAATACTTGCGACAAGATCCCCAGTAGAAGATACTCTTAGTATCAGATTTGAAAGGTTGCTTGAAACGGCTTTAGCCGTGTATGGTCACTAGCCAGGTACTTTCCCACGTTCCTCCTCCGCATCTTCTCCCCCCCCTCACAACTTACTCCAATTGGGGATTCTGTAGTCTCACTGGCTCCAGGCGGTTGGGAGCATTTGGGCGATATTCACGTAACTCTTTTTTTTAAATTATTGGCTCTTTTTATTTATGGTTTGTGCGTGATGTGAACATTAGTTATTGGGTTAAAAACTAATTTATAAATTAGTCTTTTCATGTAAATGTTCTTAATAAAATAAATCATAATAAAAATAAAAAGATCGAATTCACTTAATAAAATTTGTATACCCACCGTAGAATGTAAAATCGTAAACTCACCTTATACTTATCATGCCCTCTCCTATCGAAGGTTGGCTGCAATCCAATCAACAATTGTGATAATTTTGAAAACATGTTTCATTTTACATTCCAGAGTATATTGTTAACTTTTTAAACAGAAAATGTTAGGATTTCAACTAATCTTACATTGACAGTGATCAACACAGAGCGAAAGGTTATTCCATTCAACTTTTTTTATCTTCATTGTAGTATTTTTTACAATTTTCCACGAAACTATTACCTACACAAAAAGTTTGCGTATTTCCGGGGACTGTAACCAAATTATTTTGGATTTTGACTCTAGTTCGGGAAGACATGAGTTAATGATCCTACACACACGACTCCATGTCCGCTGTCCGGCAATAAATAACTCTACAAACACGAGACATTTTTGAAGATGATGTATTTGTGTATGTCAAAAAAGGAAAGACCTCTTTTTCATACGCCATGAAAGTTTGACAGAAATTATGATTGACGAAAGCGAAAGTTAACCGTGTATTTAGTAATGGAACCCGAGTGCCTAAAGTTGGTACTTTTATAAGACAAGTCATTACATATTCTGCATAAAAAGGGGCCTATCGAACAGCGGTGAAAAAGTTTGATCGGCAGCTACGGAGGACGTGCCGCGGCTTTTTTAGATTTTTCGATTTTTCTGGATCTAGATATTTTAAAATCCGTTAAGGTTTAATCTTAAAAGATTCAGATAATACTCGAGACAGTTGGAAAAAAGTTATAAATTGGAAATAATCTATCTTAGAAAAAAGACTATTGTCTTGCTCTTTTCATTCTAGATTATCGTGGTGAAAGTGACGGTGTTTGGGCATGTTCTTGATAATACATTTTTTTTATGTTAGCTCTTGTGTCATCTTTGGGAATACTGCGTGGAGGGTCTTTTAGGGAAAGGAAGGAGAGGATCTGGGAAGGAAAAAGATATAAAGGGTGAGTAGGAATCTGGGGGTTAATGTGTCCAGGAGTAATGGATGATATGTATGAAACCATCCCTACAACTGTTTGAGAGAGTCCTAGGAGAGAGAGAGAGTAAAAAGGTCTCCCTAACCAGTCTCTCCCGATCCGGCCCGCCACGCAAGAGGTGGACTAATGCTTGTGCCGTCAAGAGCTAGACAAACCTCACCTCATAAAGCCGGGCACTTGTGGTAAATCACCAAACGTGGCGAACTACTTGGGGTGATCGAAGGCAGAGGTGTTGGCCATCCAATAAAAGGGTTTACGGGGGCAGCGATACCCATACCTGCCTCCCAAATTGAGTCTGGTAAATATGTATGTTTTTAATAATAATAATAATGATTTATTTTTTTCCTTTCTTTACAAACATCTAAAGATAATGATATCCTCACTGGGATTTCCCGTGCTGAGGATTTCATTTACATATTATAATTTAATTATAAGAAATTAATATGAATTTGTTATAAACATATAGGTATCATGTAGTATTTTGTTAAATAATTAAAAATTAAATAAAATTGTGTTTTTTTTATAATTCAGTTCCGTAGATTCGGTTTTAGTCTGTATTTGATATCAGTATATTTTCTATTTCTGTTCTCCCTATATTTAGTATCCAGCTTTTTATTTGAGATTTAAATGTTATACTGTTGAGGTTTTTAAGTGAGAGTGGTATTTTATTGTAAAGTTTAATACCATAATACAAGAAGCTTTTTTGCCCAAATGTTGTGTTAGTAGTTACTTGTTGGATATGTTTTTGACCATGAGATCTAGTGTTTCTAATGTACGTGTAAGTTGTCATTTCTTGGGTTTTGTACTTATGAATGTAAATGAGTATAGTTTTAGAATACAGTTGTTTAATTGACATGATGTTAAGATTGTTGAAGATTTCATCAGTGCTAGTTCTTACGGGAACTTTCAGTATAATTTTCAATTAGTGGATTTAGTATGTTTTTATTTGCACTGCCCCATCCGATAATACCGTATTCTAACAGTGATTGGCAGAGAGCCATGTAAATCTTGATTAAGTCTTTTTTAATGAGGACATTCCTGATAGTTTTGAAAAAATAACTTAGTTTTTTAATTTTATTATTTAAATAGGTAATGTGTTCGGTCCATTTTAAGTTTTGGTCAATTTTTAGACCCAAATACGTTATATGGTCAACGTTTTCTAATGAAGGACAATTACAATGCTCATTTAAGTGATGCTGACTATGAATTTTCAAGTTCACGTTTTCTTCAGAGTTTTTCTTATTTTTTATTTTGAAAGTGATGAATTTGGTTTTATTAGCATTAAGTGTAAGTGAATGGTAGTCTAGCCAATTTTTAATTCTTTTAAGTGTGTCTTCTGCTTTCTTAAATGTTTCTGCCCAATTTTTCCCATTTATTAGGAGAACAGTATCATCCGCAAAACTGATGATTTCTCCGTCACATTCTATGTGGCATAGGTCATTAATATAAATAAGGAACAGAATCGGACCCAGAATACTTCCTTGAGGCACCCCGAATTTGACATCAATACACTCACTGGTTATGTTGTTAAGTTTCACAGTTTGCTTTATATTTCCCATGTAACTTTTTAAAAATATTAGTTCATTATCAGTAATTCCTATGTTCTCTAGTTTTTCAAAAAGATGTGAGTGATTTATTGTGTCGAACGCTTTAGAAAGGTCGAGAAATATGCCAATGCATTTTTTATGAGAGTCTAGAGAATTTTTAATATATTCAATTACTAAGGCTATGGCGTTGGATGTTCCTAAATTTTTTCTGAAGCCAAATTGTTTTGGTGATAATAGTTTATTTGATTCTAGGTAGTCGACGAGTTGAGTTTTAACTGTTATTTCTAAGGTTTTAGATAATGTGTTTAGAATTGTGATTGGTCTGTAGTTATTGATATCTTTACGATTTCCTGATTTAAAGATTGGTGTAATAGTCCCTATTTTGAGTTGAGATGGAAATCTGCTTTCTGTGATAGATTTGTTTATTAGAAAGAGTATCGGTTCGGTAATTTCATCTTGTAAGAATTTTATTGTTTTCATTGTGATTTCATCACTACCAGATGATAATGGTGTAAATATCTGACCCATTTTATTTAAGCTTATAATTGCACACCGGAAAATAATATTTGCTCCTTGACTATGGAAGGTTCGAATAGTTCAAAAGTCTAAGAGTATAGAAGATACGCAATACCAAAAGTGCTTATCATTTCATTGAAATGGCAACGCAGCAGCTTCCGCGCTCACACAGCAGATATCACGAGAGACTACTGAAAAGTTTTTATTTTTCGTTGTTTGTTTTTGGGGTGTTATGCCGTGTTCCGCTCCCTCCTTCTTTAGCCGACGTTTCGGACAGCATTGCAGTGTCCATCATCAGGGTGGATCCGACAGATGTGTAATTGTTAGTGGTGAATGTGTGTTTATTTACTTGGCATAACACCCCAAAAACAAACAACGAAAAAAAATTTCTTTGACAACTGACAACTGTTGCATTAATGGTGACCATTGCCGATACTTTGAACCTACAAAAAGACGTCGAAGACTTTTTGAATACTATGGAAATTAGGGTATAAGAAAACGTCAATGTTTTTTAAAGTGAAAACTTCTTTAGCACCGTTGTAATTTGAAACTCGATGAACCGAAAAAGCGACACTAAAAAGAGACAAACACATACATCTATAGGATTTAGCCAGCGATAGAATGAGATAGTATAATCGATCTCCTCTTTGTGGGGTGCTTCGTAGTCTATCGGTCTCCTCTTTGTGTGGTGCTTCGTAGACTCTCCACCCTTCTCATCTTTAATTTTCTGAAGGTTTTACTTCAACCGAGTGTAAATTGCATACTCTGATTTTTTTCTACGTTAATTAACGACTAAAGAAGAAATGTTTAAACATGTTTAATAGTTTTAAGTAAATATTACTCGTTTTTCTGATACCGAAAATCCTCAGAGTTTATCAGAACTTCTGCCCGAATTAAGCACGAATCCATTTAGTCATAATAATATGATAATCAAGTTAAAATAAATACATTTAGCTCCTGCTCGGTATAACTCCCCGACCTGATGATTTACGACTTGGTTGGAATTTCAGCTGTCAAATCAGAAGCGTCTTCAAAAGTGTTGAAAGTTTGAACTTTTCGACGTTGAAGGGTTAATCAGGCGGTCGAGAAATGGCGCATTTCATGATGGCTCGTGGCTGGTGGCTGGTGCCTCCTCGTGATGTGTTGTTTGAAACAGTCTACCCATCTACCCAGTATCCAGCTACTCAGCTGAGGGGTTCTAGTAATAGGGGGAGAGCTTGCACGAATAGGGTGCTTTTCTAAGAATACCGGTATGCTCGGCCCATCATAATATCATTTAACTTTGTGATGTTTTTTGAGAAGCTCTTTTTTTAAATTACTTGCTAGACAGAGCTGATTTGCCATCATTATGAATTTAGTACCAATTAAAATCATACCATATTTTGATGCGTTGTGCATTTAATGAAGTATTGGGAGAGCACATAAGAACTTTAACGAAACATATAAGAATGAATACAAAATGAACAGAATAAATTAACTACTCATTACTAATAAATGTATTCTCCTTCATTGTGTACGCCAAGAAGGGCTGACGGAATAGACAAGAAGATCCAAGAAGAGTCGAGATGAACCAAGAAGAAACAAGAAGGAACATGAAGAACCGTGAAGAGTCAACATGCAACGATGATCCAAGACGATCCAAGAAGAATTAAGGAGAGACAAGAAGGGACTAGGAAGAACAATGAAGAGCCAAGAAGAGGCAAGAAGAAGAAAGATTTGAAGAATAAAACATCGCTCAAATCCTCTCTTCCTGCAAATCCTAAATGCCAATATTGGATTACTAAGTTACAATGTGTACTGGTCGATTGAACTCTAACCTCAGTCACATTCTCAAAGCACGTGTTCCATGTTCTAACTAATCAGTGCCCCTGGTTTGCTGATCTTACCGGGACAGGAGTGCTCCTGATTGGGGTGGTACAATCGTATCGTATATCATTTATGAACGACTTAAGAAATCTGGTGGAGTTGAAGATGTTGCGAAAGTAAATTAAAAAAGCTGAGTGGTAGTTGCTATATAACATTAGCAATATTGTCAACAAAAAAAACCGAATGTACTAACCTAGTCTTGGAAAAAAAAACGCTACGAACTTGGATCAATCCTTCATATAGACAACTAGCGTTAAAACATTGTTGGTAATGCAATTAAATAAATTACTCAGGGCGCCACTCCTTTTCCTAAAATGTGCATGGACTGTGTATCGTTTGCGAAATTAATTTACCTTTTGGTAAACTCAATATTCACGCTACTCCTACAATCTACCTTCATGCCAAGTGCCTGCCTGGTAGCAGGAAATGAATCTATAGTTAGTAGGCTCCCCACGGGGCATAGGGCATAGGCCATCAACACACTCAGTATAGATATACAAGATATACAGCGGCAAGTCTGCCATAGAAATGGAGATGTATGTAAAAGTTTTAATTACAGAAAACATCAGAATATTCCAGCGCTTAAGGTGTGTGAGATTTAAATTGCCCAAGTTGTTGCGTTTTCCGGCGGGTACCTCCGCCGGTATATTAATGAACTTTTCGCCAAGCGTGCAGGGAAGTTTGCAATTTGTAAATTAGTTGCGAACAATACTCGGTGTACTCGCACAGCTGTGCGGAACGAGAGCTACTGCGTACTTTGATAGAATCATTATTATGTGTAGACAGCTTCCTTAATCGGCATTATATAATTAACAGCAAGCGTTGGGTTAATCAATCATTAGATTATATCACAGAAAATTGACATAACACAAAGCATTTTCTATGTTTTATACGGCTAAAATAGTGATCAAACCGATAACATAATTCCAAAGCTGCATGTATGGTACGGTGAGATATACGGCCGTTGTTTCCAATCCTACTGATCAACTGTTGAGCTGAAATTTAGCTCAACACTTCTCAAATGCACAAATACGCTCTTCCTAACGCATCTCTCCGACCAACAGGTGAATCGAGCATTACTAAACATATCACTTGCGTAGCTGATCGGAAACTCAGATTGATCGATCGAAAAGTTGGGAACATCGGCAGAAAGTGCAGCAAAAACGTCATTCAGATGGATTTTTTTGTTGAATGGCTTATAAACGCATAACACATAATATAATACATTCATATGATACGACACATCAGGAGAAAACTAACAAAAATACTTATTTCTATTCAAGAAAAGTATATGGAAGATGTATTAGTAGTTAAGATATCCAATCAACAGAGCGACGCAACTGATTGACGATACTGCGTTGACCATTGACAGTTTCAACTTTCAACATCACTTTCAGACAGTTTAGCAACTATCTATTGACGCATGTCGCAAAATAGTAAAACTGTCCCATGACCTTTTTTTACTTCTACTTTGCTTTATTTCTTATCAATCTTTTCTAGTTAAACCAATATGACAAAACACAATAATGTCACCTCTTGCATGTTTATTTGATATTGTTGTTTTTGATATTTTAAGATCTTCAATACAATTGTTATATTTACTTACTTTTACTACATATTTGTTACTGCTAATACTTGTTCATACGAAGTATATCTCTATGACGGAGTATAATCATAATATTACTTTTGTAAAATGTCGTTTTTTCGATATAATGGCATTTTTATGAATGTCGTGACACGTCAGATTATTTTTTCGGGTGCCACTGATATAAACTTACATATTTAAATATTCTATTTTTTATTACGCAACCCTGAACAACCCTGATATTCATAACAGTCTAAAATAAAACTCAAAGTGCCTACGACTTCGGAAAATAAAAACATTTTTGCCAGATTCATGAGTTTATTATTTTTTAATTAGATGATGTTAGCTTTTGGGATACCTACTATTATTTTATTAGATACGAGTTTTGCATGTACTATTATTTTATTTTTTATACCAATTCTCATTTACCTACTATACTTTTAAATGTTCTAAATTTGCAATCTTCTCTGTAATATTGGTGTATAACTGTTTTATGTAGACTAGGAGAAAAACATTGTGGTTGCGATATCCACTAGCAGAGATTCGTTGAGTTGTTTCGTAGGTACTGTGGGGTGAAGATTGTAAAATAGGGTACCAGAAGAAAGACGTAAACAATGTAAACAGGGGGAATCGGTTACAATAGTGTCTTATATATAGATTTATTGAGCACTTAACCAAAAAATATTGGATTATTGATAAGAATGGAGCTTTTATTGCGAATCAGATTACGCCATTTTTCAGCAAAATAGGCAACTCATGGCCGTTATACACGACACCTTTTTTCAGCCCGATTCTCCAATTGGAGACAAAAGTCAACAATTTTCGCTTTACGCGATCGCTGTTTTCATCTCTATTTTCATATCTACGATTTCAATAGGCATCACAACAAACAGTATGGTTCGTGTGTTGTTTGCAGTGATGACAATTGAAATCCTAGATATGAAAATAGAGGTGAAAATAGCGATCGCGTAAAGCGAAAAATGTTGACTTTTGTCTCCAATTGGAATCGGGCTGAAAAAAGGTGTCGTGTATAACGGCCTTTACGAGGCAATAAGAACAAACTCACCGAGACTTTTACAATAATTATTGTCCGTTCACGCTTTTAATATTTTAATCTCAATGCCTGCGGAGAAACATTAAATGCTTTACATTTATTAGTTATGTTTACATATTTTAGCATAATAATTCGTCATCATCGGTAATCAAGATAAAATAATGAAGATATTATCTGCTCTAAATGCACACCAGTGCGAATTTATAATAACTGTGGATGGTCACAGAGTACTCAAACAAGTACAGAAAGGCCTTTGGTCTAGACCAGTGGTTTTCAACCTGTGGTTCACGTACCCTAATTTGGGTACGCACATATCGTGACACGCGTGTGGAATCAATGGTTAAAAATGGCCTGAGTCGCTTTACACTCTGCATGTATTAATTGTATTTGTGTGACTTGATTGTTAAATTCAAGTAATAATGAGAGTATTCAAAAATTACAAATAAAACATGTCATTCATTACACGTGTACAAAAGAAGATAGATAGAGGATACGAGGAACAACAAATTTGTGGTAAAAGTCAAGGGGTACGCAGGCTCAAAAAGGTTGACAACCTGGCTTAGACTCTAGACCAGTGATCGTCAAACTCATTATTCAAGAGATGCAAATATCAGCAGTACAATGATTTATGCGTCTTTTGAAAGACACGTTTTTTGTATAAGAACTCTGTTTTTAGAAGTCGGGCAAAACGAGGTGCACTGAAAAAAACTACATAATGAATCAAATTTATTGATAAAAAATACCTTTTTATATGTATAAATTATCTACAAATAAAATAATTGCAATAAATAATTTACCGAGGAACACCATACATGCACTATTTAAAATCGTTCTCGTAAATTTTTCACATTTATATTATACGTGTGTATAATATAAATTGAAGATCGAATGCAACTGACCTGATTTTAATAAGTGGAAGGTGAGTGCAAAGGACTCTGATCCAACGGTCGGAAGTTCAGGAAATGCTGAGTGCCCCCACCCCCCCCCCCCCCTTCTCTCCGATGTCACATTAATTATAAGGATAACATTTTTTAATAAGATCTTACTCTTTTTGTTGTGGCCCATTCTTTCGTGTGGCCCACCTAAGCTCAATAATTATTTTTGCCCACCAAACGATTGGGGTTAGGCACCCCTGATTTAAAATGTCTTAAAAAACTCAGACAAAAGTACAGAAAAAAATGCGAAATTCCACACGCCTGTCTATAGATAAGGATACTCGTAGATGAGAAAGATCGGCGGTAAAGGCGTACCAGACCACGCCGACAGCGCATCCTGGCGGAAGACAACAGTAGGTACCGTTCTCACAGGAATGTTTTGACTTATTCAGTACCCACCTCCAGTGATTTTTATTTTCGATAAAAACATATTTTATGATTTATGAAATATTAGTAATAATTATAAAATAAATACACTAAATTTTAAACACGTCAGAGCTCAAGTAGCCACAGAGCCGCATGTGGTTCGCGAGCCGCAGTTTACGACCACTGGTCTAAAGCTAGCGAGCCCACAGTTCTAGCACAGCTCTCTGTTCTGCTCGGTCATCATCTTATTACATGTCGCCGGGGACTCCTTATAATCAACCGCGATGAATATTCATGGGAAGGAAATAAAATACTGAGAAAGGAAGCTAACCGGAATAACAAATAGGTTGCTGGTAGGTGGTACCTTTATTGAAAGTGTCTTCACTTGATAATATGGATGCGGACGGAATAAACATCCAGTATTCTGCGATTCTCATTCATCCATGAGCTTGTCCATGATAAAATAGTATGCATGGGTAGGTTAAACGCTAAAATTGATTATTTCTATGACACCGCATTTAGCAATCTTGTCTTGTAGTATTATTATTCGAGGGACTCGACATTTTTTATTGTTGAAAACGGAAGTGGCGCCTTCTGTTATTTTCAAAATGAATCGTTGAAGTTTCAACCACATAAAAATGCTTAAATAAAATAATGTAGATTTGATATGTATCACAATATTAATTTTGCAAATCATAATATTACATGTAAGAATTTTTTACATTAACTCCACATAGAAGCGACCCTGAGGAAATAATTTTCCTCGGGGCCTCTGTCATCTTACGAAATGGTGTGTGGAGGGTCTTTTGTAAGGAAATGCGAAAGAGAAAGTTCTGGGAAGGAAAAAGGTATGATGGGTAGGAATTTTGGGGTCAGTGTGTCCAGGAGTCCCACTGTAGTGCAAGACGATGGGTCGAGAGAGTCCGACTGGAGAGGTTTAGGTTAGGTACCCTCAACCAGTCTCTTCCGGTCCGGATAGATGCAGTAGATGGGCAAACGCATTCACCACCAAGACCCATACAAACCTCACCCCATGAACCCGGATACCCAAAAACACTCACACACCTGCAAAATCACCTAATATAGCGAACCACTTGGGGTCATCTATGGCAGGGGTATTGCTTATCCAGTAATAGGTCCCGGGGCGGCTGTATTTACAAATAATATGTCAAATGTAGGAATTACTGCATGGATTATCATGCATTATCATATGGATTACCTTTTTATGCTTTGTATAATTTTGCACTCCGCAAGCTTATCAATTTATTTTAAAGTTTTTATGTTGTAGAAATATTTTTTTCCATGGTTATGTCTGCCTTGTGAATATTTTACCATGGATTTTTTAAATTCTCCCCGACGAAGATATTAATTTAACTATGTGATGAGTTAAATATACTTGTCAACTCTAGCTAGAAATAATCGAGCCGCAGTGAGTGAAAGCGAGACGACAATAATGCGTACGAAATATAATGTATGGCACATGTCTATTACTTTGAAAGTCTTCCTCTTCACCCTCCGGAGCTCCTAATAACAGTTCCTTACTTAATCCAGGGTGTTAAACTAATTATTATGGAGATAAAATATTACAAGGGAAATCCTTAATACATAATGACGTTAATTTATTAATGCATTAGTGCCGACGCAGCAAATTTCTATGATACGGTGGGTTGCTTATTTTGTTAAAAAATGATGGTAGGTTAACCCCGACCATATTTCATCAGAGGGTCATAATATTTCCGCTGTGCAATAAAATCCAAATAAATTGAATATTTTTTAAAATGTAAAAAAACTAAAAACTGTTTTTGGAAGGTGATAAAATCGGTGCGCTCTCAAATTTAATAAAATCGAGTTAATCATAATTTTGGAAGTATAAAAGTTTTGCATGCAAATATAAAAAAGTTTTTTAATTGGCTCACCTTAATTTTTTTTTTTCTAAATAACATTACTGATAACGGAAAAAAACGCATACCTATAGACAAATGTATTAAAAACGTTTTCGTCATCTCACTTTTTTGCCATTTCACGTAAAAGTAATTAATAAAAATTTATTTATTTTTTATTTTATTTTATTTATTTATTTATACTGGGTTTTACAGATGTTTACATTTACATGAGAACAATCCACTTATAAAACTCAGTTATTATACAATTATAAAAAATCTACAATTACGTACAATTAAATACAAATAAATACAATTAGAAAAACAAAAACATCACAAATTAAAATACAGAATTATATACAAGGTCAATCAAGTAACACATTACAATGAGTGGTAAAAGACATATGAAATACGCAAGCATGCATAGAGGGACAATTCACACAATATAATTAGTTAGTACTTTTTAACAGCGCTAGAACTTTTTTTTTAAAACTGTACAAATTATCAATGAAAATATCCACATCAGCGCACTCTATCTTGTTATACAGTCGACACATCTGGGTCAGAGGGCTGAAGTAGGCGATATTATTTTTAAATATATTAATATGAAAAATGTTATGGCGTCTTAAACAATGGGAATTGGGGACATTAATTTTAATACTGTTAAGACATAATTTAGTATCAAGATGGCCGTGAATAATTTTATGTAAACATATTAGATCAGTCAATTGCCTTCTAGTTTTAAGTGTATCAATCTTGAAGTAATCACGACGTACATCGTATGATCTGAGATGGTCGTGTAGTCCACATTTGAAGGATAACATTCTTAGTAATTTTTTTTGAACTGATTCTACAATGTTTTCATATTTGCAGTAATGTGGATTCCAAATAGTGCTTCCATATTCAAGTTTACTTCTAATTAAGGCATTGTAAAGAGTTAGAATTGATCGAGGATCTTTGAAAGGTTTACATATTCTGTGAATAAATCCCATCATTTTTAATGATTTGCACTTAATGTTGTTAATATGTACATCAAATATGAATTTAGAATCAAGAGTGATTCCTAGATCCCTTATTGAAGAAACTTTTTTGAGAATAATATTATTGATAACATAAGAAAAATCCTTTATAATTCTATTTCTAGTAAAGTTCAAAATGTAACATTTTTCAACATTTAAGTGCATATCATTGACAGTACACCAGTTATTGAGTGTGTCGAGGTCATTTTGAAGCAGCTGATGATCGGAAACAGACTTAATCTTACGAAAAATTTTAAGATCATCGGCGAAAAAAGCATAATCACAGTTTAATTTCGAGCCAAGGTTATTTATGAATATAAGAAAAAGCAAGTTTAAGTTTCATTTCTTTTTTCAAATTGAGATCCGAAAGTTTGGTTTCATAAAGATTTGCGTTTTACTTATTTTATGATTAGCTTTTAGATTTGAATATAAAGCGTGTATTTTCTCTTTCTAACTCCGTTTATATCATATTTCTCACTACGATAATAAGTGAGACAACGTTTTCTACGAGACCTGTACGAGTTATTCCGATAAGCGAAAAAATTAACTTACCGTTAACGTACCGTGATGGGATAAATGTTAATATCTAACAAATTTCTTATTATTTTTTTGTATGTTTTCTTTATTCATTGAATTGTTTGTTACATGAATTGAGGATTTATTGACCACGATGCTAGGCACATCCCCGTGTTGTGGTGGCATTCACACGAACTTGCATATATTTTGAAGTTGTTTCAATTAATATCAAATATTAAGTAGACATTTTTTAAACTTACGCACAAGTGTTCATTTAATCTTTCTGGCTACATCTATGACAGCATGTATTGCGCAGGTGACATTCTATGAATATAAACAATACGAAAGTGAAGGAATGAATATCGAGAAGAAGAAGTCGAGAGAGACACATGCACGCCTTTTTCATGTCCATGAGTAAATTTGTACAAGTTTCAATATATCTAACTACTCGTATTATAGACGTACCCATTTTTATTCAAATCTTTCGTTTAAATCTGCATAATATTGGTCCGTTGAACCATTGAAATAGTACTTGTCTATTTGTTTATAGCTTTCCATATAACAGCTGAAAAGCCGTTTATGGAAGGTATGTCCATGAAATTTAACAACAATTCCAAAGTGTCAATGCAGGTAATGAATATTAACATATTATTGCCTCTGTACGAGAATCGAACCCGCAAGTTCTAATGTCATTATGCTGCAATGCTAGAAATGGTGAGTTGAACACTCCTAATATAGTGTAATCCCTAAAAATAGTTTGACGGCTGTCGCATTGAGCAGTTTAAGAGTATCAGGTATTAAAGTTTGGATTAAGCTCCCACATGAACGAAGACTAATAAAAATGAAATTCGAAGTGATAGGTACTTACTCAAAATCCGAAGTATCATCATTCCATCAGAAAGTCATTGAACTGACCGAAGCGAAGTATCAAAATTGTACAACATCATATAATATTTTTGCGCTATGGCAGTATTAGATATTTAGTGATATTCTGTGTCCATTTTTATCAAATTTTGACGATTTGTCCCACAAACCAAAATCCTTTCACAGATTTTAGTTAATTTTTATGAGACCAATTTAGAAGTGTAAAAAATATAAATCACATGTTAAAAATATTTTTCCAAAGTGTTTTGATTTGTGTCTACAAAAACTTTTTAAAAATTAACAACCAACTTACTATGTACCTTAAAGACAAACATTACAAAGACTTCTACAGACACCATTCAGAAAGAAAACATTAGACCATTGGTTCTTAAATTTGGTTCGATCGAACCCCAGAGGTTCGGTGAGTCAGTCTCGCAGATTCGGCGGAGGTCAAGACACACCCCCAACTCATATGATTCGGTGAATGAGTGGTGGTGTGAAGGGTTCGGTGAATGCGAAGATGAAATTGGTGGGGGTTCAGTACCTCCAACGAGATTAAGAACCACTGCATTACTAAAAAATTGAAAAAAAAAACAACAATACAGAATTGTTTACTGAATAGAGACATTCAAAGGTATAGCTTTCCTAATGTAATTAAAAATGTACCTAGACTAATCATTTTTAAAGAAAAGTCTAAAAATTAGGTATGTAAGAAGTATGAGAAATAAGCAAGGTGTAAATTAAAATGTAACATGCAGCTATGAATATATTAGACCACGTGAAGTGAATCTATTATAAGTTTAATAAATAAAATAGAATAGATAATTTACATTCACAGTAGAAGTAATAATTGTCTACGCTATAACTTTTTACGCTTTTTCTAAACTGGCAAAATTCGATCAAAATTGCTTCATGAAAAGTAGCCAAAAACACATTCAATAGATTAACAGATCATTATTTAACACAGACTTTCCAGCACAACACAATTTTGCCACGCACAACAAGCCAAAATAAAATGATAAACACGAACAATTAATAACCAATAAATATTTCCTTGTTCATTCCTGGATTCACCAGACTCCAGACAAAATAAAAAGAAGGAGGATAGAATTGACATTTCTAGAAGTGCCTCCGTGATAAATGGAGGAGACGGAATGTTTTTCTAGTAATTCCAGAAGACAAGAGAAGACGACACCACACCGTTGCGGTGGTTCGGCCCGCCACTAAGTCAACACTTCTCCTTCTATTATTTATCTGGATTTGCCCGCAGGAATGCAAGGAGAAATAAACAGCGAGGCGAGGATCGAATGTCTAATGAAAAGCATTATAATAGGCGGACAAATTAAATGCTCACTAACTCGAATAAATCTCCACAGTCTGTTTCTGATATCTTGCTTTATTTACCGAACTTGAATATTGCGCACCGAGTGGAAAACGCATTGTTATCAAAATATTATTTTACTGTTTGCATGCATGTGTTTACTTTATGTGAGAATTCTTGTTGATCAGAGTACATGTTTCCCAGAGAAAAAAGAAAGAAACATTTTATTGTTAGAATTGTTAAAGAGGTAATGAGGAAGTCAGTAAACCTTCCGAAAGACTCCAAGATTTTGTGATCATAGGTTAAGAAGATCCGAAAATATATAAGGTCGATAAACAAAATTAATAAGGCTAAGTTGGTTTGATCGTGTAGAGCAGATAATATCAGTAGAAGATTGCTAATATGAAGAGCAAGTTGATGAAAGAAGAAGTTGGGGATGCCCTAGCAGCACTTGACACAACAAAGAGAATGAAATTCTTGATTCAAATGTACAAGATTCTGATTAAAATGCATTTGTATTATGATTTATAATAATATATCTTTATTAAACAAAATTTGCAAGATTTATAACTAAAAAAATATGTACATATTCAGTGTTAATATTTACAATGGTTTATGTAAGTACAAAATATTAATAACAGAAAATAATATAAATAGGAACAGTGGGTACCTACGTGAAGAATAGAAAATAGTTATAAATTTAGGGTTTTCAAAATCCGCCTCACTAGGCTATCCTGTGTTGAGGCAGTAATTTTGAGTAAAGCAAGGATGATATTTGGCATTCCATCCTTTATGACTGTCATTGTACTTAATTCATTCAATGTAAAAAAAAATCATATTTTCCAATTCACAGGCAGTAGAAGTGAAACCTTCAGAAAACTTAAATAGACATGAGTGGGGAAACTATGAAGCACTTTTTTATCAATGTGAAGGATGATTTTTTCCATATTTTTGTCGTCGAATCCCAGTGCACCTTATCCTATACATTTAGTCATCTTATTAGTATTGTATTGTGTTTTCTTCTTGGGAGTCGCTAGATGTCGCTTTCTTTTGTGTTTTCTTTGCCTGTTCATTGAAGTTTGGATATTGATTTTACAAAAATATACACATTTTTATTTTATTTCGTAGGATTCGACCTTTGTTTCGCTGAATGTCTGGCCGCTAAGGTTCGTCAAGCGCTTTGTACCACAAGACCAACGGAGACTTGCGTGGGACCGTGGATAAATCGTATTATATTGGAACCGAGTACCCGTGCCATACTCCATCCTCTCGCAGGCAAAATTCTATAGATGTATGTGTTTATCTCTTTTTCGTGTCCTTTGCTTTCATTTTATTGGATTTCAAATCACAACGGTGCTAAAGAAGTTTTCACTTCAATAATGAGAAAATGTTAAAAATATATATCTATTAAAAACTTCGTTATTATCATTATACGAACGTACAAAGTACTTCATCCAAAAAACGAGTGCTTTTTATACGTCTGAAGTAGTTATTTTTCAATAGCGTGCAAACAAATGCTTTACCTCTAACATGATAATTATTTACATTATGTTTCTTGTCGGTAAACGGAGTATTCTCCGGCCTCCGGGTGACCTCAAGGATCCGCCGAGGGACCTGAAGTAAAAAGCATTAAAAAAGTGAAATGTTGTAACTGGAGGGCAGATCATTCAAGGACCGGCGGGAGGCTGGAGATGGGCTCGAGGGCACTTGACGAACTGGATACTGAGAGGAATCTTATTCATTTCTCTTCTTCTCGAGGCAGTTGTAAAACAAACTCTACAACAACCAACTAACAACAGTGACTGACTAACTTACGCGGTGGGTAGAATGATGATGTATTATTTTATGAGTTATTGGACTCAACAAATGTTTATGGAAATATTGCAGCTGATGAATGAATTAATAATAATAATAACATCATATTCAATAGCGCAGTTTTGAGATATTTCACCGCAGGTTAGAAAATTATAATGATCTTACTAAAGATAATTAATACGGTAGTCTGTAATCGGTTTTATAATCTTACTTGATAGTTTTCCTATAAGCACTCCATAATAATAATAATCAAAACACAAGCATCATATGTAGATATAAAGTTAAGAAATAAATTATGTTGTGTCCCCCTAAAATCTATACGATGATGAGTTCTGATGTAGTGAAATTTGAACAGCTTTCTCTATCTGAAATGTCTATCCATCACGATGACTGTTGAAGGTTTGAAGATTTTATTTACTTTAAAAAACTAGATTATTATTGATTGTTCTAAATATTTTCTACCATTGGCACCAGTTGGCACCCAAATATTTTGCATTAAATAAATAAAAAAAGAACAACGTTTAAACTCAGGTGCTTAGATGAAACAGTTGGTAATGGTTTTATGACCTACTGATTATAATATACGCGTACATAACATGTGATAAAATAAATTATTCCATGGTGAATTTTCAGAAGACTAAGTCACAGTTGTTTTACAGAAATTCACGTGTAACAAAGTCAAACGGTCATTCATTTTTGTTTTTTGACAGTTAAATGCCGATTCTAAGTCCGTTTTAGCTTTTGAACAAATTGTGATTGGCAAAATAGGAAAACTATCATGTTGTTAAGCTTGTCAGCTTATTACAGATTGCTGTAAATCTGGAATTGGCATTTAACAGCGACCTTTCAAATGTCAGAAAAACAATATGGCGCTGAGTGGCCATTTCATCACAAATTTATTGGATGAAATTATTTAAAAAAAAAACGATACCTAGAAGGTACGCAATATTAAATTGGATTTAAATCAGTTACTTTTCCAGCTCCCAAAATTATTATTATTGCGGTTTCGTTTGGTGAATTTCCTCTCAACCGAGTTCCGAAATAAACTGCTTTGTGATTCCAATTCTTGTTTAAAATTGGTTTGTGATTCTGTTTCTTATCAATTATTCCAAGTTATACAATACGAGGTTCATGATTAATGCATATTGGGAATGGGAAGTGGGCTGCAGTCGCCGATGCATTTGTCAGAGGAAATATATTCAGTGGAACCACTTGTACTGATCTCATCCCGCATTCAGTGTGTTCTATGGAATCCACTCTATTTTCCCAATCGAGTCTCTGTGACCACATATCGGATGACGGAATCGTCTCTCTATTGGAAAACACTTGGTCAATTTGTATTTACGGACAGTGGCGTAGTTGGAAGCCGTAGAATCCTCTACTAGATCCCAGACTTTATTTAAACTTTAAAGCCTTTGTAAAGCTTGCCTGCTTGAAATTCGTTCCTACAATAATATTCTATCGTAGGTACCATTAAGAGTGCAAGTCAAAACCACAGCTTGACTCTTACTTTTGGTTGTACTACGATTATTGAATAATTTATAATAGTACCAATAGTAACATATATTTTTCGTAATGATCTTAATAGAAACTTACCTAAGTTGGTGCAACCTAAGGTGCAGGCCTTATTATGGTATAAAATATTGATTCAGCATGTATCTGAGTCTGATTATAAGAAGAGAGTGGAACATGAGCATAATACGAGGTTCACAAAGAATGAAGGAATGCTTGTTCCAAAATATAATAATAACTACGGACGGCGGACCCTGGAATTTAACGTGCGAAAAATTGCGACTCTACAAATAGATTCAGATATATGCTGAAACAATGGTTAATAAATAGAGATTGTTTATATTAATTAATGTGTGTTAATTATGACAATTAATATAGTTATAGTAATAATAAAAGCTAGTAGATTAAAAAGATATAATTATACGTATAATAAAAAAAATAATAATAGATTATTTCAGAAAAATGAGAAAATATTTTATTCCAAACTTGACGATAAACAAAATATTGTTTCGAATAATAATAATCCGTTGCCATCTGAATCAGATATGCGCGATTTTTGGACAAATATTTGGAGTAAAGATATAAAACATAACGAGTCAGGTCCGTGGATAGAAAATGAAGAACTCAATTGTTCAGACATTGAACAAATGAGTTTTTCTGATATATCGGTTGAATTGTTAGCCAAAATTATAAAAAGTACTCATAATTGGAAAGCCACGGGTTGCGATTGGATACATAATTTTTGGTATAAACGTCTGACTACTTTACATCCCCTTTTGGCAAAAAATCTTTCAAAATTTGTCAGAGAACCTCAAAATTTTCCAAATTTTCTAACTAAGGGCATAACTTATATGTTGCCTAAAAGCGAACATATTAATAATCCCTCTCAGTATAGACCCATTACATGTTTACCGACAATATATAAAATTTTAACCTCTTGCTTGACAGATTTAATATACACTCATTTAGATGAAAAAAATGTTTTATCTGAACAACAAAAAGGTTGTCGCAGAAAACATATGGGATGTAAAGAACAATTAGTTATTGATTCTGTAATTCTAAAACAGATTCAAACCCAAAAACGTAATTTACATATTTGTTATATAGATTACCAAAAAGCTTATGATAGTGTCCCGCACTCGTGGCTGATAAAAGTTTTAAATATATACAAAATTAACCCAATTATTATTAGCTTTTTGGAAAAAATTATGGCATTTTGGAATACCGATTTGCTTTTGAATTTGAAAGATAAGAAAATTATAGTACCGGGCATTTCAATAAAAAGAGGGATTTTTCAAGGAGACTCATTGAGTCCTCTTTGGTTTTGCTTAGCATTAAATCCTCTATCTAAAATGTTAATTAAAAGCAAGTTTGGAATAAAAATTAAAGGTAATACTAGAGAGAGAAATATAATTTCTCATTTATTATTTATGGATGATTTAAAATTATATTCGAATTCTGAACCAAATTTAGAGAAAATGATTAAAGTAGTTAAAAAATTTTCAGATGATATTAAAATGACTTTTGGTTTAGATAAATGTAGAACGATCCATATAGAGAAAGGTAAAATTGTAGATGGAGACGAGGGTATATTTAGAAATTTCAAAATTGAAAGTATGAAAGGGGGTGAGGTTTATAAATATTTAGGATATCCGCAATCAAATAGATTAGATCATACTAGTATTAAAAATGATATTAGGATTAAATTTAAAACTAGGATCAGAAAAATTTTGAAATGCAATCTATCTGCTAAAAATTTAGTAAAGGCGATAAATACTTGGGCAATACCTCTATTAACTTACTCATTTGGCATAATTAAATGGTCTAATACAGATTTAGATAGCTTAGAACGATTGATTAGAACTACATTAACTAAATTTCATTGCCATCATCCAAATTCAGCTGTAGAACGAAGTAATTTACCCAGAAATTTAGGAGGTAGAGGTATAGTCAAAATAACATCTTTAAAACATAATCAGGTTGGAAAGCTGATAGTTCAGAAATGCACAAAATTATTTGCAAGGCAGATAGAAATATTTCACCATTAAATTTATACGACGAGAATGCCTTCTTATAAATACCAACCAGGAATTATTAGATTCCTGGTCAAATAAAATTCTTCACGCAAAACACTTCAATTATCTCAACCAAACATATGTTGACAAATTTTCGTCAAACAAATGGTTGAGTATTGGAGAGTTGAGCGCAGAAATAGAAGGCTTTATGCTTGCCATACAAGATAGAGTCATTAATACTAAAAATTATAGGAAGCATATCATCAAAGATGCAAATCAAATTGATGATTTATGTAGAAAATGTTTGGCTTTTCCGGAAACTATAGAACATATTATATCGGGATGTTCTATATTAGCGCCGTCCGAGTATACATTTAGGCACAATCAAGTTTTAAAAATAATTCACCAAAGTTTGGTAATTAAACATAACTTGATTGACTGCCGTAATGTACCATATTATGAATATGAACCAAATTCATTTTTAGAAAATGAATTTTATAAAATTTATTATGACAAAACTATTCTGACAGACAGAACAATTAGTCATAATAGACCCGATATAGTTTTACATGACAAAATTAAGAAAATAACTTATATCATTGATGTCGCTATTCCAAATTCTTGTAATATTCAGAAAATTGTTTCTGAAAAAATAAGAAAATATACAGATTTAGGAAATGAAATTAAAAGAATTTGGCATTCTCAGACTATAAAAATATTACCATTTGTTATTTCGGCTACTGGCATTATACCTAGCTCTCTCATTCAAAATTTAGGCGTATTAGATTTGTCAAAAAATTTGTACATAAAAATGCAAAAGTCGGTCATTTTAAATACATGTAGGATTACGAAAGATTTTTTAAATATTTATATTGAGGGATCAGTAGGATTTATCGGACCAGTTAGGATTTCATCAGAGCCGAACCCTCTGATATGAAAATATCTGGAGTCGGTGAAATATTTTCCCATTATGTTTCTGGTGGATTGACGTATTGTTCTTGTATTGTTTTATTCTTATATAGTGCACTTACATTGCGTTCATTTACTAGATATTCATTTGTGGAAAAGTGTGTGGAAGGGTTTAGTCTTTCATTTGGGAAAGATTCAACCCGGACATAAAATCTGGAGCACCGTATATATATTAATAATTTGCAAGGCAGATAGAAATATTTCGCCATTAAATTTATACGACGAGAATGCCAGCATTCTTATAAATACCAACCAGGAATTATTAGATTCCTAGTCAAATAAAATTCTTCACGCAAAACACTTCAACTATCTCAACCAAACATATGTTGACAAATTTTCGTCAAACAAATGGTTGAGTATTGGAGAGTTGAGCGCAGAAATAGAAGGCTTTATGCTTGCTATTCAAGATAGAGTCATTAATACTAAAAATTATAGGAAGCATATCATCAAAGATGCAAATCAAATTGATGATTTATGTAGAAAATTTTTGGCTTTTCCGGAAACTATAGAACATATTATATCGGGATGTTCTGTATTAGCGCCGTCCGAGTATACATTTAGGCACAATCAAGTTTTAAAAATAATTCACCAAAGTTTGGTAATTAAACATAACTTGATTGACTGCCGTAATGTACCATATTATGAATATGAACCAAATTCATTTTTAGAAAATGAATTTTATTAAATTTATTATGTTAAAACTATTCTAACAGACAGAAAAATTAGTCATAATAGACCCGATATAGTTTTGCATGACAAAATTAAAAAAATAACTTATATCATTGATTTCGCTATTCCAAATTCTTGTAATATTCAGAAAACTGTTTCTGAAAAAATAAGAAAATATACAGATTTAGGAAATGAAATTAAAAGAATTTGGCATTCTCAGACTATAAAAATATTACCATTTGTTATTTCGGCTACTGGCATTATACCTAGCTCTCTCATTCAAAATTTAGGCGTATTAGATTTGTCAAAAAAATTTGTACATAAAAATGCAAAAGTCGGTCATTTTAAATACATGTAGGATTACGAAAGATTTTTTAAATATTTATATTGAGGGATCAGTAGGATTTATCGGACCAGTTAGGATTTCATCAGAGCCGAACTCTCTGATATGAAAATATCTGGAGTCGGTGAAATATTTTCCCATTATGTTTCTGGTGGATTGACGTATTGTTCTTGTATTGTTTTGTATTTATTATACTTATATAGTGCACTTACATTGCGTGAATTTACTAGATATTCATTTATGGAAAAGTGTGTGGAAGGGTTCAGTCTTTCATTTGGGAAAGATTTAACCCGGACATAAAATCTGGAGCACCTAGCTCTCTCGTTCAAAATTTAGGCGTATTAGATTTGTCAAAAAATTTGTACATAAAAATGCAAAAGTCGGTCATTTTAAATACATGTAGGATTACGAAAGATTTTTTAAATATTTATATTGAGGGATCAGTAGGATTTATTGGACCAGTTAGGATTTCATCAGAGCCGAACCCTCTAATATGAAAATATCTGGAGTCGGTGAAATATTTTCCCATTATGTTTCTGGTGGATTGACGTATTGTTCTTGTATTGTTTTGTATTTATTATACTTATATAGTGCACTCACATTGCGTGAATTCACTAGATATTCATTTGTGGAAAAGTTAGTGGAAGGGTTTAGTCATTCATTTGCGAAAGATTCAACCCGGACATAAAATCTGGAGCTCCGTAAAAGTTTAAATTAATTGTAATTGAACATTAACATCCTGTTGACCAACTGCTTTGTTGCGGTTTAACGGGATTGTATCTGAAACAATAAAAAAAAAAAAAAAAAAAAACTCGTACCTACCACACAAAATATTATCCACATATAATAATAATAATAATTCAAAATTTAGGCGTATTAGATTTGTCAAAAAATTTGTACATAAAAATGCAAAAGTCGGTCATTTTAAATACATGTAGGATTACGAAAGATTTTTTAAATATTTATATTGAGGGATCAGTAGGATTTATCGGACCAGTTAGGATTTCATCAGAGCCGAACCCTCTGATATGAAAATATCTGGAGTCGGTGAAATATTTTCCCATTATGTTTCTGGTGGATTGACGTATTGTTCTTGTATTGTTTTATTCTTATATAGTGCAATTACATTGCGTTAATTTACTAGATATTCATTTGTGGAAAAGTGTGTGGAAGGGTTTAGTCTTTCATTTGGGAAAGATTCAACCCGGACATGAAATCTGGAGCACCGTAAAATAGTTTATTCCAGAGTGTATGCATGAAAAACATGAGAAAAATAATGATAAACAGTAAAATTAATTCATGCAGCTGTTTACGGAGGGTATTTCATCGTCTCCCGTCTCCAGAGGGCCATCAGGGGGGACTCCAACCAGGTAGTCATGGCGGTGATGATTGCATTCTTCGATTGGCGTAGTCTGCGCCATAAACTTCCCATGCGGTGGCGGAGAAGTGCTCGGAAAGTGTGAATGGTGATAAAATTGAGACTTTTACTCATTATGTCTAGCGTTATATAAATATCTTGCATTCTGACATATAAGTAATATTTTTTAACAAAATCGAGACATATATCAAGGCATTGTATAAAGCCACAATTTTGTAAAAATGATGGTTTTCATTGAAGAAGATAATACTATTAAATCCAAAAGACACATGAAACAGAACAAGACACAAAAAATTTTTGTTGGTCTCATATTTCAAATTCAGAATTAACAATATTATCCTCAACTAATTTATATATTTATTTTCTGATTGTTGTTCTATATCATATTTCGTTCAAATTTATTAGTTTTGTCTTCTTCTTCACTGATTTATTACATTGATGATTGAAACCTTATGAAGTAATTCCAGTAAAAATGGATATTGGAATTCATCAGTGGTTGAGTGGGCCTAGCGCTTGGGTCCCACCCGGGCGTCGCATATTCGATTCCTCGGCTGGCTAAGTCCTCCATCACAAGACAAGCAACATTTTCGGTTGTGGTGGTAGTAGGAGATTTTCAAACATTGTTGGGTTATTCGTATCCCGGGAATGTTTGTCTTTCTTATTAATAAATAATAATAAATAAAAAAAATTGTAGTTGTCCTAATCAAACCTTTAAGCAGGAAATTTAGCCAAATTTGTCACATTAGCAAAAAAAAACCTAATTTTGTTTGTTCATTTTTTCGCTCAAATCGCTATTACATTAAAATTACTCCTCAACGTAAAAAAACGCAAGTATCGTTTTTTCGCTTCAATGACAAGCGCTATCTTACCAGGTTAAAATTTGTATTTTTAAGCCGAAGTAATTCTTCATCTTACAAACACTCAGGTGTCTAAGGCCACAAAAATGCTTGAATAAAAACAAACCAAAAAACAGATTGATTTCTCATGGCTCAGTAATCTCATAAAAATGAGTTCCGTGTAAAAAATGAGCCGACGAGAATCTTAAACCGGGATTATAGATTATAAGCTCCCACCGTGTGATAAGGCTTTTACTTGTTCCTGATACCGAGTGATCGTAAACCGAGGGATTACTGTAGCTCTTTTTTAGAATGGTCAATTTAACGATTTGATTTTTAAAAATATTTTATACGTAGTTTCTAGAAGTCTTCAATTTTTTTCTTAAGAATTTCAGTCATAGCGCGGTTCACTTTCAGTCTGGGAGGCGGGAATGGGTACCGTCACCTGAGGAACCATTTATTGGATAGTCAAAACCTCTGCCACAGAAAGATCGAACATACAAAATTCTTCCTTAACACAATTAATTGATGAAATGTGCCACCTCATCGATGAATAATTTGGCCTGCCTATATTACACGGATAGATGATGATATATATTTTCTATCCCACTGTAGGAAGGCATTTACTTCAGATGAGTGCACGTTTCATTACACGTTTAGGCAATTCTTGACCATAATTTTTGAGATGAGAACGCGCCGGTTACATAATTATTTATTTGTTTTTATTTTATTTATTTATCTAGTAGCTGACCCGGGAATTTCGTACCGCCTCAGAATCAATAACTGTTGCGTTAACTTATTAGCGGAATTAAATTATTTTTTTTATTAAGTTAAAAATTACATGATGAAGCAATTCTTGATGCGCAACTGTCCGTGTTTTGTTTTTGTCAATATCAGAGACGGCATTGTGTACGGATTTATATTTCGTGTGATTTTCTTACTTTTCCACTTATAGGAATGACGATTCGTTTATTTTTTTACGTGTAAGGGTGATTTATTATAATTACTGTATTTTTCCTTTGCTAGGGTGCAGACGTAGGTTCACCGTTTGTCCCATTTTCTACTGTTGACATTAAGTGTGTAAGAAAGAGGGACAGCATTATATGTTAAAGAACAAAAGCAAAACAATCAGAGCATTGAGATTTGACATATTTGAATTTTTGGAATTCACTCACTATTTCATGGGGTGAGGTTAGTCTAGGTCTTGGAGGCGGATGACCTGGACACACTGAACCCTAGAATCCAGTCCTTCATTTCCTTAAAAAAACACGTCCACACAGCATGCCCAAAGACGACATAGGCCCTGAGGGAGCTCATGTAAAAAAAAGACAAATTCATCAAATCAAAGATCATAAAATTCGGTCCGGCCGTTCTCGAGTTATAAATGGTGTAACTAACCCGACTTTGTTTTATATATTAAGGCTCCGTTCCCGGCCCCAAAAAGAAGAAGACGGAGAGATATGAAATTACGAATGTTAGAAAAGCGCGCTAACATTTACAACGATAAAAACAATGCAAAAATCATGAAAATCTTTAATAAAACACGACTCGTTTAAAATAAAGCAAAAATTTCGCGATAATTGTCTTAAACAGCATTTAAAGAAACGCTGTGAATTTTTTCAAACATATAACTTGTAAAATAACTTAAACAAACGTGTTTATATTAATTTTTGGAGCATACTTTGCGATTTTTTTCTATTGAGGAAATTTTATATAATTTGCATTTGGGCGCGACTAATGTCTGTATATTATCTTCAAGAATAACATATATGTTTTTAAGAGCTTAAAAATTTCAAATGTTTAAGGGAGGTTCGCAAGAAATCGTTAGATATTCGAATACCGGCCTCTTATGATATATGTAAGTATGTTTACATTGGGTTTTTCGATGCCTTTCTCACTGGGATATACCTGTCTCGAGACAGGCGATTAATTATTTAATTTACATGCTCCGCGACCACGATTTCGAAAAATCTATTGTTAAATTTCAGTTTGTTTAATCACTCGACTCGATAAATTTTAGTTAAAAAAAATTCTACGGCCATTTTTAGGATTCTGTTATTTTTTAAATATTTCATATTAGGCCATCGACATTGTGTTTAAATAGTCAAAGATGTCGTGGGGGTTAAAAAATGGAAAGAAAAAGCTCGTGATGGTACAATGAACCAAAATAATATCCCTATTTTGGTGTCGATGCTTCCACTTAATTATTCACGTATTTACAAATAGGAAAATGTCTTAAAATAAACCGCCGCTGGCGTTGAAGGGAGACAGCCATTATCTAGTGCGGAGTCTGTAATGTGGAGAGAATGAGAAAACAGCTCCCAGAGTGACAAGGGAAGTAAACGGAACTAACAGAGGACTGTTCCTCCAGCCAAGAACAATATTGCCACTGAAAATATTAGGACGGGCTGATAAATTTACATATGTCCTTCCAATCAGCTCAAGTAGACTGCGCTTCTGAAACTATCTAGGTATATACTCGTACGTGACTCTATAATAATTAAATCTCACAACAAATCGCATATTAAATTTATGCACTTTTTGTTTTTGGTGATGCCATAAACACATCACATTACATAATATACAACACTATAATCTTGTTTTTTTTTTGTTTTCTGGGTGTTATGCCGTGTTACGCTACGTCCTTCTTTAGACAACGTTTCGGACAGCGTTGCAGTATCTATCATAAGGGCAGATCCGACATCTTGGCTAAAGAAGGAAGTAGCGCAGCACGGCATAACACCCCAAAAACAAAAAACCGAAAATTCTTTTGGCCGTGAAAATCTAAAAACATATAACACTATCATCAATTGGGAGAGAGGTATGGATACCTTCGTCTCAGGAGCCATTTATCGGATAACCAACACCACTGTCATAGGTCATAGGTCACCCCAAATGGTTAATAATAATAATAATAATAATATTTGGACGATTTATATAGCGCCGTTTTTGTGAAAAATCACCTCAAGGGCGCTGTACAAACTTACCATACGTGCCTAAAATCTAGAAAGACTACAACCTAGACAAACAATTAAAAACAACTTATGGCTAAAAATTGCATACACCGGTTCATTGATCACCGATACCAAAATATATGTACAATATTTTGACCAATGAACGCGATGCTGCCTAAAAATTAATTAATACAGGACCATACTTACCTGGGAGGTCGCTTGAAATTAATACTGTTTATTGTCTATTTAAAGAAATTTAGATAGAGTTCGCACGCAGAGGACATAATTATGCACACATGATGTTTAATCCTGAAAATATTTTAATATTAATATGTAATATATTATTTAATGAGTGTATTTTGGAAAGTAAAAGCAACATTTAATGGTGGGCGGTGCAGTAGTACAAGGATTTGATCTTCCGAGAGACAGATTGATGTGTAAGGATTCGAGTAATTTTAATTCAGTAAGAAAAGTGTGATTAAGACATATCATAGGCAATAAAAGTATGATACTCTCAGATAGGTATATTTAAATTAAGTTAAGGGTATGAGAGCCCGAAAAGGTAGGTTTTTAGTTTGGACCTAAACTCTGTTGGGCTTTTTATGCATCTTAATTCCAGGGGGAGTCTATTCCAAGCCTTAGGCCCAGATACTCCGAAAGCACGATCTCCGAACTTAGTATTTGGCTTTCGTTTGGGTTCTATTAGTCTGCCTATAGCAGATGAAGTTGCCGATCTAGCTTCATTTTGGCTATATTTTACTATTGTTATAAAGGGTTTTTTAGGTCTTGGCTTTGATCGGGAGAAACTGGGAGAGATGTGTTCATACGTCCAGTGGGGGGGGGGGTGGATTTAGGGAGACCCTAGATCCATGGACCCCCAGCTTCCTACCCACTTCACATATCTTTTTCCTTCCCAGAACTTCCTATCCTTCTTTCCCCTAAAAAGACCATCCACACAGCATGCCCAAAGCTGACAAAAAATAAAGTATATAAGGAACTAATTTAAGAATAAAGCAGATTGTACCATAGAAAGAAGTAATATATATTTGGTACGTAAAAGCGGCAAGTTCGTATATTATGTTAGTCTATAATATAGACTCGATATTACACGGATATAATAGATTTGAGCAGATTCAGTTTAATCGCGGTCTGCAGAAAATACGGTTAAAATTAGAAGGGCTTGCGTTGAAAATATCAAAACACTTTGCCCTTCGATATACCATGAAGGTCTATGACCATATTCGTATCCTAGGTTGTGTTGTCTAAGTATTAGGGAGTGTGCATGAGCATTATTTGTTGACGTATTATAGAACGGAATGGGATAGTTAACCCAGTTAATCGATTTGGATTGTAAAGGCTATAATAAACATAGCATTAATTAGGAAAGATAAAGGCGAAGTGGAACGGTTGGTCAGCTCTGTGTATCTGGATATATCAAGTGCGTCTTCAAAACCCAGTGTATGCAAATAAAAATTGGCAAATTTTTTTGCATAACCTTTGTTGAATAACCAACACCTCTGCCATAGGTCACACCAAGTGGTTCACTACGTTTTGTGAGGTTTGTCTAGGTCTTGGAGGCGGATGACCAGGACACACTGAACTCCAGATTTCTACCCGCCCCTTAAGCCCTTTTCCTTCACAGAACACTCCTCTCCTTCTTTTCTTTAAAATTTCCTTACACAGCATCCCCAAAGATGACATAGGTCCTGAGGGAAATTATTTTCCTCAGGGCCTGCAGTGTGGAGCTCATGTAAGAAAATAAAAAATATTCAGATCTGGTCACCAAATATGGCCAAAAGTCATTTAAATCAACATTTCAATTCTGAATGGTGGTTTTAAACCAAGGCGATACTGAGAGTATCTTCCACACAAATTAATCAAACAAAATATACTTGCGAACGCCGGGATTTGAACCCGCGACCTCCATCTTGCTAGTCAAGTGCCTTGCCCCTCTACCACGGAGACTATAATTGTCTTTTATAGCATGTAATCATCGCCAGAATCTAAAATTTCAAGGTGTAGAGATTTGTTGCCCTCCACGAACTAATAGATTAGAAAATCTTTCCTGATGATACCAGATATCATATTCCAATACGCTGTAAGTTACGCACTTCGCCTCGATATGATAACAGAATACCCCAATAAGTCCTGCGTCAATATAACGCTATGAAGACATTTCCACCATTCACCATTCCCGTCAACCTTTCCTCACCCCATCCCCCCTTTCCCCATTGATAACTGGCAAAGGATTGAATTGATGCCACGCCATTCCTCTGAGCCAGTGAGCTGACAAAATATTATCAACCTAAACAAACCATACAAAGGCGTATACCCAAAACCCTTCAAACCATTCTGACCCATATCCCTTACTAGTTATAAAGCTCACTTTTCTTTGCTTTCGAAATTAAGAGTTAAGTTAATTTTTTCAGATAAAAGTCCAGTCCTAAATAAATATTTTCGCCATGCAGGGGTCTATTATATTGCGTACCTCTTTCACATAGTACACATGAGTTTATTTAATAGAAAACTAACAGGATTTAAATCGACATTGGTGTAAAAAATTGCAACCCTTTTCACCAGGAGAATGTTATTGCAAGTGTTGCAACAGCGGTGAGTCGAGTCGACACATCTCCAATTGAAAAAACATTGTGGAAGATACGACTACAAAATGCCACAAAGGAGCAGTTTTGTTGGCAGTTTTCGCACCAGCTTGCAAAAGTAAAGGACACCATGGGAATAAATGGAAATGTATTATTTCAGGTCGATTCTTTTGAAAAACGACTTCAAAATTAATTATGGTATGTAGGTACCAAAGGTATTGAAATACAAAAGTAGTTACAACCATACTCCACCATTCTAAATTTCTATTTTCACTAACTTACGAAAATGTGAATGTGATAATTGTAGGATGATTTCTTATGAGAAAATGAACTTCAAAATTATGTATATATACACCTTGCATGTGTGTATATTTATATATATTTATTTTTGCAGTAATTTCACACCTGCGTCATCTTTGGGGATGTTGTGCGAAGGGACTTTTTAAGGAAAGAAAGGAGGAAGTTCTGGGAAGGAAAAATAGGATCCCTCTCGGTGCAAGACGATGATGCATCGAAGTGACCAGCAGGAGAGGTAAAAGGGTCTCCCTTATCACTTATCCGGCCCGCCATGCAGCTGATGGATAGACAATCCGCCGCCAAGACCTGAACACACCTCACCCGATAATCTCGGGCACCCCTGCTAAATCACCAAACGCAGTGAACCACTTATGGTGATATGGCAGTGGTGTTGGTTATACAATAAATGGTTCCTGGGAGCGGCGGCACCCATACCCGTCTCCCTAATTATTAAATTCTTATGTTCTCATCAAAGGATCTACTGTCATTGAATATTGATAAAAAAAAAAATCGGAAATTAATCACAATGTCTTTTAGCAGCTCTGCGTATCTAAAAAATAGCTTTAGGAAGACACGATTGTGCCGAAACATGCAGTTGGCGTGTTGTATTAAAAGAAAGGGATATTGACAGTTGTTCACACACTTTCATTTAAGATGATGCATATAGCAAAAATGTGAAAAGGGCAGGTGCAAACGAGACAAAAACCACTTTTATTTTAAATATTTACAAACTAGTACTCGTAATATTGGATGCCAGTATCCGTCCAAAACACGTTTTCGTCAAAATGTTGTCAATTAAAAAAAGTTAACTCAAGTTTTTTTTCAGAACATGGAATATTTAACGAATCTTTTCTTGCACTCGCTCCTTCACCGACTTTTTTTTTGTACGTATCCGTTCAGTTGAAGACAGCCTCGTCGTCTCTAAACACCACCTTTGAATAATAAAGATGTTAGTTTGTTGAACTGGAGGCATTTGTATTCCGACTTGTTCAGGTGACCGTGAAGGTCCTCCATTGGTCACCGGACGGCCAATCGCATGCGTGCCAATTGGCGCGTACCGTTTCACCACCCATGTCCATCAGCCGGCGAAATCTCCGGGCAATTAATTATGTGCTTCCGAGAAGACAATACAAAGAACTGGCCTTCCTGCGGCAGCAAGTGTAACAGTTCTTCTTGGCTTTGCCTCTTACGTGAGGAGGAGAGATAATGAGGTGACAGCAGACTAATGAAGTGATGGCAGATATCTAGATGATCATATCAGACACTCCTGCGCTTTCTTCTGCCCGCTGCTTTTAAATGAACTCACAACAGCTTTGTCGAAGGTTTGGGTTTGTTGTTATCAGGAGTTAGCAGTTGTTGTTCCGGGATGCGACGTGCAGGGTGAAGATATGCCTAAGCCAATACCCGATAGAAGAAGTTATCTGAAGAGTAAGAAGTCATCCTGATATTAGGGTCAAAGCCAAGGTATAGAATAACCACGAGCATCGGGAGTAACCACGTAGGTATGCCTTTCCCTAGTCGTGATAAGGTTGAATTTCGTTCATGACCTCGACCATACCATCTCAAAGACCTCCTGATTTCATGTTATTATTTGAAGCTCGAGTAATTTTTTTATGTTTTCCGATCAAAACTTACAGAAAAAGATTTGCAACTTTTTTTCAAGTGAGAACTTCTTTACCACCGTTGTGATTTAAAACTCGATGAAATGAAAAATAGAGACACTAAAAGGAGACAAACCTCTTTGTGTGGTGCTTCGTAGCCTTCCAACTATTGTTTACTTTAGTTTTCTGAAGGTTTCACTTTTACCGCGAGTGAATTGCACACTCTGATTTTTTACATTAACTCCACGCATTAGGCCCCGAGGAAAACAATCGGGGATGCTGTATGGAAAGGAAGGAGTAAACCCGAGTAAGATGTCACATCACTAATGTTATATATTGTACATCACTTGTAAAGTCTTTATTATAAATCAGTTAACAGTGTTTCCAATAAGACATTCACGCTAAATAAAGTTTTACAATAAATAGTAAACTAAAAGAGACCATATTGTGGGAGGGAGGAAACATAGAGGCCGGCAATATCAACTGTGTACAAATGTTGTAATGCAATAAAATGTACCTACAGCATTTTGACAAGCCTTGTAACTTTTTTATGGGCTTATGAAAAATACGATTCAAATATTATATATCGTGTAGAAGTAAATTTTATTAAAGCGTTGAAATGTAAATGTCTTGTCGTTTTCTCATAGTAAACTTATGTTCTATGGAATATTCACCAATTAGTGATAAAGCACCAAGCAGTAGAGATGGGAAACAGATTGGTAGTTAATAGGCGACATAACACTGAGACTGCAGATTGAGAATAATGTACGCCGATTGTCGATATCAAAGTAATTGCTGTTTAGTCTTAACTTATGACTTTTACTGATCGTGCAATCTAATAATATACGTCTTATACAGCATTACGCAAATCTGTGCTAGCACTAACCAGCGTGAAAGGATTTTAACCTTTACAATTCAGTGTTACGTACAAATACAAAGAGTTTTTATACACTTTATGGCTTTTAAACAAAATAATACAACTAGATTATATTGTATCTGGCGTTTTAACCCTTTAGAAATTTGACGTAATTTGCCAGAAGGTAAAAATATTTCCGCTTTCCATAAAAATCCAAATAAATTAAATGTTTCTGAACTTATCCAAAAACCAACAACTGTTTTTTAAAGTTGATAAAATACGCTTTCAAATCTTATAAATCAAAATAAATATAACATTTTTTAAATATAAAAGTTTTGCAAAGTTTAAAAAAAAACTAAAGTTACCGGTAAGGAAAAAAAAAGCACTTACATATTTTATTAGACAAATGTATTATAAACATTACTGTCATGTCACATTTTCATCGTTTCGTGTAAAAATAATTAATAAAAATTTCCAAAGTTAAAAATATGTTTTACGATCGGAAACTATGGTTTTATAAAGGTGTACTTTTTACTTCTTTTGTGGTTAATTTTTAGATGTTAATATAAGAATATAAAGCATGGTGTTTCCTCTTTCTAACACCGTTTAGATCACATGTCTCATTATGATAGTAAAGGAGAAATAACGATTTTTACGAGTTGTTCCAAAAGGCGAACGAATTAGCCTGACGGGAATCTCTGGTTTATTTGTATCTGGCGTTTTAATGATATAAAAACAGCATCAACATTGTTTTTGTCTAAACAAAGTTAGTCAACCTATCGCTAAGCAATAAGGACAAAAGGCATCGCTTCACGGCAACAAATCAATTAGTTTTATATAGTTTTTTTTATTAACAAGACGACAGCTTTATTGCTTCAAGACTGATTTTTTCGTTGGAATGCCAAGTTTCATGATTTCTTCCACGCAAACTAAAGCCTTAATGGTGTTTGCCTGGTGGTGATCCGACGGGACAATTCCCCAGCAATTAACGCCACGAGGCGATTGCCCGGGAGTGCTAATTTATGCAAATACATGTTAATTGGCGAGTTTTTCTGCAGTTCATACAATTAGTATTGATACTTTCGCTATAGAGCTTTCTGATTTTACGAGCAGAAATACACGCACATCTTTTTTTTTTTTTTTTTTTTTTAATTATTTATTGACCAAGATATTGGAATACATATATACAAAATACAATGTAAATTTTTTTTTTTTTTTTTTGTATAAACCACCTCACTAGGCTGAGCCTGTTCCGAGGTGGCAGGAATTTAAACTAATTTTGATATCTTAATCTTGGAAGAAAAATAAGATTAAAAAAAATAAATATTTAAGTTTAGAAAGATAAATACAATAAAAGAAAAATAAAAGAGTAAAATAGAAAAAAATATGATAGAAACAAATTAGAGTCATAAAAATAATTGAGAGGAAAAGAGGAAAATACAGGCGTTGAGTGTGTTCTTGTATTGTTCAGGTTATCTGACCGCAGTATATAATGCCTTTGTCGATTATCCACATATGGATTTTGTGTTTTGCATTTTTTGTCATGTGGATATCTTTAACATCTTTTTTAATTAAATTAAAAATTTTTGGAGCCAGATTATGATAATGTCTTTGTCCATATGTAGTATTTGTCTTCGGAGTCATGTGTTGATGTCTATGTCTTGTGTCGTAATTGTGTTGTGCAGTATGATGGTTTAAGTTGTCTTGTTGGTAATGTGTAGCTATAATTTTGATGTACAGTTGCTGTATGTTCAATACAGCAAAGTCTTTAAATAACTGTATTGTAGAGAATCTAAAATGTAATTCTTCAAATGTAATAAATCTTCAAATGTAATTCAAATGATTTTGCCATGGACGCGGCAATTAGTTTTTAGTATACAATATAATGTCTTGAAGTTTACATCCATGGCTAAAAGCGATGATTTCGCGTGAATTTGATTTTATATTTTTGAATACGTAAGAGATCATGTTATTTAAGTACCTACCTACACATATTAAATTTCCAATCATTTATGTACTAAATTTTAAATAACTATAAAATACGAAGATTAAATACATTTTTCAATTAATTATTTTATAACTTAGGTGGGTACCACTCTCACAAAGAGATGTTCCTCAGGTTCGAGAAGACAATTTACATCGATATTTTAAAAAAAGTTAAAAGCCGGGATTTTCGTTGAGTTGGTTTATAATTGTCACGACTTACCTGCCTATGACCGTTGGAATCACAGTGATCGGATGGCATTATTGGTTAGGAAAAAGATGCAAACATCGCCCACAGATGGGCTGACTCTTTGAAGAGAACGGAGTGCCGCCCTTTAGGCAAATCAAGAAAAAATGACGGAGGCCTCTGTTCAAAGCTGGATGCCGTCGTGAAGAAGATGAAGAAAAATTTGCCAATGAAAACTATCCCACGCACAAATCAAGATTTTATTAGAACATTAGTTCCACCCTGGAGGCCCTGAGGGCCTATGTCATATTTGGGGATGATGCGTGGAGGTTTGTTTTAGGGAAAGGAAGGAGAGGAAGTTCTGGGAAGTATGAGGTGTGGGTAGATACCTGTGGGTCAATGTGTCCAGGAGTGTATATCCACGTATCCGTAGTCCGCGTATAAAACCATCCCTCAACTGCGGTGCAAGGCGATGGATCGAGAGATTCCGGCTAGAGAGATCTAGGTTAGGTTAGGTTACCCTCAACCTGTCTCTCCCGATCAGGCCTGCCCCGATGTAGGTACCAAGACCTAGACAAATTTCACTCCATGAACCCAGGCACCCCTGCTAAGTCACCAAACTTAGCGACCCACTTGTTTTGATCTATTACAGGGTTGTGGGTTGTCCAATAAATGGTTCCCGGGGCGGAGGTACTCATAACGCCTCTAAAATTTAAAGATATTGACAAAACCTAACACCGTGGTTCATTGAAAGTAAGATTTAATAACACGTAAAAACCAAAATAAAAAGTAGATACTTTAATAATAAAAAGCTAAGGAACTTCTCAGCAAGCCCAATGATTAAGGATGATGGATTATATTTGCCGCGGCCATTTTAACGGCAATTTATAAAACCAATTATTCACCACATTAACAATTTTCACGTCGGAGTTTTTGTTCCCAGCGAAGGCCTTCGATTCGTTCCCCCTCAAGATATTTGGACGGGATCCAACAAATAGTGCTATTGAAATCCACTTGAAAAGAATAAGAAGACATAATCAAATAAAATTCACACAAAATAAATCCTTTATCGTGAAAGAAGAATACAACACGCACCATTGCAGAGAGTTAAATTTATTTTTAAAACGAATAAGGTTTTTCTAAGTCTTTCGGCATTAATTTATTAATTGTCTTCTAGATTCTACCTGGTTTCGCCTTAGTTTTAACTCACTTATTGAATGCTTGAAAAATAATAAGATTTTAGCTTAGTTTTATAAAACTTAAATTAATCCAGATTTGGAAAATTGATTTTTAAAAAGACATATTTTAGTCACTTCGTGAAGAACGACAAACACCCCAAAATTGCCCATCTGAAAATCCTACTAACAGTGAAACACATTGTAGTGGACATGTTCCTCGATTTACAATTAATAGTTAAACCTATATACACGTGAAACACCATGTACGCACATACAGTTTATTTGATATGTATTATGAGTTGGTGTCAAATATATTCGAACAAGGCTTGATAAGCAATATACAGGTCATTAAAAGATTAATGCCATATATATTGTGTGATTTCTGAGGTTATTTTTGTCAGCCATCTTGTCTGGCATGCTGGGTATTAATAGCCTCGCCGATGGAAAGAAAAGTGATTTTCTGACAACAGCATAAAACCTTCTAAATGGTTATATCTGTATTTCTGATATAATACAAAAATGATTTTTATGTTCCCGACAACTTCACAAGAGCGCGCAGACACAGAACTTTTGTTGTTCCGAGATGCAAAACTAACTTACCATGCCGCTCATTACTAAATTACCTGTCCATTGACATGGATATTTTTCAACTAATAAAATCAACAATTCAAAAACGCTATTATTACTTGCTAAAATCAAATGTAAGTTTATTATTGGTTATGTATAACAGTATGTGTGCATTTAAAATAAAATAAATAAATAAAAATCTGGAGTAATAAATGTAGGTGATATTTCGAACACCCGTGACTTTTTTGCAACTAAAACGAATAAATCATTAGGTAACTATTGGACAGTTACGGTCAGGGTGCGGGTTGGGTTAGGTTGGGTTAGGTTAGGTTAGTTAAGGTTAGGTTAGGTTATTAGGTTGGGTTAGGTTATTAGTTTTTTTGGTATTTTTAATGTCACCCGAGATCAACATTTTTAACTCCGAATAATTTCAATGATCATTGGTTAAAATATGTCAGTGGCGTTTCTTAACACCCCGTACACAACTGAACTTAACTACGGATAGATTTCTGAAAAGGTCTCTTGGGTAAAACCAACCTTAAAAGGAGGTTGAAGCAGAAGATCTGGCAGGTAATGCCTACAAAAATACATATTCATATTAGAAACATGTTCAAACGAAATGGTAAATTATAAAGCTGGCGTGTTTATAATGTAATTTGTAACATGTTAATTACAAAAGTACCACAAATGACCGCATGCAGGCAGAGGTAGATAGATACGATTTTCACGCTTTTAGAGTACTAAGCCACAAAGTATCCTCAACTAGCCCTAACTGGAAAATCGGATTAACGCTGGTCTGACACACTAACGTTTGGGGCTATTTATAAAAGGGGAATAGACCAGGTTATTTTAGATTTAAAAAAGAAACACTAGTAAAAGGGGCTAATTTATAAAATGATTGATGGCGTAAAACATATCAAATGAGGCATTCTTTAAAGAAGAGATTTAAAATGTGATCTAGGCACGCACTATATCCAAAAGCTTCTTTGACGATAAATGCTTTAGTTTCATTGAAACAGAAAATACAAGATTACATAATGTCGAAGAAGAAAGTCTGGTGAGTATGAAAGTTAGACTATCGAACTAACTAATTGAAATTGAACCTTCCGACTAATTTAAATTACTAGAATTTAACTCATATTATTTTCTTTAGGTATCTAATGCATCGACATTTGTCGAAAGGTGAACCTTGGAGTCAAGAAATTTGTTATTTTTGCTTGCTTATTTATTTCTGACTGCCTAAAATGTACGAGTATCTGTACACTCGACTATTTTAAGTTTGCATCAGCATTTTCATCATGATACATAGAGTTTTCAAAATTTAAGTTAAACAATGCCAAAATACAAGTAAATTTGTCAAATATGTGGCAACTTGTTTTATAGCAAAATACTGGTATTATGAAATAGCATATACTCTGAGAGCTCTGGCATCACAATATTTAAATAGCTGGTACAACTTAAATATATGCGCAATTTTTTTCCATTTAATTTTATTTTTCTATAAATAAAATTAAATGGAAAAAAATTATCTAAAAATAAATGTGGAAGCTTTGAGTAAGTAAGTAAGCTCTGAGTAAGTAGTAAGTAGTAGTTAAAAGTAAAAACTATAGCTTTACATATCTACGGTGAAAACCACCCCGCTTGGAATGTACCTTGTTGAATTTTTTATTATTTTTTTCGAATAAATACCTCACAAGAGTCCCATCTGCTCCCGTCTGGAGCCAGTGAGACTATGGCTTCCCCAATTTGGGTATGTTGTGAGGTTGAAGGTAGTAGGGAGGGGAAGGAGATTGGGAAGAGGAAGATGGGGAAGTACCTGGCTATTCAGATCTGTTCACCAAACACTGCTAAAGCCATTTCAAGCAAAGTTTCAATTCTGAATGATGGGTCTTACACCAGGGCGATAATGACAGAATCTTCCACTATGGAACGCAAATACACTATATATTTTTGTTAATGAATTAATTGTGAAATAACACAAATTAATCAAAGAATATTTATTTGCCCACGCCGGGATTCGATCCGCGACCTTCGGATTGCGAGTCAAGAGCCTCACAATAATGAAATAATTATGTTTCTACCTACTATCCAATAACCTTTGTTAAATAACCTTATTACTTACTCTTATTACCTTCGAACCACCGACATAATATGATTGTAATCGAAGGCAACATTGTTTCCTATATTATGTTACGAAACGTTCGAGATACGCGACCTTTGCTCTGAAGGGTCTAATTCTTAACAGAGACGTTTCAAACTAGCGTGGGCGTGACAGATAGATAACACGTTGTTTTAATTGCTTGTCACATTAAATGTAACGTTAACGCGCTTATTGCTATTACGTGAGTTCTGTTCAAATGAGTTGGGAATATACTTTTATAACACGTTCTGAACAAGACATAAATAAATATGAAATGGTGTTAACAGCCAACTGATATTTTTTTTTAAATCCGATGACTAATGAATAATCTGGAAAGAATTTTGTAACAAGAGCGGTAAGTTCCTTGACTCTGGATCTAGAGGTTAGCTAATTCTGTTTGAATATTACGGTATAGGCCTTTATTCTTATCCTCAAAATCCCAGCCGCACCACATTCCCCAAATTGGGTTGCCTTAGCGCCACTGGTTTCGGGCAATTATTACTATTGTCCCGCATCACATATTATTTATATTTTACAATCAATTTTTTTTGCATTTAGGTACCAGCAGAGCCGCGGCAAGACGAAGGTCCAGGTTTTTCTGTATTAAATTTTCGATTGTGAATCGCTAATATTTTCTTATTGTATTAAAATTTCGGTTGAAAATCGCGAATATTTTCTTCTTGTATTAAATTTTTGGTTGAGAATCGCTAACATTGTCTTCTTGTATTCAATTTTCAGTTAAGAATTGCTAATATTGTCTTCTTGTATTAAATTTTCGGTTGAGAAACGTTAATATTGTCTTCAAAGATTAAATATTATGTTTATTGCAAAAAGCCTTAGTTAAAGTTATTACAAAAAAAACTTTGCATATTCTAGACAATTCTCTTATTTAAGGACTTCGGTTTACTAAACCTACTTGAACTATATCGATAATTACCAAAAAGACTAAATAAACCATTTTACTGCACAACACATTATGAAACAAAATATAGACATCAACACGTTATAACCACGAAAGCAAATACCACATAATATGTCAGTGGCTGAGTTGACATCGCGTTTGGGTCCCACCTGGGCGTCACGTGTTCGATTCCTCGGCTGGCTTAGTCCTCCATCACGGCACAAGTAACATTTTCCGTGTACTGTGGTGGTAGTAGGAGATTTTCGAACATTGTTGGGTTATTCTTTCTTTTAAAAACAAAATAAGAAACATTACCATAATCTGGCACCAATTTAATTGATAAAGACATTCACATAACAAAAAATGTTAATCTGAAACACAAAATTCACAATAGGGTAGTCAACAAGGCGTAATTTGGATAGATAACTTGTACAATATAATAACATACTCAACGCCAGTATTTTTTTCTTTTCTTCTCAATAATTTGTATTTATTCCTTTCATATTTTTTCTATTTCTTTTCTTTAATTTCTGTCTTTTCTATTTATTATCTATTTAAATTTAAATTTAAAAAAAAGTTTTACTTTTTCTTCCATATTAGATTGAATTCCTGCCATCTCGAAACAGGCTCTGCCTAGTGAGGTGGTATATACCAAAAAAATGTATTTGTATGTATTATAATATTGTCTCTGTTTTAAATAATAAAAATAATTAAATATTCAAAATATGTCTACATAGATTTAATTACAGCAATAATAATAAACATTAAATTTATTCAAATTAATTTACGGTAGGTACTCACATCCTTATAAAGGCTCTTATTATCATTGTCGACTCATTCGATTTCCTCGTAAACAATGGTTCATCATACATTAGTAGTTTTGTCATGGACAAATTAAATTAATGCATTAGCGTTCATATTATAGTGATTCCCCTATTGATTTTCCCACACTACGCGGTCTGAGAGACGGACTTCCGTTTCTAATGATTCGTCCAGCAGACAGTCGCGGGCCGACAATGGTCTCAGAGACACAAATGTCCTTTAGGATACATCATTACGAGGACCCTCTGCTGACTACCTCTTTCCCTCCGCATTAACTTCCGAGTCTACCGGAACACTAAAATCCTGGAATAAGTGCGGACGTGGCTTAATGCCATAAGAACAGGGGTGGCCAACAAGCGTATTAGGCCGCGGCATTCCGAATTTCTACCCTTTTATAACATATTTCTCTCGAACACTTTTTTACACAAGTTTTTTAGTTGCTCGGTTTTACAACAAATTTTATTATAATCAGTACTTAAAATACAAAAGCGTTTCTTGCATTTATTCGTATAAGAGAGCTATTTTTATGTGAAAGACGCGTGTGAGATTATGGCATCCCCTTTTAGGGTGTTTTTTTTATTTATTTTAAATTTATTTATTACATTACATTAGATACACAGAAAAATAACATGGTAATAATATTTCAAAATAACTGTACATAATAAAATGTGTACAAGTGTTATTATGTCTTATAGGTCCATATTAGTTCCTAGCTAGGCAGATTTTCCGTTCTAAGGAACCAAATGCTGGTGATATGGTACGAGTATATTGTGAGGTTGGAGGTAGTTGAGAAGGGAAGGAAGAAGGGAAGCACCTGGTTATACAGATCTGGTCTCCAGATATGGCAAAAGCCATTTCGCTTACATCTCTCTATTCCGCTAATTTTAATTTTAACGGCCTCCGTGGTCGAGTAGTAAGGCTCTCGACTAACAATCCAAAGGTCGCGGATAATTTTTTTTTATTCATTTACTCCGTTAAAATGATATGTAGTATATTTGCAATACGTTCAAGAGTGAAAGATACCTACTCTCAGTATCGCTTCACCATTCTTCACACCACCACCCAGACTTGAAACGTTGCTTGAAATGGTTTTAGCCATATTTGGTGACCAGATCTGAATAGCCATTCTCTATCTTCCTCCTCCCCATGTTTCATTCCCTCCCCACTACCTTCAATCATAGTTGGGGATGCGATACTCTTACTGGCTCCAGACGGTAAATGGTTTTAGCCATGTTTGATGACGAGATCTAAATAGCCATGTACTTCTCTACCTCCCTCTTCCCTTACCTCCTTTCCCTCCCCATTACCTTTATGCTCAAAACATACCTCAGCTGGATACGTCACAGTCTCATTGGCTCCACACGGGACCAGTTGCGACCTTATGCGGTATTTACATAAAAAATAAATAAAAGGACTTCCTAGCGACAGGACCACAATTACCTAAAATAAAATGATTACCAAAATAAAATGTTTCTAAATTGATGAAGAAAACTCAAGAATAATCTCTTATCTAAGTGTTCGACTCCTGAATCAGTGGTCCATAAGTCTTGTTAGCGGCCGCAAGACAGCGGGCAGCCGGCCAAGGAACAATATGTGATCTCTATAAGGGTGGCCCCGAGCCAAAGGGTTGGGGGGGGTGTTCCGCGGGGAGATAAATCAGCGAGCACGGTCCCACACTTCCTGCGCGCGGCCGATAAATCCATGCACTGTATCCGGGGTGGGACGGGTTACACTAAAAATATAGAAAAAACAACCTAATAAAAACGTGAAAAAATACTCATGAAATTAGCTACGTTATACATTGCAATGGATTGTTCATTGTGGTATCGAAAATGACTGTATATCTTCATTTTTGTAAGTCAATCTGGGCGTCGAACATCAGTCGCTTTCGGTACCCTGCTGTGAACGGTATAACACTATTTTCATATTTTTCTCCTTATTGAAAAATGAACGTATATCTCATTGAGCTCGCCGTTCGGGAGCTTTCAGTGAAGGAAATATAGAGATTTTCGCAACAAATGAATTTATAAAATTATAATACATTGTATTTCTAAAACGGTTTAGTTAAGCCAAGTACTGAATCGACCATTTCCGTAGTGAAATTTTGGAGCCTTGAAATGTCCAAAGTTATGAAATTTTCAATACAGAGGGTGCCCGTGCCCGGAGGATTTCAATCATTGATTCCTGACCTTGGTATTTGAGTAATAAATGTGGACCACACTCCGTCTCGTTCCAGCAGCACAATACGTACAAGACAGAGCGCATATCACGTGACCCGTTGCTACGTGTGGCAGTGTTATCAATGCTAAAATTTAAAAAAATTATCATCTGCAAAATGACATTGACTGCAAAAACTATTTTTTTACCCGAATTTAACGAAAAGGGTAAGTGCTGATACGCCCTGTACAAGAAAGAACAACCAAATTGTTAAAATTTGGGCGAAACCAGGTATTAAGAAGTTTTTTTTATTGTTATAAAAGAAGTACAAAAAGTTTTTGAAAAATTTGTTCAATTTCAATCGATTACTTATTGAAAGAGGGCTCATCTAATGTATTTTTTATCATAGTACAGTGTTTGTATTGTTGTGTAGCGTGAAGGCGACGTAGTAATGGTGCAGTGGTTGTGGCGCTGACTGCTGCCTGTTTTCGATAACGGAAGTGATGGGGGCGCTCCTAATGCACGCGGATATAAAAATCTAAATAAAGGCGGCGCAAGAAAAGGGCGCGACCATCGTTTTTAAATATTAAATTTGAAAATAAACTCATTGAAGTAAAACAATTTCTAAAAACGTCTAAAATTGGTTACACATAATGAATATATCTAATATATAGGCGTGGCCTTTCTCACAATATCGCTCGCCATACCATTTTATTCACTTGTCGCAGAAGTGTAATCTTAATATTTAAAACAAAGTCGGGTTAGTTACACTATTTATAACTCGAGAACAGCCCCACCGATTTTGATGATCTTTGATTTGTTGGATTTGTCTCCACCCCGGATAGAATAATAACTATTAAAACATCACAAAAATTAACGAAAGGAACGAATTCTCATATTTGAAAGAGCTGCGGGCATTTTGTGATAAGTACTTATAATATTGAACTGTGCGTGAATTCCAAAAATTCAAAAACGTCAAATTTCAATACGCTAATTGTTTTGCATTTGTTCTTAATCGTGTAATGCTGCCCCTCTTTCTTACATACTAAGTATCAATAGCCGAAAATGAGACAAGCGGTGAACGTATGTCTGCACCCATCCAAAGGAAATATACAATAATTATAATAAAAATCCCTCACACGTATAAAGAAAATGAAAGCCATTTTTTTAACATCAGCTCACACATGAGGCCCCGAATAAAATTATTTTCCTCAGGACATATGTCATCTTAGGGGATGCTGTGTGGAGGGTCTTTTAAGCAAGGGAAGGATAGGAAGTTCTAAGAAGGAAAAAGGTATGAGGGGTGGGTAGGAATCTGGAGTCAGTGTGTCCGGGAGTGACGGATGTATGAATTCATCCCTCCAACTGCGGTGCAAGGTGATGGGTCGAGAGAGTCCAGGTGGAAAGGTCAAAAAGCCTCCCTCAACCAGTCTCTCTCGATCCGGCCGGGTCAACGCAGCGGGTGGGCAGACCCATCTGCCGCCAAGACCCGGACAAACGTCACCCCATGAACCCGGGCGCCCCTGCTAAATCACCAAACCTAGCGAACTACTTGTGGTGACGATTAGGTGACGTATGACAGAGGTGATGATTATGCAATAAATGGTTCCTAGGGCGGCAGCACCCATAACCGCCTCCCAAATTCCCGTAAGTGGAAAAATAAGAAAATCGCAAATAATATAAGTCCGTACACAGTACCATCTCTGATACTGACAAAAACAAAACATGGACAGTTGAGCATTGATGATTGCTTCATTGTGTAATTTTTAACTTATTAAAAAAAAAATTTAATTCAACAGTTATTGATTCTGAGGCGGTACCAAGTTCGTCGGGTCAGCTAGTATGATATATATTATCTGTGATAGTTGCATGGGATTGTATGATGGCCACGCCCACAAATATTTATATATTACATTCCTATGTTATACGCTTTAAATCTTATATTCTTTATTTCTACTGAAATTTTGTTTACATCGTCTTCAGTTAAACACCTGAGTTTGTTATTAATTTTTTTTTGCTGGACTACGAATTCTACTCATGTATTTAAAATGCTTTATATTGTTGAATTTCAACAAATACACAACATAAATAAGTTATGGCAACTGAACGCAATTCCATGATTTTCCAATGCCACATTACAATAATCAGGTATTATATGTGAATAGTGAGTACCTAGTCTTGTTTTTTAAATTATTTGTGATGTATCCTGTTACAATATTTTTCTCATTATGAGATAAAATTCTTAGGTACATGAATTAACTTATCTTTAGGTACAAGACTTTAATCGAAACTAAAATTTTGTTAAGCTTGAATTAATTCAGCTATTTTTAAGATGTGATGAGCTGAATATTTCATGAATCTAATAACACGAATAAGCATGGTAATCAAACTTGTTTTTTATTACGTTTATATCGTTATTAACCACTCCATCTTACTAAAAACCTTGATCACATAGAGTCTCCATGATCGTAATGGAGACTTATTTCGCTGGGTGCATCATATTTATATATCAGAACACAATGAGTGCTTGTTAATAAATACAAATCATCCCCTTAGTTGTAACTTCTTGTATGCCACAGGGGTCACATCATATTTCTGCTTTTTCTAATATCCATAAATGACCTTTGTTCATAATTGAGCTGTGATGATGCTTTTTTCGGCGATTACCTTAATTTTTTTCTCAAAAGATATTTTAGCCCCTGAACCAAACATGTTGACAATTTACAGAGATGGATATATTTTATTTGTTAGTTTTTGTTATTGACTCTTTATTTAGATGTATGCAAATTAATATATCCGATATCTGAACAAATTTATGTAATTGCATGTACTTACTTATGGATTAACTTTGTTCTCAAATAAAAACCAAAAAAAATAATTAGACAAGAATGTAATCTCGCTAACAAACAACCTACATTGTCTACACGAAAAATCCAAATGAAATATAAGATGTACCCAAACAAACATGCTATAAAAGCAGTCCATAAAATTAAAATAATCATTGGTCTATGTCAAATGTCAACCGGCCATAAAAGTAGATAACCAGACGTTTTGTACTTTATAGTTTTCTCCCGAATGAACCATGACAACAGCAGCTAGCCCCGTCTATTCCTCCCGTGGTCGGGAGAATAATACATACTATCGGATGCCGGAAGTAGGGACCGATGTTCGTTGTTCGATATTCGGTTCCGTTCCTTCGATCCGGAAGTTTCGGTTGTTTGGCGGTCGCTCGAATCTCAGCGTTCCGTTCGATTTATCTGAATTTATGGTTGTTTTCGCGCCGGAGTCGAAGATATATATTATTCTATTTCGGGGACGCCATGACACGTGTTTTTACTCTGGCCGCGGGGGGAAACGTTATTATTCTAACTCTTTGGTCGTAATACTCACCGGAAATATAAACTAAACACTTAAACCGCGGCTTTGGCTTTACGAGCCATAAATCAGCTAGCTTAGGGATAGTGATTCGCTTTTATGCAAACCACTTGTACATTTTACGATCTTGTACATTTTTAATAAGCGCTAAAATTATAAAGAAAATTTCGCAAAATTTTCACGGGGTAACATCCTCCAACGATCGTAAAAATTTGTAATACAGGTGTAACCCAGTGTACCCACCATGTAATCTTAAAGCTTCAAATGTTCAACAGCTATGTTTTTACAACCTCCGTCGTGTAGTTTTAGTTGATTCGTTAAGTTGCTGTGCAATTCCAAAGGAATACAAAAATATAATACATATCATTGATTTATCATTTAATGTTTGGGCTGCGCCAAGTTTTTTTTTTAAATTTAAAATAAATCATATTTAATAATGTTGTAAGTTATGCAACTATTTTAGTTTTTTTTTTTTAATTATTATGACAGGTGTTTTGGCGTTAAAGACTATTTTCAAGCTGTGGTTAGGCCCCCTTGAATCGATTTATTAATATTATTCTACTTACCACCGCCCAATTTCGTTCTTATGGTGCCCTAAATGGTTTATTACGGGATAAACCGAATAACTGAGAAAAAAATCTGAATACCGCAGAGTCCCAACTGCTCCCAACCGTCTGGAGCCAGAGAAACTATGGCATCCTCAATTGGGCTACGTTTTGAGGCTGAAGCTATTGGGGGGAAGGAGGCAAGTAAGTACCTGAATATTCAAGTCTGGTCACCAAACACTTCAATTTGGAAGGCGGATGTGGGTACCGCCGCCCAGGGAACCATTTATTGGATAACCAATACCCCTGCCATGGGTTACTCCAAGTGGTTCGCTAAGTTTGGTGCCCAGGAAATGATTTATTGGATAACCAACACCTCTGCCATAGGTCACTCGTGGTTCGTTAAGGGATCAAGGCTGAGGTTTGTCTGGGTCTTCGATCGGGAGAGATTTGTTGATAGGGACCTTTTGTATCTCTCGGAACATCTTCCACCGCAGTCGTAGGGATATAAGGGCATACATCCCTCACGCCTGGACACCTATTTCCTATTCCTGATTCCTACCCACCAGAGGCGGCCCGTGACAAAATTTGCGAGCAGTGCATTTCACAAAAAAATGGTAGCATTAACATGGGAAAATAAAGTGATTTAAAGGGCGCGACATACCTAGTACAAACCTTCACTTGTAGAGAAAATCCATTCGTCGCTCTTTCATTTGTGAAAATACTTTAATGACACGATTATTAAACTCTGGTATAGAAGATATCAAACATTTTTCGATGCTCATCATTGAAGAAGCATTAAGTCGATCTTGGGACACAAGTGTTCCTCATAAATGTTTTTACATGTTTTAACGTAGAAAAACACCGTTCGCACTCAACATGTCATTGGAATAGTACAAATTATGTTTAAAAGTTTAACCGTTTCACTAAAACACTCCACTAAGTTACATTTGATAAATTCGACGTTAATCGCAATGTTTTCAGTAGAACTCATTTTAAATAAGTTTTTTTTACAGAATAAAACATGCCAAAACCCCGAAAAAATACTGAGGATGATGCGCCAGGCTGGCGACCGATGGCGTTAAAACATAACATTGTAAATTAGTTCTAAATTCGTTAAACATAACTATTTCATTCCAAAGGTTCGGGACCGCATTACGCAAGTTTAATGTTTTGTCATTTGCTCCGGCAATGCACGCCAGCACCATATGTCTTCTCTGCTTTCACACGTCAATCTTCGTATGGGTCTATCCCTGTTATGGTCATTTAACGGGCACGGGCACTTCAGCATCTGGAGATGACCCCAGTAGAAATATACCTTCATGTGACGTCACGCCTAGGCATAACAAAATGTGCACGAATTCATTTCTCTCATGGAAGGGAGTCTAGTCAATTGGTATGGATTTTGTAACGAATTGGCGGGAATTCTTCGTGAGAGGATATACTAATTTACACTTCTGACGGATATCGAAGTTTGGAAGTGCAGTGCACAAATGCACTGAGGAAGGGGCCGCCTCTGCTACCCACCCCTCATCCTTTTTTCTTCCTAGAACTTCCACGCCTTCCTTTCATAAAAATTCCCTCCACACAGCATCCCCAAAGATGGCGTAAGCCCTGAGGTATACTATTTTCCAAGGGCCTCCTATGTAATACTTATTACAAAAATAAATAAATAAAACTAAAAAATATCAATATGATCAAGAAGATCAAAAGTGCACAATATGTCCGTTAATATCTAATACCTAATTTCTTCCCAAAGGAAAGATTATAGTGAAAATCTGATCGCGAATCGTCTATGACTAAAAAGGAACATCAATTGGACTGGAATGGAATCCCCTACTATCCTTTATGCAGAAAATTACTGTGAATTACCATTTTACTTTGAAAATGATTATTGTCAACCTCTGACACTACAAGAAGAATAATAATTAAAACTTGACACTCTCTCACATGCCCTTGTTCGCGGTCTTGTTACAAATAGAATCAGACTGTGTTCAAAACCAATTTGCTTCCAAGATGAAGAGCATCGCTAGACCGAAACGAAAGCTAACGATACTTCTTTTTTTCATATTGAAGACGAACTCAGTTAACGATATTCCCAGCCAAACTAGAACACATGTTCCTTGTCGTCGCGTTTCAAATGATAAATCCACACTTTTTTGTAAGGAGAGCCCTGAAATTGAAATTAAATAATGATACAACACGTTCAAACCTATGATCTCAGACAAAATTTCAGTTTTGATACGGTTTTAGAGCGTTGAATTGGGGGAAGTTTTGGTGTTGTGTTTGGTCCAGATGTAACTGTCGGCTGGCCCGGTGCATTCAGCGGATGATTGATACATTTAGCTTAGATTAATGAATCACTACTGGGAGATTTGTTTTCTTTCAATTATTATCCATTTGTTACATGGGTGTGGATGCGGTGTAAAATTATTTGTGGAATTTAATAAGCCGGCGCTAAAAATATCTTCCCCCACAACGTGAACATACAACCATTAGTCAAACATTTTATATGAGGAAGGTATCTACTTTCAAAGGAGAAAGATTATTTACACATTTGCTATATTTTAAAGTACTTACCTAGATTTCGATCTTGATACCTATCTGGTACTTATATAAAGATGTACGTATTCTTAGTGTGTCTTACATAAATATCGTTTTGCAAACGGAGTCTAGATGACACGATTTCAAGCTCAAAAGTGGTTTTTTATTTATTTTGTGAATAATTTCGTAAGAAAAAAGAATTAATTAATTTATTTATCTTATTTATTAGCGTTATAAACAGTATTTATAAATTCAAATATCACAGTGTTAAGAATATGTATGTCATTGACCAATAAAATAACGACCTATACCTAATACCTAATATAAACAATTCTGATAAAGTGCATCTTCTTACATAAATCTACAAAAAGGTGTTAGTGAAATTTTTCGAAGGTTTACATTTAAATTTTAATGAATATCCATAATATCTTTCAGGAAGTGATTTTATTTAAATTCTAACTGCTAAAAGTAAGAGAGGAAATGTGGCGAACTAAAAAAAAAGAAAGAGAAATAAATAAATCAATGGAATATTAATATTTAGTTCAACATGTGGTATTCGATCGAGTGTTATTTTTTAATGAATGCTGTGAATTTATAAAGGTTAGTGTTAAACGCATCGATATTTCGGCTTAATCCATTGAATGTGCTACAGCACATATAAATACATTTTCAAGATAATTTGTATTGCTTTTAGGGATATAAAATGTGTCCGGAGGTTAATCAATGGAAACTATTACAGATAGTTTTAGCCATAAAACTATTTTTCTAAAAGGTTGTTTCTTACCTGCGTTCGTAAATTTCTAATATTTTTTTATGTGGTTAAAATTTTACCTAGGATTAAATAAAAAGACAAAATTCAAACAAAAAATTACAATAAATTCTCCTGAAAACAGAAAATCGAATAAACAATTTTGTGAAAAAACTGTTCAATCTCTATAAAAGTTAACAAAATTACAATGTACCTAATGTGGATAATTTTAAACATATTTTGATATAGTATGTAACTTAAGTTCCTAACATAACAGAAAGATTTAAAAAAATAACCCATATTTATGATGAATTCACTTGATATTATGAAATGTGTTATTATTTATGTTAAATATTTCTCCATTACAAACAACTTTTATCGAAGTGAGCTTATAACGAAGGAAACGGACACAAAATTAAATTCTATAAGGTTTTTTTAAACATAAATTAAGTGTACAATATATATATATATATATATATTTTTTTAATAGATACTTCGCCGTTTCATGATATTTTTTCTTTTGAATCATCAAACATTCTACCTTCAAAGGAATAAAAATATTAAACATATTTTTCCGAGGATTAGAATTTTTCTTAAATGAAAATCATTCCCACTACTTCAACATTATTTTAAATCGTGAGGACTAACTGTACGGGTGTTTTCCGTTATTTATACATGCGTGGAATAATTAAGTACGCCATTTGATCACTATCACTGTAAATAAGTTCACCTGCTTTATGCTCTAGCCCTAGCCCGTAGCCCCTTACGAAAGGTAAAAACTATAACTACAAAGACAGCAATAAAAACATATTTACAAAAAGTGTCATAACATGATCAAAACAAATTACCTAAGACATTGTGACAAAGGGAACATTTTTAAGTTGTCGGTACTAAATGAAAATCTTTACTAATTGGATCCAGAATTCATTACATAAAATTTCCACGCAAGTTGCAGAACCTTTACTAAAATGTTGTACCGAAAGTAGCATGAATGATTTTTTAAAGTTTATTTGAAATAGCTTTTTTTATAATGTGCCTTGGTTTATTGAGCCATTCTTGAAAGGGCTTTTCCCATGTAATGTCGTGACAACAGGTTCATGCCTCGCGGAATACAAACAAATTAAGCTTAGAACGAAACTTGGCGTGATCAATTTTCTCAATTATTGAGCATGAATGCCAAATTAAAAATGGGAACAACGCGACAGTCGACAAAAGTCAACAACACGTAATGATGAAATCTAAGAACTTTTGATTGTGAGACACCGCCGTGTAATCGTTTGAAGGAATTTTAGAAAGATAATAGAAGGCCATAAAATTGTAGTCAAGATAAAATGAAGTTTTTATCAATCTTTAGTTTATGGTGTGCTTACACACCCACTCGAGTCTAACCTTAGGTAAATACTTTTTTCGTGCAGTTAAATATGCCTATAATCTTATCCACAAAGCTGAAATCCGACCAAATGGAACCAATGTGTACCAACTCTAATACAGAAGTAATGTAATTTGTACAAATCTTCTGCCCGGAATTATATACATATGTATGCAATCGTTTTCGGTTCACAGTGTGATTTCTATCATGAGCTATGGATTAAAATTTAACAATATAAGGCAAGACAACGTGTTTTTTTATCCTAGCGCAGAAATCGAATTGCATGAAAACGAAAAATCTTCCACTTAGTGAGATACCTTGAAATGGGGTGATTTTGATTTTTTTCCAACTTTGGAAAGAACATAACCATTTTATAAAATCATTTACACAATAGACACTCATACATCGATATAATTGAAACGAAACTATATAATCGTTGAAAAATTCACAAAATGTTTGTTTTTCTTTCAGAAAATGTCGGCTTTACAATACAACCATCAATATGTTGGATTTTTTTTACATTAACTCCACACATGAGACCCTGTGGAAAATAATTTCCCTCAGGGCCTACGCCATCGTTTGGGGATAGTGGGTAGAGGGCATTTTTAGGAAAGGAAGGAGAGGAAGTTCTGGTTAGGAAAAGGATCTGGGATGGGTAGGAGCTGGGGATCAATGGTCCAGAAGTAACGGACGTTTGAATCCATACGTTCTCTAACTATGGTGCAAGGCGATAATCCTGGAGAGTCCTGCTGAAGAGGTCAAAAGATCTTCCTCAACCAGCGTCTTCCGGTCTGGCCTGCCACGTAGTTGGTGGGCAGACGCATCCACTGCCAAAATCCGGACAAACCTCACTCGTGCTAAATCACCAAAAGCAACGAACCACTGGGTGACCTACGGCAAAATTTTTTGTAATCCATAAATGGTTCCCGTGGTGGCGCTACCAATTCCGGCCTCCCAAATTTAGAATATAACTAGAAACCAACTAATTTGACACTTTGAAGTCATTGTATCTACTTTGTAAATTTTTTAGTGGTAACTAGAATTGTGCGAATATCTGCGAAGATCAGAGTCGTCTCCGATTCAAAAGTCGCTCCATATACTCAATTAAAATTACATTAATTGTTCAATTAACGAATCGACCTACAATAATGGTGAACTTATATAACTAGACGAAGTCACGCAAGTTCAGGAGAAGATATTCTCAGATATATTATCAATCTGTTCGGATTAGAGCAGCTAATGCCGACATGAGAGCGCAGCATCTCGTGGTTGCAGTCACGCTAAGCCCTCTTGGTGCATGCCCTCAAATTGCTAAGTAATGCTTAGCGAAGGGAATTGATTGGTTACTTATCTGAACTATTGAGGTAAATCAGTGCACATGGAGCCTAGTTAAATTGGTTCTAGGAATTTAATGCCTGTTGAGTCGGTCATGTTGCGGTAGCTTGTGGTAACGCATCCATTCCTGGAAGTCATTTAACTAGTGTATCAATATTAGTACCAATATTATGCATCGATTATTGCAGTTATCTTGTAATATATTTCGATAATGATTTTTTTTACTATCCTCTTGGATATGAGTTATAATATTATTATATTATCCATAAGTTTAAAAAAAAAGCTTTTTTCCATTTTGTAAAAATAAAGCAAATTCTTACAATTCTCCAGTCTTTCAAAATAAATATTTACTCAACTTTGGCATTGATCTTCTTATAAATAAAAATATAAATGTAAAACCAACACTGATGAGAGTAGCAAATTTAAAGTCATGCAATGTCCAGTGTTTTAAATATAATGCCCTCCACGTGCAAAGTGGTATCTTTCCCAAGCATAAACTTTCTAATAAAGTGTGTTTTTCGGAAGTGACCTGCAGATAAGTATGTTTTTGTATATATCTGTAAATAATAAAATAAATAGAACCTAGGAATTCATAATGAATTGTAAAGCGCCCTTGAGGTGATTTTTCACAAAAACGGCGCTCTACAAATTGTCCAATTATTATTATTATGATAGTTACAAATACTGTCAGATTAGAGATTTATTTAGAAACTAACCAGAGTGGAAGATACTTTCAGCTTCTGGTCTACGACCACCACTCAGAATTATTGAAACATAGACATATTGTGACCTTCTCAGATGGCTCTCATCTTATGTATCTAACCGTAGTCAAGTCGTAGTTGTGGGTTGCTTTAAATCGGACTGGGTAACCGTACCATCAGGTGTGCCTCAAGGATCTCTATTGGGACCGTTACTATTTAATATTTACATCAATGATATAGGCCAATGTTTCAAATACTCCAAAACATTACTTTACGCAGATGATATGAAGGTTTTTTATCCTATCAGATGTTTTGCTGACTGTCAAAAAATGCAGGAGGATCTAAACCGTCTTAATGTTTACTGTTCACAGCATACCCTTTAAATTAATGTTAAAAAGTGTTTCGTCGTGAATTTCACACGAAATAAAAATATCATTATCAATGAATATAATCTAAACGGCTCAATATTAATCAACAAAACTGAAGTCAAATATTTGGGAGTGACATTGGACTCTAAGCTTATTTTTGATATTCATATAGACTCAGTCACATCAAAAGCCTCTAAAATGTTAGGATTCATTCTTAGGACATGTAAAAAATTCAATAACTTAAGAACAATGAAAATTCTATATTTTGCTTATGTCCGCAGCTTATTAGAATACGCGTCACAAGTTTGGAACCCGCAATACATATCATATATAGAAATTCTAGAACGTGTTCAAAATCGTTTTCTACGATACTTAGATTTCCGGAGCTACCGCCCACACCTAAGTCACCAAGATTCAGCCGCGCACTTCAATATACTATCGTTGGAAGTTCGAAGAAAACTCGGCCGATGTACTCTTTCTTCAAAAAATAGCCAGATCCGTCGTTGATTGCCCAGAACTCCTACAACGAATACAGATACGAGTTCCTAACAGACGAACCAGGTCAGACATGATTTTTAGCCTCCCTCGGTGCAATACTAATTCTAAGCAGAACTCTTTCATCTATCGTGCGTCCAATACTTTTAACATACACTACAAAAAATTTGACATATTTAATTCTGCACGACACTCCTTAAAATCACACAGACGCTCTCTCGATACTTTATAACAACAATAATTTCTAATACCACCAGTCACCATTCTATTAAATTCCTTTTTTTTTCCTCTTTTATTTTTTTGTTTACTCATATTTTTATTACTATACCTCAACCTAACCCATCTCCCCCCCCCTCATCCTACCCCCTCCCTATTCCCCCCTAATTAACTTGTCTCTTGAAATGTAATTTTTTTTTTCTTTAGCGAATATTTCTCTGGAACCACTACACTTGTATCTATACAATACCCATGTGGAAACCTGTAAATGGTTCAATTATTGTTACTCAATACTATTATGCTCTGTTATGAATGTAAACTGTTGGTCTCCCAAATAAAATAAAATAAAATAAAATAAAAATAGCTTGAAACGGCTGGAACCGTTTTTGGCGACTTTTTTCATTAGCTTTATACAAGACGCCCTGAGGAAAATAATTTCCATCAGGGCCTATGTCATCTTAGGGGAAGTCCTCTTGTGTGGAGGGACTTTTTAAGGAAAGTAAGGAGACTAAATTCTGGGAAGGAAAAGGGTATGAGGCATGAGTAGATCTGAATAAACAGGTACATCCCTACCTCCCTCTCCCCCATCTCCTCTTCCTCCCCACTTAAATACAGCCTCACAACAATTGGGGATATGGCATCTCCAATTAACTCCAATTGGGGATGCCATAGTCTCTCCGGCTCCAGGCGGTCGGGATCAGTTGGGACTCTTGTGCGGTAATCACATAAAAAAGACCCGTGAAAAAATCCCTTTTTTTTTCTTAACTACGAAAACAATGTAAGGAATTATCAACAAAATGCTATGGTGACTATATTAACGTAATAGAAAATGAGGTACATCATCACAATGTGAAAAAATTCTGGAATTTTACTAAATATCAACGAAAAGATAACTGTGGATATCCTAATAGCATGTTCTTTAAAGAAAAATGTGCCGACAGTATTGAGGGTATGGTTAATCTTTTTGCTGACTCTTTTAAAAGTGTTTACGACAAAGATATTCCCGTCAATGCAGCCTTCAGTACTTCAGTGGAAGAGTCATTAAACCTAAGCCAATGTTTTATAAAATTAGAATCCATAGAAAGAAGCATAAAAGCATTAGATAGTAATAAATCTGCTGGGCCGGATGGTATTCCTCCCATATTTTTAATAACATGCATTGATAGTTTGATATATCCCTTACATAAACTTTTTAACAAATCCTTAGCATCTGGCTGTTTTCCGGCTCTGTGGAAAAAGAGTTATTTAACACCCATTCATAAAAAAGGCGACAAAAGCGATATATCTAACTATAGACCTATTTGTATTATGTCTGCTTTACCCAAACTTTTTGAGTCATTAGTATTAGATACCATTGTAAAACCTATCAACAATATTATTGTTCCTAACCAACATGGCTTTATCAGAGGTCGATCTACCTTAAGTAATTTAACTATCTATAATAATTACATATCCGAATCCCTTAGTTTGAAACAACAAGTGGATTCTATATACACCGATTTCAGTAAAGCATTTGATAAGGTTCGACATCGCATTCTTATAGCCAAACTCCGACTGTTAGGCATCAAAGGTAGTTTATTGACATGGATTATCAGTTACCTCAGTAATAGAGTGCTTAGTGTTAGGATTAATTTTATAGAATCCTATGTATTCGAGGCCACAAGTGGTGTCCCGCAAGGGTCCCACCTCGGCCCAATACTATTCTTAATATTCATTAATGACATTGTAAACATATTTAAAGATGTACAAGTCCTAATTTTTGCAGATGATCTAAAATTGTTTAAAAGAATACGAAATATATATGATTGCCTAATTTTACAAGCTAATTTAGATGAATTTTTTAAATGGTGCGAACAAAATATGTTATTTTTGAACATTGAGAAATGTCAAGTAATACGATTTTCCAGAACTCATTATCATATCTTACATGAATATAATTTAAATAATGTTAAATTAACACCAGTATCACAAATTCGTGACTTGGGAGTTATATTCGAATCAAACTTAACATTCACAGCACATATAGATGATATAACTAATAAGGCTTTAAAGATTCTTGGCTTCCTTTGTAGAACCCTAACTGATTTTAAGTCCTTGTATTGCATGAAAACACTCTACATTTCACTAGTTAGAAGCCAAGTGGAATACAATTCACCTATTTGGTCTCCTTTCTATAAAGTACACTCTAACAAATTAGAACGGGTTCAACACAAATTTCTTAGGTACTTAAATTTCAAACTCAAAATTCCAATAGAAAACATAAATTATGTAAATTTGATGTATCGACTTAATTTAATTACGTTGTCTGACAGAAGAACCATTTCTGATTTAATTTTATTATACAGAGTCATGAACAACCTTATTGACAGCCCTGCCATCGTTGCTGCTATTAAACTCTATGTACCGACAAGGAATACGAGACAAAGTACAACATTCTTTTGCGACACATACACAACCAACTATCAATCACACTCGCTTACCAATAGGATGCATAATTTGGGCAACAAGTTTGGTGGTATTATAGATATATTTGCTGATTCCCTTTATAATTTTTAATGCAAATTAAACCAACACTTTGTGGAATCCTACAAATTATTGTAACGGGTTTAATATATTTAACGATTTGATGTGTTATTGTAATGTTGTATATTATGTTATTGTCAAATATTATATTGTTAAAAACATTTCTTTAAACCATGTTCTTCAAAAACTACTTATATATTTCTTTTAATTTTTCACTTTTATAACTTTTGGTATAAATTCTAACTCGATATCTAAATATTATATTGTTTAAAATATTTCTTTACGCCATGTTCTTCAAAAACTACTTATATAATTATTTTTTTAAATTTTTCACTTTTATAAATTTTGTTATAAATTCTAACTCGATAACTCAAATATTATATTGTTTAAAATATTTCTTTACGCCATATTTTTCGTAAACTTCTTGTATATACAATTTTTTAATTTTTCACTTTTATAACTTTGGTATAAATACTTACTCGATAACTTTTGTAAAACTTACTTATAATCTATGTAAAAGCCCATATGGGCGTATAACAATAATAAATAAATAAATAAATAAATAAACCTAAAATATCTGATTATTGGTTTAATTAATTTTTGGAATAACTTTTTTCAATTACTTTTGACGGTTACCATTCAATGTAATCTTTTTAATTTTTAATTTTCTTTTTCAAGTTTCGTTTAGATTTTTAAGTGTTATCTTCTTCTTCAATGATTTTAAAAATATGTACTAAGTAAAACATTATAATTATAAAAATATGCAAAGGTAGATAATAATTGAACCTCGATCAACTGATTCTATTGGGTTTTCACCAACTAAATATTGTACGAACGGCGCGGCGGCGTATTTTCATTATAGTACTGAAAATAATAAGAATTATGTATTTTAGAATGTACCGTACAGACATCACATCATATTGGTATATATTATTGTATTTATTTTTAAATCCTGCCTGACATTCAAATTCAATTTTAAAAATTTTGTTTTTTTTTAAATGCAAAGAGAAAGCTGTCTCTTATTTCATGATACAAAAGAGATAGAACGAGCTTTATGAGGGCGTGAGGACGTGTCACTTGGTGGCAGATATGGTACAACTAAACTCAATACCTATTGATGACTTTCTTATTGGTGACAGTACGTGAAAGAGTGTCTTGTTGACAATATTATTGTCAAAAATTCGTTGTCGGTGGGTATACTATACATACGTTCAAAACCCATACTTAGCGCCTCTTTCGGGAGCTATATGGTTGAACACATTTATCCCCCTTTTGGTTCGCCACATTTTCCTCTTCATAAAAAATAGGCGTAGTGACACGCAGAATTAAAAACAAGTTTTTCCGTCGGATTTCATTTACGAAGAGCGAATAATTTTATTGTTGAAATTTGAAATGCACATCTGGACTATTGGGGTTTGTTTCAACCAATCACTCTGTGGACTGCCGCACTCCCCCGTCCCCCCATGCAACTCCAATGCAATCCATTTCATACGTACGTATTTCCTTCTCTGAACATATTCCTTACACGATATGTTTTGTTGATGTAGCTATGATAATGACTGTGTTCATGTGCTGTAAATGCTATAATTGCTCCGCATGATAATAATCGTTGCATTAGAAATTGACCTGTGAGTTAGTTATTCGCTGGAACCAAGGAATTCAGACATGCTGCATTTTGTAAAGTCAGATTCTGTACTGACTGTTGTAAACTAAATAACTAGCCAAAGTTATCTAAGCAATAGAATGCAATGACGTGTACCTACTCTCTGACAACAGGATAGATGTTTTTTTAAAAAGAACAGGCGTAACTAGTCCTGTGCTAAAACTTATCAAATGCTAAAACTAACAGAAACCGTAAATTAGCATAGTAGAAAAAAACAGTCAACTCAATAGCATAAACTATGGACTTCCTCAAGGATCTTTATTGGGGCCACTATTATTCCAAATGTACATAATTGATTTCTGTTAATTGAAAGTGAATATGAAATAAGATTATTAAGATAAGAAAAATAAATAAATGTAGGATAGGCAACAATGCGTAAGTTAAGAAATTGTAAATTAGTGTAGTTAGAAAGCGAAATATGTGTTTTTCTTTCACTATATAATAAGATTTTGTTATATGACATTGCTATATACTTTATTGGGGCTGCTATTTGCTAGGTATATATAACAGTTAGGCTCAGGTGTACCTAATGTAATGGGTTGACACTGGATGTGTTTAGTGTTTTACCTACTATGTGGTCATGTTATTCATGACATAAACACCGCTTGTTAAGTGGGTGCATTAAATATTAAAGTTACAGGGTATAATTAATATCACAGTCATCAGCTTTATTCCCGTATTGGAAACTTGGACGCCAAATCTTGTTTGATACAAGATATGCTGAGGCTGCGCAGTAGGCAGGCAAGAGTTACTCCCGTCAGGGCGCGGGCATAGTTCTTTAACATTGTTGTGAATCATGGAAAAGTTAAATAAAAGAATGGATTTGTAATAAAAGTTGTATTGAAAATATAAAACATGTTTAAATTTCATACCTGTGGACCAACCTACTCGTGAGCTATCTAACTAGAGCCTATCAACACTTGATGCGACGATTCGGGATCCCAAATGAGGAGTATCCATCTCCCTCTCGTAGCATCAGCGTCTGGTCTGCAAGCTTCTCCCTCCTTCCTGGATGAGTAAGTGGATTGAGAACACCTTGCACCACGACGTCCTCTAACATGTGGTAGGTAGCGGTAATACATTCCATCAGATTGTGAAAATACTCGCCGTTAAAGATACGGCTAGGTTATGTGTCGTCAAATTAACTTTTATCCATCTTGTTGGTCGATGGATGATAACTGTAAACTTCGATTCTATAAAAACTAGGTCGGACATGCCGCCATTAATATGTCGGGAATTTAAACTCGGATTACCCGGTAAATATACTTCAACAGACGCGATCACTTTCTACCGGCTGTGAATTTTAGCGTTACGATCACATATTTAAATTATTTATTAAAACTACCGCCGATTATTCAATAATTATTTAACAATCCATTTTATTGACTTGTCGAAACCGTGTCATGCCTCCCTGGCACGAATTCAAGAAGTGACGAGCGCGACACAGAACCCCCTATGGTTTGAAAGTTTAACTCTTCCGGAGAAAAGGTGTATCCATTAGTGGTCAGTTAAAATTTATTAAGTACCTATTACATAATTAATCCGGGCAAGGTAGTTATTTTCTTAACATTTTCCCCGTTCTCGCGTAAATGTTCGACCCCGAACATACATAGGTCCTATGCTGTCTAAAAGCTTAACAATTGTGTTGGTCCACCGGTTCCTAAAAAACAGTAAAATTCAAAACAGAAACACAATGGAATTAAAAACAATAATCATTGTAGTTAACTAAAAAAATAATAATACATTGTAGTGAGAATACCATTTCAATCATTCACTATTATATTATGCTCTATGGCATCACTTTTTCCTATTATCGGATTATAAACACTTTTCATAAATGTTGAACAACCTTCACTTTTCACTGAATTTAAATGAAAAAGAAAACCTGCCTATACTAACTAGGTCTCACAGTTGAAATAATAATAATAATAATTGAGAAAAAAAATTATACAATGTCAATACATAATTAATTGTTTTGTTTTGTTTTGTTTTGCTTTGTTTTTATAGATAAGACATTTTTAATAGATACATATTTTTTTGTTTGTTTACAATTGAATTAAAACTTAATATGAATAATTGAAATTTAGTTACGAGACATTTTTGTTTAATAGTCTTTCTTATGTATGAGACTTTAATTTAAGACTTATTTCAATGATGCTTGATACTTGATATGAAGAATCATGATGTTTTTGAGTCATGTGTGACTAATTGTATGGGCTTGAATTTTATTGGCTCTAACGTAGAGTATAACGTAAGACAATATAAAGGCGTGCACGTATTAATTGAGACTTGATATATTTAAGAAAATTAATTATGTGATTTCCCCGAAATCACTACCATAAGTACCGTGTGAAAAAAAAACATACAACTCGATTTCAAATAGAGTTTATGAAATACTTGTAGAATGTTGTGTTGGGGTTGCTAATAAAACTCCAAGAACAACCCGAACCACTCAAACAAGTTTCACACCACGTAGTACTGCGTATGCACATGGATCAGTGGCAAACAGTCCTTCCGCCTCCCATAGGAATAACCCGTCTATAGGCAACGGATCCACTGCCCTCCGACTGACGATGTAGCACACTGTGTTCCGTACCTGAGTCAGCAGCTCAGGGTTTGATGAGCAGACAGCAAGCATCTCTCGCCCTCTGTCTGTCATGTAAGGTAAACGTAATCGACACCGGATCGATACGTTGCGGTTGGGGTACAAACCCACCCTTACCTTCGGAACTAATAAGGAAAGGTAAGTTGAACTCCAGGACCCAGTTGATCAGACTGAATATACCTCAGTTAACTCCCCTCCAATGATAATGGTAAGTTGAACACCAGGACCCAGTTGATTAGACTGAATATACCTCCGTCAACTCCCATCCAATTATAATAATGACGTTGCGTCATTTTTCAATATTTTCTCCAAGTCTTAGCACATTTGGTGTAAATTGTCCTTTATTTGTAAAAAGAATGATAATAAATATCACATATGTCATTGTTGACAATTACTTGATTGTACTTAAATTCAAAACAATTTTTGAGAATTGTTATTAAAAATGATGCCCTTGATTTAAAAAGAAAAATGTCTTTTTTTTATTTTTGTTGTTATTGTTGTTGTACGTTTTGTATGATGATGTTAAAAAAATCTTTAATTGAATTTTACATGTATTGAAAATTTATTAAATTTATTCGGATGTTTGGCCAGACTCTTGGAAACTATCATATAACTTAGCTATATAAACTCGGCTTTGCAGAATTTACATTTTTTTTAAAGTCAATGATTAGATTCTCCATGTTGATGACATGATATTTTAGACTGAATTATTTACTGTTCATTTTTTTTATTTATTAGTATCGTTTTCTGAATGTATGGGCTTGAAAAACGATTGGCTCCTTCTATGAGTCCAATGTAATATAATTTAAAGTATTGGATAGCGTATGTTGTGACTTGTTTTTGAGAATACTCAAGTGATTTATTTATCACTTGTGGTATGTCCAATAATGATCAGCGTGACAACGGACCTTCTACCTCCAGCAGCCTAATCATCTGCGGCAATAGATCCTCCGCCTTCACTCTGATGCTGGAGCATACTGTTCCGAAACGTCAGGCAACGGCCCTGCTATGGCACAAACTCTATAATCTGTCCATAGTTACTCCGTCTCCCGGAATGAAGATGAACGTTCGCAGAATTCGAAGCGTTACGAATAGGTAGCGGCATACACTACTCTCATCCCTTCGGAACAAGTGGACAAAATATGGAAAAGTATCAATCTCCAATTGTACTTCCATAATTTTATAATGATGTGTTAACTGATGTTATATTGTATCTCGCGGTACTTCAAGCACGGCAGGAAAACAAAACCAGAATAACTACATCGACGTCCCAAAAAAAAAATTTTGAAAAGAAAGAAAAAAAAAAAGTTTGAATTCTCTAAGTCCACAAACTACCAAAACATTATGCCCGTTTTTGTAAAAAAAACTGAATTTAAGAAAATTTCGCAATTGACAATAATTGTTTTTTTTTATTTATTTGTAATTATGTTTATTGGTATACAATCGATTATTTCAACCGTTCTCGAATCTTGTGGTGATAGGCCCACCACCTCAAAAAACTAGACAGAAAGAAACTTTCTACCCAGCATTCGTAACCCTGAAATTTCTGCATTCCTTGCGCAAAGAATGAGAGAAAATCGAGTGACTCCATGTTAGCTCTATGTATGTCCTTATTTAAATTTTGTTGGTATAATAAATCTTTACTAGATTTGTAATTGATGATGTTTATAAAATATGACATCTTGTAAAAAAAAATATTTGAAAATATTATTTATGAAAAATAAAATAATTGTTATTATTATAGTTGTTGATGATGATGATATCAAGTGAAGATCAAAAAAAAAAAATCTTTTTTTGTTAAAAAAAAATTTTTGACAACCCTGATTTTTGAGAAAAAAAAAAAAAAATTTATGTTGGATAAACTTTCAAATTTGTGGCAACCTTGATTTGTTCTGTCAAAATTTATAAATTTTGTGACATCCTTGATTTGTTTTGAATAAAATTTAATGATTTGTGGAAACCTTGATTTAAAAAAAAAAAAATTGCGGCAATCTTTAAATAAATTTAAATATTTACCGATTTATCCATAGTATTTCAGACTTTCAAACCCGTGTTAAAATGTAAATAGACCGACTGCTACCGTTGTCTATAGTTTTTTTTTAAATCAAGTTTGACATTAGAAAATAAACAATCAACAACAAAATATTTGTGACAGATGTCAGCTGTTATTAAAATAAACTTCTTGTCTCGTAACTATTTAATACATATGAAATGATACTATATCATATAAATTATAAATGATCCCTTTAATAAAGTCATTCGTTTGTAATTGCATAATAATCAAAAATATTTGCATGCTTTGATTTCATCATGGCAGATGACAATGTACACAGTTTGACAGGTATTTGCACGTGTTTTAGACAATGATGTAGGTACATATTTTGAAACATAAACAAATCATTTGTTTGATAATATTTAAAATATTAATAATGTAGGTAATTTTATTTTCCACTAAGTCATAATTTGAATGTGTACCGGCATTATATAAAGCTTGAATAAGATTGTGCAAATATATTTTTTAAATGTTTGTACTACATGTACCTTTTATTTTAATTAAACTAAAAAGTTATCATTATTACTGAAAAATTATTTGTTATTTTGATGAATGTACCTCCGTAATTTTGAACATAATGTCACTTAGTTCTCAATAAATCTTTATAAACATTTGAATAATTATTAATATTAACCTTATATTCTTATTTAACTTCATAATATAATTGTTTTGACAATTGTAAATGTCATAGGCAAATATAGACAAGAATATGTCATAGATAATAATTTATGTTATTTCTAAAATAACCACTATTGATTGGATTCGAATAAAATAGTTTTTAATGCATGCTGTAACATTGTCTATGACCATAATACATTTTTCTGACCATTGATTTGTTCAATGGCAATGACAATTCAATTGAGGTTATGTTGATTGTACGTTGTTGTATTTCAGGTTATAAACATTGAATATCAGATTGAAAACATTGAGAAATCATTATAGGTTATGAAGTAAATTTTGTGACAGTAATATATTAAAGCAAAACAAAACAAAACGTGAGGCAAGTTTAGAAATACATATAGGGCATGTTTCTATAATGAATTTAAAATTTCAAAGATTCACAACAATGAAAAATATTCGTTTTTACCACTTGGTGCGCCAAATTGTTATATGACATTGCTATATACTTTATTGGGGCTGCTATTTGCTAGGTATATATAACAGTTAGGCTCAGGTGTACCTAATGTAATGGGTTGACACTGGATGTGTTTAGTGTTTTACCTACTATGTGGTCATGTTATTCATGACATAAACACCGCTTGTTAAGTGGGTGCATTAAATATTAAAGTTACAGGGTATAATTAATATCACAGTCATCAGCTTTATTCCCGTATTGGAAACTTGGACGCCAAATCTTGTTTGATACAAGATATGCTGAGGCTGCGCAGTAGGCAGGCAAGAGTTACTCCCGTCAGGGCGCGGGCATAGTTCTTTAACATTGTTGTGAATCATGGAAAAGTTAAATAAAAGAATGGATTTGTAATAAAAGTTGTATTGAAAATATAAAACATGTTTAAATTTCATACCTGTGGACCAACCTACTCGTGAGCTATCTAACTAGAGCCTATCAACACTTGATGCGACGATTCGGGATCCCAAATGAGGAGTATCCATCTCCCTCTCGTAGCATCAGCGTCTGGTCTGCAAGCTTCTCCCTCCTTCCTGGATGAGTAAGTGGATTGAGAACACCTTGCACCACGACGTCCTCTAACATGTGGTAGGTAGCGGTAATACATTCCATCAGATTGTGAAAATACTCGCCGTTAAAGATACGGCTAGGTTATGTGTCGTCAAATTAACTTTTATCCATCTTGTTGGTCGATGGATGATAACTGTAAACTTCGATTCTATAAAAACTAGGTCGGACATGCCGCCATTAATATGTCGGGAATTTAAACTCGGATTACCCGGTAAATATACTTCAACAGACGCGATCACTTTCTACCGGCTGTGAATTTTAGCGTTACGATCACATATTTAAATTATTTATTAAAACTACCGCCGATTATTCAATAATTATTTAACAATCCATTTTATTGACTTGTCGAAACCGTGTCATGCCTCCCTGGCACGAATTCAAGAAGTGACGAGCGCGACACAGAACCCCCTATGGTTTGAAAGTTTAACTCTTCCGGAGAAAAGGTGTATCCATTAGTGGTCAGTTAAAATTTATTAAGTACCTATTACATAATTAATCCGGGCAAGGTAGTTATTTTCTTAACAATTTTCATGTAATTTCTTCTACTTTTCTAGGTATCCTATCGGATACGGGCTATCATCAGGGAAATCTTCACCCTGCAGACTGTACCCTGGAACAACTCAGCGGAGCTGCACTTGCACGAGATACGTAGGTTTCGTATTAATTGAGGCGTTGTCCTTACAGCATTACAAGCATTCCATGGATTTATCTTTTTGGTAATTTTAATTTTGTCACCCCTCGTGATGTATCTATATATCAAGCTATTTTCGATATTGTAAGAAAATCAAAGTTTTAGCGTTTGCAACAATTTTCTATTTGAAACACTGTAGTTGATTTGCTTGGCCTTTTATTGGATTGTAATCTCACCTGCTACACAAAGGTCCGAATTGATTGATGTGACCGATAAGTAATTCGCAATTTTACTGCACAAGTTCCTATTGCAGGTCGAAAGATGTTGGAAATGTCACATTCTTACAATAAAATTCTAAAGTGAGGGGTATAGAAGGTTTTTCCGTATAGTTTCATGAGGGTTACAAAGTAATAGCGGACTGAGGAGAAATTAAAGGGATGGTCAACTCTCGAAGTTCAGACATATCAGTGATTCACAAAGTCAGTGATATAGAAACCACGTACGAAATCCATAACTTTGAACACATATCATAATGGAACAATTTTCATAACAACGGGTCTTAAAATTCACTTTGAAGCTGTGCGACTTCTCCAAGTCAATCAGACGAGTAATCGCTCCAGAAGGAAAATTTTTGCAGAGGAGAAAAATATTTTAAGCTTTCAAAAAGAAAAAAAAGATGATTTTAAAGGGAGAAATGTAAACGCGAGTATTAGTAGGAGCGCGGTAATATTTAAAAACTAAGCATTTGAAGTAACTTTAAAAAATATAAGAAGAAGATTATTTTAAAGGTAGAAATAAAAAACCGTATATTAGAGTTACTTTTAAAATATTTAAAAAGAAACCATTTAAAGTAACTTGACGACAAAATTTCAGAATACCCAGGGGTTACTCTGATATAGATGATTGAAAGCATAACGCAAGAACACAAAAAAAACTTTGATATACAGGGTGTAACAGCACGTACACGAAGGACTATAACCAGCAATTCCTGAGCAAATTTGGAGTACAAAATGTATATATCATTATGCTCTCCGATGACATTTTTTTCAATTAAAAACAATAAAAATATTTTTCCATCACACATCACAATTATGCAGTCGGGTATAGCGGAGCGGGCCACGTGATAAGCATTCCGTCTCGTTTCGGCTATTCGATAACACACGAAACAGCGCGCTTATCACGTGATCCCATAGCGACATGTATCAGCAAAATGACATTTACTTTTTGTAGTACAAATATGCTCAAAAATCGCTGGTTAAAATCCTTCCGGTAAATGCAGTTACACTATGTACAGATCGCGACCGAACAATCGAAACATCTGTACATTTTGATCAAACAGTCCTCTCACGGTATTGGGATCCCCTGCCAAATTCCGATATCGATTAACCGTTACAATCCCCACACATCCCGCCTTGGTCCAACTATACGAATAGGTCGGTATGGGATAGGTGGCTATAATTCACGGATGGGTCTGTCGCTAACAATCGCTATCAGACCACTTAAGGTGGCCAATTTTATCGGAACTCTTTACGGAACCAATTTGTTTCGCCCAAAAAGCCGCGGTACGAAGGATGCCTGCAAGGGTCGGGTACTGCAGACACTATAGGGCCCCATTGGTACTAGGGCTTGGGAGACGTAAATTTCTTTATTTATAAGCAATACGTTATAAATATTAAAGATATGCACAAAGTTGCAATGATTTATTATCTAACATTCCATCACAAAGTTATTGATTTACGAAATATTTAGATTTCAAAAATTATAATGTTTATACGCGGAGCAAAGTCGTATTTGATGAATAATTAATAATGAGGTTTCGTTTCTGTATGATTCGTTTAAATGCACATTTTGTAAGGGTAAAAAAATGATATTTTTTTCATAGGACAGATTAATGCATTCATTTACAGTATAATATTACTTATTTTATCATTTTGACGTTTGGGAAGAAAGGTATACAAAAGTTTAAAGTTTATAATAATTCAATATATCTCCTGTTTTATTTATACAATTTGGCAGGCGGGTACAGGTACCGCCGCCCGGGAACTATTTACTTGATAACCTCTGCCATAGTTCAACCCAAGTGGTTCATCACGTTTGATGACTTAGCAGGGATGCCCGGGTTCATGGGGTGAGATTTGTCTAGGTCTTGGCGGCGGTTACATCTGATCGGACCGAGAGAGACGGGTTGAGGGAGGACTTTGACTTCTCCAGCCAGTTTCTCTCGACCCATCGCCTTGCACCGTAGTTGAAGGGATGGATTCTTACGTCATTCCTGGACACCATAACCCCCCAGGTCTCATTTATCTTATTCATTCTTACCCACCCCTCATACCTTTTGCTATGTTAGATACAATTACCGATTTTCTCGCAGAATCAATCACCTTGGTAAACGACTGCGCGCCGTTCCGAATAGAAACTTTGCTTCAAATGGTTTTATGTTTTTTGACCAGATCTTAATAACCAAGTTCCAACCTTCCCTATTCGCTTAAAAGTATTCTCCAAGTTTGGGATGACATAGTCCAACATTATAACTAGCCACCAGAACCCTAGCGCGAATCACAAATCTAGAAAGAAAGCTTATATCAATGCTGTCACTAATCCCCCTTTTATTATTTACCGTATTTTTTGTAAAACTGACTTTTACGTTAAAAAATTCTGTTAAACAATATATTCATGTGACATAAAAATAAAGCTGCGGACCAGGACATAAACAATGTAAGCTCGAACCGAACAAAATACAAAGCTGTTAATCGCGCCGCCCGGGCCTAAATGGTCGGCCCTGGCTGACCTACACCGCGCACTTCTCCGCGTTCCGAAATAATCTGAAAAATTACTGTAATTTGTACAAATGCACTCCATACCATTCTGGTAATGAGAGGGTTAACTCGGTAATGGGATACATTAAAAGGGGTATTTTCACTACATTACGGTCGTGAGACTGCGAATTAATTTGATTCCTAGTAAAAAAATCAATCAATGCCGACCTACCTCATATTACTTAAAATGATAAAATGTCAGAAGTTAATGGATACATAAAACGTCTCAAAAATGTTTCGCGGAAGCTCGAAATTTTATTGGAATTTTGCTCATCTTTTTGTAGATTAAAAAGGTTTTTTATATAAATTATTTCTCTTTAACGTGAAACTTCTAAGTAAGATTACCTACCTCCTTACACGCTTTAGATATTAAGGTAATTACTAATTAGGTACATAATTTACATTTAAGTAGATACTTCTCTTCTAGTCACGTTTTCTTAGCAACGGTTGAAATAGCAGATATTAATTCAGACTATTTTTTACGGTAGGTTTACCACATCTAGACTTACATAGCGTAGGAATCAGTGTACTGATTAATACCGTATGCTGTTTCTACGAAGCTTAGTTACTTACCGTTTCACAGCTCGCGATAACAAAAAATAAATAAATAATGAACAATATGTGCCTACATTTCAAGGACGTCTTCTGAACATTTGGAATTCTTGTGCAGAATTCACATTAAAAAAAACGACACTTACATGTAGCGTGACCGACAACTCATAATCATGCAACCTCAACACCTTTTTCGAAAACTCATAAAAAATGATGAATTAAAACATTTAAGTAGGTTATATTAGGTTGGGGGACTATGGTAATTTTTTTCGTAAATTTTAATGACTTTTCAAAGGGGTGTTGAAATTGCATGATTCTGAGTTGTCGTGGAACACATGTGTAGGTTTCCGTATAAAGTGCCATTTAGGTGATTTTTCACTAAAGCGGCGCTTTGTAAATCAACAAAACAACATTATTTATTTATTTGTAAGAAACAATGACACATAATAATAATTCTCAATTTGTTTGGAGGGTATGGATACCGCCAACCGGGAACTATTTCGTCACTTCATTGGGTAGAGTTCTAACTTCACTTCACCTTGTTCTGAGATATGAGATGTCAAAGTTTGCAAAGACGATTTCTCATCATCTATTTAGGTACCAATTTCCGATTTTGAGGTTGAATCTTATGTTAAGTATTTTAATTGATCATGTTTTAATGGAAAATATATAAATAGGACGTTAACTTTTGGAAAATACCTAAACTTGCAAATAGGTTCTCAACGTGGGCTATAACGCCCCCTTGTGGGCGTTAGAGACTTTCAGGGGGGCAGTAGGAGACTAAATGCTAAATAAAAAGGTATAATAAATAATTAAATATATTTTTTATCGAATTATTGATTCCGTGACAGTTGAGTACAAGTTTTTCTGCATTATATTTGATTTGGTGGTGTTTATGAGTTATCTGAGTATTGTACCATATAGAGTTTACACTTTTACATATAACTGCATACTTAACTCAAATTTCAATTTTTATGAGATGTCCGACTAATCTACTGGACGATCAATAAATCAGGTTAAAGTTTCTTATGCTAAAGTAGCTTAGAGATATGAGTCTTTTTATTACTGAAGTGTTAATAAGTAGGTAATAAATATGCAATGGCCGATTTTGGACTCTGGATTAGTATTCTTCATGAAGCGAACTTCGTACCTATGTACGGATGTTATGACACTTTTTATTGACAATAAACCTAAGAAACCTATCAAAAGTAGTTGACTGACAGCCTATGAATATGTGCCTATCGTCGCATCAGCATTCGAATGGCATGGGTCCCATAAAATTAAAACAATTTTGTATGTTCGTAGTCAAGTTGTAATGACTGCATACGAAAGCGGCCAAAACAAAGAATGTTTATTTCAAAAGGAGAAATAGACAAACAGTTGAATATAAAATGAACGTGTCGTACTGCTGAATTCAATGATGAAATTCCCACAGAGGATATTGAAAAAAAATCATCATACAAAGCACTGCCCGTGATAGAAAATTATTGTGGTGGGTGAAATTTCGGAGAAAATTTCAAAACCCGGAGGTATACGTACAGCTTTCCTCAACTGTACAAATCGCAAGTGCGCCCCACAGTTGAATTTGGCAGCCACCTCTGGTCTGGAGCTCCAAAATACCTTTTAAAATCCCTTGACTCTGTGCAGAAACGGGCGGTCCGTTTGATAGATTCTCCCATCTTAACAGACGGATTGCAATCTTTAGAGCACAGGCGTCAGGTGGGAATGCTTTCCTTGTTCTACCGGTATTACAATGGAAAATGCTCCGAGGAACTAGCGTCGTTGATCCCCTCGGCACCGGTGCATAGTCGGGAAACACGCCAAACACGCGCCCAACATTTGTACACGGTTGACATTAGTCACATGAGAACGGGTCGTTTTTACGACTCGTTCTTGAGTTCAACAACTCGGATGTGGAACGATTTACCGGCCTCTGTGTTTCCTCCCTCCTACAACATGGGTCTCTTCAAGACCCATGTTCACTCCTTCCTTTCCTCAAAAAGACCCTCCACACAGCATCCTCAAAGATGGCATAGGCCCTGAGGGAAATTATTTTCCTCAGGGCCTCCTGTGTGGAGTTATTTAAAAAAAAAAAAAAAGTGCGCAGTGACCGAGTTATGACTACAAATTATTTGTTTAACACTACGGGTACACTTTTCACTAACAAGTTTATCAATAGGTACTAGGATAATAAATATCAAAATGTACATTTTCAGATATATTTTTTTTTCATGTTTTGGAATATTAACAGGTTTATAACATTACATACATTGAAAAAAATATGTTCAATAATTAGGTTACAACTCAATAATATTCATTACATGACAACAAAATACACAACATATATTAATAAAAACATAAATTATATAGGGTATCTGGAAACTCGTAGCAAGTACTAACAGGAAACTGGAAAATCTAACTGTTCACTTAGAGAAACTTTGATTTTTATTTTATTTTTACGGCAACTAAAGGGTAAATTTTTTTTTATTAAACTGGTGATATTAACCACCTAGCGAAATTTCAAATATAACATACAAAATTCTATCTTCGTATCCGATTGACTCTAAAACGAAAGTTCAAATCAAACAAATTATATTACAAATTGACTCCAAATGTGATGCAGATTCACAACTTCCTTACTTATACTTCGAGTTTCCGGACACCGTGTATAACTGGAAGGTTAACAAAATAAATATACATAAAAATATCAAGTAATATTAATCAATTCAACATTTCATCTCTTCTAAGTCTGAACTCGACTCAAATCTTCCATATAGTTCTAAAATTTGCTCATTTAAATAAAATTAATATATAAATTCACCTTTCCTTTCTCTGTCATTTTAAATGGTGGCCTAGAACACCCTTGAAGGGTTAAAGCCAGAAATAATTGAAAAAAAAAATCACACATTTGTATGGCTGGAAGAATAAAAATAATGAAGAAAAAAATTTAATCAAAAACAAATAAAAAAAGAAGTAGAGCAGAGAAGATAATCAATAGATAGTTTTAATAAATCATCATTTTTTAACTAATTTTTTTAAGCACTTCTGCAATGAGAAAATCATTTTAGATAATTGACAGCCAAATTAATGCGCGTCTAATCGTAATTTTATATGAAATCAATATTTGTGAATTAATACATAAATAAATTTACCAAAAGACCACTGCAAAGCACGACTTAAAAAAAAATACCGTCGAATTGATAACCTCCTCCTTTTCGAAGTCGTTTAAAAAAATATAATTATGTAGGTACATCTTCACTCAAATTTAAAAAAAAAACTCATGGAATAGAGTCACCGCTTGTATTTAATTACATTGAAACGGAAAAACTTTTTAAATAAAATATCGTAACACGGAGCAATATTAAACAAAGTAGAAATGTTATATTTTTATCATTTTTTTATGAGAAAATAGGCTTTTGGTTTGAAAATTAGTACCAAGAAGTGACAGTTTATTGCAGTAATCGTTGAGCTGCATCTTCTCCATTTATTTAACCCATAGGCAGTACAGTTCTGTATTCAGATATTCAAAGCACGCTCGGCGCCATATTGCCTTGAATAAAGCTGCAGGATTTTTTATTATAATTTGTTTTCGGCCATCCGTCCGAGTATTCAACGTTTCCTTTGAGCGGAGCAGGACTGAGGACGAGGACCGAGGACCCTGGCGCGAGCGGTCCCGGCCCTGTGACAAATGACATGTTCTATTCAAATTTCGCTTCGCGGAAGGCTTCTTGGGTGTAATCTGGTGTGACCTATTCCGAAATTGTCAATTGTCAGAAGATGTCGGGAAATGGGGGAATTGGTATACATACATAAATATATCATTTATATATGTATTGTTATTTGCAGTAGATACCTATAGTTATGCTGATGCTTTGCATAATATTCCACGCATTCAAAGCTTACACAATACACGCATTCCTCAGAAAACTCTCTTGTAACTTGTAACTCCTTCTTTCAATAAAACCCAGAATCGGAAAAAATGTTTACAATTTACTTCTCGGTCCTCTCGGTGGCAGGACCACGAAGAAAATATATGAAGTCTTTGCTGTGTTTTGTTTGGGTTGTATATATTAGTTTTTTAAACTTGTTCAATTATTTGCGTTCCATTACAAAACTTATGAAAATTTATGTGTCAAAAGCTATGGAAAAAACCTAGCATAAAAACTTAACCTAACCTAACCATGTTTTTTTATCACTTTTCATGACTTAATATGACTTTTCAAAAGTGTTTTCAAAATTTGTCCAGTTATCGTATGCTTAACTATACCCGGATCCGTCGGAATACACTCTTTAATTTATATACCTATATATGCACAAATTGAGTTGAAAAAGACTGCTGAATCGTTGAAAATTTTGAAAAAATGTATCTCATTTGCTGACGGTTACGTAGATATTATCAAAGAGCACCATCAAACCGAAAATAATTATTTGTCAGAGTGTTTTGCCATTTCGAAAAACAGATTTCTGATGCTTAGTAAATAAGAAGATATCATTAAAAGAATAAACAATTTTATTTGGGAAATATACCACAGTGGAAACAAAGACAATAAACCTTAGTTTAGCGTTTAAAATCTTCGTTAGATTCGCAGTTAAATCCATAGTTTAAAAAACTGCATTGTGTTTCAATCTCTGTACCTCAAGGATTATCATGCTTTTACAAAATACAACTCAACAAATCCCTCACACGATTGATAAACCCCATAAACCCGTGAACGCGTTTACTGTTCGCTTTTGACGGACGCGTTTACCATGCATTAATAGGTGTAGAGCACGTAACAAGGATTAAAACAACATGCCTTTTTCCACATCGTATCACCCTCCCTCCTTCCCTCCTACCTCCCCCCTCTCCGCCGTCAGACAAACGAAAAACTGCACGGCCAGAAAAAATGGGAAACAAATTTTCATACAAATCTTTTCTGTTTCGTTTTTGGGGATTTCAAATTCAAAACTGTTTAGATCCCACCTGTCACGCTAGCCCAGAGATGCACAACATTTTATAAGGCAAACCTTTTCGGCTATAAAGCCATTTTTGTGCACAACCAAACACTGTACAGATTGATGGACAGATTTTACTATTTAGAGTAAAAACACTGTAAGTAAGTATGGTGCTGTATACATTTTTAGGCAGCGTCGCGTTCATTCGTAAAAACATTGTGCATATATTTTCGTATCAGTGATCAATGAACCGGTGGATGCAATTTTTAGTCATACATAAGTTGTTTTTAATTTTTTGTCTAGTTTGTAGTTTTTTTAGATCTTTGAAAAATATTATGAGTTTGTACAGTGCCCATTAGGTGATTTTTCACAAAAACGGCGCTATATAAATCATCCAAATTTTATTATTATTATTAAAACAGATCTCCCAAATCTAAAAACTACATGTGCAGGATATTCAGTATTTTGATTTGTTATCTGTGTTTTGCATTGTTTATTTATTTATTTATTCACGCCCTTACGACATATGGATAGTTAAAATTATACAGTATTTAGTGTAGGTACTTCGAACTGCTTCAGTAACAACATTTTGTATTTGTTTAATGACAAATTGCAGATATCACTGAATTGGTATAAATATTTCCCTCCATTAGTATTCTGGGCTAGTTTTAGTATACCTATTAATTTTTTATTGTGTTTATCATTATTCCTAATTATGCATAACACACTTCACATTTAAAATCTTTTTACCGCCGCCCCGGGAATCATTTGTCGGATAACCAACACTTTGCAGAGGTATCTAAGTTCGTGGGGTGAATTTTGTCCGGGTCTCGGTGGCGGATGCGTCATCCCAACAACTTCGTGGCAAGGACCGGGAGAGGCTGTTTGAGGTAAACCTTTTGAACTCTCCAGCAGCACTTGAGCAGGAGAGTTGGATTCATACATCCGTTACTCCTGAATACACAGATTTCTACCCTCATTTCTTTTTCGTTCTCAGAACTTCCTCTCCTTCGTTACACCACCTGCACACAGCATCCCCAAAGATAAGATCGGCCCTGAAGGGAATTTTTTACCTCGTGGGCCTCCAGTGTTGGGTTAATGTAAAGAAAAAACTCTAGCCTGTTATAACATTACCAATTCAGCATAAATTTATAAAAATTCAATACAAAATACATATTGCTTTTTTTACAGTTTTACTTTTGACATTTAATTTATTAGAATATTTGTGGCAAAATTAGAGTTGAAATTTATTATAATTGTTAATATTTTTATTGTTCAATTTTAGGACTGGAGAATTTTCGTTAAGTTGGACCACAATTCAGCCCACGGGCCGAGGTTTTTCATCGCTGTCTAGGACCTGCTCGGCCGCTCATAAAGCACACGTGACACGCGATTTACATAAAAACATCAAAAACGTCGGATAAGATTTGTAGGGAACATTGACTCGTGTGACAATATTTCGCGTGGAGAACGGAAATACGTTTCGGGACGTACCCAGTACCTACCCCTACGTATTATTATTACATAAAATTCTGTTCGGGGTTTATGGATTGGCGGGTCCCGTGTCGTGCAAATATTTTGAAAGATTGCCTACTGCTTTTATACGAGCGGAGTTCAGAAATATATATGTAGCGGAGTTCAAAAAGAAAATAACATTCATCGATATGCTAAATCGTCGGAAAAGCTCTGTAGCCATACAAAACAAAGAATCTCTTAAAGGTCAAATGAACATTTTGAATTATGTTGATGAATTTTACTTATCATTATAATCGTCATCGATTATCATCATTATGGTTAAGGAATATCAAGATCAGTATCATCATCATCATCATCATCATCATCATCATCATAAACGTCATCGCCTTGATCATCATCATCATAGTAAAGGTCATAATCATTACCTTTATTATCATCATCATGATCAAGGAACATCATCATCACGATCTTCATCACTTTTAGTATCACTGTCACGGTAAAGGATCATCAAGAACAGTATTATCATCATCTTCAACTTCATTATCATCCTTATTTTCAAGGAACATCGTCTTCAACATCATCATTATGATCTTACTCTCGCCTTGATCGTCGTCATCATAGTAAAGGAACATCAAGGTCTGCATCATAATCATCACCTTTATCATCATCACATTGATCATCACCATCGTGGTAAAGGAACATGAATATCAGTATCAGCTTCAACATCACCTTCATTATCGTCATCATGATCAAGGAACATCGTGACCAGTATCATCGTCATCGTCAACATCATGATTTTCTTCACCTTCATCATCATGATCTCTATCATTATTGTCATCATCACCTTCGTAATCTTCATTTTGATCAAGGATTGATTATCATGAAGTATCATCATCATCATCATTTCGTCATCATCATCATGATCTTCATTACCTTCATCATCGTCACCACGATCTTTATCATCTTGATCATTATCATCACATTTATCATCACCTTAATCATCAGCATCATCATCATCAAGTAACATCATTATAGTTATTATCAGCATCACGATCATGCTCGTTATCATCATGAACATGTTCGTCATCATCAACACAGTGCACACCTAAAAAATATGTTTTACCGCTCGATATTTTACACTTAGCTTAGAAACCTAGAATATGGATTATTTGTATATAAGTGTATAATGAGACAAGAAACGGCACATTTCCTTCAGATATTGCCTTTCGGCATCCAGACCTTGTGGGGCACAAGGCACAAGGCACGGCTCACAGTTCGCAAGGACTCCGTGAATAATCAACCTCACGCGAAACTAATCGCCTAACATTCCTATTCCCATGCGAGGCACCCACCCAGCGAGTTACATTATTTACTATACAATAACAAAAAGAACAGTGAAAAAATACACAAAAGATTGCCGCTCGACTTAAAACGACAAATGGACAAACATAATATTCCCTGAATGACACAAACATACAACAGGTAAGCAGAGAAATCGTCAAAAGAAACCAACCAAAATCAGCGAGGTTTTTCAAATTCGCCTTCAAAAAAATGTATCTTTTTCAATGTGTCAGTTTTAATGATTCCGTGTGAATTTCATTTCAATAACCAGGTAAACCATTCTAAAGATCATCTATTATTTTGACACACTCTGCAAAAGAGTGCATTCTTTCTTCGTGTCCTGTTTTTTGTAAAGTCTCTGGTATTCATTTTGGACTTAGTGGTAAGTTTTTGGACTGGGTTTTGATCTAGGTGCATCCCTCCAGGTTGACAAAAGACTAGGAACGCTTAGCTGTCACGCTAAGTGTGTGAGTGATATACAGTCTCGAAACAAAACGATTGACAAAGGATGGATCGTGTGTCCGTGGATTGACAATAGTTGGAACTAATGGTGAAAAGTGTGCTTAATGCATCTTCGTTTGTCTTCCATTTTAGTAATTAAAGGTGTTTGACACCTTCCTGTGAGCTGTAAAGGTGTTTTGGGAATTCAGATAAACGATTTTACACGCAGTTTATGCATTCATTGCTCTAGATTTCTACACGCTGCGTTCAAAATTTTTAAATCTCCCCCGTTGATTTGAGAATTAGTCTCATCCGCGGAAACGAAAAGTATTTTTGCTACCCATTTATAAATTTCTGACATTTGTAGAAACTCCACACATTGTCTGATGTTTTCAAGTTTTAGTTAATTGTTATTTTTTTTTAACATATTAATGGGAAGAACCGTTCGTTTTAATTCTTTCAAAAAATAAACATATTTAATTACTACAGAAGTGATACTCCTTGTGATGAAATGTTATGTTTCATGCACATTTTTAAATACATCTAATATCACTTTTACTTTCTATATTGTATGAATGAAAGTTGCGGAATCTTAGAAGTGGAAATTAATCGACTTCCCGACATCAAATCAAGCTGAAATTCGAAAGATGGACTCATTGTTGATGACAATGTTTTCAATCATTTTTTATGGGAATGACTCACAAACTAACAGATATACAAACATTTTTCTGAAATAAAAATAAATTGAAGTTCTTTATACGAAAAAAGCGCCGATTTAAAAAATCGGAATTTAGCGGGGTCTAATACAGTCACATAGGACAACCGAAATTTGTGGGTTTAATGTTTGATGAAGTTCATCTTACATTTGGTGGTATTTCACGCCTTGTTCATCAGGTTTGGTTTGGTCAGGTTAGGGGTACCTACTTGTCGAGCTTTCTTCGTGTTGGTCGAACCCCTGATCGTCCCTGGGGCCCGGAACTTTATATGGGACTTTGTGCACCACTAAGCCGTCTGAGTCTTTGTCGTAAAACCATCAAGAATATCTACCTGCTGGTATTTATTTTATTACAATAATATTAGGTATTACGATGTTCTGCAATAAACGAAAATAAACCAAAATTTATTACTTTTAATTTATTTTAATTTTTCTTGCCGATCATAATCGATAAATAAATATTTTAAATACATGTAGGATTACGAAAGATTTTTTTAATATTTATATTGAGGGATCAGTAGGATTTATCGGTCCAGTTAGGAATTCTCTGATATGAAAATATCTGAAGTCGGTGAATTATTTTCCCTTCTTCAATCTTTGCGAAATATTAATATTGAACAAATCTGGGGTTTATAAATTAATTTGTAATGATTATAACTTTTTTTAAATTGGAAAAACTTCTAGAAATTTTAATATTAGAGTTAAGGAACATATAAGATGTTTAAATAATAATTATTATTCTGAATTTGCCAACCATATTTTGGAAACAACTCATTCTTTTGATATTAATACAGGTCTTAAAATTTTACACACTAAACACTACGGGCATACAATTGGATAATTTAGAAATTAGAAAAAGCATTAATAGTAATTTAAATATTATAAATAACGAAACATTTTTTAAAAATAGCCAACTTTTAAATTTATTTTCTTGTTATACTTACAATAATTATTTATTTTTTGATTTAGACTAATTATCTTAATTATGTGTTCTTAAAAGTTTTTTATTATCTAAATGCAATTTTATTTTTCTTTAAATGATTTTTATATTTAATTTTGTATACTTATTTTTATGATTTTTAAGCAATTAATCACCTCTACTTTTTGTATATTTCGTCTATGTTATAGGTTATTCTAATTTTTCTATACTTGTTTGTCATTTATTTTTCTTTATATTAACATATCCTGAAGAAGATAAAATTGTTATTGAAACATGTCGATATTGTTTATTAAAAAGTGGTCTGTACAAAGTTATCTGTTATTAATTAAATTATTTTCCCATTTGGTTTCTTGTAGATTGACATGTTGTTCTTGTATTGCTTTGTATTTATTATACTTATGTAGAGCACTTACATAGCGTGGATTGACTAGATGATCATTTGTGGAATAGTGTGTGGAAGGGTTTAGTTTTCCTGTGGGGAAGATTTAATCCGGACATAAAGTCGGAAGCATTTAATTCTTAATATTCATAAATAGAAACTTAGGGAAACATTCTGGCATCTATAAATAGGCTCTTTTATATTAACTGCACAAAGGAGGCCTTGAGGAAAGTCTTTTTATGGAATTTTCCAGAGAAGAAATTCTGGGAATGAAAAGGGTATGAAAAGTAATAGATCTAGGGGTCAGTGTGTCCATTCCGTATTAAATCATCCTTCTAAATGCAGTGCAATACGATGGGTCGATAGAGCCTGGTTGGAGAGATAAAAGGCCGCCCCTCAATCAGTCTCTCTCGGTCCGACTCGCCACGCAGCAGATGAGCAGACGCAACTCTGCTAAGACACCAAATGCAGAGACCCACTTGTAGTAAACTATGGCAGAGGTGTTGGTTTACAATAAAATAGTTCCCGGGGTGGCGGTACCCATATACGCCTCCAAAATTGAAAAGTTTTTACAGTACGGGTAAAATATGGTTTCATAAATGACAAAATTCGTACGTTCATTAAATTTCGGTCATACGTTCATATTGGCGGTATAAACGAATATCTGCAGAGTCCGCCAAAACAACTGGTGGCACACGCCTCTAGGGGAAGGGGGTAAATATTGAAGGAGGTATACAAAGTAGGTCGAGTAAGGTATCGTTTTCTATGAATCGAATAAGACCACTCCCAAGTCGATAGAATCAATATTTTATAAGATGAGACAGGTTTTTGTAAATAAACTTTAAAAAGTACGGAAATAACAAGGCTTAACCCCCTAGAGAAGTTTTCCATCACTTTGTTTCGGGCGTCCTCTGCAGATCTTCGTTTCTATTATTTTAAAATTAAATTTTCATGAATGCATGAATTTTGTCATTTATTTTACGCCTTTCAGCGGTCGCGGGTTCAAATCCCGGCGTGTGCAAGTCAATTTTATTTAATTGATTTGTGTTATTCCACAATTTAATCATTTAAAAATAATATTGGGTATTTTTTCGGCACGTTCCAGAGTGAAAGATGCTCTCAGTATCGCCCTAGTGTAAGACCACCATTCAGAATTGAAATTTTTTGAAATAGCTTAAGACGTGTTTACCCTAATTGGGGATGCCATAGTCTCACTTGCTTAAGACGGAAGTAGTTGAATTCTTGCGCGGTATTCACAAGTAAATTTTTTATGTGCATATTTTTTATTTATTTAATATTTGTTTGTTTTTACAATAATTATACATTTTTTTTTACATATTAAACAGATTTGTAATATTAATGTAATAAAAGCCTTTCCTCACCATAAAGAGACAAGGCTCTTGTGTTTGGTGAGTGAATTCATACTCAATTATGTTATCAATGTTATCATTTGAGTAGGTGAATAATAATATTGCAACTATTAACAATAGATATAGTAAGAGAAACTTGAGATGTGTCGATTAACAGATTTAAATGAAGTAAAATAGTAATGTAACTCTTACAGTTGTTTCAGGTAATTTTTAAATTTAGTTTGGAATTTACTTTTATTTTCAATAATTTTTACTTCTAATGGGAGTTTGTTGAAATAATTTATACCATGATACAGATAGGAATTTTGGATGTGCTTGGTATTAAATTTTGGGATTTTAATATTGTTTTGATATCTTGCTGAGATATTGAAATGTAATTTTTTTAGCTGTATTTCTTTGAAAGTTTGTAGAATTGAATATTTTTTATATAAATTGTCTATTGTAGTTACTTTGAATATTGAAAAGATTTTTTCGGTAGAAAATGTAGATGGTTTTTTCAATATAATCTTAATTATTAATCTTTGAACTATTTTTAGAGGATTTAAAATAACATCATATGTTCCTCCCCATCCTATAATACCGTATTGTAATATAGATTGAACAATTGCATAGTACACTCTTTTTAGGTTTTCCAGTCTAAGAATATTTCTGAGTCTTATAAATATATATATACATTTCCTAATTCTTTTGACAAGTTCACAAATATGTGTTTTCCATTTAAAATGTTGATCTATATATACACCAAGATATTTAATTTTGGAAGTTGAATTAAGTGTAGAACATTCATATAAGATATATATATATATAAGATGAGCTTCTTTTTAGGTCCCTGTATGATGTTTCTATAGGTTTAACTATTAATAATCATTATGAGAATGTTTTTTTGGTGGTACAAGAGCGAAACGAGATGCATAGTATAAAATGTGATGTTTGTGATGTTTAGCTCCTATAGCTCCTTTAGCTAGCACATAGCTGTACAACACATTCGTGTCCTAATTGTGCAAATATATATTATACTCGTCCACGCGCGTTATCATTTAAAGAGTTCCCTGATCAAGTAAAAGATCATCATCATCCTAGTTCATAAAATAACAATCATCATCAATCGAAGAACATGTCTAAAGTTTGTAATTTTAGCGTCAGGACGATATTAGACACAGTATACCCCAATTGGGAAAGCCATAGTTCCACTGGATCTAGGCGGTTGGAATCAGATGGGACTCATGTTCGGTATTCACATAAAATAATTAAAAATAGTAAAAAATTGTAAAATAGTAGCAAAATGCACAAAAAAGTTTAAAAAAATTCAAGCATTCATGAAAATTTTCTCAAGCATTCAACTTGGTAGTAGAAATGATGATCTACAGGTTTGCCCATAACGAGGCGATGGAACACCCCTCCAAATCCGTTCATTATTTATTTACAACATAACTGATATCCCTAAAAGATTTATAAAGCATAAACTAGATATCTACAGATCTAACCTCGTTTTTCGCATACAATGCGTGGGTAACCGCTAACTGCGAAAGGTTTTTTTTCAATTCCTACGTTATAAAAATAATTAACACCTCGCGTTGAATACAAAACATCGCGTGAGGAGTTGCGTTATAAAGTAATAAAATTCCCCATTTCATGGTTATTGTCGCTGATTTCAATTATGTACGTAGGAGTCGCTGATATAAAAATCATCAGATTTACCTTTATGATTCGTGAAATTCCACAAAACGCACCTTTGCTAACGCAATTAATTCTATAAACGGACATCTATTAACGAACCAACTGTGAGATATCGGAAGATAATAAATACGAAAAACAATTTAAAAAGATAAGATGCGAAAGAAGTAACCTCTAGTCTCTAGTGGACCGACTTTGACATTTGGCCCTCCAAAATTATAAATATTCAAAATAATATTTTTTCTCCACTTTTTACCAATTTCAAACATAAAATCGGCTTCAAAAATACATTTAATAATGAGTTGGTTTGTATGTACAACGAATTGATTTACAGTGCTGGTACTTAAGCTGGTATACACAGTACATAGACAAACTAGTACATAGGGATCAACTGTCATGGAACCAATATAATCAAGGTATATGAAGAAATATGTGAAACCGGCTGGCGACTAAATCATAAAAGTATGCAGTAATCTTAAAATGTGCACAGCTCTTTCGTTGACCTAAAACACCAAAGTGTTCATTTTAATTGTGACTTGTGAGCTATGGTGCTTTCAGATATCTACTCATTAACTATCAAAAATATAAGACAAAATATTGGATGCTAGGTATTTTTTACATTTGTGAATGATGGCGAATGGCGATGTAATCAAGAGGTAATAGGGTATTATCACCGCTAAATAAATTAAGAAAAAAATTATGGTACTGATATAATTTTTATGTTGAACACATTTTCTACAACGGTTTAAAATATACCAAAACGAGATGTTCGTTTTCGTTCGGTAATATGGCGTTATTGACGACACACCGGCCAACGTCGGTGACAGCTGTCCTTCCAACGAGTAGCGATTTCTACGTCATGATGACGTTGTAGCCAATTGAAACAATTTCGGAACGTGCGGATTTATATCGTTTTTAAAATCAATAATTATGAATGAAAATAATAAAATTATTCGTTTTAAAATCAGAAAAATGAACTTCCTCGCCATTTTAACTGTATCCATACATAGTTTGAAAAATACCTCGTTATTATTATAAACCCTTTTCCATTTTATATCGATGGAAGAAAGTACCCATTGCCCAGTGAGCAGACCCACGTAGAAGGCCAGATTCAATAGATCACTGGACTAGGTGTTGCCATAACTCTCGTGTTTGTAAATAATTTATTCCGGCACGATCCGCACACGACCGCAGTTTGCGCGATATTAATAGGCGAAACACGTGGATAGTTATGGCAAACCCAGCATTCAGCATTTATCGCTAATATTCATATTTATATTGCACTGTATTCAACTATAATTCTCTGTTATAAATGTGTCGTTGCGGTGAATTTACAGTGTAGAAAGGGCGTTCATTTTCAATGTATGGATGTGGGTCATTTCATTATGCATATTGAAAATTTGTTGATCGCCCCATGCGTAGGTCGAGCAAATAGAGGAGATTTATTATAGTTAATGTTAGTTTATTGAATTCCATTCCGATGATTTAAAGTATGCACCTCATACCAACCGCTGGAGCGTTTTTGGCCACATTTCGGACCAATTTGCAAACACCCTCGAGCATTCGCTCGCCAAAATTTGCCAATTTGAAGAAATATTTTAAAACATTTTTTGGAATTATTTCAAAAGTTTTTCAATTAGTCATAAAAATAACTGAGTATTTTCACTTTTCAGCAAGAGATCTTCGTTTCTGAATTATTTGTTATTGACATTTAGCGATTCGAAATTATTAAAATATATTTTTTTATAAATCATTGATCATGTGTTACATATTATATAAATATAAGCTATTTACATGTCTCAATATAGAAATTTGGAAGTATAATTTTTTTTAATGAGTAAATTTCATTATTGAACTACTATAGAAGACTGTCGAACGAGTGTAATTTTTTTTGATTTTGCAAGAGAGTCGTAACAATTTATTTTTTTTGTTTCATAATAAATTTATAGTTGCTTCATGAAGTGATCGAAATCTGCTCTTGATAGGTAATTAAAAAATAAAAGCGAGTGCATGTTATTAATATGAGAAAAATGGAGTCACGGATCTAGTCTAGATCACAGTTTAAAGGACTATAATATATGTATTTTGAGATGTCTGAACGTGTGAAGAACGAAGGAAAATTTAATGTAGGTGTTTAAAAAAAATGTTGTGCTCGCGGTCAAAATATAACATTATACACATCGAAATGTAGCCATATACATATTAGTTTATGTCCGTAAAATATACCTAATGTAAACTAACTCAATAAATAAGACATTTTATAAATTGGTCTTACCACACATTAGTGATAGACTTACGTCAGCGTCATTCAAATGTGAAAAATATAGCGATTAAAAAAAAAATTAACACAATTCGATTAATTCAGACCTATTTCAATCTTCTACTAGATGTGTGCCTTTTTGAATGACATCATTATGATAATATAAATTCCTGTGAACGTTTGTTCCACTTTAAATAATCCCGTGCGAACGTAAATAAGCCTGAACATTTAGAATAAAATTAATCTTGTAGCAAAATATATTATTTTACCTAGTTCCCACGTATTGATGATTTTATATTTTAAACAAGTTTTTTTATTGATTATTGGATTCTGAAAGATATGGAAAACATCGAAGAACATTTTTTGATCTCTCAAATGCAATATTCGAGGAAAAAAAATGGTTATTCTATTCACACCAGCATGAAATTATGGGTTTTTAACCACCTTCAAATCATCCATTCTATAAATCAATCTTCCTTCCCCATTCCCTCTTCCGCATTTTTATTTACAACCATTTATTACACAACCAATACCTCTTCCACAGGTCACCTCAAGTGATTCGCTACGTTTGGTGACTTAGCAGGGGTGCCCGAGTTCAAGAGGTGAGGTTTTTCTGGGTCTCGGCGGCAAACTGCCCACCAGCTGCGTGGCAGGCCGGATCGGGAGAGACTGGTTGAGGAAGACCTTTTGACCTCTCAAACAGAACTCTTTGCAGTAACTCTCAGTCCGTCACTCCGGGATCCACTGACCCCCAGATTCCTACCCACCTCTCATATCTTATCCTTCCCTTGAAAAGGGTCTTTTAAATGAAACTAAAAGAGAATTTTAAGCAAGACGATGAATAAATATGACTCGTAGGGGGGCATACATTAATTACGTGAGCTCAAAGGGGGAGCAAAATCTCACGTTACTTGAAAAGAATATACGAAGTGGCCCAAATTTATCTCACCAAGGGGGGAGGGTCTAGATCGGAAGAAAAACTGTTCACCCCTAGCCTGACGAACCGAGTATCATTGTAACTCCTTTCTGTGATTTTAACTGATGAAAAGTATTGTTCATCAGATAAAATCACAGAAAACCACAATTTTAATCCAGGTTGGTCGAAAGAATCTAACTCTGTTGAATTAGATTGTAATAAATAAAGTACGAATTATTTATTATAAGCATGAAATAAATAAATAAAAATTTCTACGTAAAATACCAGTGACACACGAAATAAGTACTTTAAGCGCGATGCATTTGCGAAGCTAGCAAATTGAAAGCACTGAATTGATGACATTTCCCCAAAATTCCTGAAACCGAAATTCGGTAAATAATTGGTGTCGCAACGTGAACTCTCGTCATCGTTACGAAATTCCCGCGGTTCCGTTCCCAAAAATCTGCGTCAATCAATCAAGGTTCCGTTGCCATCCGATACAAAAGCGAAGCACTGAAAAGCCTGGGTAATTAGAAGAACTCCACTTCTTTCACTGGTTTCAATAGAGAATTCATAAAACAAACTGAAAGCGGTAGGCAGCCAGTATTAGGTAATTATTACTGGGATGTTTACAAATATTCAAGCCGGCCATATGCTAAACATTACTTTATTGTCTTATAACCAAATAATATAATGTGTGTTGATGTTGCTGGTGATGTTGATGAAATGGGGTCACCATTTTACAAATTGTATGCCATGGTTATGAATTTATTCAGATAGAATATACAAAATTGTGTATAATTAGAGCCTTGGTTGAGAAATATTAATTAGTGGAGCTGTAATTAAATTATATATTCTGTGTTCTTAGAGATGTTTTTCACTTATGTGAGAACAATCCAGTTTTTTAAATTTAGTTAATATACAAGTAGGTACCTATATAAAATTACAAAAACATTATCAGTCAAAGGATTCATAATATCTATGTACATGAAATTATAAAATTGTAAATATAAACTCACTCAAACGACAAATAATGCGCAGATAGGCAAAAGATCTAAAAGACACAAAGAGAAGCACAAAATTGAAATATAAGCGAGCAAATTCTTTTGATGGAAGATCACCATAAATCATAAAACGAAAAATAATCCATTGTAAAACATGAATTATAACGTTTTATTAATAAAAAAAATACAACTAGTTCAACAATTGGTTCAAATTTTTGATCATCAGCAGTACATTTTTTCTGATTCTGTATAAATTTTCGAAGAAAATGTCTACTTCAGCACACTCCATCTTATTATATAATCGACACATTTGAGTCAGAGGGCTAAAATAGACGATATTGGCATCTGTATTACTCTTTCCAACTCTTGAAATGATCTGACTAAAATATTTAATTCACTAGAACTACCATATTACCCTTCAGTACCTTTTTCCCGATTTCTTCAAACCACTTGTTCATAATACATTGTTTTGGCACTCTTTTCTCCTTCCATCAACTAAGCATATTTAAATAGTCAGTGAGTAAGATCCCTTGTTCTTACGAACTGGTCTGCTTGTAATGTTCTATCATCGGCCTTGTATTTTGGTCGAAATTCTTCACATCGCGTCGTTGGTCTAAGCCAAAATTTTTAAAATTCTAAACCAATCCGTGAAGTACCAAGCTATTAAGCTTCATTAATCAAAATCTTAATAAACACATAATAAAACCCCTCTGATAACATTCACGCATAACACACACACACTGGTTTATGTGTGAATGTTAATTAATATTGAGGTCAGACCAACGACAATTCGTGGCTAAGTTCATTTACATAACCACGCCAATGTGATTTCCAATATGTGAACCAATTATTATTGTAACGCGGTCAAATGATTCCGAATTGTAATCAGCAGTAACATTAGTACGATATTCAGGTATGTATTTGCAGGTAAGCATTGAATAATTTACAGGTTAACGCGGCTGGATGGTAATACTGGTAATGGTGTGATCTATTTCCGCCATCTTTACAATGCAGTGGTTAACATTTTAGTAAATCTACAGATAAGTCAGGTGAAGGTTGTTTAACATGGCGTATCCATTAAACAATCATGAACACATATAAATCCTGACCATGGTAGAATTTGCCTACAATTCCTGCCACTTAGATTATTGGTTCTTTTGCATCTTCACGGCAATGCGTCAAATTTGTTTTTGTGTCCAATCCAAAACTTTCGAATGGTCAATCTGAAAAACTATTTTCAACTCGCGAGTTGATATCAATCATAAGCAATCAAGCATTGAACCATCCATTTACTATCAAAGTCAGTAAGCCAGTTTTTTTATTGTGCTTAACTAATATCCGATTTCCTGATCACTTTTACTTTTCTTATCAAAGCCGTTCTAAATTAGAACCAGTACACTATAGAATACCTACGATCCTTACAGGATACCTTTTTTGCATTAATTATGTTTTCCCTGGTGATCATTGTACAATAGCGAGATCCTTAATCAATATTCAACACAACTTATAAATTGCTTACACTATTTAAATAAATTAAGTACCTTCCTATGATTCACCAGTTAGATTTTTTTCCGATGGTGGTCTACTACAGTCTACTACAAATTAATGTCAGCACATGAAAAAGCGAATTTCCGACTTCCAACATGCCGCCAGCCCACAGCTGTAGTTCTTTTGAATTAATTAAATATGCCTTGTACGAATATGTGTACTTGAATAAAACACTTGTGATGCAATGCCGAAACATGTCTCCTATTACAGACCATTCTACCGATACGATTTTATACAGCTGATGTTTCTAATTAATTATTTGCTTGTTGTGAGAGGTACCTAAGCACTTTTTTAGCATGTAACAATAAATTATGTACCCACGTACTTACGATATGTTTTTACTTGGCTAAAATACCTCTAATTATGACACAAATATACGTTAATCTATGTCGCATTTGGAGTCGAATTTGTAGAACAGCTTTTTTTATTTGGGATTTCGTTTTCGGGTAAATCGAGTCCGGAGTTTGAATGTTATAAGTCAAATTTTACCAAATAATCGGCCGCTAGGTCATTGATACATATAAACTACATTATCGGCTCGTATATACAAACATATGATTTTTAGTAAGAAGCGATCTTATATTTAAAGCGATTTAAACAATTAAGTAAGTTATGAATTCTAAGTGAACATGTACAATACTTGAAAATTGTACAATACAAAAGTAGGTATCAACATTATCTGTATAAAATGCATCGACCGGGCCCAAAAAGTTGTTCATCCGCTGAAAAAATGGAAAAAAAATAAACAAACCAAAAAACTAATTGCTTGACCGAACTAACCAATTCACCAGTTTTCCGCCTGTATTGCGCATATTTCTCGTTTATATGTAAAACAATTAATATAGGTACCTTAGCTTGCTTGTTTGTTTGTCCCTTATGCATTCCTAAACCATTCATCCGATTGCGGTGAATCTTTGGGTATTTGATTTTCCTGTACTATTCATCCGATTGCGATGAAACTTTTGGGATTTGATGTGCGCATGTCCTAGATGGTTTCAATATTTAAAAGTGAGCTCTGGCATTCTGAAATGATTTCCTACACTATTTATTCGATTGGTAAGAAACTTTGGAGAGTTTTTGTGCCCACGCACACGAAGGTTTCTATAAATATGAGCTCTGGCATTATGAAATTTCTATTTAAAAAATTGCAAAAGGTGGCGCGCGAGATGTTTGAAAAAATAGTGTATTTCATATAGTTTAGCAGTAGGGAGAGCAGGGGAAGGGGAGGCAGAATGGGAACGGGAACGGGGATGAATGGGAAAGGCCATGTAGGGAGAAACCATTTTTTTTAATTAAGTGGCATTTGTAACGCATGCCGGGAACTTGCTTGTTTTTTTTTAAAGCCAGTGCTTACATGCAAGATTTAAAAATGGAACACTTTTTTTTATTCGATTAATGAATTTTGCTTTCACAATACCTACACCAATTTTTTATGATTTGGTTGAAAAAATACATATTTTTGTATATTATGCATGTTTACGGTTTTTGCCTTACACTAATATAATACGTACGGTGTCTCGAGTTAACCCAATTAGGGAGACATGATATGCACGTGTGGCAAACTTGCGCGAACATCGCCTTGACATTTTTGTGGGAACCTCCGACATCCAGAACACGATGACTTATTAGCTATGGGAAGATGCAGAATTCCTGCGTCTTGCTTCACATTCCATACACACTACCAAAAAAAGGTCATTATAAGCTTCGAATAATAATAACGACATTATGGGACAGGAGGTCTTCGAATTCTTAAAATTCATACTAGGTATGTTCATTTACTTTAACTTGTAATATCTTATATATGCTCTAAATAAACATAATTCTCATACACCATTACAATAAGTTTGCAAATGTTTGTTTTGTTATCTACAGACACTCTCGTTTAAAACATTCATTTTGAAAATCGTTGCTGTTATAATATAATAATATATAGCAGTATTTGTTATTTATATAACGCAGTTTTGTGTTATTTCACTTCAAATGCGCTTAACTATAATAAACTTAAAAGTAATTCTATAGTTTTCCTTACAAATCCTTACAAAAATTGATTAAATAATATGAAACAAAGAATATTCAGTACATTGAAAGCAATGCCAAGAGAACAAAATTAACAACAGCAGTGCTGTTTTGGTACAGGACAATAGATAGTGATAAACAATAATGATACCATTAAACAAGAATCATTAAAACTAAAATATAATATGGAACAGGAGACAATTAACGTTTAGAAATTAAACACACATTTAACATAATAATACAGTAAGGATGTAACCGAAACAAACTTTAGGGACAGAACTACTAGAGCATGTTGAAAATGAGTTAAGATTCATGAAAGGTATGATTTTTTTAATACGTTTGTTTATAAAGCCCGTTTAAATGCAGCCAAGTTCTGGATATTAGTAGGAGCTGAGGGAAGTTTATTTCAAATGAGCGAGCCAGTTACACAAAAATAACGACTAAAAAGTTCGATTAAAAGATTAAAAGCTGTGGATACAAATCAAATGAGTAAAGAAAAGCCGAGAAGTACATACCCTAATGTAAATTCTTTCAGCTATTTGTAATCGGGAGAATGATATAATTAATTTTGTTATTGGACTAAAAGGAATTCTTATTATGTCATGAGAGTATGATGGTTTTAAAACCGACAGTCCGAAAAGCTGCTTATGATGATGTATTTATATATACTTCATTTGCAAAGTTTGACGAGTGAGGAATGCTTTCCAACAAAGAATCCATTGGGTTGTTCGGAGTGGGCATCTTAGAGCAGACGTGAAGAGTAAAGTTCATTTGTATAGTCAACAATCTATGTTCAACATGTGAAACCACTGTTGCTTGTGTGCTGCTGGAATTAATCTTTACTCCACCATTCAATATGTACCTCTTCAAAACCCGTGTTAACATATTCATTCCTTCTGCACCTTCATTAGCTCCAAAGATATCGATTCTTGTCGATTTTGTTCGGTAAGTAGAAATAACGTTTTATTTATGCTAACTATGTGAATGCTGAAAATGCTGTCATCAAGCGTTATTGAATTACAAATTACATGTATGATATTGTCATCACGAGTTTGGCAGTTATGATTTTTATCTACGGTCCTCGAGTCTTTCCATCCTACTTCAATCTTCTTCCACTAACTAACAAACTGACTAACGATCACGCCGTTTCCCCGAAGGGATAGGCAGAGAGGACGGACCGCCAAACAACTCTGTCTTGGCACACACTCCTTTCCTCGTTCACATTCATACATCGTATCATACATGCTCTTCTATTATTCTGACTCTTGACATGGCCCGACTCAAGTATCTGATTCACTTGGTCGTTCCATGATTCCCTCGGGCGTCCCCGACTTCTTCTATCATTCACATTTGCGTTATATATACTTATTACACTCCTATCCTCGTTTATTCGCTCTACATGCCCAAACCATCTGAGTATCCCTTTCTTAATTTTTCTCATGCATTATTTGCCGATCGTACATGGTTTTACCACTCATACGCCTCAGGGATCTCATTTCTACAGCATTCGGTCTACTTTCATCCTTCCTCTGCTAGTTCCACGCCTCACTGCCATATATCCGGGTAGGTACCAGCACTTCATTATGGACGCAGGAAGTAGGTAAAACTTTTGCCGAATTTCTTCGTTAATTAATGAGAGGTTCCAGTTTTCACCGCTAGGGGGATCCGTCAATTTTGTATCAGTCTTTTTGTATTTAAATCTCGTAGAAAAGGCTGAAAAAAACTACTTTGGAACAATATCTTCTTCCACGCTATAAGTAAACTTGTTTGCCTTTAGGCCGCTTCATCCGAGTCACCAACACGCTCATAAAATACACACATCTAATTTCGTCTTAAAAAATAATCGTCTACGCCGTTTTGACCAATTAAAAAAATTGTCTAAAAATCTTCAAAATATAAAAAGCCACCCACCAAAATAGCTGTCCGAATCGCCGACGAAAATAGGTCAAGTTGAAGGCGAGTCCTTTGAAGCGGTGCAAAACATCCCCGAAAGCATTGTGACTTATAGAATGGCAAAAACTTTCTCAATGGAATAATTCCATCACGACATTAGGATCATTCGGGGAGTGGCGGGACACACAGAGAGATCTCAGGCCTTTGTGCCGCGGGATCTCTGCAGCATCCATCATGGGGGCTTTGTACTAACGGAATCAAATGCGTGTCTAATTGCCTCCCCTGGTGGCAAAACGGCAACAATTATTATTGTGAACTAAATGCGTTCGATTTTGAAGTTCAAATGTTTTAGAATTCAACCCTGCAAGAGCCGAAGCGTTGTAAACGATTGGGGTTTTAGAAGATAGCAAATCGAATATGAATCTATGTAGGTTAGAGGCGCCTTAATATTAATTTTTGCTTTATTTCTGGGATATTTTTTGTGATGCATTTTATGCAATAAAATTTATATCTAGATTATGTGGCGATTTTCTCTATAATATATATTTTTTTTAATTATTCGATCGTCCAGTTGATTAGTCAGACATCTCCAAATGTTAAGTTCTGGGGTAATGAAGTAATTCAAATCTCGCAATGAATCAAATATTATTTAAACGTGCCTGTGTTTTACATATTAAATACTCTGTAAAAAACACCGGGAGACTTAAGGATCCAGTATATTATATTAGTATGACGTTTTAAAGTACCCTACTAGTGACCACGAAAACATTAACATTTTGATTAATTCACTTCAAGTTTTTCTGTATTATAATTGAGTTTGCGATGTTTACGATTAATCTGACTATTCGACAAGATAGAGGGTATATTTTTACAAATAATTGCATACTCAAATCAAATTTCGATGCTTTGAAGATTTTTGGTTTTTTATTTGTTTATTTATTTAGAACAAGATTATACATTTACATACATAATTTTTTAAATGATTTGACTGCCTAACTAGGAGGATTCCCGAGTGATGTCTGACTAATCAACTGGACGATCGATTTACTAACAATTTTTAGTGTTTATTAATATTTTTTAATCAATTCATTCAGAATGCCACTACATTATTTAAGATATTATGTCCCGGTATATTTTAATAATATCTTTATTTTATGGAAATGAATTTCATTTATTCTTTAGATTTTTTAAGGTACAATCTATCTGCTGAAAATATTTGGGTGTATATATATTTAGATAAAAAAAAAGTAAAATGTTTTCCTGTTTTATTAAACTTTGTTTCACTTTATTACAAATTTGTTTTCCTTATTTTATGCCAGAACATATCACTGCCAAATTACAGTTCCCGGATTAAATTTATTATTATGAAAAATAAACACAAAAACCAAAATCCCAACATATTCCAAACCTTGAAGTTGTGCGCGATATTTCAAAAGGGTAAAACTGTCAATAACAATAACGCCTTTTAAATTCATGAGATATTGTCAGTTTCCGGTGGAAAAAACTAAAATACGTGAAGTTCCCCCGAAAAGCGAACAAAACCCTGCGTATTTTCCTAAAATGCCGGTTACGCAACTTCTTCTGTAGAAACCAATATTATTCATAAGCGATACGATATTTCTTTTCCTTTTTTCCATCCACAAGCCTGCCCTGGATATTTATTTAACCTCACGTCGCTTGGAGGGTTGAGTTAGGACTATGTAAGAAACGTACAAAAAGTCCAAAGTCACTGTGCATATTTTAGACACTTTGTAAAAATCGAATTCATCCTGACTAGACAGTTTACTAGATAGGGCAATGGGAATTGGCGTTTTACAAAGTGTCGTCGTTAAACAAATGGCTTGGCCCGGTGTTGGTTGGTTGGCTAAACGTCCCGGCATATTGTCATTTGTTTCCAAGACGGAGGTGCGTTCTAAATCGGCCGATTAGTTTTGCATGAAGCTGTAAGGGAACGAATCATTTTCTTTCATATTTTGCCATTTTAGTGCCCCGACACAATTCTTTGGGTAAACGGCCATTCGATATGTTGAAATCAGCTGCCGCAAGCAAAACGAATCACTTGATTCAATTTGGTGTTTTTCGTACGTATTATTTTAACATCTGCACATGGCTAACATGTGTGATATATGACACTTGATGGATGTGCCTTGTAACTTATGCCCGGAGTACTGCGTGCAGAAATCTGATAAATATCAACATCAAATGTTTCTGTTGATCTAGCTCTAAACGAGTTGATTTACGATGATTGCAGATATCACTAGATTAGATTTCGTTAGATAAATCAAGCCAATGAGATCTCCGTTCTAAGCTCTTGTCATTATGTCTATTTGCGTGGTTTATGAGAAAGAGTGGGAGATTACATTGAAGAGACAATGAAGCTGGTAAACAATTGAATTAAATTTGTTCCACTGGACATAGGACTACTTCGAATGCAAATGACAAGTTCAAACGTCCTTCTTTCGTAGATATTATTAACGTCAGATGAATTTTGAATGGTCTTACCACTTCTAATTTTTTACTCATTCTTGGAGTTTTGTTCTACAGATCTAAATGTTGTGCTTTGCTGTGAAAATACCACATTTCTTTAATATGTTTATCTGTTTATTAAGACATGCTTCAAACTCTAATTGGATAGAGTAAATTGAAACCCATTTTAGTTTTGAGTTGTTGTCTTATTTTAGTGGATTGATTTTCTGTGAACGTTTCTTCCAAATACTAACACAACGTGAGGTTGTCTATGTATATTTATACAAGCAGTTGCTGACTTTCATAATACATAATAATATATAACAGACGAGTGTCTGTGAATGGATTTGTTTTTTAACCCAATAGCTGCCCAAACAAAAACATTATTTCTCAACCGTACGCCAGCTATTTTTAAGCAAGTCTACAGAATTATTCTGGAAGTGATGGAGTTTTGGATACTTGAGCTTCAAAACCAAAAGAAAGTCACAGCCTACATTTAGCCACCCTCAGCCCCTTTTCACAAACCCTTTGTGCAAAATTTTAAATTTATATTGATGAAATTTTGCTCACTTGACGTTCAAAAAGAGGAAAATCACCGTCTACTTATTTCGACTTAATCTTTTTATGTATTCATAATATTGTTTTTTTTTATTATTAGTTAATCCAATTCATTGAAGAAATAATAAGACGAAAATCTTTTTATAAACAAATCGTGGTCCATTGTTCAAAGTTAATTAATACAATCCGGCACTCTGATTTCACCTTTCAATTTAATCCACGGCTACGACTGATTCAAAAACAATAATTGTAACTAGTGCCTACTTAACTAAACAATGACTATTATTGGAAGCATTTCATTGTACCGAGTGTACGGTAAATTAAAATCATTCAAGTTTAAATCATTGTTTCTTATTAATCACATACTCTATTTGCTTCATCTTTTGAACACTGACAAATTTCATCACAGATAATGTGATATCACGTGCTAATTTTATTAACTATAAACTAATATGACGTCATGACAAATAGAACTTTTAAAAAAAAAAATTATTTATTCAAATGATAGTTAAATAATTTGTGGATTTTTCGACTACCGTGTTATGGTGGTCTATTTTAAGTACACACAGTGCATCAACATTTGAAATAAGAAATAATATAAAAAGATTATAAAAGAATATCAAAATGAAATAACATAGTATTAAAGAATATAAAGGAATGAAAAAGAGTATAAAATAATATAAAAAGAGTGTGAAAGAGATAAAATAATGCAAAAAAGTGTAGTATGTGAAAGAATATAACAAGGATGTACCTAATTTTAAAATATCTAAATTCAAAATAAGAACTATAGAGTAAGCAACTAAAAAAAATATTATGATGATGATGTAATAAAATTAAAAACTATGCAGTTGCTTTATTATGTTTTATTATATGGTATTTTCTTCCTTTCTTTCTTTCTTTCTTTGCCTTTCTTTTTCTATGTTAACATTTTTTGTGTTTAATGTTTGCATCCTTTATTTTGAAATATTTTTTAAATGTATTCATAAATAATGTGAAGACGTAAAGAAAAAAATGATCTTGATAATATCATAATATTAGTCCCGGGGAGAGATTGTACGTCGCGTCGTGTATGAAAATTAAAAAGGGAGAAAATACTAGAACGAGACGTCCGATACGGCCTCTCTCTTGGACTGCTTCGTGTTTTTGGGTTGTTTTATAAATATATTCTATAAAATATGCTTACCTATGTATTAACATTTATGTTTAATACAAATGTTTTATTTTATTTATCTGAATACTCGCCCGGTGCCAGAAAGACTATAATCTACTAGCTCAATTGGTAGAAACGCCAGTCCCGGTAAGACTAGAGGATCTGGGTTCGAGCCCCAGTAGCGACAGTTACATAATATTTTCAGAGTCTATCTCTTTCATACTTTCATTGAGAGTGGTTGATATTACCTTATTATATTATTAAATAAAAATGTTTAAGAAAAAAATCAATGAGACAAGAAGAATCAAAAAGACCAAGGAGAGACAGAAAAATCCCAGAAGATACTAGAAGACGAGAAGAGACGAGAAGATCCAAGAAGAGCCAAGAAATGACGAGAATAGTCAAGTAGTGCCAAGAAAAGGCGAAAAGACCCAACAGGAAACAAGAAGAGACAAGAAGAGTCAAGAAGATCGAGAAGATTCAAGAAGAGGCAAGAACAGCCACGAAATGACAGGAATATATAAGAAGATCAATGAATAGCCGAGAATAGGCAAGAAGAAAGAATCCATAAAAAAAGGAATTTCAAAAATACTGATAAAAAAAATTTAAAAAATCATAACGCTCTATCCATTCCTTTATTTCTGCCCATACTAAATTCTAATATTGGCTTATTAGATTGCCATGTGTACCGGTCGATAAAACTCTATCCTCCATCCCATCCCCAGAGCACGTGTTCCAGTCCTAACAAATTGTGTCCCCTGGTGTACCGGTCTCACCAGGACAAGAGTGCTCCTGGCTGGGGTGGTACAGTCGTATCGTATCGTATCTAGTTTTCTAATGCAGAATAGATGTGCTTTCTGCTTGTTCAAAAATATAATTGTGCTAAATAATTGCTGTGTAGGTGAATAGTAACTAATTTATCTGCCAAGAAGGTCTTCAATTTACTGACAACGAACCTTAACATTAAGGGCCATACAAATAAATGCTGGAAATGTATCTACCTACCATCTTTATTATCGCATAATGTGTAACGTTTACGTCAGAAATAAAAGATTATTCGAGTCGATATTAACTTTCGAGTGCCACGCGGGACACATACAAAACAAATGTATTAACTCGGATATCAAATTGAATTGGAGTGTTCACCCTTTTCTCGGATATTTGATTCCATTCGCCGTGAAGAGCCAACTTTGGAAATGAACGAACATTTTCACATACCAAAAAACAAAACGTTCCGCGCTACAGTGGAACTACAAAGGGTTCTGTCACGTCTTGCTCTTGGGAGGCATTGACACACAAATCCTATTATTTTTAATCATTTTCGACGATTTCACTCCATTGGGTTTACCAAATTAATTTTATGCTTACTCAAAATTCAAAATGTAGAGAGAAATTCCAATTTCTCGGGGCGCATGCGAATTAATCTATTCCCGAATTCCTTTATCATTCGGATTCGGGCTTTAGTAGTACAAGGAATATTAGAGTTGCTTTAATAAATGCAAAATAAAATGTTTCTGCTAAAAGGCTACAACCCGATGCGAATTATTCTTGGATTCCATCACGTAGCGTCGTATCGAAAGAGAACAAATATCTGGATTGATTGTGGAATTGATTTGGAAAAAAGAGAAATGAAAGGATTGTTTTTATTTGATGATAAACTTAAAATTTTACAATATGAGTTGATTTTATCCCAAGAGACTATTTTAGAATTGTTAAATTGAAAGTGTACCTACAAAATGATATAAAATACAAGAAATTCGAATAAACAATTCATGAGGTGTGGTGTTCCACGAGGGTGTGCAATTAGTCTTTGTTAAATATAATTATGTTGATATTTCATGCTGTAAATAAGAGATGTTTTAAATTATGTATGTGATTTTCAATAGAGATATATTTATTTAACTGTGGAATCACCACTCCCGAGTATACTCAGACGGTTATTATATAAATCCCACACCCGAGATAAATCTAGCAAACTTTGTACTAATATAGTAAAATGTGTTATTTTTTTAAAATTTTTTATTTTAGCATTTATTAATGAATACTAACGGGGTTAATATTACTTATGCACAAATGGATTTTCGCTGTGCTTATCGAACTAACTCGTTTGATAACCGATCGACCTACCCAAGGGTTTTTACGAACTCAATTTGCATTTATTTAGAAACCGTAGTTTTATATAATTATTGTAAACTTCTTCATGGTTTCCACGAATAACATAAGTGACAGTTTTCTGTTGCTGTCATTAACACTAATTTTGTGTATGAAAATGTGCATGTATGCGTATACTCGTATACATGTGTGAATGTATGTGTGTATGTATGTATGTATATACATATATGTGTATATATGTACCCGTCTCAGAAAAGACATCGTCTAGTGAGGCGGGTTACTTGTTTGAATATGATAATATTATATCAATAAACGCTTGGGTTGCCGGCAATTAAAAAAAGGTATATATTAAAAAGTGTTTTTAGTCCCATCTGCTATAAAAAAGCCTGTACAAAATTGAGCTATAAAAAATATGTATCTATGTAGATGATTTACATTTGAATATTTATAACAATTTCCATCTTATACAGGTAGAATATTATGTCTATATTAATATACCCGTAGAGCTCCCATCTCTTGCCACTTGGCACCCTATGCTGCCACGAAACATAATATAAATTTCCTTCTTTTCACATTTCGACACATATTTTTTTCATAAACGTGAACACATTACTTATTCCTACGCGTAGGAATTCCAACGTAATTTTTTTAAGGAGGATTTTAAGATTCCCCAGTACCATTGTTTATTTTAGTACAATCCAATATTCTCGTATTAAAAATAGACTGTTATTTAAAGAATACTCCAGTTTTAAGTGGGCTTATTAATATAAATTTTAAAAAATACTTTTTCCGGAAATTAAATATCTGATACATTCGAGTTAATAGTAATATGTTTTTAGAGAAACCTAATTTTGAAGGATTTTTTAAATCTCCATTAGGTACTTATGTGCGCACCTATTGTTTTTAAACGGGGTTTAAATACGACGAACACTTTTAATAATTATTAACAAATTTACAATTTTGGGGGTGGGTGTAGATTGTAGATACCGCCTCACCGGGAACCATTTTTTGGTTAACCAACAGCTCAGCCATACGTCACTCCCATATGTTTGGTGACTTACCAGGGATGCCCGGGTTCATGGCGTGAGGTTTGTCCGGATATTGACGTCTTCTCTGCTCACCAATTGCGTGGCAAGCCAGATCGGGAGAGACTGGTTGAGGGAGACCTTTTGACTTCTCTAGCAAGGCTCTCTCGGAACATAACCTTGTAACGCAGTAGGACGGGTGGAATCATTCGTCCGTCACTCCTGGATACAATAATCCCCAGATTCCAACCCACCCCTCGTACCCTTTTCCTTCCCAGAACATCTTCTCCTTACTTTCCTAAAATGACACCGCATCCCCAAAGATAACATTGAATTATTTTCTTCAAGAGCTCCTTTGTGCAGCTATTAAAAAAACAATGAGAAAGTCGAAATTTTACATAATAGTCTACTGTTTTTTTACGCCCAGCAAAGTATGGAGTTTTAAAGATCAGTGAATTTTAAAAGATTAATTCTGTATCCTAGTCAGAGATCTCAACGGAGGAACAGAAGTATTTCATGATTATTTGTATTTATCACAAGTAGAATACAAGTAACTAGTTTGACTTGTGTTTGTTTAAGTTTGAATCGCTTGTCACAACTGCAAGTACATAAACCTAAGTAATAGCAAGTATCACAAGATAAGTGAAGCACGTTGTTTAAGTATATGATATTCTCTTATTACACTTCAGACAGAGAAAGTTAACAAGGCGGAACAATGAGTTCGCTGTCTCGCGACACAATAACGGGAAGCGGAGACACAGGGTTTTAATATTGCCCCATGATAAATCATGACCCGCCACCCCTAAAGCAATATACAGCCTTCAGCCGCCCGGCCCAACTCCGACCCGCTCCCGGTCACACAGGAAGGGATACTGCATCTTACGTCGTGGAATCATACCACCACTGAGCAGATAGCAGAGCAAGGGGTGTAGAATGCTCCAGAAAAGATGGAAATCAGATATCGGAGCCCCAATCACATCAAAATACTGTCAGGAATCATCATAATCAATATTATCTTGTTTTCCAAGACGAGTCTTGGTCAGAGGAAGCGAGGTTATACCAACCTATGATTTGTGGAGCAGCTCTACCACAGTGAAAAGGATAACTTTTCAAAATCGGATCGATAGGCATAACTTCCGATGATTTTTTTATCGATTTCCAGAGTACGGTTTCACTGTCGACAGTCGAATTGATATTGACAGTGAATAAATAAAAAATCGACATCAGCTGGCAACGCTTGAGGTAAAACGCCAAACAATTACGTAAAAATATTAATAAATTGGCAATGTTGAATAGAAATACTTACCGAAATATGCATTGGCAGTCCGCATGTACTTTTTGATACCAAACGGAAGTTAATTAGACGAGGTCTTTACCCATATTTCAACCACTTTTCGTTTCTCATATCTTGAACTGGATAAATTGGTCGCATCTTAGTTCAATTATTTAAGTGTATGGATCGATACGACTTTTTTCAATTTTAAAGCTTCGTAAGTTGAACTCTGTTCATTAATAAGCCAGTAATTTTGCACAACGAACGACATTACCCAAATAAATGCGTATATTGACAGTTAACCAAATTTATCTGATACTGTGGAGGCCGAGCTAAAATGTATCAATCGTCGGACGGAATATCTCTTTCCAATGGTTGACCTTGCTCGCAAATATTGATAACAAACAATAGATGACGGATTTAGTCAATATTGTATTGATATATGGTTTTATCGATCGTCATAATAAATATAGGAAGGACGAAAGCAGACTTTATTTAGTGGTACCTAATGAGATTTCTGGAACAAACAAGATTCAGAAAGCAACGCTTAGATCTTTTGGGATATGGAATTGATTGCCAGAGTAAGGAAAATAGGTCTTGGAAAACTAGTCGATAACTTTGATTTTCGGACGACCTGACTCAATTCTTGAGAATATTTTACGTCGGGAAGCATAAAAAAATATCTAAAACACATTTTTTAACTATCGTGAAAGAAGAAGAAGAAGCTACGATCCAATGGTCGATATATTTATGGTCGATTTATTATTTAATGGTCGACATACGTTTTATTAAGCCGTGTGTGTGTTCGCTAATAATTGTAATTTAGTTTATGTTCCAACTTGTATACAATTTCTGTGTGGCAGCGGGGAATTTGAGCCCATCTAGACAATTTTATGTTCTGTGGAGAATGGAGGAAACAACAGACTGCTCCCAGATACTTCAAGAAACTTTTATTCCTTTGTCCCCTTTATTTGTTCTATTACTTCTATTTTTATAGATGTCCGATATTTTTTCTCCATGATGAAACAGTGGAATTATGGAGCAGACGGAATTTTTGTGCTTTAAATATATTATATGGGTGGGTACTTGTATGTTCACGGTCATTTTACAATTGAACGAAATTATCTTTGAGATGGTTACCGGACAAATTAAAACAGTGATAAATCAGAACACCTCTGAAAAGTGATGAAAAAATACCTAGTTACAATTCGAATTAGGTAATGCAAAATCACAGTAGGTCATAATATGACTTTTGTATGAAATTTTGATAAAAAAAATTATAGATAATTTACTTAAATACTGCGAGGAAATCACCCTTGGTCTTTGCTACAATTGTGCAAAATTTCCTACATAGTGTGTATCAAAATAAGTTCTTTAGATAATTACTGGAAAATATTTTAATATGTGTGCCTGAATTTAAAAAAAAATATAACTTGCATTTGGCGATGTTTTAATTGCATAAATCAAAAAAGGAAATTTCAACCTTATCGACAACAGCGTAAGGATTTTTTTTTAATTATCTTTACACAGGAGGCCATGACGAAAAAATTCTCTTAAGGCCTTTGTCGCTTTCCGTGTGAGGTATCTTTTTAGGGAAACGAAGGAGAAGATTATTAGGCTAGGTTAATGCTTGTGTGACACACAGCTATAAAAGATAAAAGATCATTTGGCTCGGCCTATTTCAGCATATTGCTCGCCATATAAATATTCCCATTGTGAATGTACGGCGAGCGTTATGTCGAAATACAGCAAGCCAAATGATCTTTTATCTTGCATGACACAAGCATTATTATTTAGTTTAGTTTTTTTCACCACTTTTAATGTAGGTGGTACATACTTTTCCCCACGAACCGGGGCACCTAAGTCACCATACACAGCGAACCACTTGGGATGACCTATGACAGGGGTGATGGTTATCCAATAAATGGTTCCCGGGGCGGCGGTACCCATACCCGCCTCCCAAATTGGGATTGATACAGTCACACTGGTTCCGATAATTTTAAACTCGTGCAGTATCTCATAAACAAACAAAACCAAAAACACTACTGTTGAGGTAGGTAGCTAAAAACTAAAGGTGCTAAATTTTCATAGAGAAAGAAGTGCTCATCACGATCAAGGTTTTTATAGTTTTTTATCACAATTTCCATCAGCCGTAGCGGAACTTTGCCGATAAGACCAATCTGATCATTATCTATTTACTTAGCAAACTCATTTATGAAACTAGAGCGCTAAATTTGTTATAACGGTATTGATTTGGGTTTATCCGATGGCTGATCACAGTACAATGATGCATATTTAATTAATTTGAAACGTAGCTTTGTTGTATGGTTCAATGAATCAAAAATCTACTGTTAAACAAAAGACTCAAATCTGTGCTGCTTTACTCTAGATTCCTAACGTTGTTATTGTACGTGACCATTCGTTTTTTTACGAACATTTTCTGAAACCCAAATTTTAATTAGATTTATAATATAGAAAGACTAGGTTATAAATTAACCAACACAATAACAAAAACGTTTTTTTTATTCAAGTTTTAAGTACTTACTAATCACATTATTAAAAAGGATCTCCTCTTTTAAGTTGAAAGAGGTGGGAATGGGTGCGAAATTGAGTTATCTGAAATTGTGTTGCCTTTTGTATGCTGATGATGCGGCACTGATTTCAAACAGTATGGAAGATCTACAGTCTCTCGTGTCTAAGATGAACGAAGTATGTATGAAGAATGAGTTAATGATGAATGTAAGTAAGTCTAATGTCATAGTGTTTGAAAGAGAGAGTACGAAAATAGTATGCAATATAGACGTGAATGATCAAAACTTGGAGCAGGTGGATGAGTTTGTGTATTTGGGTAGTACGTTTACGAGAAATGGGAAGGCTGATAGAGATATTAAAAGAAGGGTAAATGCAGGTAACTCCACTAATGGAGGACTGAATGCACTTGGCGCTAATAAAAAAACTGTCAAAAGAAGCAAATCTAGCAGTCCACAATGGAGTCCTAGTACCTACCCTGATGTATGGCAGTGAGGCATGGAACTGGCAGAGGAAGGATAAAAGCAGACTGAATGCTGTTGAAATGAGATCTCTGAGGCGTATGTGTGGTAAAACAATGTATGATCGTGTTAGAAATGTGGAGGTCCGCAAATAATGCAAGGCTGATGTAAGCGTAATGAGTAAGATTAAGAAAGGGACCCTCAGTTGGTTTGGACATGTAGAGCGAATGAATGAAGAAAGTGGAAGAAGTTGGAGTCGCCCGAGGAAAACATGGCACGATCAAGTGAATCAGATACTTGAGACGGGCCATGTCAAAATATTAGAAGAGTATGTATGAGACGATGTATGAATGTGAAGTAAGCAAAGAGTGTGGGCCAAGACCGAGTTGTTTGGCGGTCCGTCCTCTCTGCCTACCTCTGCGGGAAACGACGTAATGGTCAGTTAGTTAGTCTCTCCTCTTTTAAGATAAATTTTACCTTTCAAGTTAATTTCACCTTCAACATTAAATGTAATTGTGACAAATTTGAGTTTTTCCTTAACATCGTGAGGAGAAAGGTCATAAATAAGAACAACAAATAACACAATTAGAGCTAAACTTAAAACTCACCTTTTCAGATAGTCGTATCCATAAAGTCAAAAACCTTTCACCTTCACCTTTACTGCCCCCGACATTGTAAATAACTAATCGGGCAAAAATGTAAAAAATTCTTATTTGTAAGCTTTTGTAAAGGTCATTTCATAAAAATTCTCCATCCCCAAAGAATCCTAAATTCTCTAGTGTTTCAAAATAAATATCAATTCTACTTTTGCCACTAATCTTCTCATAAACGTAATACTAACAGATGGGGGTAGTAAAGGTAAAATCATGCATGCCCAGTGTTTTAGATATAATATCCTCCGCGTGCAAAACCTAAACTTCTACAACCATAAACTTTCCAATTAGAATGTGTTGATCGGAAGTTTTCTGTATCTATGTATTTGTAAATAATAAAATTATATAGAGCCTCTGATTTCATAATAAATTGTCTACCGTCCTTGAGATGATTTTTCACCAAAACGGCGCTCTACTAATTATCCAATAATAATTATTATTATGACTAATATGTTAATAAATTCGATTACCGTCCAACTTTATAAAATCTGTATTGAAATTAATTCAGATTGTAAACGCGTTTAAATTTAAAAAGGAAATAAGAAACTATGTCCTCTTTAAATATTGATGTTTTGTTGGTGATTGATTACAAATTAAAAATATCCAAAGTTATAATATATTTGCCGCAAATTGTAAATTTTATTCATACATATTTCTCAAATTATTAACGCACACGACGCGACGATGTGAACAAACTTTCAATTAGGAAGGCGGGTATGGGTACCGCAGCCCGGGAAACATTTATTGGATAACACCCCTGCCATAGGTCACCCCATACACGTTTGGTGATGTAGCAGGGGTGCCCGGATTCTTTGAGTGAGATTTTTCTAGGTCTTGTTAGCGAATGCGTTTCCTCATCTGCTGCTTTAGGTTTGAATTTGAACAAAAAATTATAATTTTATAATAATTACAATTTCGGGGGGCAAACTGTCGAGGGATCTCATTCTCAGACAATAGGCTCTGGCGTCATGAAATTTAGACAGTTAATTATATCTAAAATTTCATATCACTTCTATCGTAAGCTGTACAATCATGAACCATGAAAAATCTGATTTTACTGTCAAAAAACAAGACCAGACAACTAAAAATAATAGGAAAACGTGTATTGCAACTCAGGGAGTGGGGGATCTTGGAGAATTAAACCTAGTACATTAGAATTCGTTGAATCTTTGTTAGAAAACTAGTAAAAATAAATACCTTTTCCAAGTATAAAAATGAATAGATTTTTCTACAAAGCTAGTAAACCCAAACAAAATCAACGTCGATAATCAGCTTATCTTACGAACACGCTCTTTCAATTTTTTTCCTCTTCAGGGAACACCGTGTTGAGTTTAGCTTATTGTAAAATTTGGTGCAAAAGGATTACGTATGAATATAGAAAAAAAAAAATAAAGAAAATCGAGGATTTCAGGCATATAATTCGAAAAGTTTCTCCTCGCAAAAGGTACATTTTAAAAATAATAAGAAATTTGGGAATTTATTCGCATAAGTCTGATATGAAATCGTACGTGTAAAAATCTGTGAGGAGCGTGTGGCGTAACGATCAATAGCATAAAATATTCATAAAGCATTTTAGTGCCGAAAGTTCCAGTGGCGGTTCTTCCCCCTGGGCAATAAGGGCTGGGCTGGGGCTGCCGGGGAAAATCGGCGGATAAATCATCTCTAAGGGGTATTTTTTAAGGTTATTTTCTATCTTAACGGGCGCTTTCCGGCACACATGCATTTTTATATTCCCGCGTAAAATGCTAAGTGCTAAAATCCATTAATAAAATATTTTTACACATTTGCAAAAATATCTCGCGTTCACGTGCTCTTAAATTCCTTCTTTCGCTTCCCAAATGTATGATTTTTTATGTGATGAAAATATTTTGCCTCAGGGCCTATCATCTTTGGGGATGCAATGTGGATGGTCTCTTTAAGGAAAGGAAGGAGATGACGTTCTAGGAAGGAAAATAGTAAGGGGGGAGGGTAGGAATCTGGGGTCATTCCAGAATTGACGGATGCATGAAACGAATGAATGAATGCGAGGGAGTCCGGCTGAAGTAGTCAAACCGGCTTCTTCCACAGACGCATCCGCCGCCAAGACTTGGACAAACCTCACCCCGTGGATCCGAGTACCCTGCCAAATCACCAAATCACCAAACAAATCACCACTTCGAGTGATCAGGTTACCGGGATGGCGGTACACCTACACACCTACCGAATTGGGGTAACGATTGTTCCCGATTTGTAGAATGGTGTGAGGCAATGATGTGAGGAAGTTGAAAAAAATTGGAGAATGGAAGAGGAACGTTAGATAAATCCTAGATAGTTCGACCTCGTCAAAAAACAAAGCTGTAGCAATTTCAAGCAACTTTTAGATTCTGGATATTGAACTCTCACCAGAGTGATAGTGAGATATCTTCCACTTTATGTTTCATATTACTTCATATTCACTCAATTCTATATTATTATGTGAAATAGCAAAGCAACGATCCCATTTCTCATTCATATGGAAACAGAAAAAAAACTAACTTTTAACTAACTCTTAAACCGTTTTTCACAATCATAAAAAACTGGTACTTAAATAATTTAATTTCTTGATTACTGTTTTTGTACCTCATATCCGAAACTAAAATATTTTCAAAACATTTATGTTTCATTGAAATGGCCACGAAAATATTTTCCAAGAATGTTATAAATAGTACACGTTTACCAAACGTTATAATAAGGCATGACTTTAATTACATGGGTACTTTTTCCCAGTTAGTACAAACTCCTATGCAGTTTAGAAACGAAAACAAATTAAAACATTGCGCGATGTGCAACCAAACACCGAATAGTTTCTATAAAAAATTACCGCCGCTTCCAAAAAACACTGACCAAAACACAGGCAGGGCCGCATTTTCATTAAGCTGAGATTATAAGAGAAAAATATCAATTTCCTAGATTTAAAAAATATATATTAAGACTTTATTATCTGATGTTTTTAGTAGGCACCAATATTTTCATTTTTACGTGGTAGTTATTAATTTAAATCCATATCTTTTACAAACGCACACGCAAATTTCAAATATTAATGGCACGTCTAAAAGTTAAACCGAAATTATTAATTACAATGGTGTGGAGTTAATCAGTTATTTTAAGTACACCATTATTAAAAGTGTGTCAAAGTGAAAGTGCTACGCTTAGTATTTTACGTATTTTATTACATTTATATATTTTCATTATACTTAGGAAGGGTTTAAGTAGAGTTTGTAGTTTCAATGTCTCACAACAGATGTCGTTGGTATAGGTACTTGTGTGTAGTTACGAAGATAGTCGATCGACAGGTGGGCACCTTCAGTGACCATTTTCCTTACCGCAAGTTAACATAGAGCATCCTTTAGAACGGACGCTAAGTCCAGTTAAATGTTTATTGTAAATAAAACGATAAATACAATTCGGGTGGTGGGTATACACCAAAAGCGGTTTGCTACTTTTGGTGACTATGTAGAGGTGCCCGGGTTAACGGAAAGAGGTTTATCCGGATATTGGTGGCAGAAGCGTCTGCCAACCAACTGTGTGGCGTTGAGGAAGACTTTTTTACCTCTTCAACAGGACTCTCTCGGAACATTGCCTTGCAGGAGGGATAGATGCATATATCCGTCACTTCTGGACACAGACCCCCAGATTCCTCATATATTTTTCCTTTCCAGTACTTCATCTCCTTCCTTTCATAAAAATCCCTCCACCCAGCATCCCCAAAGATGACATAGACCCTAATGGGAATTATTTTCCTCGGGGCCTCCTGTGTAGAGCTAATGTAAAAAAACTGTAATGAACACGATCAGAGATTTCATCAAAGAAAACAGCAGTACCTACATCCGAGTGTATAATGTAGTAGATACAAAGGCAAAACATCATTAAAGATTGATACAAGATATCGATAAAAGTGTAAAAAGATAAAGTAATTAAAGGAACATTATATTTTAAGTGCCTAACTATATATTAGCTAATTACAATAGCTTGTTGCTAAAACAAATATTTAATAGTCATACGTACGTTATAGTTGATTGCATTACAAGCCATGTTCTCTGAAAAATAAAAATAAATATAACCTACGGCAACTTGCGGCCAATAGGCCCGTTGTAACCTTTCTCTCTTTTTTCATAACGCCCCAACCGCAATGTGTAACAGAAAAAGATATTACAAACATAACCGAGAAAAAGGCATTACAAAAATTTTGTGGGAAATGTCAAAGAAACACTGGGAATTTTTTCAAACATTGAAAAATAATAGAAAAAAACGTGTTTTTAAAAATTTGTGATTTTTTTCTATCGAGGGAATTTCATATAATTACCGTTTCGACGTGGCAAATGCATGATATTATCTTCAAAAATAACATATATTTTTTTAGAAACTTAAAACTTAAGTGTTCGAGAAAATTATATTATAAAACGATAGACATTCGGAATGCCGCGGCTTAGCGGGAACTTTTTAACTGTCAAAAAAAACATACAAAATGGCGCTGAATTGTCATGTGATGACCATTCTGAATGAATCTAGAATTTCTGTGAAAAAAATGGCCCTGCGTGTACCTACCAACCCCCAATAATATTCGACCGTAGAAAAAAATAAGGGAGCAACGGATGTATCTTTAGTTGAACTCTCAATTATTAGAGATAAGATCGATGTTTGTAGGAAACTAGGTGCAGTTTTCTCCTCTTAAATAAGTGAAGCCACTTCTAATTGGCAACGTGAACCTAATCCACCCCTTCTACTATAAGTCTGACTCCACAGGAGACGAGAAATGGTTGACATTATAGCGACTGACGAGCGAGTCCGAAACCATGGGACGTCCATCGGGCGACACTAAAAATCAACCAGTTTGGTGCAGCCACAGAAGACAGTCTCCAACAACAGTGTACTATTCCAACAGTCTTGTCTTCAACTCGTCTCGTCTCACGTCATTCACGTAGTTAACTTTCAATTGATTTATCTAATGGGATACGTTTCTTAACGCGCGGTGGAGTCCGAGAAAAATAATGGTCAATTAATTAGCACAATGAAACAGACGACATCGTGTAACGTGTAATTCGATAAAATTTGAGGAATTTACTTAACGGCTCTTCGCCACGTAATCTTCGTTTTTATCAACGCATCATTTCAATAGTCTAAAAGTGGTTTTTGAAACAGCATTTATAATAAGCAAAATGCATGCATTTTTTGGTTATTTTGTTTGTTATCAAAAATGGACAAAAATATAAACATTCAAGAACATTAGATGAATATTGCAATTTTTGTCGTGTTATATTTTGTTTGGCTAAAACACAATTTGTACAATTTAGTAATAGAACGGTCGGTAATTGAAAAAAAATATTAGAGCACAGTATTGAAGACAGAATGATATAGTACTTGTATTTATGTTGGGCATAACCTGCTTCCCTAGCACTAGGCGGACCCATAATGAGGCAGAATATTTAGCTAAACTAATGAATGCACAGTCTATGGTTTACTAAGACACAATTTCCTGTAAAATCGTATATTTTATTATTAGAACAGTTTTACTCATCAACCAACGCCAACGCATTAGAAAAACAAGCGAGAAAAAAATTATTGCAGAATCTGGGTTTTGAAACCAAATTTTCGATTAAGCGTCTCTAATATTGTCTTCAATATTGAGTATTAAAATTTAAGGTGTTTACTCGTTGTTATTCCAAAAAATAATAAAATATTAATCGTAGATGTGCAGAAAAGTAACAATAAAAATCGTTACATTTATCCAACACGGGATTATTGTTCGGGTGGAATCATGAAATCATGCATAAAGATAGCAAGCAATAAAAATATAGTAGATCTTCAATAAGAAAAATTTTAGTAGTTCTTAGTCGGAGTATGATACAGTTGAATACAACCGAAGGGGATATGGTCGAATTGGTTCAGTGGTAGAGCAGAGCCTTGGCAAGGCTCACCTGGGTTCAATTCCTAGATGCGACCGTATCTTTTTCTATTCCAAATTTTCGTTTGAGAGTCACTAATATTGTCTTCAATTATTAAACTATCCCTTCCCTTTACTTCCTACGATCACATTAACCATGCACACGTACTGTGAATTAATTATGAATATTTTTGTAATGAATGGCTTTTCAACTAACAACAGTATAAATTTCATATCTTCAGTTAAAATTGTAACGTTAGTTCTAAATGAGTTTAAACAAGCAATCAAAATTATATAAAAGTGGGTGCCTAAAGACAGCAGCCTTAACCATATTTAACCATGACAGAATTGGTAGCGTTCTATCCGTACTATCTTCTGGTAACCCTTTTGGTACGATGGCAACATTAAGGTTTAAATTTTGAAAGTAGTTCCGTCACAGAGCGTGGGTCGGGCTAGAATGGAGTCATTAGACAAACTATGCTTGTTGCCTCAACGAACTGAACAGACCTACTGCTGCTTTAGTGTCCAATTGCCGTTTTTATTAATTACGGAGGAAATGTTTCCAACTTTACATCTCTATAATAAATTTAGAAGTTGCGCAATCTGGTCCGCTGTGTTAAACTAAATTGACCGATGGTAGTTCAGTCGAATAAAAATGGGATATCATTAAAGATTTGTTCAGTTGTTGTTATTTTTAATGTTGGCTCTTATTTATCTATTTTTTGGAAAATTGAATATTTCGGAACTGCCAAGAGCAGCCTTGGTTTTGTGCGTTGATCAATTGTTTCAAAAGCAGTACATTGATGAATAACACCGTTAGTCAAAATAATAAAATGAAATACATTTTTTTATTTGTAATATTAGTTTCAAATGATCATTTAAAAGTAGACTCATATTTGTCAAGTTTACATATCGTTTTACCGTTTATCGTCAATTTACTGTTGTTTTAATTTGGGTGGTGTAGTCTGGATGTAGAGGAACTGTAGTTCAAAGCTCTAGTGCCACAGTTAACTCTTAGTAGGTAATTAATTAGCTTAATCATAATTTGTCGATATTCAGACCTTCGCTTTTTTATATTATTATTATTACTGACTTTTTGTTATTAATTTTTCTAGTTGTGTTGGTTTTACGTTTTGTTTGTTATGATTTCCTCATCCTCAAACTTGTTGATGTCATCATCTTCATGTTTGTTGATTTTCTTTATGTTTGGTGACTATGTTTGTTGATTTCCACATTTTCATTTTTGTTTTCATCTTCATGTTTACTTAGCTATGTGTTGATGTAATTTTCTTAACTTGTTTATCTCCATGGTCTATGAATTCTTTATCTGTTGAATTTCATTTGGGAGGGTTTGTGTAATTTTGCAGCATGCATTGAAAAAGGTGTACTTAATTTTAGAATGTTCAAAAGTTTGAAGTTTTCATTCCTGTAGGATAGGGAAATTGGTCAGTAAGGTAGGATGACGAGGATCAGTGATCTACATGAAGATAATTTTATAAAGTATGTGTTGAATCAACTTACCTACTAAACGTTGATACTGTTTAATAATACAACAATCCGTTTATGCAGGAACCCCCAACCCAGTATTCCTACATACAAAGCTATGTAATGAATGCATGGGGTTTGATGATCCCGAACAAAATATTACGTTTATGCACCATTCCCTAAACTTACTTTATTCGTACGAAGAGCGTAAAATTTTATCACGCCAATAAATTGGAAGAAATTATGTTTGAGATAAAAATCGCGCGCGTTTCGTGGGTATAGGCTAATTAAAAAATACATGATTATTACAGACTCAAAAATGGGCGAGATGGTTCGATAGCCGCCTCATCGGCCAAGAGAGCTTAACTAAGGAAACAAAACTCGTAAAAACTTAATTTAGACATTTGAGAATCGATTAAAATGTTCATAAGATAATGTTATAAAAGTGGAGGAACTGGCATCTGTCGTGGTAAGATTGACAAATAAAGTAATGGAGTCTTTAAACAGAGATGTTTCCGTAGGTTCTAAGATTTTCATTACTTAACAGATATCGGTTACTGTTATTTATTATTACGAGTTAACCGTTTTATTAATTTTCAATAGTGTTGTTATCTGGAAGTAAGAGAAATTTTCAAAGTTTTTAATTGAGACTAAAGATAAAGTATTATCGTGAGTAGTGTTTTGGTTTATTATACCGGGTTAGGCTTCCTCCTTCTTTGGCCAACGTTCAGGACAGATGATACCTGCTTTGATGATGGACACTGTAACGCTGTCCGAAACGTTGGACTAAGTAGGAGAAAGCTCAAAACAGCATTAATACCTAAAAAATTTGCATGATGGAGACTAAAAAATTTACTGATTTATTTTTGAAATCATGACAATTTTGCACGCTAAAATTTATCAATCGTCGCGTCACGTCGCGGTCGGTCAGAATATCTGTTAAAAATGATACCGCGACAAAATACCCTTCTACATAATATCCCAAGGACAAAATATCCTCCGGACAAAACATCCTCCAACGAAATATCTACTAAAACCTAACCTAACCTAACATAATCTTATTTTACATTTTAATATTTTTGAACAATATATATTGTCTTTACAGGATGTTTATTACTTTTGTCCCATTTTACTATTTATGAACAATAATTTATTGTCTTTACAGGATGTCTGTATTATTTTGTCCCATTTTTTATTAGATTAGGTTAGGTTATGTTATGTTAGGTTATGTTAGGTTAGGTTTTAGTAGATATTTTGTTTGGGGACGTTTTGTCAGTAGAATATTTTGTCGGAGGATTTTTTGTCCATCGGGGGATATTTTGTCGCGGGATGAAAAGTCGCGGAACCGGTAACAATCGTTGACCGTGTTAGCAAATATTGATAATTGACCGTAGATGACGAATTTGGTCAAAATCGTATTGAGATAAAGGGTTTTGTCGATCATTAGTGCTAGACTTTCTGGGACGTTCTCCGCCATTTATTTATTTGTAGTTTGTTTGTCTAATAAGGTATGCATTTACTCCTGCGAGCATTAAACAGTTCTCACACTTTCAAAGTTGCCCCGCTTTATTGTGTTCCCAACGAATCAATACATAAATCACGGCGGATATTCTCTCAGTATTCCGCTTCCAATAAGAAGCTTATCTCTGGCCAATCTGCATAATTCACAGGTAGCGTACGTAAATCTAAGTAGTTAATGCAAATAAATAATGTAAGGAGCAGTGTGGGGACGAGATATTTTGGCTTAGGGCAGCCATTCAACAACGTGCTACAACAATATGATCACGATGTGTGTCCAATATGATATGTGGGGTTATAATATTCACTAAAAGAATGTTTTAAATTTTTAGAATTGAAGAATTTTAGAATTAGATTAGAACTCCCAAGAACATTTAAATTTTTCCCGTTTATTTTTCAATTTTTGCTGCAATGCCTGTAATATATGCACTGCATTTGATGAGAAATAATCTGCGTAGTTAATAGATTACATTTTTTAAGATAACAAGATGATTGATACGAGAGTTTCTAGATGAGATCTTAACTATGAGAGAGTGAGACTTTCTAAGACAGTGGTTTAAATATCCTACCTGTCTCTCTCATGTACTCGGAAGTCATGTTAGGAACTCTTCCTTCCCAAACCTGCCTCTGGGATATAATCGGACATGGGTCTTTATTGTAACTTGTGACGCTTTTTCGATGCATGTTATATACCTAAATCGTAAAATATTAGCTGAAACGACAAAGAGAAGAAAACTGCATTGTTTATGTTTTTGTTTAGCTCAGCTGGGCTTTACATATATTATAAGAACAGAATATACCTAAGGTGGCATACTTTAATTACGTGAGCTAAAAAGGGGGAGGGGGGGGGGTCCAGCAAATCTCACGTTACTTGAAAAGAATATGCGAAATGGCCCAAATTTATCTCACCAAGGGGGGGGGTCTAGATTGGAAGAAAAACTGCTCACCTAATTAATGTATGCCCCCTAATAATGTGTTATAGAAAATTGTTAAAAAATATTTTTAAGGCGTGAAGTAATATAAAACTGATAAACTAAATATGAAACAATATTAATAAAACATGTAACTGTATCGTAAAATAAAACAGAAACTAAAACAACAACTATAAGAATACATACCAAAATACTTGCAGAACTTGAAGTTGACATCATAAAAATTTTATTGTAATTAAATTTAAACAAATTAAATGGAGTTCTACGAATAAAACACAAAAATTAATAAAACAATATGTAGGTACTATCCTGATATTCGCACCCTTTTCCTGACTTTTTATTGTACTTACGTCATGCAAATACAGTTTTAACACATGCCATGCAATGAAATGTACAAATTTGAAGATCGGAATATCACAAATCTCTGAAAAAACTGTAAAACTGAGCTTAAATTATTAAGACATAAAATTTCTCTCCCGATCTGATCGGAAGACCCTAGTCATAGTTGATCTTTATCCGGTATTATGATCATGTGTCGTCTTAGCTCACACTCGAAATGTCAGACCTCTGTGTGAAGGCAAACACTTTGTTTTTATTCACGAGTCATTTGATCAATCAGGGGTCCGGGTCCCAGGGGTATTAAATCAGATGCATTAACGTGAAGCTGCATTAAAATGGTAATTATTCTCTATTGCATGGATTAATAATTTAACAAGATACAATATATACGTACATAGTCTTATCTTCAAGATGTTTTATGTAATAACCCTTTCCAATGAATGAAAGAAAAGACACTTAAGTCTAGAAATTGTGCAAATATTTGGTATAGCAGAAAAGCACGAATTTAAAAAAATATGTAGGTAGGTATTAGACGAATTTAATTTAAAAAATGAACGAGGGAATTTTTTGTACATTAACTCTAAAAAGGAGGCCCTGAGAAAAATAATTTCCATCAGGGCCACTACATCTTTGGAGATGATGTATGGAGGGTCTTTTTGTGGAAAGGAAGGAGTAAAAGTTATCTTCATAAAAGACACCAACACGTAAAAATTAACAATATATTGAGTGAACCCACCTATTCCGAATTTGGAATTCCTCAAGGGACAGTTCTAGGTCCAATATTGTTTATCATTTACGTGAATGAAATGCTTGCAGTACCAAAAATGAGAAAAATCATATCTTTCGCCGACGACACAGTTTTAATCATAGAAAAAAAACTTGGGAAGAAGCCTATCAAACCGCGAATCTAGAAATAAACAACTTAAAACAATGGTTGGATGACAACTACCTTTCCTTAAACTCTGACAAAACCTATTTCATGACCTTTACATTATCAGACAAATTCCATCCAACAATAAATTCCAATATTACTATTCATAACTCTTGTAATAATTATACGGACAACTGCAATTCACCTAAATGCTCAAAAATCTCAAAAAAAAGTAATATTAAATATTTAGGCATAATTATAGATCAACATGTTAAATGGACAGAACATATTGCACAAACTGTTAACAGAATACGTAATCTTTATTACGTATTCCTCAAACTTAGAAATATTCTACAAAAATCTGTGCTACTAAAGGTTTACTATGCACTAGCCCAATCAGTTCTACAATACGGAATAATAGGCTGGGGAGGAGCGTATAAAACCAACTTAACCCCACTTGAAATAGTACATAGAAGACTCATCAAAATTATTCTAAAGAAACAATTAGACTATTCAACCCAAAAATTATTCGATGAATTCAAAGTATTACCACTAAATAAAAATTTTCAAAAAAATGCATTACTTCAAATCCACAAAGATAAACTAACAACAAAGTCATTTAGCACCAGGCCGAGAACCTTAGGACAAATAATAATCCCTAAACTTAATACAACAACAGCCCAACATCATTACACATACTCAGCCATAAAATACTTTAACGAACTCCCCAAAGAAATGCAATCCGAAAGGAATTATGAAATTTTTAAACAAAAACTTAAAAGACATTTTACTATTTATTAGATTTAGGTATGTGTTACGATGTGCCAACTTATATTTCCATTCTGAACAAAAAAATATCAACTTATATTTTCTCTATGTATGAAAATTCACATTATGTATATGTACAAAAAAAAAAGCCAACTTATATTTTTATATTTTTATTGTAAAAAAAATTTCCATTGTGCACAAAAAAAAAAAAAAATTTCAAACTTATTCATTGTATATATTTAAAAAAGAGTAGTTCTACATACATCATTGTAAAAAAAATAGAATTGTATGACGTCCTATATAAATAGGTACTTTATCTGCATGGAAAGGCATGATGGTTAAGTTTACTTACCTTAGTGGTTGCCAGCTAAAAACCTTCATTACATAAACTTTTAGAGCCAATTTTAAGTAGGCTTCTGCATAAGAGTTTTTTTTCGGTTTTTTCCTTCATTGATTTTATTTTTTTGTTTTGTTTATTCAATCTTATAATTTTTCTTTTCATTCTTTCTTTTCTATATTTTATATTATTTGTGCTACGACTATCAATAACATAGTAATTTACTAGCATGTATATAAATGGAACTTGTGCCGTTAATTTTAAATAAATTGAAGAAAGATGACTTAAGGTATTTTAATAATGAAAATGAAAGTAGACAATTTACTGCAATGTGACGTCAAAGATAAATAATGTTGTTGACTTCCTAATGATAAAATGTATAAAAATATATTTGTCTTGAGTATATACATATCTTAATAATATTATATTATTTGGGTCAAAAACAAATATGGAGAACGATGCCTGCGAGTTATAAATTTTTAATAATCCTAAGAATTTATTTCAGAATTAAGAGTGAAGTAAGTATGCACTTAGGTAGGAACTATTGTGGTTGAAGAATTTCAAATTTATCCGATTATTTATTTTTATGTTAACTTCGTCCCCTGACACTTGACATAAAAAGGGTTCAGAGTGAAACCTAAGCCTCGCCTAGAAACCTGAAATAAAGGAGGAGAAATCCCTTCTATGAAGAGTCGGGGTAAAACATAACCATTTGTTATGGTCTTATGAAATAAAACTTGGTAACATAATCCCCCATTCAAAATCTGACACCTCCGCTAGATGCGCTCAATAAAGGAGCCTGTCTCTGATATTCGTTTTAATAACAGCATCGTAGAGATCAGGTACCTACCTAATACCCACCCGTAAGGTAGTATGTACTACAACCTGAACACTTACAGACCTCTAGAAATCTAGATTCTAGACTTATAGCCTTGGAATTAAGACATCCTGTACCATTCAGGTGGTCTTTGAATTCAATTACTTCTTCTTCAAGTTTCGTGTGATTCCGCCACAAACAACATTTTTATTTATGTATCTAAAACATATAAAATTGCCTTCTAATGGTTACCAACGTGTTGATAAATTTTTGTTTTATGTAATTTTTCGTTTTATATCATTTTTGGCTTCATATTCCTTTCTTATAAATTTTATTATTTCTTATTCCGTGTTATGCTGTCTTATAGGAGGTAGAGTCACAAGGAGGAAATCCAGAATTTTTTTATTAGCCTATGTTACTCGTGTACAAACAGAAAAAAATGTAAAGAGTAAAATGAATAAATAAATCACTGGGAAGTGCGTAAGTGTTAAAGTTAATGTATTTATCGCTAAGTAGAGATGCTAACCAGCAAAGAGATATAGAAAATAAACAAAAAATATGAAGAGAAAAAAACAAAGCAAAAAACATGGAAGATTATAGAAAAATAAAACCATTTTTTTTGCTACATTTCTAATCATCACTATTCTCTACGCCATGTCAATAGATTTTTAATATAATTGATGCATCTGCCCACCTACTGGGTGTCGGGCCGGATTTGGAGAGACTGGTCTTGGACTTGAAGAAGACCTTTTTCAGCGGGATTCTCTCGCTCCATCGCCTTGCACCGCATTGGGAAGGAGACATTCAGACGTCCGTCAATCCTAGATACACTGACCCCCACATTCCTACCACCCCTCATACCTTTTTCCTATACAGGTCTTTCTCTCCTTCATTTCCTCAAAAAAAAACCTCCACATAACATCCCCGAAGTTGACGCCCTGAGGGAAATTATTTTCCTAGTGGTCTCCTGTGTGGATCTAATGTGAAGAGAAAAGATATACATTAACGACGTTAAACGAAATATTTAATTTTTTGGCGCAAGTTAGACAAAACCATTAAAATCACCATCATATAACAGTTCGACAAAATGACGAGTAGTCAACAGGTATCTGAAAAACAAAACTTACCCACTAAAAACGCAGCCGTTATGTGCACGAATGTGGCGGGCACTAAGTTGACATGTGACGGCTATACTCTCAGTAAAAGCATTGAAATGAAATGAAATCCCTCTTCTGCAATGAAAATTTTAGCTTAAAATTAAGGCAGAAATGCTAAAATGTTATGTGTGGAGGGTCTTGCTGTATGGATGTGAAACACGGACCTTGAAAATAAATACCATGAACAGGTTAGAGGCTTTTGAAATGTGGCTTCACCGGAGAATGCTCAAGGTCCCATGGATCGAACATGATCACCAACACAGAAATTCTCAGGCGGGCTAGAGCAGATAGAGAACTGCTTACATTAATAAAAATCAAGAAAATTTCATATCTGGGTCATATACTTCGAGGGGAGAAGTATCACTTGCTCCATTTAATATTGAAAGGCAAGATAGAGGGTCACCGAGGGCCTGGTAGGAGACAAATATCTTGGCTGCGAAATGTACGAGAATGGACCGGCATTAGAAGTGTGGAGGAGCTATTCCGGGCAGCGCTAGACAGAGAGACATTTTCAAGAGTGATCGCGAACGTCGGGGAGAACCTGATAGGGCACACAAAGAAGAAGAAGAAAGCATTCCAAGCAAACCGGTAGCATTGCATATGATGCTCCATTTTGACGAACTTTAGCCATCGAGGGTTAAGATCGATACAGAGATACCTGAATGGTTCCAATATGAGAGCTATTACACAGATAAAGTGTTAATATTTTAATAGTAGGAATACCGTAGATTTAAATTAATAATACAGTGGTGCTCCAGATATGCCTTGATGCCGAATATTACTTTGGCAAGTGCTTTATTATTGAAAAGCCCTTGATTTATACAATTTCAGCTATTATTTAACCTGGTCTAAATTAAAAATTAATTTTCCATGAATCCGATGTTTCGTGGGTGGAGAATACACTCGAGAACAATCCGTGATACAAGAATACTTCTCGTTATGGCTTTACTACAATACAGCGATTTATAATATTTAATGGGCCGTCTTTACCCGGAATTGAGCCATTATTTCGTCATAATTAAATATTATTTTATCTGCTACCTGGCAGCCATTTACCATTTACCTGTGTCTGATATCTGGAACAGTATTCGAAAGCACAAATTGAATGTAATGAAATGATGTGATTAATTAATTCTACAAGGTTTGTATTTCGTTGTGATTTAGCAAAAATTAATATATTTCTATCTCTGAAGTCTGAAGTAACCTTATTTGGAAAAGGTTATTAATTTCATCCTAGCGAATTTTTGAAGCTTATTGAATTCTCATAAAAGGTTCTGCGAACATCTTATTTTAATATTTATAGTCATTTATTATGTATACTTAGATCATGTCATTTATGTGCTCTAAAATACAATCTCATAGGTATTTGCACATTTTATTGTTTACTGCGTAACTACACAATTTACTTTCTCTTTTAACCCCTCAGGCCTCGGTCCTATTTTGTGGGAAAGTCAAAATATTTCTTCTTTATTTTATTTTATTGTATTTTATTTATTGGCTTGCCAACAGAAGACATCATTTTATTAAGAATAATTATTTAATTAATTTACATTTTCAATTTGATTCCAATTAAAGGTGAGCACACCATTCATCCCAACATTCTTAGTTTGCCTGTAAGACATAATAATAAAATAAAGATTTCCAAAAACTATAAGCTGTTTTTGAAAGGTTATGAAATACGCTTTCAAATTTTATAATTCGGCATAAACATGTAATTTTTGAAATATAAAATATTTGAATGCTAACATAATTATGTTTTTAAATTACTTACGTATTTTCTAACTAAAATTACTGATAATGAAAAAAAAAATAAAAACACGTACATATTTTATTAGGAAAATGTATTGTAAATGTTATCGTCAATTCACTTTTTTGTCGTTTCATGTAAAAATAATTAATAAAAAATTAACAAAATTTCATAATTTTTATTCCTATTGCGGTCAGAAACTTGGTTTTCATAATGGTAGGTACATTGAAATAATATTGTTGTTAACCGTATAGCTTAACTTTTAGATTTGAATTTTTTTTCTTTCTAACACCATTTAGATCATGTTTCTTACGATGTTGGGAGAATGTCAAAAATCAAACAACGATGTCAATGAGACCTATATGAGTTGTTCCAAAATGCGAACAAATTAGCCCAACGGGAAGGGAAAACTTAAAAGATTTAATATAATTATTTTAGAAAAAACTATTTTTGCAAGTCATGCTTTGCGCTCGTACGTACGCATGAATATGAAAAAATATTTTTGTCCGTGGTCAATTCAACTATTTCAAATATATAAGCGCAATATTGTATCGCTGATTCAATCCAATTTTGTATTTGTATGCCTTTCTTGAAAGAATTGAGTTTTTTTACAGGCTAACTGTTTATTCATGTTCATATTGCGTAAGGGTGCAAACAAATAATTCATTTTAACATTTTAAACATGGAAAATGTGATATTTTTTCTAAAATAATTAAATTTGCGCCATCTAAAAAAGAGCAGATTATGAATTATTTTAGGTTTACCCTCAAAAATCTTTTCTATGGCTATTAAAAGATCAATAAAAAACAAACACAAAGTACCTACATGAAATTAATGTTCCTTGCGACAGCTAGGAAGTTACAAATACGTTCGTTAAGTCTGCCAAACGTAACAATCAATATCACCACATCATTTTTACTGTCCGGGTTGTTAATGGTTAAACGAGAGTGATGAGTACAACTTATATCAAACTTATTAGAAAGATATCCTTTACTAATGCAACATATTAAATTCGGTTGTATGTGATGTGTGTTATTTGTGCGGTAAAATTCACATCCAATGAACTCAAATTGGCTTTAAATTAAAGTTGAAACTTATTGTATGAAGAATTATTCAGACAAGAATAAAGTAGATAGAGTTATAATATCCCGTGATCTTTCACGCATATGTGCTAGTATCAAACTAATTAAAGAAATACTCAAAATTAATGCCTGTAACAAAGGTACCTCCCTACCTATCGACTAATAAACATATTTTTTGACTGGCAATGAATGTTCACGAGATGTTGTGGAAACTGAGTTACAACAATAAAATTTACGTGCCTTGCGGGTGATGTTTAAAAAAGATAATATTCTAGCCACTAGTGTGATAAAAAAAAAAGAAAATATTCTAGTGTGATAAAAGAGAAGAAATGATAATATTGTGTGGAATACGTGGTGATAAATAATCTGCATACCCTCACAGGAGGAACCCACCGCAATGGTATGCGGCTGGAACGGTCTCGCCTCACTTGGTCTGGCCAAAGAGATACAGTTAACTGGATTGTTCATGCTATAACGAAAATGACACACTCTGCGTCTGCGATTGCGAGAACACGTTAATTGTCAGTGCTTTTGGTACTGTCTTAACGGTAGTACCTAAAACTTGCCTAACATCATAAGAAATGTGGTAACTAGATGAAGTTGATTAGGTTTCTTTACCACCAGTAAATGGTAACTATCGACAGCAAAAGTCTAATTAAAAAAACATATAATGAACACTGGACCTCGCGTCCGTATTTAAAAAATCAAAACCACCGTTTCCTCTGAAGTTATGAGATTTGTGTAGGTACTGAAATTCCTGGCTATTTAAATTCGTTTTTCTTTCAAATAAGGAACTGTACAATTTTTCAAAGAAACGTATCTATCCTCTAAATCTATCCCAATGAAAATTTTGTTTTTAATCTTTCTTCAGACAGGTAGATACTACAATAAGTCAAAGTTAGCCACCTACTCAAAGTTAGCCACCTAGTCAAAGCTACCCACCTAGTCAAAGTTAGCCATCAATTCAACGCTAACCACCTAGTCAAAGTTAGCCATCAAGTCAAAGCTACCCACCTAGTCAAAGTTAGCCATCAAGTCAAAGCTACCCACCTAGTCAAAGTTAGCCATCAAGTCAAAGCTATCCACCTTGTCAAAGTTAGCCATCAAGTCAACGCTGGCCACCTAGTCAAAACTAGCCACCTAGTCAAAGCTACCCACCTAGTCAAAGTTAGCCATCAAGTCAAAGCTACCCACCTAGTCAAAGTTAGCCATCAAGTCAAAGCTATCCACCTAGTCAAAGTTAGCCATCAAGTCAACGCTAGCCACCTAGTCAAAACTAGCCACCTAGTCAAAGTTAGGCATTCAGTCAAAGCTACCCACCTAGTCAAAGTTAGCCATCAAGTCAAAGCTATCCACCTAGTCAAAGTTAGCCATCAAGTCAACGCTAGCCACGTAGTCAAAACTAGCCACCTAGTCAAAGTTAGGCATTCAGTCAAAGTAAGGCTTGATTGAATAATAAATCGGATATAGCAGATTTTCGAAACCGGAAACGGAACACACAAACAAGCCTACATACAGATGAAATATCAAACGAGATAAAACAATACTACGCTACGCTCAGTGAATAAATATTATGTCAAATGGTTCAGTTAGTCTGTCGATATAATTATTTTAATTTTATTATGCATAGAGCCAGTAATATTTTCAATGGGTAATTACTACTCTGTAAAGTCTGAAATTCTTCGTCTTTTAACATAGTGGTTTTCATAAAGGGTGGAACTCTACAAATATATGTGTGGACACATACTCTTTGACTCCGCAATATTCTTGTATTTTTTTTTTATACTGACGTTGTAAAAAAATCTCACAAAACTATCTCGTGTTTTCTATATCAATTCTCCTAAAAGCATGCATACATAATAATAAAACAAACGCTCAGATTAAGCATTATCTCATTCAAGTCTGAGGACGAATTCTGACCGCACTAAATTAAGCTCCGAGCAGGTAAAGCTGATAAGGCTATTGTGGACTCTAAAAACAATTCCGAAAGTATCCTGTTTACTTTTGGCTCATGAATAATTATGTTCCAACCCCAGGGAACATGGGACGGTGTCCAAAACTGTCATAACTAAAATACCAACTTAATATAATAAAACATAACTATAACTAACTATTAAAAGTGTCAACAAAACCGTGAATTATTTCGGACTTCGTCTTTCGGCTGATGATTATCATAAAAACACGCTTAGGACTTAGAATAGGCTTTTGTTGAATTCCAATGATCGGACGTGTCGTTGAGTTGCATTTTTGTTGGTTTGATTTGTGTTTATTGTGTAGCGATATTATCCTTCTACGATCCCACAGTGTTGGGCAGAATGCATAATTCACCACTTGTTTGTAACAGACGACACCAAAATGACAATAGCAATAGTAGAAACAACATGTTGTATTATTGTATTTATGTATTTGCAATTTGCAACCGTTCGAAGTAAAAAATGTTGTAAACTGGAAGCAAAATGAAATATATACTAAGAATGAAAAGGATTTTCATAGATAAGTGTGTATTCTGAAGAATTTAATAATGAAAATTGCAAGAGATAAAAGTTTCTGAGAAAAAATTATGATTATTTCCAAGTTTTATTCTTATCATAAGTTTTCCTCGGGCGAATTCATAAAATTGTAAAAGCTGACTAAAGGCAAAGAAAATAGAGAGATAAGCAGATGTTTACCAAAACTCTTTCAGAACTTATTATTCAAATCCGTACTTTTTGTTCAAAGTACTGACAATACCGAGCATGAGGGCAGATTAAAGGCTTTAATTTTGTTTACGAATTCCAAATTGTTCCCGTAATCTGCTTTCGCGTTATCAAGTTGACTTTGTTTAATTAAAATCCAGCCATGGGGGTATTTCTTAACTTGAACTTTTATCTTGTTTGTATGGAGCCGAGCATGCCCCTTATTACCGAACCCTCGGCACTTTCCTTACTCAACAAGTTGCTTTAGATTTGGGAATGTTTGAACAGTTACGATCTTCCTTTAGGGTGTGAGGCCGGGCGAGTAAATTATGACCACCATGATGTTTCCACCAATTCATTTCATTTGAATATATCAAGCTGTCTTCTTTAAGTTTTCTTATTTCTCCTGTTTCACATTTTAACAAGGTTTCTGATTCTCGGTTGTTTTGTTAATGGGGCTTTGGATTTATGTCTCTCTACTGATCACCGTAAAAACAAGTTTTCTCCAACAGTAAACTTCTGCTCTCATCATCATCATCGCCACGAGACGTTTAATTTCTTTTGAGCGATTTAAAGCACCCTTGAGAGAATATTCCATAAAATAGCGATACACAACTTTTAAGTATTACTATTTCCTATTCTCGAAGTAAAATCGTCCGTTTTTACAATATTTTCACGGATATAGTTTTTTTAAACAAAAATACATTAAAACGTGGTTATTACAAAGATACCGCTGTTTATAAGATACCGCACAAGAGGTTCAACTTCATAGCACCTGTGATCCTATGCCATCCATAGTACCTATCAACATTTCGAAAATGATGTTTTTCCAAATAAAGTGAGGAAAGGGACCAAGAAGAGAACGTAGAAGTTAAGTAAGTTTGATACATTTCTGGTGATTGCAATTTGCTCTTGCAAATAATGGTTCAATTAAAAATGTTTGGTCCCTCGCCAGGTTGACACAAAGAGTATCCCTACTCTCTGTGCAAATATAAAATTAACTAAGTTAAAAAAAAAATGCTAAAAAAACAACAGCATTATGTGGGCATTCCATCTATCACCAAAAGAAAAGAAATCTCCAACGGGTTGACCTCAGGAATACAAATATTTCAAGCTAATCCCCCCATAAAATTGTTATTTGAGTGACAAAGAGTAAAACCGAAAACAGGATCGTAAGAAACATCAACCTGCATGTGAGGCTGAGGTTATCTTAATTCCAGTTGATACAAAGAGAACTAATGTTGATACGGTGAGCAAACACGCCCAGGGTGCGGGCGGTACCTCGTAAATTCGACTCGCAAACAAAATCAGCTTCTTCCAACTTGGGACACAAATTTGTCAACAAAAAACCACACAAAAAAGGTTAAAGCATAACCTGGCCCTACAGGTGGCGGCCATACAGACTCCGATGTTAATCAAAGCGATATTAAAAATGTGAGCCATCACAATTCTGTCTGCCAAATTAATTGTAAGGGTAGCCAGAAACTGTTGGGAGACAGGTATCTTTTTGTTTATTAATCAGTCCTTTGTATGCGTGCCAACATCAAGGGACGTCTTGTGTATGGTGAAGGATGGTTGATAGCGGAATTAAATCGATGAAACTGATGTCTCCACGACTATAAATTGATACTAAATCGGGAAGATGGATTAAAAGAAGCCTGGCAGGAATAAAAAGGTTCATCTGATTAGCATAGGAAGGATGTTGGTTTTATGCAACTGCCGTCAAACTAATAATTACAGCATTACCCTTATATTTTGATATAATGTTGTCTACGAATGGTTTAAAAAAATTACATTTTATAAAACTAGACGATATTTTGAAATGTCACTTCCAATTCCAATGACATATTACAGAGCTTAAAAATATCTACGTAGTAAAAATGTACCTAGAAATAATATGTTGCATAAAATTATCATTAATAATACTTGATAATTTGTATAGCTTGCCATGTTTACGCAAAATCACCTCAATGGCATTTAAAATTAATGTAATTAATATACATGGAAAATATTTAAAAGATCGTTAAAATTAGCTTGCAAATTTACTTGATGATTAAATTTGCTTTGGAAAATTAATTATATTAATTTGGTGTTACACATGTGCTGCCAGAAATAAAATAATATATATCAAGAGATTAACATTTTGAGAATATTGTGCAAAACGATAATACCTCTGTGAAGATGTGAGTAGGTACCTCTGAAATCTGTTGATTATCATTTAACACAGGTAAATGTTTGATCAAATTAAATATTTATTTATTGTTGTTATACGCCCATAGGGGCTTTTAAATAGATTATAAAATAATATTAGACTTATCGAGGAGTACACATGTATAGAATTTATACCAAAAGTTATAAAAGTGAAAAATTTTAATAATTTACAAGTGGTTTTTGAAGAATATAATTTTAAGCAATATAATATTTGACAATAACATATTATAAAACATTTCAATAACACATCAAATCGTTTAATATATTGTACCCACGTTACAATAATTTGTAGGATTCCACAAAGTGTTGGTTTAAATTGCATTTTAGATTATAAGAGGAACCAGCGAATATGTAATATAATCATGTAATATATGTACATAAATAAATAAAATAAAAAAAATCTACAATACCACCAAACTTGTTGCGTAAATCATGCACCCTATTGGTGAGTGTGATTGATAGTTGGTTTTGTATGTGTTACAAAATAATGTTTTATTTCGTCTAGTATTCCTTGTCGGTACATGGAGTTTAATAGTAGCAACGATGGCAGGTCTGTCAATTAGGTTGTTCATGACTCTGTATAATAAAATTAGGTCTGAAATGATTCTTCTGTCAGACAGCGTAATTAAATTAAGTCGATTTATCAAACTTAAATAATTAATGTTTTCTATTGGAATTTTGAGCTTGAAATTTAAGTACCTTGGAAATTTGTGTTGAACCCGTTCTATTTTGTTAGAGTGTACTTTATAGAAAGGGGACCAAAAAGGTGAATTATATTCCACTTGACCTCTAACTAATGAAATGTGGAGTGTTTTCATCCAATAGTAACGTCTGCGAAGTGGAGTGAAATAGCATAATTTGCAATGGGCATCAACCCTCTCAGGTGTTTGACGATCCTGCGGTTTAGAAGGAGAGATTATTAATAGCCGGGCTGGGAAGGAAACGGTATTGCGGATACGGTAGTGATGGTCGCGTGTTCGATCCAGGCAACGGGTCATACATAGTCTTACTCTGAACCTAGGCGTATCAGGTTTAGCCCTTTGTAGCATGCGTGGCTGAATCGGAGGCTGACTAGAGGTTAATGACATACCTATTGCCTACTCCACTCACGCTTCAAACTGTTCCTTGATCGTACTACAAACCTACCTTTAGTTCAAGTTCACATATTGGCAGAAGGAAAATGTTATTGTCTTTTCACAGCCCGCGATTTCACCATTTAATACTTTAAATATCGTTTGATCTTGGTTAAAACCTTGTTTAATCTTTTTTTTTTGTTTTTTGAGGGACTTTAGTTTAAAAATTAGTGATTACAACTTACATGCTGTCACATTTTATCTCGCTTGATGTGGTTCTTACTATATATTTTGAAATTAATTGGTGTACTTTTTGATATTTTTGGAAGCGCATTATAATATTTCATTCCTTTTGGAATAAATTGTTTTGCGTGGGTATAGATTTTGTCTTTTTGGTAGATTGATTCCATTGCACGTCCTTGTGTTATATTCGTAAATGTCTTTGTTGTATATAATTGGTTTAAAGTGTTTTGGTAACTTTTGACATATCATCCCCAAAGATGACATAGGCCTTAAGAAGAATTATTTTCCACAAATGTGTGGAGCTAATATTAAAAAAGGGTTATATCGACTTTTTAAGATGGCTCTCGCCAAATTTAAGGAACTATCCATATTTTTTTCCATCCGCTCCACACTTCCTTCGGTGTCTATTTTTAGCCGAGTTATTTAACTGCTGAAATGTGTTCATAAATGGCTTAAATATTTAGGTTTGAATAATTCAAATCTCGTAAAACTTGCAACGCCGCATTATCAACGAGTAAATATGTATTATAGGGTTACAACAAGCTCAGCTTCAAAAGGTTTATTTGTCCCTTAATCGCGTTTCTATCATCATCATAAAGCGGTTTATCACTCATAAACTTATTACGAGCAATCATGTGCAAATATTTAGGTTCCTTAATGGTGTTCATATTACATATCTTGTGTGAATTAGATTTTATCCATTATTATATATTGGTACACCTTAAAGATTGGTACTAAACAGTTAGACACTTGGACAGTCTAGGCACCGATTTATTTATTTATTTTGATATAATATCTTACATTTCAAATAAAATTCAGCAATGTCGGTCTCATTGGGTAGCTCACCTGTGCTGAGGCCTCCATTTTATAAAAAAAAATAAACTTAAAAAAAAAAATATGATGAAGGTAAAATTATAAGTGAAATGAATTATTTTATTACCTAAATAAAATTAAAATCGGTATATATTATGTGTTGTGTGTTTGTGAGTGATGTATGTTTTATATTAGTTTTGTGTATTACGTGTAGGTATGTGTTTTATTCTTATTTTGTATGAAATTTTGGTAATATTGTCTTTTTTGTTATTTAATCCATTTTTTAAATTTTGAATACGATTTTATTTTTGTTTTCTTCCATTTTATTTTCAAGGGTAAGACTGTTGAATGCTTTTATAGCATGATATTTATAGTGCCTTTGTCCAAAGCTTATATTTACCGTCGGAGTTTTTATGTTATTTTTGTACGATTGTCTAACTGGTCTGTTAGTGATATTTTGAAATTGTTGAAATTTGTTTTTCTGGTCAAAAATGTAGTTTAGGAGTGTTTTAACATATAATTGGCCTATATCTAGTACGTCACAACTGTTGAATATTTGGTCTGTATCAGTCAATCATGTTTTTAAAGTATTACCTAAGACCGTTTTCTGCGCGATTTCTGAGTGATCGATAGCTGAGTTTGTTGCTTCTCCCCAGATAATTATTCCATATTCTATTATTGACTGACAAAGTGCAAAATATATTGTTTATTTTATGTGTTTCTTATCTTTAGGAAAATGTATGATTATACGATGAAGATAGCGATGACATTGGTCTGCCCTGTTTTCTCATAATAATTGTCGGCTAAACAATAAACTTCTCGGAAATGTTACATTAATTGGTTTTATCAAATATAATTTCAAATGAGTAGTTCAAGTTCAAAATATGCACAAGCAAATGTCAAATAGAAACATGATTTAGTAAGTAAATATTGATACACTTAAAAACAATACAAAATCTGTTAAAAAAAGCTTTTGCTTTTTTCATAGTAATAATAATTTGTAGAACTCCATTTAAGTTAAAGTTTTTTTTTAAATAAGTACGTTATTATATATTTTTGAATACGGGTTATTTTAAAGTGTGCCTTATTTTTTTTTTTTTGGGGAAAGATGATTCGCTTTTCGAAGGCATTATGAAATGAAGGCTAAACGGCAGTCACGCGCAATAGTAATAACGGTTCCCTTTTGAAAAGTCATTAAAAATTATGAAAAAAATAGTCCATAACCTAACCTAAGGTAACCTGCTTAACCATTTTTCATCACTTTTAATGACTTTTCAAAGGAGGTGTTGAAGTTGCGTGATTCTGAGTTGTCCGCCCACCAATAATTACCAAAATCTGTTAATAAATAAAAAAAATATTGAATTTCATTAATCAAAAACTTTTTGGCTTTCCTTCATCTTCTTCTTGTGCCCTGTTCGTTCAACGGACGTTGGCTATCATGTTGGCTATCCTGTTGGCTATCCTGTTGGCTTTGCAACCTTTTTTACTGTGGCCCGGAACATCTCTATCATCGCCAAACCACTGTCTCAGGTTTTTCAGCCATGAGGTTTCCCTTCTTTCAGGCCCCGTCTTCCGGCAATCTTTCCCTGCATTATGAGATGCAAGATCTCTTACTTCTATGGATGTCTCATCACATGTCCAAGATATTGAAGTTTTCGGATTTTATAGTTTTAATAACTTATATTTCTTTATTCATCAGAAACCATAACATCTTCATACGTAACCCTATCCATCCAGATTATTTTATGTATTCATCTGTAGATTGACATCTCGAATGCCTCAAGTCGCCTAATTAGTTCTTCAGCAAGCGTCCATGATTCCACTCCATAAAATTAACGTAATAGTTTATTATAATTAATTATAATAATTTCGTGGCAACCTTCTAATAGCATATAACCTATAACTTACATATTACTTGTTATTACCCGTTGAAATGATTCTTGCAAATTCCATGGTGGCAGGTGTTACCAGTCACTATTTGAGAGTTATTACTAGATCAGACTGAAAAGTTTTAGTTTCCAGATCACCCTTTATTGAAGATATTCTGAGTTCTAATTCTAAGTGTCTAGAATTGCCAATTAACTCTGAACACTAATATTATACTGCTGTAGAGGTGTGTAGATACGGTACGGTTTGTTAAATTACCCTTGTATATTAATTAAGTCGTGTTTTGGTTTCTTTTTTAGCATCTACTGAAGACCGGTCCATTGAGGGGTCGCCGCAGTTGTTTGATCTGGTGCCAACACTCCGAGGAAACTAACTGCTTCTCCTCGCTGATTAGTATTAGGACTCTCACGGTTAATAAAGGAAGATTATTCATAGAATAAATACCTTTTTGATCCCTTTATGGTCCCCACCAAGCGTCCATATAAAGGAAATGCATATATTAATGCTAGTGGTGACCACCCGGCTTTGCTCGAGTTCAACGCTCTATTTTCAGTTTTTGAAATGAAAACTTCTTTAGCCCCGTTGTGATTTGAAACTCGATGAAACGAAAAATAGACGAACACGTACATCTATAGGATTTAGCCTGCAAGAGAATAAGATGGTATTATCGGTCTCCTCTTTTTGCGGTGCTTCGTAGCCTCCCCATCCTTGTCTACTTTAGTTTTCTGAAGGTTTCATTTACTGCGTGTGAATTGCACACTCTGTTTTTTTGGTATTGTTTAAAATCATTTTCTTAAATAAATTTAAATTCGTCTGCAAAATTGCGCGTATTATAACTAATTAATGCGTGGCAATGTTTTCGGCATCCGAAGCCACTAATGTTGTTAGAAGATACTGTGCTGAAATTGCTTGAAGAGCTGCTGCTACTCCGTACAACATGTGGTTTTAAAAAGTATCCACAAATAACAAATATAAAACTTATTTCCACTTTATTTATTTGTAACTGTATCATACTTCGACTAAGAACCACCAACATTATCTTTATTTTCTTAATGCATATTTTATTGACTGCTATCTTTATGTAGGTGTGTAGGTTCTGGGTCCTGGGTCCCAGAGGTGCCAATATCCTTTCCAGATTTTTTATTGAGTTTCGCAAATATTGTCTTCATTCAAGTAAATGTTACAATTTGAAGTTTTACTCATAAAGTTAAAAATAAAAATAAGTGTTAGACACAACTTACATTTGCAGTTTTGCACTATGGCTAAACCACATCAATCAGCACGCCTTGAGTGTAAGAACAATGCTCCATTTTGTTCGCATGAAAGAACATTTATTTTCATCAATACGCCTTCAAACACGTACCTAAGAAACACTGTAGTACCTAATAGCTAATAGCCGTCAACTTTCAGGAGCTACAGACGTGTGATTTTTATGATCTGCAACTTACTGCAAGTTCTGATTGGCATCAACCTTTAATACGTAGTTTGAGCGTATAAAAAGTTCAAATAATAAAAAAATCAAATCATTAATCATGTTAGGTGAATGACTTGTGGTTTTGTGGCGTGTTATATTCATTACTTTTTCTTGAGTCCACATTTTGAACAGTTTTGCGGTGACCATCTTCAGCGCAGATACCCTGCCTTACATAGAGCTGCCCTGATAATGGACTCTCCAAAAATGTTGGTTCAAAAAGAAGAGATCCTCTACACAGCATCCCCAAAGTTGACGCTAGGACCTGAGGGAAATTATTTTTCTCAGTTCCCAGCGTTTTCTGTGGAGATAATGTAAAAAAGGAAAAGCTTTCCTTTTTTTATGTTAATACCGCACAAGGGTCTTGTCCCAACCGTCAGGAGTCAGTGAGACTATGGAATCCCCAATTACCTCACAAAATACCCTGACGGTGGTGGGGAGGGGAAGGATATGAGGAAGATGAATATGGAGGAGTGCTTGGCAATTCGGAACTGATCACAAAACATGACTAAAGCCATTTGAAGCAATGTGTGATTCTGAATGGTGGTCTTATTACACCAGGGCGATACTGAAAGTATCTTCCACTGTGGAACGTGTCGCAAATATAGGTACTACTCATAATTTAAAATGAATAACTTGTGAAAAAACACAAATTAATCAAACAAAATTTATTTGCGAAGCCGATATTTGAACCCGTCATTACATTATACAGTATTTGAACCCGTCATTACATTATACAGTATTTGAACCCGTCATTACATTATACAGTATTTGAACCCGTCATTACATTATACAGTATTTGAACCCGTCATTACATTATACAGTATTTGAACCCGTCATTACATTATACAGTATTTGAACCCGTCATTACATTATACAGTATTTGAACCCGTCATTACATTATACAGTATTTGAACCCGTCATTACATTATACAGTATTTGAACCCGTCATTACATTATACAGTATTTGAACCCGTCATTACATTATACAGTATTTCAGCCTTTCAGGAATCATCATCGGGATAAAGATCAGGTGAAAAACACTCTAAGACTCTCCGAAACGTTGTCTAAAGAAGGTGAAGTTTAGTGAATACATTTTATTGTAAATGTATGTTTATTCATTGGTATTATAAAATAATTTGCCAAATTACAGCTTCAACACAAACTAGCCTAGGGAGGCGGGTTACGAGAAACCTCAAGATATTACCTAACTACTGTTATATTTTATTTTCTTTTTTGAATTTTATGTATATATCTCATTTTTAAACCAATACATATTTAACATTTAATTTTTAGTTATAGTTGCAAATTTTAACATTAAAGATATTTATTGTAATAAAGAAGCGCGGCACTTAAAAGAAAATCAAAATTATATTTTTTCTTGGCTGAAAAGGTCATCATATAATCGCTTGCGTAATATAAGTAGAAGATATCGGTTTTACATTAAAAAAATGGTATTTTTAAGGATATATTCTATTTTTGTAAAGAGCTCTTGAGGTGAAATTTTACAAAAAATAAGCAATAAAGAATAGGCAAAGTTTATTATCAAAGCACATTGACCGCCGCACTAAAAAAAGTGTAAACAGGAGTTACAACTTCGCAGAATTTCGCAATAATTCGTCTTTTTACGCCGTCTTCAGAAGTCTGAAATTCTTTGAAGTTTTGGATTGGCACGGGAAGTTATTCTTCAAAAGCAGTTAGCACTGGAAGCAGAATATGCCAGCCACCATCTACTAACTATGCCAACCATACCACCTACCAACACACCTGTCCGAGGTCGATCCCACCGATCAAATAGTGTTATCTCTTCCTTAACTTGTTAGGATGTGCTATGTGTGTTGTGTGTTCCTACGCAGAAACCGAGGTTCTTGGCAAAACAGGTGCAGCTATTTTGATAATTATACCGTGTTAAATGTCTTTGGGAATGGTGAAAATTATGATAAATAAACCAAAAATCTTTTCAATTTTTTGTAGTATTATAACATGTTATTTGGAGTTTCGCAAGTAGGAAATCTATATTTGTCAAGTTATGTTTTTGTAATATACATATTTAACTTTTTAAAATTTTTATATTTTGACGAATCCTGTTGCCATTTTCCCGTAAGGCGCAAAGAAAGCAACTAATAATAATAATTGGATGATTTGTAGAGCGCCGTTTTTGTGAAAAATCACCTCAAGGGCGCTGTAAAATTTATCATGAATTTTTAGGCTCCATTTAATTTTATTTTTTACAAATAGTAACAGAAATCATACTTACCTGGCAGGTCATTTCCGATATACACACTTTTTTTATAAAGTTTATGCTTAGAGAAATACGGCTTTTCACGCGGAGGACATTATATTTAAAACACTGGACATTGCATGATTTTACATTTTCTTCCCCCGTTACTGTTGGTATTACGTTTGGGAGAAGATTTGGGGCAAAAGTAGAGTTGATATTTATTTTGAAATATTGGAAAATTTAGGATTCTTTTTATGAAATGACTTTTACAAAATTTTAAAAATATTTATTTTTTTTACATTTTTATACCATTAGTTATTTTAAATGATCGGGCAGTGAAGGTGAAACTAAACTCTATTTGGCCACACACTCTTGGAGTACCCCTACTCCATTTTCCATGGTGGACAAGCCACCTGTACTTCTCGTGGTTCTGCGCTCGACGAGAGCCAAGGACACCGATGTATCTGACGCCAGTGATGCTTGGTCACTCCAGCGCTGCGGTGACCATCCTCCGCTTCTTCTGTCTTCCATTTGGCCAATGACTATGAGTTTCTCCTAGTTGGAGTCCATGTATTTTAAAATGCATTGTAGGCAGATAGCTGAAAGTCTATTGTGGATACCTAGCTCTTCCAGAATGAACACATTTAAGCGTTTGGCTGTCCATGGAATCCTGAAAAATTTTATCCTGCACCATATTTTGAGGGTTTCTTTCGCTGGCTCTATAGGCGTCCATATTTCCACACAGTATAGAAATACGGGGAAAATCATGATGCTCAGGGAAAATAAAAGTATATTGTTCATTTAATCGTGCCATGTCTTTTACAGCAGAACTTGTTTACAAATAAACTGTTTTTTTTTATAAATTAAAAATGAATATTATTGAATATACTCGTATTATACATAAAGAAAAACACACAAAATAAATCGAGTTCTACATATTAAACTTGAAAACAATAAATTAAAAGTTCCATGGCTTCCTGGGGTGGCCCTGTCTTCTTCTTTTTCTATTACCATGTATTTTCATGACACCTCTTTCTATATCCATCCACTCCACATGTTCAAACCACCAAAGCATCGCTTTCTTAGAACACCACTATTACTTTTTTATTTAAGTTTATTTAGGAAACATACATTTGTAATATACATTCATTTTACATTTAATAGTGAATATAATTATAAACCAGTGAAGTTCCATTACATTGATAATAGTTGATTTTTATCTCCGCATTCGTTATACATACTATAATACACACACGTGAATTATTTTAGCGCACACACTTCTCGGGGATCTTTTCTACTGAAATCCGTCTATTATAAATATTATATCTATCAACGGTCCGTAAAATGAAACAACGAAATCCTAAAAAACTTTTTCTCTCTGAGTATTAAACTAAAGGGTTAAAAAACACCTTGCAAATGTTGTGTAGATTTACCAGTTTTCTCGCTTGTACCACCATTTTCCGGACACCGTGTACAGCAGTCATAACAACAAAAATATGCATATGAACGAAGGAAGGAGTGTGTCAAGACAGAGTTGTGTGGCTATCCATCCTCTCTGCCTATACATGCGGAAGACAACGTGATGGTTAGTTAGCAAAGAGTATTTTAGATGTTCCACTCTATTGACCTCTCCGTTTCCAATTACCATTTATTTATTCAATAGAAATTCCTGTTGAAGCAAAAAATTCCTTCGTACATTTCTTGTTCAATTTCCGTGGTCTTGGACCAATTATTATTGTAATAAGCAACGGGAATTTCATTCATTTAAAAAGTGCAGCCACCTAACGCAGGCCGGAATTTGCTCTAACGGCATTTCGCACTGTGCAGTGTGCAGCATGCAAGAACATGCAACTGCTTTGAAAACCTGAATGAACCACTGCATATTAAACGATTGCATTATTTAACCTGATGCAGTTTAAGTGGTTCGCTGATTATTCCGCACTTGGTAACTTCCGAAAACAGATTATTCCGCACCAGATTTTTCCGAACACTGGTTTTTCCCACAAAGCATTATTTATTTTTTCTTTGTTTTACATTTTTTCAGAGAAAAATGTGTCCTTACTGGGATACCCCGTTCTAATTATTGTAGCAGTATTTTTTTCATAACAAAAGAGGACGATTTTAGAGGACTAACAGTTTTGCAAAACAAAGCAATGGGAATAATTTAAATGCGAAACAAATAATTTAAAATATAAAATGTCTTGCCTTTTTAAACTATTGTGTATTTAAAATTTAAATGAATGTATCAGTTTTCGTTATTAAAATGTTTAACTGCCGACAATGTTCAAAACGTATACGAAAACTTAATAATTATCAACACAAATTTAATCTCTCTACAGGAAGAAAGCTTTTAATAAGACTTCCCTTTCGAAAGAACTCAAAATCACAGAACTTATTACTATAGTACTATAGAGCGGTGAATATCTTTCAAGAAATATCGATCAATATTAGAAGAAAATAATGTGTTTAAATTTAAGAAAGAAGTAACGAAATATGTGAGCTGAAATTGCTTTCTATTGTGTTTATATTAGCACTTATATAACCATATATGTAAATACGTTAACGTACCCAATACTGTAAGGTAAATAAATAAATAAAAATGGAAAAATCAAACAAATTTTATCCCTCCCATAAAATTCCGGACACGGATAATTGCGCACACAAAACCTCGACCACTGGTAACTCCGGATAAAGATTGCTTCCTTCTTTTGCTTCCAATTCTGACACTGGTTTTTTTTTTACATTTAAGAACAATAACTAATATTGTGTTAAAAATTTTAATATTGATGTTTGTTTTTCAATGTTCGATCTCATAATAATACTGATGTATGTAATTGTAATATTTATACAAGAAAACTATGAATATATATTTTTTTTTTAAATTAGAGTGTGCAGTTCACATGCGGTAAAAGCGATACCTTCAGAAAACTAAAGTAAAAGGAGTGGGGAGAATACAAAGCACCGCACAAAGAGGAGACAGATTATTCTATCTCATTCTCTCGTAGGCTAAATCCTAGAGATGTATATGTTTGTATCTTTTTAGTGTCGCTATTTTTCGTTTCATCAAGTTCCAAATCCCAACGGTGCTAAAGAAGTTTTCACTTCAAAAAATAAATGAGTTAACGAACATGTTATTATTTTTGTTACATGATAAATTATTAATTTTTTACAACGCTCATTCATTATAATGACAGGTGATACAGAATCTGCCTGAATTAGCCTATTTTATTTTTAAAAATTATAATTTTGTTTTTGTAATCTTTTTTGGTGCGTAGTAACCTATTTTCGAAGTTTTCAATGTACACAAAAATCTCTGTGCAGAATCTTCCGTGTGTAGAATCATCGCTTGGGAAATAATTTGAGCGCAATATTCATGATGGGAATAATCAGTGCAGCAGTGTAAGCATGGCCTAGCTATATGCTTATTCGGTATGAAGACTGTGACGGTATGAAGCCATCAAGGAATAGCTGGAACTACACAAGCATAGTGGGGTATGTTGTTGGTGGGTTGGCTGGTTGGTTGCTGGCTGCTTGGCTCGGGACTTGGCTAAATATTGACGCAAGATAGGGAGGAACGGGCGTGCTCAGTTGTTTCCGCCCCCAATTTGCATTCGCGGCCGTTTTGTATTCCTGGAATCATCGTTCTACTTGTTTAAATAAATCTTCAAATTATCGCCGGTTTTATGCCCTATTACAACGCTTATTCTACGTGTGAAATTATTCATCTACATTAATATGAATTTTAAAAGGGAATAAATAACCAGACACAACGGGAAATACGTCTCGACATATCGACTCTTTTCTACAAAAAAGTATAAATTTATTTCGAAAGTAATTTTTTAAATTTTGTAAAAAAATTATATTTTTAATATAATAAGGTTATTTATACCATTGGTCGTTGGCAGATTTATTAAATTTTTAAACAAAAGGTTGTATTATACGACAGACATTTCAAATCATATAATCAATCATACAGTAAAATAAATCAATACATTATCATTAACATTTCAGATTTTTATTTTGGTTAAAAGAAAATACTTCAGTTTGCCTATTTATTTTCGGTTTTGCAAACTAACCTTTTTTTCACACACTTATTTTGCTTAGACATTATTGAAAAATTATAAAAACTTATGATCAAAAAATAATTATAAATATTACATAACATTGGATTAATGTATACATATGTAATTTACCTAACTGAGAAACCATTTATAGATTTCCTGTGTCTAGATATTAAATAGTAATGTTGCAATTAAAAAAAATATTACTGTATTTAAAAAAAATAGGTAAGTAGTACAAAATATATGTCATTACATAATATATCATTACATTTATGCAGTTTTGTACTCATTTAATGCACTCTTGACAGAGTTCTTATATTTATTTTCGTCACAATTGAAAATATCTAAACTTATCAGATAGAATGTAATCATATTTATGTTGAAGGCCAGGCAAGTATTTTGTTTTGAATTTGTTTTACAGTGTTTTTATTTAAAATTTTGATTGTTATTGCACTATATGTAAAAACGACCAACATAACACGGGCATCAGCCTAGCATGGTGGTCGAAAAATCCACTTACAATGTAAATAATTTATGCAATGAATAAATAAAAAATAAAAATAATTACCATCACGCGTTTGAGAATTTTTATTGCTAACTTTAATGTAAGTATATGTATAATCAATATTTCTCATCGGAACAGCCCTATACAGTTTCAATGGTACGATCGCAAGAGCATCTTTCGACGAAATTTGAATTTTGAAGTTAATGGGCTTTAACAAATATGTTTATTTTATTATTTATGTCTCTGCTCAGATGACAAGAAAAACAAATTGAAAAATCTCAATCAATTTCATTTTCATTTTTCATCAAAAATTAGGTTTTACGAGAAAATATTATATAATCGTGAAAAAAATATGTAGATAATAAACTATAGAAAAAAAACATTTTTGAAGAAAATATATAAAATTTTCGATTCACTTGTATTATTTGTTTTCTAAAACATAAATATTTGAACGCTCGCTGGCAAACAAAAACAACTTTAATTAAATTTCAAAAATTGTATAATTTGTGACATTTTGCAAATTATGGAAAAAGATTATTAGAAAGGTAATTTTAAAGATTTGTAATCATATTAGGTACATGTATAAACATAATTTAATAAAAATTTCTAATTCATAGTTTTTTTCTTCAGCAAAGAGCAGTCTGGTGAAATTTTGAATCCAAACAAAAGGCCCTAAAGCTGGGCGGGTTGGTAAAAATCGCTTAGTTGGTCGGGTTCCCACCAAAGCGTTGCGCATCGCAGATTCAATTCTCAGTTAGCTGTTAGTCCTCCATCATTGCACAAGCAACATTTACCGGCAAATTAAAAAAAAATTGTCAGGTTATGCGTAACAGGGGAACGTTTTGTCTTTCTTAAAAATAAAAACTGAACGTTTTTATTTTCTCAGAAGTCAACCTTTTCGCAACCTGCAATATGGGATTTTTTTTTAAAGTCCCGTTTAATCTACTTAAGTTGAATAACAATTATTTTTAGGGTAATTTTAACACAATACTTTATTATATTTTTACAATATTTTACAAGTTTGTAATGCGCCCATCAAATTTTAAGATGTCAGGAATGTCAACGATATTTTTTTTCAAACTGGTGCTGACACGTGTAAATCACGGGATAATAACATTGATATATTTAAAATTCCTATTTTGAAAAACTTAATTAATCATGGAGATTGTATATATGTAAATGTAATTAATATAATTTCTGTTAATAAATTTTATTTTTAGTAGATACCTCCATTATCGCTTTTCTGAGTTATTCTACGCTTGGTGACTTTTGCCATAGGTTAGTTTTGGTATAGGTGGTTCACTACGTTTGGTGACATAGCAGGGGTGCTCGGTTTCATGTGTTGAGGTTTGTCTAGGTCTTAACGATGGATGCGCTCCTACTTACTGCGTAGCGGACCGGATCGAGAGAGACTGGTTGAAGGAGACCTTTTGACCTCTCCAGCCGGACTCTCTCGACCAATCGCTTTACACCGCAGTGGGAGGGATGAATTCATACGTATGTCACTCCTGAACACATTGTCCCCCCTAGATTCCTACCCACCCTTATACTACTTTCAATGCAACGTAAAAAAATGTACACGCAAGGAGTTCCAATATTTAATACATTTTTAAAATTCTGGCCAATTTGAGACCATTAAACGTAAATAAGGTCACACGGGGATAACAGACAACCGAAATTAGTAAGTTTGATTCAATCTTACATTTTTCTTTTAACGTATATAAACGATAAAGATAATATTTTACAGTTTGGACCATGATTGCAAGCGCGGTGGCAATCAATCTACTCAGAGACGTTGTAAAACGGCCCATTTTTATGTCGAGTGCGTTGTAAAAAGAAGCGAGTTCCAAGTCCTGTCATCTCCCATCCACTTCAATTAGTGCATGTTTTATGAGTCGACTTTTCCTCCAGATATTATCAACATTATAATATATTATATATTTATTTTTATCATCTTTCATTTATTCTTTGAGCTTCCCTGCCTAGACCAGCTGGGGTTTATTGCGTGAGTACGTTTTAAAAAAAAATCTGACGAAAAACCAGCGATTCCCAAAGCGGGCGAAATACCTCGAGGAATAATAATAATAATATTTGGATGACTTGAATAGCGCCGTTTTTATAAAAAATCGCCTCAAGGGCGCTGTACAAACTTATAATACATTTCTACAATCTTACTTCTAACTACAAACTGAGCAAACCATTATAACAACTTATGCCTAAAAATTGCATTAACCGGTTCATGGATCACCAATGTTTATTGTTTATTTAGAAAGAATCTAGGAAAGGTGGTGCCTTCAAGGTATCAGAGCATCAGAGGTATTGGTGGTTATTAAAGAGGTGGTGATGAAAATATAGACTGAATTAGTTTTCAACTTTTTTCTACTTCCATACCGTCATGCAAAATCGAACTTATCAACAGCCACAAAAGCATGTGTAATGTTAGACGTACTTACCTACCTACGTGTGATAGATCCGTTTTACTTTACGAAACTCTCAGAGGTAGAACTATGGTGGATTCTGCATCTTTTGCGACAGCCTAACACATGTTAAATCGGCCAAATGTGACACGTTTTGACAGTTTTCTTAAATGCGCTATTCCACATCGCACTAACGAACTAATACTGCTCTTGTCTTAAAAGTAGTTACCCTAACGCCAGATATGACGGCGCCTGCCGCGTAATCCTCGTTAATAGGTGTTTGTCGCGGAAAAAATTGCGAATCGAATGTCATCGCGCACAATCATAAAAATTATACGACAAACGGATAATAATTTATGAACGCCCATCTGGCTTATATGTGATTAGTTATAATTAACTAATTAAAAGTAATTCGTGTTTTTAAGTTGGTAATTAAGATGAAGCCATACTAAATAATGCAAAATCATACAAAATCGTATGTTTTATTTTTGAAAATTTGACCGCTTAGAAGTATTATAGATGCTTCAATTAAATACTGCGTGTAGAACATACTTTGGTCCTTAAAAATATCGGTCATTTTTTTTAATAAGTCTTTTAATAAGCTTAGAAAAAAATAAAGTATTAGGTCTATAAAAAACATTTTTAACTGAAAACTCTCCTACTTATAAACACTTTTTCGGATATGGTTTTTTGCATAATGTGGCAAATTCAGTTTATATATTATTATCGCGAAAAAAAATTATATTTACGCCCGAACCTCACAAAATAAAATATAATATGCATTTTCGCGTTGGTATTTTTGACATCACGGCGACAATACGGCAGTCGACGAATTTGTTATATCAAAGTGAACCTTATACCGTCCACCGAAGAACGACTGACAGCCGTCCCCCTGTCTTCCGTCATTACTCCTCCGAACGGAGCGGAGAGCAGTCGTGTTATGCTCCGCGCCGCTTATTTTCGTGAAATCAATTTAAAAATTCCGTTTTATTGCAATAAACAATGCATAAAATGGAATAAATGTTTTTTACAGGCCTTTACGAAATCAACATGTAAAAAAAAATCTCAAATATCTTTTCCAACCTTTCCAAAAGCTTTTTCTCAAGTATTTTTAAACTCCTCCCATAAAAGGGCGTGAATTCCGATTTCGATTTTTTCCTGTACTAGTGGATCGCCTTAATCCACACCACCTGACACCAACACACGACAGGCATATACAAGCCATTGAAAGCCACAGAAATTTGACAGCCGATAACGGGCCACGACGGGCTCCTTCGGGCATCCAACGAATTTTGTCTTTCCGGCTTAATTGTCTCATAATGATGACTTAACACAAAAGATACAGAATCACCATTCGGGTACATCGTTCGAAAATAAGACATGCTGTTACCATCACTTCAATAATTGATCGCTTCTACTCCTGGACGTTCGATAGAGACTTTTTTCAACGTAGATTGAGGCTAATAAATATTACTTATAATAATTGTTACCCTTTGTGCTATGCATAAAACTGTTGTCTTAAACATTAGTTTATCAATTAAAAATAATAATGATAAAATAGCAACTGAAAAATAATGCAATGTGCGTATTTTTTTTTATTATGTCCTTTGCGTGCAAAATCGTATCTTATTCCAATATAACTGTGTTTATCAGAAGTGACCCGCCAGGAACGTAAATTTTATGTATCTTTTTGCACATAATTAGATATGGCCTAGGAAGTCAAATTTGTGTAACACCCTTGTAGTGATTTATCAAAAAATATTAGTTTTCTGATTATTACAATTGCTTTCATCAAAGTGTTTACACCCTGTACAACAGAACTCTGATCTGTTGGTCAACGTGAAATAGACAGGAGCCTGTGAGTATGGTGATTCAATGTACCATTCCTATGTAAAAAAATGTCTCTTAATTAAGTATCATGTATGTTGTATTATTATTGTTTATCCGCCCAGGTGGAAAGAGAAAAGCGGGAAGACCCAGGCTGAGGTGGGAAGACGAGGTAAGAGGGGATGCAGCACAGCTTCTCTAGGTACCAAACTGGAAGTCAGCCGCTGAGGACAGGAGACGAATGTTGCAGGAGGCCAAAGCTCTATTTGGGCTGTAGCGCCATCGAAGAAGGAGAAGTACTCGTAAGTTGTAAATAAATATTATTATTACTGAGTATAATAGGTTTGAGAAACTCTGCAATAAACCATCCCTAATTGGCTTCCTTGAAGTTGACCCATCCACCGCTTCTGTTAGACTTGTTAGAGCATATTCCTATACAAGTTAACCTCAAGTGCTGGAGATATGATAACGAGAATCTTAAGTGTGCACTGCTCTTCCTACAGCAGCTCAATTGGTCCGGGAGAAGAATTGCACTGCAGGCGCAGTTAAAAATAACCAACAGTGTTCCAGACTTCACAGCCAACAAGACCTCTTCATAATAATATCGAATTACGGAGACAACAAAGACCATTATGTTTTATGCTTCACCGGGATTCATGTCGGATCCACTCGTCCATGGTCGTTGTTGCATTATCTCAACAGCGTTACGTGATGACTTCATTAAATTGTCCTGGTATAATAAATATGCAGAACATGTGGTAAAACATTGTTAAATAAATCATAATTATTCAGAATTACTTGAATTTTATACACTCCACTGAAAACAAAAATATATTATAAGCAATAATAGTAACAAATTGTGATAGAGGCGTTCAAAATCTCGTGTTTCACGTCAGTAGGTTGTTTTTTTTAACATTAGCTACACACTGGAGTCTCTGAAGAAATAATTCCTCTTAGAGCATCAGTCATGTTTGGGGATTCCATGTAGAATTGTAGAAGGTCTTTGAGGAAAGGAAGAATACGAAGTTCTGGGAATGGAAAAGGTGAAGGGTTGGTAGGAAGCTGGGGGGCAGTGTCTCTAGGAGTGACGGAAGTATGAATCGATTCCTCCCACTGCGTTTCAAGGCGGTGTTCCAAGAGAGAACTCCTGGAGAGGTCAAAAGGTATCCCTCAACCTCAACCAGTCTCTCCCTATTCGGTCTGCCACGCAGAAGATTGGCAGATGCATCCGCCACCAACACCTGGACAAAACTGACCCCATGAACCCGGGCACCCCTGCTAAGTCACCAAACGTATAGAATCACTTGGGGTGACCTATGGCAGAGATGTTGGTTATCCAATAAATGGTTCCGGTGGAGGTGGTACCCATACCTGCCTTCCAAATTGATTAACCAAGTAAATTTTTATTTTTAAGTGCTTTCACTTGCGGAAGCTGGAAATATGGAAACGCTAATTTACTGAGAATGTTGTACGACTGAAGGAAGTGGGGTAGGCGAAAGAGAAAGTTTGTACAATAAGTGTACACAATAGTGTAATAATAAGTTTATAGTATAATAATAAGTGTATAATGTAATAATAAGTGAATAGTGTAATCATAAGTTTATACTATAACAATAAGTGTATAATGTAATAATAAGTATATAGTGTATTAATAAGTGTATAATAGAATAATAAGTGTATAGTGTAATAATAAGTGTATAGTAAATTAATAAGTGTATAGTGTAATAAAAAGTGTGTAGTGTAATAATAAGTGTAGAGTATAATAATTAGTGCATAGTGCAATAATAAGTGTATAGTGTAATAATAAGTGAGTAGTGTAATAATAAGTGTATAGTTTAATAATAAGTGTATAGTGTAATAGTAAGTGTATAGTGTAATAGTAAGTGTATAGTGTTGATAAGTGTATAGTGTAATAATAAGTGTATAGTGTATTAATAAGTGTAAAGTGTAATAATAAGTGTATAGTTTAATAATTATAGTTTGTGGGAAACATAAAGTGACATAAATTAAATAAATGTAGTTTCAACATCTGTATTGTTCAGCCATAATTTTAACTATTTTAAGTATTGTGGTGATTTGGTTGTCACTTGAATTGCATATCTCGAAACTGAAAATATCTTAAGTCATTTCAATCAACTCAACGCGTTACGCGATGGTGTATGAGTATATTTCACTCTCGAACGAGTTGCATTATGTACCATGTATGTATTATTTATTATTTTGAAACAAATCGTTGTACATATTATCTATTAATTTTATTTTGTAAAAAAAAATGAAATTAAATAATGTACTATCAGCTTCTAACTTACGAAGGAAATTAATAATTAAAATGAGTAATAAAATTATTAATTATTTTTCATTGGTGCTGTTGAGATGGAAATTGATAATAAAATACGTTCGCCTTCGGTGTAAGAATTAATCACGCATTCTGATGAGTTTTAAGTCATTTCATGCATATTTACTACATTTTATGATAGCACTGACTTTCGCATATTATGTTAAATATAACAATTTATTATTCATTAATATCTCATAAGCCAAACAATTTCCGATTGCACTTAATTTATTGTAATGTATATGTTTTTAATTGTTAGTTATATATATATATACCAATAAGTTTATCTATGTAGGTATGTATAAAAAGTTTAAATCTTACATTCTTCTCTAGTTCGAAGTCAGTTCGACTAGATAAAAAAAATTCAGCGTAAATTCCTAAGATACATTAACTACAAACTCGGTATACCCACACAAACAATAAATTACAACCACTTTATAAAAGAATTAAAACTCTCAGAGAGAAGACTTATTTCAGACTAGACTTTAATTTTTGAAATTGTTAATTGTGTTATAGATAGGACAGATTTCCTTCCATATGCCAGAACTACTTGATCTATATATAATTTTTAATTTCAACAACAATATCAGGACTGAGTCATTTAGATACTCGCTTGTACTTAAATTGCATGCAGTTGACAGTGCTTTCTCGGAAGTAGTAGATGTGTTCAACTGCACGTGATATATTTACAAACAGGCTATGATAACATACCTCAATAAATCAATGTTAGCATAATACCTATTATTCTTCAGCATGGGTTCTATATAATTTAATTAATTAATTAAGTAATATTTAACAGAATTGATGAAGTTTGACCGCTAGAGAAAACTTTTGGTCTTTGAAGTGTCAATTTAATTTGTTTAAATTAAGAAAATATGCAATAGTTTTCTATCCAAAATGTGCAATCATTATTTCTCTTGCTTCTAAATGGGCCATTGGGTACATACACACGTTTGAAAGACTTTTTTTTTAATTTCATCTAAAAATTCCTAATTCTAAAAGATCCTTTCGATTTGGATACAGGATTGTTCGATTTTCTGAGACCAATATTATTATTAGAGATTTTCATGATTTTTGGATCGATTTTATCGCTGTAAATTTTAACGCGCTCTTCTGACATTCGTATTTTCATATCTCTCCATCTTTTTCTTTTTGGGGCCGGTAACGGAGCCTTAAAATGAAATCTTCTGCAAAGGTCTTTAGAAGCGAGCCATAGAAATATTGGTCAATAAGAAAATAGCTAAAACAATTATATCGATTGATTTAAAACATTATGTGAATATCCTGAAATTCTTCAAATATTTTTAATGAAATTATATCATGATATAAATAAGCATCATTTTATTAACTATAGGTAATGCTGCGCATACTATTAGTCAGTGTCTTTGTTATTCTATAAACATGCACGCATTTGAACCTGAAATGGTTTAAAAAGTAACAAAAACTCGGCATGTGTCTATATGCAGACCAACGCGGTTCCAGCTATAAGTAGATACTATCATAGACCGCCATTACCGAGGGTACTCTGGCAGTGGGAAGATATCTGGCTGTGGTGGTAAGACTGGATGGTGAGGTGGTGGTTTGTGGAGAATCCTAGATGCTGCGGGCCGGTGATTTAGGGACATTTGGCGGAAACTCCACGCGATGGATGTCTTCCGCACTTTTATCTCACCACCCTTGCATACATCAGGCATGGGGCCATACGTATTATCTGCTCTTAGTTGTTCTGCATTTCGGTGGATGTTTTGGATCTTAGAAGTTTTGGCTTTGTTCCAATGGAGAACTAATTATGTGGCATTCTCAATAAATTTGCCCTTCGAATAAAGAAAAGATTGTATCTATTTTGTGGTAACATATTAATTATGCGTAATAAATATACCGAGCCCTTAACAAAATATATTTTACTCTATTTTAGCTAGAATGGTTACATAATTAACTACACACTTTAGTTATTTTGTTAATTTCATTCAAGAAGTAATTTTTTTGTCCTTCGAAAGGCAATTATATTTATTATTCCCCTCGTTCCAATGGATTGGACACCTAGGTGAAATCAATAATTACATTTCCAGCAAGTAAAATGTGTGACTACAACTTTTGTGTATATTTCTCTCAATCAAATACCTACATCTAAAAATATTACGACCATCAACTAGTAAGTAACCATACTCTTTTATGGTATATAGTCATTGTTACATTGTAATGTATTTAAAAATAAATCCACCAATAAAAATATGATAAAATGCACCTGCGTGCATTACAATCGTTTTAATAAATCAAAATTGATGAAGTTACAGAGACAAAAACAATAAATGTAAAAAAAAAGGAGTCACATAATAGAGCATTTTCATTGGTTTTTTTTATTCTCGAAAAAATATGATTAAAATTTCGATAATTAAGTTTTATTTTTATGGTGACGAATAAATTTTCTATTACGAATTAATTTTAACCATTTTCGATTTGCCGCCAAAACGACATGTTCGTTTACAATTGTGAGATCGGCGGCGTGACTATACGCCGGGCAACGTTGGTAAAAACCGTCTTTCCAGCCAGTGGCGGTTTCTGTGTCAAAGTGACGTTGTAGCCTTAGACGTAGTTTCGGAATGTGCAGTTTTTTTAAATAAATAATTATGAATGAACTTATTAAAATTGCAAATTTTTAATACAATGCTTAAAATCTTCCACGCATTTTTAACTGTATTCATAGTTTGTGAAAATACCCTATTAAGTTTTCGATAGTGTAATATTCCTGTGGCAATCTCGTTGCCATTAATTTGTTGCGTGTAACCAGCGTTATATCACGCCGGTATTGGTATAAGTTAAACGGGAAATGAGCTAGATTGCATTATTTAAACTGGTAATTAACCCGTGAAGGGCTGTCAGCATCGAGTAGAGGTTCTTTTCTTGCAAAATCGTTACAACTGCTTGAACCTAATGATTCATAAATTATTTGCTTCATACTTAGGTTGCGGAAAAACTGTTCCGGAAATAATATAATAAAGGTGCGTAGAGAGTGGTGTCTAACCGCAGTATCCGGTTGGTTCCGATTGGATCGCTCCGCAAAAAGCAAGGAAGGAAACAGATATTATTCACTATTTACTCTGTCTGACGTTATTTGCACTCTTTGAATGGTTCTTATCGGATGATTTCATTAGCTGACAAACTCGTCTTGGAATAACTGTCTTTCGCAATTTTTACAGACCCTGAAGTGATGGAAGCAAATGCAATGAAAATTTTAGCATATAACTAGCTGACCCGACGAACTTCATACCGCTTCAGAATCAATAACTGTTGTGTTAACTTATTAACTGAATTAAATTCAGTTTTTTTATTAAGTTAAAAATTACACAATAAAACAATTATCGATGCCCAACTGTCCGTGTTTTGTTTTTACCAGTATCAAGAGGATTGCGTTTCATTTTCTTTATAAATGTGAGGGAGATTTATTATAATAATTATATTTTTCCTTTAGAGGGGTGCAGACATACGTTCACCGTTGGTCTCATTTTGGACTATTGACATTTAGTGTGTAAGAAAAAGGGGCAGCATTATATGTTTAAGAACAAAGGCAGAACAATCAGCACATTTACATTTGACGTTTTTGAATATTTGGAATTCACTCACTACTCGATATTATATTTATCACAATATTGCTGCAGCTCTTTCAAAAGATGAGAATTCGTTCCATGCAAAATGTTATGAGGAAAAGAATTTTCTTCGTAATTTTTTTTTCGTGAACTTTTCCGATGTTTTAATAGCTATTCTGCTATTCGGGGTGGAGACAAATCCAAAACATCAAAGATCATAAAAATCGGTCCAGCCGTTCTTGAGTTATAAATTATGTAACTAACCCGACTTTGATTCATATATTAAGATAAAGGCCATTAGAATTCCTTTTTCGTGATTTTTATAATGTGAAGTAATTATAATTATTAAAAAATAATCTTACCCTACCCACTGTGCTAATATAATGAAATATTAAATAAAAAATAAAACATCGTAATGAAAGCGTTTGGCATTTTGAATTTATATATCACAAGAGAGAAATTTATGTTCGGAAAAATGTGTGTAAATTAAGTTTTCCTACGCCCGACTAAATGCATTTTTTAGATAAGTTTTTAGATTTTCACGGCCAAAAGCATTTTCGTTGTTAGTTTTTGGGGTGTTATAGTAGGAGGTAGCGCAACACGGCATAACACCCCAAAAACTAACAACGAAAATGCAATTTTTTATTTATTTTTATATTTAAAATTTATATTTTGTCATATTTACGAGGTAAATAAACATTTTTTTTAAATTAATCATAATTAAACCACATATAATTGCCAAATTGCCCCTAAAATCATGAAAAATCGAATTCTTTTATGTCCTATAGGTATTTTATAAAAAAACAAAAATAAATAAAATAGTGCGAAGACATATTTGCTTTACATTTCATTTAAAGAAATAGTTCTGTTGTAAAAAGCCTCGCAGCGGGAGAAAATGGACTGCATGTATTAACGTTGACGGTTAAAAAAATAAATGCTTCAATAAAACGCGAAATTAAAAAATACGATAGATGGGCGAAATTTCATGTAGATTTAAAAATTACTGAAATTCCTCATTCATAATAAATAGGCTTTACGATGAAACATTTTTGACGGGGAAAGACCACAGTAAAATTCTCCGAAACAACAATGTGACCAAATAACATTTTTTGGTAGGACGGACACAGAATATAATATTTACAGTTGCACAAATTAAATGACACAATAAATTTTGACATAGGTACAAGTTTTTTGCTGTAGAGGATTTGCCTATATTTTTGGTGCAATAGTTAATACGAAACCGGATTAACATTTTTGAGCATTCATGCAAAATGCATGCCCGTACAAAGAGAATTACATTACCCATACAAAATCGCTAATACAAATCCTCTGCTTTTGATGAATGTGACAATGAGTTTTATTTACTGCCTGGTACAATATTGTATTGCGGATTTGTTATCTTTATATTATTCAAACATTACGAAACGAGTTTGCCGAGCGGACGGACCGCCAAAGGATTTGTTTGGACTGGGGAAGGAAGCGGAAAGCGGGAAGGTGGGAAGGTGGGAGAAGACGCGGGAAGGTAAGCGAAGGTAGGAGGAAGGAAGCACAATACGGAACAGGCAGAGGAAGTGCTTTGCCGCCATTATGCTCGAGTGACAAACGCCGTTAGCCGCTGACAAATTCACTTTCGTAATTCTAAACTTTGTCAAAAACGACGGCAAACTTTTCCCACTAGCAACACGATTCAGGTGGCTCCGTTAGAATAATCATGGCTTGCCATGGAGATGATAGTGTTAGGAGGAACATGGATGCTGGCTAGGCAAATCAGAATTAAAATATGCCCAAACTTCTTGACGCGGTAAGTACCAAGAGGTCGCGGTTTGAAATAAAATACGTACTTTTTTAATGTGAATTCCACGCAAAAATCCCAACTGCTCCCATACGGAGCATTGAAACTATGACATCCCCAATTGGGGTTTGTTGGCTGAAGGTAGTGTGGACGGGGAGGATATTGGGAAGAGGAAGGTGGGGAGATACCTGGCTAACCTGGCACCAAACACGGCTGAAGTCATTGAAATTGATTAGGTAATTAACCTCACCCCTTGACCACGGAGCAATCATTAAAACAGTGCAAAGCAAATAGACCAGCTAAATATAGATAGATACCTAAGTGTAATGCTACTTCTGGATCAAGAAGCTTTGAACTTTTAGCTGTAAGTTATACAACCAACTCCTAGCAAACTCCTCAAAACCTAGCATCAAACAGATAATGTCAATTAATAACTACCATTAATTAAGTCCAACAAATCTTAACTGAACTATGTATCGGAAAAAATACTGACAAGTTTTTTAACCCCACCCAAACCTTGAACACTTGAAGCACCGCACAAAGAGGAAACCGATTATACTATCCTTTAGATGTATGTGTTTGTCTCTTTTTAGTGTCGCTATTTTTGTTCCATCGGATTTTAAACCACAACGGTGATAAAGAAGTTATCACTTCAAAAAGTATTAAAAAATATTCCTAGTATAAAACCAGGTAGTAAAGTATAAAATAATAATGTATTGTCTTTACAATGACGCAAAGGAAGTTGAAATATGACCTTTTCAAAAGCTTCTCGACACAGTGCCAGTGGTATGTTTATTGCGGGTGCGATGTGGCTACTAACTTTTTTTGTATGCAAACACCAACCGCCAACCGACACCGCAGAGCCAATTTATTCCAATCACATTCACGGCAAACCAAAAAACGTGATCTTCCTCCTTTCAATTGATAGCCTCCAATAAGTATATAAATCACACCATAAAACAATGAATGCCCTAAAACTTTAAAGTTATCGTTAATCTGCCGAAATCTGGAAGTCGTGTCCGATTTTCCAACATTCGGGAGATTTAGGAGTCCCTAGTTATTAAAATATAAGAAATGACATATCACGTATTGAATTTATTAAGGAATCCCACAAAAGTGTTTAGGGGCTGTGTTATTAAATATTTGTAAACAGTCCCACCATTTAAGCGAAGGGTTTATTGGGGGCCCTGTTGGCAGGGCTACCGCAATAAAAGATTTTGTTTGTTATAAAAATAATACTAAATAACATTATAGCCCTGAATCGTTTTCGAAAAATATTGCATACTTCTATAACGTTTTATGAGTTAAGAATAATAACTATAAACTTGCACCAATGTTAATTAACAGATTTCATCAAAAAAATAACGAAAAATTTTCTTTGCGGCGTCAAAGTATTGTTTACATCGGTAAAGTATTTATAATAGCTTTCTACGAAAATGTTCATACTTTCTTGTAAAATATTGTTGTACTTATAAGTGGCTTTATACGATAAAAATATGTACGAACGATAAGCAAATTCACAAAATATATTTTAGCGCATTAATAACCCTATACCTTTATATAAATTGACTAAACACTCATCGGCCGTTGTTCCCAACTTTTCGATCGAATCTCCGATCAGCTAAGTGATTTGTTTAGTAACAACGCTCGATTCCTCTGTTGGTCGGAGAGTTGCGTTGGGAAGAGCGTATTTGTGCATTTCAGGAGTGTTGAGCCAAAATTTCGGCTCAACAGTTGATCAGTAGGATTGAAAACAACGGCCGTAACTAAGACTAGTAAGGCCTACTCTAAACCGACACTTGTTTCAATTTTAATAGAGGATTTATAAATTGCACCTACCTAAGCATTCAAATAAATATGGACAAAGAACGTCAAATTATATGATTCCTAGTTGTTTACATTAAAAATTGGATTAAAATAAAACATGTAGAAATTATTGGATTAGCTGAAAGAAATTTATTATTATTTTATATTTATAGATTTGTTGCAGTTTTTTATATCTTATTTATTATTGATGTAAGAATAAAATTTGGATTATTATTAAATATATGTACAATAAAGATTCAACGTTGTTATTTAAACGTTTTATTTTATTTAATTTAAGCTTTCAATCTGTATTTTAAATGTTATAACTTTGAAGTATTTTTTTAACAAGAGTGGGTTTTTGTTGTAGAGTTTACCTTAGTTTATCAGAAAAGAAGCTTTTTTGTCCAAATGTTGTTTTCGTAGTTGCTCGTTGGATATGTTTTTGACTCTGAGATCTAGTGCTTCTAAAATGCGTGTTTGTTGTTACATATTTCTTATGATTTGTATTTATTTATGTAAATCCGTAGTGTTTTCTAATAATGTTAAAATTGTTGAATGCTAGTTCTTACAGGGACTTTAAATACGATTTTCACCATGGCTTTTTGGTTTATACTAAGTGAATTTATAATATTATCATTTGCACTGCCCCATCCGATAACGCCGTAAGTTGGCAACCCTGATTTCGGCCAGGAGCCAAGCTAAAGGAATACCGCGCGCTTCCCGGAAGGGTTGCCATATCAGATGGGACATGGGACGGAGTACTACAAGTCTACAAGACTACAGGACTAAGGGACCACAGAGAACAGGGTTACAACAGAGCGAGGAGGTAAGGCAGTTCTCAGTGTTACCGCCACAACGGACTCGCGGTACGGAATATTAAAACACCCGACATGACCGGCTCTCATACCCCACGTTAAGGGACCCGTCGATTAATTATCTGAAAACACATTGTTTTAGGCCATCGCGTGAATATTAATTACCTATTACCGACCCCCTCGCTCACGTACGAGGGATGCAGATAATAATATTGTCACGGATTTTATCGAGAGTTGCAAAATGTTTTGGTACGATCTACAACAATGGGAATTATTAACCTGCAAAATGCAAACCTGAACGCAGTATTGGTAAAATGAATATATATTTACGTGATGTGAATTGAGGAACTTAATTAATAACCAGATAGGTAGATATATTATATTAATTATTGCATAGGTGTATACATGGAGTTCGGAAACCGGTGGTATAAGCGATAAATTAGTGAATTTTAAGTCAAATACATCAATTTGGGTGAAGCAAAGAGTTTATTCCACTGTTTTGCGTTTTTGCACCCTTTTTTTATATTATCTCCACAGAGGAGAGGCCCGAGAAAAAAAAACCCTTTAGGTCCTATGTCATCTTTGGGAATGCTATGTGGAATGTATTTTATGGAAAGGAAGGAGAGGAAGTTCAGAGTATGAGGAATTGGTTGGAATCAGGGGGTCAATGTGTTCAGGAGTGACGAACGAATGAATCCATCCCTCCGACTGCGATGCAAGGCGATGTGTGGAGAGAGTCTGGCTAGAGAGGTCAAAGAGATTCAACCAGTCTCTCCCAATCCGACCTGCCACGCAGTAGGTGGCAAAAGCATCCGCCGCCAATAGACTGCAGGTACTAATATCTACAGCCTGTATGTCGGACGAATATCTACAGCTCATATGTTGGACAAAGATCTATGAACTTCAGAGTGAGGACTAATATCTACAGAGCTAAGGTCGGACTCATATCTATGACGGTCCCAGTGGTGACTAATATCTATAGAGCGTAGGTGGGACTTATATCTACAGAGGGCGAATCCTTAATAATCAGCTAAATGTGTCCAATAGTCCGATATTAGGGATTTTTACATACATACATGCATAAATTAAGTTTTTCAAACTGCATACGCAATATTACGTTTTTCTAATATGCCACACATAATTGCAAATCCAACCTCTGCCAGTACTGTAGATATTCGTCCTCACTTTGGTTCTCATAGATATTAGTCTGTAGTTTGAGCTGTAGATATTCGTCGTCACTTCGGTTCTCATAGTTATCAGTCAGCAGTTTGAGCTGTAGATATTTGTCCTCACTTTGGTTCTCATAGATATCAGTCCGATTTATTCAGTTTTTGGAATTCCTGTAGATATTGGTAGACGCCTCCCCGCCAAATCTAGACAAACATCACCCCATGAACCCGGGCACGCCTGAAAAATCATCAAACGTAGCGAACCACTTACAGCAGGGGTGTTGGTTATCCAATAAATGATTCCCGGGGCGGCGGTACCCATACCTGCCTCTCAAATTAAAAAAAAGCATTAACCTCCTCATAAGAAGATTAGTGTTGATTAGAGGATAATTAATGAGTTCCTTAATAAGTTAGATCGAAAAACCCAAGTGTGAAACTAAAACCGTTACCTAAAATTTGTTTTATCTACCTGCACAAATGTATGTACACACCTTCCATACCTTCATATCTGTGTCTGTTTGTTTTAAACTAACATAGATAATATACGGGTACAAGATAATAAGGATTCGTCATTCAGTTTACAAGAAATTTGTAAATTAGTTTCCGGTATTACAAAGTGTCTACAGTTGCTGGTAAGTAGGTATCTACATAAGGTAACCATGTAGGTTCTGTATAAAGAAATTCAGCGTCCTAATGACTGCAAAAGAGGCTCTATACAGGGCGTCTCGTAGGATATGAATTAAACGAAGTGAGATGATAGAAGAGGTTATTTACAATCAAAATTGGCGAAAGTGTTGTACTTACTCCAAATCTTAAATCTTTTAATGTTATCAATTTTTGTTTTTAAAAAAAAGTGCCATCTAAAAAAATTTATATAAAAGGTACCAGGGTTTTTGTTTTTTTTATTTTTTTTCCTAATTGTAATGTTGAATTATGTAGGTTTGCATGCAATAAAAGTATTCTTATAAAATCCGTATACATACTACAACAGCAAAACTAGATGTTTGTACATAGTTAATTTCATTAAAAATAAAACCTAGCATTCGATTCAGATAAAAAAATATATACCATAGAAAGTTAAACCAAATATGAACTTTTGCAGCTTACGCCGATTCCTGCAAAGTGTAACTCTTCGGTGGTTTTGTAATTATAGTGACTCTGTAAATTTGTTTTTAAATTAATATGTTAAAAGAGATTGAAGTTTATTTTCATTATACTAGAACTTTTCAAGTTTTTTTAAACTTTAGCTCCACTCAGAAGGCCCTTAGAAAAAAATCACTCCGGGCCTTTGTCATATTTGGGGATGCTGTGTGGAGTCTGAATTTCTGGGAAGGAAAAAGGTATGAGGGTTGGGTAGGAATCTGGGATTCAATGTGTCCAGGAGTAATGGACGTATGAATCCATTCCTCCTACTGCGGTGCAAGGCGAGGCGACGAGAGAGTCCAGCTTGAGAGGTGTATAGGTTAAATCTCCCTCAACTAGTCTCTTCCAATCGGGCCCACCATGCAGTAGGTGGGTAGACGCATTCGTTCAAGACCTGGACATACCTCACCCCATGAACCCGGGTACCTCTGCTAAGTCACCAAACGAAGCTAAACACTTGGGGTGACCTATGGCCGAGGTGTTGGTTATCCAGTAAATTGTTACCGGGCGGTAGTATCCGTACCCGCCACCCACATTATAGGTAAATGGTTTAGTAAGTTGTTTAAAGTTTCTTATATGTTAGGAAATGTTTAACATTTTTTAAATAGAAAAAATGGTTATTTGCAATCAAAATGTGGTAGTCGTGGACATTTAAATTAATCTGGTAGTCCAATTCTTAACCACAAATACAAAATAAGATATAACATTGAAAGGGTTACCTAAGAATTGGACCACCGTATGTTCGGTCATTTTGATTGCAAATAACCTCCCATGTCACACGTCACACCTCTTTGTTTGATCCATAGCTTACAGGACTCCCTGTATATGTCTATTAGTCAGGCTCTTAGCAAGACATTAAAGATATCAGATTTAATATCGACAGAATCTAGTGGCAAAGTTGAAGTTTGAATCGGGACAGACTTCCCGTTTGGTATCGAAAGCCAGCCCAGTCAGCCCAGTGGGTTAATGTCTTTTCATTAAACGGCCAAGTTTTAATTAAATTTTTAACGACACTTTAAAAATGAAACCCCGAGACAAAGTGCTGAATTTGAAGTAATATTAAAGATATTAAACAGATTATGGCAGGATAAGAAAGGTAATATTCCTAATATTAGAAGTTATGGTGATTGGGTTCGAAGCTTTCAAGAGTGGAAGCCAAAAACGATAATAATCCTGCGATATTCTTAATTAATTCATTTATTAAATACCTTTGTGCAGTTACTAATTATGGAAAAAAGGTATTTGAGTGAAATCTAAACATCTCCCTTTTGTAAGTTATTCTTGCCATTTCTCGGTGTTATAATACTGCCACGAGGGGTTTAATTCTTTTGAATTGTATCTCAACAGCCTATCCAAAATATAACGTCATCGTACAGCCTTCCTACTAAATTATTTGTCTTAGAAATACCTAAGCTTGCAAGTGCGCGCCATTGTTGAATTTGGCAGTCGTGTCTGTTCTGGAGCCACAAAATACTTGCAAAACCCTTGATTCTACGCTGAAACGGGCGTCCATTTGATAGATTCCCGTATCTTAAACAAAAAGTTTAACAAAACAAAAAACGACTTCAATAAATGCACTAAAAAGTTTAAAAAAAATACACTAAAAAGTAAAAAAATAATTTCGTAGGATTGTTATTTTTGGAGTCGGTGTCAGCCAAGGTAACTACATACATAGATAGTTATAGGTGAGATGTGAAGATCTTGGCTGACACCGACTCCAAAAATAACAATCGTACGAAATTATTTTTTTACTTTTTAGTGCTTTTTTAAAGTCGTTTTTTGTTTTGTTAAAATTTTTGTTTATTTTTTGGTTTTTAAGTGACGAGCGTGGGTAAAGAAGTTTTACTTCAAAAAAAGAATCATCGAAATTTGTTGGCGTAATATTGAGTTATTCGTCCATTTGTCGCGCACATACTTTTTGCCGGTTCACCCAATCGAAAGTTCTGAGGTAACAAACATAAAAAAAATAAATAAAAAAATACCGTCGAATTGATAACCTTCTCCTTTTAGAAGTCGTTTAAAAAATAAATTGCCATCGTTAGAGCGCATGCGTCTATTGGGATTGCTGTCATTGTTCTACCAATATTTCAATGTAAAATATTCCGAGGAACTTCCTTAGAAACACGCGCCCGACATTATTGTACAGAGTTGATATTTGTAACGTGACTCGTGAGAATGGATCGTTTTTACGACTCGTTCTTGAATTCAAAAGTTTTGCTATGGAAAGATTTGTATTTCCTGACTCCTACTCCTTCCTCTCCTCAAAAAGATCCACCACATAGCGTATACAAAGTTGACATGGGCCCCGAGGTAAATGAAAAAAGCTGTTTTTTCATCTAATATAAAATTTGAATCCAGAAATAATACTAAGGCCGGGTTGTTTTACAGAAATTCAATTGTCGTTGTCATCAAATGGCCATTCCGCGCCATTTTGTTTGACATTTGAAGACAACTTAGTTTAAACCCGGTGTCTATTTTTTTATTTTATTTATGCGCCTAAAAAGGCTTTTACATGAAATCATAAATATACAGTGCATATAGAAGATTATCAGATCTGAATTACCATTGTAGGAAATAAAATAATGTAGATAGATTCAATTTTAAAGTAGGAGCATACTAGCTATGTGAATATATTATAATCTGCGTATTCGAAGAAACAAAATTCCTAATTTTAATTGTGATAAAATTGAATTATAAAAAATATAAAAGAAAAAATAAATAAATACTCATTCATAAATGAAAATCGTACTAGACATAACATATATTTGTAGGCTCTAAACTAAACTCTACTTTTGGCCAATATCATTATATATACAAAATGTTTCTTTAATAAATTAACAGAAGAAATCAGATACAATTGTTGAACTCTATCAAAAAATATTTTAGAGAACATCATTAACAAAAAACTGCTTCCCCTATTTCCACATGAAAATCATACAATGCTCTATTTGTATCATCCAGGGTTACCAAGTAATTAAAGTTTTATTTTGTAACTATAACATCATTTATCATTCATTCTTAAGGAAAAATAGTCATACATAATTTTATTTTTTTCAGACTCTCAACTTGACCCGACTGAAGGATTTGAAATACTGATGGTGGCACATATTCCTGAGGAGTTCCTGAAGTTCCTTGAAGTCTTCATCCATTCAACTGCTAATCATATATTCTTGTGAGTTGTGATACTCCTTCCTCCATCCAACCACTCTACATATTGCAAAACAATCATCCAATCGAAGCGTTCAGATATACGGTAGAAAATATTCCGAAGAATTCATTTGATATTGGTAATATTTAAGAACAAAAATATGTTTTTGTAGATCTATTCATAAACGGTGAAAGAAAACGCTGATTGTTTGTTCATAAGAGTATAATAACATAATGCGTATGCTTTATTGAAGGCTGAACATTTTATTGAAGTAACCACGTACAATTCTTAACCACAGAACCCACAAAACATTTCATTTTTATCCAAAAGAATGTTATGAATTATTGAACATTCAACTTTCAATAAATACTTTCTTTGATCTAAAAAGCAAAAAAATAAAAGCTACCTTTCGTTAAAAATTCGTAATAAATCAGTGTACGAATTCAAACCGCAGTAGGTGCTAGGTACCTACGTCACTCAATCATAACCAAGGCTGACTTCAACAGTTCAGGCCTTGGCGCGCGACGGATTTTGAAATGTCACGTGATCAAGTCAGTGCCATCGAGCAACGACAGTTTGCAAATGGTGGCGATTGTTATTAATAATCTTTGTTACTGGTGTGTTGTTTTACTGCTGATAAACAGAATGATTAGAATACCTATTTTAAACAGTGAAGTAGCGACAGCGCTCGAAGTTCTCCATCGAAGTAAGAGTTAAGTTAGCCTCTCAGAAGCTGGGCCAATACTGTACAGGTGTACAGGGCCCCACACACTTTAATACTGCTGATTCAGTACAAAACGCAAATGTGCCCCTCTGTTGAATTTGCCAGCCACCTCTGGTCTAGAGCCTCAAAATATCTGAAAAATACCCAAAATTTGTGCAGAAACGTCCGTTTAATAGATTCCCCTATCTTAAAAAGTGTATTTCAATCTTTAGACGTCAGGAATTTATGTTCTCTTTTTTCTACCGGTATGACAATGGAAGATGCTCCGAGGAAGTAGCGTCATTTGACATCTTTGTCATAAGAGAACGGGTCGCTTTTACCACTCGTTCTTGAGTTCAACAGCTCGGCTGTGGGAAGATTTTCCGACCTCTGTTCACGCATTCCTCTCCCCAAAAGACCTAAACAGCATCGTTGAAGACAACATAGGCCCTGAGGGAAATTATTTTCCTCAGGGTCTCCTGTGTGGAGTTAATGTGAAAAAAATACTGGCTTTGTAATTGGCGGTCACGTGGTACTGACGAATATTTATAATAGAATAAAATATTGACTCGTGATGCTTATAAATGCTTTGTTAAATCAATGTTATTGAATTATTATTCCAAAATCATTATTTCGATATGTTGTGGAAAGCGTAACGAGACTAACAAGAAACAAACCCCGCAATAAAGCATGTTTCCTAGATACTAGGGATGAGTAGTAAAATAAATCAAAAGAGGCGGAACACTATCGTTAAACCCGTAACAGGCCCCATCGACTTGAAATAATAACCAATTTCCTTTGAAAAAACAGCTACAAAAATAATCCTTTTTCATCTCATCGAAGTGTCGCTGATTGGAGCACAATATTTCACTTAGGTTGTTAGGTCAGACAAACACTTGACGGGGGCGGAAAAAGAATAAAGTAAAAAAGGGAAGAAAAAAAACACTTCTTTTTTAAGGGTCCTCCCGGGCTGTGTCCCGGTGGTGACAACTGCGAAACGTGGGTTGGCGAAGAGGCGAAGAAAGTCGGGAAATTAGGAAAGGTGAATACAATGTATAAGTGTCTCTAGGATACAGTCGCCTCAGCAGATATGTGTCCTACAGACCAGGTCACGTGAGACCGCTTTGCCAGAAAGAGGGTTAAACTTTTTCTTTAAAAAAGGTACACGAGAAAACCCTAAGGGATAAATTGTGAAGATGCCCAAATTTGGCAAGAGCCTACTTTCAGACCTACTGGGTTGTTTCCTTACCACTGAAGCAGGTAGGTACGATTGATGCTTAAAACTGGAAGGTAGTGCCTACCTATATTATTGAAGGGAAAACTTCTTTAGCGCCGATACTTGATGAAATGAAAAATAGCGACATTAAAAAGAGACAAACACATACAGATCTATAGGATTTAGCCTGCGGGAGAATGAGACAGTATAATCGGTTTGCTCTTTGTGCGGCGCTTCGTAGTCTCCCCACTCTTGTCTGCTTTAGTTTTCTGAATGTTTTTCTTCGAATTGCACACTTTTTTTTTTTAAATCAAAATAACTCTTTTAATATTTACTTTTATTTTAATTAATACTGATTTTATTACATCTTGCAATTTTCTTTTTAATGAACGCTATGATATATTTCTTTTAAATAACGGTTTCTTATAATATTTAGCTATTAAATTTATACGGCACTTGTTAAACTTTAGTATTTACGTATTTCCTTATGGTTTATAACCGTACATTTACCATTATTGTTACTTTATTATTATATTCTTGAAAATGGCATTAATGTACAGTAAATAAATAAACGTTGTAGCATAAATTTACGATATCTCCTTTGGATAATTGTTACATGATTTGATTGGTTTTTCATAAGTCATATATTCAGACAGCACTAAGGAAGCATTTTTGTAATAAAAAACACAATTCAATTGAATGTTAACGAAATATGGTGCTGGAGAAAAATTCTCACAATTCTATGGACAGCCGACGTACAAATGTGTCCGTTCTAGAAGAGTTATGCATCCACAAGTGTATATATATCAATGTCCACAACAGACTTTCAACTATCTACCTCATTGACGTATGATATCCTTGGTCGAAGATCTACCTACAACGTGTCTTAAGATTCTTTGGACACGTTGCTCGCCAAACTGAGGACTCCAACTTGGAGAAACCCGTAGTCACTGGCAAAGTGGAAGGTAGAAGAAGCAGAGGAAGGTCAACAATGCGCTGGAGGGACCAAGTAGTCTGGTACCAGGGTGTCCGCAGTTCACCGCGCAGAGCAGGACCGCGAGGAGATAAGGAACCTTGTCCATCATGTAAATTGGAGTAATCATAACTGGTCACAATCCCCAGCAATGAGGAACCGACTTGAGAAGAACCGACAGTTAAATGTACTCATTATGTGATATGAATAGGTATCTAGGTAAGAGTTAGTAAGGAACTCGAAATGGTCATTCCACAAACTTATATACCAAGCCAAATTTGTATTATAATAGATATTATTTTATTTTGGTTATTAAGATGATAAGATACGAATTCAAGTCCTACTCTTTCATAGGTGGCGCCTGTTTAATTATTTTAGGAATAATCGCTTTTTGCAAGTTATTTTATTTTATTGATTTATAAAGAAACAAACAGTACATTACTCCTTCTTCTAGCGTTAATAACACAAAAAATAGAATATAAAATGTGTAAAATGTCTAGGCGTGTATAACAATACATCTATAATGTATAAAATAAAAACAATATGAATAAATAGTTTTGTACGTAAACAAACTCATATCTATGAAAGAAAGGCTTATAAATACAATAACTATATAGAATTGAATCACCGATACAACATGTCACCTTAATATCGTCATGTAGGTAATAAAATGGAATAATTTGATCATTGTAAATACCTTTCCCTTTTCATCAAACGTTTTCTGATTTATTTTTGATCCTATTTTACCTTTTCAATGATAAACATACTAATTTGTCAACAAAAAAGCATAATGCCAGTTAAAGGTTGAATGGAGAATGAAGAGTGGAAATAAATAGCAGAAGTATTGATAAGGAGAATGGAAAGGGAAGAAGGGCACGAGAGCGTCGGTGTCGTGTGTAATGGCCTACTCTCGTGTCCCAAAAATAATTGGATATGACTTTCCCTCCATTTATTTGCACCCTCAAAGGAATAGTCCCTCCTCCTTCCCACTTTCAAATAGAACAAAAACAAGCTACAAATAAAACAAGCTAAATAAAATAATCTAAAAGAGTACTTTCCACGTTGTATTTTTCTAAAATTAATTTTCTTTTACGATGACATTGTATTTTTTTAGCTCGTGATGCCAAAAGGTTCGTATATTTAATATTATTTTAACAAAGAAATATTACACTGGCTTGTATTTTGTAAACAGGTCAAAGGCTTCACTCATTTAATCGAAATGTTATTTTTTTAATTTGTGTGCGTAATCTAATAAGCTAATGTTTATTTTTAATCCCAAATTAGTTCATATTAAAAATCATAGGTTGCCAATATTACTAACATAATCTCCGAAACATTAAAATCTTCTATGCCTACATCTTATAATTGAAAGCAAAAATAAATAATGTGGCTCATATACTAGATATTTGATATACCTACCTTTTAATAATAATATATGTACAATGCTTTGACCAATGTACGCAATGCTGCCTATAAATGTACATATACTGATTATTCATATTCTGTATGGACAATACAAAATATACATAGAAAATACAAAATTTTGATTACCAAAATAATTTACCATTAAAGAAGAAGACAACACTAATAACCTAAACGAACATCTGAAAGAGAACAAGATATAGAAAAATCAAAAAGATAATGATCGTAACTGAGACTCGAACCCTGAACCTCTCGTCTAACCGGGACGGGCGCTTCCGTCATATTTGTCAATCTCGTATTTCAAATTTCAAATATGAAATTGGCAATACGGCAACTACTATTTGGTGGCAATAATTCACAAAAACACAGACACGTACGCATTTTTCTGAAATTAAAGCATTTAATATTCGAAATATATGTTGGTTGTATAAATCGGAAATTAGCAAGTTCTGTAGCGCGGTTAATTTCGATCACTGGGAAGGAAGGTTCAAACCTTAGAGAGAGACCAAAAAAAAACTTTTAAAGTCATTTAAAAATAGACGTACCACACATGAGAACCTAAACGAAACTCCACTTTATCCCTTTCTAACGGAAACACACAACATTGATTTTGCTTCTGTAATACGACCTCCGTAGTCCAGTGGCTAAGACTCTTGACTCACAATCCGGAGGTCGCGGGTTCGAACCCGGCGTGCGCAAATAAATTTTATTTGATTAATTTGTGTTATTTCAGAATTAATTCATTTAAAATAATATATAGTATATTTGCGGCACGTTCCAGAGTGGAAGATACTATCAGTATCGCCCTGGTGTTAAGACCACCGTTCAGAATTGAAACGTTGCTTGAAAATGGCTTTAGCCGTGTTTGGTGACCAGATCTGAATAGCCAGGTACTTCCCAACCTTCCTCTTCCCACCTTCTTCCCCTCCCCACTAACTTCAGCCTCACAACATACCTCAATTGGGGATGCCATAGTCTCACTGGCTCCAGACGGGAGCAGTTGAGATTCTTGTGCGGTATTCACTGTAAAAAAAAAAAAAAAAAATAAAAACCAACACGTGTATTTTTTTAACAAATAAGGATTGTAAACGAACCATACACTCAAATAATATTTTTATGCTTCTCAAACTTTGCCTACAAGAAGTTCATTCTGAGAAAATCAATACAATTAATCCATAAACCTTCAGACGGAGACGATGGATATAATCATACAATACTGACACCACATCCAGCTGATTTTTAGATCGGTCATCATTCCAAGTAGAAAGAGGAATCGTCAGTTGATTTTGATTGAATTGCTTCAGTTTGCCTCAACTCCGCGTGAATGTGTGTATAATATATTATAATGAATGATAAATGATGACTTGACAAGCAATAAATAAAGATAAATTCTTCGGCAATCAATCAAAAGGATACAAGGTCGAATTACTTTTATATCATGGGTTGGGACGATGGATGATAATAAATTAAAATTTGGATTAAAACTACACTATACATTGCTGCACGACGATTCCATGCTCAGATCAAAACTGTTCCAAGTAGTTTCAATGTAGGCAGCCTTTATTATCAGCTGGTAAGCGTAGTGGGAATGTTGATCTGGTTTTATAATAATGGCTTACTATAATCAATCAATTTTTTCATCTTTCAGTGGTTGTTTTATAGTTCCGATGTATGACGTAATTAAAAATCCTTATTGTTAACCCTTTTCTGGACCGAACTGAAACTTTGTAATACGTTTCATAAGTAAAGGTTAATATTTAGTTATAGTTTAATAAAGGTACGTCCACGTACTTACTAAACGAAAAATGTTTCATTTTTTGGATTAACAAAATACGTAAATGATTTGTTTTTTACAGAATTTGTCAAAATATTAAATCGTCCTGTTGACTAGGCAGACATCTCCGAAAAATCGAAATTTCAGTTGAGTATGCAGTTATAGTGATCGGACAACTCAGAATATGAAAAGTCGTGACCTCCTTTGAAAATTCATTAAAAGTGATGAAAAAATAATTTAAATAGGTTATTTTACGTTATGAGCTATTTAAAAAAAATCATAACTTTTAATATCTTTTCAAAGAGTGTTGAGTCGTCATGGAACCGCGGTTAAACAAGTACCCTGTATCTGGTACAGTACTCAGATTGCTCATAAACTTTGTACAGCCTCTGTGTTTCCTCCCTCCTTTTTTATATTTTTTTTAAAAGAAAGACAAACATTCCCGGGTTACGAATAACCCAACAATGTTTGAAAATCTCCTACTACCATCACAGAAAGCCGAAAATGTTGCTTGTGTGGTGATGGAGGACTTAGCCAGCCGAGGAATCTAACATGCGACGCCCGGGTGGGACCCAAGCGCTATGCCCACTCAACCACTGACCGGTCGATTAATTAAACACATTGATTTTAAACCACTTTATTTTATAAAAAATATGTAGTAGATGTAGATAGTAGATGCTTTTTGGAATACATATTTAAATTATTTGTTTACTAAGATTGCTTAAAGAAACAAACGGAAATACGTATTATTTAGTATATTTTCATTAACTTACTTGTTATTTATTATTCAGTCAATATTCGGAAGACCGTTTTATAGAAAAAGAACCAACCGAAGTCTCCGGCGTTGCCCGGACTTCATCTAGAGATTTTCGATGAGAATTAGGTGGTGACAGTAATTTTCCTCTTATTTTGAACGTTAACAGCCGCTGTTCCCAATTCTACTAATCAACTGCTAAGTCGAAACTAAGGTTCAACACTGCTTAATCATCACCTAATCTAAGGAAGCCGGACTGAGCAAAGCAAAGTTATAAAAAGTGTCACCAGAGTGTCACAAGTGTCACCAAAGTATCTATACCTCGTGGCGTTAGCGCCACTCTGGTGACACTTTTTATAACTTTGCTTTTCAGCCGAGTTTATTCCACGTGTCCGGCTTCCTTAGATTAAGTGATGACTAAGCAGTGTTGAACCTTAGTTTGGGCTTAGCAGTTGATTAGTAGAATTGGAATCAGCGGCCGTAAGTGTGCAAAATTGATCAAGCATCAAAATTCTGATTTAGAGGTAGGAAAAGGGGGGTGGAGGTGGTTTTTCAAAGAAGATTAGCACAGACTGGTGAAAAATCACGGGATGTTATAATTGGAGGATCAATAATTGCATGTTAGCTAACTAAAAGCTTAGATCCTTGAAAAATCGCAAAATCGGACTATTCTTATTAAGATTAACCCTCAGAAATTTAATCAAAAGAAATACACATTTCAAATATAGAATTAAAATATTTTCTGGTAAAAAAATATATATTATAGATATATAGCTAGTTTTTGAAATTTTAACACCTCAGTTCCAATATGAAAACACACCCGAGTTCGTTGAACCAGAGTTACAATCACAGACACACAATCAAAATTATTATTTTTTATGACATTGGAAATTTATATCGAAAACAGAATTCTTTTACAATACCTACATAATGCAATAAACGAAAGTGCAAAAAATCCCAATCCTACCTGTATACCTATATGAAGCATCCAAGTTAAAATAATATTTAAAAATTAAAATGTTTATTCAGAGCCGTTTTCGTGTAAAGGTCGCTTCAATGGCATTTTAGGGCGACAAGCTCTTCGTGACCTTACTCAAACTAAAAAATATTCCAACACTAACTTTATTTATAGAATAATTTACAATTTACCTGCCTAGCCGAACTATAATCAACTTCAACATCCCTAATGTAACATTTCCAATGAGCGCTTTTATTATTACCGTGACGATTCACGACTACGGTACCGTGACGTTGTGAAAAAGGCAAGAAAAGATAGTTAGTTCCTTATCACAATAATGATGCAGATCTTTCAAAAGATGAGATACACAATGTACCTGGGTTATGTGTTTCCTCCAAGGGAAAAAAGTAATCATAATCTTGCATCTCTCTCATCGTGACGTCTCCGTAGACCCCTACAGCACTTCTAGCCATGGCGATAGTTTTGAAAGTATGGCATATAGTTTCAAAGATAATATTGAAGTAAGAGTGAATTCCAAATATTCAATAACGTCAATAATGTCAATGCGCTGATAGTTTTGCTTTTGTTCTTAAACATGTAATGCCATAGCTCTTTCTTATAAATAATAACAGTCGAAAATGAGACAAAAATTGTACGTATGTCTGCACCCCCCAAAGGAAACATGCAATCAATATCATACATCTCCCTCAAATGTATAAAGAAAATGAAACGTGATTTCCATCGCCGTGGATGAGCCGTAATAAGATATACTTATCTGTTTCCCCTAAAGGAAAAAAAAGTGTGGAATTCATACGTGGTAGAAGTGAAACCTTCAGAAAACTAAAGAAGATAAGAGTGGGGAGGATACGAAGCACCGCACAAAGAGGAGACCGATTGTACTATCGCATTCTCTCGCAAGCTAAATCGTATAGATGTATGTGTTTGTCTCTTTTTAGTGTCGCTATTTATCGTTTCATCGAGCTTTAAACCACAACGGTGCTAAAGAAGTTTTCACTTAAAAAAATAGTATTTTGGAAGAAACAGACACACGTACTTTGTGTGTCTCATCTTTTGTCTCACCATTATTTAATGTGTTAGAAAGAGCTGCAACATTATAGCGATAAGGAACGTATGTTCATTGCCCTTTTTTGCCGTCACGGTAATAATAAAAGCGTCCAATGGAACTGGGAACGATTGATAGCGAAGAAGGCACATTGATCTGCCCATTCCGAAATATCGAATTCCCAATTCCGTGACAAGATAATCATCATAAATTATTTTGATGTATGCATAGGTTATTGAATCGATTTAGAAAAGGCCACGGCGAATGTAATATTCAATAGAACTGTAGGTATTTTTGTTCAAATTGAAATATCGGCCCAGATAGCAGTAATGGTAAACGCTTGCTTTATGGTTTATGGTCATCGGGTCACGGGTTCGGTGCCGGGCGATGGTTATGCTCATGAACCTAGATATTATTATAAATTATTCATACTACCATCTATCCACTTGCCGTCACAGGTATATTGAGGCCGGCTATTGTTAATTCTATTGCTGTGGGTTATTTTGAAAATATTAGAATAAGTTCACCTTTGTTTTGACAACATTTTTACCCTGAAAACTAAACATAGTCAGGTTTATCAGAAATGCGATGCCTAGCTAAAAGAGACCTAATTTTTCGCACTGCATTATTCCTACAGTACATAATATTTCAAATTAGAAGAGAAGTAAAGCCTGAATCAATAATTACCAATCTAAGAAAGTATACCTACATTACCTAATTAAAGTAGTTTTTTTTGTTTGTTGTTTAAGGCAATTCACCCTAAAAATAGTGCTATGTGAAAAGTAGTATTTGGAATAAAAAATGTTAATGAAATTTTGGTCTGCGGTGACGTTTTTTTAATGTTTTTTTTTCTACTGAAAACATAAAAAACAGGGTTTGGATGAATGGTGGAGCGGTTACTCGGCTGAGTGACCAGTGACCAGTGGAAGAATTTTTTGTTTGATTTTGAAGAAAAATATTGTGAAGAAAATAAGGCTTCAAAATTCACTGGAGACCAAAACTTCATTTGTATTTTTTACTCCAAATAATGTCAGGAATCACTAGTTAATAAAGTTAAGTCAAGTACCTACGTCTCAACACCCTGTGTACCTAAGCAATATTCTTATTTTTCAAGTCATGTGAAAATGACAACAGGTTATTAGCATGACCGGGACTTGAACTCGGATCTTTTGCTATCTGAAAATATGCTCTAGCCAGTGAGCTATCACACAAATCCTTCAAGCCGCCAAATTTCCTGTTTATATGCCATTGCCAACCTACACTGTTTTTTAAATCTTTATGATCAAGTTTGTTTAATTATTTTAAGAAATGATAACGAAGATTTTCGCAGAAGTTAATACCATCTAATCTCCGCCTGCTTCCGCAAGTTGATTGTTAGAAGTTATTTAAGACGTAGTTATGATCTTAGACGAGAACATAATCGCAGCAATGGAACAGAACTGCCGACAAATAAAGGAATTTTGCCGACATAAAAAAAATTCCCTTACAGTTGACAAAGGCAACTACAATATGGAGAAAAATATTTACAGTAGCATGCCTAGGGTAATTACTGTCTCCGTAGCATTTCAAACATAAAGGCATCACAAAAATATATTGACTTTTAAACAAAAGATGGCGGCTGTGATAATAGAAAGCTTTGAAACATGTATCCTTTGTTGGGCCTTCTGCGCGTCGAAATATAAACGTCAAATCCTAGCGAAACCTTGAAATATTCAGTAATTATTTGGGTAATTTCTTGTTTTATGGCTTAATTGTTGTGTATTCTAAACTGCCGCGATATGCTCCTGTTTCTCGCTACGCCAAATAAAGGAATGACCGTTTTATATGGCCATCCTCAAATTTGGACTTTTAAAGGCTTTGGGTAAAGTTGGTAGCCGCTAGTGGAAAGCTTATAACTACAAGGGCAGTAAAACTTAATAGGGATAATTCGGGAAAGATTTAGAAGCCGGCAGGCCTAATAAAATCAGAACCGACTTGTAAAATTAACGCAGAAGCGTAAATAATAAATGCGGAAATTTGTAAATATTTGATGTTAATATTTAGGAAATTATGAATTATTTGATTTACAACTCTCTTTAGAATTACTTCATAATCTCTACCAATATAATGGTTGCTGAGTCGTTTGGGATTGACCGAAAAATTTGAAGAAAACAGAAGCAAGAATTGTTTTGAAAAACCCACGGACCGTTACCGTTATTTCCAAAATCTTTATTGCTAAGTGCTATCATCAACAAACACCTCAACTTTAAATATTATGAACGATAATTGATTCAGTTGATCATGCCATATCCCCAAATACATCTTACATTTTCGTGCACCTCGTGCATTTTCAATTTTTTAATTTTTTATTCATTCACTGGAAAGGTTTATATTTTAAAAATATAAAAAAGTACGTACTTAAAGTACCTATTTCGTAAGTCCATACAATATTTTGGTAATTTCGTCCAGGATGAGAACGGTAAAGTTCTTAATTGTAATTAATGAATTTAGGTAGGTATGAGTAAAATTAACAAAAAATATTAAATAGAAAGAAAGTGTATGGAGAGATGAAGAGAAATTTTGAAATCAAGAATTTCATGCAGACGAATTGTAATTAACTTTAGGATAAACTTAAAACAGTTCATAATCTTTATCATGATTTTTTTAGAGGTTATGAGATTATGAGTTGTTGCCCTACCTCCTTCTTTAGTCAACATTTCGGACAGCATTGGCTAAAGAAGGAGGTAGTAAGTATGTAAAGAACATGGCATAATAACCTAAAAACAATAACCTAACAAACCCGAACCAAAGTTTCCGACCGCAATTTGAAAAAAAATATTGAAACTTTTTGGAATTTTGTAATAATTAGATACTTTTACATAAAATGATTAAAAAGTGAGAAAATATTAGTGTTTTTCATTTGTTTTCTTTATCGACAATTTTAAAAATCGTAAGGTGAGCCATTTTTTTAACTATGTATTTTACGTTTGTATTAAAAAAAATAATATTTCAGAAATTATGTTTTCTTATAATAGTATCTATCAATTGAAAGCATATTCTATCACCTTTTAAAAACTGTTTTTAGTTTAGTTCTAGTTCAGAAATATTCCATTTATTTGGATTTTATTGCAAAGTGGAAATATTCTGACTATGTATTTCTATTTTTATGGAGATATAATTTTATTGGCAAAACCATATTATTGGAAATTGCAAGAAAACTTCAAAGACTGAAGTTATAGATATACAATTTAATTTAATTTAAAACCATGTATGATCGTGTGAGAAACGCGGAGATCCGCAAAGAATGCAAGGCTGATGTAAGCGTAATGAGTAAGATCAAGAAAGGAACGCTCCGATGGTTCGGGCATGTAGAGAGAATGAACGAGGAAAGGAGTGTAAGGAGAATATATGACGCAAATGTGAATGGTAGAAGAAGTCGGGGACGTCCGAGAAAGACATGGCACGACCAAGTGAATCAGATACTTGAGTCGGGCCAGGTCAGGAGTCAGAATAATAGAAGAGCATGTATGAGACGGTGTATGAATGTGAACGAGGCAAGGAGTGTGTGCCAAGACCGAGTTGTTTGGCGGTCCGTCCTCTCTGCCTACCCCTGCGGGGAAACGGCGTGATGGTTAGTTAGTTAGTTAGTTAAATAATGTGTTTATAGAGTACCGTGGAAATGGCATGAATCACAAAAATTCTTTATTTCACACTCATGCATCAAATTTCAAAACGCATTCATCATTTGGTCAGCCACATCACTTTTTACGAACCAGAAACCAGATAACCTCAAATGTGTGTTTTACTTTGCACGCGGTAGTTAAATGGACTAGTAGGTACGTCCGCATCCATATCTAGCCACGGTATTGGACGAGTATTGATTGAATTTTTTGCAACATCACAGTTTATCCCCAAGGCGAAACCACATTTTATTTTACGGGGGGAATATTTAACATTCGGAAAGGAAGAAGACGGAGCCCATATAGCCCGCATTTTACGACCGAGATGTGTACGGTGTACGGTGTGGGCTTGAGGAAAATAAAACTGAAACCGCAAATTATTCATCTCACGTTTCTCTGCCAAACATTTGTACGTACTGCGAGATACAACAATACGACGTCACTCACGTCTTTCAGTAGGAACAATAAAAACACCAAAAAACCGCAGGATGAAAGGCGCCGAAATTTTACTTAATTTTTTGAGGTTTCGCATTAAAACTTGGACTGAATTCCGTAACCCTTTCCGACCGCAAAGCAAATTGAAAATTCTGCATCTATAGAAATATCCTTTCTCCTTTTGTGTGCAACATAGTACCAGCAAACTCACTAACCAAACATCGTGCCTGCAGGGACACGCATTTTTTTCCACATTTATATATACGCAGTGTAAGGATTAGTGAAGGTAGTTTTTAGCTGTCGCAAGAGATGTCGCCGTTCGCGTCTAATACCCGAACGGTTACGGAAATTGCCGATAATATCCGATTGACAACTGGGCACCTTCAGTGTCGAGTTTCTTTGTTTCAGAATTACACAGAGCATCCATTTGAAAGGACGTTTGGTCCAGTTAAATATGCATTGTAATCTTCACGGTAACGTAAATGAAGTAACTTGTAATCTCGACGAACCACGACCTTAATTGAAGATACCTGAACTTAAATTACTTAATATTTTTTATAATTAGTTTCCATTCCGATATAGTTTCCATATGGGGATCGGCATGAAAAAAAAGCATCGTGTAAAATGCCCATAAGTATAGAGAATGGAACACGCTCCTTCTTTCTTGCATGTTGTGTCAAAAATATTCTTAGATTATACCAACCCTTAAAATAAGAAACTTGGGTACGTAATCGATTCATTTGATCATGGCATGTCTTTTTGAGAAGTCCGTGACTCTTCGTCCGATTTACTTCTGCGTCATATTATATTCCCCTGACAATACTTTCTTCATCCATTTGCTGTACGTGTGGAAACCATCAAAGTGTCCCCTTCCTTCATGCTAACATCGGACTTGCATTCTTTTCGAATCCTCTCTGACGTAATTTAGTAATACCTACATCATACGGCACTTATAGTAGGTTCTGTACTTCCAGCGAGAGTTCCATTGCAACCTTTCCTTCTACATACTGCATTCGTCGTGCATTAAACGGTGGTTATACATATTTGCTTTTTTAGAAATTTTATTAATATCTAATTTTGTTAATATCGGGGACGTCCGAGGAAGACATGGCACGATCAAGTGAATCAGTTACTTGAGTCGGTCCATGTCAAAAGTCAGAATAATAGAAGAGAATGTATGAGACGATGTATGAATGTGAGTTAGGCAGAGAGTGTGTGCCAAGACCGAGCTGTTTGGCGGTCCATCCTCTCTGCCTACCCCTGCGGGGAAACGGCGTGATGGTTAGTTAGTTAGTTAGTTAGTTATTAATATCTACTAATCGGAAATTTCTTTTTACCTTGGAGGCGGGTCACTGCCGCCCCGGGAACCATTTATTGGATAATCAACACCTCCGCCATAGGTCACCCCAAGTGGTTCGCTACATTTGGTGACTAGGCAGGGGTGCCCAGGTTCATTGGGTGAGGTTTGTCGAGGTCTTGGCGGTCAATCTTACTACGTACTGCGTGGCGGGCCGGATCGAGAGACTGGTTGAGGGAAGCCTTTTGTCTTCTCCAGCCAGAATCCCTCAACACATCGCCTTGCACTGCATTTGGAGGGGTGGATTCGTACGTCCGTCACTCCTGGACACACTGACCCCCAGATTCCTACCCACCCCTTATACCTACTTCCTTCCCAGAACTTCCTCTCCTTCCTTTCCTTAAAAAAACCTTCCACACAGCTTCCATTAAGATGACGTAGGATCTGAGGAGAATTATTTTCCCTCCTCCTCCTGTGTGGAGCTAAATGAGGCCCTGAGGAAAACATTTTCCTTATCTATGTCATCTTTGGGGAAGCTGTATCATTTTTGGGAAAGAAAGGAGAGGAAGTTCTGGGAGGAAAAAGGTAAGAATGGATGAGTAGGGATCTGGAGGTCAATGTTTCCAGAAGTGACAGACGTATGAATCTATCTCTCTCACTGCAGCAAGGCGATGGGTCGAGAGAGTCTGGCTGAAGAAGTAAAAAGGTCTCCCTCAACCAGTCTCCCCCGATCCGGTCCGCCAGGCAGTAGGTGAGCAAAAGCATCAATGAACCCGGGCACCCCTGACGACATCAAACGAGACCACTTGGTGTGACCTATGACAGGGGTGTTGGCATTCCAATAAACGCCTCCCAAATTGAGCTAACATGATAAAAACACTTTGATTTCCGTAAGTTTACGAGTATAAGTCATAAATGCTCACCTTTTTAAAATTCAAACCAATTATTTTTCACATTGAATTCCCATGTAAAAGAGTGTAGGTATTATAACTTACGTTGATTGGAGAAAAAATATTTCGATGCGCTCAGAAATTTTATGATTTAAAAAATAATATTACTTTGTAGTAAGTCGTTCATTGATTTTATAATGGTTGGAATTTTACTAGTCATTTTATTTTATCGGAAAAATGCCTTGCTATATTTTCTTCAGTTGCTCATTCATTGTGAATACTAGCAATTTCCTACCAACTAACCACAGTTCCTGGGAGTTTATATTCTTTAATATTACAGGGAATTTCTTTGATATTTTTCCAAGAATCTTTTCATAATAACACTCCTTCAAGCGTATCTTAATTTTATTTGATTTTACGCCAACCTAGGCTTTTACATAGATTATATGAACAAAATATATTAAACGAACCATCGGAATTTTAGGAACAAACTAAATAATATGAATCAATAAAATTAAATCATTTGTTTATGTGAATACCGCAGAATAGTCCCAACTTCCCCCAAACTTCTGTAGCCAGTGAGACTATGGCATCCTCAATTGTTGTGAGGTTGAAAATAGTGGGGAGGACAAGAAGATGGAGAAGAAGAAGGCGAGGAAGTTTCTGGCTATTCAGATCTGCTCACCAAACTGATTGGTGGTCTTGTAGGGGAGTATCTTCCACTTGCCAATATATCTTAAATTATTTTAAATTATCAAATTGTGAAATAACGCAAATCAGTTAAACATAATTTACTTGCGCACGCCGGGATTTTAACCCACGACCTTTGGACTGCTAGTCGAGGGCCTTATCCCTCGATCACGGTGGCCGTAACATTAAGTAACATAAAATAAAATATAAACTTAATCATAACTGTAAGATATTAAAAATTAATTACCCACGCTACTATAGTTTGTAGCATTCAGCAAAGTGTTAACACAGATTACTCGTTAATATACACGTATCAATATGAGACAGGTACATGCCTCCAACAAATCTCAAAACGATATATTAAAACCTATTTTTTCAAATGTTATTTGGAAAACGAGTCATAAGTAGGTACAAACTTTGTAGCCCTGATTATCTTCAAATACTAAACTTATAATATGATTGGCGCGGTTTATACCTTTCTTAAATCTCTTCAAGTATTTTTATGTATACATCTTGTATTAGGTCTGTATATTTTTTGAGCCCGTACCTTATATTATATTTTCCTGATTTTGTTTTTTTATGCATTTCTTAGTCCATCGCATTAGTCCATCATGGAGGAAACTTTATTTGAACTTTTTGAAACCAAAAGTACATAAATCAAATGAGTCGGTTATACGGCCGGCGTAGCGCAGCGGTAAGACGCTTGACTCTCGCACCGAAGGTCGCGGGATCGAATCCCGGCGTGGCAAATAAATTTTATTTGATTAATTTGTGTTATTTCACAATTTATTCATTTAAAATAATAAATAGTATATTTGCGGCACGTTCCAGAGTGGAAGATACTCGCTGTATCGCCCTGGTGTAAGACCACCATTCAGAATTGAAACGTTGCTTAAAATCGGCATTAGCCGTGTTTGGTGACCAGATCTGAATAGCCAGGTACTTCCCCACCTTCCTCTTCCCTATCTCCTTCCCCTCCCCACTACCCTCAGCCTCACAACATACCCCAATTGGGGATGCCATAGTCTCACTGGCTTCAGACGGGAGCAGTTGGGACTCTTGTGAGGTACTCATGTAAAAAAAAAAAAAAAAAATACAAATTCATAAAATCTTATAAGACATGTTTCTGTGAAATATTTGTAAAGTGAAGTCCTCATATGTTTGTGTCTGTCTGTATGTTGCTTCTGTGAAATTATTTGTAAATTTTTTATTCATACATTGTGTCTACATATTGGGTTGAGTTAGGTTTAACTTCTCAAAGTACCAATTGGCGATCCCTTAATGAGTGTGGATAACTCATGGGAGTGCAACTTCGTTGTAAAAAAAATAAAAAAAATAGTGCCCTTAAACTTGTTACCCATGCCCCCTAGCACGGTCAATCGATAAGGATTGATAGGATAACCTTCGGTAACTTCTCATCGTTCCCTAGACCAAATACAGATCGCTAATGTACAAACAACAGTCGACTTCGAATATATTATGAGAGATTCTAAGAATTTATAATATTCATAATTCATAATTGCCTAAGAATTTATAATATTCATAATTCATAATTGCCTAAGAATTCATAATATTCATAATTCATAATTGCCTAAGAATTCATAATATTCATAATTCAAAATTGCCTAAGAATTCATAATATTCATAATTCATAATTGCCAAAGAATTCATAATATTCATAATTGCCTAAGAATTCATAATATTCATAATTGCCTAAGAATTCATAATATTCATAATTCATAATTGCCAAAGAATTCATAATATTCATAATTGCCTAAGAATTCATAATATTCATAATTGCCTAAGAATTCATAATATTCATAATTGCCAAAGAATTCATAATATTCATAATTGCCTAAGAATTCATAATATTCATAATTGCCTAAGAATTCATAATATTCATAATTGCCTAAGAATTCATAATATTCATAATTGCCTAAGAATTCATAATATTCATAATTGCCTAAGAATTCATAATATTCATAATTGCCAAAGAATTCATAATATTCATAATTGCCTAAGAATTCATAATATTCATAATTCATAATTGCCTAAGAATTCATAATATTCATAATTCATAATTGCCTAAGAATTCATAATAGTCATTATTCATAATTGCCTAAGAATTCATAATATTCATAATTCATAATTGCCTAAGAATTCATAATATTTGTAATTCATAATGGCCTATGAATTCATAATATATTGCAAAGCGCCCTTCAGCTGATTTTTCAGAAAAAACGGCGCGCTATAAATTATCCAATTATTATTATCATTATGTAGTCATTGTGAACTGTTAGTTATTCGTTGGCGATCTGCAGTCAATTTGGGAGGTGGGTATGAGTACCGCCACCAATGGAACCATTTATTGGATAACCAACACCTCTGCCATAGATCACTCCAAGTGGTTCGCTACGTTTGGTGACTTACCAGGGGTGTCCGGGTTCATAGGGTGAGGTCTATCCGGACCTTGGTGGTGGATGCGTCTGTCCACCAGCTGCATGGCAGGCCGGATCGGGATAGAATGGTTGAAGGAGTCCCTTTAACTTCTCCAGCCGTACTCTTTCAGAATATCGCCTTGCACCGCAGTGGGAGGGATGGATTCATACATCTGTCACTCCTGGGTTACACAGACCCCCAAAAAGACCCTCCACACAGCATCTCCAAAGATGACATAGGCCCTGAGGGGAATTATTTTCCTCAGGGCCTCCTGTGTGGAGCTAATGTAAAAAAAAGCTAGGGAACGATGAGAAATTACCGAAAATTATCCTATCAATCTTATCGATCGAATTGGTTAATGAGTGTGTCTGATAGTTGGTTGTGTGCGTGTTGCAAAAAAAAAGTTATATTTAGTCTAGCTAACAATTTTATACAATATAATAAGTAATAAGTGTTGTGATAGAAATAATATATCTGACTTGACAAACCATGATACAATTTTTTCCTATTAGACTAAATTGATGATTTCATGTCCTTCTCAATCTTCAATTCTTTTTCGTCGGAGTCAGAAGTGAATAGCTGAAGTGAATCACAATAGGTCAACCATTTGGCGGGCTAAGATCTCTGCCCACGCATTTGACGAATGGATTTAATGTACCTTTATCTGTGAGTAATCGCTGTACGTAAATTTGGGCAAAGAAACTTTAAATATATTGCTAACTAACTAACCATCACGCCGTTTCCCCGCAGGGGTAGGCAGAGAGGACGGACCGCCAAACAACTCTATCATGGCACATACTCCTTGCCTCGTTCACATTCATACATGCTCTTCTATTATTCCGACTCTTCACATGGCCCGACTCAAGTATCTGATTTACTTGGTCGTGCCATGTCTTCCTCGGGACTTCACATTGCGTTCATCTACCATTTACATTTGCGTCATATATTCTTCTTACACTCCATTCCTCGTTCATTCGCTCTGCATACCCAAACCATCTGAGCGTCCCTTTCATAATCTTGCTCATCACGCTTACATCAGCCTTGCATTCTTCGCGGATCACCACGTTTCTCACACGATCGTACATGGTTTTACCACACATACGCCACAGAGATTTCATTTCTATAGCATTCAGTCTTTTTTTACATTAACTACACACAGGAGGCCCTGAGGAAAATAATTTCCCACAGGGCCTATATCATCTTTGAGGATGCTGTGTGGCGGTTAGAAGGGAGGAAACCCAGAGGCCGGTAAATCGTTCCACAGCCGAGCTGTTGAACTCAAGAACGAGTCGTAAAAACGACCCGTTCTCATGTGACTAATGTCAACCGTGTACAAATGTTGGGCTACTTTCATCCTTCTTTGTGTACAAAAGTCTACTTTCATCCTTCCTCTGCCAGTTCCACGACTCACTGCCATACATCGGGGTAGGTAAAAGAAATCCATTAAATACATTGCGACTAAAATATACAGACAAAACAAGACGATTAAAAAATATTAACAAATTTAAAATCGGAATTAAATATTGGATCATCAACAAGGTCGTGCATCAATTCGTCAACTCACCCAATCTAAAAAAAAAGTTCTCTGATCCCATTACTATCACCAATACCAACCTGATTGAATTCTGTGAAATATTTTGGTTTCCAGCTTATCGAAAAAGGCACTTACCGAAATTAAACTTATCGAAAAAAGAATATATGTAGCACTTGTTCGCAGTATTCTGGAGTATAACTACATTATTAGAGCCCCTTCTGAACAAAACCATATCCTAGAAATAGAAAAGTACAAAAGAGATTTATGCGTTACATGCATATGATGGAATATACGTACTATAATTATATAATAGGGCGTATCAGTTGTTTTGGTTCTAAACTACGGATAGTTCATTTTTAGTTCGAAAAATTTAAGGTTTGCAGTCGAAAGCCTTAACGTTCACTATGCTCATCAGATTTAAATAAGGAAATATACCACCCATTTTACAATGCTTTATCCATTCCAAGTTAGGTTACTTATGGTTAGCTACTTTTGTTCAAAGTCATAAATTGGACCGATAAACGTATTATTTAGTCGCAATCTATCAGCAATCGGTATTTTCGATCCCAGGCAATCGTAATAATAGCGCTTTCGATATAATCGCTACCTGGCAGAGGTACCCATGTTACAATCTGAACTAACGCTATTTCTGCTGTCTGTTAGTTGTCCCTTGGCTTTTCCAGTGGCGTCCCTAAATAAGGCCGCCAGCAGCCCGGGGCTCCCTGTAATAATTATATATGTCGCCATTGCCCGAACTGGGTATACCTACACCGTGTACGCCCCTGGGACCACTGCGCCGTTCACAGAGATGGGACCGTCGATATGAACCGTTTTCTCGACATTGTAGGTAGGTAGGTACTTGTCCATTCTAAAACGAAATGTTATTCATAAATTTATTTCTACTATCTATGAATTAATCCAATAATATGTATTGTTGTTCTCAATTTGGAAGGTGGGTATGGGTACCGCCGCCCCGCCAACAAGGTCACCCTCGGGTTAATGCAGTGAAGTTTGTCTAGGTCTTGGCGGCAAATCCATCTGCTTACTGCGTAGGTACTGCGTGGTGGACCGGGTCGGGAGAGCCTGGTTGCGGGAGACCTTTTGACTTCTCTAGCAGGAAATCGCCTTGCACTGCAGTGGGATGAATGGATTCACAGGTACGTCATTCCTGGAAACACTGACCCCCAGATTCCTACCCATCCCTCATTAATTATTTTATTTTCAGAACTTAATTTCCTTCGTTTTCTTAAAAAATAACTTCCACGCTGCATCACTCAAGATGACATAGGCCATGACCGAAATTATTTTCCTGTATATAAATAAATTAGACCCTTTATTAATTGCAACTACAGTTTTAATTATTATGTGTTTGCACTATAGTTTTACGTTTTATTAATAGAACTCCATAAAATAAGGTGTTTGTTAACTCCTAACTACCCACCTCCTCTTTTAATATTTAATACGGAAAAATGCCTTATTTCCATTAATTACATCTAGCAAGGTAGGTAATATAAAGCACGCCAATAAATTGTACCTATGGAAAATTAATTATAAAACTTTTTTTGAATGAAGATATAAAGATAATTTTTTTTATAAACGCCGAATTATCGGTACTGAACTGAAATAAAATAATAAGTTTTTATTTGCTTTGATTTTATAAAAATACTACCTTTTACCCGCGGCTTCGCTCGCGTGGTGTCAGGGAGAATTTACTATACAAAGAATTTTCCCATATGAATGAAATGTTTTCCGGGATGAAAATTAGTCTGTGTACTTCTCAGTCATCCAACTTTATCTATGCAAAACATCACGTCGATCGGTTGCTTCGTTGTAGCGTGAGATAAGGACAAACAAACACAATTTCGCATTTGCAATATTAATTATACGAACGAAGCAGAATATCGGATTTAGACATACCTAATGCTTTTTTTATCAGGAATGTTCTCTAAAATTAGTTGAACAAAACACATTTACATCCATCAGCTTGTATCGGGTATCCATTTTTGTACTTCAAAATACTAATAAAGCTTGGAACCTTAGCTGAACCTGCAAGTTAATTCATTCAACTGTACACACGTACAACATTAACAATGTTTAGCACAGTATTAAACATTAAAAAATAATTTGATATTCGATCATTAATCAATTATTTATTATTAAATACCGACATCGGCGCAGTCGCACAGTAGTAGCTCCATGCAGTGCGTGCATATTAAACTGAACTGGTTTGCATCATAAAGTCTGGTCGCAGCGCTGCGTTCAAGTTCCTCCAGACTTAGCAGAAAGGTTCCGACTCTCTTATACCACCAATAAGCACGCAAAATGCTAGAATTGAACCTTTTATTCAGTGACTCGACTTCTGAACAGAAGTTTGATGATCTGGTTGAAGGTGTGATCCAGGCACTTCAAGCTTCCGGGGAATTTAACAGCCTCGGAGTAAAAACATCCAATGAATCGGTATGGCTTATAAATGGTTCTGAAGAGATGCTTAGTCCTTTTAGTGATATGGAGGAACAAGGGGCGAGGTCTGGAACTGGTTACATCCAGGAGCCGGTTCCGTTGAACCAGATGCGGCCATTATTAGTGTGCGGATGCGATGGGCATGCATAACTATTAAACCGATTACTCCATTAGGTAGCTGGGCAGGTTGATAACGGAACGACTCTTTGTCGCCTCGGCCATGTAAGAATTTCGAAGAACCAATAAGCGAACAGGATATTATATTTTTATTCATTCAAAACCAATTATCCTACCTAAACTCGAGGGCTCGAGACTTAATTGGTTGGTTACCTGAAATATTTCGCGTGTTGCAGCCACACACGTACACATTACTTTGGACTAACAACATTCGTGAATAGTAATTAAGTACTAATTCGCCAATTAGGCTCTGTATTTAAACTCGAGTAATTATAATTAGTGTAATTCATGAAAAAATGTTTCCATTCCATTGTCACGATATTCTGCAATAACATTACAAACATTGACAACTAAACGTTTGCATTGCATTATTAATGTTCTTCCAGTTTCTTGGCCGCACTATCTATCAAATAAACCATGTGGACTACTACTGCTTTATCTCTCTGTCTATTCTCTCTTATGGGAGAGAAATTATATCACATATCTCTACCGGAGTTAGACCACATTCCTGCAGTAATAACTCGACATCCCTTTATCATTTATCATTCCTGGTTTTAATTACTCTTGTACGCCGCGTAACTTTTATGGTACCTACCTACACTGCTCCTGCTAGCTTTCAACATAAATCCTGGTTTAATTTATTATAATTAATCTTTTTTTTATTTATCCATTTATTAATTGGGAGTATTTCTATTTAAGAGTTGCTTCTTAGGTAGTTCGGTAACTATTAATCTGCTTTAGATTTGCCTTCATATTTCACACTCGATAACATATTTTAAAACTATTCTAATATTATGTAGGTATGTTGATCAAATACGCACCTGTAACGATTAATTCCTATCTCGTGTTAACATTTATACATTTTTAACATTAATTAGCGAATATAATCAACGCAATAAACATAAATATTGGCTTAAGAGGAACGGCTGCGCGGCTTTTTCATACACAACAAAATTTCGATTTTAGACCAAAATATAGCAATTATCTAATAAGGATATGTGCTATTTCGTGTATTTGTATTTCAAAATTTAAAATACTGGGCTCCAATAAAGAAGTCAATTTTTGAGGCAACCAGGGCAATTATTGTGTGTCGATCTTAATTATTTTTTATTAATAAATATATAAGTAAATCAATATTTTTTATTCAAAGGACTATTAAAGAAATCATTTTTATGGGCTTAATTTAACTTACAAATGTTCTATTTACGAAGTAAACAAGGAGCTCTGACCACTGAGCTATGGCTCAGAGCTTCTGACCGGCAATCAGAGGGACACGGGTTCGATTCCCGTTGGCGGCCAGTATCTTTTCTCGGAAGATTTTTTCAATGTAGATGAGTGTTTCAGGCTGATAATTATTGATTATATTTGTTATCTACCTTTGTGCTACGCATAAAAATCTTGTTTAAACGTTAGTTTATCAATTAAAAATAATAATTAAAAATTTGATCCTAGAAACACATTTTTTCTCAATGTTTTAATTCGTTAAATAGTATTTCACTATATTAACGTAGTAGTTTGAGCAATATTGCTTTTTAATAATTACTGTTAACTCACAAAAAATGCCAAAGTTTGCTCTAAAATCACGAAAAATTGAATTCTTTACATTTGTAATTTAAACACAAATAAATAAAATAGCACACATGTATCAGATATTTGCTTTACCTTGTGATTAAAAAAACCAATTTTCAGTATGGTTAAGCATTTTGGCCTCAAATTCAAATTTAAGTTTAGTAAGAAAAATGGCGCAGCTGTTCCCCATAACGCTTTAACTCTTTAAATTTGAAAAGAATCGACCTTGACTTGGTATGTCAGACATGGCGGTGTCCGTGAATCCTCATTCATAATAATAGATACAAAAAGTGTAATATAATCCATCCATTACAATAATTAATGATTAGATTAAATATTTGCGTGCCTGTTTTATTCATGTTGACATTACGTTAGAGCTAAAATAAAGAAAATGTAGGTAGGCAGGAAAGGTAGTCACTTTATAAAGTAGCATTATCATAAAAACAAAGAATCGCCATAAAAGTAAAAAGGCATACAACATTTAGTAGGTTGTGTTTTCCTACTTATTTACTTAATACACTCAATATTCCAAAACTACCAGCCCAGAACTAAGCATAAAAATATTTCAGAAAAAAGAGCTGAGTGATATCCTGCCTTCGTGAACACATTGTTTTGTAGAAAGAAATCTTTTCCTAGAAAAATGCGTCAACTGGGTCAAAAAATATTTGGGTCATTAAAAGTTTCATGTTATATTGCATGTCATATAGCGGGGGTGGCAGCGGTGCTACCTACCCTTGTTTTTACAAGTGCCTGGTTTACCGACAGCCCCTAATAAAACGGCTACCGCCCTTTGGCCATCCCCATTATATTTATTACGTTGCAGGCTTTACTACTGAAATGTCACCGGACCTTCATTTCTTCACTACACTGAGGAGTTATTATTGTGGAATAATGGGCCGTGGGATGTGGAACCAACCCTCGAAAACACGTGTGCAATGGGACACGATGGGAATATATTTTTTGCAAGAACTATCCCGTAGCTAAAAATATCAACTCTATATAATGTTATGTATCTGGTTTTAGTTGAGAATTTGGTTTTCATCACAAGACAGTAAATATGCATTCTATAATTGTAGCAACTTATTAAGCTCAGGTGTAAACTTAAATCTTTAAAGGAGAATTTTTGTTGATAATATTAGGTTTGATATTATTATTATTATTAAAAATAACCTAAGAGTGTTATTTTAGTTTTATAAATTACCTACTATAATAATAAGTACCTACATATGAATTTGCTATGTTTTGTTTGTATATATGTGTTAATTTTACTTGTGTGGTTTTAAGTAAAGAGTTCGTTATTTTTTTTAATTTCTTCTAGGGCGCATATTTTCATCATTTTGTTTTGTTATCAAAGAAAATTATTTGAAATAATTCCGATGTTCAAGCCAAATAAGCCTCTAATAATGGAAGATGTGCCGTGCAGTGATTAAAAAAAGCAATTAAAACGAGACGTTACGAGAATATGTATAAACGAGTAAAATGAAGGAAAAAAAATAACATTACACCTGATCCTGTCACGCCACGGAATAAAAATATTTAAAATTTAATTAAACACCGTCCTCACAATGATAAAGAACCCGACATTTTACAACACGGCCGTCCCTAAAAGACGAAACGTTTAAACCTTTTGGACGCACAAAAAAAGGCATTCTTCTCGCGACTACATCTCCGGGACGCGTACAAACGTTTGTCCGAAAGAAAACAAAAATGTTTGTAAGACAAGTTTCAAGTTTGAGGAAGCCGAGTGGAGGTACTCGATGTCTCTCGAGTCTCGAGTCGCCTCTCGAGCGGGTCACTGAACAAGTAGAAAGGAATTAATCAATCTGTCCACAAAGGAAATAAGTGCTAGTGATGCGCGGGTGTTTGTGGCGAGGTGGCTCCGGCAAATTGGAGCCGCTCCGAGCGCGAGCCGCATTCTTCTTCATCAGAGTTTGCGCCTGGAGGCAGAGCAATCAGTTCCTTTAATAACACTAAGCAAGCGGTGCCTATAATTTTAAGTCATATTTTTTGGAATCTCTTAACGTCCGCAAGACGCTGTATAATAATATTATGTTATAAAACACATACTCGTCTCTGTTCGTACATGTATGTAAACAGAAATATTAAATGATGCGTATCGAAAATCTGGATTGTGGTCGTTTCGTGTCGTCATGGCGCATTTGCTCTCGTGAACAAACGACTCTCCGAAACTTCATTCAGATGGTGAAAAAACCACTCTTTAATATGCCGCACTAATTTTCAAATTTAAATACAAACTTTATCCAAAGAAATTTCACAGCTTTGATTAAGAAAGTAACCAATTTGAGATTACGGGAAAACTATTGAAAAAATACAGCATAATTTCCCAATAATACCTAACTAAGGTCTAACGATAGGACATGGCATTGATGTAGAAAATTTACCATTATTGTTTTGGGTGCTTGTTACAAGTTATTTCCATTAATTATTATTATTATTAAATACAGTAATTATTCAAATTCGGTAGTGTATATGTAAAAATATTATAAAAAGCAGTAAACTAATCCTGTATTAAAAATATTGTAAAGAATAATTTGGTAGCCAATTATAACAATAAAACCGTGCATTATATTGTTCATATTAATGTGTTACTTTGGTGCTGTCACTTTAAATAACTACATATTAATTTTAGTTTTAAGCCTTGTTGTTCGTAATTATTAACATTGTTCCTACTTCTTTATTATTATAGTCGTAATATAATAATATTGTTTATAATAAAGGTATGTATATTATATTTTGTGGAATGATTGTTATATTGTTTAATGAGTAGGCCAAATTAAAAAAATCTGTTGTAGATACCTAAAACAATAAATTAATTATTGTTGTTCATGTTATTGACTGACTTCCATATTATTATAAATATTGTAAAAGTTATGTTTTTTTATTATATTCTCTACACAAGTACTAAATGGTTATAATCTTATAAATTGGTCGACTGAGAATGAACTAAATCATTTTTGCAGTCGATGGGGAGTACTTTCAAGGGCACCACATCGATTTTGATGAATAAACTTGTATTTTTGTTTTAATGAATAAATTCCTAAAACTTTTTGATCAAGGTAATATTGCAATTGAGTTTATTGTGACAATTAAAAACGTGTAAATGTTGTAAATTATTGATATCGTCAATATATATAACGAAGCGCAGTTTTTATATTTTCGTTTATTTGTATATTCAATTCGTCTCGATTCTCAACATAATGTATTGTGTGAATTCAGATATACAAAGGTATATAGGTATACCTTTCTGCTCAAATGGCCTGCAGTGTGCACAGATATTATAAATTTAGTGAGAACCGTATAAGCGTATTATTAAAGTGAACCGGCACATTATATCCCATTGCCGTATGGTCACATATGATGTTAATGTTGACGATAATACGATGCCCATAATATTTTAAGTTACACAGAGATAATATATGTACACAAAAAGATGCTTACATCTCCACCGAAACTGCCATAATAAAATTTAAATATCCATTCACGAGTACGTTATTGTTCAACAACACGGTAGAAAAAACATTGAAAAAAATCTGGCACACATTCTGTTATTATGTTTTGGCTATTTAGATACGTGAGAGATTCGGATCAAGTGCTGGCTATATTGGCTTGGTAGGTAGATAGCTAAATGGGTTGAAATAGGATGGGTCTTACTATCCTTGTACTATTATTGTATAGCACATCCCTACATTTTGCTTTTGCTTTCCCAAACAAGTTCATTAATGATATTATTATTAACATATGAACCCGGATTAAATAATAGCATTTCCAATAATATGTTTTCCCAGTAATGTCCTCTGCGTGCAAACTGTATCTAAATTTCTCTAATATTATTATTAACATGTGAACCCGGATTAAATAATAGCATTTCCAATAATATGTTTTCCCAGTAATGTCCTCTGCGTGCAAACTGTATCTAAATTTCTCTAATATTATTATTAACATGTGAACCCGGATTAAATAATAGCATTTCCAATAATATGTTTTCCCAGTAATGTCCTCTGCGTGCAAACTGTATCTAAATTTCTCTAATATTATTATTAACATGTGAACCCGGATTAAATAATAGCATTTCCAATAATATGTTTTCCCAGTAATGTCCTCTGCGTGCAAACTGTATCTAAATTTCTCTAATATTATTATTAACATATGAACCCGGATTAAATAATAGCATTTCCAATAATATGTTTTCCCAGTAATGTCCTCTGCGTGCAAACTGTATCTAAATTTCTCTAATATTATTATTAACATGTGAACCCGGATTAAATAATAGCATTTCCAATAATATGTTTTCCCAGTAATGTCCTCTGCGTGCAAACTGTATCTAAATTTCTCTAATATTATTATTAACATGTGAACCCGGATTAAATAATAGCATTTCCAATAATATGTTTTCCCAGTAATGTCCTCTGCGTGCAAACTGTATCTAAATTTCTCTAATATTATTATTAACATGTGAACTCGGATTAAATAATAGCATTTCAAATAACATGTTTTCCCAGTTACGTCCTCTGCTTGCAAACTGTATCTAAATTTTCTCAAATAAACAATAAACAGTGTTAATATCAAGTGACCTCCCAGATATAAGGTCCTGTATATTTTCTGTATGTACAGAATAAAAAAATAATAATGTTACGCAGCATCACGTTCATTGGTCAAATGCATTGTATAAAGTTTTGTATTAGTGATCGACGATGGATGCAATCTGTTAGCCATAAGTTGTCCTAATAGTTTATCTAGTCTGTGGTTAGTTGTAAGATAGATCATTGTAGAAATATACTATTATAAATTTGTACAGCGCCCTTGTGGTAAATTTTTACATAAACGACGCTATAGAAATCATCAAAACATTATTATTATTCCTGATTCCTAAATAAATAGTAGAAGAGAGTAACTGATTAGGTATTCATAGAACCGTAGATCGTGTATTTGATTTAATTGAATACTTTTATCATTTTTACTCGACCTTGCCTACATTAATAATATTGATATTTATGATAAATAGTTTCAATGAGACATATGTGATGTAATATGTAATAAGCATTATCTTGCAGGTGTTTAACTTCATTCCATGTATAGGGTCGTGGTCTTGCAAATCGCTTTCGATTCTCATGGTCCTATTATTGGCAATATGATGGAAATAGTTAATCACGTCTGTAGAGACAAAAAGATTTGGTCATTAGTATATTGCAGGTGTTTTCCCATATACAGGTTTCTTCTTTTGCAAGTTGCTTCCGATTCCCACAGTCGTTTTATTGACAATATTAACTCATATGAATTTAATAATTTATTTTCAAAAACATATTTGCCTGATTCTTCATAATCCTACCATATCTATTTAATTAAATTTATGGAATTTCATCAAATACTTGACAGTATTTTCTAATTAGCTTATATTATCAACGTTCAGGAAGGCATTGAAAATATTTTTGGTGTTTTGATAGCCCGATTAAGCTCTCATATGGCTGTTTAATTACGTTTTGTAATTTATAGACACGAATATTGCATATATTCGCGCATCAAGGAATTTTCACGTAACAGATGGTTCGTGAATAACATACCAGCAGCTGTTATGAAATTATTCTGTTAACATTATCGACATTAAGTTTATTCAAGGAAATAAACCAAAACACCTAAATATTATTTAATACATTCTTCAATTTGATTGGAATATGATTTGGTTTTTAAATCGACGAGAATCGAACTCGTATCATAGGTAGATTAATACCAACACATCATAATCTTCTTCTACAAAATCAGATAGTATCAAAATCAAGTAGGCACATAATATAAACATATTATGTACACATTTTAAAATTAACTTGTAGAGTGGTTCTGGGTCCATTACATCACAATGTAACTTATTTTTATGATTAAAAGATTGATTCTTATTGCATAATATTATATTTCTTTAAAATTATGTCTGTTCTTCTTCATCTAATGGTTGATTCAGCTTTGTGATCGGTAGCTTTCCGACAATTCTGCGTTCTACCTTAATATATGTTTTTTTCTCTTGAATTGTATATATATATTGTATAATATTTCTAATAATATTCACAAAATCAGATTTAATTATTGCATAAACCAAAAACAATTTAATTCTGCACATCATTTTACGTGTATTTTAACGCAAAATTTAACCCTTTGGTCAGATGATGTCAAAAATTCCTTTATATGTATAGTTTTGATGTTTTTTCAAAGTTGATCTACAACACAAAGGAAACAAAATTCTACACTCTTAAATAATAAATGTAGGTAGTTATTCACTGGAGTGATCTTAATTAGTTTGGAATCATAAAATTTCCTTCAGTAGGTATGTACATTTTGTTTCCTATAGTATTGTCAATACTTTGGGATCTTTCAACAAGTTTTCTGTATGCGTATTTATTTCAACATTAGTTGTGTTGTTTAATGTAGTAAATATATGTAGTAATAAAAATGAAATAGTATGGAGTAATTTTGCAAATTGCGCACAACTTTATTCAGGTATAAATATTTCATTCACGGTAATAATATAGATCGTTCGTGTCCTATGTACATTTTTACAACAGTCTTTAATGAATTTATTCATTTTAGTATATAAAAATCTGCGGTTCATCTCCGCGTTAAAACTATTAGGTAAGTTTTGGTAAATGACTTAAAAACTTAAAGCGAGCTTTATACATTATTCACATTTATACAGTTCAATTCATAAAAATAATATCTAAGCGATTAATTAACACGAAATGTACAAGTCTAGTAGCTAAGAGGCTGGCGTTTAACAGTTCATCTAACATTATCACTCACAGCTGCAGCCTACACCAGGTAGGCCTGCACCGGGGGGGCCCTCCAGCCACGAGAGCCCCGCTCCAGCGTGGAATAGTCCGAGTCGATGGATGAGTAGATGTGGTCGGAGTGCGGCCGGCCCAGGGCCCCCACACCACCGGCGCCCCCTGCCCCGGCCGGGTATGGTGGCGTGAAGGGCGGCTGGTAGGCGGGCGGCGGCCGCTCCCGCCCTTCTGGCTTATCTGCAGGCGGATGGTGATGGTGGTTGTTGCCGTTGGGCACGGAGCCGTCCAGCGTGTAGGTGTTGATGTTGCGGCGGTAGTTATCTGCGGGCTTGCGCGGGCCCCGCGAGGCCCCCGGCATGGCGTAGCGCAGCCGCTCGCGGAACCTCTTCTCGCCCCAGCGCACCCGAGACCCCGTCTTCAGGTAGGGCCGCAGGTCGGGATCTGACTCGGCCTCGGGGTTGATGTGGCCCTCCTCGACCAGCACCAGTTTGAACACTCGGCCTTTGAGGGCTTCATGCAGCGCTTGGCGGAACTCGAACCGAGACCATTCGGTCTGCAGGAAGTTCCTCGTGAGCACCAGGATCACCCGCTTGGAAGCCTCTGCCGCCTCCAGCACTGGCCGCGCCGGGAGACAGGGGGAGGGGGGCAAGTCTCGGTGGTGCAGACAGAGTTGGAAGGGAGGTTCTCCGTTCTCCAGCTCGGCCGCGATGGAGCGGATCACGAACTCCTCGTCCTTGGGGCTGTAGCAGACGTATCCGTCGTACAGCTTCTCTCGCTCCTCGTATCCCCCCGTGAAACTGAAGAGCCGCACTCCGTAGTGGGAGAAGAGCCACACTCGGATGGGGTCTCTGAACACGAAGGCCAGAACGAGGGCGAGCAGAATGAACAGGAAGCCGCATAGCGTGAGGACCATGGTGGGCAGGTAGTCCGACACCAGCATGTTGTCTATGACGGAGCCACCGGCGTAGTAGTCGCTGCACGCGGTGCCATTGAGGTCTAGTTCTCTCTTGTGGGGAGATTTAGACTCGTTATTCCAGCACCACACATCAGCGCCATCTATGATCTTTTGTGCGTTGTCGACTACAAATGCGGTAAAGTCTTGCAAAAATTTACACCTGCAAGACCACCGATTGTTTCCAATCGACACTTGGGTCAGTTGAGTGTTCAGGTTGATCTGCCAGATGGGAAACACGGCCAGCCGATTTCCATCCAAGCGAATTATTTCTAGAGAATGCAGAGGCTGGAAGGTCATGTTCCCGATATGCTCGATCAGATTATTTTGTAAATATAGTTCTCGCAGATGGCCGAGATTTTCAAACTCGTATCCTTTCAACTCCATCAGGCGATTATCCTCAAGATGAAGAGATTGCAAAGCGTTCAATCCGGTAAATGTTCTATTTTGAATGTTTTCAACGCCACTTCCGTTCACAAAAAGTACTCTCATATTTTTTCTACCTATAAACACATGATTTTGTAATTCTTTAAAGTCATTACCGTCTAAGTACACCTCCGTGGCGTCCATAGGAATCCTGTGAGGGATCTCTAACACCCGCTGGCTAGAACAATCCACCACGTTAGTATTCCAGGTCTGGTCGTGGTAGCACGAGCAGTTCTGGGGGCACGTCATTTCACAGTCACACGCGTCAAAGTCACAACAATGGCACAGCGCGAAACAGTGGGTATCATATTTACATAGAAAGTCCGAGGATTTGACACTTGTGAGGGGCAGGTGGGTGGTCCCTCGGGAATGGGTCATTTTGCACATCACATTTTCCAAGTCCATGACGCGAGGGTGTTGACGCATATTGGTCATATTGTTGATGAGAGGGAGCCACTCCATGGAGCAATCACAGTGGAAAGGATTTCCGCCAATATAAAACTCTGGCAGTGAACGGTTCTTAGGCACTGGCGACAGGCGCAAACTATTTAATTCTAAACGCACCAGCTCGTTAGCGTACATATCCACACGGGACAGATTGGTTTTGTCCAGGAAAGTGTTCACTTGGATATTATTTATAAAGTTGTTATTGATAAATAAAAGTTCTACACTGTTAGGTATCGCCATCGGCGATAACTCCACTATTCTATTATGACTAACGTCCAATGTTTTAACACGAATTTCTTCTTGAATTTTATAATAATTTCCCAAGTGTTCGATGAAATTACCGTGAATGTCCAACCACTTGAGATTACTAGGAATAAAGGCGTAATCGAACCAAACAAGATGATTTTCAGAAAGATTGAGCCACAGTAAACTTGCAAGCGTAGAAAAAACTCCGTTGATATCGGATATAAAGTTAGCGTCCAACCGAATCGCTTCCAGTTGGGTGTTTCTATCGAAAGTTCCCCTTTCTATGCTCTGGATTTTATTTTTGGCCAAATTCAGTACTTGGAGGCTCGGCAAATCCCACAGCATGCCTTTTGTCAAATTTCCAATTTGATTATCGATAAGTCTGAGTCCTGTGAGTTGGCCCAAATTTTTAAAGGAACCATTTTTAAACTCCGATATCTGATTTTCTCCAAGATCCAAAGTTTTCAAGAAAGCGAGTTCCCACAGAGCGTCCGGAACTTTCAATAACTGATTCGAACTCAAATCCAATTCTTTCAGATCGGAACAATTTCTAAAAGCCATCGGGTCAATATTCACTAACAAATTATTATTTAGAGTCAATTTGCTCAACACATAGAGACCGTTGAATAAGTGCTGGTCGATCGTGTGCAATCTGTTTTCCGCTAAGTTCAGCGTGTGCAAGTTGTAAAGCGGCAGAAAAGCGTTATCTTCCACGTACCCGATGGAGTTATTGCGCAAATCCAGAATCTGGAGGAAAAACAAGTCTTTGAACGTTTTTCCGTCAATTCTCGTCAATGCATTGTGCGAGAGATTCAATACAATCAGTCTTATCAATCCGACGAAAGTTCCATCGTCTATGTGATTACTGGAGAGCTGGTTACTGGACAAATCGAGCACCAGTAACTGCTCCAGGCGATGGAATATTCCCTTGGCCAGTTCATACAGCATGTTGTTATTCAGGTAGACTTCCCTCAGCTCTCTGGAGCTAGCGAAGATACCCTCTGGCAGAGATTGCAGTCTGTTGTATGATATGTTGAGAATTCTGAGGGAGATGAGGCCGTTGAGGGCTTCTCCCGAGATGTCGGATATGTTGTTGTGCTGCAGAGACAAGTGGTGCAGGCGGCGCAAGTTGGCCAGGCCAGAGCCCTCGGGCAGCGCCTTGAGCAGATTGTGGCTGAGGTCCAGCTCCTGCAGCGCGCCCCCGCAGCCGGCGCCCGCCCAGCCCAGGCGCTCCGCACTGCGCAGTCTGTTGCGGGTCAGGTTGAGTGTGTGCAGATTGCCCAGTGGACAGAACACGTCCTCGGGCAGCGCGCGGATGTTGTTATCGCCCATGTCCAGGTGCTGCAGCTCCCGCAGCCCGTTGAAGGTGCCGGCCACCACCTCGAGGCTCTTGGTGGGGCCCCAGTCGGAGTTGTGAGAGTGGATGGTGAGCTTCTTGAGCTCGCGCAGACCCTCGAACGAGTTGCCGGGCAGGTGCAGCAGCTTGCACCCGTCCAGCGTGAGGTCGCCCAGCTGGGAGAAGCGCTGGAAGTAGTGCGCCCCGATGGCGCTCTCGAACAGGAGCACCCGGTTACACAGCAGGGACAGGCTGGAGCTGCCTTCGGAGGGGACGGGCTGGAGGGCCACCCCCTCGGGGTCCAGGGTCCGCAGGCGGCACAGCTGCGCGCCCTGCGAGCCGCGGCACCCCTCCCGCTCGGGGCTCGGGGCGGAGCCGCGCGCCGCGCCCAGACAGAGGGCCCCCAAGAGGCAGGCCACGAGAGTTGCGGGCCTCATGCTCGGGCCGAGTGTCGCTGACGGTGACGATGTCGACGGACGAAAAAGAAAAGACAGCGGGAGTCTCACCACCCGCTACATCACGCGGAGACAATCCGATAGTAAAACATTTGTAACACAACAGTTTGTAAAACTCCGTTCCTTGGCAGGGAACCACCGGTCATTCACTCCATATCATTTCTGTAACTATTACTTCACAATCACATCGAGATTCAAAAATCATCGCGTAATCCACATATATAAACGCACTTATTTAAACTTGTCACCTTTTTAACATTATAATTGTCTTTAAAATGCGTGAGCAAACGTTAAACTATTTTCTATGCAAACGCGAACTTCACTAGTCTCATGTCACGAAAACAGAAGTGTACGCGGACTGAATTATACGTGGAGTAGATTCGATTATAACACAAGTTCACTGTTACGTTAGAGCGCTCGTTCTATGACTCGGTAACGCAACCACCCTACTCGAGTTCTCCGTGTGGACTGGTTCGATCGTTCGATGCGCGCGGCCGCCGCTCTCCGTCGCCCGTCTCCCCGTTAGTTCCCGCCGTTCCCGCAAGGCGCCACCGGACGGCCGCGCCAATAGAGAGAGTCCGCGCTACTCCGTCAGAGCCTCCAAAAGGGAACGAAAGAAAGAGCCGTAATACATTTTACCACTCGGATTAAATTAAAACGAACAAAGTTTCTCCAGAAGCGCTCCGCCGCATATGCCAGTCGGAGGAGGAAGCGAGAGGCGGCATTTAAAACCGGACAGCTTTTTGTATAAGTTCATGTTATGTTGTTAGACGACCTATGCCTACGTAAAAATGACAAAGTAAATTGAGTTACTAGTAGTTAGTTAATAGGTGTTAAGCAAGGCTGTGTAATGTCACCATGGTTATTCAATCTGTACATGGATAATTGTATGCAAGAATTGAAAGAAGTGGGATTGGGCGCGAAATTGAGTAATCTGAAAGTATGTTGCCTGTTGTATGCTGATGATGCGGTGCTGATTTCTAACACTATGGAAGATCTACAGTCTCTCGTATCTAGGATGAACGAAGTATGTATGAAGAATGAGTTAATGATGAATGTAAGTAAGTCTAAAGTCATGGTGTTTGAAAGAGAGAGTACGAAAACAGTATGCAATATAGTTGTGAATGATGAATACTTGGAGCAGGTGGATGAGTTTGTGTATCTGGGTAGTATGTTTACGAGAGATGGGAAGGCTGATAGGGATATTGAAAGAAGGGTGAATGCTGGTAACTCCATTAATGGAGGACTGAATGCCGTTGGCGCTAATAAAAAACTGTCAAAAGAAGCGAAACTAGCAGTCCACAATGGAGTCCTGGTACCTACCCTGATGTATGGCAGTGAGGCATGGAACTGGCAGAGGAAGGATGAAAGTAAACTGAATGCTGTTGAAATGAGATCCCTGAGGCGTATGTGTGGTAAAACAATGTATGATCGTGTGAGAAATGTGGATATCCGCAAAGAATGTAAGGCTGATGTATGCATAATGAGTAAGATTAAGAAAGGGACCCTCAGATGGTTTGGGCATGTAGAGCGAATGAACGAAGAAAGCAGTGTAAGAAGAATATACGACGCAAATGTGAATGGTAGAAGAAGTCGTGGACGTCCGAGGAAGACATGGCACGATCAAGTGAATCAGATACTTGAGTCGGGCCATGTCAAAAGTCAGAATAATAGAAGAGAATGTATGAGACGATGTATGAATGTGAGTGAGGCAAAGAGTGTGTGCCAAGACCGAGTTGTTTGGCGGTCCGTCCTCTCTGCCTACCCCTGCGGGGAAACGGCGTGATGGTTAGTTAGTTAGTTAGTTAGTTAAGTTTTCTATAAATTTTCCAAATCAAAAGTAATAAGATTGTTTTCCAAGATTTTTTAAAATACACGAATTATTTGGTTGGTTTGTGTCTAAAGAAGTTCGTAATAAAACAGACTTTATTTACATTATTTCGTAAGGTACAAAAAACGTAAAATATTAAATTCATAATTTGATATTTTTCCCCACTTAGTAAATACGAGTAAAAACCTTCGAGTAATTTCAAATGGTAAATAGTGAATCATACTAAATCAATATTTGGTAAAATGGCAAACATCGAAAATACAAAATATTTGATCAAAACTGTACCATAACTTTTTCCAATGGAAATATTCGTTTTGTTTCGGTGTATATTACTTATATTTCAATTCGTTCCCACATATGGAAGAGACCTAAGAATTTTGTTCAGAAATTTACATGGTAGATAATATGTGAATGAAAATAATATATTAGGTATGAACAAAATATTTGTTATTTTTATCTACTACAATGTGTTCTGTACAAAAAATATATATTTCTAGAAATTGAAGTGGAGTAGACAGGTACTAGGTAAATAAAACAAAATATAAACGAAAACATTTCAGGGAAACAAAATAATAAGTTATTCTGAAATATTACTTGGATTTGTAAAAAAAAACATTTCGTTAAAATCTATTTTTGTTAAACTTTCGAATTTCCATGATTATTTTTTTTCTTTCTCCATTTAAATAGATTACCAGTAGAACTTTAGTAAATAATTGTAGTCTGTTTTATTACTATTTTTTCATGTGTTATTTATTACTTGATGACTCCATCGTAATAAAGCATAAAAAAACCTTTTTTTTTTACTTTATTCCATTTTTTTTCCTGCTGACCGATTTCGAACAATATTTTTTTTCCTTAAAACTGTTATATGGTATTTAAAAATAAGGATTTAAAAAAAAAAACTTTTTTCAGGGTTACGAATAACCTGGAAATATATGAAAATCTCCACGGTAAGCGGAAAACGTTGCTTGTGTCATGATGGGGGACTTAGTCAGCCGAGGAGTCGAACACAAATAACGTAAACTTAAGTAAGTCTAATTACAAAATTTAACATTGTTTTATAATACTTATTGTAGACTAAATAGAATTGAGAAGCAGTCATTTCTTGTCGGAATATAACCAGAATCAAATTAATGATTTATTAAAATTCTCATACAAAAAGTTATCAGTTTGGAATATTTTTATTTATTTGGGCGTGTTAGGTGTATCACTTTAGTAAACCAATTATTTAAGGAATTATACCATTTTTAAATCTTAACAATGCATTGATCTACATATAAAAATAAAAATAGAAGAGAGTAATTATTTTTTACTAATTTTTTTAATTTTTTTTTTAAAGTTTTGTTTATTCATTAGATTTTTCGTTACATACATTGGGGATTTTTCGACCACCATGCTAGGCACATGCCCGTGTTGTGGTGGTCGATTTTATATACAGTAGGTACATTAACATATGAAATATGAAGAATTTGAAAGAATTAAGAAATTATATACATAAAAATATATGATATTCAAGGATACAAAGAAATATAAAAGAATTAAAATTGCTATAGAGCAATATAAAAGAGTTAGGAGGAATATAGTAAAATATAAAATAATATGAAAAGTATAAAACATAGAAATCATATAATGATAGAATACAAAGGTATGTATTCTATCATTATAATTATAATTGATGTGAATAATTATATAAGTCGGGATATCCGTAACAAAAAATTAATAATGTATTTATCCGAATGATATTAGGAAATAATAATCAATCAGCTATAGGCAGACTAATGGAACCTAAACGCAAGCCAAATACGAAATTTGGAGATCGCGCTTTCGGAGTGTCTGGACCTAAGGCTTGGAATAAACTCCCACCGGAACTTAGATGCATAACAAGCCCAACAGAATTTAGGTCCAAATTAAAAACGTACCTTTTTGGGCTCTCATACCCTTAAATAAAAATACCTATCGGAGTATCATAAAATTTTGCTTTTGTTTTCAAAATACGCTCATTACAGAACATTTTATATATTATAATTATAGTTCCCAATTATGTCCTCTGCGTGCGAACTGTGTCTTAATTGCTCTAAATAAACAATAACAGTGTTAATCTCTAGTGACCCTCCAGGTAAGTATGGTCTTGTATATATTTTCTGCCTGTACAGTGCATTTTTACAGCAGCATCGCGTTCATTGGTCAAATCATTGCACATATAGTTTCGTATCGGTGATCGATGAACCGATGGATGCAATTTTTAGCCATAAGATGTTGTTGTATATAGTTTAAAATAAGATTGTATAAACGTTTTATAAATTTGTACAGCGCCCTTGAGGTGATTTTTCACAAAAACGGCGCTAAACAAGTCATCCAAATATTATTATTATTATTAATAATCAAAAAATATTTCACATTTCTAAAAAATATATATTACGAGTAGGTACCTACCTACTTTATCGTATCTATATTTTTTAAAAAATCTACATTTTAATTGAATTTTTTTTTCTCAATTTTGAAAATGTCACACACGAAATAATATATATTTTTAAATGTAGTTGAAATTTGCCATTCGCTAAGATCGAAAGAATTTGGGTCGAATTCCGAGAAATGTGTAGATATTCTTTCTCTAATGTGATATTGTCAAAACTATAATATTTTCTTTTTCTATCGAAATTCTTTTTACAAAATAATTTGGACATGGCTGGAGAGGATTAATTAGGTATGAAATTTGGAAATTGTGAAATTCCCTTCGTAATATTTTCGTCGAAAGCAATCACTTTGTAGCCTGTGGAGATGATTCTTGAACTTATGTAATATCAGCGAAAGTGTTTTATAATGAAATTAACCCGATAAATTTACTAATAGGTAAAATTTAAAATGTTTTATTAATTTCCACAATGCTGATTTTTACGATAAATCAACTGAAGTAGGTACGCTAAAATAATTTAATCCACATTAACTCGATAATACATTAATGAAATAAATGCTTCGTATTTGATTTGATTATCTTATATTTAAAACCTACAAAAATAGCGTGATTTTGTATAATAAGAATCTACAAACATGTTGAAAAGAATATGACATTTTTTTTATTTTGCATTTCTTTAACCTTTGAGGTAGGTAGTATTTCACGTTAAATTCGCCATCGAAATTGGCAGGAATTATTATTGTACGCACAATATTTTTTTTTATTTGTATAAGAACATAATTACTAGACTCTAAAATATTATTTAGGGATCATATTGAAAATATTCTAGAAAAAGCTTATAAGCAATTGGGTTTCATTATTCGCGTTACAAAACCTTTTACTATAGCACACACCCTAATTCTGGTTATATATGTCATATATACGATCACAACTCGAGTTCGCCTCAGTAATTTGGAATCCTCAATATCAAACATATATTCATCGCATTGAAAATATCCAGAAACAATTTATAAAACACCTATCGTATCGCTTTAGTGATCATCAATTTGGCCCTATCACCTTATTTAAACGCAGAAAAATCTTTGATGCATTATTCTTATACAAAATCATGAACTGCCTTGTTGATTCATCATATCTGTTAGAAAATATTGCATTTCGTTGCCCCAAACAAAATACCAGATCGAACGACTTATTTAGAATACCACACAGTAAATCAAAATACGCGCAAAACTCTGTAATAATACGTATCTGTGAAACTTACAATGCCTTACGAGATGTAGACATTTTCAACCATGATTTGAAATCATATAAAATGCAGCTTAATATATTAATAACTTAAAATACTTTTTTTTTCTTTTTTGGGAAAATTTATAATATTATTATCAGTAGTAATAGTATAACTATGTTTGTTAATAACTTAACTTTTTTTCTTTATTACGTTTTATGTTTTTCTTTTATATGTTTTTCCTTATTATGTTTTTTTTTGTCACATAAGTTGAATAGGTAAAAATACTATATTAAAATTTTAACTTAATGGTACTTAATTGGTCTACAACACATGAATGTTCTTTGTTATATTATCATTTTGTATGACTGTTTGTTTCCTAAATAAAAAAAATAAAAAAATAATAATAATAATATTTTAGTTACACCTACATTAATTCCTACATAAACAAATGCTAGTTTCGACCGCCATCTTTTTATTTTTCTGTGTCTTGTTCTCTATCATATTTTCGTTTAGATTTTTATTGTTGTCTTATTCTTCAATGAAATGTTGAATGATAAAAAAAAACAAGTGTGCTTTACAAGTGACCACACAACCGAAGTAAAACTTCTGCTTCATCTATGTGATAGGAAGAGAGAAAGAAAAAGTGCGCGCGCACTGCTGTCTCTTGCTCCTACAGTGTGATACAGACAATAGACCTGCACTGTGTAACGTTACTGGCTATGAGAGAAAGAGAGAAATAAAATGTGAGCTCGCACCTCTCTCTTGTCCCTACAGTAATATACGAAGCGTTTGCCTCACTTTTGGTAACGCTCTCGTCACGCATTCGCCAGCTTACCCTCCCCCCAAGTTAAACGTGCGTAAAGAAGTTTTACTTCAAGTGCAGGTCTATTGTCTGTATCACACTGTAGGAGCAAGAGACAGCAGTGCGCGCGCACTTTTTCTTTCTCTCTTCCTTTCACATAGATGAAGCAGAAGTTTTACTTCAGTTGTGTGGTCAATTGTAAAGCACACTTGTTTTTTTTATCATTCAACATTTCATTGAAGAATAAGACAACAATAATAATCTAAACTTAAATATGAAGGAGAACAAGACACAGTGACGTACAATCATGTACGCTGAAAAGTTATGCAAATGTGTTTTTCTCTATTGAGGATTTTTTGATAAATTGTTCTTGCTTCCTACTTGGAAAATTTCTAATTTTAGTTTAACGCTTTGTCCTTCAAAAGTTTATTCTCTTTATTAAATTAGAATATTCTCTTTTCTATGAAGCGTTATCTAAAATTGCCTCGCCTCCATTCAACATTTCATTTCTTCTAAGTCTGAACTCGACTCCAATCTTCCATATGATTCTGAAATTTGCTCATTTAAATAAAATTAATATTTTTTATATATTTTTTTTATCATTCATTTTCATATATTACAAGTTTCTATACATTCTATAAAGTTTTTTATTTCAAAAATACATTATTTATTACGTTTACACCTTTTTTAAGAGCAAAGCTCGTGATAAAAAGGCGGAGAAAACTAATGTAGATAATAATTTTAGTAATGGTAAAATAAATTTTGTAGTAAATTTAAAACAAAGAATAGATAATCACAAAAACAAAAACAAAACGTATATATCATATAATATGTATGCATATATAAATTCACCTTTCCTTTCTCTGTAATTTTAAACGATGGCCTAGAACACCCTCGAAGGGTGAAAACCAGAAATAATTGGGAAAAAAAATGTTTGTTTAGCTTTGCTTCATGAAGAATCACACAAACTATGTTTCAAAAAAGGCCGCAATGTAACTAACTAACTAACCATCACGCCTTTTCCCGCAGGGTAGGCAGAGAGGACGGACCGCCAAACAACTCGGTCTTGGCATACACTCTTTGCCTCACTCACATTCATACATCGTCTCATACATTCTCTTCTATTATTCTGACTTTTGACATGGCCCGACTCAAGTATCTGAATCACTTGATCGTGCCATGTCTTCCTCGGGCGTCCTCGACTTCTTCTACCATTCACATTAGGCCGCAATGTAAAGTTCGAGAAAATGTTAAGCTTTTAACTTTTAATGGCTAGTAAATTTTTCAACATAGTGTTTATTTTTTGATTTTCATAATCTGCACACAGTGGTATTTTTTATTTAGTTATCCGGTTTACAAATCCTTAGTTTAAAATGAATTTTCAATAGTTTTAATAATAATTTTGATAAAGAGGACTGCTCCCGTCTGAAGCCAGTGAGACTATGGCATCCCCAATTGGGGTACGTTGTGAGGCTGAAGAAAGTGGGGAGGGGAAGAAGAAAGGGAAGATGAAGGTGAGGAAGTACCTGGCTATTCAGATCTGGTCACCAAACACGGCTAATGCCATTTCAAGCAACGTTTCCATTCTGAATGGTGATTCAATTCTGAATCATACACCAGGGCGATACTAAGAGTATCTTCCACTCTGGAACGTGCCGCAAATATAACTACTATATATTATTTTAAATGAATAAATTGTGAAATAACACAAATTAATCAAATAAAATTTATTTGCCACGCCGGGATTCGATCCCGCGACCTTCGGTGTGCGAGTCGAGAGCCTTACCGTTGGACTACGCCGGCCGTCTTAGATACAATGTGCAGTCGCTTAAGAGAAAATACGTTAAACCTAATTACAAAAAATATAACTAAGTAACCCCGTAGAGATGTGCAGAAAGGATTTACCGCCGAATTACAACAGAATAAAACAAATTTTCATTCAAATGCATCAAGGAAAAATGTTGCTCTCTATTTACTGTGTGTTTTAATATTAAGTATTATATTTAGTATTTACTATGTAAAACTGAAAAGTATATAGTATTAATTAATTAGAAAAAATGAGAGATTTCTCACAATCAAACTGATTGATCAGTTTCGTAAGATTTGTAAAATAAAATATTTTAAAATTAAAACTGAATAAACGTACTAAAAAAAAAACCAGCGAATCAGTAAAAAAATCGACACCGTGTTGAAATTCCTTTGATATTAATACCAACTTATGGGTATTTTTGAAGTCGAACTGAATATCTTTTAGGTTTGAAATTAATTAAATAATGCACAAAAAATTATAATTTTATAGTAAATATCAATTCGGGGGATCAATTGTGGGAGGATCAACTGACGGGTTACCTCAACGGAGGCGTCTACTAATATCTACAGGAATTCCAAAAACTGAACAAATCGTACTAATATCTATGAGAATCCATGTTCTGACTAATATCTATACGAGATAGGTATGTTGGAACAATATCTACGGGAACCAAAGTGAGGACGAATATCTACAGCTCAAACTGCTGACTAATATCTATGGAACAGGTGATGTCGACGAATATCTACAGCACTGGCAGAGGTTGGGTTAGGTTAGGTTAGGTTAGGTTAGGTTAGGTTAGGTGCTCAGCTGCCTTCTGTAGATATTAGTCCAACCTATAGTACAACAACTGTGTAACAAATAGTGTACCAACTGATGGGTCTCTTGCCGGAATACCTATTATTATAAATTTAGAAAAAAACGCTTGAAAAGCTACAGCCAACCTTGGTTAGGGAGCAACGCACGCCACTGATGGATAGGTAGGTACTGAGGGTGTCGAACAAAACCTTTATTTTATAATTTAATTTAAATTCTCGACAATATTCTCGGTAAGAGCAATTATTTTCAAGCATTGTGAAGTTATTCGTAACCCGGAATTGTTCGTCTTTCTTTTAAAAAATATATAAATATATAAATAGACTAGCAGTCCTGGCCACACGTTGCTGTGGATAACGAAACACAAAACCACGTCATTACCCAACATTTATAACCAACGCCATCTGTTAAATCAAATCCAAACCGCTCGCATGCCAGTCCGCTGCCCGCTGCCCACTGGCCAGCCCGCTCCCTTTATTTATATATTTCAACCAATTAATACAAAACGTTGACAAATTATATACTTACCTAAAAACCTTCCTCATGAATCACTCTCTATCTATTGGTCAAAACCGCATGAAACTCCGTTGCGTAGTTTAAGTTTAAAAGATCTAAGCGCACAGACAGCGGGAGCGACTTAATTTTATACTAGGTATGTAAAGATGATACTAGAATAATATTAATAAAATAAATAAAGTAAACTACGATTAAAAGCAAAACACACTGGAAAAGTAGGCGCCTAAAAAGTAAAATTTTGAAAACAGCATTTTATCTTTGTATTTTTGTTTTGTTTTCGGGGACTCTTGACTTCTTCACTCGACTCAAATATATATATATATATATAGGTATATATCTATCTTTTTATGTAAAGAAAGTGTAGAAGCGAAAACCGGACGAATGGCGTGGATTTTAAAAATCTATAGTTTTATTCCGAGGTTGATGAAATTTAGCTCATTTATCTTCAAAACAAGATGAAGATTACTGTCTACATAATATATCTAAAAACCGCTCCCCTCCCCTTATCTCTTCTTGATTAAATTTTGTACACTTGAAGTTCAAAATAAGATAAAAAATACTGTGAACGTCCACATCTGAATTTGAAAAACTCTGCGCAAAGCTTTCAAGACTTGAACTAGTATTTTATAAGCTTGATAGTGCCATGTCTGTGTCAAAGTGCAGTGGAAGATACTCTCAGTCTCGCCCTGGTGTAAGAACACTATTCAGAATTTAAAGATAGCTTGAAATGGTTTTAGCCGTATTGGTGACCAGATCTGAATAGTCAGATAATTCCCTATCTTCTTCTTCCTCTTCCCTGTCTCCTTTCCCTCCCCACTACCTTCAGCCTCACAATAATCCCCAATTGGGGACACCATGGTCTCACTGGCTCCAGACAGGAACAATGGGGACTCTTGGGCGGTATTCACATAAAAACATTTAGTGTTAATAAAACTCTTTCCCAAATAAAAAGTTATAGTTTGAGTTTAGTAGAATATTAGTCATAAACAGATAAAGAGACAAAAATTAAAGTTATTAATTAATAACCTAACCTAACCTACCCTATCCTCTGAAAGAATTATGATTATTTATTTTATTCATTTAAATTTAGATGCTTGAGAATACCTCACACATTGTGTTTTGAAAAGTCTACTAGGTGCGACATCTGTTAATGATAAGAAAACTAGAACGTTAAAATATATATACCGTGAAATACTACGAGCGACATCTTTGGTACTTTAATAAAATCAAGACTGAAGGAAGAACCATACGATAGTTGAGCAAGAAATCGGTTTAAAACTGAACTAAATTTGTAACTAATTTAATTTTCGATGTTTCTGTTAAAATGCAACAGATGTCGGTCTACGTCAATATTTTGTGCGCCCTGATTGTATAATATTTTATAGAGAGAAATAATGTTAGCATTCCATAATTTATTTAATCGGATCCAGAACCACTAATTAAAATTGTTAAACATAATATTTTTTGTCACAATGTATATTTTATAAGTACTTTCAATATTTAATAAATTTAATATAACTATTGTTATCAAAATTAAATTATAACTTCTTGTGACTTGACCACGACTATGTGACCCCTCCCCCCCTTGGCGCCAAAGCTGGATCCGCCCTTGAATTTATTTCACAAGATTATTGGAAGGTTCGTGATTTGGTTTATTTATGATTGTTTATTCATCAGTGCGCTCCGATAATAGCAGAGAAATACTTATAAATATACCAATCCCACGAAATATCGATTAACACTGAATACATAAATATACCAAACCACCCACTAGATCGATAACTTCGGGCTTTAGTACGTAAATATTTTGGTCACTATTTCACCACCAAAATGCAATAATTTTATCACCTGTGACGTCACACACCATAGACGAAGATAGAGAAAGCAACAACAGAACAATGCGCGACCATAGACAATATAATTTTCTTTCTGTACCTACCCAATACCACCCAAATCATTAGCCTAAAATATTATTTTAAAAATAAAACTCGTAATTACATGATAAGAATTTTATTATAAACATGTAGAAAAAGGAAATACAAGAATATATAATTAAAATATGATTATACGTTCCTACAAAACTACTGAATTTAAAATATTTTCATCTTTTAACAGAAAAATTTAAAACTCAGAATTACATATACATATTTTAAACAAGAATACAATATAAGCAGGTTATATTTCTGTAGCAAATTGCCACATGAGGACGTTGTTTTAAAGATAAATTTCTCTTTTGAACGTACCTATTATATCTTTCGGCAGGTAAAAATAAATTTATTATATTTCCAAGATGCACGGAGACATTACTTTGCATGAGATATTTGATTCTTTATAAGGGGCTCAAAAAAACATTATATTTCTTTATTTGGCATTTAAAGTAGCTCAGCTCACCATATTTTCCCTGAAATCATAAAAAATAGGATAAGTTATATTTTCTAAAAACTACATTGGTTCAATTATGGAAATTTGTAAAATAATGCAATTTTTATTGTATTTGTGTATGTGTATTATAGTACATACCTATGTATGTACGTAGTTACATTTCCTCCCATGTCTTTTAACTTTTAATTGATGATAACTCTCATACTAAACCAACGAAATTGGTCCGCCGATTTGACTGACGTTTTTGTAAAATGAAAGTTAAAAAAATAATAATTACCTCTGCATCATGCACCATGACTGATAGTATTTCCCTTAACGTCATGTAACCATCTCCAGAAACAGAAGCGAATGTATTGAAGTGTGGATAAAGAATGTTATATTGTAAACAAGTAAAGTTTTGTTGGTTCAGATTCCACTGAAAAATACGAATAAATTTATTAATTTTCTGATAAAAATATAAAAAATTTTGAAAATAAGAAAAGAAAATGCAATATAGAAAACATATTTACTTTTTTAAGATATAATCGTGATGTTGGATAGCGTCAATTATTAGATCCCAGGTGAAACATAAATATGTTCTGAAAACGGAAACATGTAGGTACATCAGTTTAAAATACAATTAAGCAATACATTTCAAAAAATACTTTAGGAACACTGAAATAACAACCAAAGGAAGACTCCCACCTGTAATTTTGTTCCGATTGCGGGTCCTGTTCTCCCATTTTTTATTTGATTGTGAATTCCCAAAGTTCATAATCGTTACTTATTGCCATTTATTGCGTCGGAAATGTAAATGTCAATTGTCAATCAAACGTAAATAAAGCAGAAAAATGCAACAAAAATAAAAGATTCCTATTGGTTGATTTAGTAGCCGGTGACCATAAACAAATCGAAGTGGACTTGTGAAGTCACCCAAAGATTCTGACCACGTTTTGGCTCGGAGTTAAACCCGCCGAATATTATTGGAAGTAGCGTCTTCATCGGTGCGCTCCGATATATTAATATTGTGAAATTAATCAAATAAATTTTGAAAAACCAACAATATTCCTCTGTTAGTACTCGAGGCGCCCCATAATGAATAACCCCCCCCCTATTTTGTGTTCTCGATAATCTCAATAATCTAATCCAATTGCAATTAAATTCATTGTCAATCATTGGAAAGCTATTATAGTACTATTTTAGAAGGGAGAAATTTGAAAAGTGACCATTTTTTGTATTTAGTAAAAATAACAGATTCAGCCGTCAGCCTAAATAAAAAAGATAATTTTTTCAAATTATCTTAAATAAAAATATCACATCAATTTTGTCATCAATGTCTGCTAGAAAATCCTACTACAATAATATTTGAGAATTTGGGATAATATTGTAAACAAACAATCGAATTCGTGGACATATATTTTTCTATGATGAAGTACAAGGCCGTAGCCAGGGGGGGGATCGAGGGGGTTTGATCCCCCCCCGAAATTGACTGTACCTACGGTGCGCCGAAGAATTTTTGAAGATTTTTTTAACTTTTAACTTTTTACCTTTTTTTAAACAGTTTTAGCATACAACAGGAAAGTATTTCGCTAATGCAATTTTATTTGAATTAAAATCTTTGGGTGTAGATTGCGAATATTTAATCGGACAAGGATATGATGGAGCTTCTTCGAAGAAAGGAAGTTTTAAAGGTGTGCAGGCAGTAATTTGTAAGTCACACCCAGAATCCTTATACGTTCATTGCAGCTCACATTCGTTGAATTTGGCTCTATGTCATTCTTGCCAGGTTCAGCCTATTCGAGATTCTATTGGTACTAAAATATCGATTGGAAATTTTATCATGTCCTCGGCAAGACGAACTGTTAAGGGATTAGAAGAATTTTTTTTTTAATTCCCTGAAACACAATGGAAAACCCTTATGGCAATGCGCGAGACCCGTTGAAAATCATGATGGGTTGATGAGATTCAAGGAAATCTATAAAGTTATTGTTGATACACTTCAAGACTTAAACAGTGTCATGGATTCTGAAACACCATCAAAGGCTAATTCTTTTCTTATATCAGTCATTTCAAGTAATTTTGCAATTATCTTATGTTGCTTAGCCACTGGAGCAATCATGCGAAATAAATAAATTTGCCTCGATTTCCCAGAATTCATTTTTTTATATTTACGAACATTAAAAAAGCATTCCTTCGAATTCTAACAAGGAGACAACTTATTATAGTGCTAAATAGTCAATGAATTGACCTGTATTTTAAAGTTAATTTATTATTTGTAGAATTTATAAAAAAAATATGAAAAAATCGTACTTAAAGCTTATTTTCGCGGGAATCCTGCGTGAAACTGCCGTGAGGGATACTTAATCGAGTCGACATAGAATATTTTAGATTTCTGCATATAGTCTGTGATATACTTCATAATGAAAGATGCATATCTATGGAAAAAGGACTTAATTTTATCCGAATACAATTGATCAAAAATTTTGCGGGAAAACATATTTTTAACATCGTTGTTTCCGTGCACACTGACTGTGTGCAAAATACTTCAATCTCCCCTGTGCTATTTAGCAGCTGCTTTACATCAACATGTCGATTTAATTATAAAAACTATTGAAGATAGATGTTCGTCAAAATACCGATTCCAAAGTTGCTGAACTTTACAAGAACGCTCAGAATTTGCTCAGAACTATAATCGAGGAAATCAAAATTCACCAAATATCGTCACGCCAAAAGCATAGGGCAAACTACAATACAAATGATCCTGAAACTTATTTTAGAGTTACTGTCATGATTTCACTTTTGGATGATTCGATTGATCAGTTTCGTTCTAGATTCCAAAATCATAGATCCACATTATCATCTCTCAACATTTTAATTCAGTCTGTGTGTTGCAAAAACCAACTTAATTATCAAGAATACTACTTTGACCTCTGTAAAAAATATTTGGAATGAGACTCTGTAAAAGCTGAATTGAAACGTGGAGGATAAAATGGCTGAAATAATCTGAACTAAATCGACCAACATGTGCTATTGCAGCTCTCGGAGAATGCAACCAGGCCTTATTTCCAAACATTCACAAACTTTTAAAAATCTTGGTGACATTGCTTGTTTCCTCGTACACCTTTGAAAGGACTTTTTCTTCTCTGAAACGCCTCAAAACTTATTTAAGAAATTCCAGAGGCCAGGAAAGACAATGCAGAATTGACATTGACACCGACGAGGTAATTGATTTGTTCGTTGCAAAGAAAAGACTAAATTTAATTTTGTAATTATAAAAATATGTGATAAGATTGATACATAACACCATTTAATTTCTTTTATTCAAAAATATTTTTAAAAACTTAACGTATTTCCAGTGGCGGACTAAAGCCGTCAGAGGCCCGGGGCGCCAGAGCTGAATGAGCCACCCCCCCCCCCCTAGTTAAATTATTATTATTTATTTTTTTAGGGAAAGTTGACAGCAAATCTGAGATTACACAATAATACAATAGTAAGATAGTTAATTATGCCAATTATGAACATTCCACTGATGATAGTGAATGAATGCTAAAGTGTGACATTATAAGGGTGTTTTCTTAATTAATTTATTTTTTGTTGCAATATATGAAAGGAGAGATGGGAGGAGGAACATAGAATTAGGATTAAGAGGCAAATAACGGGAATATATAGAACTTTTTAGTTTGAGTCATGTTGCTTAGTGAGTTTGCGTTTTATGTCACGTAAAGTCGAGTAAAAATGTCAATATGGTAATAATTTAAGTTGAATGAGTGTGTGGATCTGTAGATAAATGATTTGTGTTTGGAGTTGGTCTTGCAAAGAGGGAGATTAAAAGTAAGCGACTGCCTGCTGTTGCGATTTGGAAAATGGAGTGATAGGCGTTGAAGAAGATCAGGACTATCAATTAGTTATGTTTAATTTTAAATAACATTACCAAATCTGCTATATTTCTTCGGCAAGTTAACGTCTGTATATTGAAAAACTTTGCAGAGTCTTCATTACTAGCATGAGATCGAAAGAGCGGAAGTTAAGGTACCTTAAATTTTGAACACTTTCAATTCTATTTTTGTGTATTGCACAGCCTGGGTTGCACATTTGCGATGCGTATTCAAGGATACTACGAACGTAGTATTTTGAAAGTAATAAGATCTTTGAATTGTTTACAGGAACTGGTTATGAAACCAAGCATAGAAGATGCGTTAGTGACTACGTGGTCGATATGTTTATTGAAATTCAGTTTACTATCAAGTATATTCCCAAGGTCCTTAATTTCTGATTTGATGGATAATGGTTGATGATTAATTGAGTATTCGTGGATAAATATATTTTTATTTCTGGTGAAGCGCACGATGAACCACTTATGTAGATATATTTATTTCCAGACAATGGGCATAACAATATACAATAAGTGTTTTAACGTTGCAAATCATCTGGCAGCTTCTGACAGTAAAGCAGCTTCTGACAGTTTAGGAGTTGATGTAAGGAGTTGATACAAGCTTTTTATTCAGTTCACATAAGCCTCTGGTCCTGGGGGGCCTCTGAATGCCTCCATGTCCCCTTGATCAAATACTAAATAAGGCTTTAATGCACCAGGACACTATAAAAAAAGTAATTTTTTAATTCATTTTCTGAAAGATGCATTTGTTAATAATGCTAACACCAGGTTTTTTAAGGAAATTCGTAAAATTGACGAAGATACATCATTTTATATGAAACCATTTTAAACAGTTTTTGTGTTGAATTACCCATCAAAACTTCGAACGCGGTTTTCTCGACACTACGTTTTTCAACCAGCCGAGCGATTCCGTATTTTTGTGAAATCGTTATTAGATAGCGGACGTAATCTCTTGTCAGATTTGTGTGATTTTTATGGCTGTTATTTGCTTTTTATATGTATAACGTACATTAAATAAATACATAATCATGCGTAGTTGCAGAAATTCGTGTTTAAATAGATCTAAACTAAAATATGTGACAGTAAATATGTAAAAATCACACAAATCTGACAGGAGATAACGTCCGTTATCCAATAACGATCCCACAAAAGATACGGAATCACTCTCTATTAGAAAAACTAATATAAACATCTGATTTGCATGCACCGAGTCTTAAGCTGTTCGAAAATCCAATTAGAGGGACCCATGTTATTTTTTTATGAACGACGAAAATTTTCCATTAAAAATCGAAAATAAAATTCGCTGGTCCGCAATTTTTTTTTAGACATCAAAATTCCCTTACGTGGTGCCAAAGACACTAGATTTTCGAACAGTATAAGACTTGGTGAATGCAAATCGGATATATAGCTTTATATGTTGTTAACGAGGTTGAAAAACAAGTTAAAAAGTTAGTCAAAAATGCGTTAAAAAAAAAATTACAGTGTCCTGGTGCCTTAAAGCCTTGCTTGGGATTTGATCAAGGAAACATGGAGGCGGTTGGGGCTCCCCCAGGGCCAGGGGACCGGGGCGGGCCACCCCCTCCCCCCCCCCCCCTTAGTCAACCACTGCGTTTTTCTATAAACACTGTTCCACCAAACAAAACCCCCCCCAAAATTTTTCTCTGGCTACGGCCTTGTGAAGTACCTAGCTTTCTACTGATTTTATTTGTATTTTTATGAAAAATCTTAATATTAAATCTTTTTGGAAATCGGTCGTTATAAGTTATAATACCTATAACACGAATGAAACGGTGCATAACCTTTTTTTACTTATCTATACGGGGGCTAAAGCTGCGATCATTGAGCACTTAGTTGAGGAATTAGTCTATCCGCTCATAGGGCAACTGAAAAAAAAAACAGTTGTCAACTTAATCGCTATCCACAGGAAAGCAACTTGCGAATTTCATTGGCGGTTCGCACAGAGGCAACTTGTTAAAGGCCAGTTGTCAAGGGTGACGCCGCAACTCGCAGTGCTAGTCGCCAAGGTTCGTAGAAAATACAAGATTAGCTCACACGGGACTTTTTTGAAAAAAAAAACTCGTCAGGCCGCTTTGGAAATTTCAAAAGCGTGACATAATAGGTTGAAGCAAAATACTGCCACTTGTTTTGCGGTTAATTCAAATCTCCCTGTTGAACATGGACTGTAAACTACGTCACGAATTTTTAGCCAATCACCGCTCTACCCCCTCGATGAGCAAACCTTATTAAAAGCATTTTCTACGAACTTGGCTAATCGCTGCGGTCGGAGCGTTTCAGTTGCCAGGTTGACAGGTGGCCAAGGTTACTCTTCAAGACCTGTCTAGTTTTCGAATAATTTGTGATATGTCAGAGCAGAAAAGTATCGATTTTATTCGATCGGAGGTTGATAAATTATTATTATTATATATTAAGGTTTGATAAACTATTAATAATTTAGGTAATTTTTGGAGATCGCTGTCAACGGTTAATATGCACTTTTAAAAAAAAAAATCTTTTGATTCACCTTAATTACATTAAAAGGAAACTATTTGCATTGGGGGAAGTGGAAAATATTACATTCTAAATTTCGATTACGTAAAATTAAAATTAGCTTTCGTCTTGTGAGATTGTACGCCATTAGCTACTTCGCTGTCACTTTGGTATGTTGGTATTCCTGATACACTTGAATGTATAACGAACGGCTAGAAGATTTTGAAGGTACCACGAAATCTGGAAAGGTAAGTACTAAATTATCGGAGTTTTGGGAATAAAATGACGGAAAAAACATGTTTTTAATTTCGGTAATTATTTTTTATAAATAATACATTCACTTTTGAATCACAAACCATGTTACACAAACCTAGCGTAGCCGCTAAACTACTTGAAAACTGGGATGTTTTTCTTGCCTTGACGCGAGTGGGCGTTATAAAGGGGCACTTTCTTTTGTATCACAAACCATGTTACACAAACCTAGCGTAGCCGCTAAACTACTTGAAAACTGGGATGTTTTTCTTGCCTTGACGCGAGCACGCGGTATAAAGGGGGCACATTCTTTTGTATCATAAACCATATCGCACAAACTTAGCGTACGTAGCCGTTCAACATCGCAGAAATAGTTGACTTATAAAAATAAAAATTTAATGTCAAAAAAATTCTAGCTAATAAATTTTAATCAACGCACGCACATGTGTATTAGGTAAGTACCTACTAATTAGGCGCAATTTCAGTTTTATAACATTAAAAAAACGCCCGCGCGATTTTGTCTCTAGCCGTTGGTTTCCGTTTGAAGTCTGCTACGCTTTGCTCTAGCATCTTTTCGTACTGTAATAATAATAATAATAATAATAATCTTTATTGAACAAAAATTTTGAGATTTATAACTACAAAAAAGAAGTACATCATATACTAGTTTAAGTGTTGCTTAAGTACAAAGGTAAATAAAAGAAAATAAAAATTTGCGTATAAACAGTAGGTACTTAATTAATAAAGATTTATAATTATAAATTTAGGTATCACGTAGCCTGCCTCACTAGGCTTTGCCTGTGTTGAGGCAGTAATTTTACATCAATTTATAATACTGTGAAACATACCTACACTTATATTAGATTATAATCACACAATAGATATGTTGCATTAATAAAAATAACATTGGTACAATAATAGCAGGATTGGTTCATTACTAATTTCGATTTTGGGTAAGTGCACCGGTAAAGGCTCTATCATTATTTTTTATCCAAATTTTTATGTTTTTTTTGAAATTTTTTTGTGTATCACATATTTTTATACTCAGTGGCGGCTTGAGCACTTCTTTAGTGGTGGGGATCGACATTTTTCACGTAATGTACTGTAATCTCACCACGTTTAGAATATAATATAAAATTTCTCAAAAAAAAATTTGATGGTCTAATCATGCTAGTCGGATATATTTAACGCAAAATAATATAAAATGTCTGTAGATATATGCCAATTTACAATACAGTATAATAAAAATAAAGCTTTATCTTGCAAGATTATTATCAAACTAATTTGAACGCGAGCGATTTCCGCCCGTAACTTCGAAACAAATGGTTCTGTGGGGATCCAAAGGATTGTCCCCGCAGGTATTTGAATTCACATACTACTGCGCATGCGCAGTAGCATACGATCGCGAAACAACGCAAGGAAAGTATAGGGATTGTTCGGATCGTCCCCTAAGTGCGCATTAGATTCTGCGCACTGAGAAATAGACCCGCTGTTTTTTGCGCCGTACATTGTTCGATGTACGCGCGTAGCAGGGGCGTATAACTCTGTCAAAATTTGTGTCCTGTGACCATAAATAACTCTTACTCTAGCGAAAGTGCCATACACCACAGACAAAGCTGAATTTTAGATAGGTCTGTAATTTTGATTTTCGCCATCTCTCGCTCTCTGCGTGTGTCAGAAAGAGATGCTCATACACCTACGTCACTAAAAAAAAGGTACCAAATGTATGTATTATTTATGGTACCAAATGCAGGAAACCGCACACCGCACTATCTGCAGGAAATAGACTCGCATCTATGGATTTGCCATCCGCCCGCCATTTTGTGTTTATTTACAGACGCCGTTGCACGTTGTTTTAATAATTTGCCGATGAACATATTTTATTAAAAAAATGCTTACATGAATTCTAGAGGTGAAACAAGTGTTTAGTGTTGATCAAGAAATCAGGTAATTAATTACATAAAACATTATTCACCTTAATTTATCTGTAAATCAATATTTGAGGTTAAAATATAGAGGTTTTTTGATTTTATCGTAAAGGCAAGCTTATGGATACTAGTGGTTAATGTTTTTCCATATTTCGTTTCAGAAAATGTTCTACCGCCTCATAAAAACGTTGTTAACGTATCGAAGCCTATACTTTAGGAACATTTCATAACATTGTTAACGTCAGATTTGTGACCATCATTGTGAGATCATACATTGTGGCTGGGGATGCGATGATGTCGTCTCTCACCTGGCATGCCGCTTGAAGTCCCGAAAACCCTCTGGACAGAAGGAGAAAGACTCATCCGACGATCGTCTTTCACCCCAGAAGATAGGCGGAGGCTTGAAACGTCAACGTTAAAAATGCCCATCTTATACAAGACTTCATACAAGACCTCATACAAGGTAAAATTGATAATGCTTTAAAACAAACTATTACACTGTTTCCCTGCAGGATAGGCAGAGAGGACGGACCGTCAAAGAACTCAGTCTTCGCATACACTCCTTGCCTTGTTCAATTTTACTTTCAATGTATGTGGGGTATTTAAATGGTAGCATTCAATACAAAATGTTGTTTAGTGAACATAAGTTTATCAGTTGTCATGCTAAATCTTAAGTAATATTTGAGATACAAATATTGTAAAAACTGTTTTTAATTTTCAGATATAACAGGAACACCAGAGGAGAGTTCAACGTCCCAGCTGAAGACACGTCGCATGATTCCAAAGAAAGGTGACAGTTTATTTCTCTTGCTATAATTACTTGCACATACGTAGGGTCAAATAATGCTCGTAGAGCTTTAGTTTAACCTCTCGTTCTCCACCATAAAGAAAGAAAGGCCCTGTTGCAGACGATTATTAACAACTTGCTCTCCGCCATAAGCCTCTCACTTATTTGGACTCACCGAACCCATGTAAACCGACTAACACATACTTTTCTGACTCTTGAAGTGGCCCGTCGCATATAAACTTTGTTCATCACAAGTATTCTATGTTCCGTTCCCAAACTTTGTTTAATGTGACATATTTATTTCAGAAGACATGTTGCCGTTTTTGCTGTGAGGTGGCTGAAATATATCCACGGAAGGTATTTCATATTTTTGTAAAAATCATTTTGTGTTTTTTTAACACTTATCCACTGTATTTGTGAAAATAAAATAATATTTAAACATGTACCCCGAGTTTTCATTTTTCTAATGCAAGCAGAATTTCAAATTTTGCCGCTATAAAGCATTTTTATTTTTTTTATGAGTTATTGGGCTAATGAATCCATGAAGTAGGACAGAGCGATTATATTGTCTATGGTAGACAAATAAACTTCCTCTATCTTTTAGTCAATTCGCGCCACGCAAGTCATTTTGACAGTTAAGTTTGACGACCAAGTCACTAGTATGGAGAAAGCCCGAAGATATCGATCTAGGGGTTAGTATATTTATGGCGCGTAGGGTCTTATTAAAATCATCCGGAATAATTGTTTGTATTTTATTTATGCAAATGTTAATTAATGTTTAAAGAATTCATTTATTTTGGCGAAGACTGTTATTTCCTTTAGTAGGTTTTGAGTGTAACTGGTGGGGACTGTCCCCATTGTCCCCCTGTGAAGAGCCGCCACTGTTTATACTAATTGGAAGAATGTTGTAAAGTCTTGTTGCAAGGTATATGAAACTTCGTTGACCAAAAGTAGTATGAGTTATGGGAATTTGTAGTAGATCTTTGTAATTGTTACGAGTACAGCGAGTATTTAATCTTTTTTCATAGTATTTATGCATATTTGTGTAAAGATGAGTGAGGATTGTTTTTGCATATATCTGCCGAACGTCAAACACATTCATACTCTTGAAGATTAAGTTCGAGTCTGTAAGTAGAGGTAGTCTAAGAATTATTTTTATAATAGTTTTCTGTGCCTTTATGATTGGGTCTAGTGCTGATGCAGTACCGCCTCCCCATGCTATGATACCATACTCAATAATGGATTGACAGACTGCAAAATAAATCATTTTCAAGTGTTGTAGGTCGAGAAAGTTTCGTATTGTTCTGAAAAAGTGCATGGTTTTTCTTATTTTGTTTGCAATTATTTGAGTGTGAATATTCCATCTGAGATATGGATCAATTGTGAGGCCGAGGTACTTCATCTGTGTAGTGCGCTCAATGTAGGGACACTGACAAGATTCATCGAAATTTAAACATGTGTGTATTCTAATAGAGGCATCATCATGAGGTTGACCTGTTATATTTATGCTTGATGTGACATATTTAGTTTTTTCGGTGTTCAATGTGAGCGTATTTGTATCTAACCACGTTTTTACAATGTTTATACCCGTTTCAGCTTTTTTGTATACAGCTAGCCAAGTGTCAGCTTCAAACAGTAAAACAGTGTCATCGGCAAAACTAACTATTTTCCCCTGAATATTAATGTTACATAAGTCGTTGATATATAAAAGGAACAGAGACGGTCCTAATATGCTACCCTGAGGAATCCCATAGTTAGAGGAGGCATGATCGCTAAGTGTTTTATTTACTTTAACTTGTTGCTTGCGATTGTTAAGGTAGCTTTTAAAAAAGTTAAGTTCGTTACCTGTAATACCGATTTTTATAAGTTTCTTTATTAATTTACTGTGTGATATTGTATCAAAGGCTTTGGAAAGGTCTAGAAAGATTGAAATACATTTTTTGCTTTTATCGAGTTTTTTGACAATGAAGTTAGTTACAGCGGCAATAGCGTCTGCGGTACTCATGTTTTCTTGAAACCCGTATTGGTTTTCTGATAATAATTTATGGCTAGCAAGAAATTTAACCAACTGAGCATTGACAATTTTTTCAAATACTTTAGATAGACTGGTCAGTAGAGTTATTGGTCTGTAATTGTTTATGTCTGTCTTGTTACCTGTTTTATGTATAGGGATAACCATACCATGTTTCAGGTTTGAAGGGAAGTGTCCTTGACTGATACTAAGGTTAATTAGGTGTTCTAGAGGCAAAGTAATTTCCATAGACAGCGTTTTCAAGATCTTAGTGGTTATTCCATCAATCCCGGCAGAAGAAGTGTTTTTTAAAGAATTAATTATTTTTAGAATCTCCTCCCCTGAGACAGTTTGAAATTTGAATCTTCTTTTGGGAAATTGAAAGTCTGCTTCAGCAGGTAGAGCATTCCCACAATTTGGTAAACGAGAAGCAAGATTTGAGCCAATATTTGTAAAAAAGTTATTGATGTAATCCGCTACGGGCTTTGGGTTTTTTGAGGTGTCAATAATTTTTCCGTCAATACAAAGTTTACTTATGCCCTGTTTGTCTCTGGTGTTTTGTGTATTTGTGGCTTCTCTTAGAATTTGCCATATTTTTTTGGGATCGTTATTACTTTCTTGGATTTTGTCTCTATAGTAGATTTCTTTAGCCTTTCTAATGACTTCGCCGCATGTATTTCTATATCTTTTGTAGATGTTTAGTGATATTATGTCGTAAGGATTTTCTTTAACTTTTTTGTGTAGTGCGTTTCTTCTACGAATGCAGTTGATAATTGAAAAGTTTATCCATGATTTCAAGGGTTTAAGTTTGTTAGGATTTTTTTTTTGTTAAAATTGTGGTATTATTAATTAATTCATTTTTCAAAAAGTCAACAAAATAATTCCATGCATCATCTGAGTTTTGTATTTGTAAAAGCTCTTGCCAAGATTTATTTTTAATTATATTTTTTAAATTATCAAAATTAATATTATTGTATAGTAGAATTGACTGATCTCTTCTGTTTTTTGTGGTGTCGGATTGCAATGTAAATATTGTTGTGTAATGGTCTGTAATTGTTGATTTATAAACGATGCTTTTGTTTTGTTTATTAGTTTTGACCATTACGTGATCAATGCATGATGTTGATTCATTAGCTATTCTTGTTGGTGTATTGATAGTACTAATTAATCCATGAAACTCTAACATGTTCAGGTAGTCGTGACATTGATGGTGAGGGTTGTCTGGAAGTATGTTGATATTTAAATCTCCCATAATTATTAAGTTTTTAGTGTAGGAAAGACTAGAGAGTATGCTATTTAGACTGTTAAGAAATGGTGTTATATTGCGAATAGATGGAGAGCGGTATATAGCTAGAATGCACAAATCATTATTATACATTATTTGCATACAGCTAGCGTCCATAATGTTTATTTCAGTTACAACTGAGTTTAGGTAATTTTTTGTGTATACCACAACTCCATCGTTCTGACTATAATGTTTTGACGAGTTGAAGGAAGAGTAGTGATTTATGAATTTTGGAGTGTAAATATTTGTCAACCAACATTCTGTAAGAATAATAACATCAAAGTCTATATTTAGGTGGTTAAGCTGAATCTGGAGTTCATTAAAGTTTTTATTAATTGACCTAATATTTTGGTGCATAATAATAGTGTTTTTTGAATTGGTTGTTAGGTATTTACATATTTTCGCATCTGATGTTACAAACAAATTGTCTTGATCACCTAATTCTTCGTATGTGTTATTAATGGTAACAGCCATACTATAATTTAATTACAACAAAAAAAATTAGTTTGATTCCTTTAAATGAGAGCTCCACTAGTCCGTGGCCATTACTGGGGATTTCAACCTTTGATTGAAAGTGGTACAGGTGAATTATTGTTGCAGTTTGAAAATAGATGCAAGCAATATGATTCACTGAACTGAGGGGAATCGACCCAGTAAATGACCTGTAAAAGTGGGGCTCTCAATAAAAAAAAAAAACTAATCAATTTTTTTAAGATCATCAGAGTGTTTGATATATATTACTCTATCACTTTCATTTTTTTTAACCATCACTTTACATTCCTTGTACCAGACATATTTATATCCCATTTCTTTTGCCTTAGTCTTCGACCTCCACAGAAGATCTTTGAAGTAGGCCCCAAGGGTTTCACTAATAAAAATCTTCTGGTATCCGTTTCCTTGAGTTGTGGTAGGGTTGAGTAGCTTCCTGTTCAGTAGAATCTGCCGTCTTTTTTGGGGGTTAGTGAATCTGACGTGGAATTTTGGGGGGACTCCAGGTCGTCGGTCCGGAATTTTCTTGATTTCGAGGATGTCATCGCCTTTTAAGTCGACACCTGCAGCAGCGGCCACCCGCTTAATTATTTCTGCAGGCTGCTCTACCTCTTTGTCTGGTATCCCTGCAAATTCAAGGGTATCTTCACGCGTTCTTTGTTCCACTTCGGCTAATCTAACTTCAAGGCTCCTTATTATACCATCTTTTGCTGTTATTTCCTTTCTCATGGCTTCTACTTCCGAGACCAGTTTAATTATAGTCTCCATCTTTAGGTGTATATCATCATATTGATGACTGATGAAGTCTCTTGTGTTCCGGTTCTCTTTATTTTCATCATCAATTTTTTTTATGATTGCTGATTTAAATGTTTCTAATTTTTTTTCCATCTTCATCTCAATTTTCTCCAACATGACATCAATATTTATTCCCTGGGGCTCAGATGTAACACTAGTCCCGGTTGTTTGACCTTTACTTCTCAGATTTTTATCTGTAGTAGACATTTTTTAGCACTGAATTTAATTTGTAAGGTCGAACACTGCCTATATTCCCCTTTACTTGACACTTGGAATTCACTTGTGATATCCTGTTATTGTTTCTTTTGTGAAACTATCAATTAATTATTCACAAGTGGGAAGGACACACTGTCTAAGTGTAAATTAAAATTCTTATCCGATTTATAAATGCACTGAAACGTTTGTTCACTAAAAACAGAAAAAATAATTATTTATTTCGGGAGCAGAGCAAAACACAGCTGTCAGTTGAGTGTAGGTATTGATGTAACAAGAATACCAACATAATAATATGACATTTGAAAATAATGTTTGAAAATGGACGGTCTCGTTTCACAGAACGAAAGCTAATTTTAATTTTACGTAATCGAAATTTAGAATGAAATATTTTCCACTTCCCCCAATGCAAATAGTTGCCTTTTGATGTAATTAAGGTGAATCAAAACGATTTTTTTTTTAAAAGTGCATATTAACCGTTGACAGCGATCTCCATAATTTATATTTTTGCTAAACAAGCTGATATAATTATTAAAATCGTGTAGTTAAGTTGCGCTGCGAATTGAGTCGCCAACCAGTTTCTCCATTAGCGCAGACCCTAGCTGGGGCAGGAATTTTTGTTGCCATAAAAAATAACTTTCGTCTGTAATCTGTTATAGAGCAATATAATTTCTATGACTGTCAATGTCAAAAAATGAAAATAGTCGCGCAAAAATTATTTTGAAGATTTTGTTAGTCATCTGATGGTCATCTGTTGTTCATAAGTCGTAATTATTTAAGTTTAAATTATTATCTTGCTCCAACCGTTTCGTAGATATTCATATTAGGTAAATAATATTTCAGTATACGCTGACATCATTTAGCGCAATTTATTGCGATCGTAATATTCAATGATTTCATGGCATATTATTACTCATCGTCCATCGATCGATTAGAAAATGTCATGAAATACATTAAATGATTAATTGATTTTATTTGCAACAAATTTACTAGACAATCCTTGACTATTTTGTTTTAGAGTTGCTGTATTTTTTCTAGTTTTGAATTATAATGGGACAAAGACTGGACCTGCAAAGTAACGACATGCCGAAAGGAAAAGTGAAACAAATATATAGAACACCGGAAAAGATCAGGTTTAAACCTGAAGACGTATCTCCTGATAATGGCTATATCCTTGATAAAACATACATTCCTGAAGAAATCCTTGTGTTAATCCTGAGTTATTTGGACTGTAAATCTTTGGGAAAACTTCGCTTTGTCTGCAGAAAGTGGTGTGAGGTCATTAGGGATCAGGTCTGGAAGATGAAAGCAGAACGACAATTTGCCAAGAGATTCAAAAGTATCAAGAAACACAAAAAGTGGCCTTCTGAGGTGTACCAAGCTATCTGTTGGAAGGATCCGTATGGAAGGAATTTGTTGAGGAACCATTCTGGGCGTCATAATTTTAAAAATTGGAAGATTCATGTGAATGGTAAATCACTTACTTTTTTTAAGGTTGTGTGTTAAGTTTTTGATGCAACACAGCTGGTATCTGTGATTAAGTGCCCACAATTTGTTTGACCTGCTGTTTTGGAAATGGTTATATTATTATGAACAGTCAACAGGATTCTTATGACATTGCATGGAGACATCATAAAGTCAGGTGGAAAATGTTGAATAATATATTAGCTGGCCAATTTTTTTCAGTGTCTTCTTATTGCCCTCGCCGCCCCCTATCTGCCCCTCAAAGCTTCCCAGTTGCCACCGCCATTCCCGTGGAACTCTCCAGAGTCCACAGGGGTATAATATCGCCCACTTTGGGAATCACCGGTCTAAATGGTCTTCATCTAGCGGGTATTTAGAAGAATATACATTTCAAGAAGTAGTCTATGATTCTCCTTAGCCATTTAAGGTCCATGAAAATTTCCATTTTGTCTAATAACTTATAATGTTTCCTTTGTCAGGTGGGGATCGTTGGAAAGTGGAGAAACCTCCCGTGGGAGTGGCGGGAGCAGAAACCTGTGAATTCATTCCAAAGTCCTGTTTTGTGACCTCGTACCAACTGTGTGGCAAGGAGCAGAAGATAGATCTGTACGCAGAGGGAATCTATCCCGATGTTCTGGATAATTACCAACCACACATCATCATCTCTGAATGGTTCAAATTTCTTCAATACTCTTTTTCATAAGTTTTAAAGTTCACAAAATGTAATCCGGAAAGACTTTTAAAACATCTTTTTTTTTAAATTGTTTATTGATAACGCTTACATTAACCTATCCCATCCATAGTTATTTTTACTAAAACTGAGCACAGCAACCGAATTTATTCATAATTTTTTTTTTTTTTACTTTGATGGAAAAAAAACCATTTCTCCGAATTATATGTAGCTATCCTGGGAATGCTGAATAGGATAGATGTATACAATTTTATAAATATATAAACACATTATCTGGTTTACTTACAGTATTTTAGCCTTGCATTCCAATGGTTATTACATATGGTCTGGGAGGTCGCATGGTTGCCATCTTGGAATCAACATTTCCGCTAAAATCTACAGTAAATTCTGTTTGAATTCTGTCAAGCATCTGGTTGACCAGTCAAATCGTTGACCAAACTTCTGAATTTTTATTCTATTTCGCCAGTAAATCCATCATCCTGTAAATCTTGTTAGACAAAATTCTCCTGTTTTGATGACACTCTAATCTGCCAGATGATGTGTCGGGAAATCCGTCAGAATGGTTTGGGTTTGGGCCTTTGAAAATTTTTGTTTTACTGTATCACAAAAGTTACAATGGCACAGAGCACATCTCGGATTGTCGAGTTTGTCATTTAATCCCACTGTAACTCTTGCTACTTTAAAAAATAATATTTCTAGTAGTGTGTGTAAATCCCAATTGTTTATGTTCAGGTACTCTGCCAGATGGGATTGTGGGTCCCGCTACGAACTGACGGTGTCCCTCCTGGACTACGACAGTCGAGAGGTGAAGAACTTTAAATTTGAGGCCCGAATGACCAACTGGGCAGAGGGATGGAAAGAGGTAATTAAACTACTGTTGCATCCGAAAATGCTGATGAACAGATGCACTTTGAAGATGGACTGTAAATACTAACAATGAAACGAAACGGTGTTTGCTGGAATTGGGTGATAATATGTGTAGGGAAAACTAGGGATGCAAGGAAGAAGGAAAACCAATCACTTACCTCTGCGAAGGAACACACAACACAAACATAGTTTATATAGTTCCACCGCGATACCTCGAGGCAATAACCACCAGAGACGTAGCGAGCACAGTACCCCCCAAGGGCACAATTCTTTAGCCACCTCCCCCCATTTTTTATAAAGTCGAAATTTGTGTTAGTCAACTTTAATGGGAAGGGGGGATTTTTTATTTGTAATTTTAGATCAACGTAACTCTTTTTAGGTGAACAGAACTACTAGTATAATTGATTTAAATTAATTCTATTGCAGGCGAAACACATATTTCAAAACTATGGCCCCGGAGTTCAGTACGTGTTGTTTTCCCACGTAGGTTGTGATTCCCAGTTTTGGGCAGGTCATTATGGCTCAAAAATGGCCAACGCAAGTGTCATTGTCGATTTGCAGAGTATGGAAGATCCCTACAACAAAACACCCGAAGAAATGGCTGAAATGGTGAGATTTATCACATTCAACATCTTTTTCTATTAATCAGACTATGACCCACCTAAGTAATTAATTCGCTTGATTGTTTTTTTTTTTTTTTGGGGCTTGCCCAACTCCTTACGTCCGCATATATACTCCTAACCAGGTGCGGCTGGCCCTAATGTTCAATTGTGCACCGAACCGCCAACAAAATTGAACATTTTATTTTTTTAATTTAAATTAGGCACAATGTTAAAAATAAAAATTTATTACGTATTTAAATGCATGAATTTAGCAAGTGATAATAATTAATTATTGCAGCCGGCTGGCGTTCTTTCCCGCGCGCTGAGTATCAGGGACCTAGGTAGATACCATTCCGCGCGTTTCAGTCAAGCGCCCCGTTTGGGAATTGTCATTTTGTATGGTGCCCATAGTAAACATGTTCAGATCGTCATAACACAAAATGTAGCTAAAATAAGCCTCTGGCCGTGCACCGTCCGGCGCGAACTAGATACGAAGCTGTAACTACTATTCTTGCAGGTTTGAACAGGATAGTAATACTTGCTCGTAGCTTGCAAAATTCAACCATAAGTTAACGGGTTTTGTTATGCTTGGCATTTTTGAGAACCTATTTGACAACGACATTAGTTTTTCGTATTATAATTCCTTTTAAGTGTGTACATTTTAAATGCGCTACACCGGGTACTGGGTAGAAGTTTACTGAAAACATTGGGTGAATGATGTCTTCGCTCGGCAAAAGGACCGAAGAAGTTTTTTTAATTTTTTCCCTATAAATAGAATAGCTACCTACCTCCAATTAAATTATAATAATAATAATATTTGGACGATTTATATAGCGCCGTTTTTGTGAAAAATCACCTCAAGGGCGCTGTACAAACTTACCATACATGCCTAAAATCTAGAAAGACTACATGCTAGACAAACAATTAAAAACAACTTATGGCTAAAAATGGCATACACCGGTTCATTGATCACCGATACGAAAATATATGTACAATATTTTGACCAATGAACGCGATGCTGCCTAAAAATGAATTAATACAGGACCATACTTACCTGGGAGGTCGCTTGAAATTAACACTGTTTATTGTCTATTTAAAGAAATTTAGATAGAGTTCGCACGCAGAGGACATAATTGAGAACACATGTTGTTTAATCCTGAAAATATTTTAATATTAATATGTAATATATTCTTTAATGAGTGTATTTTGGAAAGTAAAAGCAACATTTAATGGTGGGCGGTGCAGTAGTACAAGGATTTAATCTTCCGAGAGACAGATTGATGTGTAAGGATTCGAGTAATTTTAATTCAGTAAGAAAAGTGTGATTAAGACATATCATAGGCAATACAAGTAAGATACTCTCAGATAGGTATATTTAAATTAAGTTAAGGGTATGAGAGCCCGAAAAGGTAGGTTTTTAGTTTGGACCTAAACTCTGTTGGGCTTTTTATGCATCTTAATTCCGGAGGGAGTCTATTCCAAGCCTTAGGCCCAGATACTCCGAAAGCACGATCTCCGAACTTAGTATTTGGCTTTCGTTTGGGTTCTATTAGTCTGCCTATAGCAGATGAAGTTGCCGATCTAAGGGTTAATTGCCTCGGACCGGTATTTTCCGGGACGCATAATTCAGAGATGTAAGGTGGGGCCATTTCGTTGATTGATTTAAACACCATCCAGCACAATTTGTACTGGATTCTTTCAGGGCACTTGAGCCAGTGAAGGTTACGAAGGTGTTTTGAAATGTGTGAATATTTAGAGACCCCGGTTATGAGCCTTGCCGCTGCATTAAACACGGATTGAAGTTTGTCAGTTTGGTATTTTGGAAGACTAGCGTAGATGCCGTTACAGTAATCAAGCCGTGAGACTACGTAAGAGTTGATTAATAGTTTTGTCGCCTCTGTAGGAAGGTTTCTTCGAACTGACTTGAGTTGTCTTAGGTGAAAAAAGCCGGTGCTTACTGTCCTATTTATTTGACTTTTAAGCAAAAAGTCTGAATCTAAATTAACGCCAAGAAGTTTGACTGTTGTCTTTGGAATAATATCGTTGCCGGAAATGGAAATAAGTGAATTGTCTATGATGTTGACGTTTGTTTGTGGCCGCCCAGAGAAACTCAGTCTTAGATGGGTTCAGCTTCAGCTTGTTTGAAGACATCCATGCCAAATTATATATTATACCGGCTCCAAACACATGGCAAGCCTCCGCAAGCGTCCACAAGTCCCAGCGTCTGGAGCGCGCGTGTGGCTTAGGTTGCGTAAGCTTGCGTAAGCTTGCGAGAGCTTGTCGCCGATCCGATCGAGGTCGGATATTTTGGCCACCAAGCGGCAAACGCTGGCGTTGCATCCACACGTTGGTCCAACTTACGGACAATAAACAAAATATTAGAATACTAAATGAATTAACTGGTACGATTTCTATGGATTTTAATCATCCACTATCTTCTCTTTCGAATTCTTCGCTTTCTTTCGTTTTGTTTCGCTTTAAAATAGAAATAGCATTTTTCAAAAATGACAGCTGATGCAGCTGCTTCGACGTCCGCCATCTTTGGGCGCTGCGCGCGCAGCGAATGTACTGGCGCGCTTGCAAGTGTGGGGACGCCAGCCATTCGTTTGCCAGAGTTTGCGTGAGCTTGCGACAAGCAGCTTGTCGCAAGGGTCTGGCCGTAGCATTACATGTTTGATTTATTGCTCGGTGAACCACCGAAAAATTTTGGCACGAGCTGCGCCTGCTCCTAACATACCTTTTAACTAGTTGTACATCTTCACACCATCTCAAGATAGGCATCCACAGGTTCGCATTGTATGGATCGCATTAAATGGATTTTAGAATTCTTTGTATAGTTGGTCATACAAGTGCATCCACAGATCGGGTGGACCGCACGCATCAGACCGTCGGTAATCCCGATGCAAATTCTCAGAGGGGTAACTATTCCGATGATGTCATGTGGATTGTCGATCCAGTGGACGCACCCGCGCGCTCAGTCACCATTCGGCAAAGCACACACAGTTCGTTTTAATGTTGAAAACTGATTGCAAATGGCCGTCGCATCGGCAATCCAAATACAGTGGACGCACTGCTCCGAATAAATCCGTCTGATGCGGACCTGTGGACAATTAATTACCTTTAATGTGCCTTTTAGCCTTATTCATTACTTTTTTGTATTTATTGGGCATTACGTGACAATTCCTAGACATTTTGTTTTCGAGAGTTTTATTTTCCATGTACATGTATTACTTAAATTAAAATTTTTCTGTTACCGGCTTCGACATATCCGTTTCATTCACTAGCAACCTAAAGTATAACTGTATTTTCTTTATTCCAGGATGACTTCTTTCCGCTAGCAAATGAGCCATAGTAAAATTGTGCCTCTGCTGTGCTAAAAATTGCTACGAAATATATACACATTTATGATTGTTCCTGAATTTTGGAGTTTGTTGAAAATTTTGCTACATGGTTCTAAGGCGGGTCTCCCGTGACAACATTTTTTCAAAACATTGGGGCCACAATATTTTTTTTGTTAAAACATTGTGATCATGGCCTAATGTTTTGTTCTATCTTCAATGTTTTGTCTCAGGAGACAAAATATGCGTATAACGTCCAGGTTATTTGAATGTCTTCCTTAGGAAAAACTTGTAAATTTACTAAGATAAATCTATGTCCAGTATTAGGTACATCCATTGATAATAATTTATTCAAATGATGAATTGGTGATAATATCTATTTTTTTAATATTCATTATGTGATTAACTTTTTGTCTCAATATATTGATAATAATTTATGCAAACGATGAATCTCATTGGTGACAATATATACTTTTGTTAATATTCACCATATTATGTAGTAAGTATGTGATTAACTTTTGGTCTCAATATCCAATGATAATAATTTATGCAAATGATGAATCTCATTGAGAGTAAAAAATATTATATTTAAAAAGTTAAAATTACTTTATCAAATAATGTTAAAAACATAACCTATTCACTGCTAACCGCATCGCATTGATAACAAATAAGCCATGCCTCCAAGCAGGAGCACATCAATATTTAATGAAAATGTATGAATGTCATAAAGATTGCTAAAAGGTTTAATTAACAACCTCGGGCGTAGGATACACATTCAATATTTATCATGATCCATCAATACGGATCAAAGTGCTAACTTAGAAGTTCAATATTATTAGACTAGCGTATTGACGGATCACAAAATGGATCGCAGGATTTCTAGATTCCTGAATTGTGATAAATATTGAATGTATAGCCTACACCTTAATATTTTTCATGATCCGTGGGTTCACAATATGGAATTCAAGAATCTAGTCTAGGCATCCTATGATCCATATTGTTCACAATATTTGATAAATATCTGCGGATCACAATAAATATTGAAAGTGTAGGGTTCGTCTAAGTGAAAATATTCATAAAATGTTACTTTCATTAAAGAAATTACAGCACCATAGTTAACAGTAGTTGAAAATGAACATTTGTGGTGATCTTACGGTGTTATGTTAACTTGTCACACCCTGATTGATTTTTACCCTCAGCACTCGAAATAAGGTATTAGGTTGTGGGGGTATTTTTTAGACAAACGTATAACAAACACATATTGTAATCTCACTTTTTGTCACTCTATGTAAAAATAATTTATAAAAAATTCCCGAAGTTTCAAATTATTTTTTCAATTTGCGATTCAAAACTTTGTATACATAAAAGTGTACATTTTACTTTTTTGGTGGCTATTTTTTATATTGGAATATAAAGCGTGGTATTTTCCCTTTCTAACACCGTTTAGAACATATTTCTCACTGTGATTGTAAGGGAGTTACAGCGTTTTATACGAGACCTATGTGCGTTGGGACAAATATGGTCTCCTGCCATTCAAAGGGTTAAGATAATTATTTATTTTGATTCAAAGATATATTTAAGATTATTTTTCTAAAGTACACATATTAATGTTAATTGTGAAAGATGCTGCTTGCTACACTTGAAATGAAAGAACTAAGCACTGTTTTACTATATTGTGTTTGAAATCTTTTATAACGTACCTACACAAAAATTTGTTTATACACTAATGAAAGCTTAAGATAATGGAAAAATATTTACTGAAGTACTAATTATTATAATAGTGTATCTATGTAGAAATGTAAAAAAAGTATTTAATCTGTTGTTGAAAGTGATTATTATGTACTAATGAAAGTATGGCCTAACTTCGAATAAATTTGATAAAATAAATAATAATATATATACAAAATTTCTCAGTTGTTTTATTTTAATTTATTCAATAATTAATTTGTAATTTAGAAATATACTATCTAGTTTTTTTTTTGTGCGTTGTGGTGTGCACGGACGGATACACTAATACATATAATATGTATTACTTATTATTGTTATAAATAATTTAATTCATAATAATTGAGGGGTATAAAAGCAAAAACCCTGACCTTAAGTCCTCCGTGGTTGACGGGTAAGGCTCTCGACTCCCAATCCAAAGGTTGCGGGTTCGAACCCAGTGTACACAAATAAATTTTGTTTGTATTATTTCACAAATAATTAATTAAAAATAATATAAAGTATATTTGCGGCATGTTACAGAGTGGAAGATACTCTCAGTATCGCCCCGGTATAAGACCACCATTCAGCATTGAAACGTACTTCCCCACCTTCCTTTCAGCCTCACAACATACCCCAATTGGGGATGCCAAAGTCTCACTGGCTCTAGACAGGAGCAGTCGGGACTCTTGTGCGGTATTCACAAAAAAAAATTGCAAAATGTTCAACATTAAAAAAAAAAAAACGATTCTTTTCCTTGGCCTTTTTTTAAAATTGCAAGCTTATGTTTTTTTAGATTCGCATTTTCAAATCAATCATTTTTAGATTTGGTTCTGCACTAAAAACAAATGTATTTTGAATAGTGGAGGTTTTGCACTTCAACCAGCACGGTGGCCATATTGGATTTGCAAAGTACTTGTACGTTTTCTGGCTCGTGATTTGTGCATTTCGAGAGTAGCGTTTTTGTACCTCACCAAAAGTGGAAGAGAGGTAATTTTGCATGACCATCATTTTAAAAGTTGTTTTTGAATGGCTTAGAGGCTGAGTGGGATAGATTATTAATCTTATTTTAAAGAAAGACGAACATTCCCGGTTTACGAATAACCCAACAATGTTTAAAAATCTCCTACTACCACCACACTAAGCGGAAAATGTTGCTTGTGTCGTGATGGAGGACATAGTCAGCCGAGGAATAGAACACGGGACGCCTGGGTGGGACTCAAACATGATGCCCACTCAGCCACTGACCGGTCAGATTGTACAAAGTGTGTAGTGGAGGTTTGCTTATATAACCAAACGCTATGCCCACTCAGCCACTGACCGGTCAGATTGTACAAAGTGTATAGTGGAGGTTTGCTTATACTATAAAAAATAAAATAAAATAACCCTCAAATAACAATAATCTCAATTGTTAACGAGATTCATAATATACATAACCATAAAATTATCATTATTCGGTGTGCAACGCAAATGTAACAATTTTTACAAAAGTGATACTTTAATGACATTCGATTCGTAAACATTTACTTCGATTATGTACCAGTGGCGGCTCGTGACTTTAAGGTGTGCTAGGGTGCTAATATTTATAAAATGGCATCATAGCAAAATGGCAAATTTTTTTTTTTTCAAAAATTGGTGTTTTGTATGAAGATTTTTCAGTAAATCCGTGCGCCGCACGGCCAAACTGCAAACTTCCTGAAATTTTTCATACAAAAAAATGTTTTTAAAAAAAAAAAAAAATTGTTTTCGGCTACAACAACATCAATAATGCCATTTTTTTAATATCAGCACTCTAGCACACCCAAAACTCACGAGCCGCCACTGTTATGTACATTCACAGAATGCTGAATACATATTGGTTAAATTTGGAAAATGTGAAATTGTATTTTTTTTGGAAAATGTGAAATTTTGTTAACAGTTTCCAAGGACAATACTTCATATTATATGTGTCATAGTTTTTGAAGTGAAAACTTCTTTAGTACCGTTGATTTAAAATTCGATGAAACAAAAAAGCGACACTAAAAAGAGACAAACACATACATCTATAAGAATTAGTCTGCCAGAGGATGAGATAGAATAATCTGTCTTCTCTTTATGCAGTGCTTTAAAGCCTCCCTACTCTTACTTTAGTTTTCTGAAGGTTTAACTTCTCTCGCGTGTGAACTTCACACAAAAAAATTTGTTTCATATGACATTTGCAGTAGGTATTGCATGCCGAACAATGGTATTTTGATCCCAAGAGAACAGAGACGATATGTACTTCAGACAGTTGAACACAACATCATGGAATATTGAATAATATATTATAAATAATACAGGGTGATTAATAATTCAAGCCAAGTCTGAAGGCTATTTCCACAATGTTTTGAGGGACCGAGTCGTGACAGCAAACATACACTTCAGAAGATTGCTGGTTCTCAAACAAACGCCTGAAAATAAACAAACAACAATTAATTATTAAGCACAAAAAGTTATATAACTGACAGAAAGTATCCTATTTATCTGATTAGATTTCTAAAATATTATGTATGTAATTCTTAACATATTTCCAATAAAGAATAAAAATAATCCTCTGGTAAAACACAAGTTAGGATTATTTTTATAATTTTCTTAGACACCTAACTTTAAAAAGGTCCCATTTGCAAGCCCATGGAAATTAAATAGTTTCATTATTTGGACTAGCACATAAAAACCAGTTTTTTTGCTGCCAAGCCCTGTAGGCGGCTTTTTAATGGGCTTCACCCAATATGGTAAAGTTGAAAAATGGAAAATAAATGACTTGAAAATTTTTATAAAAACTTTTTTCTTTTTGATTTTGTTATGTAAATTTGGCAATTTTTGGAAAAAAAATTGCTTAGAAGTCGGTCATCAAATTGTCGAGAAATTGTATAAAAGTTTTTAAAACTGAGAAATTCCAAGTTTTATAAATTTTCTTCGGGACATTATCTCACCGGGGTTGCCGTTTGAAAACTTGAATGGTTCTTTTTGAAAATAAGAGAGGGTGTCACTTCCATTTACAACAATCTGGAACTGTATAGACATTAGCATAATATGTAATACAATCAGATATCTTACTACATGGAGTGAAATCTTACCCAATAACCCAATAGCTGAATGAATCTCCTGCTTTCTTACTGGAAGAAGATTGTCCAAGAAGTTTTGCAGGGACATCAAAGAGAATTCCGTGCTCCTTTATCGCCACCAGGGACTTGTTCACAGAACTAGACGGTGAGAGCATCTTTTTAAATCTGTAAAATTGATGTTAATTATGTATCTATATCATTTAGTGAATTCTCAATAATAATACATAAAAAAATCACAAAAAATAATACATACAAGAATCAGTAATATAGTCACCAAATGAGGTTAAAAAAACATTGGGCAAATTATCACCTCTCTTCCCTCTATTCTTCATTCGAAAATACAACAAAAATAATAATTTCAATGGTGTCTCTGTGTAACTGGTTCAATGACCTCTAGAACTGGGATTTAATTTGATTTTTCAAAACCGAAACTGATTGTGGGAACGATTCAGAAAAGCGTTCAAATAGATACTAAAATTATTTTATTATTTGATATTTCCTTTCTTTTACCAAAATATCTGCTCAATACATAGTATGTGTAGTATATCTAAAAGCTTCCGAGTTTGTCACATAGAGGGCACTGCTAAGAGCTGTCCCGAAAGTCCGCTAGATGGCAGGTAGTTTAGTTCGGAGTTTGGGCACCAGAGGGACCAAGGGCCCAGGTGCAGTCTTTAGGAGTTCATTCGCATCAGATTCCATTTAGCCAGTTTCCAGATAGGTTGACTACCGTGGTCACCCCCTTGCTCACGCGAAGTATCAAATAAACCCAGATTAATACAAAAGAACTTTATTCTTCCCAAATAAGAAATCTCCTTCCAAGGCGAGTTGGAGAACTGTTGTTTAAACACTACAGTATGTAAAGTTTAATATTTTTAAGAAATTACCTGATGGTGTTCTGTAAGAGGGTGTGTATTTTCTGACTAGCTTTCCTGAAGTTAGTCAAGATGTGTTTGTACAGTTCACTCTCCGATTGCTTCTGGACGTGAACGGTGGGAGCCAGCAGCACTCCTCGTTCACAATCCAGACGGATAAAGTGGAAACAGACATTCTCTGAGCCAGCCGTTATTCTGAAAAAAAAATCGAAAATTTCTCGATGCATTAGCTGTATATTTGTTGATACATACATCTGTTGCTCCAATCTCACTGGAGTCTTCGGCCATCATCGAAACCATTCATACTTAAGACATAAAAGTAAATTCATGGTATTAGGTAAAAAAAACTAAACGAACTTATTACCCTAAATATAGACTATCAAAATATTGAAGAGGTAGAAGAAATTAAATACTTAGGAATCATAATTGATAATAAATTAAAACTTAACACTAACTTTGAAATAAACAAGGAAATTGGTTTACAACGCCACTGTAGCATCCCACATAAATTACTGAACAAGTGTAATCTTTCTTTGCAATAAAATACAAGTTAAAAGAATAGACATAATTCAGAACAGAGGTCATTATTGTGCTGTAGCAGATATACTAGGATAAAAACCATGCAACGCCAACTCAATATCCTAAGAGTGTGGCAACGATTAGTCTACAATACTCTAGTATGTATTTATTTACAAGTTAAAAAATAAAATGTTTCCAGACTATATGATTAATAATGTTAGAATTAATAGTACAGTCCATTGTTATCCTACGAGAAACTGAAACGATTTTAGGCTTCCTAAAACAAATTTATCGCGAACACAAAACAATATTTATTATAAAGGTTTTAAAATGTTCGATGAACTCCCTGTAAATGTTAACGAGGCTAAAAGTTTTGCAGTTTTTCTTAGATTATGTCTCAATGTTGTGAAGTCCAAATTTTAATATAGTAGTTTTAGAATAGATTATATTAGATATAAAATGTTAAATTTTATAGCTAAATAAAATATACATACTTAATAAAAAATAAAATGGCGATAGTTGGTACTCTGCTAATAAGTAACTTAGCTGCCATCTGTTGGAATATAGCGGAACTTCGTATTACAAACTAACCTACCGACATCTATTGAAAGAAGCTGAAAACTACATGGATAATCAATACACTACAAAGAAAGAAGACACCGAAAGTTATTGCTTCGAAACCTGTCTAACAGCGAGGCAAGTAATTTTGGGCTGCAGTGTGCAGGGTGAAGATTACCTGATGATAGCCAACCTCTGATTGATGACAGCATCAGAGGAAGAAGGTGATATAAATAAATAGCTTACTTTGTTGGAAGCACAACGTCCATCCTCTCCAGAAGAGATTGACTCAGGTCCGACATATCGTAACCACCGCCGCTGTATTGACTGTTCGCCTAAAAAAAAAAGTACTGTATTACAATATGTATGATTAAAAAGTATTTAATAGCTTAATCTATACATAAAAAATGAATGTTTCTTTATTAAATGAAAAAACACACTTTGTAAAACACCACTTTATTTGAATTAATAATTATTTAACAGCCAACCAGGTTTCGCTTAGCTCAAGCTTCATCAGGGCTATTATTAATTAATATAATCTATTAGTTAATATAGGTTGGCTGTTAAATAATTATTAATTCAAATAAAGTGGTGTTTTACAAAGTGTGTTTTTACATTTAATATATAATGTCACACCACAAAGTATTTGCTTCCTTCGATAGAATGTTTCTTTGTTTGTCTTTGATAAAACTTTGGTGATTTGTTGTGCGCAAGCCTGCAAAGTTTTCTACATATAATAGTGAGCTCTGGCGTTACAAAGTTATTTCCTATATTAACGATTGGTAGCACGTATGCCTGCGAAGGTTTCTATATAATATGATGGTGAGCTCTGGCATTATGTAATTTGAATAAAAAATTTACAATATGTGGCATGGGAGTTGTTTGAAAATTGTGTGTATTTCATATAGTTTAACTGCAGGGAGAGAAGATGGGGTAGGGAGGGGAACGAAGGAGGGGTGGGGGGGGGTTGCGGAAGGAGAGAAGGTGGGTAAAGTGGAAGGGGAAAGGCAATGGGCTATGGGTACTCGTTAATGAGGTATAAATGACAAAATATTTACCTCGCAGCCGTCCCATTCTGTGTCAGAATCTGAAGATAATGAGTTTCTGTTTTGTCTTTGTTCTCTTTCTCTTGCAATTCGTCTTCCTTCTACTCTTTCTTCACTTAATTCACTGAAACACATAATACATTACATTCTAAACATATTTTAAAGTGTGTTATTAGATTTGAAAAGCGTAATTGACATTGTCACATATTAAGTATAAGTAGGTACTCACATGACTTTTTTCAATCATCCGAGAGCAAAAAATAAAAGAAAACAAAATAAAGTAATGTTTTTGTCATTATAATTATATCGTCTATCTAGTTATTTTAAGCGAAATTCTTCCATTTATCAATCAATGCTTTTTCATTTCAATGAACCTACTTTATTTTGGAAATGCAAAGATTTACAGACCCTATAACCACTGGACTTTTCTGCAATATGACCAATTCAGCCGCGCTAGGAAATTTTTAAGCGTTTGGTTTTGAAATTTCCCGCCCTCATTAAAAAAAATCATACTTCCCAATTTTAATAGGGAGACATTTAAACAGTGCCGGATTAAGACTACTTGATGCCATAAGCAATCCACGCCTGTGGGCCCCCTATCCGTAAGTAAACTAATATCTGTCTTTAAAAAAAATTACGTATTTAATACAACGAGATAGACATTATATACCTTAAAATATGTATTAAGAACGAAAGAGATACATGGAATAGGTATTACATACAATAAAAACGAAAGCATTTTTTATTTATTGAAATGCGACTTGCGACTTTTTCGGGCAATAAATTTGTTTTTAAGTCCCAGGTTTTTAGCACATCTGACTCTATACAATATATAATATTGATAAAACATCGAGCCTTTCCTGCAGCATCTTCGTTCTTTTTAATTTATTATTTTCAATTTCGAAAATGATCGTTTCTCATGTGCAGTTTGATATCATCACTAGGCATAAAAATATACACATTAGGACACAGCCCTGCATATTTTAGGCAAATCACTGGAAGTTATTTTTTTACGACATATGAATGAAACTGTTGAATTTCGGTTCCTTAACCGGTATTAAGGTCTTGTAGATATGTGTTTACTAAATTTCTACAATGCTGACTGTATTCTGAAGTTTGATCGGGACACATCATTTTATCGACATTGGATATTTTAGACAGGAATGAGAATTTGTCTGCTATTTCTTTGTATATCTCTCCCCTTCTTCGCATCTCTACATTTAATTTATCAATGACGACGATCTAAAAACTTTTTTGGTGCTGTTTCTGGTGCCCCCCAAGACGTGATTCCCTAAGCAATTGCTTAATTTGGCTAATCCGGAACTGCATATAAAATTCTCAAAAATCATGCAAATATCAACAAATACACATAATATTCACCTAGTACTTTTCTGACTGCCAGAATCTTCAGAATAATTAGTATCTATATTGGTCATGGAGTTTGCATTGGTCCCGTGAGACTTGGTCCACTGGGCGCCCCCGCTGACGTTGCTCTGGGACTGTGTGGATGAGGAGGTGGTGTTGAAGGAGTCATCGGGGCCCGGAGGGGCACTGGTGTTGATGTGCTCGTTGGAGTGGTGTCGGCGCTTTAGTATGGACTGGATTTCTGGACTTTTTTTGGAGATGGGTGATGGGGCTTTCTTGGCGAATGCAGCTGCAAAACCTAGAAATAAGGATAATAAGAACTTTTAAATATTTATTCAAGCAACTGAGCCCTGAACTCTGAAAGGGTAGAAGATACGGTATGATGACGATACTAATTGAAAGTGATTAAATATTATTGTTAATACAAAGACAGTATGCATAGCTTCCGTAAACACTTGGGCCTTAGGTCCATTGTTCAATCTCTCATGTTCCACATTATCAGGGCTGTCATTGGGTGTTTTAAAATATTTCCTAGTTCCCAGATATTTTGAGACTTTTCCCCATCAAGGCGGGAGATTGGCAAAATGGATCAATCAATGTTTTTTCATCCTCTTAACGTTTCCTACAGCAATCTGTACTTTCAACTTCCGTTGCTGTATCAAATAACAGCTCTGCTAACTCTCTTAGTGAATTTCTATCCATATTGAGTAGTTGCCCTCTTTGTCCTAAGTCTTGGCACCCAGATCAGGGATTTTTTTTTAATTTATTTTTTTATTTATCTATAATAAAATATATTTACATTGGTTTTATGTATATGCCTGTCTCACTAGGGTATACCTGTGTCGAGACAGGCGTACAGGTATATAAATGAATATTGTAGTTACAAGGATATTTAAGGTAAAATACATATCACTTTGAATAGAATTAAAACAGAAAGGTGATTGGAAGGGTGGTAAATCTTTTAAAGAGAATTATTTTATAAATGTTGGAGATGAAGTAGAGAAGTAATTCTGCCTGATCTATTTAAAGGTCAATTTGACAGTTTTTCAGTTGATGGTTTTTGGAGATGGCAATAACTTAATTACAAGTTTATGTTTAAAGGGTAAGCAACATCCGTATATAATAACAATAGATTAGCCCTCTCATACCTAATATCAACCTAAAAATAACATTTTTTTAATTTTTCGAAGAAAACTTCTTCGGAAAGGTTTTCATTATCTTTTCATTAAAATAAAAATAACACTAAATAAGAGTAATTTCATAATACAACTCCGCATCAATTTCCGATAGGAAATTGCATTATCACTTCAAAAGCCCAGATACAAATTAAAGTTTCCTATAATATAAAGCAGAGCACAAAATTATTGCTTAAATCCCATGATGTAATTTGTGAATCGAAATCGGCCAATGGCCAGCCTGAAAAGCATTGCGTCCCGAAATATAGAGATAAACATAACAACCCAACTTGATGTAAGCTGATTGATTGTACATGTTTCTAAAACATAAAGGAAATCAGCAAAGATCGTTCATTTGTTGGCAAAAGTGTTGTAATTGCCTGATAGCAGTTTTGCTAGAAAGAAATGTAAGATTTGTATCAATTGTTACTTTTATTGAGACACCGCCTTGAAGCTCTATAAGGTATATATTTTTTTTCAAATATTCATACAGTTGATTCAATTTTTAATGGTAAAGTCTGCGAAATCTAAAATATTTCTAACTGCCTCAATTTCGTGTTTAAAAATGATCTTCGCAAAGCGTTGGGACCAACTTGCTGGAAGATAAATTTGCTCAAAAAAGTGTAAAAAGCATTGCTTCTTCTGATATTTCGACTGCGAGATAATGCACTTCTTTTTGACTAATATTTTCTAAAACCAATATTTTTGATGTTGATGATTCATACGCCCTGTCTAGATAATACTTGGTTGATGGTAAGCAAAGAATACTTGTTTACACAAATGGATACTGAAAGGTCAGATCGATCAACCGGTTGGTGGCTGAGTTGGCATCGCGTTTGGGTCCCACTCGGGCATCGCATGTGTTCGATTCCTCGGCTGAGTAAGTCCTCCATCACGACACAAGCAATATTTTCCTTTCGCTTACTGTGGTGGTAGTAAGAGATTTTCAAATATTGTCAGATTATTCGTAGCCCGGGAATATTTGCCTTGCTTTTTAAAATAAATAAAAAATTGTTCATACAAAGAACCATATTAAATTTTTTGAAGGGTATTACCTGAATCCTTGCCGCTCTTGGCCTTGGGAAGCAGATGCTCCGGCTGTGTGAGAACCTGAGGCCGGGCATTGCAGGGGAACCACTGATGCAGGAACTTGTCCAGTCCCACATCCATCAGCAGGTCCAGGCAACTCTCACACTCTTCTACATAGAAGGGTTCCGGTTGGATGATGCCTACTGCCTGGAATACCAAATAAATGTACGATTATCAACTAAAGAAACCAATTAATAGACAGTCAAACTGGAATGATCTCTTCAAATGACAAAGTTTTCTTCCAGTTCTGCTTAAAAGTAATCCCTAATATATGTAATAAAAATCTTTGGATGATACAAAAACTGTTGAGATATGAGCACTTTGTCAAAAGCATTTAATATCAAATCAACCCAATTTTATGAAGTGTCATTTTCTTCTGATACCTACGTAAGTAATTAAAATAATTTTACAAAAACTTATAAATTTCAACATTATCGAACCATTTTCTAAAAATGAATGAGCGTTAGGTTAAACATACCTTTACTGTCGCCACGCCTGCTTCTAATAATGTAACCAAAAGCATCTTCCCTTTGCCAATTATTACTACAAACCATCGACCCATGGGAAACCTGGAAAGACAATTACATTATAGAACATATAGAGCGCTTTATTATTACCATCATGATTCATGATTACAGTACCGTGATAGCACAAAATGTACGTTCTTTATCCTAATAATGCTGCATCTCTTCCTTATTCTTTAAATAATGGTGAGACAAAAGATGAGACACACAATATACGAGCCAACTACTTTTTTGGAGGAAATTGATATGTATATCTTATTACAGTTCAGCTACGGTTATGGGAATTGCGTTTCATTTTCTTTATATGTGTGAGGGAGATGTATGTTAATGATTGTATGTTTTATACCCTTAGGGAGGGTGCAGACATACGTTCACCGTTCGGCTCATTATCGACCGTTGATATTTAGTGTGTAAGAAAGAGTTGCAGCATTGTATGTTTAACCACTCGGAACATTAGAGCGTCAAAAGACACGAATATAATAATAACGGTCAAGACATTAGAGCGTCTTTTGACGTAAACGTGCGAGATTTTACAAAAATTGATTTATTTCCATCACAAGTATACGGATTACCATGAAATAAAAAACGTAATATCGATAATGAACAACGCTACGCGTCTGTATTCGAAAATATCTATGGAACGTAGAGATTAATTATCTGAGCCGAATGGAACCTCCATCTTGTTTGATTGTCATTTGTTTAAGAAATTGTTAGTTTTTATTAAAATATTTTTGTATGAAATGGTAAAAAAGTGAGGTGATAAAATTGTTTATTATACATTTATACGATAGAATAAGTGTTTTTTTTTACATAATCTGTGATTTTGGTACCGTTTTCACATAAAACATCACGTGGGTCATTTTTACAAATTTTTTATGTTTGCATTCTACATTTTAATATTTACAAATGTTATTATTTATTTGTAATAACACAATTTGAAAGTTTATTTCATAACCTTTCCAAAACAGTTTTTAGAATGACGCTACGTTTCCCAAAACGTGATTTATGAAGCTTTTAGTAAAAATCGTAAATAACACAAATATTATCACATTTGACAGTTTTCAAAGGGACACATAATAAACAAAAGTCTATTTCTGAGAGGTTAAGAACAAAAACAAAACCATCAGCGCATTGACGTTCGACATTTTTGAATTTTTGGAATTCACTCACACTTCAGTATCATCCTTGTGACTATATTCCATACTTTAAAAATTATCGTCACGGCTAGTATTATTGTGGCGGTCTACGGAGACGTCACGGTGCGGTGTGTGAGAGAGATGCAAGAAAATGATTACTTTTTTCCTTTGGAGGAAACAGACCTACGTACATTGTGTATCTCATCTTTTGAAAGAGCAGCAGGATTATTGTGATAACGAACATATGTTTATTGCCTTTTTTGTGCCGTTACGGTACGGTAATTGTGAATTGTCACGGTAATAATAAAAGCGCTCATTTCCACAATTTATTTAAAGTTACTATCAAAAGAATGTCTGTGTTATACTTGTAAATTTCTATTCCATTCTTTCCAGAATCATCCGGTATTCCCCTATTACAGCTGCTGACAAATACTTCTTTCCAGACAATCAGGTTCTGCACATTCTCATCTCTGGAGATGGCCAGGAATCCCTGCATGCGAAGGAAGGAATGGACGTCGAGCAGGTCGGAGTCCTGGAGGTGGGAAACCAGAAGATGGCCAGAGTAGTAAAGGCAAGTGCCGATTACCACAAATAGTCGCTGGCAGTCAAACGGGTCATCATTCTAGAGTGAAAAAATATAGAGTAAATAATATGTATAAATAGTGTAAATATATAATCAGAAGATGATTAACTTATATATTTTTAAAATACATTTATATTTTTACATGGCCTCCGTGATCGACGGGTAAGACTAGCAATCCGGAGGTCGCTGGTTTGAATACCGGCATGCGCAAGTAAATTATATTAAATTAATTTGTGTTATTTCACAATTTAGTTGTTTAAAATAATATATAGTATATGTGCGGCACGATCCAGAGTGGAAGATACTATCAGTATCGCCCTGGTGTAAGACCACCATTCAGAATTGAAACGTTGCTCTGAAAATTATTATAATCAAAATAATCTTACCCATTCTCTATAATCTGCCGCTTCCAATTCTGTTAAAGCATCATCAATTTGCAATTGTGCCTCCCACGGCAAGTTAACGCCTTGCGCCATCGGGAGACATTGTTCAAACAGAGGCTGTGACGTGGCTTCACTAAGAAGCCTGATGTTTTCCAAGCGGACTCCATTCTGAGAGTCCCAACCATATCCACAAGTCAATATTTGCGCAAACAGTCTAGAAAAAAGATGGTCCAACTTTTTAACATTCTTCCCGCTGTTGAAACATCGGTCCAAGCTTTGATAGCAAAACTCTAGCATTCTGACGAGTTCTTTATTAATATGCTTCAGTTCAAAAAGGTTGCATTTCTTATCCGGAAGTGCCAGCAGCAAAAGTTCGTTCCCTCTCGAAGTATAAGCGATATTTACAAATGTGTCTTTGACGAACACCGTCGACGAAGATGGTTTCCATTGCTTTGATATTTCAGGAATAAGATGGTTCAACGTTATGAAGGTGCCGCGGGATGTACACAGAAAGTTATGCTTTTCGGGTCTGGGATAACAGTACAAGACTCCATCATTTTCTGGACCATTTTCAGACAATCCTTCCGTAGTAAGATACAAAATAGACACGGGCAAGTCTCTCAATATTTGAGTAAGAACAATTTCATGTTCATTCGTCGAGTCCGTAAGATGCCTAACGAGATCGGAATAAGAGTCTTTTGAGCTGCCCAAATCGTCCGGTGATACTTCGGTAGCTGCCATTCTTTGCAAAACTAATTTTACCAACACCTTTTCTTCGGGGTAATTGCTGAGGATCTGTTCTATATTATCGGCGGTGACGTCTTGGGCGTCAATTTGCTTCAGCCAATCTCCGATTTTAATCTGTCTTTGATTGATAGCTTGACCCTCTGGTAATATACCAGAAACCATGACACGTTTACCGTCATCAAATGTGTTGATTGAAATGCCAAATAAGGATTCAATTTGACTGATTCTTCTACCGTAGCGAAGTCTATTGGCAAAATCAACCTGCAATAGAAATAAACACAACAGTAAAAAAAATTCAAAACCGTTTTGAAATTAATAACTTTGTGAGCGACCCATGAGGTAGCGGTGTACGTTCTGTCAGAACCCGCCGACCTATCACAGGACGTTTAAGTCTCTTAGGTTTTAATAGTTTTTAAAAGATGATTTATGAATGCTACATTCCTGGAAAATACAACAATATTAATTATTATTTTTAATTGATAAACTAACGTTTAAGACAAGATTTTTATGCATAGCACAAAGGGTATATAACAATTATTATAAGCAATAATTATCAGCCTGAAACACTCATCTACATTGAAAAAATCTTACGAGAAAAGATACTGGCCGCCAACGGGACTCGAACCCGTGTTCCTCTCACAAAAATAAACACGGGTTAGAGTCCCGTTGGCGGCCAGGATCTTTTCTCGGAAGATTTTTTCAATGTAGATGAGTGTTTCAGGCTGATAATTATTGCTTATAATAATTGTTATATACCCTTTGTGCTATGCATAAAAATCTTGTCTTAAACGTTAGTTTATCAATTAAAAATAATAATTAATTTTAGACAAGTTAAAGTATTTTAGCAAAAAATGCAGACATAATTAGTCTCGACGCCACCTAGCGAGAGATTTAGTATTTAACAATACCTATCTCACAAAAATAAAGTTGGTTGTTTTCAGTTGGAAAATGTAATAAGAAGTAATTGTCGAATGAAAGACTAGTATATATTGAATCATTTGGCGGGTATTAGATAAGCCGCCGTAGCTCAGTGGTCAGAGCTCCTGACCGGCAATCAGAGGGACACGGATTCGAGTCCCATTGGCGGCCAGTATCTTTTCTCGTAAGATTTTTTCAATGTAGATGAGTGTTTCAGGCTGATAATTATTGCTTACAACAATATTATTTGCACCATCTCTTTTATCAATGTGATAATTATTAATGATAATTTTATCAATGTAAATGAAATAAGTTGTGGTAAGTAATGGTCCCAAAAGACTTTATTATTAAATTTCCACCTCCCATCCCCAGAATCAAATCCCTCCCCCTTAAGGTCGAACCTTCCCCCTGGAGAAGAGCCAAGAAAATTTCATCATAATTTTTCTTGTGAAATAAATAAAATGTGACAATACCTCCATAACCAGCTCCTTGACCTCCCCATCCTGACTCTCTATGAAGGTGACCTTCCCAGCCGAGCTGGAGGCGTCCGTATTGGAGTTCTGACTCTTGGGCGCCTGCTGCTCCGCATTCTGCCCAGGTTTGGACTCTTTGCCAGATTTAGTCTTCCCCCTTGTGCTGTTGCGCCGTTTCAAGAGTTTCAATAATTTACCTGCAATAAAGGTTTTTTTAATGTGAGCACCGCACATGAGTCCCAACTGCTCCCAACCTATAAGGAGCCAGTGAGACTATGGCATCCCCAATTGGGGTACGTTTTGAGGCTGAAGTTAGTGGGAATGGAAAGAAAGTGGGAAAGTACCTGGCTATTCAAATCTTGAAAAAAAAAATTTCACTCAAATATCCTTTTTGCATACTTTCATGAAGAAATAATATTTTAGGGGATAAACGGTCCGATGGATCAACTGTCCGCCGGATCAAATGTCGGCGGGCCAACTGTCGGCGGACCAACTGTCGGCGGACCAACTGTCGGCGGGCCAACTGTCAGCGGGCCAACTGTCGGCGGGCCAACTGCCGGCGGGCCAATTTTCACCAGATCAATTGTCATGGAACCATTTTTAATACGCACATTTTTTAAAACAACCTTTTGATTCAACTTAATGACCATAAGAAACTACTATTTCCATATGCGGAGAGGGAAAATGGTGCTATTTAATATTAATTTTGTTAATATTAATGCTTGCCTAAATCCTTCATATTTGACATAACATTGTGAAGTTGATCGTTGCGAGATTTGATAGGTCCGTAAAAAAGCAAGATTAATACCTCTGGAACTTCTGCGAACCGACTGCCGGGTGAATCCTCCTCTCTCCACAATACCCAAACTGCTTGGATCTGGTTTGGCTTGAAGACTAGGTTTGGAGGAACCTTTCTTCAAGTCACATACGATATACACCAGCTCTCCGTCATCCTGGACACTGGGATCCCATTCTGGAACCGAACTGAAAAGTAAAATCAATAATATTATAAGTTGGTATTGGTTATCAAAGAAAGCAGATAACTTATAACATAAAAACTACTGTCAAAGTTATTAAATTCTTGAACAAGAGAAATAAGGGAAAATGTTCAAAAAGCCGCCACACTTTTATTAGGCACAGATTTTGGAAATTACACCACATTTCAACTTAATTACTTCAAGACATAGCTAATAACGTTTGGATAAATGGTAAAAGATGCGTTAAAATTAAATTTTTATTCAAAATTCAAAACTTCCCGTATAAAACAATCCCTTTACCGCCATTTTAATTATTTTTGTATGGATTTGACATTTGTGAAGTTTCATTGTCTTCAAAAGAGCCCTAAGTAATACCCAGAAGGGTCTCAAGATCAACGGAGTTGTCATTAATAACATAAGATATGCAGATGATACTGTATTACTAGCTGACAGTATCAGTGACCTCCAAGACCTATTAGATCTTGTTAATAATGCTGGTGAGCAACTGGGCCTAACAATCAACGTCAATAAAAATAAATGGATGACTTTTGGACGACTAGATCACTCTGGATCAATGATTCAGTTAAATGGTTGTAATGTCGAAAAGGTGGAGAGATTTAGATACCTCGGCAGTATCCTCACGGAGAATCTTGACCCAGATATAGAGATTAGGTGCAGAATTGAAGCAGCAAGAACTGCATTCATAAAAATGAAATCCCTCTTCTGCAATGACAATATAAGCTTAAAATTAAGGCAGAGAATGCTAAAATGTTATGTGTGGTCGGTCTTGCTGTATGGTTGTGAAACATGGACCTTGAAAATAAATACCATGAACAGGTTAGAGGCTTTCGAAATGTGGCTTCACCGGAGAATGCTCAAGGTCCCATGGACCGACATGATCACCAACATAGAAATTCTCAGGCGGGCTAGAGCAGATAGGGAACTTCTTACATTAATTAAAATCAAGAAAATTTCATATCTGGGTCATATACTTCGAGGGGAGAAGTATCACTTGCTCCATTTAATATTGAAAGGCAAGATAGAGGGTCGCCGAGGGCCTGGTAGGAGACAAATGTCTTGGCTGCGAAACATACGAGAGTGGACCGGCATTAGAAGTGTGGAGGAGCTATTCCGGGCAGCGCAAGACAGAGAGACCTTTTCAAGAGTGATCGCCAACGTCGGGGGGACCTGATAAGGCACATAAAGAAGAAGAAAGTTTCATTTCAATCTAAATAGGCATTAATAACTTAGTTTACCCAAATTAAGAATCTTTTAGCCTATTTTGTGCGCATAAATAGTTGTTTCTTGCAGTAATTGTGGAAATGAAGTGTAATAATTTATGCAAAAGTGCGGCGGCTTATAGAACATTTAATGGAGTAAGAGAGTGGAGTGGGGGTTTACTAATGTCGAAGAAATAGAATAATAAACATCTCTACGGGCAATTCAAGATAAAAATAACACTTCTACTTCCTCTACCCAAATAATTGAATGGAGCATTTAATGGATTAGCCTATCTGTAAAATCAATTGGTGTCATACAAGGACAGATCATAGAATACAAATTCTATGATCTGTAGTATCAAGAAATTTTATTACTTGAATAGTAATAAATAAAGAAAGGAGAGCTTTTACAAACCTTTCTGAATCCGAATAATAAGAACTGGACGAACCACCAGACCAATTATCATCATCAGAACTAGATCCTGAGCTAACATTTCCTCGATCTCGGAACCTGTTGCCCTCAGGTGGATTATTATTCAACAACAAAGGTTTTCTCTCCTGATTGTCCATTTTTGGTTCTTTAGAAGCTCAAATCTATGTTATACGTTATACATGATATTTTAAACGCATATTCGATACACATAAAAATAATCGAATAGCAAAATAAAACTTTTTAAAAGTTTCAAAACCGGTTGCATTTCAAAATGTTGCTTTTGGTTTGTTTGCCTGGTTTGACATGGTTTGACACGTTTGACATTTCATCAAAGCCATAGAATTTAACAATAAACTTTATCCACAGATTTAATCAATAGCAACCCGCACACGGCCACTTCGGAGTTCGGAGCTCAGAGTAACAATATATATATTGTTACTCTAATGGTAAGCCCACACTGCGGCCAACGTTCCAACTTCAAACGTTTGGACGATCGTGTGGAGGGGAGTTCGTGCGTTGGAAGTTCGAGTTGGAAGGTTGGAGTTCGAGTTGGCCCGGGATCGCCTTCGAGGCGATCCCGACGGCCAACTCACATGAACCCGCCTGCCGCAGCTGTCCACACATCCGTCTGCGAACGGCAGGCGATCAAGACGCGAGTGCCGCGTACTATTAAAATGACGATATTATAACGGAGAGTGGTATAACAATTGTTTAAAAACATGTCGTGTATATAAGTACATAATAATACGGACGTAATAATTATAGGCAACCTGATAAGATACAACGTAGCTACAGCTGTTCCATGTCCGCCATTTTGGAGTTCGGAATTCGGGGTTGGAGGGTTGGCCGCAGCCACCACACGATCGACCAATCTTCCAACTCCGAACTAAGTTCGGAGTTGGAAGGTTGGCTTCGGTGTGGACCTAGCATAAGGTTCGGAGCGACCGAGTCCCTCTCCACTTCAGGCCGCCGCACAGTGGCTGAAATTTGAGCGCTGGCGCGACGTTGACCCCAGATCGGCATGTTCCCGAAATGATTTTTTTTTACAAATGTGTTCTCAATTAACCACTGATATTGAAAAAATCATTTGAAATAACATCCGAAGCTTACTTACTCGGTAATTAGTCACAGAACTGAGATATTCGGGCGCGCAACTGCGCTGCTGTATCTAGGCGAGTTTGAAGGCGTGCGAAATCAGGTTGTATGTGTACTTATTATACAAAAAAAAGTATTTTTAAAAATCAATTAAAATATTTTTTAAGATACGTGCTTTATTTAAATAACTTAAAAAACATATTTTTTTCATAAATTATATCTGTTGCCTTGGTTCAAAGTTTAGGTTTTTTTTTTTTTAATTCCAATTTTTTTACTTTAATGGAGTAGGAATAAAAACCTTTACAAGTCTTCACTCTAATTTTAATAGGATATAATTGCTGGGTCTTTTTTATACTTGAAAAAAAAATCACCACCAACTATAGCCAGCCACTCTAGTAATTGAATTTTTAAGAAATGATTATACTTAATTTTCGTCAATTTTTTTCAGAATTCAATCTTTGACTCCGATATGTCAAAGAAAGATCAACTTAATATAATATTTAGTTCTGCGTACCATTAGAATTTTTTTTTGGTTATTCACAATTACTCACTGTCAATTAAAATTAACATCTGAAACTTAATTATTCTGTAATTAGTCGCAGAACAGGGGTACACTGGTCTCACATTTAAACTGCTGTACGTGATTTTGAAGGAATGCGGAACCTAGTTTTTGTCAACTTATCATTGGATATACACTATTTTCAATACTTAAAATATACTTCAAGATACATCCTTTATTTAAATAAATAGAAAAAATAAAAATAAATTATAAATTATATCTGTTGCCTTGGTTCAAAGTTAAAGTTTTTTTTTACAATTTTTTACATTTAACGGAGTATGAATAAAAACCTTCACAAGTCTTCATTCCAATTTTAATAGGATATTATTGCTGAATCTTTTTTGTACATGGAACTAAAATATCACCACCAACTATAGTCAGCCACTCCCGTAATTGCATTTTTAAGAAATGATTGTATTCAAATTTTTTTCAGAATCCAATCTTTGACTCCGATATGTCAAAAAAAGATCAACTAAATATAATATTTAGTTCTGCGTACCATTAGAAAAAAATTTAAGTTATTCACAATTACTGTCAATTTAAATTAACATCTGAGGCTGAACTATTCTGTTATTAGTCGCAGAACAGGGATATATACTGGGCTCACATTTACACTGCTGTAGGTGAATTTGAAGGAATGCGGAATCAAGTTTTTTGTCTACTTATCATTGGATATACACTATTTTCAATTCTTAAAATAAACTTCAAGATACATCCTTTATTTAAATAACTTTAAAAAATATTTTTTTCATAAATTATAAGTGTTGCATTGGTTCAAAGTTAACGTTTTATTACAATTTTTTTCCAATTTTTTACCTTCAACGGAGTAGGAATAAAAACCTTCACAAGTATTCACTCCAATTTTAATAGGATATTATTGCTGAATCTTTTTTGTACATGGAACAAAAATATCACCACCAACTGTAGCCAGCCACTCCCGTAATTGCATTTTTAAGAATTTATTGTAATTTTCGTCATTTTTTTTTCAGAATCCAATCTTCAACTCCTACCTATATATAGTTTAATAATGAGAATGATTAGCGTAATTCACCCTATACGCATATTTTAATGTGTAAAAGCTAATTGAATGCATTTACAAAGATGTTATAGTCATGCATTCAATTAGCTTTTACACATTAAAATATGCGTATAGGGTGAATTACGCTAATCATTCTCATTATTAAACTGTTATTCCCCACTGTCTGGAAAATCCCAAGTACGAGTATTATTGCTATGTACTTCAATTAATAATGTTATGCCTAATGTTTGGGTTTCTCCTTCAATTTTTATCAGGTTCGGTGTCATTAGAGATTTCAATGATTCTAAGTTAACGTTAATCACCTAAACAGTTTTCCCAAATAATTATAAACTTAGGGTTACTACTAACTGGAAATCACATTTTGTATCCATGTTAAATTATATTATAAATATTTAGTTATCACTGTATTATTTTCATCTTTTTTTTTAAGAATTATAATCTATAAAATGATAATGTATTTAGTTTTCACTGTATTTTTATTATTTTATTTTTAAAGAATTATAATCTATAAAAATACAATACTTAGCGCCCAAGTTACATGCTACTTTTAATAAAAGCATTAAAAATCATTATCAACATTTCAACTAATAAGAATAAACAAAAAAAGAGCGATGTCGCGCCAAATCATCAAAATCAGCCACTGTGCGCCGCGCAGAAAAGTTAAGACGGATAGGTTTCACTGTGATGCCGCGACCGCACGTTTGCCACTTTTTTTTTTTTTTTACAGTGAATACCGCACAAAAATCTCAACTGCTCCCGTCTGGAGACAGTGAGTGATCCCCAATTGGGGTATGTTGTGAGGTAGTGGGGAGGGGAAGAAGGTGGAAAAGAGGAAGGTTGGGTAGTACCTGGCTATTCAGATCTGGTCACCAAACACGGCTAAAGCCATTTTCAAGCAACGTTTCAATTCTGAATGGTGGTCTTACACCAGGGCGATACTGATAGAATCTTCCACTCTGGAACGTGCCGCAAATATACTATATATTATTTTAAATGAATTAATTGTGAAATAACACAAATTATCAAATAAAAATTATTCATTTGCCGCAATTATTCACTTGCCGCAAACTCCAAATCCCTACAAACGTAGGATTGATTTTGGAATTCAAACTTCGCCATCCGCACGCTTGCGAGTGCATTAGTTTTTTCGTTTGTTGAGTTTGTTCTGAAGAGGCAAGCATGACGGACGTCGAGGTTGTTGCATCGGCCATAACATTTGGCTTAAGGGCATTTAACCAGCCAGCGGCCGAGAATCCAAATTTTTTGGTCGAAAGATGTTCTTACGATCGTACAGGGGGGTTCCAATGAGAAAGGTTAATTATTCTCCGTACCAGCTTTTTAAAATTATAAATCAATATCGATTTTATTTAGTAAAAAATTTGCTTTAATTTATACCTACATTCAAAAATGCTGAACGGCGTAGTGATAAAACTATTAAAATTATGTAAGTGCATACTTTTTGTAATTATTTTTTGAGTATATTGTTTTTGTAAGTATTTATGATTTTTCAATAATGTCTAAGCTAAATAAGAATTTTTTAAAATCTTAAATATATATTAGTTTGTAAGACCGTAAATAAATAGACAAACTGAAGTATTTTCGTCACAAAAGACGTGCGCGAATCTTTTTTAAATGCTTTTATTTAAACTAAAATTAAAATTCTGAAACCTAGCCTTCCCAGATAATTCATTGATTTATTTTACTGCATGATTATATGATTTGAAATGTGTTTTGTATAATACAAAATTTTGTTTGAAAATTTAACAAATCTGCCAACGACCTACTATATAACTTTATTACGCTAAAAATAAACACATTTTCTTATAATTTAAAACATAACAATTTTTCGAAATCAATTTATACTTTTTTGTGGAAAAGAGTCAATACGGCTAAAATTTTATTTAAAAATGACATATTTCCGGTTTTTTCTGGTTATTCTAGTTATATTTATTATAAATACCTACAAGAAAACAAGTGAAAGAAAAATACGACAAAGAAGATAGCATTCCAGGAATCTTAAGACGTCTTCATTTGACCAGTCACTCATTTTGAAACACAACTTACGTCCGTTAGCCGCCACCACTGCACAGACGAGACTGAGTGCGCACAAACGTGTGGACGCGTCGCAAACGCTTGCGGCAAATTCCCTTTGATTTGTGACAAAAAACCGACACTCGATCGGATCGGCTACAAGCGCTTGCAAACTTACGCAAACCCACGCAAACCTAGCCAAACACTCTATCCGCACGTTTGCATTTGTGAAGGCTTGTTGAGGTTTGCCAAGCGTGCGGTCGCGGAATGAGACTTTTTTGCGCGGCGGCCTGTAGTGGCGCGGGACTCAGTCGCTCCGAAGTGGCAGTATGCGAGGTGTTAATAATGCATAATAGACGTGGGCAAAATTGATTGACTGAATTAAATGAATAATTTCAATCTTGTGACACACTCCATATAATTCTCAATTTCAAAAGGAATTGATTCTTCATTCCTTACCTTTGGCCTTGTATCCTACGATTTTTAACGGCATATTAATTTTTTATTTTCCATATAATTTACTGTTAAATTATTTCAATTGATGATGTGTACCGTAAACAATTGAAAGATTATAATTTATAATGTTTCGTAGGTATTTAAATGTTATTATATGGGCGGCGTGCCACGAACTTTCCTAAAGTAAAATACCTATCCCACTCCCGCGCCGCCATTCATAAAATCACGCGTATGTATATCATTGTCCCCCGCATAAGCAAAAACCGGCAGCGAGTCACTGATTTAGTTCCAAGCCACGACGCGTTGTGTCCCTTTCACTTGTGCAAAGAATCAATACATGTATTCGCTATTCAGTATTGTCCCCGTCAATCTGAGGTCCCACCCGTTCCAGATCCGCGTGTCTAGTCTGTCGCTATCGAGTCATGTCCGAAGCGCTCTATTCGTGAATTAACTTTAGCGTCTTGTTCAGTTGACAGACAAATGACCAAACGACCAAATGACCAAATGTTCAAACGAATCGATCATGAGTGTCCAAAACGCTAAAGTCTTTACTTGGTCCGCAGCTAGCGAGTTACTGCAGACACTAGTCAAAAGTTACTAATTCATTCTTGAATGCCTGCCGCAGTGGCAGACTAAGGAGGGGGCGGGGGGGGGGGGGGGGGGCGGCCCACCCCGGGCCCCCGGTCCTGGGGGGCCCCCAAACGCCTCCATGTTCCCTTAACCAAATTCTAAACAAGGCTTTAAGGGACACTGTAAAAAAAAAAAGATTTTTTTATTTCATTTTTTGATTGATGCACGCTCTCACCAAATTTATTAAAAATAAATTCGAAAAATTGACGGAGATACAACATTTTATGTGAAACCGTTTGAAACAGTTTGTATGTTGAATTATCCTTCAGCAAAACTTTGAATGCGTTTTATTTTTGAATGAATTTTATTTTCGTTTTTTTATGGTACATTTTCACCCTTCATAAAAATAAATAAAATAGAACGGGGACATCTATAAAACAATCCCTACGTAGGGTCATAGTCATAGGGTCGGGGCCCCTAGGCAATGCACGTCTCGGGGCCCCTAGGCAGTGTCCTAAGCTGCCTTATGGACAATAGGGCCCTGCCAAAGCCGGCTTAAACTTGTCGGGGCCCCTAGGCAATGCACGTCTTGGGGCCCCTTTACCCTAGGGGCACCAACCAATTGCGAGGCCCCTAGGCAGTTGGCTATACGTCTTATGGATAGTACGAAATATATTTTTTTTCGATTTTTAATGTAAATTTCATGGCATCGTTCATAAAAATAAAAAAAATGGAAGGGGGCCATTTATAAAACAATCCCTACGTAGGGTCATAGTCAGGGCCAGATTAAACATATCGGGGCCCCTAGACAATGCACGCCTCGGGGCCCTTTTCCCCTAGGGGCCCCTACCTGATGTAGGCCTTATGGACATTTGGGCCCTGTCAAGGTCGGCGTAAATATGTCGGGACCCCTTTGCAATCAACGTCTTGGGGCCCCTTTACCCTTGGGGCCCCTATCCAATGCGGGGCCCCTAGGAGGTTGCCTATACGTCTTATAGATAATACGGAATATAATGAATTTCATTTTCGATTTTTTATGGTAAATTTCATGGCATCGTTCATAAAAAAAAATGGAAGGGGCCAATTTCGAAACAATCCCCCTACGCAGGGTCATAGTCAGGGCAGTATTAAACATGTCGGGTCCCCGAGGAAATTTACGCCTCGGGGCCTCTTTACCTTAGGGGCCCCTGAACGATGTGGGCCCCTAGGCAGAGGCTTACACTGCCTTATGGACAATAGGTTCCTGGCAAGGCCGGCTTAAACTTGTCGGGGCCCCTAGGCAATGCACTTCTCGGGGCCCCCACCCGATCGATGCGGGGCCCCTAGGCAGTGGGCCTAGCCTAGGTATTCAGTTATTTTACAAGTTAATATGTATGGAAAAATTCACAGTGTTTCTTTAAATGCTATTTTAGATAGCCCCCAAGAGATTTTTTCTCTATTTTCAACGAGTCGTGTTTTATGAAACATTTTCACAATTTTCGCGTCAATTTTACCGTTTTAAATATTATCGAACTCTCTCCAACATTCGTAATTACATATCTCTGAATTTTCTTCTCTTTGAGCAGGGATACGGTGCCTTAAGGCACCAGGACACTGTAAAAAAATGTTTTATATATATATTTTTAAATTTAATTTTCCGAAGTTAGCAATGCTCTCACCAAATGTTTTTTTACAGCATTTTATATGAAACCGTTTGAAACTGCGTATATTGAATTATCCTTCAGCAAAACTTTGAATGCGTTTTTCTCGAAATTTTTTAACTCGTTTTTTAACGTGGTTGACAACATATTAAAAAAACTATACATCCGCCTGTATGTATTTTTATTGCATTTACATTTTCATTTGAATGTACAAACTCTTAAACTGTTCGAAAATCCGGTATCTATGTCACCACGGAGGGGAATTTTCATATCTTAAAAAAAGAAAAAATGGCGGACCAGCAAATGTTATATTCGAATTTTTATGGAAAATTTTCAGCGTTCTTAAAAAAAATAGGAGGTAGCAAAATTAGAAACCCGGAGGCCCTTTATAAAAAAAATCCCTATGTGGTGCCTGTATTTTCTAACAATTTAAGACTTAGTGCATGCAAATCGGATCTATAGTTTTTCTAAGATGTTGTCAACCAGGTAGAAAAACGTAGTTTCGAGAAAAATGCGTTGAAATCTTTTTTTTCCAAAGGTTTAAAACTTACTTGATTTTTTTTTAGAATTTCCTTAAAACATTAGGTGATAGCATTATTATCAAATGCATTTTTTAGAAAATGAAATACAAAAAAAAATAATTTCTTTACAGTGAGGCTCCCCAGGACCAGAGGCCCGTGTGAACTGAATAAAATCTTGCAAAATTACATAAAATTTTTATACTAGGGGGGGGGGGGGGCTCATTCGCTTTGCCGCCCCGGGCCTCTGGCGGGCTTAGTCCGCCACTGGCCTGCCGCGAATCCGCCTGTGAGGTTCATCATTCGTTCCTCTTCGCGCGCCAAGCCGTCAATTTCATTACATTGTTGGTTGTTTTTTGGTACGTACCAAAACGATTGGAATATAAGTACCTACATATTTTTAGACGCAGATGTTAGGTAGATATAATATGTGAATTTGCAGATATTGTAAGGCCAATCGGTTGTGGTCAGCCGTCACAAAATATTGTTAAAATGTTTATTTATATTAGATCTCGTGAAGTGGTTTTTAAATTGGAACAATTTTAAGTTTAATAAATTAGTAAAACTTTAGGGGTGAAACCACAAACTGTTTAATTTAAAAAATTAATTGCTAGCTTAATGTAATTTATTTTTTTGTCAAAAAAACATTTTGTTGTCAATATAAGACACATTAAAATATTACGTTAACCCCTTCGCGCGTCGTAAGTACAATTTTTCAGAACGACATAATTCACCATAAGAAGAGTGCTTTGTGTTCTTTAGCACCGTTGTGATTTGAAACTCGATGAAACGAAAAATAACGACACTAAAAAGAGGCAAATACATATATCTATAGGATTTAGTCTGCGTGATAACTCTTTGTGCGGTGCTTCCCTACTCATGTCTGCTTCTGTTTTCTGAAGGTTTCACTTTAACCGCGTGTAGATAATATATACACATACACAAGGTGTTTTTTTATTTTATTATTGAATTGAATTGAATTAAAGGAATGAATATAAGGAATCAATTCAAAAGGCCAGGAGAATCAAACTGAGTCGATTCACTCCTGGGAATGAATCTGCCCATGTCTAATGCATAATGCCTACCAAATGAACTAATGCCTACACACGATCGGTCTTGCCGCAGATTGGGGGAAATGGGAAGCGATCTTTTCCTACGGCCCGGCAGAAGCATAATAATAATTCGGCTGGCGGTTGTGCCTACTAACCACTACTAACGATCTGATTTGCAGAGACTCTGCATGCAGTTGAGTGAGCAAGTGCAGAGGTGCAGAGTGCAGAGGTGAATAACCAGCTTTAGATGGCCATAAAGAATAAACGATGTTTTATGAAAATAATAATTGTCTGTGTCCATCTGTGTCTGTGTACTCGTTGAGTCATCCATCAAGTCATTTCTTATCAAAACTTTTGTGTTTTGTTTGTGACGGGTTGTGATAATGTTAAATAAACGAAATGCATGTGATATCTAAACGTAACTTGATAGAGAGGAATCTTTTCTTAATTACACATATTTTTTAATGTATTTCTGTTTGTTCGCGTCAGAATATGTTTTATTTTTTGCCGAGACAAAAGAAATTACTCACATACTTGAAGGTTAAGTCACCACAACAGTGTAAGTTATTTTTTTAAATACAAAAACGTATCATTGCATGAAACAAATTGATCATGTGGGGAAAAAATTACACCTTATTTATAAAATTGACAATAGCGAGTAATTGCTTCACTTGTGAATTACTTACGACAATTTATCGCATATATTTTCGTCTCCTTTCTCATATGTTTCCTTCATCTAAATATAGACTAGGTACGTGCTTGAAGGGGAAGTAATATTATTACCTATCTCATTTCCTCTGACTTACGTCTATCTTAATTAAAAGTTTTTAAGTACACCGTATATCGGACCACAGCTATAAAGAACTACCAATCGTTTTAAATCTCTAAAATTGACTCTGACAACAAAAGGCTAATGAACTGAACTATAAGGACATGGTTCTGTTTTATGTCTGAGTTGCATAAAATTATCGACTGGTTCTGTACGAATTTGCAATCATCAAAACATAAGTTTTTACGTTTTTATAATTTAATCCTTTACTCATAAGTTTACAATGTTCCTGATTATCACTAAATAACATTTATAACATCTTTTTTTAAATTTGGCAACCTGTCTGTTAGACTTCAGATTTGTTAAAACACGGACGATAGCATGGATTAACATCCTTGATTCCTTTGGGACTGGTGCTTGGTCAAGAGACACGTCAAACACATATCGAGCATCCGCGTACGTTTTATATACAGGGCATGAGATTATGTGGTTTTACTTGTTTTTTGTGATCGACAGGTACGGTTGGCCAAATTTAACATTTTGCTGTGCACTGCTACTCCTTTCTCTATTTAAAAGTACTCCCTGCACAGCATAACCATTGACACTAAAGACATGCGAATTATTTATGCATTCAGAAAACTGTTTAATAACTCAATAATTATATAATTATAATAATATCCAATTGAACTTAAATGCATCCTTAATTTATTTTATTAGTAATCCTTTGTCCATGCATTCTATAAGTTATCATTAAGATCCTTATCTATTACTTGTAGCTAGGATTTTATGTGAAGTGTAAACAATGTCGAGCACCTGACAAACAAGTTGACTCATGTTCACCTAATATCTGTTTACATAACTAAAGTTTCTGTTAGTGCACTTACCACCTGTGCCTGTGCCAGTTTATGTACTCCTGTTACAAAATAAATCCTGTTATAGTGAATTTGTTGTCATTGTCAACAACAGTGAGTTGTTTGGAAACTTTCATAAACAGAAAATATATCACACATAGGTATGCAACTTTGATCCATTTTAATTATTTAAGTAAATTTTGTTAATTATATTTTATTTTCATTTGTTAAAATGCGGGACTTTTTATTCATGTTTATGATTTAAAATATCGAAATGAAACTTCTAATGGCTATAATATTAATATTATAGTACCCATACAAGGCGCCAGGCGTGCTTGGACTTTTCAAGAGGGCCGCATTTTATGCTGCCCACAGTCTGTGCATCCCTGCTGTAAACTGTTAAAAATCAGAATTTGTTAAAAAAATTGTAATAAAGGAAATTGTAAAAAGGTGTAAACCTTCGAATTTTTCAAATAATTGTCTCATTAAATATGCATGAGATGGAAGCGATTGTTATTTTTATTCAAGACTTTAAATTATTAAAATAATGAATTGTTTTCACAATAATTAATAATCTTTCATGTTGAAATGTTAATATGTAGGTATATTTCTCAATAGCTAGTTATTTATAATATAAGTCTGTCTGTTTTTTTTTGTTACGTTCCTCACTTTGTTTTAAAGTTTAATATCAGGATAGTATTTTTGAAAAAGTTTTCCCCTAACCACCGCACTTTTTTTAGGCAGATTATGAAAATTACACTTCGTTTCTACAATTACTACAAGATACAACTATTTAAGTACATGCACAATTTAGGTTATTAGGTTCTTAGTTTGGGATAATTAAGTAATTTGTGTATTTGGATTAAATCGAAACTTACCAAATGTCAACCCATACCCAAAAAAATTCAAAATGGTGGCAAAGAGATGATTTTTAACAGGGAATTTTGAACTATAATTGAATAAAATGGAATTTTTATTAATCTTTTACCTTCTATCCGAACTTAATTAGTTGTTGTTTCTGGTAGTAATTAAATGAAATGATGTGTAATTTCCATGATCTGGGCCTATTAAAAGTGCGGCGGTTAGGGAGATATTTACCATAAGTTTTTCTGAGGTCCCGGCATTGCCGGAGCTATTCGAAATCAGATGTAGACAATAATTTTCCTCTTCTTTTGAACTTCTATTCAGAGAATAATTTTTTTTCACAATTCTACAGTACAGTTTTCTATTTCAAAAATGCATTTTTTCTGTGATTCAGCACTTATTTTATGTAAGTACTCATAAAATTTATTACAAAAGCAAATTTAAGGAAGATAAATCTTTAACATTTTTTAAATTGATACTCTGATGAAACTGTCATGATAAAAATGGATATTTTATGAATATTTTATGCCCCATCCAGACTCACGGAGAGAAGACTCGGCGAGAAGTTTCGCCGAGACTTCTCGCGAGAACAAGCAATTTATCCACACTCTCATTTTTCTCACTCGTGATCTGTTTCCTATCCGGTATGGACGACATTACGGACGATAATGTAGTAGTCTTCTCTCTTCTCGCCCGAGAAATCCTTTGAAGCGGCCAAAAATACCAACGGCGATCGGAGAACAGACGAGCCCGAGAACGAGATGGCGAGAAACTCCTCTCATTCACGCTTCTCGGGTGTTCTCGGGGTTTCTCGCCATCAGTCTGGATGGGGCATTAGGGTTATCAATTTTAATGACTCATAAAAATCTGAGTTCATTATCATTATAGGATTATCGTCATCCATGAATTGACCCCACTGATAAATCAATTATCTAATGTGTCATCTGAAATCTTTATCAAACTGATATTTAATTTTATTTCCGTTTTGTTATCAAATCTCTGATATCTTTTGTAGATTACTCTTGTTCCATGACTCATTCGTGTTAAAATCTCTCATAATTAGCTTCTATAATGATGTTACTATTGTAGAGGTTTTAACTGTTTTTCTTTGGTGAAATTTCAATACCGTTTACTTCTAAATTAAATAATATAATTAATTAATTAAATAATATAATTAGTACAAGAAACAACTATTTATATCGGGAGAGATAGAAAAACTTGGACAAGATAGGTTATTAGGTTCTTGGTTTGGGTTACTTATAATTTGTGTGTATTTAGATTGAGGCAGAACCTTTCGGCAAACGTCACATCATACTAACAAGAAAAAAGCATGGCGTCAAAATGGTAAAATTTAACTTTAAAAAAAAATGGAAGTTTAACACATATTTTACCATTTCTCCCGATGTAAATAGTTATTTCTTTTATCCCCTCAGGCTTCAGCCATATCTTGTCAGGGTTGAAATATTTCCGCTTTGGAAAAATAAAATAAAAAATAAAATCCAAATAAATTAAATAGTATCTGAAAATTAAAAACTATTTTTGATAGGTGATAAAATACACTTTCAAATTTATAATTCAAATAAACATACAACTTTTGAAATTTAAAAATTTTGCATGCAAAGATAAAAACCGTTTTATTAAAATAGTCTCAACTTATGTTTTTTCTAACTAAAATTAATGATAACAAAACAAAATAAAAACACATATTATTCTATTCGATATATTTATTCAAAAAATTTATTATAAATGGCTCACTTTTTTGTCATTCCATATAAAAATAATAAATCAAAAATTCCCATAGTTTCATAAATTTTTTTTAAATTGCAATCCAAAACTTTGTTTTCATAAAGGTGTACACATTAAACTTATTTTGTGGTAAACTTTTAGATTTTAATTTAAAGCTTGGTATTTTCTCTTTCTAATACTGTTTCGATAATATCTCTCACTGTAATAGTAGGAAAATACAATGATTTCTAAGGTACCTATATGAGTTGTTCTGAAAAGCGAACAAATTAGCCCAAGGGGTTAATAATTAAGTCGAAACACAGTGTTATTTAAATAATTTGTACATAGTACAAGCAGAGCTGTTTCCTTGATATGTGCATTTGTACATTGCACTGCTTGTTTTCAGTCTTCACATAACTTTCAACAACGTCTGTGCCCCAGTCATCGATATACCAAAGTACACTCCAGTCATAATTCCCGCCATTGGAAATTTGAGCTATCTACTAGTACAGAACTCAAACTGTGCCGCGCTAGTGCAAACTGTGCCGCGCTAGCGCATATTCCGATGTGCACAAAATTTTGTTTTACCCCTAATGGCAAATCCCAGTCAATCAAATCATCAGTGTTGGAGCAGTGCAGATATATAACTCATTCCATGCACTCTCAGAAGCACCTTGAAGGCAACTGAATTTTGCACAGCTTTGATCATGCGTAATTCAATGCGATTCGTTCAGGAAAACTAATGCACAATGTTAGGACTGCAACATTCACACATTGGCACTCGAACGCAGTGAATTTAAACAGTTTGGTAAGATTTTCTGTGATGAATCCTTGAGTGAGATGATAATGCATACCCCGATGGAGCGTATTATTTATTAAATTATTTTTACAAATGCAACCTAGTGGAGTGAATGAATTATCACAGTACCCCTATCAATTAATTTGCTATACCTAAATTACATACTAGGCAATTTTAAAAGCGAAATGCACTGCTGGCAATTTTAGTCACGAGCTGCCTCTGATTAGAAGTAAGCCGAGTAAGGACATTTTACCAATTTTTTCTAAACAAAAAATACATTGATTAGTTAAAATAAGGGAAAAGTATTATTAAAAGTGGTATCGTAACAAGGTAGTGTGATAAAACGGCTAAATGAAGTGGAATGCGTAAATTACCTATATAGATTTGCATAATTATTATGTAAAATCATCTTCTTACAGTTACAGCAGCCGTAAGAGTGTGATGTTTTTGTGGGTAGAAAAAAAAGACATGGTCCAAACATAATAGATTTTTATTGTTCAATTCACAGAGCTTATGTATAGTTCTCGGTATCTCATATATTTTTTTAAAACAATGCTTGACTTTGGATCCTAATGGTTGAATGAACTTTTCCAGCAAATCCAGCTAGTGTAACTATGGCGCTCCCAATTTAGGAAATATTTAATCTGAGACTTGAAAAAGTGAACGTATGGGAAAAGAAGGTTGGCTGACTTAAGATATGCCTACTTACAATTTAGCTAAAGCATTTTCAAGCAACATTTCGATTCTGTATGGTGGTCCGTCACCATTCACCAATACCTATTCTGTTTTTGATAAAACCCATATAAATTTCCAGTACCCTCTTTAAGACCATCCTTTATAAGAAATGCTAAAAAGGTACGCACTGCATTGCAAATTACTTGATTCATTTATTATTATTTTTCCAACATTTTCAAAATGGCTTTAAACATCTAGGTCTCCTTTAAAAAATAATTATGAATATTGTTTCAGGCATATATAAAACAGCATCACGACTTCTTCATTTGACCTTCCTTGGAGGTTTCGCCCACGCTGTTACATTCATTGGCGAAATACCTCCCCATTCTCAATTCGGTATAACAAAAATTCAATTACTTCGATAGACCCTACTTAAAGTAGTTCATCAATAATTTTTTTATTTTATAGGAGTGAACTTTGTGGTTTTATTTTGTGGAGAGTAAATTTTTCAGGTTATAAAATGAAGATAAAGTTTACTCTTGTAATGCGAATGATTTGTTGGAACTGCTTTACTTAGTGCCCATCGATTTTATCATGGTTTTTTCAGTTCATTCATCAAACATTTCGGCCTTTTTTGTTACTGGTTTTAACCCGTTTGTTTTTACAATAATAACATTAATTTGAATTTGTGTTTGTGTTTAAATTTTTATGCTTTTAATTCATTCCTATTGCTGTAACACTTCTTTTACTATAACTATTCCGTTGCTTTTTTTGGATTACTATAATTCCATACAGAATGACTTCCCAATATTGACTGAATCCCGGCATGCACAAGAAAATCTTATTTAATTAATACTTCTTATTAAATATCAAGTTTAATTAATTTTAAATAAAATATGCAGTATATTTGCAGCATGTTCCAGAGTGAAAGATACTCTCAGTATGGCCCTGGTGAAAGACTTAGAATCAATACATTTCTTGAAATGGCTTTAGCCTTGTTTAGTGACCAGATCTGATTAGTCAGATTGTTCCACATCTCCTTTCCCTCTCCCTTCCTTTCAGTTTCCAGCCTCAACGGCCTCCATGGTTGAGAGGTAAAGCTCTCGACTCGTAATCTGGAGATCGCTGGTTCAAACCTCGGCGTGTGCAAGTCAAATTTTATTTTATTCATTTGTGTTATTTCACAATTTGGCTTTCCATTGAAGTAAAATCATATATGGTTTCATAGTGCTTTCACACAAACAAAGTATTGAATTCCGTGAGTCTAAACTTAAACTTTTAATTAAAAATAATATTTAGTATATTTGCAGCACGTTCCAGACTGGAAGATACTGTCAGTATCGCTCTGGTAAGACCACCATTCAGAATTGAAACATTGCTTGAAATGGCTTTAGTGGTGTTTGATGACCAGATCTGAATAGCCAGGTACTCACCCACCTTCCTCTACCCTATCTCCTTGCCCTCCCAACATACCCCAATTGGAGATGTCATAGTTTCACTGACTCCAGGAAACTCTTACGCGGTGCGGTATTCACATTAAAAAAAAATCTCATAACATACCCCAATTGGAGATGCCATAGTACCACAAGCTCCGGGCAGTTGAGACTCGTGTGCAGTATTCATATAAAAAAGTAATATTGATATCAGTCCCCATATAAAACTACAAAGAAATTCCATGTTCATATCTGCACGCCATTAATTTTGTAACAAACTATTTGTTTTCCTGTTTTATCATTTGGCTAAAACTGGAGTCATCATTACAACTTTTCTTCTCGTAAAAGCATATATTATATATGAAAATTAATTAATTTAAAATAAAACAATAACTTTGTAAACACCACTTTTATTTTTTATATACTTTATGCCGACCGGGTTTTGCTGCAGCCGTAGCTTCTTCAGGGCAGTACAATCTCTACAATCTCAGTGGAGATTGTACTGCCCTGAAGAAGCTACGGTTGTAGCGAAACCCGGTCGGTATAAAGTATATAAAAAATAAAAGTGATGTTTACAAAGTTATTGTTTTATTTTAAATTATAATGTCACATCACAAAGTAACTGCTTCATATGAACGAAAATTAATTACTTATTCACACAAAAGCTTCAATAATAAATTACTAATGATTAATAATATGCTTTTTAACCCATTGACTTTCCGCCGCTACGTCATATCAGTTGATAATATTTTGCTTAACACTTTGGGAGGCGGGTTTGGGTGCCATCACCCTGAGAACCATTTATTTTATTTTTTTATTTTTCTTTATTCATTAAATACAAAAATAGGGGTAACATTAGTGGATTTTTCGACCACCATGCTAGGCTGATGCCCGTGTTATGGTGGTCGATATTGGATAACCAACACCCCTGCCATAGGTAAAGTCACCTCCATAGTTTGCTACGTTTGATGACTTCGCAGGGATACCCGGGTTCATGGGGTGAGCTTTGTCTAGGTCTTGATGGCGAATGCGTTTGCCCACCTACTGCTTGGCGGGCCGGATCGGGAGAGACAGGTTGAGGGAGACCTCTCTAGTGGGATTCTCTTGACCCATTGCCTTGCACCGCAGTCGGAGGGATGGATTTATAAGTCCGTCACTCCTGTATACCCAGATTCCTACCCATACCCTTTTCCTTCCCAGAACTTCCTCTCCTCCCTTTCCCTAAAAAGATTCTTCACACAGCATCCTCAAATATGAATTAGGCCCTGAGTGATTTTTTTTCCTCAGGGCCCCCAGTGTGGAGCTTTTGTTAAAAAAAATCTAGGTTGCCATGTATACCGGTCAATTAAACTCCAACCTCCTTCCCATCCTCAGAGCATTTGTTCCAAGTCCTAACAAATCAATGCCTCTCGGTGTACCGGTCTCACCAGGACAAGAGTGCTCTGGCTAGGGTGGTACAATAATACAAATAATAAAAAAATAATAATACGACAGTGCAGGGAAGGTGGTGGACTTCTTGGGCATTTTACCAAATACAAACTCCAACCGATCCCGCTCAACTGCACTAAAAACGCTACATAATATAATATATTTATAATTACTTCATAGAATAATTTTTTTTATTTTCCATCCGAGCGATGATACCATTATCTCTACTTATTACAAAAAAGGAAAATAGTAAAACATTTGTTATTATTAGAGATGCCACAAATATTTGTCTGCTATTCGGTATTCGACCTATTCGGCTTCTTTTTTAACAAATACCGAATACCAAATCATGGAAAAAAACGCCTAATATTACTCACCAATTTTTTTTATTTTAACAAAAAATCTGCATATTTAATACTTAAAATCTATCAGTGTTAAGTTATGATGAATGGAAAGATTTTTTGTTGATGCAAACGATTGCACTTTTCTTCATAAATTTTACTTGCTTCCGAAAAAAGCCTATCACTACACTGCTCCCGGGAGATGACAAATAAATCTTAGCAAATTCTGCTAGGCTTGTATACTGTTTTGCGTTTGCTGACCACCACTTGTAACTCGTAAAGGTCTGCTATCCGATCTAGGCAAACAGTTTTCATGTATTTTTTAAGACATACACACTACAAGTTTCAATGTATTTTTAAAGATATACATACACAATATAAGTAACACAATTTGATGTAAGCATCAACAAATAATGCGTGTTGTGGCACGACCTACTCGCAAATGAAACAAATACGTCCACGGCGTGATGTCGCAAGCTTTTCTGACGGCCTCAAACATCAACATTTTGTTGGCTAACATTCTTTGGTACCTACTATATTATGTTATTTTACAGAAATTCAAAAAATTAGAATCTTTATTATTAACCACTCAGCAACGTAAGCAGATATACACGTTAATATACAATAGCAGTCAAGTACAATAAGCATGTTTTCACGTCAACGCGTGTGTTTCCACAGAAATCGTTATAACTCCGTTTTTGCTCTAGTGATATCCCTAAAACAAAAAGTAGAAGCTCAATAATAAATCAGGCTACCCATCACTATTCAAGTTGTCCATAGAAATTCATAAAAAGACCTATTCTGTCAGATACACGGTTGATACATATTTTCCCCACGAAATTGCCTACGGGCCGCTGGACATTGTTAATTTTTATTAAATATTCTTGTATGAAATGATAAAAAAATGAGGTGACTTAATTGTTTATTACACATTTATACGATAGAATAAGTATTGTTTTTTTACATAATCTGTGATTTTAGTACCGTTTTCACATAAAAAAGTCATTTTTACATTTTTTTTTATGCTTGCATTCTAAATTTAAATAATTACAAATGTTAATATTTATTTATAGTATAACAATTTGAAATTTTATTTCGTAACCTTTCAAAAACATTTTTTACTACTATTTTTGGCTACGTTCAGAAACTTTTCATTTATAAAGCTTTAATTGTGAAGTGGAAATAATACAAAGTTTTCATAAATCTGACATTTCATTTAAGACGTAAAAAGTACATATTCGCGATAGATCGGAGTGGTTAATACGCTAGCGTTTGTCGTACACACCCGCTTCACGTAATAGATACAAACGGAAGTGCTGCCATCTATAATATTCAAATAGAACTATTGAAGTTTTCATATCATAGTTTACATTTTTACCTGCTAGTGCTCTGATTAACATGATACATTATTTGTAAAAACACATGAAATTTTACTATAGGAATCAAACTTATTGAATATTATCAGTATTGCCTTAGTGAAAAACCACCATTTGCAAAAATTTCTAATGTCTTAGCCATATTTAGTAACCGGATTTCATAATCGGAATAGTTACATAAGTACTTTCCGATCTAATTCCAACATTTCTTTCCGCCTTATAAAGTTTTCCAGTTGTAGGTACCCGCGGTTCACTCTTCTTATTTGTCGACTTTTAATTATTATCAAATTTTAAAAAGATTTACTGATGGGTTTTACGCAATTAAGATTTAAAAATGCCCCCCCTTTTTGTTTTTTCCAATTAAAATTTCTGATAATAATAAAAAAAATGCACGCGTTTTCTTAGACAAATGTTTTTTTTAACATTATCATCACCTCACTTTTTTGTCATTTCGTGTAAAAATAATTAATAAAAAAACAGAGTTGCAATTCACATGCGGTAGATGTGAAACCTTCAGAAAATTAAAGTAGACAAAAGTGGGGAGGCTGCGAAGCACCGCACAAAGAGAAGACCGATTATACTATCTCATTCTCTCGCAGGCTAAATTCTATAGATGGATGTGTTTGTCTCTTTTTAGTGTCACTATTTTTCGTTTCATCGAGTTTCAAATCACAACGGTGCTAAAGAAGTTTTCACTTCAAAATGCAAAAAGTTTTATAAATGTTTTTCAAATTATGTTTAGAAACTTTGGTTTCATAATGGTACATTTTAATTCTTTTGTGGTTAACTTTTATATTTGAATATAAAGCCTGATGTTTTCTCTTTCTAACAGAGATTAGATCATATTTCTCACTGATAGTAAGGGAGACACAACGATTTCTATGAGACCTACATGAGTTGTTCCCAAAAACGAACAAATTAGTCTGAGGGGTTAAATCATATACAGCGGTTGAAAATTTGAATATTTTTCACCATTGCTGTTATGTGACAGGAATATAAATGAAATAATGTTATATAATTTTATCGTATTGACCTTGAACCTAGTTTGGACATGAATATTTCTAATCAGTATGCTTGTGATATTGTAATACATAATGTCCTGGGGAATTCACTCCTTACGAAATGTTTGTTTTTTTACTTACACATTAATATATCCGTTTGCTTTGCTTTCATTAGCCATTGTTTTAAAGAGAGTCTAGTTTCCCAATTGGCAGTGATAAGTGTAGATCTATGGCCAAGTGTGTGGTTTTCAAGTTCAAACGTGAAAATGTGCATTTAATTTTTGAAAAAGTATAAATTAGTGTTGTATAGAAACCATTTTCAATGTAGAACGATGGTCACATAAAAAATGTATGTTCTGTTTTTGAGTTTATCGCGAACAGACAGACAGACGCAGCGGAGGACTTTAATTTTTAATATGTAGAGATACATATCTAATAGTGTGTGCGTATAGGTAGGTACTTATAATCCGCTCATATAATATTGTCATCGGTGAATAAACAATTTACATGCTTCATGGAATTCAATAGAAAATCGATTTTTGCTCATATTTTTCCACTTGTAATTCACAGCACCAAATTATCAATATTTTATATGACACGTAGCCCATCTATCTCTATCACTTATCTATGCTTTCTTGCCGTGGGTTTTATTTAGTATTTGGTAGATATTAATGGCTGATATCTCTCGAGTAACTTTGTTTTCTAATTCAAGTGAATTTATGTACTTATTACAAAAACCAAAATAAATTCTGACTATGACTTTTAGGTCAGAAAAGGAATTCTGATTAGTTTATATCTGCTGACCAATTAGTTTTTTTAGCATTTATGCAATACTGTTCATTCATAGACAGTTTGTTGAAGTTAACTTTGAATTACATACATACAATGGGTATTTCCTAGTTCGACAGTCAAAGTTTATATATTTTGTTAATTATTTTCTTAATAAAATAAATAATTATATTGTTTTAAAATATTTTTTTTTTTCCAAATAAAGATATTATTATTTTATTATTATTAATATTTTTTTATTTATTATTATTAATATATTAATATTAATAATAATAAAATAATAATATCTTTATTTGGAAAACAAACAGCTTTACAAAGATACATAAAAAAGAAAGAGTGCTAAAATAAAACAGTAAGCCTAAAAACATGTTTTCGCTGATAATTTTTTTTTTTTTTAGTAGCTAGACAAAAATATTATTATTGCTTCAATAATATTATTGATAGAATATTGATGTTTTATGCGCCTTATAAGAGCCGATGGGTTATGTTGTGAGGCTGAAGGCAATGAGAGCCGAAGTAGATGGAAAGAAGAAGGTAGTGAAGTACAGCGCCCTTGAGGTGATATGTTTCACGAAAACGGCGCTTTATAAATCAGCCAAATATTATTATTTATTATTATTGGCTGTTCAGATCTAGTTACTAGCAAAGGTAAATCGTTCATCTTTTCGTAAAGCTTTCACACACGATTCACGAGTCTCAGACTCATTCTTATGAAGCCTATCCTTCTGTACGTAGCTTTTTAAAATTTTTGTCTTTTTGAAAATTTGGTATTTTCTACCTGTTGGTTTTAACAAAAGATTTTATTTATTTATTGTGGTTTCTTTATGTTTAATATGTGAAATAACACTAACACATATGTAAATGTATTTATTTTTGTTTGCATATTTCTGCGGTTTATAACTCTCTTTTTTGTTTCTTTTATGTGACCACAAACTATTCTCAATGTGTGAATAGTAGAGTTGAAAGAATTTTGGATAGGGGAAAGAGATAGGGAAGGCTACAAAATGTGGATAAATAACATTTTAGGCAGCATTTTGATTTTTAATAGATGCCTCTCATCAGTGCGTTACTTAGACAATCTGATGCCATTAATGCATTCGGTCCGCTTTTTTTTTTTTTCATTCTTTATATCAATCTTTTTTTCCTCAGAAAAATCTTCCTTCCATTGTACATTTGTACATCTACTATCAGCGCTATCGCAATGCTATCTTTTCGTATTTTACCAATTTCTCTTTTATTTAGTAATAAGTATGTTTTATTGATTATATTACAGGAGGATGGATAACATCAGAAGGCACCTACTGCAGGTGCATAGAAAGAGCATTGTACAAGACCTCGATGTGAATGATATAATAGACGGCCTGATTTCCAGTCAGGCCTTGCAACCAGATGACTTTCGATATATTTTCGATTTGGTAAGTTTGCTTTTAAATTCATGTATTGTTTCATAGTGCCTTCAAACCAACGAAGTATTGAATTCCGTAAATCTAAACATAAACTTTAGGGCTTTAAACTTATTTTGAAGAAAGATTTATCAGATTTAACAGAGATACCCGAGTTCATGGGGTAAGGTTTGTCCAGGTCTTGGCAAATGAGTTTGCCCACCTACTGCGTGGTGGGCTGGATCGAGAGAGGCTGGTTGAGGGAGACCTAACCTAGATCTCTCCAGTCAGATTCCTCGACCCATTGCATTCCACCGCAGTGGGAGGGTGGATTCATACGTCTGTCACTCCTGGACACAATGATCCCCAGATTCCTACTCCCCCCTCACACTTTTTTCCTTCCTAGAACTTCCTCTAATTCCTTTATATAAAAAGACCCTCCACACAGCATTAACAAAGATGACATAGGCCTTGTGGAAATGTTTTTCCTGGGGCCTCCTGTAAGGAGCTAATGTAAAAAAAAGTTACCTCCAAAATCATGAAACATTAAAATCTTTAATGGCCTATATCTTATAATTTAAAGCAAAAATAAATAATGTAGCTCACATCCGTACTAGATATTTGATATACCTTTGGATGACAAAAATAATTTTTCAGTTTGGTTGGCTATTTTAATCTCAAATCCAAAATTAAAATTTGTATGAAAAGGCCGAAACAGGCCGCGCGAACTTTCCACTTTAACCAAATTATAACTAAATTGTCACATTGAAAGCAATGACATTGATAAAAATAAATAATAAAACCTTTTTTTAATATCCTAGTCGAAACGAACAGACAAAGTGTCTGTATTACTGGACATGTTGACCAGAAATGGCAACACCGCCTTTGATATATTTGTGGACTCTTTGAAGAAGCACTATGACTGGTTGTGGGAAAAATTGCAAATCGGAGAGACTTCTTCGGTTCCTCGAGACATCATCAAGGAATCCTTTGAGGACGGATTAAGTAGAGGAGATGTACCAAGACTGCCAATTCATTATGTTCAGAGACTGGATTTGGTGAGTACAAGAAAAAAATACTTATTGGGTGTTATTAATCTTTACGATTGTTCACGTTCAATGAGGACATCACCTACAACGAAATTTCATGTTTTTTTACAAATGTATCATATTAATTAGAAAATGCTGAGGACATAACTTTATGAATTTTTGAAAAATACCGAATAGTACTAAAGATATAAGCTGTCAAAATGATGATATTTGCGGGTCGCCTAAAAACAGTGTACTGCTACAGGACTGTCGTTCAAATTATGAATGTACTGAATCGTATCTCGTGCGACATCATCAGACAACCATTGCATAAGTTTTACCGGTTCCATGACAGTTGATCTGCCGACAGTTGGCTCCCCGACATACTTTATTTAGGTGCAATATGCAGTCAGTTTAGGGAAAATACGGTATACCCACTTGCACAATAACTAAGTGACCCAACGGGGTGTGTAAAGAGGATGTACCATCAAATAACAATAGTATAAAACATAAATACATACATAGATATACATGTCAGTGGTGACACTTTTTCAAATGGTACATCCCCTTTTCCTGCCAAAAAGAAATTTGTAAAAAAAATGTTTACCATCATAAAAATACCAACTGAAAACTTTGTTTTGGAAAATTGCCAAAGATAAAAAATAAATTGTTCAGCACGCTCCTCTTCCAAGGTCACTAACTAAGTTGTGCTGCATCAGTATTGTTTTAATAATAATGCATTGGTGATGTTTATTGATTAATATTAACAATTCACTATTTTGCACTTCACGATTGACAAATTTTTAATATTAACCAATAACTGTTCCCATACTGATATGCTTTGATGTTTAGAGCTTTATAACATTACTTAATTAGGCAAGTGATAAAATGCTTTTCAGTAAAATGTTGGCCCGCTATGCAGTATGTAAAATACAGTAAAATTTATATGCCTAATCATTTTTCTAGAAGTTTATACAATTTTTATTGTTTTTTAATGCTGGCATTGCAGTTGGGGAATCCCCTTTTAATTTGCTTTGTTTATTCTTGCTCATAATTATTTTGCAATGGTGGTCTAGCAGTTTATCAGATCTGAGTGATAAAAATGAACTCACATTATTATTTATGAATACTTTTGTGTTAACTATTAGGTCGTTGCCTTTTTTTATCATAATCATAATCAAAGATAAACAAAATTATAATATTACATGAACAAAAGCTAATGTTATGTGCAGCATTTCAAAACCAATAGGTGATTAATAGAAAGTTGCATCAAATTTGTTATCGAGTATCGGATATATATTATTTTTATAATTTGTTTTAAAATTAATTTCACACAGGAGGCCCTGAGGGAAGCAGGTCTCTGTGAATTTGGGGATTATGTGTGATGTTTTTCAAATTAAGTTAAAAAATCAACCCGTAAATTTTGTTTTTTTTTTACTGTACATTATCTAATTTTTTTGTGTAGTAAAACAGTTTAGATTTTCCGCCACGATCCCACGCATCGAATGGCACAACCTAATTGCACCATCTCTTGGGCCGGACAGTAACCAATTTCAGAAAAATACGTGTGTGTGAGTGCCACCGAAAGTTGATAGAATTCATTGTCATCAACAACGAGTCTATCTGCCAAGTTTCAGCTCGATTGGATGCCTGGAAGTGGGTTAATTTCCAATAGATTTATTTAAAAGGGATTTTATTATGCATTATTCTAATAGATCTGGTCGCTAAAATTAGCTAAAACCAATTTTTCGATTTCGAATGGTTGTTAATCACCAGGGCGATACTGAAGTGTAGTATCTACCACAACATATGGGAATTAATAATTTAATTATATTTTTAGCTTAATCCTCTAGGAAAAAAATAGTAATTTGCTCCGATTACTATTTCTAATTCGTACATGCAATGAATGTTTTATGAAATATTAGCATGCAAGACCATTGCAAAATAACAAAGCACATTTTCACTTGAATCTGATTTTATTATTGAAATAATACACTTGTGAATGAATCGTAGTATAATGTTTAACAAATCAACTATATATATATATATATACATCAATCTTCCAGTTGATTAGTCAGACATCTCCAAATACTAAACTCTGAGATAATGAGGAAAGCAATGTTCGATTGCTCATCGTGAATCAAATATTATTTACACTCATGTCTGTGTTTTACATATTAAATATGCTGTAAAATAACACGGGGAGGCAAACGGTACAGTACATTAGTATGACATTTTGATATGTCAATGGCAGGATATTTTGAGTAGTTCACAAATCGACACCAGTTGGCGGTAGTGTAAATGTAGACCTAAATACGAAAAGAGACATGTCAAAACTTTGTTTCGTCAATTTTTGTCTGTTTTCTGTGGGTTCGAAACGATTATTTTTGTGAATTCTGATATTCATACAATGCACGAAACAATTTTCTTCATTAATAGACACAACTAAAGTTACCAAAAAATATTCCTTCATCATATTGTATCCTTTCCTGTGAACTGCTGCATACATTGTTATTCCTTCCTGCCCTTTGTAAACCTGAAGAAAGTATTGGTTTATATGAACTATGTTTATTTGTGGCAATACAGGCGAATCCTGTGTGCCGTGAAATGATTCATCTGGGGGCCATCGTATACCCAAGGGTGGTTTGGTATATTTAATTTATGGTACCCACTATCTCACTTCCATACTCAAAATCATTTATTTCCACAAAGTTATTATTCCGCTATGGGCAGCCAATCTGAAATTAATAATTATGATTATTGGATACATTATAAACAAGCAATGTTAGCTAAAGAACCTATAATTATTACAAAAATTACACAATTAATGTGTTTTAGAAGTACAAGAATGAGGTTATGTTCCAACCACTTAGCTTACCTCTCGATTAGAACTTCTTTCTTGCCAAAACATTTTGCCTTTCTATTCTTTAATTCATTTTTTAACTCCTTCACAGCCCAGCTACCGTATTTATCAACCATTTTTTAATTTTACTTCCAATATGCACACGCAAACCAGATACAAAGCAATATCAATTATCAATGACAGGTCTACAACTACACCAGCGCCGCCAAGCGGGAGAAGTTAGCACAGCATTCTGCCATTGTATTGTATTGATTTTTTGGAGATATCTGACTAATCAACTGGATAATCGTCATATTAAGCAATGAATGTTGTAAAGCTAACACTGACTAATGTTTATGTTTTCAATAGGAAAAAAAAATTTGCGATCACCTCAGCGAATTAAAGCGACACAGTATGTTAGTTTTGCACGGAATGCCGGGAAGCGGAAAATCCTCGTTAGCGATAAGTGCACTTAGGACAGACCCCTCACTAATCGTCAACACGTTCCTTGGTAACGTGTTTTGGATTAACGTGGGGGATTGTAATTCTGATGAGCAGATCGTCATGCTGCAGTCAAGGTAGTATACACGCGTGTGAAACACTTAACTAATCTTTTTACTTAAATCCGTTTGAATCCCTGTTACATTTACCATTTGACGCTTCGAATAATGAACGATCCTCGGCACAAGCTTCTTTGTTTCAAATTTTAAATAGGTTTGTTTTATCTGCCGTCAAGCTGATATGCTTGTCGGCTGAAAATGAAATCAATCGCTGAAACAGGCCAATAATCAGCGTTTACCGGGGACTTTTCTAAAGTCATATACTGAAAATGGCTCTAATCGTCGATCAAATGTGACAGAGATTCCCAAAAACTGGGCCTTATCAGCATTCAGACAGGAGTAAAAAAGTACCCTTTTTTACACCCATATCTGAATGTGGCTTTATGGGATGTAAATAATTAATATGAAACAATGTCATAATTTAAACATCAACGTCTTACCCCTGAGAGCTTCATTGTATTCTCTCTTTCTGTTAAACATGTCGATTGTGAGAGAGAGGGAGAGGTTACAAGGGAGCTTACAGAAATTTTTACTAAAATGAAAACATTTCCATAAATGTTTTACATTACTAATCTATCATGGCTAAATAATGTTGTTTGACATAATTTGCTTATCTTTATTTTTTTCTTATCATTTTTGGTAGTTATTAGTCATTAATTGGGTATAATCCCTGTTTTATTATCTCATTCCTGAGGGACACTCTGAAATCCTGCTAAAAAAAGCATGATAATAAGAAATATTTGCCTAGAAAACAAAAATTATTTTGTGTAGGTGTAAAATTGGAGTAAAACCCAGATTATAAATGCACATATAAGGATTTTGATCTAGGAATTGTGAATATAACATATTTTTATCATTTTGCAGAATATATCGAAAAATGTTTACATCGGATTGTGCCAGTACGATTGATGCCATCTCGGAGATGAGTTCCAACTCTCAGTCTATCGGGAACGACTCTCTGGGCTGGAAGGACTATAAGGACATGCTCAAGGGGGCCTTCGAGGACATGGCCTTCAGGGAGGCTTTGCTGATTATTGATGACTTGAGAAGTTACAATGTCTTGGAGGCCTTCGATGTCGGCTGCAAAATCGCGATCACTACGCAAGATACTACTTTAGTCAACAAATTTCACCCGATTATTGTCCATGTAAGTTTTAACCGATTTCGTCAATGATGATTGGATCGAGTGATACGCGCGGTCTTTCATTTTTTATCATGCTACCTGCCGCTATGCTGTACTGGAAAAGGTCCAATTGCGCCATGCAATTGCAAAATGTTTTTATTGTTTTTAATCGAAAAAAAATATCATCAGACAGCAAAATGACATCTACATTTGCTCCAAATATTTTCAGGAATCTGCTGGTTAAAATTCTATACACCCTGAATATAAAGATAAAATTCAATACACCCTGAATATAAAGATCGCACCGCAACCTGCTCTATCAAATTTGTTTTGTTTTCCCTGAATATTCATGATTATATCGACGGTCCCGAAGAACAATGTCGGATGTGCGATTTCGAATTTTTGCAGTGGAGCTTTTTAAAGTATCGTTTCTGCATGTTTACTGTTTTTGGTATCAAGAAATGTAGTATTGTTTTGTTCTTTGATACTTCATCTCATTTCATTAAAAAATCTGAAAATTCAGACTTTTAAATCAACAAAATAAGCCAACAGAACGATTTTCAATTTTTGTCAGATCCGACATTGTTCTTCGGGACCGTCGAAATCATGATTTCAAATGTATTCAGAGAGTTTGTCAATTGTATCATATTTTAATAAAATTTTAATATCTAGGTTCCGGACAGTCTTACAGAGCAAGAGTCCCTCCAGCTGATAGCCTCCTGTGTGGGGCAAGAGGTGGCCGCCCTGCCACGCCAGGCCGTGAAGATCCACAACACGTGCAAGGGGGCGCCACTGCTCATGGCAATGCTGGGGGGCATGCTGGCCGACAACAAGGAGCGCCTGAAGCACGATGAGACTCACTGGAACGTGTACCCCCGACAACTGAAAAATAAGGAGTTTTTTTTGTGAGTTGAAATACACTGAAATATAACTGAATGAAAATTTAATACTTAGGGTCTGTTTCGATCATTGTTGTAATTAGATGATTTAAAGAAATTTGCATTTCCACAGCTATCAGAAATTTTACAATATTTTGCCACGATCACTGATAGTGATTGCTATTAGTACTGATTAATTTAGCCTATTTTAATTGCAAAATATCCGTAATAAAAGTTGAAGAAAAGAAATAAGTATGCACGGTGTCCATGTGATGTAGATTAACCAGTTTTCCAGCTTGTATTACTAGTTTCCTGACACCATGTATATTTTTAGTAGGACACAATGTTGAAAAATATTGTTTTCATCAGGAAGCAACTGGATTTTGTTCGATCTGCAATCAATAAAAATAAAAATGAGCGCAATTCACATGTAGAAGTGAATCCTTTAGAAAACTAAAGTATGTAGACAAGAGTGGGGAGACTACGAAGCACCTTACAAAGAGGAGACCGATTATACTACTTCATTCTCTCGCAGCCTAAATCCTATAGATGTATGTGTTTGTCTCTTTTTTGTGTCGCTATTTTTCATTTCATCGAGTTTCAAATCGCAACAGCGCTAAAGAAGTTTTTACTTCAATAAAATAATTTTTGTGGTGCACCGTCATTTCCTCTAATCAACAACAATACAACTCTGATGATTGGCAGTTTTCAGTTTGTCTGGATTATGAATCCTGTATATTATCATCATATTTACTATGACTATCTAACTGGACTTAACGTCCATTCTAAAGGATGCGTTAATCTGCCAGCGAGCCACCGCCTAGTGCCGTGCTCGCTGTCATACCGATATGATTGGATATCTTCGTAACCGTTCAGGTTTTAGACCCGATCGGGCGACAGTTGTCTCTCATATAGTACAACTACTGACTTCTCTTCAGACGCATTAAAGAATTACATATAACTACCTATACTAACATCATCTGTTGAGAGACATTGAAACTACATGCGTATCCACATACCCTATAATATTTTTACAAACGATTGGTTGTTTAAAAAAATTTTAACAAGTCAACAGTTTTTTATTCAAGTTTTGTGATTATTTCAGTTTTATGAAACAATTGACCTATATTGATATAGTAACAGAACTTGAATAGAACTTACACAGAACGTGAAAATGTACTTCAAATATTTGATGAATTGTTCAAATTTTTTGAAACAACTCGTCCTAAATAAAGACAGCATTCACCAACTATATATTAACCAATATAAATGAATTTTTTAATGACATTCATGTTTTATTTTGTTGTCCACAGACTCAAGTATTTTAAACCCACCGCTGGACAATCAAATCCATATCTAGCCGTTGAGATGTGCATCAATTCGTTGAGCGATCCAAAAATAATTAAAACTTACAAATCCCTGGCTGTGTTGCGCAACAACGTTAAGGTATCCACCAAGGCGCTGAGCATCATTATGGATGTACCAGAGTGTGAAACTGAAACTCTCATGAAACAGTTCAAAAACAAGTCCCTGGCTATTGAACATTTTAGCGTAGAACTTAAAAGTTATCAGTATGAAATCCACGACTTGATAATGTCCTATTTGAAGTCCATCCATAATGAAGAAGAGATGAAAAGACTGCACACGAGCTTGATCCTTCGATACAAGGATTCCTGCGTCGATAAGTCATTGGCTTACTTACCTGACGATGGGTATATAGCTTATTACATAGGTTACCATTTGCTGAATAGTCAAAATATGGATAATATGTGGGATCAGTTCTATTCGCTGTATTCTGATATTATTTTCATCGGGAATAAGATTCGGTTGGCGGGACCAACGGATGTTAGACAAGATTTGAGTCAGTATAGTGATAAAATTATTAAGGTAAGCCAATGTTACATTTTTTGTTATATTTATCGTTTAGGCTAATTAGTTCACTTTTGGGAACAACAGCTTACATAGGTCTCATAGAAATCATTGCATCTCCCTCCCACTGTCATGGTGAGAAATATGATGAAAAAAGATTTAGAAAGAGAAAACACCACGCTCTATATTAAAATCTCAAAGTTTTTATTATTTTTTTTTGATATTTCTGGTTTTCACCCTTCAAGGGTGTCCTAGGCCATCATTTAAAATTACAATCTAGAAGTTAACCATACGAAAATTAAAATATGCAAACTCTATGAAACCAATGTTTCCAATCACGATTTGAGAAAAATTAGTGAATCTTCGTGAATTTTTTGTTAATTATTTTTTTATGAAACTACAAAAAAGTTTTCTCATAATCGGTAATTTTATTCTATTAAATTTATTTTAAGTGATTCAGAATAAGTATTTTTAACCTGTTCACAAAACCACATCATAAGGTGTTAAAAATAAAATTCTGGTGCAACCATTCTTATATTAGTGTTTTATTATGACTTTTTTTTAGCACTTGTTTATCTGTTTTCATATTTGTTTATTGAAATATCTAAATTGATACACATGCATGCGTGCTTGTATGTGTGTAATTTTAATGATTATTATATTTTTTATCCGTTTTCTTTCAGAGAGCAACGGACAGGGAATTCATAAATGAATTAGACATATTTATAAGTAACTACGCGCATGATCTGCATCGCTATCCGAACACTGACATTATTCAGAGCATTCTGCAACATAAACCAAAAGATATTTTGATTAAAAAAGCACTAAGTTTAGCCACTACAGGAGATGGAAAACATAACCTTTTTTTTCAATTTCAGTAAGTCATTTTATTAGGCTAAGTTTACACTCGTAAGTTTTTTCCCGTAAATCGCTCACGAAGGCAATTTATGGCCAAATTACCAATGTAAACGACACCAAAAGTCATTCATTTTATAGCAAGTTACAGAAGCTGTTCTTTCGCGAGTTTTTTGACAGATCTAATCGCATCCGCGCGAACTTCCATACAGCTTAAAAATCAGTTTGATAAGCTGAGATACTTGCCGCAAGAATTGTTACCAAAATGCGTTGTTTGCTAGACGTCAAAAATTAAAAGACAGTTGTTTTTGTAGGATTTCTTCGTATGAAACTGGTATTTATTTACACTTCTTTAAGTTTTCTGAAAATGAGCACCATTCTATTCAATTATCGGTCCAATCCCTATATTCTCAATGTTTCTGTTTTTAACATTATGTGTTTGAATTAGAATTAGGTTGCTGTCAGGTAGTTCTTCTGCCATTCGGACAAAATGAAACAAGTCCATTAATTTCTGCCTTTGAAGGCACAAAAGCACCTGGATAATTGTTTAATTAAAGCCTAATTCTATTTCAACACTTTATTTGGGCCTTTTCATCTTTTATCGCGTAAATTTGACAGTAGCAAATTGTTGTTAACAGGAAGCCATCTTACCTCAAATAAATTTACAGATGTAAACGGTCGCATGAGCATTTACACAGGTTGAACTTCCGTGAGCATTAATTACCACAAGTTGGATGCATATATAAACGCTCCTGTGAGTAACTTGTCAAAAACTTCCTTTGTGGTAAATTTTACTTACGAGTGTAAACCTAGCCTTACAATAACAATAAAATAAATACTATGTAATTTTTTTTTTTTGATGCTTTCTTCAATTAAATATTAATGGTTGATAATAAAATTTATTGCAGAGGAGAGCAGGATGTTGAAGACATCAACTATATAACTCTGGATGTCCGTGACACTGTTTGTGTCATCAAATTTTTTGAGAATTACATTCTCGTTGGAAATGCTAACGGAACTATAACAGTAAGTCTTCATTCAATTTTTTAAATATTAAAATCGTAACCAGTCACTTCAAATCATACAACTATTTTTTTTTTTAATTGTGTGAAGTATGCATTTTTGAAGCATTCTACATACGTATACATTTTTCAAGGCACTACCCATGGCTCTACCCTACCTTACGTTAGACTGTTTTATTTCCCGACTTGCAGAACTAACCTGCCAATGGTCACGCTAGTGGGGAGAGCTTTCTTGTTGTTAAATAGAATTACTTCGAAAATTGATGTGTTCAACATCAATGAAGCAGAATATAGACTGCAAGCTTTGTTGCTGTTAGTATAAATCTGTTTATATACATTTATTCCTTGCTGATGGGCATGTTTTGAATTTTGCACGGATAGGCACTAATGGTTATTTGTCAGTTGTGTAGGGTTTGGAGAGCATTTATCCGTAAGGCACTTTACTGTTTTCTTTATCTACCTTTTAAAAGCGATTTAAAATATTATTTTTTTATTTTTTTTAAAATGAATGAATAAAATGAAATTGAAATAAGTATCTATGTACCTAAATTTGTGTTACTGTCTCTTATTCTTATCTAAAATCTTTTAGCTGTGGAATTCTTTGGAAAACAGGAAGATGAAGACTTTCCACGGACATTCGGACGCCATAAAGACCATTGCGGTGAATTACAAACGCCCTTTCAAGATGGCCTCCACCAGTGAAGATGGCACTCTGAAGATTTGGAGCTTGGATGATTACCACTATGATGAAGTAGATGATGTTGACTCTGTGGAAAATGGTAAGTTACCTAAAGCCCTGTTCAAATTACACGCACAACTGTTTTAAAAGATTAAATTTATCAAACACTAAATACCATTGAGTAATTTCACTTTTAATGTGAACTCCAAGATATATGTAATTATATTTGATTGTAAGATTCCACAATAATTTTTTTTATTTTTATAATATATATTTTAAGTTGTGAATATTCTGCCTCACTAGGCGAACCTGTATTGAGGCAGAAGTTTTAGTAAAATTGTTTCTCGTAATTTTGTCTATGGTTTACTTTTGAATGTATGATATATGTTCTTATACAGCAATACTTTGTTTCTGTTTACATTATTGCTTGCTGATACACAATACAAAAACATCAATTTTATTACTACAACATTATGTTGTTTGTCTATAATTCATTTATCAAGAATTTATTTTTCATGCTGTAAAAGCTTCAGTTTTGTCCATTAACTGTCATGTAAATGTTTTTTTTTTTTTCAGAGGACCACTTTCAAACACACTTTGACACATTTGAGAGCACCATGACTATAACGAATCCCCGCGGATCCCTCAGCAGTGTCTGTTGGGGCCACGACAGTGATATCCTTCTGTCCCACACAAACAGCAGTTACATAGTCGTTTATAACGTCGGAGGTGCCGTGGAAAGAATCGAGAAAGAGTTCAAAGTGGAAGATAAATCCATCACATGCAGCATCCTGTCGGATGACGATTCCCTTATCATCTGCGGCCAGGAGTCGGAGCAGAAAGGCAAGAAGAAGTACTGGATTAATGTGTACAGTATGAGATCGAGTGATGTCATCATGAAGTTCACGGAATCAGCTCCCATCCTGATGCTCGCCTTGATTCCAGGTAAGCAAACCATTTGTTTTTTTTCTTTAATTTAAGTCTTACCCGGATGACCACCTATACCTTGCAGCGGTGAAGTTTACCCTAAAACCTCTAACATTTTGCAATGTACTTTGTATATATGTGAACTGTCAGAATGTAGTTTCAGCGAATGAGTTGCCTGTATACTGTCAGATTCATTTATTGGCAAATCACAGAAAGGGAGACAACTTGGTTTGTTCCCGTTTCCCTGATTGACTGGTCTGTTAATTTGAATGTCTATGGAGTATGTGAGGTAAAAAACAACTTAGATATTCGCAAGGCTGGTAGAGATATTGAAAGATGGGTAAATGCAGGTAACTCCATTAATGGAGGACTAAATGCTGTTGGCGCTAATAAAAAGCTAATAGTCAAAAGAAGCGAAGCTAGCAGTCCACAATGGAGTGCTGGTACCTACCCTGATGTATGGCAGTAAGGCATTGAAGAGGAAGAATGAAAGTAGACTGAATGCTGTTGAAATGAGATCCCTGGGGCCTAAACCATGTATGACCGTGTGTAAGAAACGTGGAGATCCGCAAATAATGCTAGGCTGAAGTAAGCATAATGAGTAAGATTAAGAAAGGGACCCTCAGATGGTTTGGACATGTAGAGCGAATTAAGGAAGACATGGCATGTTCAAGTGAATCAGGTACTTGAGCCATGTGAAGTTGCCAATGTGAATGCCTACTGCCTGCCCCTGCGGAGAAACAGAATGATGGTTAGTTAGTTTTAGTATTCCCCCTCTGATGCAATGAGGATTATCTTACAGATTGCTTCATTTCAACTTCTGACCAACAACAATTATGGATTATAATTAAAATCCAATTCCAGGTCAATCGAAGAGCGTGTTGGCTTTGACTACAATCCACGTACAGGAGCACAAGTGGAACCACGGCGCCCCCCGAGACCACCACCAGGCACGCTCCAACGTGACGCAGACCAAGATAGCCGACATTGAGGCGCTGCAGAGTGAATACCAGTTCCAGACGGCCTGCGTCTCTAGCGATGGTCTCTACATCTTCGTCTCCACCACAGACCGCCGGATTCTGATCTACAGCTTGAGGAATAATTCTCTGGTATCGGAGTTGAACAATCGTCGAGGGTGAGTTCTTGAATTCATACAAATTAAAAAAAATTCATATAAACAAATTTAAAAAAATTCAAATATATGCAAATTGAAATATATAACTACAGTAGAACCCCGTTAATTCGAACCCCGATAATTCGAAAAAACGCGTAATTCGAAATTTTTGCCAAAAAAAAGTCCCCAGAAAATTTTTTCATACAAAATGATTTTTTAATTCGAAATTCGTAATTCGAAATTTATTTTTGCCCGCACACGAAAATTCGTTTGTGTAATTCGAAAAATATGGATTTTAGCAAAAAAAAATTAAAATTATTTCGTAAATTAGAATCTGGCAGACAGCCGTGGTGGTAAAATGCCGTAAAATGTCGATTTACGCGGTTAACATCGTCCTAATTCGTATTATTATTTTGTATAATCTGAATTGGTTGTGGTATTTTTAACGAATTTTCTTAGAATATAGTAATTTAAAGGTCCGACCGCGACGGGATTCAGCCGCGAAAATCGATTTACGCAAAATATATCGTATTTTTATGAATTTATTCCGAATATGTATCTGAATTAGGGCCGGCCGCGACGGGATTCGGACGCGAAAACTCAATTTACGCGAAACGTATCGTATTTTTATGAATTTATTCCGAATAGGTATCTGCATTATGAACGGCCGCGACGGGATTCGGCTGCCAAAATTTGATTTGTGCGAAATATACCGAGTTTTTACGATTTTTTTCCGAATAGGTATTTTAACAAGGGCCGGCCGCGACGGGATTCGGCCGCGAAAATTCGATTTACGCGATATATATCGTATTTTCATGAATTTATTCCGAAAAGGTATCTGCATTATGGCCGGCCGCGACGGGATTCGGCTGCAAAAAATCGATTTGCGCGAAATATATCGAATTTTTACGACTTTTTTCCAAATAGGTGTCAGAACAAGTGCCGGCCGCGATGGCAATCGGCCCCGAAAATTCGATTTACGCGATATACATAGTATTTTTATGAATTTATTCCGAATAAATATCTGCATTATGGCCGGCCGCGACGGTATTCGGTCCTGAAATTTCGATTTACGCGAAATATACTGAGATATTACGATTTTTTTCCGAATAGGTATTTGAACAAGGGCCGGCCGCGACGAGATTCGGCCGCGAAAATTCGATTTATGCGAAATATATCGTATTTTCATGAATTTATTCCGAAAAGGTATCTGCATTATGGCCGGCCGCGACGGGATTCGGCTGCAAAAATTCGATTTGCGCGAAATACCTATATCTAATTTTTACGATTTTTTTCCAAATAGGTATCTGAACAAGTGCCGGCCGCGATGGCAATCGGCCGCGAAAATTCGATTTACGCGAAATACATCGTATTTTTATGAATTTATTCCGAATAGGTATTTGCATTATAGCCGGCCGCGACGGTATTCGGTCCTGAAATTTTGATTTACGCGAAATATATCGTATTTTCATGAATTTATTCCGTAGAGGTATCTGCATTATGGCCGGCCGCGACGGGATTCGACTGCAAAAATTCGATTTGCGCGATATATATCGAATTATTACGATTTTTTTCCACATAGGTATCTGAACAAGTGCCGGCCGCGATGGCAATCGGCCGCGAAAATTCGATTTATGCGAAATACATCGTATTTTTATGAATTTATTCCGAATGGGTATTTGCATTATGGCCGGTTGCGACGGTATTCGGTCCTGAAATTTCGATTTACGCGAAATATACCGAGTTTTTACGATTTTTTTCCGAATAGGTATTTGAACAAGGGCCGGTAGCGATGGCAATCGACGCGAAAATTCGATTTACGCGAAATACATCGTATTTTTATGAATTTATTCCGAATAGGTATCTGCATTATGGCCGGCCACGACGGTATTCGGTCCTGAAAATTCGATTTACGCGAAATATACCGAGTTTTTACGATTTTTTTCCGGATAGGTATTTGAACAAGGGCCGGCCGCGACGGGATTCGGCCGCGAAAATTGGATTTACGCGAAATATATTGTATTTTTACGAATTTACTTCGAGTAGGTACCTAAATTTAAAGGGCCAGCTGCATCGGAAATAAGCTGCGAAATTTCGATTTACGCGGTAATATATCTTTTTTGAGTTTAAAAGGATTTTAAAGGGATGGCTGTAACGGTAATCGGCAGCGAAAATTTGATTTACTCGGAAAATATAGTATTTTTGTGAATTCATACTTCGAATAGAGGGCCGTCCGCGGCGGCTGAGTAAACACGATTTACCCAGGGAATAAGCGTATTATTACGAATTTATTCCGAAGAACCTACCCGAATTTTGAATTTGCCGCCAAAAAATTAAATTTTCGGCGATTTTTTTTTTTTTCGCGAAATTTCGAATTACGTGGGAATTCGTTAATTCGAAATTTTATTTTTGATGTCCCGTGGATTTCGAATTAACGGGGTTCTACTGTATTAAAATTAATATATTCGTACAAATTATAATTTGTTTTTTTTTTTTTTTTGAATATTTATTTAGATGTATACAAAATTTTTTTCATACATCTAGTAAGAAAATATAAACAAATACAATTGATACAGTTACATTTTTAAAATACATTTTAAGAGGAAAAAAAGAAAAGATTACATAAATAAAAATACATTTTGAGGAAACAGATATGACAATAATATTGGTACGATTATTATGAATCAAAAAACATTCTTCACATATAATGCACACATCCTACGAAAAGTGCTAAGACTTGAGGCTTCCTTAACGGCATTCGGCAGGCTGTTAAAAAGTTTTTGTCCTTTATAAAACGCGCTATTTTGTGTGCACGAAAGTTTAGTTTTGGGAAGCCTAAAGTCTCCGCGTCTTCTCGTAGGATAGTTGTGAACATTTTCGTGAAACATAATGTTACTCTTCAGATAATTTGGTAGCATATTATTTTTCAGTTTGTAAATCATTGTTAATACATTATATGTTGTTTTGTCGTCATCATATTTAGATTTTGTAACATAATTTTGACTCTTGTAAACATATTGTATTTTAAAATCATCCTCATCCCCCTATTTTGTATAACCTGTAGTTTATTATTTTGGGCTTCGTTACATAGGAATAAAACACTAGAACAATAATTTAAATGCGGAGTTATAATAGAATTGTAAACAAGGCGCGTTGTCTTGAGATCCAAGTTATTTCTGATCCTTTTTAAGAATCCAACTTTTTTAGCAATTTTTTTTGTTATGTATTCTAAGTGTTCGTCGAATTTTAATTTATCATCCAATATTACACCCAGATATTTAATACTGCTAACCCTTTCTATGTTTTCGTTATCGATTGTTAGTATTGCCTGCTCCTTTCCGCCTAGGCTATCCACAATTAAAAACTTTGTTTTCGTAACATTCAATTTTAATTTGTTTTGGTGAAGCCAAAGCGCTACATAATTTAAATCAGTTTGTATTTTTTCAATGGCGTCCTGTAAATTTTTACTGGCAATGTATAACAATGTATCATCAGCAAATAGTTTAATTGCACAATGCTTTAACACTTTGATAATATCATTCATGTATATAATAAACAACAATGGACCTAAGACAGATCCCTGCGGAACGCCTTTATTAGTACTATGTGGTTCAGATGTTTTACCACCATATTTTGTAATTTGTGTTCTTTCTGATAGGTAATCAACAAACCACTTATTTTCTTTACCATTAATTCCAATAATTAATTTTTAATTTTTAATTAATTAATTAATTTTTAATTCTTAATTTTTTTATTATAAAAATAAAACACAAACACTTTGTATTTAACCACGAATTTATTATTGTATATATCGACCGGTTTCACTTCGACCAAGCTTCTTCAGGATATAAATAATAACTAAATGCTAAGACAGAGTTATGGCTAATATATAAGAGTGACAGAGGGAGAAAGGACAAAATTAGAGGGAGACAAAGTATTTGACATAGGTAAAGTGGATAATCAAGCAGTGGGAGGGAGACAATAATCAATTACTGGGAGGGAAACATCAATACACATCATAATCACAAGTAAATGAACAAACAACAGTTAACTGTAATCTATGAGATATTAAAAAGTTTGTTGTATTTTACATTAACTAAAGGACAATATTTCGATATATGATAATATTAATAATGAATCACGCTACAACACATAAATAATATCATGGGTTAGGATGGATTGCGGGAAATAAATTAAAAATAGGGCTATAGGGTGTATTTTTTTGATTTGATAAGTTAATTTGATTATTTAGTAAGTATTCTGACATATTTGTATTTAAAGATTTCCTAATTTCTAATGCTTCTAAGTTATCTAGTTTTATACCTATACTATTTTTATGTAAGATGCGAGTTCCTGAAATTTTATTAAATGTGTGATCTGTTGAGATCAAGTGGTTTGCGAGCTCAGAGAAACCTTTTCCATTTAAGCAGCGTAAATGTTCTTTTACTCTAATGTTGACATTACGTGCTGTTTTGCCAATATAGAACGCAGGACAATCACTGCAGCTAAGTTTATAAATACCGGAGAAGCTTAACTTATCTTCTTTGTCCTTAGTATTAATTAACAATTTGGCGAGGTTATTATTTGTGTAGAAAGCCGGTTTTATATCGAAAGGAAGGTTCTTAACACTTAGGTTAGAAAAGTTATTTATAAATAAAATCCTACGCCAATGGTAATTTAGTGTATCGTTATTGTTATCCGGGGTGCTTTTATACAGGAATTTATTTGTAGCTATTTGTTTTAGTTTTTTATTAAGTATTTTATTAACTAAATCCGGATCATAGCCATTGTTTATCGCTATTTGCTGAATAAGAGATAATTCTTTTGAAAAATTACTGTCAGTCAATGGCACAGAAACTAATCTGTGAACCATTGAATGAAAAGCCGAGTGTTTGTGGGAGATTGGATGATTGGATGTGTTGTGGATGGTTATGTCTGTGTATGTTGGTTTGCGGTATATGTTGAAATCAAGTCTATTATTTAACAAAGTGATTGTAAGGTCCAGAAAATTTAAAGAAGCATTAATACCTATTTCTAAGGTGAATTGTATTTGAGTGTGAAATGAATTTAAAAGCTGGAGGAAGGAATTTAATTGTCGATCCGTACCTGACCAAATGCAAAGCACATCGTCTACGTATCTTTTCCATACTAGCACGTTTTTGAGGAGAGGGGATTTGCAAGAAAAAATGTTATTTTCTAGGTTATCCATAAATATATCAGCTACCAACGGTGACGTTGGAGACCCCATCGGCAATCCCATAGTTTGTTCATAGATGATGTTGTTGAATTTAAAATAATTTTGGTTTAAGCAGACATTAAACAGACGAGAGAGATCATTAGAAAAATCTTTTGGCAATTTAGAATTATTTAGTAAATTACTAATAAGAGATTTGCTTTCATTTACTGGGATGTTCGGGAACAAGTTGATAACATCAAATGATATTAGTTTACTGTTAGTAGGAATAACCAGGTCTTTCAACTCATTGATTAGGTCTAATGAGTTTCTAATCGTGTGTTTGGGGGAAAACACTTTGGAATTATTAAAGACATTAGTGACAAAGGAAGCTAATTTAAAATTTGGTGACTCACAACATGCAACAACGGGTCTAATGGGGGAACTACGTTTATGGATTTTTAGAACTCCATATAGCTTGGGGATTTTTGGGTTTTTTGTCAAAAATTTTACTTTATTATGTGAGTCATCTATAAAAATTGGAGTTTTACATGAATTTAAGGCATTTTTTACATTATTTAGATATTTATTTGTTGGGTCTTGTGATAAGATCTTAAAATTATCATTATTAAGGAAATCATCCATTTTTGAATGATACTCAGATTTATGCATTATAATGACAGTATTGCCTTTATCGGCTTTAGTTAAAATTAATTGGTCAGTCACTAATTTTTTACGGATGTTTAACATATAGCGCGTTTCTGGGTTAGATAAGGGTTTACATTTTGGTATTAGATTTTTTAACAATTCAGCACTTTTATAGAAGAAAGGATTAGGGCGGTTATGTAGGGCGGTTTCTATGTCGACAGCAACATTTTCAACTGCATCTTTGATACTGGTTTTGGTATAATTTAGATTATATTTTTTTAGATTAGATTAGTTTCTGTGCCATTGACTGACAGTAATTTTTCAAAAGAATTATCTCTTATTCAGCAAATAGCGATAAACAATGGCTATGATCCGGATTTAGTTAATAAAATACTTAATAAAAAACTAAAACAAATAGCTACAAATAAATTCCTGTATAAAAGCACCCCGGATAACAATAACGATACACTAAATTACCATTGGCGTAGGATTTTATTTATAAATAACTTTTCTAACCTAAGTGTTAAGAACCTTCCTTTCGATATAAAACCGGCTTTCTACACAAATAATAACCTCGCCAAATTGTTAATTAATACTAAGGACAAAGAAGATAAGTTAAGCTTCTCCGGTATTTATAAACTTAGCTGCAGTGATTGTCCTGCGTTCTATATTGGCAAAACAGCACGTAATGTCAACATTAGAGTAAAAGAACATTTACGCTGCTTAAATGGAAAAGGTTTCTCTGAGCTCGCAAACCACTTGATCTCAACAGATCACACATTTAATAAAATTTCAGGAACTCGCATCTTACATAAAAATAGTATAGGTATAAAACTAGATAACTTAGAAGCATTAGAAATTAGGAAATCTTTAAATACAAATATGTCAGAATACTTACTAAATAATCAAATTAACATATCAAATCAAAAAAATACACCCTATAGCCCTATTTTTAATTTATTTCCCGCAATCCATCCTAACCCATGATATTATTTATGTGTTGTAGCGTGATTCATTATTAATATTATCATATATCGAAATATTGTCCTTTAGTTAATGTAAAATACAACAAACTTTTTAATATCTCATAGATTACAGTTAACTGTTGTTTGTTCATTTACTTGTGATTATGATGTGTATTGATGTTTCCCTCCCAGTAATTGATTATTGTCTCCCTCCCACTGCTTGATTATCCACTTTACCTATGTCAAATACTTTGTCTCCCTCTAATTTTGTCCTTTCTCCCTCTGTCACTCTTATATATTAGCCATAACTCTGTCTTAGCATTTAGTTATTATTTATATCCTGAAGAAGCTTGGTCGAAGTGAAACCGGTCGATATATACAATAATAAATTCGTGGTTAAATACAAAGTGTTTGTGTTTTATTTTTATAATATAATGTCTAACCACAAAGTAATTGCTTCCTATGAAAAAAAAAAAACTTAATTTTTTTATTAATCTATCTCTGTCGATTGTTTCAAATGCCCGCTTTAAGTCTAGAAATACTGCAATAATTTTATTTTTTTTATCTCTAAAATTTTTCCACTCATCTATTACATAGTTAATAGCGGTTTCACAAGAACATTTATTTCTAAAACCAGATTGTTGTGGAACTAATATCTGCTTGGCCTCAATATATTCTGTTAATTGCTCCTTTACAATGTATTCCAGTATTTGTTCATATTTGGGTAAACAATTGATCGGCCTATAGTCGTCAAATTTTTTTGGGTTATCAATTTTCGGGATAGGAGTTATTACAGACGTCTTCCAAGTTTTGGGGAATACTCCACTATTCAAAGATTCATTGATAATTTGGACCATCGATTCGCCAATAATATTTATAGAGTCTTTGATTATATTTATTGTAATACCATCTGCAGATTCCTTCGATTTCATATTACTCAACACCCTCTTTAAGTACGGTAAATCCACATTTTTAAACTTAAATTCTTTATCAGTGCGTATAGGCTCGTCTAGTTGGTTCTCAGGATGTTGTGGAATACTTTCGATTATAAGATCTATGCTCGAAATAAAATGCTTGTTAAATTTAGTCGCTATCTTCTCTACTTCTTCTTCAGTTCCATCTGGGAAATCAATTGACTTTACAATTTCTTTTTGTTTACCCTTTATGATTTCTTTTAGTGTTATCCAAAGTTTTCTTGGTTCATTCTGTTGTGTTTCTAATTTTTGCTTATAATAATCGCATTTATGTTGTTTAATTTGTTTGGAGTATATATTACGAACTTTTTTATATGCATTCCATTTTTCTTCCGATGGTTCCAATTTTGCCGCTTTATATGCATTATCTCTTTGTTGCTGAAGGTTGTGTAATGGTTTCGAATACCATTTATTCGTATTTTTAAACTTAACCCTTTTCATTGGCATAATTTTATTGACTGCTGTAGTCAAAATATTGACGAAGTTTTCTGCTTTGTCGTTTAGGTTATTTGATTCGGTAACTTGAGAAATACTATTTTGTAAAGTTTCACAAAATTTTGTTTGATCATATTTACTTTTATCTCTATATGTAATTTCCCTTGATTCATTTTTAATTATACTCGTTTCAAATATTGTTAATATATTTTCGTGGTCTGATATTTTTGGAGTATCCACAACATTAACATTCAAGTAAAAATATTTGTAATAACTAAATCAATAATGGTTGCTGATGTATTTGATATTCTAGTTGGTTTGGTCACAAGTTGTTTCAGTCCTAGATTATTTACTAAACATTGAAGTCTATTACTGCAGGTATTTTTGACTTTCATGTCAATGTTAAAGTCACCGGTTACATAGAACATATCTTGATTTTTCATGTTTTTAGTACACCAACTTTCGAAGAAATCCAAAAATTTTGAATGGCTTTGGTTTGGTGAGTGATATAATACAGCGTATGTTCCTTTAATCAAGTTTTTTCTTATTTGTACTGCCAGTATCCATGTATTTTTTTCATCAAACACTTCATTTGATATTATTTTAAAAGATATATTATTTTTAATAATCATAACGACTCCTCCCGTATGCCGACTAAATGAATTGCATCTTACAGTTGAATATCCTATAAATGATACTTCAGAATCGTAAATATCACTAGTTATACACGTTTCACTTAACATTAAAATTTCTGGTTTGAGTTCTTGTAATAATACTTCAATTTCATTTAAATGAGCCAAAAGACTTGAAATGTTTAAGTAGTATATTGTTGCTTTTCTTTTTATCCTAAAAAATCAATTTTTCTCTTCTCCGATTCTATATTTCTTTTGTAAATAGGACACTCCTTGCTCCATGCATGGTGATTATCATTTAGGTGTAATGAAAGTTTATCATTTGTGAGTTTGCAATTCACACACTTGATTTTGTCAATATCTTCCTTACAATCTGACGTATCGTGTGCATTAGAACATCTTCCGCATGCTTTTTTATTTTTACAATCACCTGCTTTATGTCTATATCCGTTGCAATTGAAACATCTCAAAACTGAGAGATGATCGTAGACAGCACATCTATTCCATCCAATATTTATCTTCGTTTCCTCTAACATTTTAGAGTGTGTTTTTCCATCTACTTCTATGAATACAGTAAAGTTATTATATCCACTGCTTTTTTTATTTTCTTTTATAAATTTTACTGATATTTTTGAATTTTCCTTGTCTATGTATTCATTTTGCATCCTTATTTTATTTTCAATTTCTTCGGCGGTATATTTATCTGTAATTCCTATCACTTTTACTGTTGGATTCTTGGGTTTAGGAATATCAACATCATACCTATCCTCAAGCTTAGTGATGACTTCCTTTTGGATCTTTTTTGTTGCCTCTGTGTTCTTTAATTCCACTATAACTGATCCTTTTTTGAAATTCTTGATTCCGGCCACGCCCACATCAACTGGATCTATGTTGTTCTTTATGTCTTCTTGTGTTTTTGTGTTTTTTTGTTCTTGATTTTTAGGTTTAATTATAACAATTGGTTCATGTTTCTTTAATTTTTCTTTGAAATGTTGTTTATCATCGAATTCCAGAGATTTGCTTGCTTCATCAATTTTTTCTGTCATGTTTGTGAGATATTGACGGCTAAGGTCAACACTTTTTTTCATTTCTAATAGATCAATTTCAACATTTTTCCTTACGTTTAGTGTCTCCTCTTCAATTTTTTTGAATAGTTGTTGTTTTAGATCCTCCATTTTTTTGTCTACATACTTTATAAATTTGTCATAGAGTTCTGTACCGGCATCAATTTCTGTTTGTTTCGACCGTGTTTAGACTTTATTTGTAGTTGCCATTTTGCCTGAATATATATTTTGACTAACAGTGATGTTGACAATGTTTAGTTCGTATTTCTTAAGACAGATGGTGTAGGATTATTATTTATTTAAATAAAAAAAAAGCAATCTTTCGCCGGTGAAGGGATCGAACACTGACCGGCGACGCGACAGCCGTGTATTTATCCACGTTGCTACGGCTCCCTTGTGGTGAGTGGCGAATTTCACTCTTATAAACTGTGAATTGCCCTACCACAGTGTATAATAACAGGAGGTTGATTTTTTGTTAACAACACTCTGTCACTTCACAATTGATTTAAAACACTTGTGAACTGTAGATGAGACCTTATAGATTTCACAAAACTTTATAATTCTCTACAGTGTTCTTTGGGGACACATTTAACGATAAATCTTATGGTAATTAGAAATTATAAACTGCAATTTTTGTATGTTTTTGTGGAGCGATTTTTGACGTGTACTCTGTTGAAAAATACTTGTAACTATCTATGGAACTAATATACTAGAGCAGGCCCGTGAAAATTTTCAGGGAAAATAAAAAGAATTAATAAATTTATTTTTAAAATACCATATTTATGTGCTTCTGGTATTTTGTCCTTGTTGGCAGCTTCACATTTTGACCAGTATTTTTTTTAATGTATAATTGTGAATTGTGCCACTGGAAATGAACACAAATTACTCTACAACATTTCTGTGCACCTGGTATTTTGTTCTTGTTAATAGGTTCATGTTTTGACGTTTATTTTATTCATTAAATACCTGGCGCAGAGCAGACCCTTGAAAAATCACTAATAATCTGAATTCTGAAGGTAGCAATTAAAATAGTTTGCTGTTAAAAATATTATAATACATTTATCCTTTTTCTGCAATCTTCAAATAAACATTTCTAATTTTGAAAAATGACATTTAATTTCAAAGCAAATCTGAGTTCTGGAGTTCATTGAACAGGAGTTACAGACAGATAGGCGGAGTCACAACTGAAATTAATATTAAGAGTCAAAGTACCTATTGGATATGAAAATTTTTCTTTTGAACGACGCAGCCAATTGATAATCTAAAAACAATACTTTCTGTTTTGTAGAGTTTTTCTCTCTACACACTACAGAGGTGTTAGGTCAGGAGAGCTCAGTATTCCAATATCAAGGAATTTTAAGGAAGTATTTTGAGATATAAAAAATATCACTTAACTTATTTTGTTGTATTCTTTTTGCAGTATTGTGATGAGTATAGACACCCGGATCTATATGGATCCCGATATGGGAGACTGCTATCACAACCTCATCACCAAGAGTGGGGACGATGTCCACACTGTGAAGGTCTGGTTCCTACTGTCCTCTTCCATTGCTCCTGAGATAGAATCCTCCAAGTAAGTTTAATCATATTTTATATATGTTGTATACATAGTATATTGTGTCCTGAACTGTTTACGAATTACAGATTCAAATGCACTTATAGTGGACCGGTAAATACTAAAAAGGAAACAAGACGAATTGGTGTTTGCTCTAATTGTTACGCGGGTGACAGTACAGTCCATGATAGCTTTTTGTTTGACAAGCCCCCAAAGGGCTCACAAACTCCAACGGCTCGGAGGGCTTTGAAGCAAAGAATGGACGGTTACCTCGAGAGTGTTTTCTCTTGGGGTAAAAATAATCTCGTTGAATTCAATGTTTCAAAGACCCAATCTTGTCTGACTACGTCTAAAAGGGATCGAAATGAAAACCTATTCTCCTTCAACGAAAGTAATCTGCCAAACAGGCCCTCCATTTATATGCGTGGTGTAACCCTAAGTGACTAGCTCAGATATGGGGGCTCCATCGAAGCCAGAGTAAAGTTAGCCTCCCAAAAACTGGGCCACACACTGGGTACACAACTGCTAACCCTGTACAAATCACAAGTGCGCCCCACGGTTGAATTTGGCAGCCACCTCTGGTCTGGAGCTCCAAAATACCTGAAAAATACCCTCGACTCTGTGCAAAAACGGGCGGTCCGTTTGATAGATTCCCCAATCTTAACAGACAGATTGCAATCTTTATAGCACAGGCGTCGGATGGGAATGCTATCCTTATTCTACCGGTATTACAATGGAAGATGCTCCGAGGAACTAGCGTCATTGATCCCTTCGGCACCGGTGCATAGTCGGGAAACACGCCAAACGCGTGCCCAACATATTTATGTACACGGTTGACATTTGTCACATGAGAACGGGTCGTTTCTTCAACTCGTTCTTGAGTTCAACAGCTCGGCTGTGGAACGATTTGCCGGCCTCTGTGTTTCCTCCTTCCTACAATATGGGTCTTTTCAAGACCAATGTTCATTCCTTCCTCTCCTCAAAAAGACCCTCCACACAGCATCTCAGATGACATAGACCCTGAGGGAAATTCTTTCCTCAGGGCCTCCTGTGTGCAGTTATTGTAAAAAAAAAGGTAATAATATATGTAGGAAAAACAAGGTAAGCAAGGAAAAGGGATGACCAATCACTTACCAAACTTCTGTTTTTAAAATAAATACACTATTTTTCTTGCCATTGTTTCGAATTACAAATACTTTTACAGCAAGTTGATGTGGTTAGGTAGAGGTAGGGACTAGATGAATGATATCCCGGTAGGGACTAAGCATATTCTCATTTCAAATATGTATGTACACATTATTAATTTATTTATTTATTTCAAGACTTGTTTTTACATTCAAAAATGATAACATTTGCAAGGTTAAACAACATTTTTTTTTTTTATTCTACTACTCCATAAGTTGAGCTCTGGGAGCTCGTGTTTATGGGAGGAGTATTTATTCACACGCAAAAAATAAAATAATAATAATGTTCTAATTAAATGTTTAAAAAGAACTTATGAGATAAATACAAATATTAATTAATTAATATTCGTATTCATAATTAAATGTTTAAAAAGAATTTATGAGATAAATACAAATATTATTTTTTTATAAATACAAATTTCTAATTAAATGTTCAAAAAGAACTTATGAGATAAATACAAATATTATTTTTTTCAAAGAACTTATGAGATAAATACAAATATTAATTGACATAGGTTCGTAATTTAGGAAAAAAATTGTTATACAAGGTCAATACTTTTTTTAAAAAAATATTAAATATTACAATTAAAGTAAGGGTAAATTAAATTAAATTAAATTAAGGGTACAATATATCATTATCCAATTTCAGTGACTTAATTTGTTTTTTGAATTGTTCATATTTCAATGTTTCAGTTACACTAATTTTGTATTTAGATAATAATATATTGTACCATCTTACACCTGGATACAGATAGTGGTGCTGAGCCGTGGTAGTTCTAAGCATAGGGATGGCTATTAAGCCATTCGTTTTAAATCTATTGCTTATGCTATCAGAGGGGTGAATTTTTTTAATAAAATACTCTTTATAAATTTGATATAAGGCGTTTCTCTTATACAATTCTGTGATGGATGGTACATTAAATTCTCGAAATATCTCTAGAGTAGGGAAGTCGTATGGTTTCCTAAGGATGATTTTTATAATTATTCTTTGAATTATGATTATAGGTTGTAAGGAAGCTTTAAAGGCCCCTCCCCACCCAATAATGCCGTACTGTAATAAGGACTGAATTAATGCAAAATATACAATTTTTATGGTTTTCTTCTTTAAAATATTTCATATGTTATAGAATACATAGATAAGTTTTCTTATTCTTTCCACAGTGAGATTGATATGATCTTTTAGATTTGCCTCCTTAAATTTAACTGTGTTTATTTAATTTTTGTTCACATTTCTTTGAGCAAAATTTCCTCAAAACTCATGAACCTCGTTTATTTGGTTAAAACACACGAACCTTGTTTATTTGGTTAAAAATGGTTAAGAACAGGTATTTGGTTAACTGTTAAACATGTAACATATATAATAGTCTAGAGTTCTGTAATCTGAACCTACGGTAATTCAAACCATCGATTTACAGAGGAGGGTTGGTTGGTTTGTTTAAACACAAGATGTTAACCATTGTAGAAAAAAGTGTAATTTTTAAGATACTTGAAAGTAAAGAGAGTTTTATGAAGTTAGCAAGGGAATATAACATTGATAAGTCTACATTACCCAATTTGAAAAGTAAAAATTATAAAATTTTCGATTATGAAGCATTCGGAAAATGTCAAACTCTAAAATTTTTCTAAAATTCAGCTATTTCTTAAAGATTTCTGTAATCCGAAAATCAGTTAAACCGAACAGGCTCAGATTTTAATTGTTTGTATTTCAGAGACTATACTGTATATTGAATTTGAAAAATTGAAATGTTATACATATCTCTATTTTATTTGCATTTCCAGAAAAGTGAAACTGTCATTGAAATTCCACTGTGTATTTGACCGACTGTTGCTAAGCTCCCCCATCATACCGGACACTGACTCTGCCGTCACTCCCCTCCGCAGGGCCGAGACCATGGGAAAGTCTCTGGAGAATAATAGTCCTAAAGTCAACGTTCAAAAGAGCATCAGTCTCGACCGACACACCCTCAGACCTTTGAACCTGATAAACGGATGCAATTCTACTACTAATCTGGAGATTCCTTACAGTCCTCTTATTGCCGTAATCGATAAGAGTAACAAAATCCAAGTAAGTTCAAACATACAAATTGTTTTTAACTTCTAGTGCATAAGTCTACCTACTGCTAATCTGTAATATCCTGAGTACAATAGTACAATGTAGCATAAACTGAATTTCTTTTTGTTATTCAAAGACTATTGTTCTTGTCGCACACATACATTTTACTCTTTCAAACATTTAACTGATATTGCCAGCACTAGTGTTGGTATTTCTTTTTCTTATATAAAACCACTGTTCGGAACGAAACTCATTAATGTATTTCTTTTTGCAGATTTTAAAAGGAAAAAAGTTGATTGGCGAAACATGTATTTCTAAAGTTGGAATAATTTCTGTACAACTGTCGCCGTGCGGTCAATATTTGGCTTATGGACTAAAAAACGGTGTTGTCAACTTATTCTACTTGAAATCCAGAACTAGGAGAAAAATCATGGACTTGAATGACGAAGTTTACTATTTAGAATTCTTGAGTATGAATATATTAATTGCAGCCGGGAGAAAAGGTGGCCTAATGGTCTACGAGATTGTAAACTCGGCGGAAGGAGAGTCCAAAGCCAAAATGCTAATACTTAGTGGAACAGAATTAGGATCGCAAGAATTAATCAATGACTTAAACGGGACACGAAAGAATTCAAGACTGCGCGAATATCACAAGGAAGGGGATGAATACAACAAGAAATCTTCTCCCACTTCTGTGTCTAGTTCTTCCACAATCAGTAACAGTTTTAGTCCGAAAAATTACCGTCATGCAGATAACACTCAGTTGAAGAATCCTCCGATTGTTAAATGCTACTGGATTGATGATATCGGTCTCATGAGCGTAGCATTCGATGGAACTGTTAAGGTTTGGAGTCTTGACCCGGAGATGCTGGCCATTCTTGTTTGCAGGCAAAACAATAATTTCTGCGTTTCATGCGTTTCATTGCACAAAAATTCTACGCTGGTGCTTTGCGATTATAATGGAACCTTCCAGGTAAATTGTTATTTCAAATATGTACCTGCTACATAATATTTAACGCATTCACAGGCACAATGTCTATTGAAGTCGTTTTATATGACCATTAGATTTAAAAATTTGAATTTTTTATTTTAATTTCTACTTCAAATTTGACCATTTTTTTATTTTATTTATTTATTTATTTATTTATATATTCTCACCATACATTTTGTTGTTGTTGTTTTTTTTTTACATAAATTAACCTCACTAGGACTAATGCCTGTATTGAGGTTAATAATTATAATTTGAGGATGCATTTTACATACAAAACACAAAATAAATACACTACCTTTAAAACACTAATATTACATACTAATTACCCATCTATAATTACCATTTAAATAGTTTTATTGACGTACTGTAATATGATAATATAATATAAAGCTCCCTCCAGACTACTCGCGAAGTTGAACGAAGTTAGGCGAATACAATAGTGCGGAGGGGCACTTCGTCTTACTTCGTCCAACTTCGGCTCGCCTTGGGCGACTTCCATTTTTTGTCGGTTTTTGCGCCCGAGTCAAAGGACTCGAAGTTGCACGAAGTGCCTACACAAAGTGACTGTCTACACTACTCGGCTAACTTCAGTTCGCTTCAATACGTTGTCATGAATGCACGTGCGCGCTATTAATTATTTTTTACTATGAATGGTACGCAGTGGTCGCAGGAGCAAATTATGTTGCTTCTGGAAACATTGCAAGCGGATCCAATTATTTGGAACCCACATGAGAGAGGTCATAAGGACAAAAAGAAAGTTAACGGTAATTGGGTCCGTCTTGAGTCTACCCACGTCTGTACAAAATACAATAACCACCTCCGAGCCGCCAGTCAACAATACCAACGATTGGAAGAAAGTGACGCATAGGAGTAAGAGACGTCCTGTTCTACGTGGCACCGCTCAAGAACCTACCGGTCTGGTTGCCGTCGAAAGGCTGAAGTATATTCATGCTTGGCAATTCGACGCCAGCACCTCAACCGATGACATCGAAAAATTCCTGCGCAGTACTGACAACACTTTAAAGTGTGACGTTGCCAGACTACCGTCTCGGTCCGAATACGCTTCGTTCCGTATCGGAATCCCGGAATCAAAATTCGCCACATTTATGAATCCAAACTTATGGCCAAACCATATTTCGTTCAACGAGTGGTTTTTTCGCAGATCAAACCATACCAACAAACCATAGCCCTTCACGCACAAGAAAGGAACGGAAAGTAACATCTACTCTATCCGTTTACTATCAGAACGTGAGGGGGTTGAACTCGAAAATGAAAGTGTTTAAGAATAATCTGTTTTCTCGATGTAACGTCGATGTACTAGCAGTGACCGAATCCTGGCTAACATCAAGCGTATACGATTCTGAATTATTCCCCGAAAATTACATCGTCTTCCGCAGAGACCGTGGTACGCGTGCCGGGGGTGTTCTTCTGGCTGTGCGCTCAGAATCTGTTCTGCGCGCTGAACGAATATCTTCGATGGATCTTCCTGACGTCGAATCGCTTTGGGTCAAATTAACATTTAATTCATCCACTTTATATGTATGCGTCATTTATATACCACCCCGCTCATCAATCTCAATTTATTCAAGCTTTTTTGAAAAAACTGAAAGTGAGTGTAATCTTCTCCATGGAAAAAATATTTTAATATTAGGTGATCTTAATCTTCCATCTTGCAACCCTAGTGTCTTAAATATATATGACTATTTTAAGTGCTTTTATGGTCTTAAGGAATACAATACAATATGTAATGATTTTAACAACACTCTAGACGTTGTACTATGTAGTACCGAAAACTTTGTAAATTCTGTTGAAAAATGCTATGATCCTATTGTAAATGAAGATAAATTTCACCCATCGTTAACTATATACATATGTTATGCTCCTCCCACCTCTAATCCGGGTACAGATTCTCCTCAGGTCAGGGCAGGGGTTGGAAGTACCTGGCGCTTCCACAAAGGAAACTACCAGGTATTATACCAATTGTTATCGGAATGCTCGTGGCAACCTGTCTACCAAAACTCAACAGACGTGAATACTCTAAGCGAAATCTTTTACAATCTAATTTATAATATATTTGACAAATGTATACCGACTTCTACACCCCGCACTTCATCGCTCAGAGTATACCCTAAATGGTACTCTCATCATATTATTAGTAATATAAAAAAAAAATATATGCTACATAAAAAATGGAAAAAAAGTAAACTCCTCGCAGACTACGCTCAATTCTCACATTACCGTAATTTAGTTAAACGTGAAATAAGAGACTCAGAAAAAAATTACTTAAACTCCATCGAACTGTCATTAGCTTCAGATTCCAAACAGTTCTGGACTTATGTAAAGGCGCTTAAAAAATCAAATAACGCATTTAAATCTATGACATTTGATGGCAAAGAATTAAATACGTATGATGATATTGCATATAGCTTTGCAGTATTCTTTTCATCTGTCTATAATACTAAACAACCAACTCTCGACGTTAACGCCATCCTAAACACTGAGCAAATAGGTCAGCCGTTCGACTTAGTCAAAATCACAGAGGAGGATGTTAAGACGGCAATATCTGCACTGAGTAAGCCCAACTCAATGGGACCTGATAACATACCTACGTTCATTCTTAAAGGTTGTTCTGACTTTTTTATTTTACCATTGTGTCATTTTTTTAACACTTGCTTAAAAACTGGATCTTTTCCGAACATATGGAAACTTACTAAAATAACCCCGATACATAAAAAGGGTGATAAATGCGATATCCGTAACTACCGGCCGGTTGCAATTCTTTGCTCTGTAGCGAAAATATTCGAAAAAATCCTTCATCGGCATCTGTACAACCATGTCAAACCTCTTCTTGACGATCGTCAACATGGGTTTAGACCTCAGATGTCAGTATCATCAAATCTACTATGCATTTCCGACTTACTATCAAGAACTCTCGACCAAGGAAACCAAGTAGATGTTACATACTTTGACCTTGAAAAGGCCTTTGACAAGGTCGATATCGATGTCCTATTAAAAAAAATAGCTACGTTTGGCTTTTCCAAAAAACTTTTATTACTTTTTGCTTCATACTTCACTAATCGCAAACAATACGTTTTTTATAAGGGTTCTCGTTCTGCTGAATTCCTGGTTTTTTCTGGAGTCCCGCAAGGATCAATTCTTGGACCGCTTTTATTTTTGTTGTTCATCAACGATATTGGCTCAATCATCACTCATTCCTCTTATTTATTATTTGCTGATGATCTAAAACTCTACCGCATAATAAAAAATCTCGCTGACTGTGTCCTCCTACAAATCGATGTGAACTCTGTCGCAAACTGGGCTAAAATTAACTGCTTAAGCTTCAGTGCACCTAAATGCAATGTAGTCTCTTTCACAAGGGCAAAACAGACGATCATATTTGAATATTTAATTAACGGTAACATTTTTCATCGCTTTAGTCAAATAAAAGATCTAGGGGTTACTTTTGACAGCAAAATGACATTCCACCAACACACAAATGACTTATGCAACAGAGCATATAAACTGCTGGGCTTTGTCATTCGCAATTCACGCTCATTTCAAAACCCACTAACAATTAGGCTACTTTACAACTCACTGGTGCTAAGTGTACTGGAGTCGAATTGTATTATCTGGGCCCCATTTGAAGCATCCTATATTTTAAAAATTGAAAGAGTTCATAAAAAATTCCTTCGTTTTTTATTTTTACGCCTCTATGGAACATATCCATATTTATATCCATCGAGATTTATTCTAGGTATGACTAACTACCATTCTCTAGAAACTCGTAGATGTTTTGCGTTGCTAAAATACTTCTTTCAATTAATTAATGGCCTCGTCTCTAACGGTGAGATTTTGGCGCAAATCAATTTATTTGTACCAGAGTCTCACTCTCGGGGACGTCACCATAACATATTATATTGCCGATTGAGTCGCACAAATCTGTACCCGAATTCGCCCGTGGGAAGAGCGATACGCTATTTAAATATATTAGATAAAAATTTCGACATATTCTTCGAAAAATTCAATGAGTTTGTAAGGTTCTTGGCGCTACATTCTCACTGTGAAAATGGTACTATTACAATTAATTAGATAAAATATCTGTAATGTTGTAAATTTTTGTACACAAATAAAATAAAATAAAATAAAATAAAATAAAATAAAAATAAATAAATTTTAAAATAAAAAAATCTTTTGTACCCATTGGTTTATTTATTCCCAGTGGTTCTCTTGTCATAGTTTAGTTGACTAAACTAACCTTGTTGTAAATAATAAAATTAGATAGAGCCTAAGAATTCATAATAAATTGTAAAGCGCCCTTGAGGTGATTTTTAATAAAAACGGCGCTCTACAAATGTCCAAATATTATTATTATTGTTCTGTTCCGGTGCATTGCAATCATCCACCATCTTCTTTTCCTCCTTTTTTTATATTTCTTCGTTTGATAAATATGCACATAGTTATAAGTTATAATACGCGAGCGTGCACTTTGCGACGGCAGCTGCTAATTGAGCGTCCATGACGTGCGAGCCGTGACGGCACCACCGCGCGAATGAGTTTCTCGCGAAGTTGAACGAAGAGTGTAGCAACGTACTTCGGACTTCGGTCAACTTTCCCGAGTACTTCGTCGAGGAACTTCGCTAGTAGTGTGGAGCTTAAGTTATAATATGAAGACCAGATGGGTAATTTGGGAATGATTTGTAACAATATTTTATACCTGCCAAAAGCAAAGTAAGTTCAAAAGAACTAGGGTGACACTTCGATTTGTGCAAATGGAACTCAAATATGTTATTATTTAAAAAAAAAAAAACTTATTATTTTAAAAAAAAAATCTTATTATTTAAAAAAGGACAAGGATGAAAATATAGTATGCCAATCCTCAGTCAACATAAATTTCTTAACATTATTTTTAAATTTAGTTAATGAATTGGAAGACTTGATGTAATCTGGCAGAATATTAAACATAAGTGGAGCCTGATATAAATAGTTTCTTTGGCCAAAAGATGTTTTAGTATGTATTACCACAAAGTTCATTGTTGAGCCAATTCTAGTGGTATGGGTTTGTTGGGTTCTTTCTGCAGATTTAGTATTGATAAAAAATCTACAAATTATTTTAATTATGTACAGCTGTTTTATACACATAACATTAGATTCCTTGTAAAGTAGTTTAGATGGATAACGAAATTTTTTTTTGTACATGACTTTAAGAATTAATTTGTGAGCAATATTTAGTGGTTCTACGTTGGACTTTAGACAGGATCCCCAGCATACTATATTGTAAGAAAGTCGAGATTGGACTAAGGCATAATAGACAGATTTTACCATTAGACCACTTGTAATGGGTTAAAGTCAATACTGCAAATGAACCGTAAAAGTTAACATCAACATTCATTTGCGGTATTGACTTTAACCCAGTACAAGCAGTCTATTGGTCAAATTTGAAGGCACCAATTCAATGCGGATTGTACTGTTCTACAGAAAGTGCCAAAAAACATATTTTTAATTATATGCGGTAATAAACTTTCATAGACGATATGCTGTCGCATGAGTTTTGTCACATGAAACATTTGTTTTGTGAAATTGATTAAAATCAGAAATAAATAACCATTTGTTGTGTCGTATAACATCATCCCAGTACATAAGCAAGCAAGTTTGCATATATGTATCCCTAAATAGTTTTTGTCCCTCCTGAAAATTTTTGCATTTAAATGGTTCTTCCGTGGTATTGGACTTACACTGACAATATATCATATCACGAACCTCTGTTATCCAGTGTTTTCCGGCAAGTGTCCCTTCAATGTGTTAATAGATTTTTTTAAATGCTAATAATAATAAAATAACACTTGGATAGCGCAGTTGTGTGTTATTTCAATTCAAGTGCGCTTTACTATGATAAACTGTAGAGTAATTTGCTAGATTTGTTCTGCAATTCATTGCGATTTCCGCATTCATAATATGTACCTGGCAATGAACAAATATGTATTACCGAGTTTGTATTGACACAACGTTGATTTCAATTTTTTATTTCAGATTTATCACTTAGAAACCAAACCTGATAACGGATCTCCATCTGCCTATTTATTTCACTCCGACCATGTCAAGCATTGCATCTCGTGCTGTGATGTATCGCTGGATGGAAAAATTCTTGCAATGGGCTTGGAAACTGGAGATATAGTGGTAAGTGAATGAAATGAACTACAATTATGTAAAAGGAAGAGTGTAAATGGTTCTGCTATTGAGAGCTTCATTGTAAAAAATTTTTTGTATACGGTTGTTGCGCTTGCAAAAATGGCATGTTCCAGATTTCGGCAAAACGTTATTTTTAACACCAAAAATTTCTAAAAAAATCATGGTATCTGGTCCAATTTCGGCGAGATGTGCATAAGTTTAACTGTTATTGCACAATTCTCATCCAAACGTTTGTTGACGCATTTGTATAAAAAACTGGGAAGTTTTCTGCTTCGCATGTAAAATTGGTAAAACTCATATAGTCTATCTTGTAAGCGCATTGTTTATGAGAACGAGGGAAAGGTTATAACCAGAGGCGGCTCTAGGGATCCAGAAGTGCAGGGTCAATAGAAAAAAAATTATTAATACATAGTAAAAAAATAGAACCAATCAATTTCGATAGGGACACGCTAATCACCTAGCGGTATGAAATATACTTTACGACCTATTCTCATATCAACCATATATACAAAAAAAAAATCATAAAAATCGGTCGAGCCGTTTCGGAGGAGTGCGACCACAAACACCGTGACACGAGATTTTTATATATGTAAATATGTAGTTAGATTTTTTAAAATCTTTTCTTATTAAAAGTGTTTTAAATTACTAACTGCAATCTCTGTCTACTGTTACCGGTTGAGTAAAAAAGTATAAATGTGTTCCTTTTGTTGCACCCGCAAATCCACTAACAAAAATTACTTTTCGTATTAAAATATTGTTTAATCTCTTTATTTTTATCTCTTGTATTAGAACATTTCTCATGATTCAATGAATTGTTCATGATTTCTTGTTACTCGTATCCATAGAATTTGACATTTTAAATTGTTCCAAGCAAATTACGTCAACAACGACAAACACACTTTCACGAACTAATGATGAACTAATATTCTGTTTATCACAAAAACAAAATTTCAACTGACATTTTTTGACATCTCCCTCTAACATCTTAACAATCGACCGTATGTATCTTTGTCGCACCGTATCCGCGGGCATGACCCAAAACCCCTTAAAAATATATTTTGTATGATACTAAACATACCCCAGATATGATAGTGTTTACCTCCTTTGTCTGTATAGCAAAGAAAAAGAAAGGAGATAGTTTTGGGGACAAAATTCAGAGTGACCCACGGTTGATACATCCAATAACTTCTTATTTGGCCGCTAGATGGCAACAGAACCCGATAATATGATATGAATCTGCACGAATATTAAAATAAATTTAAAATCATGATTTCTTATTACTGCTGCATATTTTTTGGAGGTCATTGACCAAATGACCTCTATGGAACAGCTGCCACTGGTTATAACTAGGATTTGCTAATCTTGAGACACTTCTGGGATTTTTCGAAAGGTTTTAAATTGAAAGATGTAACACCAACATTTTTTAAAATTATCTTTGAATAGCGCATTAAAAAAAAATACAATGAAAAGTTTTTTTTTGGTTGTTTAACCACTCAGCAACGTAAGCAGATATACACGTTAATATGACAACATCAGTCAAGTACAATAAGCGTGTTTTCACTTCAACGCGTATGTTTCCACAGAAATCGTTATAACTCCGTTATTGTTCTAGTGACATCCCTAAAATAAAAAGTAGAAGCTCCACAATAAATCAAGCTACCCATCACTATTCAAGTTATCCATAGAAATACATAAAAAAAACCTTTTCTGTCAGATAAATGATAGACTGCCAAATTGCCTACCCACTGTTAGACATTGTTATTTTTTTTATTAAATATTCTTGTATGAAATGATAAAAAAGTGAGGTGACTAAATTGTTTATAATATATTTATACAATAGAATACGTATTGTTTTTTATATAATCCGTGATTTTAGTACCGTTTTCATATAAAACATCGAGTGAGTCATTTTTACATTTTTTTTATGTTTGCTTTCTAAATTTTAATATTTACAAATGTTAATATTTATTTGTAATATAACAATTTGAAAGCTTATTTTCTAACCTTTCAAAAACAGTTTTTAGTATTCGGCTACGTTCAGAAATGTTTCATTTATAGAGCTTTAATTGTGAAGCGGAAATAACATAAAGTTTTCGTAAATCTGACATGTCGTTTAAGACATAAAAAGTGCATATTTGCCATATATCGGAGTGGTTAAGGCAATTCACCCTAAAAAGAGTGCTATGTGTATTGAAAAGTAAATATAGTAAGTCATTTGAGAGGACTTTTCGTATCCATCATCTTTGGTACTATAGTCAAACAGAAACTAAATGAACGGTCAAAGTCCAAAGTCAGTAATAAAATGTACAGGTAAAGCAACACGAGAAGGTTCACGACTTAAAATTACATAATTTTACTAAATTAAATGTTTTTATTATTTTCGGGACTGAATTTAAGTCTGAATAAGGATTGAATAGAAATGCGTAGGTGTTTAAAAATACCTACAAGGTGTCCGGTAACTCATATTACTTACATATTTCAGAATCAAGAAAATTCTTAGACAGGTTTTAACTAACTAACTAACCATCACGCCGTTTCTCCGCAGGGGTAGGCAGAGAGGACGGACCGCCACACAACTCGATCTTGGCACACACTCTTTGCCTCGTTCACATTCATACATCGTCTCATACATGCTCTTCTATTATTCCTACTCTTCACATGGCCCGACTCAAGTAACTGATTCACTTGGTCGTGCCATGTCTTCCTCGGGCGTCCCCGACTTCTTCTACCATTCACATTTGCATCATATATTCTCCTTACACTCCTTTCCTCGTTCATTCGCTCTACATGCCCAAACCATCGGAGAGTCCCTTTTTTAATCTTACACATCACGCTTACATCAGCCTTGCATTCTTTGCGGATATCCACGTTTCTCTCACGATCGTACATGGTTTTACCACAAATTCGCCTCAGGGATCTCATTTCTACAGCATTCAGTCTGCTTTCATCCTTCCTCTGCCAGTTCCATGCCTCACTGCCATACATCAGGGTAGGTACCAGCACTCCATTATGGACGGCTAGTTTCGCGTCTTTGGACAGTTTTTTTTTGTCTATCTGATGCTAATTAATAAAGCGGTAACTAATTTATGAGACATGTAAATTTAAATAATGTTTATTTTTACCCCCGGCTGGGATATTTCAAATTTATTTTTTTAAAGACAAAAATACCTAAATGTGCACATCAACATAAAACAACATACTTTTTACAATACAATATACGTGTTACACCGGTAAATTTTTATTTGTAATTAAAAAATATATATTTTACATTACAATTACAGAGGGTTCTTCGAGGAATGTCACAAATTGATTTTCAAACCAATTTTTGAAGACTTTGGAATTCATTTCAGAATGGTAATCTGTATTCGACATAACCTTTTTCGTAAGGAATATTAATTTACTCCCCGTGATAAAACCCGTTTTTGCTGAACCACAATGCAAAATGATCAGCCGGCTTCCTTTTCCAACTGGCACTTTTAAACCCCCATTGCCCTCACTATTTTGCCACATTTTTTTTTTTTTTTTACATTTACTCCACACAGGAGGCCCTGAGGAAAATACATGTGTGTAATCGAGTGATTTTGATTCACCCAAGTCTCGTCCAAATAGACTATTTGCTGTCCGTCGCTGGGTGATCTTATTTGATTAATTTTTCTCAACAAGTCTACACAAGCTGTAGCAATGTCTAATCTTCCCATTAAATACTTTCTTCCATCTTCGCGTATTTTGAATTGAAAACCAATATCATGCAAAATACATCGCAATGACACCAGAACCTTGTTAAGATTTGCAAGAGTGGGATATTGGCCATTATCATAAAAATCCATCACACTGCGACGCACAACATCCTTTTTAAAATCTTTCAATCCCGTTACTGTTTTAGGTTTTTTGTAGTTTTTACGATTTTTACTTCTTCTGCGTACGGAAAATGAGAAGCTTCTGACAACACTCTTCGAATATTCGACAGGTTGAGGCCGCAAGCCTCTGCTGGCAATAAATGTACTTGTTTGAAGTTCGATGTTTTGATATATTCTGGATTGCCACGGATCTTTTGGAAAAACTTGATAACATTTATAAAGGATCGTTTTTTCACCTGCCTGCAATTAGTATTGTTTATTTACATCCACCATTTTAAGTATGTATTATCTGCTTAAAGCACTGATATTAGATCACACAAAATGTAATTGCAATCACATCTATTAAATAAACGGAGTCAAAATGACATCAATAAAGTAGATTTTATCGAAAATAAAGTAATGGACTAGTTTTTGATCTTATGAAGTCAATACACTACTTATTACTAAATGTAGAATCATTAATTGTTTGTTTTTGTAGTAGCATGATTAAAAAAAAACAATAGAATTTCCAAAGGATTTAGTCGCCTAATTCACGGGAATAACTGCCATTGGAATTTCTAAATTTTGTTTCGCAGCATATAATTATTAGGTATCGTCTGAAATATTGTTTTTATAATCCAGTTTAATGTATTTCCGAAAATCGGAATTTTTGAGGGTCGAATAAATAATAAATTAAAAATTAAAATATAATGGTAGAGTGCCTTTCAAGTTTGCGTTTTTCGAAGTTTTTACTGTAATTTCGAAATTTTGGGAGTGCATTTGGTATCTGTTCGACTATAGTAATATTATAAAAGATATTTAAAAAGTAACTTAATTTCACAAACTATAAAGGTTGAATATATCGAGGACTAGTAATAATGATGATTTATTTGTGTGTTTTCAGCTGTGGCACATACCTAGCAAATCCTTCATCTACACCTTATCACTTCATAAATCCAAGGTTCGCAGTCTGAAGTTCTCCCCTGGGCCGGTGACGCAGCCCGAACCCGCCCCCAGCTCCCCCTTCTCCAAGCAGTCCTTCAACTTCCCTCCCCTCGCCAGCCCGACTGCGGGGGAGGGAAAGGAGCTCCTGGACAAGGAGGTGCCCATGGTGCTGGTCTCGCTGGCCGGGCAGATTGCGTGGTGGAACGTGTCCTATGTGTTGGGGAATCGGGCGCAGCATAAACGAAGGAGCAAGTAAGCATAGTTTTTTATGTTCTCGATTAACCTATTTGAGACTAGCTTCATGTGTACATGCCAACCGATCTCGTGCCTAAAAGACGAGCGTCATCTATACACGACGCATGTTATTATAATTGTTTAGATAACGAAATGTTTGATTGTTGGATTTGATTTTTTATCTTTGAACTGTTTATATAACATCTATGTCTTTGAACATTTTTTAAGTGACACTATATTAAATTAAAATGAGATTTATAAATTGCGAAAAATCTGCTCGTCCACGGTTATTGCAAATTTTTTAACAACATCATCGTAAAATGGTTAAGTGTTGTGGGATTACTTTCAATCAAGATTTTGGTTTTAGTTATGGGGAGAAGTACCTCGCAATTTCGTGTAACTAAGGAAATAATCTTTTTTTTTTTTCAGACAACACCAACATTATGGTTGCAATTTATCTTTTTTTGTGAAATATCTTCTCAATGATATTCACATCAGATGCAAGTTAATCATTAATAATTTATCTCTCTAGGGGAGGCAGTGCCTTGCATCTCCTTTCTTCACCGAGATCCACTTCCATGGTGGACTTCACCTCCTTCGCAGAGTCAGACCAAGCGACCTCCGTGCTTAAATCTGGGCCCAAACAAAACAACTCCACCAGCTACTTTGAATATCCTGACTTACAATGGGAGGGCCTGTGGAGAGGGAAAAGGTAAGCAATTCAATTACATTCTAAGATGTATAACCAGAAGGGTTATTTTGCGACAGCGTAACGCGTGTTAAATCAGCCGTATACATATTTTTCTTAAATGTGATATTCCGTATCGCTCTGATGAGCTAGATACCGCGCTTGCGTTAAGACACCAACTCTTTAAAGTCCTTATACTAATGCCAGAGATGGCGGCGCGTTTGCCGCGTAATCCTCATTAAGAGTTACTTGGGGGAAATTTTTTTTAATTGAATGTCATCGCCTATGAACATCAAAATAATATGACAAAATCGTTTATGAACGTCTAGTAGACCTAGTATGTAAGTAGTAACAATAACTAATAAATAGTCATTCATGTTTTTAAGTAGGTAATGATATCAACACAAGACAGCCACAGACAAGCCATTGAAAGCCATAGAAAATCACAGATATTTGACTTGAAACACAGGGACTCGCGCGTCAATTTGTGACACAAATACTCACTACCGGGAGCGCTGGGCCCAGTATAATATCATATGTATATTCCAAAACTGTTCAATAAAAGTGAATGTTTTTTTTCTTATAAGGATAATATATGAATAAAAAAATACAAAATAATAATGAGAGATCAATCATTATAGAAAAAAATTAAAACAACTTGAAAATTAACAACAACAAAAAAAAATATCTTCTTAGGAATCTCTACATTGTTCTGTCTATTTTTACTACAAATTTAGTTGTAATAATTTGAACAACGGTGCATCATGTGCTCTACACAAATTGGTAAATTGTATTTTACTCATGAAATAATGGTTTATGTATCTTTTTTCCGGTTACACAGACCTTCTTGTTCGGAATCCGATTCATGCTCACTTATTTCTAAATAGTCTTCAGTCACGTCTCTGTTTCTTAATTGAGATATTATTCTATTTCGTTAGGTCTCAAAAACCGATTGGTAACCATTTTCTATGAAATAAAGTAAAAAAAGGTAAATTAATGGTAATAACGTAATGGAAAAAACACTTAAGTATATAGTCGCTACCGGGTCCAGCGGATCCATAAACACCTTTTACGTCCATATCACTCACACGCAGCGTGCTAACTGATAACTTAGATCGTCATCTGTCGTGCTACACTAGAAAGGTACTAGAGCGGCAACGTCGCAAACGTCAAAATTGTAAAGTTACTACACAAAATACAAAGAACTGGGTATGTTAGACCCGTTAGCGAGTCCTTAAGTATTAATTGTCGTGTCTGTTTAGCGCTGACTTTACACATAAGATACAGAACCACCCCTCTGGTTACAGTAATATTGAAAGAACCAGTATATGTTTACTTTATGTTCAGTTCAGGTGACTATATACTTAACATTATCTTATAATCATGTTTTGTTTTTCTAGGCGTAAAAAAAATTGTACCGTCAATGAATTGCTGGCGTGCATCAAACTCGTGGGAGACGAAGCCGACAACCTGATGATTGATGATAACTTCTCCAAGTTTGTGACCATCGATCAAAGCGGTACATTGTACATTATGAATGTACTGGACAATGACAAGAGTACAAGTAACAACAATGGAACTACATGAACAAATCAATTAGTGGAACTAAATGAAAAAATCAATTACTTGAACAAATTAATTCGTGGAATTACTTGAACAAATCAATTGGTGAAATTACTTGAACAAATCCATTAGTGGAACTACTTGAACAAATCAATTACTGTTAAAATAAATAAAGTGTGCTATTCTCTCATACACTACTTTAAGGGATAAGTTTGACTCTTATACAAAAGAGACTGCCAAATAAGGTGCTATTTACGAGTCCTTGTTCGTATCCATCGAATTAACGACATTAATAATATTATGTATAGGTGGCGCTAGCTCTCTAGATCTAATAACAAAATGGGACTGAAAAGGAGAAATAATTATAATCATTTACCAATGTATTATTTCTCATATTATAAGTTTAAAGTATGTTGTGAAACGTGAAAATGAAGAGGTTGTTCTAGTTTTAAATCTGCCACAAAAGTGTGATTGTGATTACTAAACCCCGCGAAAAAATAAAATTGTGTTTATCTCTGTCTCAAAATGTTGATCTGTAACACAAGTAGGATAAGGATTTAATTATTAACCACTTGAAAATATTCTTTTAACCCCTCAGGCCTCGAGCATATTCTGTCAAATGGTCAGATAATTTCTTTTGCAATAGAATCCAAATAAATATAATATTTCTGAATGTATCCAAAAACTAAAAACTTTTTTTGATTAGTTTTTGAAAATGTGATTTCAGATTTTATTATTACATAAAATCGATGTCGGTAAACATGATTTTAAAAATAATATCAGTAAATATGTAATTTTTTTAAATACTTACATATTTTTTTAATGCAAACATAAAAAGTTTTAAAAATGGCTCACCTCGTAACTAGAATTACTGATAATAAAGAAAAAAAAACATACACGTTTTATTAGACCGTTATGTATTATGAACGTTTTTGTCACCTCACTTTTTTGATATTTCATGTAAAAATAATTTAGTTTCACAATTTTTTTTATAATTGCTTACGTAAACTTTGGTTTAGAGTTGTACATTTAATTTTTTTCTGTGGTTAACTTTTAGATTTGAATATAAAGCATGGTGTTTTTTCTTTCTGACACCGTTTAGATCATATTTCTCACCTTGACAGTAAGGGAGGCACAACGATTTTTATGAGGCCTATATGAGCTGTTCCCAAAAGCGCACAAATTAGCCTGAGGGGTTAAATCTGTCACAAAATTTTATATTGAGATTTCGTCTCTGTCACAAAGGCAGGAGCTTTGTGGTTTAAAACATAATAACCATGTTAAATCCGTCACAAAATGTTAAAATGAGATTTCATCGATTTAACTCGGTCACAAAACGTAAAATTGAGAATTTAACAATATCACAAAATGTATGATTGTGATTTACAAGTTAATCAATTAGTAGATAAGTTATTAAGATGATGACACTTTTAGATAAAATGTTTTATCTTTGAGACCGTTACCACTCAGTTATGCTTTATTCTATAATTTATTATAAATTATTATTTAAATTTAAGCAGATATAATTTTTAACAAATATGGGATGTATTTTACCACCTGTGCAATAATTCCAATCAAAAATTCCATCCCTCGGACAAATATTCGGTTGGTGGAATCGTTTGGGAATATTACCTAGCTAGGATCAAAGTTTATTTACTAATGTAAATGTTTCTACATTAATAAGTGTGTGGATTACTGACTGAAGAGATTTACATTTTAAATCTATAGCTTAAAGAAAGAAGGAAGATAGGAAAATGGTTTCCTTGAGAATTTGCTCAATCTTACCTAAACACTTTGTATTTTTGTAATTCTGATTTATTATTATTTAAGTAACATAATATTTTTGATAAGTATAAGAATCTTATTGTGGCAATATCATGATGAACAGTGGAGTGCAGCCCGTAACCGCTCGAGTGATAGCTACCCAAATTTGGGTAGCCGTAGGTAAGAGATTTTTATGAATTAAGTTAGTTTCATTAAATATTCTATAATGTAATGTTTAACGCCATTTAAAATTTTTTCTTAAAATTGAACATCTGTTCACAGGTAAAAAATTGCATCTTTTTGAATATCTATGAACTACATAGACATTTCCAGTAGACCATAGATAACATACAGAAATAGTAATATTCAAAATTGCCACACATAAATTCAAGTTAGGGCAATTTCGATAACTACAGTACTGTGCGAATTAATGTGAACACGTGATAATTAGCACAATAATCTTGTTTTTCGCAGTTGTATGCAGCATATTGTAATAGCAGCCATTTTGTGTTCTTGTTCAATCATTCAATGAGTTACGAGACACACCAAACTACAGATGCGTTAAATTTTGTCAATTTTTAGAATTACAGTTTTTTTGCAGAGGTAAACTTAACTAAAGCTTTTTTGTTTCTAATTTTTGAAAATGGATATTTCTCTTAAAACGCACTAAGATTGTAAATATTTCAATGACAAAAAAAATACATCCTATGAATAGCCAGGTAACTCTCCGGATCTTAATTCAATTGAAAATCGGTGGGCTATAGTTAAAGTAAGACAAGCACAACAAAACCAAGCTGATTGAGACAGTAATTCAGATATGGTTTAGAGACACGCAAATATCAGAAAATTGTAAAAAAACTTGCTGATTCTATGCCAAACCGTGTACAAGAAGTTAAAAAAGTTAAGGGAGGACACACTTGGTATTAAAAAAAAATACAGTGAAACCCTCTTAAGAAGTTCTCTCTTAAGACGTTTCGTGGCTTAAGAAGTTGGTTTTTTTCAGTCCCTCGGCTGAATATTGGCCCAATTTTTCCCACATATAAGGTTTTCCTGCTTAAGAAGTTTTTTTTTCCCGGTCCCTTGGAAAACTTCTTAACCCTTCTAATCACAGGAGACCCAAGTTGTCCCAAAACATCATATGCCGTTATAATAACAAGAGACCCAGATTGTCCCAGAGCGACCGTGCATTATTAAAAGTTATATATCTCTCTTCCTGTCATGCGAATATTTGTGATTTCTTTTATGTTAGAGAGCCAAAGAAATAATGCTTCTTATTGTATTAGGGTTATATGAGCTATGTTGTTGAGATATTTTACAAACCCGATCATAAGTGACGGTTTTATTTCGAGCCAATTTTCGACGTAACAAACATTTAATTATAAAATAAAATTGTATGAAAGTGATAAAAAGTGAGGTGACAGTTTTATTACAAATTTTGTTAAAAAAAGGAATCTGTATTTAAAATTTTAAGTTTATTCTATTTTAAGTACTTTAATTCCAATATTCGCAGGTATGCATTTTTTAGCTAATTTACATTTCCAATATCAAAATTTTAATATTTAGAAAAAAAAAAGTTGATTTTTAATAAACACATCGGAAAGATTATTTTATCTACATTTTAGAACAATTTTTGTTTTTGCAAAAGGGTTAAAAAATAACCCATAAATAGGAAAATTTAAGATGCATGGCAAGAACCAGGAATTTTGCGCGCGAACCTTGACAGGCAAAAGGTTACAGATATTATTTTCTTATTATTCGAAGGGTTAAGAGGGTTTCACCGTAATTGTAATTGTTTCTCTATTTTTTTTCCTCAATAAAGAATATTTATTATTTTTTTCCAATTGATCACTTGTGTTCACATTAATTCGAACAGTACTGTATAAAGTGCTGAATTGACAGGTTTATAGATTTAACAATTTTATTTATCAAAGACATTTGGATTTTCATGATGAACAAAAATACTTATCACCTAAAAACTACCGCTCACCATCGGTAAAAGAGCAATGCACACCACTGATGAATAGTATCGATAAAGTATTGTATTTTAGTTTTTCTGATTTATGCATAATTTATTTCACGTGGTTATAGACTGCAGTTTTGTCTGGAAGATGTCCATTATTAAAATATGAGAATAGACTTTGAAGAGCATAAGACAGTCCAGGTTTATTAATTGAATGTAAATTAAAGTGTTTCTATTAATTGTTTATGTGTGAAGATACTTTGATAATATATATATACTCCCTTATGTATTTCTGAAGATTATTAATGTATTTTTTTGTTCCTTTCCTAAGTAAATATGTTTAACATTTTGATTAATTTAAAGTACATTACATATATGTATGTACGTATTAAATTATTACATACATATTTTGGTTGAACTCTCCAAGAATGACTGTTTTTAAACATGTGCATTTAACTTCAGTTCAATGTAATGATTATTGGTGGTGTTTTGTAAATACATATTGAAATTAGTAAAAATGTGCCTTAATTTAAAATCTAATGCTCAAATTCAAAGAATGAGACGTTAGTGGTATTCAATTTTTTTAAATATGTAGAAAATATTATGCTTCTTAATATGTAAATAATATGAAGCTAATAGGATAAAATATTTTATTATGTCTCCAATTTTATAATAAATTAATATTTAATTAGCCATAAAAATGTAATAAAACTTGGATGTAATAAATATGGATAGTAAAAGATTGTATCCTACTTCTGATACAAAACAGATAATTTTATGACAAATATGATTAAATTTGTAACTTATAAGTGCATTGTATTACAATACATAATATGTTTTGTTAATTCCTTGTAGGGATTTTTTTTTTTGATCCACCATGACATTTCATGTTTCAAATATATTATGTCTAAGCAAAAAGGTGATTCTGTGTCTGTTGCGACAGCGTTATGCGTTTTAAATTGGCCATATATGACACATTTTGACAATTTTCTTAAATGCGATATTCCGTATTGCGCTGACGAGCTAAATACTATGCTCGTGTTAAGACATCAACTATTAAAAGTAGTTACCCTAACGCCAGAGATGACGGCGCATTTTGCCGCGTAATCCTCGTTAAGATATGTCAGTTGTGGGAGAGTTTGTGAATCGAATGTAATCGCGTACAAACATCAAAATAATACGGCAAGCAGATAGTCATTTATGAACGCCTTTACAATAAATAGTAATTTGTGTTTTTAAGTAGATAATTAATCCATTTAACACACAACAGGCATAGGCAACCCTTCCGATATCTGACGAATTTTGTCTTAATTGTCTCTTAACCCTTCAGGGTTTGAGCTGTATTATTGATACTGCTCATAAAAATTCTGTCAAATGCCGGCGATTTCTTGAGAATTTTCGCATTTCAATAAAATCAAAATAATTTGAATATTTCTGAACGTATCCAAAAACTAAAAACTGTTTTTGAAAGGTGATTAAATAAGCTTTCAAATTGTATCATTAGAAGTAAGCATTTCATTTTAGAAATATTGATATTTTGAATGCAAACATTAAAAAGTTTTAAAAGTGACTCACCTTACATTGTTTCCTTTAAAAACTGAACTAAAATAACTGATAACGTAAAAAGAAACTCATTTTTTAATAGTCAATATACGCTTTCAAATTGTGTTATTAGAAGTAAGCTTGTTATATTTGAAATATTAAAATTTTGAATGCAAACATTATATAGTTTCACCTAACATTTTGGTGAACGTATGACGTCATAAATACGAATAATTTTATCTTTTTCGCGGATATCTATGGAACTCAAATCGTAGTGTAGGTTTGTCTCTTTCTATCACTTTTTAAATCATATATCTCGTCATTATAGTAAGGGAGATAAAACGACTTTTATGAGACCAGATGAGCTGGTCAAATTACTTAAGAGGTTAACGCTGACCTAATGCAAAAAATACAGAATCACCCTTCAGGTATCACTTTTTTTGAGTAATATGATTTAAATATTAATATTGCCAATTTTTCAATCTGTACTGTACTGTAATCTGAGCGAATCAAAGAGTTTGTTACCAATACAAAACCGAAACGGGTTGAAGTAAAAAAGAAATATAAGTTAAAAACTGAAAACAGATACTTATTGATATGTTTGTCAATATCTAAAAATACCTTAAGACACCTTAATCAATACCTTCTATATAAATGCCTTGATACTGCGCCTCTGGTGACCAATACACAAGTAACTGCTTCAAAATTTGTAAATGGCCATTAAAATTGCATACAATTATCATCTATCTATTGTAAAACTGTTCTAAACGACAAACAGTAAATTATCCAGGAGAGCGTTTTTTCTGATTTTATTCAAAAGAGAGGTTACAAGTAATTAAAAAATATATCTGTCATTTTATATTAATTTCATAATGTATATGTATGTTTATTTTATCAGTACTTTAAAAAAGTGTCATTTAAGCTGATCACAGAAACCAGTATTTAGTGTAACACAATCGTAACTGACTTTGTGATTTTTTTTTTACAAGCGCAATTTCAACAATAACTTAAAAATAAAGAAATAGATGTCTATAATCGAGCAAGTACTGAAGATAATTTTGAATATAAAATTGTACCGAATACCTACATTCATACATAGGGGATATCTTTAGACTAAAAAAACCATGCATGTCTTATAGGTACAGCATATTGAAAGAAGTTAAGATCTATGAATGGTAGAATTTTTAAAATAATTCTGTTTTAGAGTCATCAAAATTACCAATGTATATTTGTTTCTGAATTTTCTTGTGTCTGCTATATTACAGGTTAGGCTTATGTCTAGACATTTATACAGGAAGGAAGGTGTTGCCTAATGGTGAGCGCCCATCTGTCCGCGCCGGCCGCAACGCACGCACGGCACGCAACGGATTTTTCTATATCTTTACATAGAAAAATCCGTTTCCCGCACCGACCACCTGTATTTGCCGGTGGTCGGTGATCTTTATATAGAAAAATCGGTTGCGTGCGTTGCGGCCAGCGCGGGCAGATGGACGCTCACCATAAATCCACTAATAGATAAACATTAGCTGACTTAACTCTACCCGTAGAGTAGTTTGTCAATTATGCTAATATAATTATAATATATTTCAAATTGTAGCCAATGAAACAAACCTATGAGTGTTCATTTTAATAAGCTCAAACATTTCACACTTAAAAAAATTGTATAATCTGAACAAAAAATGGCAATGAAATACTAATTGCCATGTAAGTTGACAAAATATCAATTAAATTATGTTTTGATAACAATTAGTGAAAGAAGTCTTAAACGACAATAAGTATGTTGTAATATAATTTAAAGCTGTAAGTGACATCCTAAGTAATTTTAACCTTTTCTACATCATTTTATAACCTTTTTCTACTTTTATACCTCAAAAGCATTTATTATTTGATTCCTTTAGAGTTGTTATAAATATTAACTCTTTTAAAAATATTTTTTAAACATTTTTTTATTCCTGCTTACAGTAGAATCATTTTAAAGAGATTCTTTGCTTGTGTGGTGGTGTAATCTATCATAATAATGCAAGAGGGGTCTGAGGGTAAGCGTTTCTAAATATTTCCAAGATATTTGAACTGATTTGGTGTGCACAAATACATACATTCAAACGTGCTCTCTTTAAAATGAAAATGCACTTGAAACTTTTTCAAACTACTTAGATATTTAATTTAAAAAATCCTATTTTTTTTAATTCTGATTATTACCGATAATAAAATATTGCATAGCGCAAATAAATACAAATCATAAAGGCAGAATACTTTAAACTTAATTGCGTTTTAGGAATTCAGAAATATTAATTATTATATGTACGGTCTAAAGTTGGAAATTATATAAATATGTACTGTGAAAAGTGGTCATTCTGCATGAAAATTTTAAAATTTTTACATTCATATTTGGTTCACAATCTTTTGCAATCAAAATTATATTGATATATAGAGGTAAACATTTTGGTCATGTAACATTTGATAAGTTCAATCTTTAAAAAATGTCAATTTATTTACAACACCCCCTTCTTGAAATTAAATACTTTCCTTAATTATTTTAATTCGCCTGGCATATCAACTCTTTTATTATATATTAAAATATTTTATATACCTCATTCATGGACTCTCACATAAAGTAATTTGATTCTCGCCAAGTTGCATCTCGGTTCGCTAAATTTATTCATAAAAATAAATCTAAGAGATGAATAATATTTAATGTTAGTGACATAATAATGTTGTTTCAATCTCCATGTTTATTTCTGTCTAAATACAATAAATAGTTCATTTTTATTAAATGGAGCGAATAGTTTTGTAATTTGGAAGATTTCTTGATTTGCGAGAGTCAAATTATTATCGTTGGCCATGTTTTTTTTTTGATCTCTGATTACTTTTTAACAAACATTATCATATTATCCAAATCTTATTCTCCCTCTCCCCCCCCCCCCCCCCCCAATAAACAGATTTATTATACCATTTTGTTTTATTTTCAAATTTAATTCCCCGTTTATCGTCATGATGACCGATTGCCATCTTTTAATGGAATGTATTGCATTGCACTACCCCTGCCTCTGTTACTACCCCTACCTCTGCCTCTGTACTATTCTGGAATAAAATACTATTATTATGATGCAACGTGTGCTAATTCTGTTCTACATGTGATCAGATTGAGCTTATTCTAAGGAACTAGCAGCATTTTTCCCTGGTGTACATGCTGAAACTCGACAAACATGAGTGGAACACCCAGTTCACAGTTGGTGTTGGCATCATGAGAACGGGTTGTTTCTTTGACTCGTTTTTGTGTAAATCAGCTCTTATGGGAAACGAGGTGCCGGAATCTGTTTTTCCTCCTTATTTTCAAGACCCACATTAATAAATCCCTTCCTAGAGCCCCTCTCTTAACCCCACTCACAATGCTGCCCAGTCGGGTGGCGACGTAGTTCTTCTGCCTTTGTACAGTAAGGGGTGCTCTTGTGAGGTGTTACATAATTTTTTTTTTTTTAAATGTGTGCAATTCACATGCAGTAGTGAAACCTTCAGACGAACCTCAGACGAATGCAGAGTATCAAGAGTAAGATAATTGTAGGGTTTATTTATTATAATATTGTTACTAAGTTTAACCACTCGGCTTTTTTTCACAATAATATAACGTTATCAGACGTATGAGGCGTACCTGACTTATTAAATTTTTTTAACATTTTATTCTTTTAAGCGGAGGCCACTAGGCTACGGAGCGCTGCACAAAGAGGACACCGATTAATTTATCTCATTCTCTCGTAGGCTAAATCCTATAGATGTATGTGTTTGTCTCTTTTTAGTGTCGCTCGAGTTTCAAATCACAACGGTGCTAAAGAAGTTTTCACTTCAAAAAACAGTTACGGAAATCTTCGGATATTTGTTGAAAATAGTTTGCATCGTGTGGGTTGCAAACAGATTTAAAGTGCTTTGAAGCGAGCCCGCAGATAACTTGACCTTAGTAGTCTTTAGATCATTTAGGTGTACCTATCTTTTTTTTGATTTGTCAGTTGCATTGACGTTGGTCGAAGGTCAGTTGTGTTTTTATGTTTGCCTTTTGCCAATTTTTCAGAAACCTTTTGGGTTAGCTTTATTTTGTTTGATTGAGTGTAATAAGTGATTAAGTTTATAATAACAAACCCTAATCATATTATTTGTTCATTAGCGGAGATATGTAAATTGTTCATCATTGGAAAGAGAAACAGTTATAATTAAATATTTATATTTTTACGACAACTTCAAAAATAAGAAATATAAATATATATTATTTAAAAGCCTAAAAGGTTAAAAACTCTATTTGGCAAAGTTATAGTCGAACAGATACCAAGTTATAGTCGAACAGATACTAAGTTATAGTCGAACAGATACCAAGTTATAGTCGAACAGATACCAAGTTATAGTCGAACAGATACCAAGTTATAGTCGAACAGATACCAAGTTATAGTCGAACAGATACCAAGTTATAGTCGAACAGATACCAAGTTATAGTCGAACAGATACCAAGTTATAGTGGAACAAATACCAAGTGCACTCCCAAAATTTCCCTCGGGGATTAACGTACAGTAAAAACTTTGAAAAACCCAAACTCGAAAGACACTCTACCATGTATATGGTAGAGTGTCTTTCGAGTTTGGGTTTAATATTTATATTTATATTTTTCATTTCTTATTATTTATTCATCTCTCGAAAATTCCGATTTTCGGAAATACATTAAACTGGATTCTAAAAACAATATTTCAGACGATACATAATAAATTATATGCTGCTTAACAAAATTTAGAAATTCCAATGGCGGTTATTCCCATGAATTAGGCGACTAAATCCTTTGGAAATTTCATTGTTATTTATAACATGCTACTATAAAAGCAAACAATTAATGATTCTACATTTAGTAATAAGTAGTGTATTGACTACATGAGATCAAAAACCAGTTCATTACTTTATTTTTGATTTAATCTACTTTATTAATGGCATTTTGACTCCGTTTATTTAATCGGTGTGATTGGAATTACATATTGTGTGTAATTCATATAATATTAATGCTTTTAGTAGATAATAGGTATTTAAAATGGTGGATGTAAATCAACGATACGAATTGCAGGCAGGTGAAAAAACGATTGTTTATAGTGTTGTCAAGTTTTTCAAAAAAATTCGTGACAATTCGGAATACATCAAAACATTTAACTTCAAGCAAATACATTTATTGGCAGCAGAGGCTTGCGGCCTCAACCTGTCGAACATTCGAAGAGTGTCGTCGGAAGCTTCTCATTTTCCGCACGCAGAAGAAGTAAAGGAAGTATTTAGTTACAGGTTTTTACAATTAATTAATCAATTATTTGTTTTTTGCATCAATCTTATGTTTGTTGCTCTGTTAATTTATTTGTCATCTTATTTATTGTCAAATATAGTATGTAGCACTTGAACTACCACTACGATATAAAAAGGAATAAATTTCGCGTTAATTACATAAATATGTGTAGGTATCTACATGTTTTTCGTGAACTGTAAATTATTTTTTTTTATTACAAATAAAAGTTTACCGATGTACCATGTATATTGTATTGCAAAAATTATGTTGATGTGCACATTTAGGTGTTTTTTGTCTTTAAAAATATAAATAAATATGTAAAATCCCAGCCGGGGGTAAAAATTAAATATTATTTGAATCTAAATATTGACTCATAAATTAGTTACCGCTTTATTGGTCGAAGAATTTTCTGTTTCTGAAATATGTATGTAATATGAGTTACCGGACACCTTGTAGGTATTTTTAAACACCTACACATTTTTATTCAATCCTTAAATTCAGACTTGAAGACACTTGAATTCAGTCCCGAAGATAATAAAAAACATTCTGTTTCATAAAATTATTTTTAAGTAGTGAACCTTCTCGTGTTTCTTTACCTGTACATTTTATTACTGACTATGGACTTTGACCGTTCATTTAGTTTCTGTTTGACTATAGTTATCCACTTCTAGTTCTTAACCGACTATAGAAATAATATTGTTACAGCATTAATCACTCGATTCATATTTGACTGCATCACTAATCGTATATCTACATCAGTAAAAATGCAACCAGGATTTTTTTAATGTGTTTGTAATATGCGTGATCCTCGATACTAACAATCTCCAAAGATCTTGCGGCTGGATAAATCAGTAACTACGGATATCAACATACATTCACAATTCTCCCATTGTGTACATAGGAAAGAGCACATAATTTCTAGCCAGTTTTATTGAGCGTGGTTATTAATAATATGAAACGTATTGTCATGTAGCACGGGCAGTGGGATGAAAGTAGGTAAGTTGCTTCAAGGGACTCCACAGTACGCCCGTTAAGGCAATATGCTGTATTTTCAAAAAGATTGAAGTAAGCATTTCCATCACTCGGTGATGGAAATGCTTACTTCGAGACTCTGCAGCACTGGCTACAGTTTCAGAATTACATGCAGATAGTGTACTTTACCTTTACCTTATTTTACTAAAAAAAAACTATTTGAAAACTTTTGGTAGGTATGTATTTAAAAAATTACAATTCTTTGATAAAACAATGGTAATACAAATGAGGACTTTCGAATTAACAATATAAAATATTAAAACATTTTAAGAATGCTTCGAATTAGTCACAATAAAGTGAAACTGAAGCATGAACTTATCAAAAAAACTTTGCATTAATAAATGGCGTCAATATTTTTGTTCAATTAAAAAGGATTTTTGTCCTTGGCCTAAGTTTGATGTTAAATACTTGCTTACGGTGAGAAAGATAAAATGAGGCACTATATTCGGTATTGGCAAATCGGAATGTAGAATAAATGTTCCATATTATTTAATGTCATATAAAAAAAACAGTTAATTATTAATATTTACATATTATGTGGTTTTACAATCTGATATGATCAAGTTTAATAAAGTAAATATTCTTGATTGGCAAAAATTTTAATTTCCTTGCGTTTTTTGTACTGAATTAATCCCTTTCTGTAAAAATAGGTTTGGGATATAGTCTCCGTACTGAAGAAAGAAAGCAAGCACACCCTCGATCAATTATTAAAACTTGTAATTAATTATTTAATCTCATCATAATTCCGGTGCCAATATTTAAACTGAGTTAATCAGTTTTAACACATTAAATCTATCTATCAGGGTGAGTCAAAAATTATGTACACTTTCACCATAATACAAATTCAAGGTTGTCATACTGCTTTCTGTGCGTGCATGCTTAGAGTTGTACTTACAGCGGTCATTTGCCTTACGGTTATTACAGTGAAAACATATCTATTCCGCGAGCAGTTTGCGCTAAGGAAGAACAACCAACGGTAGCAGCAGACTTTTAACCCGATATGGGGACAGTGCTTTATCATAAAGTGTTGTTTGTGGATCAAATCGTTTAAAAGTGGCTGGACAAGAGTGATGCACAAAGAGGGAACAGGATGCATCAACCTCCACTACACTCATTAAGATTCAGCAAGCTGGAGAGATAGTTGTAGCGAATATGGGAGTTACCATCAGTGAGGTAGTGTCTTCTTTGAACATCAGTCATGGTTTATCAATTTTGAGGTACTGGAACACTCCCTACGGCCCAGCTCCTGCTCCCTTCGACTTTCATCAGCTTGGATCGCTTAAGGATGCTTTGCGAGGTCGTCGATTTCCCAAACTTAAACATGCAGGAAGCGGTGCAAAAGTGGCTTCGCGACCAACCCAAAACTCTTCATCTTGGAAGGAATACACAAGCTTGTGAACCGGTGAACTAAATGCATTGACAAGGTAGTTGACTGAGTATAAAAGTTATGTACATTTTGAACCCCTACATTTGTTTTAATAAATTGTAGAAAGAAAAGTGTAGATAATTTCTGACTTGTCCTCGTATTTCAACATTTTGAAAACATTGTCCTATAAGTTAACTTAAAAATAATAAAATTATCATAAAACGAAAACATGAACCATATTCATAACACATGCTTGAATAATTGTCTTAAGTAAAGGCGAAGCATACATATTTTGTAGAGCGTAATAAAATAGTCTGAATGCAATCTGTGGCTTTGTGTTAATCAGGCATTATTTGGTTGTGTTTTCGGGGTAGTGGCCGTCTCCCATCTTCGGGGGTTGGGATTGGGGTTGCTGCCGTTGCCTTGTTCCTGGAAAAAAAATTATTGTAAAATATGCAAGACCAAATTTTTTGAGGTGGATAAAAAGCAAAAAACTGAAAAATTATAAAATGTGTTAAATATGAGGTCCGATAGGGAAAATTATTTAAAATCTGAGCAGCTATTGCCTGACACTGCCATCTTCGTTTCTAAAGCGCGGGTCATATTATGCTGGTTGCCAGCTGCTGCTTACCAGCGGCTGGTAGTAGTACCAGCTAGCAGCGGCGGGCAATCTGGTCACACTACTGTTGCTGCTACTCGCGTCTCGCACTCTCCAGTTAGTCATTCACTATATGTCGTCTGTCGTTTCACGTAAAAAGCTAATTAAGCAGTTGTTGTAAGAGGGTGTCAGGGAACTTAGTTTAGGAATGCTTAACCAGCTTCACCGCAAACAGAGACGATGGTGGGTCAGGCCATGGATACAAAGAAGGGAAGAATTAGGGGCATTGTCAAGACTTCTCCAAGATTTATACATATAATTATATATATAAATATAATTATATCAATTACAAATTATAAAATAGTCATAACTAAACAACTTCCCAAAAAAAAACACGTGCTTTCTCGTTGCTGATAGACGCAATAGTGGTCAGACTGCGCTGCCGGCTGGTGCCAGCGGTCACGTGATTGATTATTCGCCGCTGCCTGCTACCAAAAGTTAAACATGTCCAACTTCGTCAGCCGCTGACAAATACTCGCCGGCTGGCGACGCCAGCGCCGAATTTTGTTGTCACACCAAGCTGATCAACGGCTGGCAGAAGCGGCTTCTTCAACTCGCGGCTGGCAACCAGCATAATGTGACCCGCGCTGTAATGTCTCATTTGTAATTTGAGATAAGGTTGTAATATTTTAAAAGTCACGGATCAATATTAAAGTTCATCTTTACAAAACTAAAAATTAGACCCTTCTTCTGTACGAGGTTCGTACAGGGGCACACATTGCCGACATTTCGTAAACTCGTCGGTGACACCAGATTCCCCTGAATAGCCGGTCGGAGTCGTTACCACTCAAGTCAAACACGGCGGAGCAATAAATAAACATGCTAGTCTCATTGTCACTCGTGTCAGACATTTTGTAACAAAGATCAATTTTTGTGCTTTAGATCAATACTAACATCAAATTAGTCGAAACAAGTTTTTAGAGGTTGTGGCGATGCAGACACGTGATTTCAATAGTGTGTGATTTCAATAGTTGGTAAAGTTTCGTTACTGGTGTCCACGCGTATTATTAATAATTTTTAGAAAAAAACTTTAGATTTGCCTTAATTACTATAAAAGGAAACTTTTTGCATTTCGGGCGGCGGAAAATTATGCATTTTATTTTTCAATTGCGTAAATTAAAATTCACTTTGCGAATCTACACGATGTCAAATCGCGGCCATTAGGTACGTCACTGTTATGTTGGTATCCCTGATACATTGCAAAGAACTAAATACTACTGTGGCCAACTTTGTGGGATACATGAAAACAAGGTTAAACTACGAAAGCTGCATGTCATCATAATTTTAAAAAACATCCCAGGTTTTGAATGGTTTGTTTGGCAAAGCAGGGTTTGTCTAGCGGGTTTGTGTAATTATGATTGATTGTCTGTGAAATAAAAACAAATGTTAAATGCATATTTTTTGAATGTTTTTTGCCTCCCGCGACATAAATACTCACTTTTCATTATAATAAAACTAAGTCAACTGTCTGAATAAAAAATATTCCGTATTAGACTGATTAGAGGTTCGTTTACATTATATTATTAATTGTGTTTTTCATAATAACGCGCATCTTCTTGTATCCCACGAAGATGGCTACGGTCGTATTAAGCTCTTGTTAATGCATCAGGGATACCAACATAACAGTGACATACCTAATGGCCGCGATTTGACATCGTGTAGATTCGCGAAGTGAATTTTAATTTCGTATTTTTCCGCCGCCCGAAGTGCAAAAAGTTTCCTTTTATAGTAATTAAGGCGAATCTAAAGTTTTTTTCTAAAAATTATTAATAATACGCGTGAACACCAGTAACAAAAGATTACCCAATAGTTTCACTGTGATTGTTGTTAGCCATATGAATCCACAACATCAGTATTGGATACTTGCATATTACTGGGGAAGAATTGCCTTAGGTATAACATTTAACAAAAATAATGAATCGGATATTTTAAATAATTTTGACATACAATTAAGCTGACGGTCGACTGTACAGCTCCTTCGGAGTGAATCCTCTTATGACCTGGACTGTTGCTAAATGCCTTGGGGTCCTTGCTTCTCTCGGCGATACCATCTCGAAGGGGCAGGCCGCTGTGGGGCCCCGGACTTCCCACGCCGTCATTCTGCTTTAAATTATTAATAATATCCGTGACAAAGTCAAATGGTTCGGATTGTTTGGCTGCGGGTATTGATAGAGCTTCTATGAGGGGTTGGATGACGGCCTGTTCCTCCTGGCGTACGGCGGCGCGGTTCACGCGGGAGTGGCGCACCTGGTGATGGTTGGCGAGCATGGCCAACATGCTGTTGATGTCAGTTTCTACTTCCCTCGCCTTGGCTTCCCAAATTGCGGAATCGGCAGCGGCTTTGCGTATGGTAAGTCTTACTGATTCGCTCACTCCCCTTGTGCCATCTTTCCTGGCCTCCATCACAGCTCTGTTAAAGGGATCATTCTTGTCGCCTTCCGTCGTTCTCTTGTAACCGGCTACATTTTCTCCCAGATTACTCGTCATGTCGTTCAAAGTCTCCATCTCCCCCCCGACGTTGACTTTGTAAAATCTATAAGAGTAAGTGTGCGTCGAATTAGTTGATGTCTGTCTACTAGTTATGTTGCAACACAAGAAGTATCTGGCCTTGGATGCGGCGAAATGATGTTGTAACGCTCTCGAGACGACTTTATCACGCATGGTGGGTTTCAGAGAGTTGTTTTGGCGGTAGTGATACCAGCCCACCACCTCGCCGGATACTCCTTCCAGCATCTCATCCAGGACATCTTTCTTTATCCTTCCAGAAGGGCTGTAGAACATCCCGGTTTCTGGAGCCGGTAGCATCGACGAGACATTGATTATGACTTCAACTCGGGAATTATCCGTGCGAGTGTCCGATATGTGGTTAGTTTCAAGTTTGGTCACGTTTCCAAACAAGAACCCCTCCTAAAAATAAAGCCGATTAGTAATCTGATAAAAAGCAAATTCACACTCTACGTACAGATTTTTTATTTACCAGGCATTTAGAAAATAGTTTTCTTAATAAGAATAAATACCTGTCTGTTTGGAGAATTCACACATTCTTTTAATAAAAAAGATAAAGCAGTCCCACTGACAGAAGTTCGCTCTGAATACGCCATGACATTAGTTGAATTGACTTTATCTATGACGATAAATGTCATTTAAATTTTTTCGTAGTGTTGTCGGCGTAAAAATATATTAATATCTTCATTATTAAAAGTGCGAGATTTAATTTTTATGTTTCTCTTTTCACGGTTATGTACATAAATTGACAGTTATATTATACTACATTAGCATATTATTATACTTTTCATGATAATTACTTCTAAAACTTCTAAACGAGACTTAAGGTTTGCAGTTACAAATATATAAATCGACATTAGCGCCACCCACACGCACACTTTGGAGCGACCGAGTCCCGCGCCACTACAGGCCGCCGCGCAGAAAAGTTTCACGATGAACTGCGCTGTAAACCTATCGTTCTTTACTTTTCCGCGCGGCGGCCTGAAGTGGCGCGGGACTCGGTCGCTCCGAAGTGTGCGTGTGGAGGAGCCAATTTAGTAGTTTGGTAAAGTTGCCGAATTCTGCAACACGCACACTGATAAAAATAATATTTGATTTGAACTTAATTACAACCAGAAATAACTATTTAAGTCGGCAGAAATGAAAAAAAAAATGCACTAAAGAGGTTATATAAGGTTTTGAATTTGAGTTACAAATAATTTATGAAAGAAAGTGTTATTTAAAAAAATATTAAGTGTGCAACGAAATTCGGAAACTATACTATAAGTTCTTTGTATTTTTAAGCCAAAACATTGCAGTCTTAAGTAAAACCTTTTAAGTTTGGGAAAAAAAGTGATTTGTAAATGCGTACAAATATTTAAAAAAGTTACAACTATTTCCTACGTTCGACAATACTTTTTTGTAGAATTGTAAGGTTGCTTTTAAAAACACTTAAAATACATATATTTTTGTAATTTATAAAATAGGATACATTTTTGTATTTTCGTTATTTGTTTTGGGTTGTTATGCCGTGTTGCGCTACCTCCTTCTTTAGCTAACGTTTCGGACAGCGTTGCAGTGTCTATCATCAGGGCAGATCCGGCATCTGCTGGTTGGCTAAAGAAGGAGGTAGCGCAACACGTCATAACACCTCAAGAACCAATAACGAAAAATACTTTTGGCCGTGAAAATCTAAAAACATATCTATATTTGTATTGTTTTGCTGTAAAATATGCATAAAATTGATTTTAAGTGAATTTTTACGTTTGTACACATTTTTGTAGTACTTCAAAGAGAGAGAACAAAGTAGTAGAGCCATCGGAAATCAGATAAAAAATATTTTAATTCCCCGAGAAAATATTGTCTATGCATAATTTAGAATCATCAATTTCCGACCATAGAAAATTAAAATAAGAAAGTCAAAAAATCTGTGGAGTTCGGTTTGGTTGGTTCATTGTTATGATTTCGTATTTTAATTTAATAAATTAAAACTGTAAATAACATAACCAATGACGAATCCGGCGATACAAACGTTAGAAACTGCTTCACAAATCTTTCTGGTAATTGCACGCCGTCATTCGAACAACGGTTTCCTCGCCTTAACCCTCAAAATATTGACAGCTCATTTGTAGAAAATAGTTTTAATTCGTTATTTAACCGTGTTTATCAACAAGACAAGGCTACCCATATTTGATTGGGCATTATTATTTCCATATTTAAAAATCAATATGTTGGGATGTTGATAAGAGATGAAACGCAGTTAAAATTTATACATTTTTCTAGGCCCCTCCGAATTTAGTGTCCCCAGACCAGCGGCGTGAGGCTGAAGCTATCATCTTGGACTTTAGGAAAATAAAATCCCCCTACCAACTATGCAAAGAAATCCTGGAATCTTCGTCTTCAGAATATGTTATATTCGAAGCTGTGGGATTGCTGAAGAATGCCCTGATAAAGGAATGGTCAGACTTAAATGACAATGATATCCTGTCGCTTAGGAACTACCTCATGCAGTACATCCTGCAGAGGCAGATTCCTTCTTTTGTACGGGAGAAAATCCTCCAGGTATGTTGTTAAATCTCTACTTATGGTTTTATACAGTTTTGCAATAATACTTACATGACATGTTTGTCAAGGACAGTATTATTTAATATATTTTTAACAGCAGCTGTCTTAATGTTGTTGTATGAAAATTAAAACAGAGAATGTGCTTGCACATAGTGAAACAACTCTGATACTCTGGTAGAAGATTTGGAAAAATTACCAAATTTATTAAATCCAACTTGCTAGATTAAAATTTCAAGGATTTGTTAACTAACCAACCATCATGCCGTGTCTCCGCAGCAAGGGTAGGCAGAGAGGACGGACTGCCAAATAACTCAGTCTTGGCACACACTCTTTGCCTCATTCACATTTATACATCGTCTCATATTCTTCTATTATTCTGACTCTTGACATGGCCCGACTGATTCACTTGATCGTGCCATGTCTTCCTCGGGTGTCCCTGACTTCTTTTACCATTCACATTTGCTTCATATATTCTTCTTGCACTCCTTTCTTCATTAATTTTCTCAACATGCACAAACCATCTAAGGGTCCCTTCCTTAATCTTACTCATTACCCTTAAATCAGCCTTGCATTCTTTCCGGATCTCCTCACACGATCTCCTAAAATTTCTCACACGATCATATATGGTTTTACCAAACATGATCTCATTTCTACAGTATTCAGTCTACCTTCATCCTTCCTCTGCCAGTTCCATGCCCCGCTGCCATACATGTAAGATATCTTTTATCTAGAGTAAGGGAATAGTCATTTATTTTAAGTTTACGTTTATTCAATGACAATACAAAAATTACAAATACGTCTTTCGGCTTTACTCACTCGTTGACAACCAAAACACAAAACTAAAAACAACTGCCATTCAGTTTTAGTTTCTAAATTTAAGAGCTAATTAAGTAGGTACCTAGTTATAAGACTAACACTAGATTAAGAACTAACACCTACCCGACGACCTTTCGGCGCATACCCTTTTTCTGATACACTCGGCCATCCTGCAGGAACATCTGCCCTCAGATGTTTTCTTCATTGTCCTCGTTGACCATCAGCCGTCGTAGATGTTTTCTGTGGCCCATCATGCCTATTCACTTTTTCTACAATGTACCGATCATTTTGCAATGCAAGGATGGGTTATTTCACAGAATTTGAACAATTCATCAATTTTAAAAAGTATTTTCAAAATTTAAGTTATGTGTCCTTTTCAAATTCTGTTCTATTACACAAGACTGTGGAGCAACTTAAACAGGTCTATGATGAAGTAATAAGAGAACTTAAATAGAACTTGAATTTTAACTTTGAAATTTAATGAATTCAAAATTCAATCATTATAACCTGCTCACAAAACTACCAATGAGCGATTGGGCTACTTCAAAAATGCACAAATCTCTCTTCTCTAATCTATTACATTTCACTCTCGACCCAATCATTTCGCCCGTGGGTTGTGAGTTGTGAGCGACCCGGGTCATGTAAAATGATCAATTGACCCAGCTCTAAGTGAATACTTTCTGAATTAAAATACAATGACATGAGTGTGCGTGAGTAAGTAAATGCAAAAAAAACTAACATTTTCTATGACATTCTCTGTTCATTTAGTGTCAGAAAGCTCCTGTGTGTTAGAAAGTGCTCGGCAGCAGTGTGTTTTTCAGGCCTCAACTCCCGTGTGAAATCTCCTGTCAGATTCCACACAGAATCAGAATGGCAACATTTGCATTGTTATGAACTGAACATTAAAAGAATGGCGGCTTATTAATATTTCCCGCTCTTTTATGATTATGTATTTATTTTCCTGAACTTTATCATAATCTGATCTAAAAATAAGTATTTTCCAATTTAAGGGGTGCTCAGACATGGATATAAAATATAAAAGATCATCGCACGCCAAATAACGCTTTCCCATAAATATATTAACCCCTAGATCGATATCTTCGGGCTTTCTCCATACTAGTGATTTGGTCGTCAAACTTAACTGTCAAAATGACTTGCGTGGCGCGAATTGACTAAAAGATAGAGGAATTTTATTTGTCTACCATAGACAATACAATCACTCTGTCCTGCTTCATGGATTCATTAGCCCAATAAATTATATAAAAAATAAAAATGCTTTAGAGCGGCAAAATTTGAAATTCTGCTTGCATTAGAAAAATGAAAACTCGGGGTACATGTTTAAATATTATTTTTATTTTCACAAATACAATGGATAAGTGTTACAAAAACACAAAATGCTTTACACAAAAATATGAAATACCTTCCGTGGATATATTTCCGCCATCTCACAGCAAAAACTGCAACATATCTTCTGAAATAAATATGTCACATTAAACAAAGTTTGCGAACGGAACATAGAATACTTGTGATGAACAAAATTTATATGCGACGGGCCACTTCAAGAGTCAGAATAGTATGTGTTAGTCGGTTTACATGAGTTCGGTGAGTCCAAATAAGTGAGAGGCTTATGGCGGAGAGCAAGTTGTTAATAATCGTCTGCAAAAGGGCCTTTCTTTCTTTATGGTGGAGAACGGGAGGTTAAACTAAAGCTCTACGAGCATTATTTGACCCTACATATGTGCAAGTAATTATAGCAAGAAAAATAAACTGTCACCTTTCTTTGGAATCATGCGACGTGTCTTCAGCTGGGACGTTGAACTCTCCTCTGGTGTTCCTGTTATACCTGAAAATTGAAAACAGTTTTTACAATATTTGTATCTCAAATATTACTTAAGATTTGGCATGACAACTGATAAAAAAACTGCAACATGTCTTCTGAAATAAATATGTCACATTAAACAAAGTTTGGGAACGGAACATAGAATACTTGTGATGAACAAAGTTTATATGTGACGGGCCACTTCAAGAGTCAGAATAGTATGTGTTAGTCGGTTTACATGAGTTCGGTGAGTCCAAATAAGTGAGAGGCTTATGGCGGAGAGCAAGTTGTTAATAATCGTCTGCAACAGGGCCTTTCTTTCTTTATGGTGGAGAACGCGAGGTTAAACTAAAGCTCTACGAGCATTATTTGACCCTATGTATGTGCAAGTAATCATAGCAAATAGAGAAATAAACAGTCACCTTTCTTTGGAATCATGCGACGTATCTTCAGCTGGGACGTTGAACTCTCCTCTGGTGTTCCTGTTATATCTGAAAATTGAAAACAGTTTTTACAATATTTGTATCTCAAATATTACTTAAGATTTAGCATGACAACTGATAACTTATGTTCACTAAACAGCATTTTGTATTGAATGCTACCATTTAAATACCCCACATACATTTAAAGTAAAATTGAACAAGGCAAGGAGTGTATGCCAAGACTGAGTTGTTTGACGGTCCGTCCTCTCTGCCTATCCTGCGGGGAAACATTGTAATAGTTTGTTTTAAAGCATTATCAATTTTACCTTGTACGAGGTCTTGTATGAAGTCTTGTATAAGATGGGCATTTTTAACGTTGACGTTTCAAGCCTCCACCTATCTTCTGGGGTGAAAGACGATCGTCGGATGAGTTTGTCTCCTTCTGTCCAGAGGGTTTTCGGGACTTCAAGCGGCATGCCAGGAGAGAGACGACATCATCGCATCCCCAGCCACAATGTATGTTCTCACAATGATGGTCACAAATCTGACGTTAACAATGTTATGAAATGTTCCTAAAGTATAGGCTTCGACACGTTAACAACGTTTTTATAAGGTGGTAGAACATTTTCTGAAACGAAATATGGTAAAACATTAAACCACTAGTACCCATAGCTTGCCTTTACGATAAAATCAAAAAAACCTCTATATTTTAAACTCAAATATTGATTTACAGATAAATTAAGGTGAATAATGTTTTATGTAATTAATTACCTGATTTCTTGATCAACACTAAACACTTGTTTCACCTCTAGAATTCATGTAAGCATTTTTTGAATAAAATATGTTCATCGGTAAATTGTTAAAACAACGTGCAACGGCGTCTGTAAATAAACATAACATGGCGGATGGCAAATCCATAGATGCGAGTCTATTTCCTGCAGATAGTGCGGTGTGCGATTTCCTGCATTTGGTACCATAAATAATACATACATTTGGTACCTTTTTTTAGTGACGTAGGTGTATGAGCATCTCTTTCTGACACACGTAGAGAGCGAGAGATGGCGAAAATCAAAATTACAGACCTATCTAGAATTCAGCTTTGTCTGTGGTGTGTGGCACTTTCGCTAGAGTAAGAGTTATTTATGGTCACAGGACACAAGTTTTGACAGAGTTATACGCCCCTGCGCTTTCCATACAATTCCCATAGACAATACACATCAACCATCACAGATCAACCATAGACAATACACATCTTAGGCCGTAACTGCTCCTGAGGTGATATACGAAAAGTTATTCACCCCCCTCTCCGATGAAAATAGGAATAATTATAATTACGGAGCTGCCTAGACCGGTGGATAACAGATATCAAGTTGGACAGTGTCGTGGTTTGCAAAATATTAGGATGTATATTTTGGGTGGTTGATAAGTGAAATACAATGAAAATGATGCAATGAAAAATTATCTAGCCTTAAAAATAGTTTCGTTTTGTTTTTACTTTTAATTTATTTTCAGCTCATGGCCATAATGGTGAAGCGCCTTAGCCTGCAAGATGCTGGCTCCGAGAGGCGGCGTTACATCGAGCAGGCCCGCGCCCTGGTCTCCGAGGGGCCCGGATCTCCATCAGCCCTGCTCGGCTGCTCCCTGCTGCAGGCCCTACTCCTGGAGCACTCCATCACTGTGCGCTCCTCGGACTCCGGACTGCCGTGGGTGCAGCACTTTAAGCTGAAGAAGCAGTTTGAGGCTGCGGAACTGAGGACTATATTCGCTTTCATCATGAAGGTATTATTTTAATTTTAATAAGCTTTAATAAACCTTGAAATATTGTAGAATGAGATTTCTGAATAAGAAAAGAAATTGGGTTAGGTAATTTTAAAAATAACTATTTATCAAAATTGGGGTAGGCACCTTAGATCTAAATTTTTTTGTGTATTTTTTATGGTGTTCCATTTTTGAAGTGTAACTGAACAAAAGTAAATTATTTTTTCTTTAACAAATGTTGTTGGAGGGAATACATAATTGAGTGATAAATAGTATGATACTGGCATTATAAAGGGATTTTGAATTGACTGTGTTTTATGTGATGTAATGAAATAAGTGCATTTGGAAGATGACTATAAATGAGAGAAAATTTTGAGGAAAGATTTCCGAGGAATTTTTGGTTTTGATTTATTGTAAGAGAAAATTAGAAACCTACTTTTTGGAAAACAGCTCTATTACATTGATCACAGAACTACTAATAATTTATTGGAAAAAAATAATTTTTTTTTGCGATTTTCTCGAAATACACAAAAAATTTCCTGAGCGGGTTTTGCAACTCTTAGGTCATCCACTTAAGAGAAACTAAAAAAAAAAAAACCAGTTGGCAAAGCAATCGCTATCCACAGGAAAGGAACTTTAAATTTCATTGGCAGTCTGCACACGGGTCGTGAGCCGCCAGTGCCAGTGACCGGCAGTGCCGGTCGCAAGGCAGTCACGTTTCAGTTGCCTTGTTGACAGGTTGCTGTGATAGTGGCTCACGACCTGTCAAGTTTTGTTGTGTTTTGGCATGTCAGACCAGAAAAATATCGATTTTGTTCAGGAGGTTGATTGCGATTGCGTTGCCAACTGTTTTTTTTTTCAGTTTCTCCTTGAGCGGATGGCCTTAGACTCAAATATCTAGGAACTGTAGTCATAGAAAACTTATTTATTGTTATCAAGTTTAATTTGTAGAACTCAATTTTAATTTTAATTTATTTTATATATTCAATAATTTTATTATTAAATTAATAAAAACAGTTTATTTATAAACAAGTTCTGCTGGTAATTATTATTACGCGTGACAGCTGTTTCGCCTTCTGAGGGCATTATCAAACTGTCATATCAGTGCCTTCTGAGGGCATTATCAGTTTGATAATGCCCTCAGAAGGCGAAACAGCTGTCACGCGTAATAATAATTACCAGCAGAACTTGTTTATAAATAAACTGTTTTTATTAATTTAATAATAAAATTATTGAATATATAAAATAAATTAAAATCATAGAAAACTTTTTCTAATTGCACTTTCTTACAAGGTGCTTGAGGAACTAGAAACAACCGGTGTAGTAGCCGGTCACGATGGACAAGTTCTGGCCGAGCGTCTCCTCCTAGTGGCAGAAGGAGCCCTGTGCTGGGGCCACGTGTCCCCCCTGCTCCCGCGCCGCCTGGTGGGGGTCTTCGAGGCCATGCACGAGAGCGATTCGCCTCCCGCTCTAAGAAGATCAGCCGCCTGGAGACCCCTGCTGACCGATGAGAAGCTGCCTGCGATCCTGGCCGCCATGGCCGCCAGGGGTCGCCCGCTGTTGAGGCCGGCCCTGAGTTGTCTCGGGCAGCTCGCTAGCCTCAGTGGGGCGGCCCTACCGGATGATGCGCGGGGCGAACATGCTCTTAGAGTTGCTAAAGGTATGTTGACTCACATTCAATGGTCTTATTTGTACATTATGACAGTAAATTATTATTATTAACGAAGAGATGGTCTGTTCTAGTCTTTTTAACAAAGTTAGCCAGGGTTGTAATTAGGTATTAGGTTATAGACCAGGAAGGTAGGAATTTTCACATAAATGGTAAAATCCCCACGAGGTTTGAAATATCAGGTGATTTACAGTGTATGATAATTAGAGCAAGCTGAGGACAGAACTTTTTAGAATTTTTAGAAATTACCAAAGATGTAAGCTTTCAAAATGTTGATATTTGTGATCGACCGATAAGCGTGTGGTGTCAAGGTGCATACAATGACTGACGCAGCAGTACTGCAGCACTGTAATTTGAATTATGAATTGTACTGAATTGTAACTTGTGTGATGTCACAAGACACAATTGTATTATATTTTATCAAAGTTCACTTTGCATTATCACATCTTTGATATTTTTGGTGATATTGAAAAACAATTTTTTTTGTCATTATCAAATTTTTATATGTATACATATACGTAATACTATTCACTAAAAAAGAAAACCACATTCCGAATAACTTTCTAAATAAAAAAAAAAATTATTCCCGACTGTGGGGAAATTATATTAGGTCGGGAACATTCCTGTTCCCGAGAATATTCCCGATGCACATAACTAGCTATTAATGCTTTCCACTCGCAACAACTACATGTATCTCCTTGGCTGTGCCCTGTTAATAATCCAACTGTCTTTTTATCCGTATTGAGTAGTTGAGTAGTCCATTTGGGGTTTTGACTTTATGAAGTTATCTGCGTAATTACAATTAAAAATGTACTCTTTTTCATTCCCCAGCTCTGTTTCCCCTTCTACACGAGAACACGGACCCCCTGGCCGCCCCGGCTGCCGCCCTACGACTGCTGGTGCTGCACAACACCCGCGAGCTGCTCAGCTTGCCCCCGCAGGACGTGGAGCACCTGCTGCATGCTGTAGTCACATACACCGTGCGACTGGTCGACCTGAGTGTCTACGAAGAAGTTGTGAGTTCCTGGACTCACAAATACCCCTTGCTCTTTTCCCCTCTCCGGGTCTTTATATTGTTTGAAGCTATTAGTTTGATATTTCCACAGTAAAATTGCGTGGATCTCTGGAAGCGGGTAATTGTGTTGAGATCCGTGGAAGCGAGTAATATTGAAATTCAGATTCCGGAAGTAGGTAATAATTGTCTTTAGATTCCTGAAAGTGAGTAATATTGGTATTCAGTTCCTGAAAGTGGGTAATGATTGTATAGAGATCTCTGGAAGTGAGGAATACTGGTATTCGGATCCCTGAAAGTTGGTCATAATTGTGTTCAGATACCTGGAAGTGTAGATTATTGGTGTTCAAATCTCTGAAAGTTGAGAAAAATTGTGTTTCGATACTTAAAGTGAGTAATATTATTGTTCAGATCTCTGAAAATTGGGTTGAGATCCATTGGAAGATGAATAATTGTATCGACATCCATTGGAAGTGGTTAACGTTTTGTGATAATGGTCTGTAGATCACGAAAAAAAAATTAATAACATCGTTTAAATCTCTGGAAGTAGATATTAATATTTAGTGTATTATTATGATTTATATTTATGATTGTATATATTTTTTGTACATATTATATTGTAATTATTCTATTATCTGATTTCTTATACAGATCTAATGATTTCTTTCCCAGGGTGATGTGACAGCCGACAATAGTTCCGCTTGCAAGGACGGGCTGGAGGCAGCCCTGGAGGCCTGGGTGGGGCTCCTGCACAGCGCCGTGCCCCCCGTGGGGGATGCTCCCATAACGGGGGCTCCGCCCACATTGCTGCACGGCTCCACACACCTCTTCCAGGCCATGCTGCGAGTCAGACTGGCACCCCCTGATGGCACCAGGTACTTAAAATACCAAGCATTAACAGCTTGTGTGGAACAAAAAAATACCTTATTGCCCTGGCCACCTCTTTCTGTGCTCAACTCCGACCCTGTTGCCCCTCTAGCCATCCGCTCCCTCCTCGATCGCTATCTTTCTATTAATGTTTTAAGGCTAACGTTGTCAGACTACAAATATCTTAGTTCAGACTCTATATATTATTATTAGCTGAAGTACCCAGGGTTGCCTGGAATTTATTCTGCTTTCAGAAATGGAAAAGGGTGAGAGGGTGAAATCATGTTTAGACAGAGACCTTCTTGTTTTGAAGGTCAAGAGTGCAAAATATCATCAATCTTGGAATAAAACCGTAGATTTGTACATAAAATAAACCCACATACACTCTTCTTTATGTGAGTGTGAATTAATGGAGCGTTTTAAAGCCAAAATGCTGTATACATATATAGATAAGGCATATTGCCATAACACCATATTAATAAAATTGATATTTACCGAATTTTTTTTTTTTTTTACTTCACCCTTCTGTGAAATCTTGTGGATTTGTCGGAAGTTGTGTTCAAATTACATTTGTACTGTATGGTGCTGTCGCCAGTATGTGGTTTGAGGAATTAGATTTTCTAGTTATGTACACGTTGCGTGTTGCGTTACTAGTTAACAGAATCCCGTTGGATAAACATTGTTTTGTAGTTAAATAAATATATCACTTATTAAATAAATCCAACCTGGAGGTTCCATTAGGATTGTACTGGATATAATGTAATATGTCATTTGTGTTCCCCAGATTAAGTGGTGCGGAGGACGAAGCTGAAGTAGAAGAGGAAGGAAGTGACCTGGAGAAGTATGACTCCATCCTGCAGCTGGTGGGGGCACTAGGCCGGGCCTCCCCAGCCGACACGCTGCCCATGCTCTGTGGCATCCTCGAAAGCCGGAGTGCCAGGTAAATACATACTTGATGGTATGATGGATGATTTAATTTTGCCTGAAAGGTCAATTAATTCTTGCGGTTGTAATCTTTTCTCCATAAAGATTGATGGATATTGAAATACAGTACCCTCTTAGTAATCCGCCTCTCGATTATCTGACAACTAACTACTAGATATATTCTAAGGTTATTTTTATTTGTTAACCACTCCGATACGTAAGCGGATATACACGACAATATAACGATAGCAGTCAAGTACAATAAGCGTGTTTTCACATCAACGCTTGTATTTCCACAGAAATCGTTATAATTCCGTTATTGTTCTAGTGTCATCCCTAAAACAAAATGTAGAAGGTCCATAATAAATCAAGATGCACATCTCTATTCAAGTTGTCCATAGAAATACGTAAAAAACCTATTCTGTCAGATACACGGTAGATACAGATTTTACCTGCCAAATCGCCTACGCGCCGTTAGACATTGTTATTTATTTATTAAATGTTCTTGTATGAAATGATAAAAAAGTGAGGTGACTTAATTGTTTATTATACATTTATACGAAAGAATAAGTATTGTTTTTTTTACATAATCCGTGATTTTAGTACCGTTTTCACATAAAAACATCACGTGAGTCATTTTTACATTTTTTTTATGTTTGCATTCTTAATTTTAATATTTACAAATGTTAATATTTATGTGTTATACCGTGTTTCACTACCTTCTTCTTTTGGCGTTTGTTTGTTTTTGAGAAATAGCTGTTTTCATGATTAGCATTTTGTGTATGTCGATCTTCCAGTCAGACATCTCCAAAATACTAAGTTTAGAGATAATGAGGAAAGCAATATTCCAACGCAAACCAAAATCAAATATTGTGTAAGTGTTCAAATATGAGTGTCTGTGTTTTACATATTAAATATGCTATAAAATAACACTGGGAGACATAATGTTCCAGTACATTAATATATTTTTAAATTTCCTACTAGTAACCCAGAAAACATTGTTTTTTGGTTTATTATTTGATTTGGTGGTGTTTATGAGTAATCTGAGTATTGTACCAGATGGGGGGTACACGCCTACATATAACTGCATACTCAACTCAAATTTCGATTTTTCAGAGATGTCTGACTAATCTATTGGACGATCCATGTATGCACTATAATTCACTAATTGGACACCTGCCTAGTTTTTGGATTGACGGAGTAATGAGAGAGTACTGTACATACATTCCCACCTGTAATGTTCACTAGAAACATTATATTTTGGCCAATTTAGTCTAATAATGTAACTCTGTATGTTTCTCCAGAATGCAAGAACTTTTACAAGCCAGAGAAGAAGGAGTAGCCCTGGGTAACGTTTACGAAGACCTTCATTGGACTCTGATGTTTGCTGGTAAGTAAGATAATTATCGTATACATTATATTTTTACTTTAATATATAAAAAAATGGGTTTAAGTATTTGCTAAAAAAAGGATTTTATTGAATTGGTGGATTAATGTTAAAGTTGTTGTTATTTTGTAGGTCACGTCCTGACGATGGAGGGAGATGGTGACGGGGAAGGAGAGACCCCCACAGCCCCCGGGGAACTGGTGCGCTACAGCTCGGGGGCCGGGGGAGACCTGAATGCCTCCATGAGACTCCTCGATGCCACCGAAGCCGCCCCCGATCCAGCTGATCTGCAGTCGGCTCACCAGATGGTCAGGTATGCACTACTTCAAAATTTTTCAAAACAACCTATTGAATAGACTGTTCTCGAGTTTGAGAAAGACAAGTAAGTAACTATGCGCATACCTAAAGGTCTTTTTGGAGAAAGGAAGTTCTGGGAAGGAAAAATATATGAGGGGTGGGTAGGAATCTGGGGTTCAGTACATCTAGGAGTGACGGATGTATGAATCTATCCCTCCCACTGCGGCGCAAGGCAATGTTCCAAGAGGATTGTGCTGGAGAGGTCAAAAGATCTCCCTCAACCAGTCTCTCCCGATCCAGCCTGCCACGCAATTGGCGGTCAGAAGCATCCGCCACCAAGACCCGGACAAACCTCACCCATCCACTGGGCACCCCTGCTAAATCACCAAACGTAGCGAACCAGTTGGGGTGACCTATGGCAGAGGTGTTGGTTATCCATTAAATGGTTCCCTGAAGATCTCTAAACTAGTCTAGATACGTAACTGCATACTCAACTCAAATTTCGATTTTTCGGAGATATCTGACTATTCAACTCGACATTCGATCGTATATTTTTAACATCATGTTCAGTGTTAGGTCAAGGATCCCAGTGATATACGGTTTCCATTTCTAGCCTTGTGATCATAGACACATGAATGAATATTAATAGACCAGAACAGACAGGAGAGGGGTAATAACCAATAATAGCGGGACGCGGAGCGGCAGGATGATTGAAATGATATATGATTCGTCCATTAATCAATCCAACAGTATATAGGCATCTCGCATTATATTATGACCATTTCGTTCTTAAAAGTAAAATCTGATTTTGAATGAATAGACCTTTTTACATGGGAGCGCGAATTGCTAGCCCACGTTATTAACAATTTTGCAAAGTCCAAATATGGCAAAGTAAAGTTGACCTATTTTCATAGGCGGATATGTTGTTTCCGTATTTAGTTAAGACACTTTTACAAATGTTTCATAATTTACTTACCCCAGTAAATAGCGGCTTTGTGTTTCGCGTCGCCATGTATCGCGTTGCTACTGTGCATCGTATGTGTTATCATATTATATTCCTACTATCTGAATAAACTTAAAATAGAGTAAAATAATGCTTACCTATGGAATATAATACCACAATTGGGTTTATTTTCTTTTTCTCTTCTATTTTTACACGTTTTTATAGCACAAGCCACCATTTTTGCCATGTTATTTCGTAAAATGTACGATAAGAGCTCGACACTCAGACAAGAATGATGACGTCACATTTTTTAGATTCACGCGAGGCTCTCGCAAGCCCAGCCGGTTCCGATGGAATGGTTCCAATGGGAGGGGGAAATAAAACGCCTTTTATCACTTAGCGCAGGTCCATCTGTTTGTATGTCCATGCTTGTGATAAAGTAACTCCTTGGTCCTTGGTCTTGTCACCTCTTTCAGGGGTGTTGTTTGCTTGTTAATTTTCTTCAATGTTATGTAATTGCAATCTTTTATAATCCAATAAAAATAATGTAACATGTTATTTTGTTGCCCAGATTGACAAGCGGAGTTCTCCGGCTGTGCTGGTGGTGCGGGTGGGGAGCGGGTCGCTGGCTGGGCTCACCCGCACTAGCCGCAGACTGCCTGTGGCTGGGCCGCCGCCTGCTGCGTGCCTATGCCCCCGGCGGCCATTGTCTGCCGCGAGGAGTGGGCGCTGCGGGGGCAGCCGGGGCTGGAGCCCTGCTGCGGGCGCTGCAAGGGGAGCCGCAGGTGGCGCGCCGGGCCGTCGCACTTCTGGTCACCGTGGCCACCAACAAGCAGCAGTGAGTGGATTGTTGATTTATTTATTTATTTATTTATTTATTTATTTATTACACGCCCTGATGGGCTTTTACATTATAGTTTATAAGTTGAGTATAAAAACAATGAAATTAATTACTATTTAAATTTGGGTGGCAGGTGTGGGCACCACCGTCCCGGGAACCATTTATTGGATAACCAACACCCCTGCCGTAGGTCCCCCCAAGTGGTTTGCTACATTTGGTGACTTAGCAGGGTGTGGTTTGTCCGGGTCTTGGCGACAATTGCGCCTGCCCAGCTACTGCATGGCAGGTGGGATCGAGAAAGACTTGCTGAGGGAGACCTTTTGATTTGGAGACCAATCGGAATCTCTTGGAACATCGCCTTGCACCACAGTGGGAGGGTTGGATTCTGTTCCATGCCAACTCAGAATCAAGTCAACTCAACACCTCTTTGAAAAGTCATTAAAAGCTATGAAAAAAATAATTTTAAAATACATTGAAACCCTCTTAAGAAGTTTTGTGGCTTAAGAAGTTTAGTTTTTTCGGTCCCTCGGCCCAAAATTGATCCAATTGAAACCCTCTTAAGAAGTTCTCTCTTAAGAAGTTTTGTGGCTTAAGAAGTTTAGTTTTTTCGGTCCCTCGGCCCAAAATTGATCCAATTTTTCCCACATTTAAGGTTTTCCTGCTTTAGAAGTTTGTTTTTTTCCGGTCCCTTGGAAAACTTCTTAAGAGGGTTTCACTGTAGCTTATAACCCTAGCCTAACATAACCTATTTAACCAATTCTTTATATATTTTTTTCATCACTTTTAATGACTTTTCAAAGGAGGTTCGGAGGATTCATATGTCCATTACTTTGGACACACTGACTCCCAGATCCCTACCCACCCCTCGAAGCCTTTTCCTTCCCAGAATTTTCTCTCCTTGCTTTCTAAAAAGATCCTCCAACCCAGCATTCCCAAAGATGACATCGGTTTTAATGTAAAGCTAATGTAAAAAAAAAAGGAAATAATAAAGTCAGCTTAATAAATATTAAAGATTACAGTAGGGTTAGATTACATTGTGTACACAGGGGCGCTCTTGTGAGGTGTCACATAAATCTTCTTCTTCTTTGTGTGCCTTATCAGGTCCCCCCCGACGTTGGCGATCACTCTTGAAAAGGTCTCTCTGTCTTGCGCTGCCCGGAATAGCTCCTCCACACTTCTAATGCCGGTCCACTCTCGTATATTTCGCAGCCAAGACATTTGTCTCCTACCAGGCCCTCGGCGACCCTCTATCTTGCCTTTCAATATTAAATAGAGCAAAAGATACTTCTCCTCACATAAATCTAACAAAATTAATACTGTAACCTATTTGGGTACTCAATCATATTTCACATATCTTTCAGAATAACCGATATCTCCAACTGCTCTGCCCTGTGGGAGGCGGTGCGCTGGGGGGTGGGCCCGGGTGGGGCGGGCCTGTCAGGTGTGGCACGCCGAGGCCTGGCCCGCGCCGGAGCCCTGGCCCTGGCCCAGCTGCCCGCCGGGCCCGAGCGACCCCAGCGCCTGCATGAGCTGGTGCAGCCCGCCAACGAAGCGCTCAACGCCCCCTCCGATTCGCCCGCCCTGCTGCATGCGCTGGATGTTTACGCGGGATTGGCAGATGGGGTGCAGGTTAGTGATTTTCAATATAATTTTTTTTTATTATGTAAGTTTGTAAATTGATACACACTAAGGACAGGTTGTTTAAAAAAAATTGACAGATTCGTCAAATTATAAATAAGAAGATTATAGTTTACTAAACTGGATTTGGTTTGTATTTAAATTTCACATTTTACAGAGTAAAATACATGGCAATAACTTTTGATAAAATTAACAGATGAGCAAAGGGTAAACTATGTAAAGCACATCGCGACTAGCCCGGACTAAGGTACCTCCAAGAATGTTCGAGAATTTGTCTTTTTGTCGACTCACAGCGGAAAGTACCTAGGTCCCGGTGTTCTCATATTACTAATATATTTTTATGGCTGTTATGTGCTGTGTAGGCACTGTCAACATTAATTTTCACGTTCTGTGTAAGTTGAGTGAAAATTAACTTAAAATATTTCATGAATAGTTTCTTAATCTAAATAAATCTCAATCCATAAAATAATTTGTAAACGTACATGGAACATGTAATAATTATTTTACATTTATCGTAAAAAATACATACAGGTATTATATTAAATAATCAATATATATGTATTATAAAAGAAAGTCCAAAAAATCGTGCGGACCGCAAAAACTCAGAAACGAGTCCCGGAACGATTAAGGGAGTTATATGGTGTGGTAGACCTTTTCCCCCCCTAAGGAATAAGGGTACCCGTTTTTACCTAAAGGGCCCTCTTGAAATTTCTAAAACAGTCTTCCGGAAAGTTCTAGGTTCTATAGAGCTCTAGAAAGTTCTGGAAGGAGTGGCGGAGTATGTCGTGTAATGTTCGGGAAAAGGGAATCAGAAAGATCATTGTGGAACATTCCAGAACACTCTCCAATTTTGTCCTGAGCGAAGCCGGGTAACCCAGCTAGTAACAAATAAAAAAATGTTATAACCAACACAAAAATGTTTCTCTTGTAGCAAATTGCTATAATTTTCTATTTCTCAGTCGGGCACTGCCGAAGTAATCTGGGAATGCATCCGCCCATGCCTGTGTGTTTGCGCCTCCCTGGCGGGCCGCTCTTCCTCGCGCACGGGCGGGGCCCTCACTGCCGCCCTCAGGACCGTGGCTGCCGCCGCCAACCGTTTGCCAGCCTTGCTGGCCGGGTCACCGTCGTGTCCCGCGCTGCTGGCCGCCCTGGCCGAGCCGCTGGACAACCACTCCGCCCTGCCGGAGCCCAGCCAGGGGAGGAACGGTGACACCAGTGCAGAGGATGAGTTTTGTGAGGTGAGATCAAATGGAATGTTATATTATTCATGCTCGTGAATTTATTATGTGTTACTGCATAGTATTTTGATCAGTTGAAATGCCGAGTCATTTACAATCTAACGCAAATTCTTTTTATGGATGGTACTACGGATATTATGTGCAAAGCTCGTGGAAATGATCGCGCTGATCAATCGCTTGTCTGTAATTTTGGTGCTCGCAGTGCTTATTTTGACTGCTTTTGTGTCCAAATAAGCGCTGCGAGTTGATGAGTTGTGTTTTCTGTTGGCATTTCGTAAATAATGGAGCAAATGAAACCACACTTGGATTTGCTTGGTATCCAATGCGCCTGCTACTGCCATCAACTCTGTTGAGATTGTTTTATCACCACTAAATGCTTCATTGAAGATTGCAGGATGCTGATTATTGTCCTGGATGCATTTTCTTAAAATATTGCAATTGGTTACAAAGTCTAGATCAGTGGTTCCTAACCTGTGCTTGGCTATCTTTCTGTGAGGGCTCCAATGATGAAGCCACCAATGTAACAATTTAATTGGTAATATAAAAAATAAGAAATGCTAAAGACTTACCAATTTAGACGAAGAATTGAGAGTAACTACATCAAACCTAATAGTGCAAAACCTGACAAACTCAGGTAACACGTTAAATGATTTTCGTCTCAAATACATAATAACCAAAGTTATGTTTCTAACAGCTCTGCCAACTCAGTTCTTAAAGCTAGATTTACCTCTAAATTGAGGTCATCAGCCCTTTTTTCTCGGAATTTCTCAAGCCTCACCCTTTATAAGATTTTAGCAATTTTTCAGGTTACTAGCTCTGATTAAAATCCAGGCAAAACTCTGATCTGTATGTTTTTGCTTGTTTTCTGACTCTCTGATTTTGGTGCTCTTCAAATTTTTCACATGATCTAAAGTGATCCCTGACTTCAAAAGCTTTGAATGACTGGTCTAGATATTAAACCAACATATTTATTTTATAGGAACTGTCGCTGGTTTTGGAGATAGGCAGTGGCGTGGTGGGTGCCGGCTGGCTCCAGGAGGGCACCGCCGAGGGGGCGGGCAGGGAGGCGGCCCTGAGGGCTGCTCGCTGCGCCTTGCCCCGCCTGGCGCCCCCCTCCCCCCACCTGCGCCGCCCCGCGCTGGCCGTGCAGTACTACCGCCTGCTGCAGGACCTGGGGGCCAGGACTGTGAGTATCCACTACATCTAGTTATCCCTGATGCTGCTCATAGTACTTTTGTGTTGACTATTATTGACTTAGTTGGTTATTATTGACTTATCCTAGCAAAGTTATATTTTAACTCGACCGTTTTGCATTTCATCTGTCTGTAAATTTGTTTGTACATTCATTTTAATGGTTCAGTAAAGATTCTTTTTCAAAATAAGAAATCGTTGTTTCTTTGGATTTTCTTATTTGCTTTTTTTCAATATTATGGTATCTACCTACCTAAAAAAAGTTTGAAAGAAGAATTGTCATGAGATATGAGGTTTTTTTTACAAGGTTCAGAGAAAATGCATTTAACAAAGTTAGCTCATAAAGGCTTTTTTCAAAAAAAAACTTGTCAGACCGATTTCAAAATTTCGAATGGGTGACGTCGTTTGAAGTAAAACACTGCCACTTGTATTACTGTTAATTCAAATCTCCCAGTGGAACATGGACTCCAAGCTAAATCACAAATTTTTAGCCATTAACTGCTCTACCCCCTCAATGAACTAACCTTGTTAAACGCATTTTCTACGAATTTTGGTTTTTTGGACAAATTGTCTAATTCCTTTGAAATGAAAAAAAGTTACATGAAATATATGGTTGATAATTAAGTAGGCTGGTATCTAAGTACCTTCTTACAAATCTTATGATTTCAGAGAAAATTTTGGTTTTGATTTATTAAATAAGATAAAATTAGAAACATACTTTTTTGGATGCGAGGTCTACTATTCACTTAACCTAACTTACCTTTGTCCACAGATATGCTCACTGGAGGAGGAGTACTTCAATGCGTGCGTGGCGTCCATAGCCGAGGGCATGGAGAGCGGGCCCGGGGGCGGTGCGGGGCCCGTGTGCGAGCTGCTGGCCGAGATGGCTTCCCTGTCTTCTGAGCTGCAGGGTCAGGACCACCGTCTCATGCAGGCCCTCCACACCCTCACGGGGAGGTTAGTCCTATACTCTTCTAATAAAATTTATACTCACATATTCGAATTGCTCCATTTGTAAAACTTTTTTTAGTAATCTATTCTTAGTTTCTCATTATGTATTATTAATCATCCTCTGATTTTTGCATGTGATCGGGAAACATGTATTTAAAAATGTGTTGAGGCCGTGCTTGTTTAAAATTATGCTTTGGTTCTTATTTGATGACAATATTTACAACACTTTTTTTTACTATGTCAGATGACTGTAATGACAAATACAGTGACAGCGATGATGATAGTGATGATAATGATGATGACAATGTTAATGTTGACACTGATGATGAAGTCAACGAGAATGATAATGTTGATACTGATGATGAAGTCAACAATAATAAAGTTCAGAATAATGCTTTAAAAGAATATTTTTTTAAATACGTTTTAGGATGAATCTATGTAAATTTTCTTGTCATGTCTCAATTGTCTTATTTTCTTTTCTCTTATTTTCATTTCCATTTATTTGTAATCATAATCATCCACATTTGTATAACCTTGTTCCTTGTTTCTTTAATTATTTTCTATTGTTGTTTGCTCACTCAACCTGTTTTTTATTTATTTATTTTTAGTCTATGTTGTATGTGAAACTTATACTTTCAATATCCATTTTCCAAGTAAAACTGTAACTATTTCCTCACACCCATGAATTTTCCTCTGTCCTAAAATGAGTTCTGTAACTCATCGGGATTGCTCTAGCAAGTAATAAAAACAATGAAAAAATAATAACGTTGACCGTTATGACGAAGTCAACGATAATGATAATGTTGACACTCATGATGAAGTCATATCAGTCATGATAATGATTATGTCGACACTGATGATGAAGTCAACCATAATGATAATGTTGACAAAACCGATGATAGTGATGACAGCGATGGTGATGACAATGATGAAGATGGGCTAGGTGATGACAATGATGATGAAGGGAGCAATGGTGATGACGATAATGGAGACAGCGATGGTGATGATTATAATGGAGGCAGCGATGGTGATGACAATGATGAAGACAGGGTTGGTAATGATGATGAAGTGCGCGATGGTAATGACCATAATGATCACAATGATGATGATAAAGGCTGCGATAGTATGACAATAACATTTACATGATTTAAAACAAAAATATTTATTTTCCAGACTCTTGAATCTCAGCGTCAGCGGTGCGATGCAAGATGTGCCGCGCCCCGTGTCTTCAGCCATCTACGCACTCCTCTCTGCCCAGCCGCACCTGCGATCACAACTGCCGGCCACACTCTCCCAGCACCACTTCAACGGCCAGCGCCAGGACAGCCTGCGCTTCCGAGACGAGTTTGAGAAGTTCATCGCCGAGATGCAAAGCGCCGCATAATTCAAACACGGTAACCACGTAACTAGATCCACTAAGTCCTACTATTAATTAATCTTTGTATTATTATCGTCGTCTTTGACACGTGGCGCTTTTGCACGAACGAATGCGACTCATACTTGTTGTATGTGGAATTCAATTAAAAACAATGATTTATTGGTATAAAATACACAAGATGAACCAACATGGCGAATATTGAGCTTTCTCAATTAATCGGAGTGTGATTATCTATTGCCATTATGTTTATTATTACACCCTTACTAGACGACCTCTGTAGCATAATGGTTTATTATTATTGATACAAAGATGGTCTGCATAGTTTCTTTTGACAATAGTCCAATTGCTCCACACATGAGACCCTGAGGAAAATAATTCACCTCAGGGCTTACGTCATCTTGGTGATGCTGTGTGGTGGGTATTTTTAGAAAGGGAAGAAGAGGAGAGGAGAGGAGAGGTTCTGGGAAAGAAAAAGGTATGAGGGGTGGGTAGGAATCTGGGGGTCATTGTGAGTAACGGATGTCTGAATCCAACCCTCCCATTGCGGTGCAAGGCGATGTTCTCCAGGATTGTCTTTGGTGTTTGGCAATTCTACTGGTTCCATAGTGTAGTTTCCCACCTATCTGAACCTTCTTCTCATCGTGCAGGACATTGACCTAACTCTTTGACTTTTATTCAGAAGATTGTAGGTTATGTTCATGCTGCAAAGTTTATATTAAGTTGATTATAAAAGAGATTTATGTTTGCAAAATTAATACTATTATGCACTGAACTTTATCTTTTATAAGTATTTTAAATCAGTGAGTCCCAATTTCATGTTGAGGTTATCTGGTGTATTTTTACCAATGGATTTGGTAGATGTGTCATAAATAATATGAGTTTCATGAACAAATTACACAGGCATGAATTTCACGTACTAATATTACTCTGCCTTAATTACACACCGATGGAATTACACATGGATGGAAATTACACATGGAGAAAACCTAACCTTATGAAAAAAATGGTTTTTTTTTCTATATGAATTTATTTACATGCGCACACTCTAAAATTTAGACCAATTAACCTTTTGAAAGCCAAAGCAGAAAATCAGAATACCATCGAGTGCCTTTATGAATTTTTGTTTGGATTAAAAATGGTTTTTTTTTTGCGATTGTCATCTATTTACCAGATATATCTCATTGTTCATATATTTTTCGTATGTATTTATATTATTGTAAGATATTTCCCTATACAGTTAAAAATCTCCCATTTGCAATACAAATTTAAGAAAAATAATATTATTTCTACTTAAACCTGAATTAAAACAAAAGGTTTTCAAAGAAATTAAGACCGTGATATCTATTCCTTTAACTACTGGAGCGACCATGCGAAATAAATAAATTTGCCTCGATTCCTCGAGATTTCCCTAAAGATCATGTTTTAAATTATTCGTCAACATTAAAAAAAATCATACCTTTCGAATTTTAACACGGAGACTTAAAAACTTATTATAGTGCTATATAGCCTATGAATTAAAATGTATTTTACCGTTTATCTCATATTTGTAGGATTTATAAAAAAATCGTAAAGTTTATAACCGCTCGAATCCTGCGTGTTTTTTTACTTTGAAACTGCCGTGAGGGGTACTTATTCGATTCAACATTGAATATTTTCGATTTCTGTATTTTGTCTGTTATACTTGATAATGAAAGGTTCATCTCTATGGAAAAAATTACTTAAATTTAACTGTAAACAGCTGATCAAAAATTCGGTTGAGAAAAAAATGTATTATTTTTAACATCGTTCTAAAGTCTACGAAGTTCGGATTTGCAACATCCATGGTCATAATAGATAAAGCATTTCAATAGCTTCATTTTAAAGTAAATGGCTGGTAATGGAAATGTTTTAAATAATTACAATAAATGTTTTACGAATGGTAGGAAAATGTGGTCCATTTTTGGACCGCTATCAATCACAGAAAAATAAAAGTGGTCCATTTTTCAACCATAATCGCTCCAGCGGTTAAAGTTGAATGAGAATAAATTTTGACATGCACAAATAAAACATTTTTTAACAATCAGACAGGCTACATTCATCAAATAAAAAACAAATATACAGTGTTATTATTTATTTAACTTTTTACTATAGCGGGACTAGGAGGATAGTGCAATCCCAGTCTATCAGCGCAAGCGATTTTGATTTTGTCCTATATACAGTTTTCAAAGCATAAAGGTTAATATCGCTTCTCAAAAAATTCTTGCACTTGATATTAGAAAAGTAGTCTTCTGTGACCTTTCGGCAATTTCAGCTGTACAAAAAATTTAATTCTTACAGTGTAATATTAGTACGTTAAATTCACGCTTGTGCAATTTCATTATGATGTGTTATGGATTAATAATTATTATTATCACTCGATTCATGACGCACTTCAGAAATTATTTAGTGTTTGTATTTTAAATTTTAAAATAATTATTGATATATTTTTGTGATTTCGTTGATGTAAGTCAAAAGTCATTTAAGTAATAATGGAGCCATTGTGAATTCGTCGAAAGTATTTTGCTGAGGGAAAAATCTTAGAAATAAAATTATTTCAACGGGAATGGGTCTAATTCATACCTGGATACTTGATTGCCCTCTCCAGAACTGGATTGTATTTTCTTTAATTAAACATAAGCACATAAAATAAGCATGCAAAGTTAAATATAATTAATTTTTCGTGTATGATAAAACGATTTGTAAAATCCGGTTGGTACACATTATTATTTATTTCTATATTTTGACTCCTAGAAAACATTCGATGCATATGTATTTAGAAAGTTTTCCTATGTCCCAAATAAATAAAAAATATTTATAAAAGAGATGTGCTTCTACTTTATATGAACTTTTCTACTTTACATTGTAGTTGGTCGCAGGATAAAGTTTAGGGCTTAAATAGAGCGATATCATTTTCATAAGATTTTTCATTCTTTCTGTCCATCTTTTTCAATTAATTATCAAATACTTATGCGTGATAATTTATTATGCTCACTTTTAGGTCAATCTTGGTCAATACAATATGTATAATATAATGCCTTTTAATGAAAAAAAAAACTATTTAATAAAATATGAACAATTTTATCTATGAAGAAGATAATACTAATAAATCTAAATGAAAAGTATGGCCAAGTTGGTTAAGATGTTTTGTCCCGGATGACAAGAGATCTTTGGTTAGAGTACCAGGTTTTTCAACCTCAATTCGAGAGGCGGGTACAACAATAGGTACAACCGCCACGTAAACCATTTATTGAATAACCTTCACTTCTGCCGTAGGTCATCTCAAATATTTGACTACGTTTAGTGCACTCAGCAGAAATGCCCAGGTTCATGGGGTGAGGTTTGTCTAGGTCTTGGCGATGGTTGCATTTGCCCACCTGCTGCATCGCAGGCCGGATCAGGAGAAACTTGTTGAGGGAGACCTTTTGACCTCGTCAGCTGGACTCTCTCGACCCACCGCCTTGCACATCACAGGTGGATTCATATGTCCATCCACACTTGACTTCCAGATTCCTATCTTCCAAAAACTTCCTTTCCATAAAAAGACCCTCCACACAGCATCCCCAATGATGACAAAGACCCTAAAGGATTTGTCTTCCTCAAGGCCTCCTGGGTGGAACTATTGTAAAAAAAATAAAAGATGCAACCGTTTATTTTTCTGTGTTGTGACTGTTCCATGTTTCGTTTAGAGTCATTAGTATTATCTTCTTCAATAATATTTTGCATTAAGGGTATACCCTACAAAGTTATTCCAATTAAAATTTAAAAAAAAATTGTACGGTTCCCTGAAGGACTTTAATTTTATTTGTATTTTGAACATTATATTGTGAGAAATCGAATAAACTTTCATAATGTGTACTCTATTGTCTTCAAATATGAATTTATTTCTTTGTGTTTGCTTTCATTTTCTTAGTCACATTCTGATAAATGTCAGATTACTATTAAATCATTTGATTAATGTGCTGTCTGTTCTCATAGAATAATGTGTACAGTCAATAGATGTAAAGAAGTTAAGTGTAAAGAACTGGTATTATACTATTAAATCTACACAGGTACTGTTTGCTCCTTGACATCTTTTTGTTTTGACAAAAACACCAAATGGCTGTGATAAGTGCAGATTATTTATTTAATTTTTTATTTAATTAATCTGCTAGCTACTTGTTATGTAGAATTGTTTCTCGAGATTATCACAAAAGGATTAAATAATTGATTGCTTGGTTTATCTGTTTTAAACAAATATGTATGTCTTATACACAGGCTTTTGTTGAATATATGCAAAAATGCATTTTGTAAAAAATTCAACAAACTGTGATTTTATTTTTGGTTTAAACACAATTTCATCACAGACCTTAATAATTTATCATACCTGTTTTCCATAAATAAATAATAATTATTATTTTTAATGACATTTTTTGATTCTTAATTTATTCCAAAAAATCTTTTCATCCTAAATCACACTGATTTTGAAATGATACATTTGAATCAAGTTTTAGATTTTGTAATGCTTTGGCATCTTAGAAACTTGCTTTTCTAATTATATGTATATGGATCCAGGATTTTTCCTAATCATCTAAAATCTAGAAATGAAAATGTATATATTGTTTTTTTTTTACAAATATTTTTTTCCGCCAGTAGCCAAGGTGTCTATGGCACCCTCTGTGAGATAGCAGGAAATTGGAAGGAGAAGGAAAATATAATTATAATTCTTGAGAACGGTCTGACCTGGTTATTAAGCATAGTTAAAGCCATTTTAAGTAATTTTACCAATCTGAATGATACTGAGAGTAGCTACCGTGATGTATAAATTAATTTTACATGAAAATACCTAATTTGATGTATTTATTTTCTTTTTGCTGGGTTAAGAACCCACAGCCTCAGGGCTCAGAGACAATGATCTTTCCTCTCTGCCACCAAGCTTATCTTTACTTAGTAATAGCATTCATTACATTGTTAATATAAGTGAAATTATTTTAATGTGTGAAAAATATTGTCTTATTATGTAGCCTTATTGAACTTTTCTTCAAATTTAATTCTTAGTGTATTTTATATCTTTTGGATAATACTTAAAATTAGTTTTGGATGAAAATATGATGCACCTTGATGTAGGTTTTATACTTCTTTTTCTTTATAGATTTATTTTATCTCTATGTCATGTTTTTATCACGATCTTTATCTATTGGTTTATAATTTGTAGTAAGTAAAATTATGTTCCTAAATTTGTTTTTTCTGTTGTTTATAAGATCATAAATTGTATCAACATTATGCGATATTTTGTATGTTTACCATTCAAACAAAACTTCTCAAATTTAGGGCCTCTAAAGTTAATGACAATTTTAGAAGCCATTTAAAAAAGGTGTTCTTCAGTAAAAACGAAAACAAGAAATGGTTTACCTACGATAAAGTTTGAGAAGCTCCGCTTTAAAGCTGATGCCACAGCCTTCCTTTTTATTATTAAGTCTTTAAAATCCATTCTCTGTCCTTTGCCAAAATGATGTAAGTCGACCTTTTATTGGGTTGATATTGTGTGCACTGCTTTATCTACTTTGTACATAGTTATATTAATATACATATGTTGTTCTCTCCCAGGTTTTGTCAGTCAATATTAAAAAAATATATATTTGAAAGAAAGTGGAAAGAATGGTGCCATGTTGTATTTCCAATAAGAACAACAATTATTTTAGTTCAGTGTAACATTCATCCAGCGCAACGATACCCAGTGTCTTATCAAAGAGATGGGTTGTCCTTCTAAAATTGGAAGATTCTTCTTTTCTTTGTTTGGACTTTTCAAGTGTTGTGTGTATCTTATAATTAAGTATAGTTGAAAATAAGGCATGGTTTTCAATGAAAATGACACTTATGTATTATGAATTGACTTGGATTCTTTATTTAAATTAAACCCATGTTTACACGCATACAATTATTACCCTGATTGTCAATTCATAAAAATAGACAAAAATATAGACCAACCAAAAGTTGTAGGTTGTTGTCTATGATCACAATACAAAACAAAACAGCGCAGTAGAGTTCAATTAACCAAAACATGTTAATCATTTTTTAAATTGTCTATAAACGAATAATTTTAAAATGTAAATTTAATTAATTTTCCACCAACAAAAACATTTTAGCTTTCATCTTCCTGATGAATAATTCACACACATTTCATCACTCTCGTCAACGATAACAGCTTAAGTACGTAAATGCACCTATTTATGTAAATTATATCTTCATATTCTATTATATTGTGTATCTCAAATGTATCAAACAAGACATTTTTCCTTTTAAATTGCACTGTGGCCAAAATATTTTTAAATGTAAAACAACTCGATGTATTAAATTATACTAATGCTTCTTACAGAGCATTTCAAATAGTAAAATTAAATTGAGGACTTAAAGTCAAACAACGTTATCTACAAACAACATACATATAATTCTGGGTCTTAAAGTCAAACCATATTTATTTTTATTTTTAACTTTATGAGTAAAATCTCAAATTATAATATTTAATTAAATGAAGACAATATTGTCTAAAACAAAAAAAAAACATACCAATGCTATTTATTGGTAAGCCCTCGAATTATCAGGATTCTTTTTTTTGTAGACACTTTTTTGACTTTTAAGTCCTCGAAACGAACAAGTTAAGAGTGAGGCCTTTGGATGATTTAAAGCATACTATTTCCTTTTTCTACATTCACCTTAATAATTCATGAAATTAATACATACAAGTTAAAAATTTGCATCTATATGTTAATATAGTTAATTCTGAATTAACAAAATATAAACAGCCTTACTAATAAATGCGGTGAAAATTTTGTACAATTGATAAACAACCGTTTACGTGAAAACCTTACTAACAGAAACTGACAGAATTCATGGAAAGATATATAAATTGCTTATCCAGCCAAAGAGGGTTGTTTTTCTGTTGTATAAACCAATGTCCCACAGATATTGTAAAAACAAATACCATTTTAAAAAATTAGATTAAATTACCTTTCAGATTTTTCTATTTGAAATAGGTATACTTTAATATTTTAAAACTGCAATATTTCAATTTCAAACATGAAAAAACTTGAAAAAAAAAGCTTTCCACATATATTTCTAATCGAAATGTTGTAAATTTTCAGAAAATAAATTAAAAAACATAGTCCATTTATTTAAGGAATTTACAAGAAAACTTTCACTTCACTTTTTACCTGATTCATGCAATAAAAAAATAAAAATAATTTTGAGTCGATTTTAATTCCCAGAAAAACATCAATAAAAAAATTGAAATTTTGAATGCATTGCTTCCACATTCTTAAAACATATGCAATAGGCATTTATGTTATGAAAAAATATCACTTTCATGAAATTCTTATATAATTTAGACCGTAAAATTCAATTTCAATATTTTTTGCCATTTTGTATAATTATATCATTAAAACTGACAAAATATAATGCAAGTGGTAAATACACCGAATTATACAAATATGACCGTTTTATAAACAGAAATACGATTTCAAGAAGACATATATAGCTGTCACCCAATGCTGCGCAACGCACTTGGCGGTAAAAATAATCATAAATGTAGGATGAATGTTAGACGTCAAATGCGATGGATTTAAAGATTTTTTTTAGTAGTGCCAATTCGAATCCGGGCTTATATAATGTTTAACTAAAACACCGTTTAACAGTTGGCAAGTTTTTTTTTTTATTAGTAAGGCTGTAAAAGTAAAATCAAACAATGAAAATATATCGAACTCATTAAAATTCTCACTTCATGTTTGCTCATGTACTTAATGATTTTATTATTCATTTGAGTTAATTTGTTTGGGTCACCTAGCCGTAGTGCATCAGTCCAACTGATTTTGTAATTTAAAGTGATAATGATGTAATTGTTACGAGCTTATGGCACTAAGAAAGTCAATGAATATAATTGTTTAGGAAAAGACACCACTGAAAATATTCTGTCGTAAAAGTAATTTATATAATCACGACAGAAGCGGCGACTGGCCGAATGGCTCTCTCACGGGAGGTAAATTTTAAGTTTTCAGAGAAATAAGTACTGCGATTATTTGTAATAAAGGCTACATACAATAGGTATATTCTAGAAATACACTATACATATTTATATAATGGCACTTTCTCTTTGAATGTTAATTCTTCCGATATTCAAGTTTTCCATTCTCATATTATGATTCTAACAGTAACTTTTTAAATAATAATTAATTGAATATGTATAATATTTATATGAAAATGCACACAAAAACAATCGTCATCCACTCTTTCTGATACAATTGACATGAAACTTTTCAAACACTTACACTTTTTTTTTAAATAAATGCTTGTTCGGTGATCGAAGAACAATCATTTTCCAGTCTCCAAATATCCTAGTAATAATCTTCCTCTCTCTTTCTCTCTAAAGCTTTTAATTTAAATTAATTGCACAGTCCGTAATATGTATAAACTTTTTGTGTTGAAGAGTTTTACTTTACATGTACATTTGTTACTTAATTTTTATTTATCTGCTACCGGTTTCGACACATCCGTGTCATTCACTAGCAATCTTAAATCTAACTTAAAAATTACAAGTACAGAAATGATTAAATTTTATTATGTGGGGGTAGTGGGAGAATAGTGGAAGGAGTCAACATAACAGGGGAACAATATCAATAATGGCGATTTACAGGATGCTATTATTTTGTTATATTTTGATCTAAATCAAAATTTAATTTAGTTAATAAAATAAAAGCACCCTGTAAAATCACCATCAATGACAATTTTCTCCTGTTGACTCCTCCCACCATTCTCCCCCCCCCCTCTCAAAATCACCCCTCGCACTACCCCCTAATAAAATAATAATTTCTGTACTTGTAATTTTTAAGTCAATTTTAAGATTGGATAATTTGTATAGTGCCATTTTTGAGAAAAATCACCTCAAGGGCGCTGAGTGAAGTGGATGTATCAAAACCGGTAGCAGATAAAAATTAAGTAACAAATTTACATGTGAAATAAAATTCTTCAACACAAAACATCTAGAAATTGTTACACAGTTAATGCCCAAGAAATACAAACAATGTATAAACATCTCGGATAAATGCACTTTTTTTGCCAAAGTCTAAATCTTCCTCCATATTGGTTCCCCCCTGCCCTATAACCTGCACTATACCCCCTCATCCTTCTTGAAATAGATGTGTAAATCTTTAGGCACTGTTATCACTAATAAAATTTACTGAACTGAAATCGCTGTACACATATCATTATTTCAAATCCATGCCTTAACATAGATTTTATATTCTCTTATAAACTTATAGCTTTTATAATGTAAACATGTGACATGTGTATTCAATCAAAATTATATGTATTTTATGAATGCTTTTCCTTTAATCTCAAATAGCTGTTGTTAATATTTTATATTATAAAAAAAAAACATTATTTTTATTTATCTCTTGTAAACCTTCCAAATTAGTTTCAATTATTTACTATTTCCAATAAATCAAAATATCAAAACGTGATCTGATGATATTTCAACTTAAGTATTGGCTATAATTTACTGTTTATCTCTAACAAAGGTAAACTTTTATAATATCATTTTCTCATATTTTCTTAGAATCTTCTAATCACGAAATGCATTGGTACTTAAATACTAAATATCTTAAAATAAGTCAAAGAAGATCAAGGCCATAAATATAAACTCTGCTGTGAATAAAGACATAAGGAGCAATGATTTGGTTTACGGATTTCATTGACCTGTTGACAGTTGACCTTCACGCGACAGACACTATGAGTTGTCAGAACCACAACCGAATCGTGTCAAGAGATTCTGTGTGTTTACTGCAATGACATTAAAATTATACACAAAGTTGGTCAATTCACCAAGTAACAGGTTAGTAAACTCAGAAAAATTGTAGACGAGTTACTTTTTCCAATTTTCCCAAATAAAAATTTTAAGTTTTCAGATGTAATAAACATTTTATGGGTACACATACTATTAAATATTTTTAACCAACTGGTTTCGGTTCGACCTGAACATTCATCAGGGGTGCATAAAACATGTATGAAACATAAAACAATATGTTTTATACACCCATGATGAAGGTTCAGGTCGAACCGAAACCGGTTAAAGATATATAATAAAGAAGAGTTAAAAAAATTGAAGATTGGAATTTATCAATTATAATTAAATATTTTTTTTTGCAAATTTAAAACTTTTAGTGTGAAATAAGTTAACTTCATCATTAGAGATTCCAATCGCTTTTTCAACACAAAAAGTTATAAATTGATAAAAAGAAGTATGTTTAACTCGAGATAACAACCATTAAATTTTTATGACTATACACCCATGGAAGGTAGCTGTGTGTGTTTTATAGGGAAAACAGTTTTGTTTCTAATGAAAAAAGTATACTTAAATATAAACATGTTAAATGATATATTCTATAATATACTAGTCTCAGCGAGAGATCATATGTGAAGTTATCGTTCTAGTATCTTCTGTCTTTTTCGCTTTCAAACAAGATGCTTAAGAGCGAAGCGAACGAACTTCGATGATGTCTATACGAGTTCTCGCTGGGACTAGTTTAATTGACATGAATGCAAAATCGATATTACGATGTATATATCTCCGTGCTCTGAAGTGGCGGTAAATGATTTGTAATCAAATTTCTCTACGATGTGACGATTTCTTTTCCATTCTCTGAAAAAAAAATTTAAAACATTTTAACCAGATGCATTATAATAATACGTTGATAATTCATTAAAATAATATTCGAAACATTTTTCTTATCGTATTCTCATTATTAGTATGTACCTACCTATATTTACTGGAAAAATTATTAACAAAATATGCATAGAGATCCGAGAATCAAACTCGCAAACTATTTTTTATATCTTCAAGTTCAAGTCAACCTTTTTAGATATTTTTATATTATTTTTGAAAGTAATTGTCAATGGAGGACAACATAAAAGATAACTTTGTATTAATTGATTGATTACAATATCAATTTGCAATTTAGTTACTTACTTGAAATACTGCAAAGCTGAAGTTTGTAAATACGGGACTTAAACGAAGCGGTTGATAAACAAATAATAAGACTCCTTTTATAAGATTAGCACACTACAACATTCCATGCACTATATATTTTCTTTTCTATACACAAAATATTATTTACAAATTATATGCTACATAACTAAAATAATAATATGTAGGAGGCATGTTCAGAAAGTAAGTGTACTACACAACGAACTGGCTGTGATTTTTTTGTTTTTTGAGGGTTGGAAACATTGAGTGGTAGAAGGGGTCTTCTGACCAGAGCGAGCATCACAGGAACACGGTTGAACACGCAGTTTGAACACGCAGGAACAGAAAACACACGTTGTGTCCAGTTGCGTGAAAGATTTTGTTAAGAAATCCCGCCAAGTGCGAGCCACGTACTGTGATCCGCTTCCTACTCGCGGAAGGAATAACACGATAAGCACAACTTGAATTGGGAGATGAGGATTTTCTGATCTCTATTGTGACTGGAGATGAAACATGAGTGGCTCATTAGACGCCTTAGATACAAAGACAGTCGCCACAGTGGCGTCACACCAATTCCCCGTCTGCCAAAAAATTCAAAACAACAGTTTTGGGCAAAAAAATCACGCCCTCAGTGTTTTGAACCACTGAATTTTGTAGGCATGATTTTCATCGAATTTCTGCCTCAGGAGGAGACCGTCAATGCACAACAAAAGGAGGGGAATTCTGACGAGAGGAGTTTGCTTCTTGCATACTAACACCCGTCTTCACACAGCCTTCGCCACCAAAGCGCTCTTGGACTCATTTGGTTGGGATGTTTTGAACTCCCTTGAATCCCCTGACTTGGCGCCATCAGATTATCATGGTTTCACCTCCCCCAAGGCATGCTTGGGTGGAATTAATTTTTCAACTGACGAACGTGTGCAGAAAGAGGTTCTGAAGTGGGGGAAGGAGCTGGCGGCAGAGTTCTTCAAAGAGGGCATATAGAAGCTTGTTGCATTGAACGGGATAGCAATTATGTTGAAAGATAGTCTACAAGTGTATCAACAATATCTTGTAATTTTTTTTTTAAATACACTTTTAAAAAAATAAATAAAAACCTAGTACACTTACTTTCTGAACATGACTTTTATATACTTACATACATTTCTAAAAATAAATATGTATATTTGCTATATTAAGTTTTTAAGGCAATATTAATTTAGAAGTATGTATTATTATTACAAGATATGTACAGTGAAACCCTCTTAACCCATTGGCCACAGAATAAATGAACTAAAAAATGGCCTTCACCACTGAATTAATTTTGTACCAAAAATTGAAACCTGCATTGGTGTACTAATTCTATTGTAACTTTTGAACCATATATTCAAATGAATTAATTTCTTTAAATTTGTTTACATATTGGATTAAGGTGAAGAAAAACATAAAAATAAAAATTTACAAAATATTAAAATACTTGTAAATAAAGATCCAAATATAACCTTCTTTTTTTTTTCGTAAGTTTTTTTCACATTTTTTTTTGAAAAGTTACAAAAAAACATAATATTCATAAATCGAACATTAATAATGTTTGTTTTTTATGTAATTGTATACTAACACTTAATAAAATAATTTGGTATGATAGTCCTCAAAGCAATCAGGGACGTTCAGGTCACTACCAAAAGCCTAGAACCGCTGAAAGAAATGAAATGGCGGCTGGCTGCATATAAAACTAGGAACACAAATATCAGGGAAAAAACATAAGAAACATATTATTGCCAATTCAGTGAAATGAATGATTAATTACCTACAGAGCATTTTATTAAAAAATGTTACTGACATGCTCGTTGTCCATTTTTTGACGGACCTACTCTAGCCCGTCAGCGCGCCGGGGTTTGTGGTTAAGTACCTGAGTTGCACACCCGGCAGGCTGCCGGGGTTTGTGGCCAATGGGGTTAAGAAGTTTTCCAAGGGACCGAAAAAACCAAACTTCTTGCCACGAAATTTCTTCAAATTGCACAATTTAGATTTAATAGAAGAAAGAAGAGTGGTGCATTGTTAGAATTGAAATAACTAAAAAAAACAACTTAAATTGAATTTGTTATATTAAATCTACATAACAAAGATCTTATAGTTAACAACAAAGGTAAATAAATTATTAAAAATACTGAAAAATCAATATGACTATTCTGAAAATAAATTCAAACTTCTCCATATTCTGGATATAGACTCCATACATACTTTAAGTTCTAAGATATCTGTATGAAAATTCCAAGGGTATATGATATGATTTGAGATTTTCATGATTTATTTTTGGGGTACCTTTTGCGTTTTCCCAATGTTATAATATCTTAACTATAATGAAATAACAGCCCTAATCATCGCTTCTACATTTATACATGAACACACCCTTCACCACAATACACACTTCTGCCCTAATGATGGACACCGTCATGCTGTCCAAAATGTTGGCTAAAGAAGGAGGAAGCGCAAACACAGCATAATACCCCAAAAATACATCACAGTATTCAAAGGGTATGTTCACTAGTCAAAGTTTTATAAAAATTAATCCCTTAATCAAATTTATTTTCTAATATGAACACTATTCTGATGTGTCAGGTTTATCACAAACAAGTAAATTGTTATCACTATAAAATAATTAATGTTAAGTTTAATATCACTCAAAGAAGTCTCAAACAATTAAAAGAGGATTCAATCAACTAATGGTATACTCTGGTATCTAGATCTTTGTCGCCCCTTATGGTTTTCTGCTACATTCCACTGCTGGCCACATCTGTAGTTGTTGTTTACAGAGAGAGGCCAAATTGGGAGATGGTCACCGATAAATTCACTGCTTATAGTAGGACAAGAGAGGTTAGTATAATACGGTGCACTAGAAGAAGGAAGAAGAGCTTGGTTAAGAGATGCGGATAGTAAAGGTTGGTGCAGAAAGCTGTCGGGCTGCGGACGTAAGGGTGTTTGTGCGACAGTTAAGCTCGGTGTTAAAAGACTGTACGGCGTTCTACCGTTGTAGTAATAACGCAATCTACCTGGAGTCACCACTGCAGTCAGAGATTCAGATTCCTCGTGATGGAAGCCATTTGCTTTCGGTGATGCAGGATTTATATCTGGAACTCAAATAAGATAATCAGCCGAGCGATTCTATATCTTTTGTGGGATCGTTATTAGATAACGGACATGATCTCCTGTCAGATTTGTGTGATTTTTATGGCTGTTATATGCTTTTTGTATGTACAACGTACATAAAATGAATAAATAATAATGCATACTTGCAGGATTTAGTGTTTAAAACGATCTAAATTAAAATATGTAACATTAAATATGTAAAAATCACACAAATCTGACAGGAGATAACTTCCGTTATCTAATAACGATCCCACAAAAGACAGAATCGCTCGGCAGGTACTACACTAGCCAGTTACATGGATGTGCTATGGAAAGGTTTTTTTTTGAAAATATATATTCTAGTAGAGTAGATGTAATTTACAGGAGAAAAAAGTGAAGAATAGCAAAAATGAACGAAACAAATAATATTTATAAGATGAAAAATTGTATTTATTTATTACTCACCATTTTTCCAAGCATTTGAGGTCAGCGAATGACCATTAGTGTCCAGTTTTGCTTCGGTTGTCACCGGATCTTTCATGCAAGTAATGAGGAACATTATAGAAGCTCCAACCAAAGGAGGTATTCCAGAAAGCAAGAAAGGCAGCTTATATGACTGAGTGTGGTCATAGATCAATCCAGCTACCGGAGGGCCCAGTGTCAGGGGAACTGAACAGAGTCCCAGCAGGAATCCAATGCCCTGAGTTCCTCCCTTCTGTCCACACAAGTCAAAAGCAATAGGTCCCAGCAGAGAGATGAAGCATCCGTCGAAAAGTCCCATTCCTAGGGCTATTGTTAGAAGTACCCCGTAAGATGGGGCGAATGGTAGGCACATGGATAGTACTCCTATACTATAGAAAGCAATCTGTTGAAGATATATTCTGTTTACTTTAGGGTGGTCAGCTATGTATCCAAAAAAGAGCCTTCCAATACCAGAAGTCACACCGATGCACATTATAGGCACATTGCTTTTGTTGCCGAATTCAACGTCAACAAAGGAAGCCATATGGACATAAGGTATGAAGTAACCAAACAGCGCAGACGGGATGGCAATCACCCAAATGATGTATCGTTTCTGCTTCCAATTGTCCACGTGAATGATTGACTTCATAACGGCGGCAAAAGTTTGCTTTTCTGGGTTAGTTTTCTTTTCTTCGATGACAGGTGGTAGTGGCTTGAACAGCATAGCGCAGACCATGACAAACGACGACATTAACGCAAGTATTCTCAGTGCGGCTTCGAGTCCTGCCGTGGCGATAAAGTACTCGAGTATTAATGGCATTATGACAGTGAATACAGAGCTTCCACAGGTGACTATTCCGTTGACGAGTCCGAGGTACCGGCTGAAGTAGTGTCCGAGGATAGCAAGCGAGGGGGTGTAGGCCAGGGCGGCCCCGAGCCCGTACATGAAGCCGTAGGTGAAGAAGAGCGCGGGAACGGAGTGGCAGAGGAAGGAGGAGAGCAGCATGCCCCCCGCCGCCAGCGCGCCCCCGAGGAAGGTGGTGAGACGGATGCCCATCCGGTCAGTCAGGACTCCGGCCACAGGTGACAGCAGGAACATGGTGCCGATGGATAAAGAACCCACCAGAGCTGGAAAACAAAATAATTGAAAATTATTAAAATGATTTATGGTTCCGAGTAGGCAGTTATTATTAACATAACCATATTATTATTATTATAACCATATTTTCGCAAGGAATATTTATTGAAACAGTTTTCTTTGGTTGATATAAAATAAACAATTATACCAGGAATAATTAATGAAACTTTGTTTTTCACTTCATGCATTGGTGATGGATTCCTATTTTCCATCCCTAGCCAAGGACATGTCCCCTTTATACACATACCCCTTATTTCAGCCTTGGCACAAACCACTATTTATCAAAGCCAAAATGAGAGGTATAAGGACATGTCCCCACAAGGACGTAGCGAGGTACGGGCAGGGGGGGGGGGGGGGCCGTTGCCCCCCCCTAAAAGATGCAGTAATGTTCACAAACCGTTAAGTAATATTGCGTCGGAAGTCAATTGTTTGTGAGAATCAATTTAATTTTTATTATTACCTTTTCAGTTTATAATTTTTGTGTGCATCGTGGAAAGTTGGGATAAATATTAGAAAAGCTTTTTTTTTGTACCCGCATAACTTACGTATCTAACTAAAGATTGTACGTTTATTTGTATTTTACTTTTTCTTTTTTATGTATTATTTTTACGTGAATTTGTATAACTTCGACCGTATACGGTTTCAAATATATTTTTGAAGTAAAACATCTGTCTTTAATTGTTTTATTGCTTCTTTTCTTATAATTTGAAATACGGTTAGGGCCCTGAGGGCCTCAGACACAGAATTGGGACTTATACTTAAGTTAGTCAGCCAAAATTTTAGTTAGTACCTCGTTAACAAAATGCCCACATGAGCCAAGGGGCCATCCATAAATTACGTCACACGAATTTCATGATTTCCCCCCCCCCCCTCGCTGTCACATTTGTGAGATCCCCCTCCCCCCTAGTGTGACGTCACAAATTTGGCAATTTTACATCTAAAAATAATCAAAACAAAAGTTAAAATTTTTTTACATGTCACACTTGTCTACACCCCCCCCCCTCCGCCAACCCCCCCCCCCTTAACAAAATCCTAGCTACGCCCTTGTGTCCCCAGCCAAGGAAAAAGAATGGAAATCCTTCTCCTGGAGCGTAGAATGATGAAGAGGTATTTTTAATAACTTTATGTTGAAATCTTTCTTTGGATATTTAAATATTACTACAAAGTTTAAATGTTAATTAGTCCAGTCAATTTAGTAAAATTCCTTGCAAAAGGTTGGGTAGTTTGGAATTTTAGATATTTTAGGTCAAATATGACTTACTAACAAATGTAATTAATATAATTGATTAAGATCCTTGTAGACCACCCTTCTCCCCCTTCCCCCTATGTTATGCATATAAAAATTAATGGTTCCCAACCGGTGGTCCGCGAGATCTAAAATGTGATCCACGAAACATTTATTCATTTACTACAAAAACTGAATCGAAAGGTAATCCAAATCCAATAGCTGATTCGTAACACTTTTGGTATTAATGATGGAGAGATAACAGATAATCATTATTAGTTTATTATTATGTGGTCCCCGTGAGAACAAATATATGTACGAGTGGTCCCTGGTCAAAAAAGGTTGGGAACCACTGATATAAACCGTAGGTTAAGAATAATTTGTACCAGTCTGAAGATGGCTTTAACAAGCTGAAACCGGTTACGGTCAAATAAATTGGAAATAAGTTTCATATTTGTTTTGTAATAATATATTCATCCAAGGCAGCGGCAAGGCTCATAACCGGGGTCTCTAAATATTCAAACATTTCAGAACACCTTCGTAACCTTCACTGGCTCAAGTGCCCTGAAAGAATCCAGTAAAAATTGTGCTGGATGGTGTTTAAATCAATCAACGAAATGGCCCCACCTTACATCTCTGAATTATGTGTCCCGGAAAATACCGGTCCGAGGCAATTAACCCTTAGATCGGCAACTTCATCTGCTATAGGCAGACTAATAGAACCCAAACGAAAGCCAAATACTAAGTTTGGAGATCGTGCTTTCGGAGTATCTGGGCCTAAGGCTTGGAATAGACTCCCTCCGGAATTAAGATGCATAAAAAGCCCAACAGAGTTTAGGTCCAAACTAAAAACCTACCTTTTCGGGCTCTCATACCCTTAAATTAATTTAAATATACCTATCTGAGAGTATCATACTTGTATTGCTTATGATATGTCTTAATCACACTTTTCTTACTGAATTAAAATTACTCGAATCCTTACACATCAATCTGTCTCTAGGAAGATCAAATCCTTGAACTACTGCACCGCCCACCATTAAATGTTGCTTTTACTTTCCAAAATACACTCATTAAAGAATATATTACATACATATTAATATTAAAATATTTTCAGGATTAAACAACATGTGTTCACAATTATGTATGTCTTCTGCGTGCGAACTCTATCTAAATTTCTTTAAATAGACAATAAACAGTGTTAATTTCAAACGACCTCCCAGGTAAGTATGGTCCTGTATTATTTCATTTTTAGGCAGCATCGCGTTCATTTGTCAAAATATTGTACATATATTTTCGTATCGGTGATCAATTAACCGGTGTATGCAATTTTTAGCCTTAAGTTGTTTTTAATTGTTTGTCTAGCTTGTAGTCTTTCTAGATTTTAGGCATGTATGGTAAGTTTGTACAGCGCCCTTGAGATGATTTCACAAAAACGGCGCTATATAAATCGTCCGAATATTATTATTATCCTTTTGATGGAATTTCCATTTTTCGTGTTGTCGTGACTGGAGTAAATATGGTTCTGCAATGTGCATAGCTCGAGAGTTGTGAGGATTGCATAAATGACATTCCTAGGCGTATATTAAAATAACAAGAGCGCAGGTACCAGTGCCCTCTTTGTTAGTGTTGAGTATCTCATACAAGAGGCACCTCAAATGCCATAAAAAAACGTAAAATGTCCCCCCACCTCACAAAATGTATTCGTACCAACTCTTTTTCTTTGTATTACTACAAATGTCATGTCACGTTGTCACGTATGGGACAAATATGAGGTGTGAGGTGGTTGGTGTATTGGACTAAAAATGTTATTGCACAAGAGTCCCAACTTCACCAAATTTAGCACCAATTCGCTTGCGTTTTATGTATAATTCTCCTAATCCGTAATCCGACCATACATGATTTTATACGTATTGCTCTGCATTGTATACGTCTGATTGTATACGTCTGGAACTTCTTCCACCATTCGCATTTGCATAATATACATAAGTGTAATGCTCAGCCTAGTGAGGTAGCATACAACGAAACAAGTGTGTATATGTCTCTTGGTTAATAAACCATATTATGTATGCAATGAATAAAGAAAATTTTTTAAAAAATCCTTTCTTCGTAAACCGACTGAGCGTCCCTTTCTAAATCTTACTCTTACTTGTCAGCCTTGCATTATTTCTGAATCTCTATATTTTTTACATGGTCACACATGTTTTACTACACGTAAGCCTCAGGGATCTGTATTTTATTGTAAATTCGACCAGTTTTATTGAAAATAACCAGGTTTATTAGAAAAGCAGTAATTCTTTTTTAAATTAATATAGTTGACTGAGCTAAGCGAATTTTTGTTTTAACTCGACCATTTTGCATTTCAACTGTCTGTAAATTTATTTGTACGTTCCGTTTCTATTCCAAGATAGTGGCCGTTTTAATGGTTCAGTAAATATATATTTTTTCAAATCAGTGTTTTTTTGGACTTTCTTTTTCGTATTTTATCAATATTATGATGCCTGCCTGCCAGAAGAAATTTTGTCGTCTTTATAAAAATTTACTCTAAAAATTATGCTGAATTGTTTGAAACTAAAAGAGTCTTCCCAACATAAAGCAATACAACCTCTACCTCAGTATTGCTCTGGTGAAATACCTAAAAAACATTCGGAACGAGAAGTTGTATGAAATGGCATTACCTAGCCAAATCTAAATAGCCAGGTATTTCCTAATTTCCTACCAACCCACCCCACTGCCACCATCCTCACAACAAACCCCAATTTGTGATGCCATAGTCCCACTAGCTCCAGACGGTTGGGAGCAGTTGGAATTCTTGCGCTGTACCTACGAAGATGAAAATATTTTTAAAAAAATCACGAAAATAGGAGAAAAAACACGGAGAAAATCACGGACTTCGTCATTACACATATCGATGTCATGATTGGTGTGGAGTGGAAAAATTAAGTAAGCAGTGCAGCCTTAGTTTTACCTCAAACCATAACAATTTACATAAAGTTTCCATGATGATTTTTCCAACAAAATATCTTCTGACCAAATAAGATTACAGCATTTCCACATAGTCGTTTCACTGATAATGAACAAATGTCATTTTCGTCAAAAAATATACTTTAATGAATTTTACCTTCATATGAGCGAAACTCATGTTGGTAATGAAAAATTTGCAAAGTTCTTCAATATACAGACGTTATCTTGCCGTAGAAATATAGCAGATTCGGTAATTTTATTTAAAATTACACATAACTTAATCGATAGTCCATCTTCTACAACGCCTATCATTCCATTCCATGTTCCCAATCGCAACAACAAATCCAAGACAGTCGCTTATCTTTAATCTCCCTTTTTGCAAGACCAACTCCAAACAGAACTCATTTATCTACAGATCCACACACTCATTTAACTTAAATTATTACCACATTGACATTTTTAACTCGACTTTATGTGACATAAAACGTAAATTCACTAAGCCACATGACTAAAACTAGAAAGTTCAATCCCTATATTATATTCCCTTCCTTTGAGTCCTAACCACATGATCCTCCTCCCTCCCCCTTTTCTTATATTATAACTAAAAAATAAATTAATTAAGAAAACACCCTTACAATGTCACACTTTATCATTCACTATCATCGGTGGAAAGTTCATAAATGGCAATTATTTTCATTGTTTGTAGAAGGATCTAAGCGTGCTGTTCAGGCTGGTAAAAAGGTTGGCATTTATAAACCGTAGCTTATTCAATCAGCGAAGCAGCAATTTGCATTGTGGTAAGCATATTGCTGATAAGGATTAGCGCCGCTCTGCGGTCTCGTAAAATAAAAATAAATATTATACCAGGAAAAAAATTCTACCAGGAAATATTGGTTTTGCCTCTTAGAGCCGGTATTTCAGTTGATTTTTAAGCTCAGCTTGAGAGATATTATCAGATACCTTTCCTGACAAGCCAATCCGAATTATGTTATACCTGAGTGTAAAGTTCTTGTACGGAAATATGTACTCTGAATATACGAGTATTTTACATTACTAACTAGCTGACCCGGAGAACTCCGTACCGCCTCCGAATCAATAACTGTTGTGTTAACTTTTTAGTTGAATTAAATTCAGTTTTTTTATTAAGTTAAAAATTACCCAATTAAGCAATTATCGATACGCAACTTTCCGTGTATGGTTTTTTTGTAGTCTTTATGTCAGTATCAGAGATGGCGTTGTGTAATTGTGTACGGATTTATATGTTTTGTTTTTTTCTTACTTTTCCACTTACTTACGGGAATTGCATTTCATTTTCTTTATACGTGTGAGGGAGATTTATTATAATTATTGTATTTTTCCTTTGGAGGGGTGCAGACATACGTTCACCGTATGTCTCATTTTCGACTGTTGATATTTAGTGTGTAGGAAAGAGGGGCAGCATTATTTTTAAGAACAAAAGCAAAACAATCAGCGCATTGACATTTGACGTTTTTGAATTCACTCACTACTCAATATTAAATTTTCACAATATTGCAGCTCTTTCAAAATATGAAAATTTGTTCCATACAAAATGTATAAGGAAAAAAATTCTTTTTTCGTGAATTTTTCCAATGTTTTAATAGCTATTCTGAATCCAACAAATCAAATATCATAAAAATCGGTCCTGCCGTTCTTGAGTTGTAAATGGTGTAACTAACCCGACTTCGTTTTATATATTAAGATTAATATACGAGTATTTTCAGTAGGTACTTACTTGTAATTAGGTACCTGCCTATTAATTTTAGTTGAAATAATTTGTCGCGATGTCTAATAAAAAAAAAATTACACAAAATAAAAACTTTTTGGAACTAAGTAGTTTTTTTACAGTTTTTTTTTAAATTAAAGTTAGTATATATTTTTTTCTGCTTGATTTACACGCGGCTCATGACTTATATTTACAATCTAAGCTGTTGCTAAGGTCGAACATTGTTCACAAGGCTATAATATTCTTTATCATCTCGGAAAACAATAAGTAAGTACCAGTCGGTATTTCAGTTTAATATTTTACGTGCTCTCCTTGCCTATAATTTTGCAATTAACTAGGCATTGGCAAATAACAGCTTCACTATTTCAAATCATTATTTCAAATTATCAGGTTGGTACCTATTATTTGCCTCCATAGTATCATATAAGTTTCGGTCAACTGATAACGTATACATATTTTTTTAATAATGTCGTTCGTTATGCAAAATTACTGGATTATTTAAAGAAGGGATTTAACTGACGAAGCTCTTAGAATTGAAGGAGGTAGTATACGCGAAACCATATACTTAAATAATGCATCTAAGAAACAATCAATTTATTCGGTTCGATCTTTGGGAAACGAAAATGTTGAAATATGACTAAAGACCTCATTAACTAATTAACTCTCGTTTAGTGTAAAAAGTAAGTGCAAACTGCTAATGCATATTTAGGATAGTATTTCAATTCAACATTGTGAATTTATAAATATTTTTAATTAATTGATTGGCGTGTAACGTTTCGGAATGCGAATTTGTAGATAGATCCGCCAATGTTGCCAGCGTATATTGATTTCTTATTTATTCCCTGTCAACATCGGTTCGGCTGTCAACAGTGAAACCGTGCTCCGTATATCGGTGTAAAATCATCGGAAGTTGTAAAGTTATCAATCTCTCAGTGCTTGACTCCCATAATTCAAATAAATCTATTACTTCTAATAACCCCTGGACCAGACGACTAGACAGACAATAATGGTCAATGGGGCTATTGTTGACCAATATTCCTTTCTGCTATAATCAATTCATTAACCTACACACTAACGGAAGGTCACCTAACTACAACAGCTGAACTAAGAAGATAAAACAACAATGAACTTGTAAAGATTTAAAAAAATCACGCAGTTACCAAGAAGCAAGTAATTTCACTATATTAAAAAAAACGAGTGTGATTTAGACCACACAACTGAAGTGAAACTTCACTAACTTATAAAAGAACATGACATTGGGGTGACATATGACTATGGGGTGACCTATGACCCCGGGGTGACCTAGGACTCTGGGATGACCTACGACTGTGGGGTGACCTACGACCTTAAGGTGACCAAAGACCTTAAGGTGATCTACGACCTTGGGGTGACCTACGACCTTGGGGTGACCTACGACCTTGGGTTAATATGTACGCCTTACTTTAGTTGTGCAGTACGTACGCCTCGCCCGATCAACGTTCGCATCGATTACGGTTCGCATCACACTTTTCGTAAAGCATTCACCAGCATACCCCCCCCAAGTCGAGCGTGCGTTAAGATGTTTTACTTCAAAAATATAACACCATAGTAATGTATATATATATGATAAATACAATACCTTAATATATATTCATTTCTTTGTCATAACTCGTTAACTATAATATTGTTGTGACTACATCGACAAATTATTTTCCAAAATTTTCCGGTACTTAGGTAAGTGTTTAGTGTAAGCACATTTTAATAACGATTTATTCTGATACAAAACATTTACGTTGTTTATAACCACGAATGCATTACGACCGACCGATTTCGTTTAACACAAGCATCATCATGGTAAAAGATTAATGAATTATTTTCAAACATTTTAATTTCGTGGTTATTAACAAGTTAATTGTTTTATTTCATTAATATGTCAAACCGCAAAAGTGACCGCTTTCTACCAAAATATAGATTTATTTTATTTATGTTACCCGTTAACACGCTCCAAATTTCATAAATCATCATCTACAATTAAAACACCAACATTGTGAAAAAAACGAGTGTGCTTTAGACCACACGACTGAAGTAAAACTTCACTAACTTATGCCGTCCATTAACAATATAACAATAACAGGAATAAAAATATCCCCATCCCCTCAACATCCCCATCAACTCAACTCAACTATCAACTCTCAACTCTCAACTCTCAGCTCTCAACCCTCAACCCTCAACTCTCAACTCTCAACTCTCAACTCTCAGCTCTCAGCTCTCAGCTCTCAGCTCTCAGCTCTCAGCTCTCAGCTCTCAGCTCTCAGCTCTCAGCTCTCTGCTCTCAGCTCTCAGCTCTCAGCTCTCAGCTCTCAGCTCTCAGCTCTCAGCTCTCAGCTCTCAGCTCTCAGCTCTCAATTCTCAACTCTCAACTCAACTCAACTCATATCATTGATTAGCATTTCACATTGATAAGCGTTTCATATTGATTAGCGTTTCAGATTTTTTCGTAACATGTCACATTTTTTCGTAACGTGTCATATTTTTTCGTAACGTTTCATATTTTTTCGTAACGTTTCATAACGTATTCATCATTTTACCCCCAAGTGTCGAGCGTGCATAAAGAAGTTTTACTTCAAAAATCACATTTGTGTACTATTAGAAATTCCATTGTAATTTAATATTAAAAAGTAGGTCGAAACTAAAATAATAAGTTTTAATAATCAATATATATTATAAAAGAAAGTACAAAAAAACGTGCGGCTCAGAAACGAGTCGAGGGGAAACGAGTACGATCAAGGGAGTTATATGGTGTAGTTCTCTATCCCACTAGGGAACAAGGGTACCCATTTTTACCTAAAGGGTGTGCTTTTGAAGATATAAGGGCTGGAAGTTCCGCCCTCTTGAAATTTCTAGAACAGTCTTCCGGAAAGTTCTAGACATATCAACCTTGGAGCCTTCTAGAACAGTCTTCCGGAAAGTTCTAGAAAGTTCCATAGAGCTCTAGAAAGTTCTGGAAGTAGTGGCGGACTGGCGGAGTATGTCGTGGAATGTTCGGGAATAGGGAATCGGGAACATCATTGTGGAACATTCCAGAACACTCTCGAATTAATAATAATAATAATATTTGGCTAATTTATATAGCGCCGTTTTCGTGAAAAATCACCTCAAGGGCGCTGTACAAATAAATACATAAAAAATAATATTACTGGCTTACAACTAAGATTTACAATTATAACTAGTGACTTACATCTAAGTCTTATTGCTAGTGACTTATAACTAAGACATATAAAAGCTGACCTAAAACTGAGCTCAATGACATATATATTTACAATTATGACTTAAAGTTAGAGATTTATAACTAACATATTTATTTACATTTAAAAATACTTGAAAACATCTTATAAATATCATACATTCGCCAGAATCACTCCACAGCGCCAGAAGAAGAAGGAATTTTTTACATAATACATATTACTATTTAAGGACATGGATGCAAAATTTATCGGATTTACGAAAATGAATGGATATCTTAAATAAATTAATGAAATTAATCGCCGATCTTTACTGCATTATGATGACTCATCGCTCAACATTAAACGGATTGAGGTGTTAGGTTCAGAGGCGGCCCGTGACAAAATTTGCGAGCAGTGCATTTCACAAAAAAATGGTAGCATTAACATGGGAAAATAAAGTGATTTAAAGGGCGCGACATACCTAGTACAAACCTTCACTTGTAGAGAAAATCCATTCGTCGCTCTTTCATTTGTGAAAATACTTTAATGACACGATTATTAAACTCTGGTATAGAAGATATCAAACTTTTTTCGATGCTCATCATTGACGAAGCATTAAGTCGATTTTGGGACATAAGTGTTCCTCACAAATGTTTTTACACGTTTTAACGTAGAAAAACACCGTTCGCACTCAACAGTTGTCATTGGAATAATACAAATTATTTTTAAAAGTTTAACCGTTTCACTAAAACACTCCACTACGTTACATTTGATAAATTCGACGTTAATCGCAATGTTTTCAGTAGCACTCATTTTAAATAAGTTATTTTACAGATTAAAACTTGCTAAAACCCCGAAAAAATACTGAGGATGATGCGCCAGGCTGGCGACCGATGGCGTTAAAACATAACATTGTTAATTAGTTCTAAATTCGTTAAACATAACTATTTCATTCCAAAGGTTCGGGACCGCATTACGCAAGTTTAATGTTTTGTCATTTGCTCCGGCAATGCACGCCAGCACCATATGTCTTCTCTGCTTTCACACGTCAATCTTCGTATGGGTCTATCCCTGTCCTGCTCATTTCACGGGCACGGGCACTTCAGCATCTGGAGATGACCCCAGTAGAAATATACCTTCATGTGACGTCACGCCTAGGTATAACAAAATGTGCACGAATTCCCTTCTCTCATGGAAGGGAGTCTAGTCAATTGGTATGGATTTTGTAACGAATTGGCGGGAATTCTTCGTGAGAGGATATACTAATTTACACTTCTGACGGATATCGAAGTTTGGAAGTGCAGTGCACAAATGCACTGAGGGAGGGGCCGCCACTGGTTAGGTTACCTACCACTGACAGACCATTGGTAGGTAGATCAATAGCATTTTAAGTTTTTCGTTAGTAGTTGTAGGGAATAGCAAATAAAATAGTATATATTCGTGGACATTAACAATTATTAGAGTATAATTAAATTACAAAGTTTAAATATAATGACGAATTTATGGAAATGAGTATTTGAAAAAATGAGTTTTAAGTTTGGATCTAAATTCCGCTGGGTTGGTTATGCATCTCAATTCCATGGGAAGTTTATTCCAAGCCTCAGGGCCGGATACTCCAAACGCGCGATCACCAAAATTAGTGTTCGGATTTCGGTTCGGTTCTTTCAATCTTCCAATTGCAGACGATGTCGCTGATCTAAGAGATGACTGCCTTAGACCTATATTTTCCGGAATGCATAGTTCAGAGATATAGGGTGGAGCCATTTCATTGATAGCTTTAAACACCATCCAGCATAACTTATACTGGATCCTTTCAGGACACTTCAACCAGTGAAGATTTCGGAGGTGTTCCGAAATGTGCGAAAACTTGGGTACCCCTGTGATTAGTCGTGCTGCAGCGTTGAACACTGATAGTAGTTTATCAGTTTGACATTTAGGAAGACTTGAATAGATACCATTGCAGTAATCAAGACGCGATACTATATATGAATTCACAAGAAGCTTAGTTGCTTCTGTCGAAAGGTTCCTACGAACTGACTTAAGTTGTCTTAAGTAGAAGAACCCTGTGCTAACGGTCCTATTCACCTGACTTTTCAATGAAAGGTCTGAATCCAGATAAACTCCCAGAAGTTTTACGGTTGTTTTCGCAATTACGTCATTGCCGGAAATGGCAAATGGTGAGCTGTCTATTAGATGTTGACGTCTATTTGTAGCTGCCCACAGAAATTCGGTCTTTGATGGATTAAGCTTCAGTTTGTTTGATCCTGATTCAATTGTCCTGAGCGAAACCGGGTATCCCAGCTAGTTTACACTAAAATAATCTAAACTATCTATTATCTAAATTTAACAATTGTACTGATTTATTGGGAAATAGTTATATTTATGACTGCGTTTTAAACACATTTCTTGACAATGTATTTATTAAATTATATATAGGTATATATTTTTTTCCAAACTTGATAAAATACGAAATAAATCTATTTTACCAAACTTTTCGAAACTTGTCAGCCTAAATTTTACCGCAATTGTTAATCGAATACCAGAAATAAAAGGAAAAATTATAAAACATTTTTATATTGTACTGATTTTGGTAGGGTGAAACAATATTATAAACTTGTAGGGGGCGCCTGTGGGGGTGACCGATAGGCAAAATACATAGCACTCGACGAGACACGACAAAAACAACCCCAACCTATTTGCAATTAACCCTAACGTAACTTTTCAGCCGGAAGTATGCTTTTATTTACACCTATAGATATAGGCATATTCTTTCACAGCACTAGGTGTATTCAATAACACATTTCATGGGTTCAAGGCTGCAGTGAGGCATATTAATTCGGAAAGAAACACGTGCTCTACGGTAAGGGATATTTTTTTGTTGAAAACTGTTTTTTTTTTCAAACAGCTTTCCATGCAAAACCTAGTAGCCTATTGAGCATATCGACTTTACAAGAGTTGTCCAAGAATGAAAGAGCGTTCTAATTTAAAAAATCAGGAAAAAATTATATTTACCAAAAAATCATATGACGTTTTAGCTACATACCCCCACTTTTTTTTTACTTTTGTCCTCGTTATGATCGATGCACTTGGTGAGCCGTGGCATTAGGTCCTTGACTCCCTTATCGTAGAACTCCACCGCCAAATACGCTTTCACCTCTCCGTCCGCGTCCTAGTCGATCTCCAAAGGTTTTTCCGGCCAAATATTGCTTCACGTGAAGAAAAAGATGCAATTCATGCAATTAATTGCAATTTTAATTCCGATGTTAGGTGCTGAACCCTTGCTTCAACCCAAAAAACTTCGCCTTGGTTGGAAAAACCGAAAAAAAGAGATCCGAGCGCTTTCCATACGATTTTGCTCTTCAGCATTTTGGGAACCCAACTAGTACGCAATTTCCATATGGCATTTTCCCCTCAAAATAATTTGTATGGTAGACTTATTGACGTCTGGGATCAAAATTTCGATCTTATGAATTTCAACAGGGCGAACTCCATCCTAGTTGAGAAAGCGAATAATTGAGCGCACCTCGCAGTCGGTGGGATTCGACAGCGGAGCGTCGATCGCAACGGATGCAAAGATCGCACTGAAGCAGCTACCAAGCCAGATCACCGCACGTTTTTTAGGGGAAAGTCTGAGCCACACGCTGGTGGCACTATATTTTGAGAAATAATGTTCACGTCGCTAAAAATAAGGAACGGTCTTTAATTCTTGGACAACCCTCGTATATGAATTAAGTTATAAAGTTGGTAGATGCTATTGTGGATGCTCTTCCAGAATTGATATAGAGTCTATATCGCTTAATTGATATACCGGTATATAGGGATAGCCGATTATTTGGGATTAAACCCGAAGAACAGAAACCAAATAATGAAACTGATACTAATTTACTTCGGTTATCTGGGACACTATTCCTTTGAATTGGGACAAATTCCCATCTGAAGTTGATGCAAAACGTGTCTTAATAAACGAATTTTAATAGAACATTTTATATATTATAATTATAGTTCCCAATTATGTCCTCTGCGTGCGAACTGTGTCTTAATTGCTCTAAATAAACAATAACAGTGTTAATCTCTAGTGACCCTCCAGGTAAGTATGGTCTTGTATATATTTTCTGCCTGTACAGTGCATTTTTACAGCAGCATCGCGTTCATTGGTCAAATCATTGCACATATAGTTTCGTATCGGTGATCGATGAACCGATGGATGCAATTTTTAGCCATAAGATGTTGTTGTTGTATATAGTTTAAAATAAGATTGTATAAACGTTTTATAAATTTGTACAGCGCCCTTGAGGTGATTTTTCACAAAAACGGCGCTATACAAATCATCCAAATATTATTATTATTATTAAGAAAGGCGGACGTTAGGTATGCGGTGCGGGTGGTATACATGGGATACACAATTTTCGGGTGTGTGTTACAAATAATTAATAATGCGAAGAAAAAATAATTTAGATAGTGAAAAACCTCCAAAGAAAAATAAAATTTATTTATATTATTAATGAACACAACAGATAAAAATAGTCTCCCTTCATGTTCCCAAATAAAAGTTTTTTCACTCTCCTGTGAAATTTAAAAAAAAATCACGTTGAAGGTAGAGCCCGGCGACGATATTTGAACATATAGTTAGTACATTAAAATTTTTGTAATTAAATATTTAAAAACAAAAATAATAATGTAAAATGTACCTATACTCACGTGTAAAAAAGTATCAATAAATATATTTTTTTACTTCCCTTAAATTCGCTTTCTGGGACAGCCGCTTATTTGGGACAAAAAGCAAAGTCAGCTGTGTTAGTGCATCTGGCAGTCCATGGAATCTTGAGTATTTTTCTTGCAGAATGTACTTATCAAAAATTACATTTTATAATTCATCTAACATCAATTTGTTTCATGTAGGTATGTATGTATGTCAATTATTAATTTAGTGAATAAATTATTATTGGGTGCCGACGTTATCAGCCCTGTAGCGACTGCCTTTATCAAATGCTGTTCTGTTTCAATATCAATAATATAATATCTACAAGCATATTGCTTTTGTACGCGTACCGCGTGCTGTCAATTACCATAAATTAATTAGCACGCTGATTATAGGTAAACACCCGATGGATTCATATCAAAACAGTGTGATAACATCATTGGTAATAAAGAATGGACATATTATTTCTATTTTTGAAACTGTTAATTCGTGGTGGAAGTCCATTATAATAGATTATAATAAAACAAATAAAAAACTTTATTCCACTTAATTTTATTTGACCGTAACCGGTTTCAGCTCGTCAGAGCCATCTTCAGACTGGTACAAATAATTCTTAGCCTACGGTTTATATACATAACATATGGGGGAGGGGGAGAGGGGTAGTCTACAAGGATTTTAATGAATTATTTTTGTTACTGAGTCGTTTTAGACTGTCAAATTTCTAAGTATTTTGGTAATTCCAGTGGGCTAATTACTTTGGGTTTGTAGCTCACTTCAATATCTATTGATTAGGGAAAAACCTTACAAGTAATTTGAATTATTAATGGACTAATTTTATTGTCAAATCGTTATTATACATATCTATGATCAATGGGATTTTTTAATTGCTTTTTGAAGGGCTGCATGTTTTCATTGGAGTGGGAATGGTCAAACCTAAATACATATTTTAATTTCAGAATTATTATGAAAATTATACCGGATAAAAACCTGGTGTTTCAGTAAATGATTCTAATAGCTTATTAATTACAAAGTTACTTTTTGAAGGGATGCATGTTTACATTAGATTAGGAATGGTTTAAACTAAATACATATTTTAAATTTCGAAATTATTATAAAAATTACAATGGATACAAAAGCGGAGACTTAGCAAATGATTCTAATTGTTTATTCATTACAAAGTTAGGGTCTATTTTTTTAGTTAAGCGAGTAATTTCTAAAGATTCTAGTCTATCTAGTTTATGACCTTTATTGCAAGTATGAAGAACTTTAACATCTCTGTCTTTATCAAACGAGTGTTTATTTTCTAATAAATGTGATGCTACATTCGACAATTCTCCTTTGTCATTCACCCAGTTAGTAAAGTGTTCTTTAATTCGGGTTTTGAATGATCTCCCTGTTTGACCAACGTAATACGATGGGCAGTCAGCGCAGTTTACTTGGTAAACGCCTGAGTTTTCAAGTTTTTCTCTCTTATCTTTATTATTGATTAAAATTCTCCCTAGAGAATTCACATTATAAAAAGCTGTTTTGCATTTATCATTATTAGTTAATCTGGATATTTTTGTTGATATTTCGCCAATATAAGGGATTTTAACCCATTGTTTAGTGATATCTTTTTCATTTTTAAGGCCTTGTGAAATAATTGTTAATGTAAGTTTTTTGTCCTTTTTATTTAATAAGTTATCAATAGTTTCGCTTTTGTATCCATTGTTCTTTGCTATGGTTTTTATTATATTTAATTCATTATTATAATTTATATAATTCAAAGGCACATGTAAAAGTCTGTGAATGAGTGAATAGAATACTGATAATTTATGTGAAATATGGTGTCTAGATGTATTGTGTATGATATTATCACTATATGTTGGTTTTCTATAGATTGAAAATTCTAATTTTTTATTAATGATTTCAATACCTATGTCGAGAAAGTTAATCTTATTTCCCCCCATTTCCATTGTAAACTGGATCGATTTGTTAATTTTATTAATTTCTTTTAGAAAAATATCTAATTGTCTGTTTGTGCCTGTCCAGATGATTAGAACGTCATCTACATATCTCCGATAGAAGGCAACTTTTTTAAACGATTTTAATTTTTCGATGGATTCTTCGATATAATCCATGAAGAACTCAGCTAACACCGGCGAAATCGGGCTGCCCATAGCTAACCCACTAGATTGGATGTAATAGTTATTATTGAATCTAAAGAAATTTTGTTCTATGCATGTATTTAGTACTCTTGTTATTTCTTTACGTTTAATTAAATTAATGTTTATTTTTTCCATGTAATTATTAATAATTATTTTTAATTCGTTTGTTGGTATATTTGATCAGTATTGCAGAATATTTACCGTAATCTGACGTTGCAATATCAGTATTGCAGAATATTGCAGAACCTCGCGATAGATACTGATATTGCAACGTCAGATTACGGTAAAAAATACCTATGCACTAAAATAATTAAAAACGCAACGACTGAGGGGAAATTTTCTAGCGAAGCACATACCGTAAAATCAATAAAAAATAAAATCAAACAAAACAATCTGATTATCTCTAAAGCAGATAAAGGAAATAGTACAGTTATCTTAAATAAATCCGATTATTTAGAAAAAGTCCAAAATGTGCTGGACACCAGTAATGTAACCTTATTGAAAAAGGACCCCACCCCTACATTTGCAGCAGACGTAAACACAATCCTAAATTCGTGCCAAACCTTGATTAAAAATAAATACCATAAAAATAGCCTTTCTGTTATGAACCCCCAATGTCCACGTCTATATGGACAGCCAAAAGTACATAAAAATAATATGCCAGTACGACCAGTAGTGTCATATAACTCAGCTCCTGCCTATAAATTAGCAAAATTTGGAAATAATATCATAAAAAATACTCTTAATTTTAAACCTAAATACGGAATAATAAATTCCCTACAACTTATAGACCTCATTAAAGACATCACAGTACCTAATAATGCTACCCTAGTTTCATTTGATGTTGTTAGTTTGTTCTCAAATATACCAACAAACGAATTAAAAATAATTATTAATAATTACATGGAAAAAATAAACATTAATTTAATTAAACGTAAAGAAATAACAAGAGTACTAAATACATGCATAGAACAAAATTTCTTTAGATTCAATAATAACTATTACATCCAATCTAGTGGGTTAGCTATGGGCAGCCCGATTTCGCCGGTGTTAGCTGAGTTCTTCATGGATTATATCGAAGAATCCATCGAAAAATTAAAATCGTTTAAAAAAGTTGCCTTCTATCGGAGATATGTAGATGACGTTCTAATCATCTGGACAGGCACAAACAGACAATTAGATATTTTTCTAAAAGAAATTAATAAAATTAACAAATCGATCCAGTTTACAATGGAAATGGGGGGAAATAAGATTAACTTTCTCGACATAGGTATTGAAATCATTAATAAAAAATTAGAATTTTCAATCTATAGAAAACCAACATATAGTGATAATATCATACACAATACATCTAGACACCATATTTCACATAAATTATCAGTATTCTATTCACTCATTCACAGACTTTTACATGTGCCTTTGAATTATATAAATTATAATATTGAATTAAATATAATAAAAACCATAGCAAAGAACAATGGATACAAAAGCGAAACTATTGATAACTTATTAAATAAAAAGGACAAAAAACTTACATTAACAATTATTTCACAAGGCCTTAAAAATGAAAAAGATATCACTAAACAATGGGTTAAAATCCCTTATATTGGCGAAATATCAACAAAAATATCCAGATTAACTAATAATGATAAATGCAAAACAGCTTTTTATAATGTGAATTCTCTAGGGAGAATTTTAATCAATAATAAAGATAAGAGAGAAAAACTTGAAAACTCAGGCGTTTACCAAGTAAACTGCGCTGACTGCCCATCGTATTACGTTGGTCAAACAGGGAGATCATTCAAAACCCGAATTAAAGAACACTTTACTAACTGGGTGAATGACAAAGGAGAATTGTCGAATGTAGCATCACATTTATTAGAAAATAAACACTCGTTTGATAAAGACAGAGATGTTAAAGTTCTTCATACTTGCAATAAAGGTCATAAACTAGATAGACTAGAATCTTTAGAAATTACTCGCTTAACTAAAAAAATAGACCCTAACTTTGTAATGAATAAACAATTAGAATCATTTGCTAAGTCTCCGCTTTTGTATCCATTGTAATTTTTATAATAATTTCGAAATTTAAAATATGTATTTAGTTTAAACCATTCCTAATCTAATGTAAACATGCATCCCTTCAAAAAGTAACTTTGTAATTAATAAGCTATTAGAATCATTTACTGAAACACCAGGTTTTTATCCGGTATAATTTTCATAATAATTCTGAAATTAAAATATGTATTTAGGTTTGACCATTCCCACTCCAATGAAAACATGCAGCCCTTCAAAAAGCAATTAAAAAATCCCATTGATCATAGATATGTATAATAACGATTTGACAATAAAATTAGTCCATTAATAATTCAAATTACTTGTAAGGTTTTTCCCTAATCAATAGATATTGAAGTGAGCTACAAACCCAAAGTAATTAGCCCACTGGAATTACCAAAATACTTAGAAATTTGACAGTCTAAAACGACTCAGTAACAAAAATAATTCATTAAAATCCTTGTAGACTACCCCTCTCCCCCTCCCCCATATGTTATGTATATAAACCGTAGGCTAAGAATTATTTGTACCAGTCTGAAGATGGCTCTGACGAGCTGAAACCGGTTACGGTCAAATAAAATTAAGTGGAATAAAGTTTTTTATTTGTTTTATTATAATCTATTATAATGGACATATTATTATAATTGTCTTTATTTAATTAAACATTAATTTAACTATTTTATCATCACACAGAGGGCCCCGAGGAAAATTTTTCCCTAAGGGCCTATGTCATCTTTGGGGATGATGTACGGAGAGTTTGTTTTAGGAAAGAAAGGAGAGAAGGATCCATCCCTCCCACTGTGGTGCAAGGCGGGGGATCAAGAGGAAGGGAGATTATTTGAAAGGGACGATTATTTCCCCGTGTTTTGGACCATAGATTAGATTTTGAAAGCAAATTATTTAACTTACATAATAATCTATGTAAAAATAATCTATATAAAAATGAATAATTCTTCATTTTTCCCAATCCTATATTATTCATTTAACTTTGGTGATTTCTATATATAGAGTTGTGAGCTCTGGCATTTTGAAATGTGCATACAAAATTAACTTTAGCTGGCACGCGAGTCGTTTGAAATATGTGCGTATCTATTTCATTTGTCTTAACGGAAGGGAGGGAAGTCGGGAGGGGGAGTCGAATTCGGGAGGGGAACGAAACAAAGGGGGGGGGGGGGGGGTTCACAGGAGGGGGACGAAGAGAACGGAGCTGGAAAAGGAAAGGGCACGCAGGGGTGGGGTAGGGGACGGAAGTTTAAAGGGAGGGATAGCAGGGGATAAAGTTGGAACAACTATGCTTCACATACGGACAGCCGTGCTTATTTTTACATAGTTTAGCGGTAGGGAGGGAAGGAGGGAGGGAGGAGGGGAATGAAGGAAGGTGGATGTTTGCGGGAAGGAGGGACGCTGAAGGGGGGGAAGGCGGGCGAGGTGGATGGGGGACGCGGGAGGGGAAGGGGACGCGTGGGAAAGGACACGCAGGGGAGGGGACGTGTGGTAAGGGGGACGAAGGAGGAGCAGAGCAATTTGGAAAACCTATGGCTTTCATATGGATAGTTGCATGTGGCCTGCTCACGCGTCGGAAAACCTTTTGATTTATTCGTGTACGCACTACACGGAAAAACAATAAATATTGTGTATACAAAAGCACTTTAATTAATAGAATTAAAACAAACTCTTTCTTTGTGTGACATTGCAACATATGCCGGGTACACGGTAGTATATAATAAAGATACTTATGACGCGGTGGTCTGATTTCCACAATAACTAAGCGATCCCAATGAAGGTCCATGTTGTGAGATTTATATCAAAGGCCTGCAAGCTACGCACATTAATTAATATTAAATCACAATGTTGACAGAGCACAATCGCGGACATCATCTTCTGTTTGTAAACCAACCATTTTGTATCTAAAGCAGGGCCGGATCTACGAAATCTGTCGCCCTGTGCAGTAGGTACCGATGGCGCCCCCCCCCCCCTACACTTTTATTTTGATTAAAAATCCGTTCACCCCATTTTTTTTTATTTAATTTTTTTTTTTTACACTAATTTATCAAATAAAATCAAGACATATAAAGGGTGTAACTTTTCCAAGTGACCTGCGGTAGCTCTCACACTCATTTTTTTTAAAAGAGAGAATCGCCAGGAGCCCTATACTCTCTGAATCTATTGGGTAAACATAAAATTATGGTGCTATTTTAATTATTTTATGAAAAACTCTTTTTGCAAGTTATGCTTTAAAATAATCCTACGATTTGTTTGTTTGTGCCCGTACCATGATTTAAAATATAGGTTACGAGACAAGGAAAAAATTCGGTTTAGTGGCGAAATTCCTAAAAATACAAACTAGTTATTTTTATACTAACTATGGGCCGGGGAATCCGAATCTGAAAGAATTAGGCGGCGGCAAGCAATATTAACAGAATTACACGACTTTTAAATTTTCAATAAACACAAGCCATCTTTAAAGCATTTTAACACATGAAAACCATAGAAAAAGAATAAAGATGTTACATCACATAAAATTAAGTGTTGCCATTAAGCAGTAATATCAATAACGTAAAACTTTCCGACACGATAATTCTTCACATGATAATTCATCACATAACACATTAACCTGATGAATTATGACTATCTCAACGGCCGTATTCTTAAACCAAAAGTATGAAAATTCGTAGTCTTAAAAAGTTGTTACCTAGACCGGTCACCAATATCAATGTTATTATATAAAACCTAACCTAACCTAACCTAACCTAATCTAACCTAACCTAACCCAACATGGTTTGTGCCCCTTTATACCGCCTGCTCGCGTCAATTTAAAAAAACATCCCAGTTTTCAAGTAGTTTAGCGGCTACGCTAGGTTTGTATAACATGGTTTGTGCCCCTTTATACCGCCTGCTCGCGTCAATTTAAAAAAACATCCCAGTTTTCAAGTAGTTTAGCGGCTACGCTAGGTTTGTATAACATGGTTTGTGCCCCTTTATACCGCCTGCTCGCGTCAATTTAAAAAAACATCCCAGTTTTCAAGTAGTTTAGCGGCTACGCTAGGTTTGTATAACATGGTTTGTGCCCCTTTATACCGCCTGCTCGCGTCAATTTAAAAAAACATCCCAGTTTTCAAGTAGTTTAGCTGCTACGCTAGGTTTGTGTAACATGGTTTGTGCCCCTTTATACCGCCTGCTCGCGTCAATTTAAAAAAACATCCCAGTTTTCAAGTAGTTTAGCGGCTACGCTAGGTTTGTATAACATGGTTTGTGCCCCTTTATACCGCCTGCTCGCGTCAATTTAAAAAAACATCCCAGTTTTCAAGTAGTTTAGCTGCTACGCTAGGTTTGTGTCACATGGTTTGTGCCCCTTTATACCGCCTGCTCGCGTCAATTTAAAAAAACATCCCAGTTTTCAAGTAGTTTAGCGGCTACGCTAGGTTTAGGTAGCATGGTTTGTGATACAAAAGTGAGTAAAATTTATAAAAAGTAAGTACTTAAATTATTAACATGTCATTTTACGTTATTGATATTACTGCTTAATGGCAACACTTAATTTTATGTGATATAACATCTTTATTCTTTTTCTATGGTTTTCATGTGTTAAAATGCTTTAAAGATGGCTTGTGTTTATTGAAAATTTAAAAGTCGTGTAATTCTGTTAATATTGCTTGCCGCCGCCTAATTCTTTCAGATTCGGATTCCCCGGCCCAAAGTTAGTATAAAAATAACTAGTTTGATTTTCTAGGAATCAGAATGTTTCCAAAATGGCCATTTTCCTAGAGGTGTCAAAAAATTTTTTAAAGTCGTATAATTCAGTTAATATTGCTTGCCGCCGCCTAATTCTTTCAGATTCGTATTCCCCGGCCCATAGTTAGTATAAAAATAACTAGTTTGTATTTTTAGGAATTTCGCCACTAAACCGAACTTTAGCCCGAGACAATGTGGGTGGTTTCGCTGAACTAGGTCCATTAGACATTCTTGAGATTTACTGCGTTTATGTATATACCCAACGCGAATATTAATAGAAAAAGCAAATACAAATTCGTTTCCATGGCAATGTACAACACAAGAATAGCATCTACAGCTTCTGACTAGCTCTAAAATCTAATAAGAATATAACCTCATATTTGTACCTTGCATTTCCTCAGCGAACAAACACCAAATTGAGCGAACAAACACCATACTGAACACTGACGTATGGTATCAACGGCTTACGAAAGACGCTTATGTACACTGACACCGTAAAATAACAAAACCAACAAATATAATAGATATTAATTACACATTTAACGAACATCAAATAATATGTCAAATCAATTATGAAACTGTCAACAGTGTCAACACGTTGCAACCTGCAAATCCTGCAAACCGTGCGATGCTTTTGTTAATGGAATTTACTGAAGATTTCATAAGAAAATGGTCTTTAAGGGTAGGGTTTGGAAAACATCGCTCCGCATTATCAGTAGCATCCGCATCTAGTAGCAGTAATACTAGAAAATTATATACAGGTAGTTAGAAAAATGTGTAAAGTTACTTGTGATTAAATTTTTTTTACTGTAATCTTACAAATTCTATAAGTTATACATACTGCAACTTTAGTTAAAACGTTGAAAAAGGCCTTCGCGATTATCTCTCCTGAACCTGTTGTAAACGTTTTTAACACAAATCCTTCCGTAATCTCAGAGTAAACATTATGTTAAAACACGCTATTAAATTTTAAGCACTTCAGTGTATCTAGATTTTTATTGTAATTCGCCTAAACTTTCTGAATTTTTCAACTATCCTCCGCCATACAAAAATGTATGGCGAAAATTATGCGCCGCGCGATGTCTAAATGTCTATTGAATTTCACAGAATTCATTCAGTTGTGAGAAAGCGGTCACGGCGGGAGCACGCACATTTTTTTCGCAGCAATTTTGTTCGCTGTTTCTTTGATTTTTGAAGGAATTATTGAGGAGATAGGTGTTACAGTACCTTACTGTTACCTTATCCTAGAGACTTAAATCGTACAAAATAACTAACTAACTAAAATTGTAAACATTTTGAAAGGCGCAAGTCCGTTTGTTTGATTCTCCAGAATAAAAATACCGCGCTGTGATTGGTTATTGAGTTTGGATCGCACCCATTAGTCGTAAAAGATACATGGAAAAATAGATCTTACGTTAAACTAAATATAAGGAATTTGTAAAAAAATTCTGTAACTGACTATAAATTCGTAAGCCGTTGATACCAACCTGACGCGTGCGCATTCTGTTTCTTTGGAAAGTGTTGCTAGAGCGTAATAATTATTTCGTACTATGGGTAATTTTTAAACGATATAGGGAATATTATAACTAAATTTTAATACAATATTTATTTTCTCACGGCGCCCTTTCGGAGTTGGCGCCAGGTTTTTTGCACGTTTTTGAACGTATGGCAGATCCGGCGCTGATCTAAAGTAGGTACTCCTGTCACTATTTGACCTTAAATAGATAATAACAAAATAAAAACTTCCCGGCAAGGGGTAAAGTACATAGCCATTATAAATTATTAATATTTAATATGAATGTGTAAGTAATTAGATAACTAAGTGGAAGTGGCTTGAATTTTCTGCTGTTTTCAGAAAGGTTTATTGGGGAAATAGGAGAGGCTATCGGATCAACAAATTATGTCCATCGATAATGAGATTGCGCAAATGCACGGGTATCTGTGCTTGCTGGTTCTATTAACGATTTTTCCCAGATTTTTTTTTACAGGGCCTACCTGACTGTATTTATAAAGTCCTCAGATATTTAATTGTAAGAAATCCACAACCCACGAATAGCACCTATTACTTCTAATTTTAAAACCGTTAGTCGGCGATAGAACTCCATTTTAATAAGAATTTATCATTAAAAACCATTATAACCTAATAGTACAACTTAAATACATTACCATTAAAAGCAATTATACCCTAATAGTTATAACTTATGTTATAATGGCTTTTAATTAACTCAGTACCTATAACCTGAAGTACCTAATAACATGTATCACATAAATATTTCCGCGAATCAGCGGTCAACGAATTTGCAATCTTTTTAACTTTCCAATCTGTTCTTTTTTCCAATCTGTAAAGGTGTGTTTCATGCCATTTAGAAGAGTACTTTTGTTAATCCTATTTTTAAAAATAGGGATAAACACAATATTGAAAATTATAGACCTGTATCTAACTAAAATCGTGGAGAAAATCATGTATGACCAACTTTTTAACTTATGCAATAATACTATTACGAATTACGAGTATTATCAAATGGGTTTTTTCAAGACAGATCTGTTGAATCGAACCTAGGACAGTTTAATGATTTTGTTTTTAACTCTATGGATAGTGCGAAACAGGTTGGTTCGATTTACACAGATTTGTCTAAGGCATTCAACATTACTGCTAAACAAGCTCTCAAAAATCGGTGTATTTGGAAATCTACTGAGATGATTATCTTTTTACGTTAAAAATAGAAGTCAGGCTGTTGCCTCAAAAGGTTACATGTCTCAAATTATAATTATTCCCTCAGGGATACCTCAAGGCTCCCATCTAGGGCCCCTCTTGTTTGTTTTATGAATAAACGAAATGAAACAGGTTATTAGTCGTTATTGTTTCCTAATCGATGATATGAACTTATATAAATTTATTGGCTCCATAGATGACTGCAACCAGTTAAAAGAAGACATTCTCAAGAGCAACTAAAAAAATTATATCAAATGCAGCACACCAAATTGATAAATTAAAATACTTTCATTTTTGTGAAATCATTATCCGTAGATTATTTTATTGTTTTGAAAAGTATACTTATGCGGTAACTAAGGAGGAAGAAAAAACATGTTACATATGAGTGGCCAGATGCCGTACTTTGAGAGTGCTTTGTAACATAATTTGAACCATAAATAAATATTCAATACATAAAATTTAATGGATGTCGCATATTAAAATATTAATATATATATATACTTATTCAAGACACTGTGTAGATTGCAATTAGTTTGGGAAGAATCTTGCAATCATACATAAAGATAGCAGCCAATAAAAATTTGCGTTAAAAAAAATTAAGAAAATGTTGGTAGTTCTCAGTCTAAGTATGATTGACCGAAGGGACGAATTAACTCAGTGGTTGGAGCTCAGAGCGGCGCGGCGCCTCGGCAAAGCTAAGTCCGAATCTGATTTTTGTTTCAATTTTTCGTTTGAGAGTCGCTTATATTGTCTTCAATGATTAAATATTATTATTTATTATATTTACTCACTAAAGTTTAAAAAAAAATATATATATATATTATTTAATCATTATTCCAAACAGTTTCGAGGACGATTTTCCGATCGACCTAGTGAACTGATCGGATCAAGGAAAACTGTGAATTTTATTTAAGTACATTACGATAAGGTTTGAGAGATCTGATTCAGTTCTCTCCAAGAACAAAATTGAGGAGAGACAAAACCGAATACATTAGATAATATAATTAATGCTTCTATTTGATTAGTTGTTTAATGGGCGATAAGAGCGAGTAGTGTGTCTCGGGGAGGTCATTCATTTGAAAATAATCACATGGACGCCATGACTGGTCACTGGTGATTAATTAATTACAATTCTGATGAATTAATTGAGCGTAGAAGATGATGCATTCTTCTGATTAATGATTATTTGTACGTTAAATAGGGTCAGTTCCTCCTTACGTGGTTCACATGAAATAAAGAGAAATAAAGAAAAAAAGAGAAAATGAGGGAAAGAGGAGAGCAATGGTTCAACCAGCAAATAAATAAACGGTCAATATGACAAAATAATGTTAAAGAAATCATTCGTGACTATACAATTGTATTTGGGCCTTCCCATCGTATTTATAAACTTACTAACTTTTACCCGCAACTTTGCTTGCGTGGTATTAGGGAGAAATAACTGTACAAACAATTTTCTCACGGAAATGAAATTGTATATCTAAAAGCTTCCGAGCTTGTAACATATAGGGCAGTGCTCTCCTAGCTTTCTAGCTGTCCCGAAAGTCCGCTAGAAGGCAGTTAGTTTAGTTCGGAGTTTGGGCACCAGGGGGGCCAAGGGCCCGGGCGCAGTCTACAGGAGCTCATTCGATTTAGATTCCATTTAGCCAGTTTCCAGATAGGTCGACTATCGTGGTCACCATTAGTACACGCGAAGTATTAAATAAATACCAGATTGACATCAAAGAACTTTATTCTTTCCAAAGAAGTAATCTCCTCCCAAGACGAGTTGGAGAACTGTTTGTCTAAACACTACAGTTGTTCAGGATGAAAAGTAGCATTCGTTACTTCCCAGTCCTTCAAGTATCTCTATGCAAAAAATCACGCCGATTGGTCAATCCTTTGCGAAGGGAAAGAAGGAAACGCTCACAAACTTCTCCCATTTATATATGTATAATATTAGTTGTTTTGCTGGTTGGGATGGCTTAGTGCGTTGCGCGGGCGTCGCATGGACGAGACAATCACCAAGAAGCATGTAGGTAGTAGGGGTAATAAATCATATTGGTAGATCTCATGTATAACAATATTGTGATATTATTCCTATTCCTGTATATTTTAACATGTTAATGACATGTTAAAATAAACATATATAAATAAACGTAAATCGATTAGCCGCGCCCAAAGATATTCAAATACAAAAGAGATATGCTATGATGTCCGCGCGACTGTCGCCGAACTACGGCCTAATGAGCGTAGTATTCATACAAAAAAATTGTTCATTTTCTTGATTTTTTGAAGGTGGCATTATTATTGGTTAACAATATAGTTTGAATACGGAAAGAACGGTATTCGTTCATTTAGTTCATTCGTTAATTGGTAAACAACACCGGCGACACCCAGAAGCGCAGTCTCACCTAGTAAAAACGGCGGATAGCACATCTCCTTATATTTCATTATCTTTGGTCGCGCCTCTAGCCAGAGATACGTCTTTATAATTTCATAAACAATAATAAATTTTCCATGTTTCTGAAAAACAAATATAACTACCATAAACTTCACTGATTGATGCAACTAAGTAAACATTCAATGTTAAAATGTGTATGCAACTCTACTTATGTTTAAAATAAAATACAATTTGCATACAACGTACGAATTGATTCGCGCATTGTCTCACTCGAGCTCCTCTGTTTTCTAAAATAACAACAAGAAGAACGACTTTTGCAAAATATTTTATATCTTTCAAATCTTCATAAACTAGAGTGGCGGCCATCTTGGTTGTTGGCGAATGGGCCTTTTATATAGGAGGCATCGCTATACCTTCCGTGTTCCGTGATGGTATTATTAAAATTGCTCTACTCGGTTTGTTTTCTTTGAAGATTTTCAGTTCCCAGCAATTTCCACTTAAAGTCAGGTAGCGAAAATTTACCAGAGTACTAAGTTTACTAGAGTACTAAGTTTACTAGAGTACTAGGTTTACTAGAGTACTAGGTTTACTAGAGTACTAGGTTTACTAGAGTGCTAGGTTTACTAGAGTACTAGGTTTACTAGAGTACTAGGTTTACTAGAGTACTAGGTTTACTAGAGTGCTAGGTTTACTAGAGTACTAGGTTTACTAGAGAACTAGGTTTACTAGAGTACTAGGTTTACTAGAGTACTAAGTTTACTAGAGTACCATCAGGTTTACTGGAGTACTAGATTTACTGAAGTACTACGTTTACTATAGTACTACGTTTACCAGAGTATTATTATCAGAGTAATAAGTTTACCAGTACTCAATTTACTAGAGAACACAGTTTACCTGAGGACTAAATTTACCAGAGTACTAAGTTTTCCAGCATACTAAGTTCACTAAGACTAAGTGTTAGTAAATTTTCCAGAGTTGATATACTTAATTGAACGGCAACCTAATACGTCTCATTAAAAGGCTCTTTGTATTGAGGTTTCAAAAAACCGTTACTAAACATCCTGTATCCTTGTACGTGTCAATTCACATTTCCACACAATAAATACTGAATGTAATGACATATATGTCGAATCGATGCGACATGAAATTTTCTAACAGTACCTACCCAACAATTAATTTCATTAGAGGCAATTGATCGTCTTCATTGGAGATGATGATCTGGCGCGAAGTAGATACGATTGCCTTTAGCGGACCGAAGATTTTTCATTAGCACCAAATATTTGTCATTGTGTTGTCAGAGTAATTGAAGAATTTGTTTGCACTGTGAGCCACGCATATAAAATGAGGCACTCGTCAAACAACGGTAATGCTCAATGATTATATTCATTCGTTGGAGTCGTTGTGCGTATTGCGTATGGATTTAAAAAGTTAATAGTTAATTGTCAAACAATTCACTTATAACCATTGGAGCGCCAAAACATTTACAAAAAATATGTGTTGATCGCTGGAGATTTTCGTACGTTTGGTTTTGGATTTGTATGCGCTCAAAAATCATACCTCCGAATATTGATACGAAAACAGATAAACTGTTAACTGTCCTTTTAAGCCAATGAATTTACCTATATTTCTTCATTTGTCTTAAGCTTGTTTGTTTTATAAAAAAAAAAATTTTTTTTAAAGAAATCGTTTAAAATTATACTTATAAATTAAAATTTTCTATATATATAAAAATCAAAATATGTTTGTTTCTGGGTTTGTATGTATGTCCGCTAAGCGTTGCTAAACCATTCATCCGATTGCGATGAAACTTTGGGGATTTGATGTGCGCGTGCCCGCGATGGTTTCTGTGTACAATACCTAGTGAACTCTGAACGAATGAAATCATTGCTAAACCGTTCATCCGATTGCGATGAAACTTTGTTGTGAGCACGTCCACGAAGGTTTCTATACATATCTGGCATTATGAAATTTGTACAAAAAAATTGCAATAGGTGGTAGGCGAGCTGGGGGCCTAGTCTCTATCTTTTATTAACCTCAGTTAGCGCGTTAATTACGTCACAAACACGTATTTTGACAGTTGCGCTAATTAGCGTAACTGCCAAAATACGTGTTTGTGACGTAATTAACTCGCTAACTGAGGTTAATAAAAGATAGAGACTAGGCCCCCTGTTTGAAAATTGAATGTAAAGGGACCGAATGTGTGGAATGCGGGAGAGGGGAGGGGAAATCGGGAGGGGGTTCGTGGGACGGGGGAAGCGGGAGAGGGTAGTGGGGAGAGGGAAAGCGGAGAAGTGGGAACGCGTGAGGGGAAGGGGATACGGTAGAGGAATAGGGGGCGGAAGAAGAATGGGACGAAGGGAAAGGACACGCAGGAGAAACAATATCTTTATTAAGTGGTATAGCAACGCATGCCGGGAACTACAAACCCAGAAGCTAGCATATTTTGATATTTATATATACAGATTTCCCCCTAAAACCATGCGAGCGAAGCCGCGGGTAAAAACTCGCTATAGGATATTTATGACACAGTGATACATTTATAAATAGAACTAAAACAAGATTTAAAATGATAAAGTAAGAGTATATGTATATAATAACTACGGCCTTCCCCTCCCCCTCTGTGTTCCCCTCCCCCCTTTCGCGTCCACACACCTTCCCCATCCACCTTCTCCTCTTCCCCCTCCATCTTCCCCACAACTCCTTCGTCCCCCTCCCTGCGGGATTCATCTCCGCCTAACGCCTTCCCTTCCTGCCGCTAAACTAAATGAAATACACCTATTGTAAATTTGATATACAAATTTCATATACAACAAATCACCAAAGTTTCATCGCAATCAGATGAATGGTTTGGAAACGCGTAAAGGATAAAAAAGAAACTTTAATTTTTATACATTAAGATTTAGGAAAATGTGAAATTTCGTTGTAGAAGACAACCTCATCTCTATAAATAGGATAAATTTTTAAAGTATGTTTGTGGTTGTACTAATTCTGAGAAACAAAAAGATCGATTCTTACTGCAACGAATTTAAATATAGAGAAATATATTTACGCAATTTTAGTTGCCAACTGATAAAACAATGCCTGCACAATCTACTTTAAAGTTGTGCACTCGTAAAGTTTAAACTCCGACCTTCTAATGAATATTATCTTCATGTACAAACTTAATTAATTATGTGTAAAATATTGTTATTTATGTTCATAAATATAAGATACCTAATCAAGTACACGGTGGTCGTAAAGTCACGGGTTAAGCCGGAGGCTGATAGTTTGGCGAGCAACGTGTCCAAAATATCTTAAAATACGTTTTTTTACATTAGCTCCACACATGAGCTCCTGAGGAAAATAATTTCCCTCAGGGCCTATGTCATCTTAGGGGATGCTGTGTGGAGGGTCTTTTTAAAGAAGGTAAGTATAGGAAGTTCTGGGAAGAAAAAAGGCATGAGGGGTGGGTAAGAATCTGGGGGGTCAGTGTGTCCAGGAGTGACGGACGTATGAATCCACCCTCAAACTGCGGTACGAGGCGATTTTCCGAGAGAGCCCTGCTCGAGAGGTTAAAAGATCTCCCTCAACCAGTCTCTCTCGATCCGGCTTGCCATGCAGCAGGTGGGCAGATGCATCCACCGCCAAGACCTGGACAAACCTCACCCCGATGAACCCCGATAAGTCACCAAACGTAGCGAACCACTTGGGGTGACTTGAGGCAGAGGGTTGGTTATCCAGTAAATGATTCCCGGGGCGGCGGCACCCATAGTCGCCTCCCAAATTGAATTCCTCCATTGTAGACAGATAGTTGAAAATCTATTGATACAGCTCTTCCAGAATGGACGCGTCGAATCCTGAGCATTTTTATCGAGCACAACTTTTCTAGATCGTCTATCTGCTTTCTTTCGCTGGCTCCAAGTGACAATGTTTCCACACCGTATAGAAATAAGGGGAAAATCAACGCCCGGACGAGTCGCATCTAGGTGGTCTTGGTTATGCCTCTGTTATTCCATATCTTTTGCGTTTTACTCCTGGCGTCTTTCGTCATGCTAATTGTTCTTTTCATTTCTGTTTCATAAACTCTTTCGTCACTTATAGACGAGCCAAGATGTATAAAGTCGTTCACCGTTACTAAGTCTGTGAAAGCATCATGAATTAAAGTTCTTATAAATATATTAATACCAATAATTTGGTAATTAAATATCAAAATCTATTTCCTGAACACCATGTAGTTTCATAGATAGATAATGCTATGTGTGATTATTCTCCCGAGGAAATTAAACCGAGGACAAGAGAAATTGAGAAAATGAGGTCTAATTGTAGGTCCAATAAAATATTTGTAATATCAACAAGTATTACATCATGCGTGTTTTAAATGAAAATACGGAAGTTGACAATACAATATCGTTAGTCCAAGTCGTATTCCATCTTTCAGGCCGTCAGAAGGTCGCTTTTCGATGGTTCGCAGGCAAAACATCGTTATCTTAATTGAAATGCAGTGCAAGTGAAATTGATATTATTTGTATATATATAGACTTATGACCTTATTTCCGATAACAATGCACAACGCCACGTTTGATTTGCGACCGGAAAAAAATTACATTCTATCGTTCAAATAGACGGTAGTTTTCATAGAAATTTTAAAAGATGTGCAAAAAACGTATTTGTTTATCTGATTAAAAGCATAAAAACCAGAGGCAAAACTCTCGAACGGTTAGTTCTGGCGTCGTGAAATTTGCGTAGCTTTTATATATATTTTTTCATAAATTTACTGTTTTTTCATCTAGGAAAGTAATTTACATCACGGGCTATAGAGTAAATAGGTACATTTTTAGGTACAGATTATGGAAATTACTCTTGGTTTCAACAATTACTTTTTTTTTACCATGACTCCACACAGGAGGCCCTGAGGAAAATAATTTCCCTCAGGGTCTATGTCAACTGGGATGCTGTGTGGAGGGTCTTTTTGAGGAGAGGAAGGAGTGAACATTGGTCTTGAAGAGACCCATATTGTAGGAAGGAAGAAACAGACATGATTGTATCTTTGAAATATTAAATTCAACGAGATTATTTTTACCCCAAGAGAAAACACTCTCGAGGTAACCGTCAATTCTTTGCTTCAAAGCCCTCTGAGCTATTGGAATTTGTGAGCCCTTTGGGGGCTTGTTAAACAAAAAGCTATCATGGACTGTGCTGTCTTCCGCGTAACAATGAATTGGTGCACATGTCAAAAGGTCATTGATGTGCAACAAAAACAAAGTCGGAGACAGAACCGATGCCTGTGGGACGCCAGCATATATCGAGCGCGACGAAGAGGTGAAACCATTAGCAACCGTCTGAATGGAAATGTTCAGTGCAACCGTTTGGGTCTCACTGATACGTTCCAGGCACCACCGTCCCCAAACATGCATCACATACGCGCATCACCTTAGACAAAACTGATGTGATCGCTATGGGGCGGTAGTTGGCCGGGTTGGAGCGGTCACCCTTCTTTGGAATAGGATGAATTACCGCTTTTTCCAACCAGAGGGCACAGAGCCATACTTCAGAGACATTTTAAAAAGCTTCGTCAAAATTGGAGCTATTTCTGCAGCGCACCTCTGAAGTACCAGGGCAGGTATTCTGTCAGGCCCACTAGCTTTATTAACATCAAGCCCTCGAAATATATGGAGTACTTCCCGATGCCGGATCCATAGCTTTTTCATATGAAAACCGCAGTGAGCAACCGACGCGACGCACGACATCACTGTCGGGACATCACTGTCGGGACATTACTGCAAGATACAACTATTTAATCTATTTATTTATTTATATTTATTTACGCCCTAGTGGGATTTTACAAGCATAGAAGGAAAAGTATAATAACAATAATAATTGTGTACCCATATGTTACTAAACCAATAAAACAGAATAAATAATAAAGCAATCATCATCACAAGGTATAGAACATCATAACAGAAATTAAAAATATTAAAAAAATTAAACATCATAAAAGAAATGAAATAGTATCAGTAATAAGAAAACTCAGTAATAAGACCTGAAATACAATAAAGTGCAATCTGTAAAAGCTAGTTAGTAGGTATAAACAAACAATTATATGTGTATAATAATGTAGGATGATAAAACAGAACCAAATAGAACAGCAAAATAAAATAAAATAAGGTTATAAATATATGGTAAGATTTTAAATGAGAGGAGGTTTTATGAAAAGAACAAAAATAAAAAAAAGTTAATTATTAGCAGATAAAATAGAGATGAGTTGTCTCTTGAAAAATGCAAAACTGTCAACACCAAATATACCTATAGATTCACAATGTTTATTTGCAAGGCTATGCATTAAATATACGCATTAATATACATTAGCTATTTACGTACACAATGTAGGTTATTAGGTTCTTAGTTTGAGTTAATTAAATAATTCGTGCATATATTATTTAGATTGAAACGAAACTTACGCAAATGTCAATTCATTTTTAAAAAAATCCACAACAGGGCCAAAGGGATCGAGTTCTTACGTTTGATTGAATAAAAATGCAATTTTAATACATCTTTTACCATCTAATCTAATTGGTGGTTACTTGTACTTCATTTAGCTGGAACACAATGTAATTTACAAAATCTGTTCTTAATAGGTCCTTGTCCCGGTAAGACAAAGGTCCTGGGTTCGCCCCCTGTTGCGACCGTCATGCGTCACCTTTTATATGTGTTGTTCTGTTTCATATTCCGTTTAGTATTTATTAATATTGTCTTCTTTATTATTTACTAATATTGTCTTCTTCTTTTTTTATTAGCTGCACACAATCCTTCATTGCCTATATCATTATTGGTGATGGTGTGTGGAGGGTCTTTTTACGGAAATCAAGGAGAGGGAGTTCTGAAAAGGAAAAAGGAATGAGGGGTGGGTAGGAATTTGTGGGTCAATGTGTCTAGGAGTGACGGACGCATGAATCCATCCCTCTCACTGCAGCGCAAGGAGATGGAACGAGAGAGTCCAGCTGAAGAGGTCTAGGTTAGGTCTCCCTCACTCAATCTCTCCGCTTCCGGCCCACCACGCAGTAGGTAGGCGCATTGGCCGCCAAGACCTAGACAAACCTCACCCCTTGAACCCGGGTACCCCTGGTAAGTCACCAAACGTAGCGAACCATTTGAAGTGTCCTGTGGAAGGGGTGTTGGTTATCCAATAAATGGGACCCTGGGTGGCGGTATCCATACCCGCCTCCCAAATCAAATAATGTAGGTACGTTCAAAAGTTATTCCAATAAATTGAATATTATTGAAGTGAAAACTTCTTTAGCACCGTTGTGATTTGAAACTCGATGAAACGGAAGCGACACAAAAAGAGACAAACACACATAGGTATAGGATTTAGCCGTCGAGAGATTAAGATAGCAATAAAGTATTTATTTATTTCACGGGTACCCGGTTCCAATATAATACGATAAATCCTCGGTCCCACGCAAGTCTCCTTTGGTCTGGTGCTATAAAGCGCCTGACGAACCTTAGTGACCAAACATTCAGCAGACTAAGGATCGAATCTTTTTAAAATAATTTTGTAAAATCAATATTCAATCTTCAAACCACTCCAAAATGAACAGGCAAAGAAAACACAAAAGAAAACGACATCTAGCGACTCCGAAGAAGAAAACACAAATACTAATAAGATGACCAAATTAATGTACCTACCTATAGGAAAAGGTGCACTGCAATTCGACAACAAAAATATGGAAAAAAATCACCTTACACATTGAAAAAAAAGTGCTTCGTATTCTCCTCACTCTTGTCTACTTTAGTTACTGAAGGTTTCACTTCTCCGTGTGTGAATTGAACAATCTGAGTACAGGAGACAATGTACGTAGAGGAGATAAATTACGAAGTCATCAGAACAAAGGGACATTGAATAAAACCAACACCCGATAAGCAGCTGTACGCAAAACGTAATTACTAATATTAGACACTTAAGAATAATAAAATATTTTATTTTACAATTTTACTCTGTGTTGTACACTGTACATAGTACAGCGCCACGGTTCACTGTCTCTAGAAAGAGATAAATAATAATTAGTAAAATGGACAGTAAATAATTGTTTTATCCCGATAAAAGAGTTACCGCATAATTATTTATTATTGTAGTGTTATTTTTTATCTTGTCAGCTGTTACTACCAAATCTACAAAAGCGTTCAACAAAATAATAATCGTACACCCGTCCAATATACACTAGTGGACATAAGTATGGACACTTTTCGAGATTTCTTGTATCTTGTCGTTTTCCTTTTAAAAAAACAACTTTTTTTGTTACGGAATCTTTCTAAGTTTTTTTTCGTGTTCCTTGTGCTTTAGTTGATTAATAAACATACCATACGATATGCCATATGGTGAATCAAAATTCTTATCACTCTTTATAAGAAATAGGAGCAAACGCCTTTAAAACAACCAATTTTTAAGAATAATGTTTTTGAGTTTTGGCAACCCTACAATATCTCGTATTCTGCCTAAACCAACTACAAAGTACAGAGAATCGTCGTGTGGTCCAATCAGGACACTTTAAGATGCAACACAATTAAGTTTTACTCCCGTGTTGTCTGGAGTAAGAAAGGTTTGCCAACGCTGCAAGGAGACTAAAACCACAAAAAAAGGAGCATATGTTTCCTTATCCTGCAGAACCATCGTCAGTCAAACATCCAAAGATATGAAAAAGGTCGTTAAAGCTGCTGGACTCGATATTACTGATATATGTAACATTTAGGAAGAAATTAGGCAAGAATAATAAAAGTCTAACCATAACATGAAACAGAGGCATAAAGGACTGAAATGGGCTGTAACACATACAGAATGGATGTCAAAAGACTGGGCAAAGGTGATATGGAGTGATGAGAACAAAATTTTCACTTTTGAGAGTCATGGAATCAGATTTGTTCATTGCCATCAAGTTGAAGATGTGATACCAGAATGCACTACTGCAAAAATGAAACTTTGTAGTTAGTTTTGGACGTCTGGGAGTGGTAAAAGGCACAATTAAGGTTAACAGGCAGCAATATGTGATTCTGGAGCCAAAATTATTGCCCAGTATAATGATTTGTTCGAGGGCAACAGTGGTAAATGCAATTTCCAGCAGCATGGATCCCTACATATAGCAAAACGAGCATGAAATGGTTACAGAATCACCATATTATTTTTCTACCTTGGCCAGGGAACTATCTGGACTTGAATCCTATTGAAAATCTCTGGTTTTGATTGAAAATACTGGTTTCTCGTCGCAAACCCATCAATAAATGAGAAAAATAATTGAAGCGATTATCCAAGCATGGTTCCATGTCATCAAACCTGAAAATTAGTGACGTTTGGTGGACTCCATGCCTAGAAGAATCGAAGAAGTTATTAAACTTAAAGGATTTCCAACGAAATACTAACGTTAAATGTTAATTTTAAATATTTTGCAAAATCTTCGTAATTAATAAATAATTTGTGTTTAATTAAATGAAGACAATATTAGCGAAACTAAATCGAAAATCTGGAGATCGCTTGAGTTTCGCTAATATTGTCTTCATTTAATTAAATATTATAATTTGAGATTTTACTCATAAAAGTTAAAAATAAAAATAATTTGTGTTTGCCATGTCGTCGTTTTATTCAGCATTTTTGTTATTTAAAAAAAACATTAAAATCTATTCAAAATATAGCAGTATAATATATTGTTCAATTATTTAGCTAACAAATTACAGTTAGACACCAACGTGATTTAAAAAAGAGCGAATGAACATCAAATACAAGAAATTTATAAAAAGTGTCCATACTTTAGTCCACTAGTGTACTTCGAGGTACATTTTACCTACAGTGCACTTACAAATTAAAATTGGATTTGAGGCTAAAACCAGGCCAAACTGAAAAGTTATATTTTTAATTAAATAGTCGTTTGTTGTAGTATTTATATTGAACGAAGTTTTTTTTTTATTGCGTAGGAATTCGAAAACTTTACCCATAAATTTATGAAATCTCACTTGTCATTATGTAACGCAAGGAAAACGAAACGAATAATAAATGTAGAAAAAAATATCAAATAGAACAGGATTCACTAATTTGGAATAATAAACACATTTGCTTTGATTTAGACACGTTATCACGTAATAATTGTTAGTATTTATTTGCTTTGCCAGAAAACGTGTTTTGTTTTAACATAGGATAAAGAAGAACATAGTGATAGCATATATTATAATTATCACCTAAATTGTTTTGGCGGACACTATTTTATCTGAAAGGTTGATTTCATAACGTGTTTTTTTTGCTGTAAATTCGTTAATGTTTACTGTTTGGAACACGCATTGTACTACAGTGAGTATGTTTATTAGATAAATAACACAATCTGGTTTATTACTACACATTTTATTAAAACACACACAGGCAATATCAGGGGCGAATTTAACGGACAGCATTTTGGCAAATATTGAGTGCCCCCCCCCCCCCCCCCCCTCCCCCCTGCTGGATCCTTCTGTACCACCCTTGCCGTCTTTACCCTGTTCTCCGACCTGATGGGACCCCGGAACTCTGCCCATAGACAGGACCCCCGAGAGGGGAGTATAAGACTTCGGACAATCACAGTTACTTACCTAATAAATAAAGTGCCCTTGAGATAAAAAATTAAAAATCTGGACCGGAGGTCATGATATCCCACATTCCATAATAATAATGAGAACATTATCAATAAACAAAAAAATATATTATCTTACAGTCCCATCTTAGAAATTTTCCCTTTCACCGTCCGTTCTATCTCCCCCCCCCCCCCCCTCACTCTTTATTAATCTCTAGTCACGCGGGTCACGCTCCTTAGTAAAGTACCTATTATGTTCACCCATTGTTTTGTAATGTCAAGTTAGTATATTTTTGCCCTGAAGAAGTTTATTCCGAAACACGGCCCAAATACGGAGGGGCCTCCGGATTGATGCCAAAACTATACACATATAATTTAACAATTTTATATAAGCGGAAAATGTTGCTTATGTAATAATGGAGGACTTAGCTAGCATTGTAATGAACTTGCGGGGCCTGGGTAAGTATCCGATGCATTTGTTCACTCTACTACTAGGGGGTTAACCCGAAATTCAGTAAGCGCCAAAAATATTTTTAGTATCCAAAAGAGACGTCTAAGAAAAATCACAAATTCTGGATCTAGACCCCTTTTTAAAAACAATATTTCTGACGGTCACTGATAATTAATTATAATGGAGTTATTTACGGTTTGCGAGTTAGTACGGTCATCTCTACACAAGTTCCCACTAAAACACAACACGTAAAAACGTAACAAGATTTACAGAAAATTTATTAATACCACAAGCAAACAATATTTCAAAAATGGCTTTACTACGTTGCTAAGTATTGAACCTTCCTCTTAACATTAAGCAAATACACGATACACTCCAATAATTAAAAAAAATATTTTAAACACATTGATTGGGCGTTTACACAATACATAGCTACACTTACCTGCATACATCTACATATATCATAGACTCTGTGCTTGTAGCTTGATTGTCACACGTTCCTTTCCTATCCATCCCTATGTGCCTGTCATTTAACGTTACCATAACAATTAGCCGTGAATAGAAACTCGCCGCGTGAACATTTCTAATATTCCGCAAACCTCATCCGCAAACTTAATCCCGCATATCGCAGTAAAATACCGCGATTAATAATTATACGAGTACATCAACAAACCCAGCCAACATAGCAAAGAGTGCCTTGCCTAAAACTGGCAGCAAAGCAATCCCAGGTATTTGAAATTGTGCCATATTGTGGCAAAAAGCGTTCCAGTGGTTAAAGGATTCCGTTTTAAGCAATTCTAAAAGATCTCTACTGAAGAAAATGCTAAAAGGTTTCCATCTAAATATTGTTGGAACAATGACTTTCCGAAAAAAAATCGCAAGCATTTATTGGTTTGCCCTTTAATATGTGTAGAAAAAAAATCGCCTGCTACGCTCTTCTGTCTTCGCCGACAATTGGCCAAGATATTTACTATAAAATTATAATTTTTTATGCATTAACAACGTGCATCAAACGTAAAATTGACCTCAAAAAACCCGTTGGTATGAATATCAAAGGAATTTATATTATATAGTGCCGATTTTTTGTACTTATGCGCTATACACAATATATAGAAAAGTAGATTTTTGCTTGATGCATTTGAATGAAAATATGTTTTATACTTCGTTATTCGGCGGTACTTCCATTGCACAACCCTTCGGGGTCACTTAGTTATATTTTGTGTAATTAGGTATATTTGAAAGTTTGGTATCCCCAAATGAAGTAAGTGAAGAGAGCGAAGGGAGCGCTGCAGGAGATATTTTTTTACATGTTATCACCATTTGGGTCACCTACATATGTGGTGTCGGTGAAGGGATTCGAATATGAATTAATTGGGTTCTTTACGTCAGTTGATCCGCCGACTGCATATTGTATATAAGTATGCCGGTGGCCAATTGTCGGCGGATCAACTGACGTAAAGAACCCAATTAATTCATATTCGAATCCCTTCACCGACACCACATATGTAGGTGACCCAAATGGTGATAACATGTAAAAAAATATCTCCTGCAACGCTCCCTTCGCTCTCTTCACTTACTTCATTTGGGGATACCAAACTTTCAAATGCTCTGAGATTATTGAGGAATATGCGGTAGGTATTTGCAAATTTATAAGTGTTTTTAATGTATCCGTAGATAATGAAAAATATATAAAAAAAATTGTAGATATATTTAATTTAATTCCTGTTTCTTGGGTATTTTGAAAATTAATAAATTTCCTCTTAAATGAATTGTTTTGCATAAAAATTACATTAACAAGATTTGTGATTCGTTTGCTGACTGCCTTTCAAGTCTTAGATCCGCCCCTGGGCACCTGGGCATCATCAGCAATAACTCAATTGTAAATTTTACTATATACGAGGTATGCATGCAAATTCCAATTCGTAGACATTAACTAAAATAACATTGAAAAGTAATTAAGGGTTTTAAATAAATATTAATTAATAAAATAAAATAAATACTAATTTCGGTTACGCCCCTAAATCCGGTTCAATGAACTCAACGACTTGATTTTGTTATATTTTTAATTGATAAACTAATGTTTAAGACAAGATTTTTATGCATAGCACAAAGGGTAACAATATTATAAGCAATAATTATTAGCCTGAAACACTCATCAACATTGAAAAAAATCTCGCGAGAAAAAAAAAATAAAGTTGGTTGTTTTCAGGTGGAAAATGTAATAAGCAGTAATTGCTGAATGAAACACTAGTATATATTGAATTATTTGGCGGGTGGGAGATAAGCCGACGTAGCTCAGTGGTAGAGCAGTTGACCGGTTATCAGAAGGACGCGGGTCCAAGTCCCGTCGGCGGCATTTATCTTTTCTCGGGAGATTTTTTTCAATGTTAATGAGTGTTTCAGGCTAATAATTATTGCTTATAATAATTGTAACTTGATTTTGCTTTGAATTTATTTTAAAATCGAAACTAGTTGTAGGAACAATTCAGAAACGCGAAAAAGTGAGAACCAACATTTTTTTAGAATACTTAATAATTACATATTTGAAATATGTATTTCATTTGCTTAAATTTTTGATGTGTTTTTTTTAAAGTTTACTAAGGGTTTTATATATTTCTGATAGTTTCTAATCTTTTTAAAAGGTACCTACCTACTTTCAGCTTCACAAATCCTATAATTATAAAAACCCGTGATTTTTCACGGGTCTGCGCTAGTTTACTTAATAACACTAAACAGTAACTAATTATAACTATTAGACCTAAACTATTCTGAATAACTTTTTTTATATGATCGCACAGTCCTGGGCTGCTCTCAAGCATCTGGAACCAGTGAGACTATGGCGTCCCCAATTGGGGTATGTTGTGAGGTTGAAGGTAGTGGGGAGGGGAAGGAGAGGGGGGAGAGGATGGTGGGAGTACGTGACTATTCAGATTTGGTCACAAAACACAGCTAAAGACATTTCAACCAACGTTTCAATACTGAATGGTGGTGTTCATGGGCGTAGGAACGGTGGGGATAGGTGGAGCGTTTGCCCCACCCTGGCTGGCCGATAAATGACCTCTGGGATTGTCGACCGAGTCGCATCTTCAAGTTTACAGCACTTCATAGGACGGTTTTTCTTTCTTCCGTTCATATTCTTGTATTCATAGAGCCTTAAGCATGAATATGTTGTAGAAGCCTACTTTTTTTGGTATTTTTTGTCCCACCCTAAATCAAAACGAAATTAAAAATTGTGAAACTAATCTAATTGAAAATTTTTGATTTAAAAAATTATAACACGTAGTCATAATATACTGATTTACTTACAAATGCTGAAAAACTTACACTCGTTGCTAGAGTCAACAAAATACTAAAATGCTCGTATTTCCATACTATATCGAAAAAGCTTTTAGAAACTTTCGCTGCCATCGGTGTGCAATAATATAATAAAACGGGTCGGGTAAAACGGTGCCTCTAATTATTCAATGGATTAAATAATATTTTGAACATATTTTATATAATAAAACCGTTTTTCAGATTGTAATTAAACACACATATATAGCCAAAATATCTACTAAATATGATACACCGCCCACGTAAGTAAGACCTTATATTATGTTTATAGAGCAAGCCTTATTCAAGTAAAATCTGACATAGTTTTCTTCACGTGTGCCTTTTTAAATCGTCCCGAAGAACAATGAAGCATCTGATAAAAATTGAAAATCGTTTCGTTGGCTTATTTTGTTGATTTAAAGGTGTGTATTTTCGGAATTTCGAATGAAATGCAAAATATCAAAACAACACCACATTTCTTGATCTCAAAACCAGTAAAAATGCAGAAACTTTAAAAAGCTCTTCTGTAAAACTACAAAACCGCACATCCGAAATTGACCTTCGGGGTCGTCAAAATATATCTAATTGAACTTCTATTTTGTTTTCTTGATTAAATGAATTAAACGAAATATTGCAAGTGGAAATTAATCCAATTGCCGACATTCGATCGAGCTGAAAATCGGCAGATAGACTCGTTGTCGATGACAATGCATTCTATCATTTTCTTTTTGTGGTAGCCATGGACATACATGCATATATCTGAAATCGGCTACTAGCCGGCCCAAGAGATGGCGAAACTAGGTCGAACATTTAAAACATATGTATAAGTATTTGTCTTTACGGGTTAATTTTGTCAATTTCATCATTATGAAGGCCGGCAACGCGTCGTCTAGGGGTAAGGCTCTGACTCGCAATCCGAAAGTCGCGGGATCGAATCCCGGCGTGGTCAAATAACACATGTTTGAGGAACGAATAAACACTAGAGCCCTAAGAGAGTCAAATGTAAAATCTTTTAACATCCCAGTTTGTCAAACCTCTTATGGACAAAGAACTTTTAAATATAATGCAACAAAGCTATTCAATTCTCTACCTACTGAAATAAGAAACACTCAAAGCAAAAGTGCATTTAAAAGTAGAATCATTGATCACCTCAAATAAACATATCTATCAGGAGTATTTAATAAAATTCTTACCTTTATGCCTACTGAGTGTAAATATGTAACCATGTACCTACTGCAATGTTCATATAACATACTTGAATTGAATAATACTTAGAAAACAAAGATTTTATATCAAGCTGTCATGTTCATAATATTAATAAAACAAAATCATAGATTATAACCACTCTGTAAATTGCCATCTCAACACAGGTGTTTCACACCTAGTGAGATGGGCAATACGTCATTATTATAACCTAATGTAATATGAAAATAATTAAATAAAATAAAATAAATAAAAAAATAGTGTTATTTCACAATTTATTCATTAAAAATAATACATGATTTATTTGCGGCACGTTCTTGTGGAAGATACTCTCAGTACATTGCTTCAAATGGCTTTAGCCGTATTTGGTGACCAGATCTTAATAGTTAGGTACTTCTCCACTTTCCTCTTTCCCATTTCTTTCCCCTCCCCTCTTCACAACGTACTCCTATTGGGGATGCCATAGTATCACTGGCTCCAAATGGGAGCAGTTGGGACTCCGCATAAAAAAATGTCTTCACGTATCCGGAAACTACTTATAAAACCCTACAAAACTTACTTTTGAAAATATTTGTCCTTTTGGTTATTTTTAATAGTGTTTTTGAAGTAAAACTGTGAATGCGTTACGAAAAGTGGTGATGTTACGAAAAGTGTAATGCGAACGATAATCGATGCGAACGGTGATAGGGCGAGCATTCCAACATGTTGATGAACCTTGCGGTTTGTTTCCATCGACGTTTTAGATGGCACCTATCTAATCCACATATAATGGCATAGAGAGACATTACAATCGTTATAGACACACTCTAACGAAATGCGGTTGTAAACAGTATACTTGGTCGAAGGTTGTAAGTGAAGAATTTCAGAAACAAAGCCTAAAATTAAACAAGATTCTCTCAGTTATACTGTGCACAAATTTGTGTGTTGTATGTCCGGGGGTTATTATTAGTAAATTCGGTTATTTCCGGCAACGCGCTACGAGTTAAAATAGGTAATGCGGATTCGAGTCTCCCATACTATCGTGTTACCTCTGTATTTTATGTGCTAACCCTTTACGCCCAAGTGTTGCGTGTAAATAAGTCATTAATATTATTAAATATACCTACTCATTTCGGTTGTCGGTGCGTGGGTGATGTAATGATATTGCTGCGTAGTGTGTAAAATTATTCAAGTTCAATGAACTTAATTTTCAAACTTTAAACTGATAATGATGGTTAAGGGACCAAACTCAGTGCAACGTACTCGCTAATGGGACAGGTGGACAGGTTCAAATACCTTATGGGGTCGAATTCTCCAGCGATAGTCGGCAAGACGGAGAAATTGATCGAAGAATAAGTACGGCAAGCGGCGTATTGCGTCCTCTCTACGGATCAGTGATAAGGAAAGCCGAGCTCATCATCAAGACAAAGATGGCATATGTTTTAAACGGTATACCGCCCGACGCTCACTTACGGTCTAACTCGACGAAGAAACACGACGATCCGAGATGATCTAAAATTTAAACATTGAACCACTGCTACTCTTCATAGAAAAATCGCAATTGAGGTGGCTTGGGCATGTACTATGAATTTCTGACGACCGAATTCCGAGGATGATACTGAGTGCGATTCCAGAGGGTAGAGGTCCAGTGGACCGCCTCAGACATAGTTGGGGAGGCAACTCCAAAAACTGTGTGAGGGGAGGATGGACGGAGGCCGAACAATCAGCACAAGGCAGGGATGTATGGAGGAGCCTTGTCGATGCAGTGGGTCCCCGACCCGAATAGGACAAGGGGAAGAAGACGATGATGATGAAACTGATAATATAAAAATAAAAAAAATTAATCAATAATTTTTTTTGAAATTTGATTTGTTTAATGTTTGACAGATGCTTATAAGAATTATGGTGAAGATAGGTTGATGAGACAACGCCGTGGTTTTACTAAACTAGGTCCAGTGGACACACTTCGTAAAGACAGATGTCGTAATCTTTCAAGTTTACTAACATTCAAAAGGTAAACATTTTATTAATTTTAGTATTATTTATTTATTTTATATTATAGAAACAAACAGTACTTTGGTTATAGTGATAAAACAAATGTGCAGATATTTTAAGTAATATTTCATGGTGGATACCTAACCTATGATATGTTTCTTTGTAATGTCTTATTTGTGGTTTGTATATTTGTATATTTATAGATTTAGTGGGTTTGTACATTTACCGGGTACTTGTGGTTTGTATATTTGTATATTTATAGATTTAGTGGGTTTGTACATTTACCGGTCATAGCATGCTCCTTTTAAATTAGGGCAGTAAATCAAGTTAGAGTTTAGACAAGTATCTTTTTTATTTTTATTTTTTATTAGTGACTAATTACAGGTTTGATGATAATTACAAGATATGATCAGGTATATAAATATTTCATCTGTTTGTTCCTAGCCCTCCTCACTAGGTGGTCCTGTGCTGAAGCGGACTGGTAGATTTCTTTGATTTTCCGTTATTTAGTTTCTATGATGTTTTTAATACATTCTCTAGTATGTATGCATTAATTTCTTTCACCCATGTTTTGATTTTTTCCTTAAACTTATTTATCTTTTCTATCTTTTTCAAACTTGGAGGAAGGATGTTGTAAAGTTTGGTTGCCAGATATATGTGGTTTCTTTGGCCAAAACTTGTCTTGAATTTTCTTACATTTCACAAATGATTTATTTGTTCGCAGTTTAGGATTAAGTGTTATTCTGTCAAAATCAGTAAAAACACAGTATCCTCTTTGATATTGTCAAGAAGGGCACTGTGGGTCAACCAAAGATATTTAAATACAAAAGAGATATGCTATGATGTCCGCGCGACTGTCGGCGGACTACGACCTAATAAGCGTAGTTTGCATACAAAAATAATTTGTTCATTTCGTTGATTTTTTTAAGGTGTGCGTTAGTATTGGTTAACATTATAGTTTGAATACGGAAACAGTTCGTTCATTTAGTTTAACGATCGTTTAGTTTATCAGTTAATTATTCGTTAATTGGTAAACAATATCGGCGACACCCGGAAGCGCAGTCCCACATAGTAAAAACTGTGGATAGCACATCTCCTTACATTTCAATATCTTTGGGGTCAACCCATGGCGGCAGTATGGTATCATAAATTTAAGATTAGTAGTAGTTAAAGTTAGATAAATAATTATCTTGAAAAGCAAGTAGGTATATTTCTCTATGGACCATACTCCACTGGTATAAGAAACATTGTGATAATATTTTCTGTCCCGAAACAAGGTTTTTTAAATATTTTTTAATTGTTTGGGCTGGTTTATGTTTCGTTAGGTGTTATAATGTTTTGAGTAAAGTGATTACCCTGTTTTTTAATCCAGTCTGTGATATGTTTTTTTGTGAATAATTGTAGATATATTTTTTAAATAAGTTTTGAATATGTTCAATGCTAACGATGTACGGTTTGTAATGCGGAATCCAAATTGGCGAAGCATATTCCAGCGTAATTCTGACTAACGAAAAACATAACATTTGTATTGTACGCGTATATATCTTATTAAATAAATAAATAAAAAATACCACACTGAAGCGGGTATGGGTACAACTGCCCCGGACCTGTCATAATCACTCCAAGTGGTGACTTAGCAGGTTCCCGGGTTCATGGTCTGATGTTTTCTAGGTCTAGGCCGGAGAGAGATTGAGGGGGACTGGTTGAGAGAGATTTTTTTAACTCCTAACCGGACTCTCTCGACTAATCGCTCTGCACTGCAGTGGATGTGGATGGAATCCCGGACACATCGATCCCCAGATTCTTAACTACCACTCATAATATAAGATATTATCTTGTTTCTTCCTAGAACTTCCTCTCCTTCCTTTCCCTAAAAAAAGACCCTCCACACAGCATCCCAAAGATTATATAGGCCCTGAGGGATTTTTTTTCTTCATGGCCTCCTGGGTGGAGCTAATGCGAGAAAAAAAATAATTTTCGTAAGCGTTGCTACCTTTTTTATTCAATTACGATCAATGAATACAACGTGTCTTGTACGTAGGTACATTGGATAGATGCCAAAATTTCTCAAGGTAAATATTTCCATTTTTGAAAGGCAATATTACTTTGGCTTTCAGCTTCTCAAATCCTACAATCATAATATTCCGCGATTTTTCACGAGTCTACGCTAGCTATCAATAAACATTTATAATACGTAAGTAAAAGTATTACTAGTGATTATTATACTCGGAAATATATCTTGTAGTCATGGGTATGACTGTCATATGGTTTCAGCAGTGTAACATGATAGGGAGTAGGTACTAACTATTGGGGTTGTTGAACTCGTGATATAATAACGTGTGTGGAAACTTTTACTATTTCCCTGCGGCTTGCATTTTTACTGAGGCGATTATGTTTTTATTATATATTTTTAATATTTGCTCCACACACGAGGCCCTCAGGAAAACACTTCCCCTCAGGGCTTATCCACACAATATTCCATCTTTGGGGATGATGGGTGGTGAGTATTTTTAGGAAAGAAGAAGTTCTGGAAAGGAAAAAAGCATGAGGGGTTGGTTGGAATCTGGGGGTCAGTGTGTCCAGGAGTGACAGACGCACTAACCCACCCTCCTACTGCGGTGCATGGCTTCGAGATAGTCTTGCTGGATAGGTCCAAAGGTCTCCCTCAACCAGTCCTTCCCGATCCGGCCTACCACGCAATTGATGGGCAAACGAAACCCAGATAAATCTCGCCGCAAAAACCCGGGCACTCCAGGTAAGTCACCAAACGTAATGAACCACTTGGGGTGGCCTAGGAACAGAGGTTTTGGATATCCAATCAATGGTTTCCGGGGCGCCGGTACCCATACTCGCCTCCCAAATTGTTGACGTTCATGTAGTGTTGATATATCCGATCATCATCAGTTTTTGTCCTGTCACTTTTAAATGAAGGTCTTCCCAAACTGTTTTATCTAAAAGATTATTTTTTATGATTCTACCGAGCGTAGTCAAAGTTCAGCTATCAATTTTTTTTTTTACGAAAAATAATTATTTGGTATCTATCTCCTTTTCAATTTGTTCCGATTTCAGATTTGTCTGTTATTTACAATTTAGATAATTCGACATTTTATCAGTGTTGTCATTCATTCACTGGGTTTCAGGGTATCTAGCATGGTCGATCGATAAATTTGTCATCGCTCCCGAGCACGACTGCTGGCCGCTAACGAACAAATAAGAGTTCACGTCAAATAAATTAAGAACCCTTAGTCGTTGTGAACTGTTGTTTGTTCGTTAGCGGCAAGCAGTCGTGCTCGGGAGCGATGACAAATTTATCGATCGACCATGCTAGATACCCTGAAACCCAGTGAATGAATGACAACACTGATAAAATGTCGAATTATCTAAATTGTAAATAACAGACAAATCTGAATTCGGACGAACAAATAAGAGTTCACTTCAAATAAATTAAGAACCCTTAGTCGTTGTGAACTGTTGTTTGTTCGTTAGCGGCCTGCAGTCGTGCTCGGAAGCTATTACAAGTTACCGACATTTTCGATAAAACCTGTATCGATCGACCAAACTAGATAGCCAGGAAGTCCGTTTTAAAGTGATGCACTACTAAGTAATGCAAAATCGTGTGTTTTGTTTTGAAAATTAGATAACTTATAAATATTTTAGATGCTTTAATTAAATACTGCAAGTAGAACACATATTTGCCTTTGAAATGATGAAGTCTTTTTTTACATAGTTTTATTTTGATAGGTACTTTATCGCTTATCTCAATTTGTTTTTATATTTTTATTGAAAGAATAGTTAATATATAATATCAACAAACAAGTCCTGCTAAGCCAATTGAATTGGCTTGTCAATGGGTGCTTATAATTTAGTTACATATACATTGTAAAAATTATAATTTACATCTTATGTCTACAGATTTAACATTTTTTCATACATTTTTTCATTCATATCAATATAAATATTTTTTTTCCGATTGCCAATTTTTCACCCTATATTTAACCTTATTTTTAGAATTACATTGCTTTATAGTGTCAGGTAATAAATTAAATATCTTCGGTATGTTGTATTCAAACGTTGGCTGTCCGTACTTATTATTAAATTTCGGAACTATTAACCCGTCGTTGCGCGTGAATCTAGTGCTGTATTTATGTTCTAATTTCTCTTTATGCTGCTGGGTAAATATATACTGAATTATAATTTTGTGCCATAGTATTGCCTTTAACAGGTAAAATTTTGGCACTCTGAAACAGCAACGGTGTATTTATTATGTCTCTGTTTGAAAATATTAGGGACGACTAATAATTTTACAATAGGCCACTTGCATAGATTTCATAACGACTTGGAAAAAATCATAGAAAATGGATAGATTTTTTTACTGAGATTACGAAAATGTTAGTAAATTTTTTTTGAAATGTATAGTTTTTTTTTTTAAATAAATAAATCCATTATTTGAGCTCGTGACGTCACTACATGAAAATGTCCCGTCTCCGATTATGTTCCCTTAATTTTGTAAAATTCCACACTAATTATAATACGGCATAATTAGTGAAAATAATTAGCATTTTTTTGGCATAATTAGCATTTTCACTACATGAAAATGTCCCGTCTCCGATTATGTTCCCTTAATTTTGTAAAATTCCACACTAATTATTATACGGCAACACTTTGATTTCCGGCGAATTTTTTAATTTTAGTTTAACGCTCACTAGATTTATTGTTTGTTCTATGCGAACTTATCTTTTGGTTTGATTTTTTGATAAAGATGGCGGTGTTTTTACAGATGTTACGAAGAGAACCCCGTACAATTTATTGCTATTCATGTGGAAAACGTTCTTTTCTTAAAATAATTTTCGGCTATGTAATTATCGTTTTTTCGCACTCATAAAATTATGTCCCGTCTTTCCGGTTTATAAAAAATGGTCTGATTTTTCGGATTGAAATTTTCAAAAAATCGCCAGGTTTTCAAAAATACGATAAAAAAAAAAAAAAATAGGGAATGTCTTAGAATATTTGCCTAAACCGGAAAAAAAAATATGGTGGCCTATTGCGTTTTGTACAACTTGGAATTGTTTCAGATTGGTTATAGTAGTATTTCCCCATATTGTTAATCCACATCTTGTTCAAAAAACAGTTCGAATTTTGAAAACGATACTTAAATTCAGAGCAAATCCGTGTTCTAGAGTTAATTAAACAGTTAAACAGAAATACAACTGACATTAGTATTTTGAATTGTTGAATCTCAATCAGATTTTGGCGCCCAACTTGGGGAAAAGATACCATTTGACCTTTTAACGTTATAAATTAACTTGAAAATTTGTATGAGAGTGTACAGAGTGATTTGAGAGAACCAATTAAATTTTCAATTATGTTAAAGAAAAGATGTTTGAGTTTACAAAAATGAATTATTATAAAATATCAATAACACACAGCAATTTTAATGATAAAAGAGATTGTTTCTACCTGCCCTTACCTTCTAACTACTATTCGAACACAAAGCGTCGTGTTTTCTCTTTCTAACACCATTTAGATCGTATTGTTCACCGTGACACTAAGGGAGGTATAACGATTTCCATGAGACCTATGTAAGCTGTTCCCAAAAGCGACAAAAATTAGCCAGAGGCGATAATAGTTTAATAGTAATTATCCACCGCCTCGGGAACCTTTATTGGATAACCAACCTCTCTTCCATAGGTCACCCCAAGTGGTACGATACGTTTGGTGATTTAGCAGGGGTGCCCGGGTCCATGGAGTGAGGTTTGTCTAGGTCTTGGAGGCGGATGACCAAGACACACTGAACCCCAGATTCCTACCCACCCCTTAAACCTTTTTCCTTCACAGAACTCTCCTCTCCTTCCTTTCATTAAAAAACCCTCCACACAGCATCCCCAAATAAGACATAGGCCCTGAGGGATATTATTTTCCTCAGGGCCTCCTGTGTGGAGCTCATGTAAAAAAAAAAGAGTGTACTTTAGACCACACGACTGAAGTAAAACTTCACTAACGTATAAAAGAACATATGACATTGGGGTGACATATGACATTGGGGTTACATATGACATTGGGGTGACATATGACCATGGGGTGACCTATGATCCTAAGGTAATCTACGAACGTGGGGTGACTTACGACCGTGTGGTGACCTACGACCTTGGGGTGACCTACGACCTTGGGTTAGTATGTACGCCTTACTTTAGTTGTGCAGTAAGTACGCCTCGCCCGATCACCGTTCGCATCGATTACCGTTCGCATCACACTTTTCATAACGCATCACACTTTTAGTAACGCATTCACCAGCTTACCCCCCAAGTCGAGCGTGCGTAAAGAAGTTTTACTTAAAAAAAAATTTATTTGACAATAATGTACATAAACGAGATCCTGCTTGGCGAATTACCCGGAATCGCAACGATAAGGATTGGGATATCATCCTTTTCCGGTGTATTATTAATAAATAATTCATCATAGGATAAAATAATCTGAAACAGGAGGGTCGGGTGACAGCAAAGTTAATTTGTCATAGTATTTGGTTGACTCAGCTCGTCCTAGCTAGGAAAGCCAATTACGATAAGTAAGTTTTACAAATATCACATTTCATGGAGTGGCGAGTCAGGCAGAAATTATTTGATGTGGGGTGGAAATAACCAAGAAGTTGTTCCTGACATAATATTACAGACAGTCTGTATTAATTCTTATGTTTATAATATTAGCGCAGATCCGTGAGAAATCAAGGGATATTATAATTATTTTAGGATTTGTGAAGCTGTTGAATTTAGCAGTCACAAAATTTGACAGAATTTTGGAGCCCCAAAAAACCGTTGACTCAATGTAGAAACGGGTGGACCGTTTGATATATTCCCCTTTCTTAACAAGCGGATTGCAATCTTTAGAGCACAGGCCTCAGATTGGTATGTTGTCCTCGTTCTAACGGTATTACAATGGAAGATGCTAGGAGAAGCTAGTCTCGTTGATCCCTCGGCACCGGTACAAAGTTGGGAAACACGCCAAACGCGCGCCCAAAATATGTACACGGTTGACATTTGTCACGTGAGAACGGGTCGCTTCTGCGGCTCGTTCTTGAGTCCAACATCTCGGCTGGGGAATGATTTGCTGGCCTCGGTGTTTCCTCCCTTCAACAACATGAGTCTCTTCAAGACCCATGCTCCCTCCTTGAAAGACCCCCCACACAGATTATTTAAAGATGATACAGGCCCTGACGGAAATTATTTTCCTCAGGGCATCCTGTGTGAACGAAGGAATAAAAAATATTTGCATTTCAAAAGACAATCAGAAATTCACCTTTCGAATGAGCGCCGTTAGTAAACTTGAAAAATTACGATTCTTTAAAAAATTTAAACAAAAAAAATACACAATTCTTAAATAAAAAATATTAAAATAAAAATATAGTAATCTATGTACATCATAACTTGTGTACTTATAATAATAACAGTATAGTCAACAGTCATTCAATCTCTCAAGACATCCCTCGACGACCACACAAAGCGACACATTGTCAATGTAGGAACATAACTATATCAGATTAAGCTTACATTTTCATCGAAGGCGATGACCTATACCTTTCTTCTAAAGCAGTGATTCTCAAAGTGGGGCATATCACCCCTCTGGGGAAAGGTGTTTGAGAGACCAGGCGGTAGAAAGAAGACGTTGAATTGGTTCATGTAGAATCATGCAATGTTCCAAAAATCATAACTATGAACCCTTGTTTCGTAAAAATGTTTTTCACATAGGACGTCCCGAGAAAATAATTTTCCTAAGGACCTACATCATCTTTGAGGATATTTCGTGGAGGGTTATTTAAAGTAAAATAGGCAGAGGAAGTCCTGGGAAAGGGTAGGAAGGAATCTGGTCGTCAGTGTGTCTAGGAGTAACGTATGTATCCATAACTCCCACTGCGATGCAAAGCTTTGTGTCGAGAGATTCCGGCTAGAGAGAATAAAGGCCCCTCCCGATCCGGTCCGCCACGCAATTGGTTAGCAGACGCACCCTTCACCAAGAACTGGACAATTCTCATTTCATGAATCCAAGCAACATTACTAAAGGAGTCCTAGAGAGAGGTCGTACGTACGTCATCGACGCTTGTCCTTAAAGGTTTACATAAAAATCTTCCTTCTCATATGTCTTGTAAGAAAAAGAAATGACAGAAGATACTAGTCGTACGTACGTCCCCTCTCTTGGGACTACTATAAATCACCAAGAGTAGCGAACCACTTGGGGTGTCTTAATGGCGGAAGCGTTGGTAATCCAACGAATGGTTCCCGGGGCGGCGGTACTTACCCATACCCGCACTCCAAATTGAAAATAACAACCAATTTCGCTTATAAACATGAATATTATAAATACGAAAGTGTGTTTGTTCGTCCTTCTTTCACATTGCAACGGAGCGTGCAATGTGAAATAGCTATATATAATAGAGCTTCATAGGAATAATTGGAGGACTGGGAAGTAACACAGGCCACTTTTCATATTTGAAAAACATTTTATTTATAGTGAGAAAAATCATTACAATAATTTCCCCCTAAAAAACTAGTGTATTATAAATTTCGTACGAGTATCTGACAGTATTAATATCCTAGCTACTCTACGGTTGATATTTAAGAATCCGACTCCAAGTACAATTCCGACGCCGCGCCATATGGAAACCATCTGTGAATGTGAAGTTACTATCTAAGCTACTATCGTAATAGAACCGAATTAAAGCAAGTAGCTAAAAATGCCAAAAGATACTATTGGAAATGCATTTTCATGAATCAATTGCTAGTTTCAGATATAATGTGTTTTACTCATAAAACAGAGTAAATATGTCAAAAAAACGTGATAGGTCAAAGGAAAATATCTTTGGAAAGGGGGCCATGAGCCTTAGTTTGAGAAACTCTGCTATGGATGGTCTCCTAGTAGACAAAGAAATAAGATCTTGTGTGTCATGCCAATAAGTTATATCTACTTCAATAGACTAATGGATATTATAGGAAGGAGCGTCTTGTGGTTGGGTATAGCGTATCTTCAGGTAATAAAATACCTATTAATAAAGCGTGAGAAATTATTGTCATCAAATCTAGCGACCTTCTTTACCCACGTAAATTTAATATCAACGAAATATTAGAATAGATAGAAACTTCATAAAAAGTTAGATATTTGTATACAGTTTTTAAACTGTAAAATACTAATTCAGTTCTAGAATACGGAATAATAGACTAGGGAGGAGCGTATAAAACCAACTTAACCCCACTGAAATAATACATAGAAGACTCATCAAAATTATTCTAAAGAAACAATTAGACTACCTATTCAACCCAAAAATTATTCGATGAATTCGTATTACCACTAAATAAAATTTATCAAAAAAATGCATTACTTCAAACCCACAAAGATAAACTAACAACAAAGTAATTTAGCACCAGGCCGAGAACCTTAGGACAAATAATAATCCCTAAACTTAATAAAAAAACAGCCCAACATCATTACACATACTCAGCCATAACTTTAATAGAAGCCATAGCTTTAACGAACTCCCCAAAGAAATACAATCTGAAAGAAATCATGAAATTTTTAAACAAAAACTTAAAAAACATTTTACTATTAACTAGATTTAGGTATGTGTTACGATGTGCCAACTTATATTTCCATTATGAGCAAAAAATGCCAAATAATATTTTCTCTATGTATGAAAATTCACATTATGTTTCATTATGTACAAAAAAAAAGCCAACTTATATTTTCATTTTTTCATTATCTATAAAATTTTTCCATTATGTACAAAAAAAAAAATTCAAACTTATTATTCATTACGTATAAAAAAAAGTAGTTCTACATACATCCAAATTGTAACAACTGTTAAGTATGTATAGTACTGTCAAACTGATAGTGCTCCCTCTCTAAACACGAGAATTTCTCAATAATTATGGAGGCATTGTTACCACTGATATTATATAGATTTAATTGTATATTATATGTATTGGTTAATAAATAAAAAATTTAAAAAAATAAAAAAAATTATGAAATAATGTGTATTTTATTCGTAGTTTAACCCTTCAGGCCTCGATCCTATTTTGACGGAAGATCAAAAATATGTCCACTTTTAAATAAATCCAAATAAGTAAATGGAATATTTCTGAACGCATCTGAAAACTAAAAACTGTTTTTGAAAGGTGATGAAATACGCTTTCAATTTATAATTCGAAAAAAACATATAATTTTGAACGAAAACGCATAAACAACTTTTAAAAATGGCACACCTTACTAACAAAAATTACTGAAACGAAAAAAAAACACATATTGTTTGGCAAGAAAGTGTAGAAATTAATTAATTTGGAACTAAATTTTTTCAATAATATGGTAACACCGAAATACTCGTTTTGTCAATGACATTTTGTATGGCTCTTGGCTTTACTGACTTTAATCATGTAGAACACACTGAAAATCACTCGTTTGGTGTTTTTTTTTTCATTGTTTGCCTGTGCATTGTTTGAATTGAATTAAAATGAACAAACCAATACGTAGTGGTGCAAGAGAAGTTGTAAACTGCGTGTTTCAACGCTGCCTAGCTGAATATCGTGCGAAGAAGCTCCTATCCAATTTGAAAGAAGTTTACAAACGAACTGCAGAAATTAATGGTATGTGGTATAGTTTTTTTTAATAAATTTCATTAGTATTACAAGATTTATGCCAATTTTTGTGCGATTATAACCATTACAATCTGATTTGAGGTTATGTTTAAAAATCCGAATTTGACATTTCCATTTGACAGTTAATATTAGGCCACAGGAAAAATGGAATAACTCAATTTAAAAAAAATAAAATAATATGCAACTTCTTTAAATTCATAGAAATGTAACTTGTTCTTAATTTTTTCTTTCTAAATGAATATTATGAGGTGTGCTTTTTTAAAACTACCTTCTACAGAATAATCATTTTAATGATGTTTTCCACATACAGGTAAATCTGAAAAGTAAAATAAATCGTCAAGGAAGGGGAAAGGCAGATGAAAAATTTGAAACACCGGGAAAACGGAAAATAGCATAAGAGTTGATGATTAAAAAAAATTGTTGCAAAAACGTGATGAAAATCGAGGCAGATTATTATGCACGAGGAAGTACTCTATATGATGATATAGATGAACTGATAAAACGTTTAGATGAAGATGAAGATATGGAAGAAGAAGAATCATATGAGGACTAAGACAATAATTATTACATGTCGGGTGTTGAATAAATATACTCAGATTTTTAAATACCTATGTACCTACGTTTTTATAACAAAATAAACGCCCACTTAAAACCTGTTTTGTTTTATTTTACTTCTATTAAATTATGTGTTTTTGTGCAAAATTTATGAAAATACAAACACGTTATGAAATATGCATTTTGGCTGAAGGGTTTTTTAAAACATACATTCATTGTCTTATGAGCCATCACGGTGTTGCCTTTTAAAACCAAGAAATCGATCGCAGCGCCATCATTTATTTTCTACACTTAATTGCCAAACTTGTACATATATTTTATTGGTTCCATACCAACTCAGAATCTAATCAACTCAACACCTCTTTGAAAAGTCATTAAAAGCTACGAAAAATAACTCATAACCTAACCCTAACCTAACGTAACCAATTTTTTAAATATATTTTTTTCATAATTTTGATGACTATTCAAAGGAGATGTTGAGTTGATTTCATTTTGAGTTGTCCGGTCACCATTTTGTTGGGCGAATATATTTTTAATTTCATTGTTTACTGACTTTTTTAAAGTTTCAAGTAAAGATAATTGATAAAAATTCTCCAAGATTCACTTTTTTTTAATTGCGGTCGGAAACTTTGGTCTCATAAATGTGTACTTTTAAATTATTTTGTGGTTAACGTTTAGATTTGAATATAAAACGTAGTGTTTTCTCTTTCTGACACATCATATCATACACTACGATAATAAGGGAAACACAAAGATTTCTACGAGACCTATATAAGGCGTAGTCCAGTGGTAAGGTTCTTGACTCGCACGCCGAAGGTCGCGGGATCGAATTCCGGCGTGGCAAATAAATTTTATTGATTAATTTGTGTTATTTCACAATTTATTCATTTAAAATAATATATAGTATATTTGCGACACGTTCCAGAGTGGAAGATACTATCAGTATCGCCCTGGTGTAAGACCACCATTCGGAATTGAAACGTTGCTTGAAATGGCATTAGCCGTGTTTGGTGACCACATCTTAATAGCCAGGTACTTCCCCACCTTTCTCTTCACTATCTCCTTCCCCTCCTCACTACCTTCAGCCTCACAACAAACCCCAATTGGGGATGCCAAAGTCTCACTGGCACGGGAGCAGTTGGGACTCTTGTGCGGTATTTATATATTTTTTTTAATTTGTTCCGAAAAGCGAACAAATTAGCTTGATGGGTTAACTAGGAAAATGCAGCAATGCGGAAATAGAATGCTCGGAGTTTTCGCACGTTCCAGTCAACCAACTTCTTACAATTCATTTAAAGAAATACGGTTACAAAATGGTAACAAACCATAGACATACAAATAACTAGACGAGAACTTACAGATGAGGGGTAAAAACCAACTATGGCGGGGCGAAGAGAGGAAAGAGACTTGTGATTCGCCAATAACTCAATCTAACAGTATATAGGCACCTCGCACTATAATATCACTATTTAGTTCTTGATAGTAAAATCTGCTTTTGAATTAATAGACCTTTTTATATGGGAGCGCGAATTGCATGCCACGGTATGAGCAGATGTGTAAAATCCAAGTTCGCAAAGTAAGGTTCAGAGTATTTTCATAGTGGAATATTTTGTTTCCGTAGACACTTTTACAAATGTTTCATGATTTACTTGACCCAGTAAACAGCGGCTTTAAGTAAGGGCATGTCCATATATTTTGTACGTCCGTGTAACAAACTAAAAATAAAAATTTTCCAGACTAAATTTGCTTTGGCATTAAGGGCAGCCAGCGACCGAAAATCCACATTTCGTCGAAAGATGTTCTTACGATCATACAGGGCGGTTCCAATGAGAAAGATTAATTATTCTCCGTACCAGATTTTAAAAATTATAACTGAATATGGATTTTCTTTCATTCCAAATTTGCTTTAATTTATACCTAAATCCAAAAATGCTGAAAGGCGTGATGATAAAACTATTAAAATTATATACTTTTTGTAATTATTTTTTTATCATAAGTATTTATCATTTTTCAATAATGTTTAAGCAAAATAAGAATGTAAAAAAATCTGAAATATACTAGTTTGTAAGTGCGCAAATAAATACACAAACGGACCAATTTTCGTCAAGAAACACATGTACGTATCTAGGTATATATTACGTTTACTAGATAGAAGAACAATCTTTCGAAATCGATATTAATAATTTTTGTAAAAAAGAGTAAATACTTCTAAAATCAGATTTAAAAATGACATATTTTTGGTTTTCTCTGGTTATACCCTCTTAAATGGTTTGCTGTGTGTATGTATCTACAAGGATACCGATAATGAAAATACCTAATTACCTCAACTAATTACATACTGCTGCTGTCACTACTTACGTTTACACGTGTTACTCTTTTAAAACGTGTTTTCTATATTTTATGTAAATTCAATGCAAGGCAAACTAGTGCTTATAATATTTAATCAATGATAATAAACAATACAAGTGCATAGTTTACACAATATACCATTTGCTACGTTTTCAGATTTTCACGGCCAAAAGTATTTTCGTTATTTGTTTTTGGGTGTTATGCCGTGTAGAGCTACCTCCTTCTATAGCCAACGTAACGCCAAATAACGAAAATATACTATTTATATACAAATATTCACAGAAATTTAAATTAATAAAAAACTGTAATTTATGTGCTCCTATTTATAGGCTTCAAGGGCGGAAACTTACTATCAACACGAATATAATAATATATCTACAGTTTGCAGTTTTTCTTTTTTACATTAATTCCATACAGGAGACATGAGGTAAACAATTTTCCTATGTCATCTTTGAGTTTGCTTCGTGGAGGATTTCTTGAGGAGAGGAAGGAATGAACATGGGGCTTAAAGAGACCGATGTTGTAGGAGGGATGAAACACAAAGGCCGCAAATCAGGCGAGTCGTTCGGTGCCGTTCGCATGTGCACATGTACGTATATTGGGCGCATGTTTGGTGTGTTTCCCGACTATGTACCGGTGGCGAAGGGATCAATGACGCTAGTTTCCCGGAGCTACTTCCATTGTAATACCGGTAGAGCAAAGACAGCATACCAGATGTGCTCAAAGATTACAATAAGCCTATATTATTATTTAACGAAAAAAATGTATTTTTTTTAGTATTATTTCATCCGCTGCGATGTCCCTGTGTTATTAATTTATTTATAAACAGAAACAAACAGTACATTATATTATCGATTGGTGAGAAAAAAATTACAATTAATAAATATAATCCATGGTGGGTACCTATTACGTGTTTCATTGTAGTGTCTTATTTATGGTGTGCATATTAAGTAATTACAGGGAAATGTGAATAGTGGGAAGGTGTGTGTGTGTGTGTGTGTGAATATGTGTGTTTGTGTGTATGTAAGTATGCGCATTAAACAATTTATATGATTGACATGATGCTCTTTTTAAATTTGGGCAGTGAATCGGAGAAAATTTCGATGTTAGAATTTAGATTAATATTATTGAATATGTGAAGAGCACGATTGATTGGCGAATTAGTTGCTGCATTTGTCTTGTAATTAAGCGTGTGGAATAGTTCTGTATGGCGTGTACGTCTTAATGGTATGTTAAAATTAACTAGGGAAAGAAGTTCGGTACAGTCAATGTTATTATTTAAAATTTTGTGTATAAATGTCAAATCAGCTATTAGTCGTCTTTGTTGCAAAGTTTGAAATGTGCATTCATAGTTATTGTTGAATTTGAAGGTAAGATATTTTACAAAATTGTTTTGAATATGTTCATATCTATGTATACTTTGTACTGCGGGTTCCAAATTTTCTCTGTCTTGTTACGTTAACAAGACAGAGAAATCTATCAAACCGACAGCCCATTTCTGCACATAGTCAAGGGTTTTCTCAGGTCAGTAACTTTTATATGATTGAAAGACGTTTCCCAGCAATTTTTAGCACCCCCGATTTATATCACGTAGTGACAGACAAAGTATCAGCATATTTTTAGCTACCACCTGATACGCCAAATGTCTGTTTATAAAATACAAAACGTGAGATATATTTCAACGCACCATCGCGTCGTGTGTGTTTTTTTTATATGATGCCCCTCAAATTATTTAGTTGTGAAAGTCAGGCGATCGCTTTTGAATTAACAGATCGTGTTGTATAAACAGAAGTGAATCTATTTCAGAGACGTTTTCCACCGGTCGGGAATCTATTTATATAAATAATCCTGAAGAAATTTTCGCCTTCGCTCTGTCTCTTTGTTTATGTTTTAGACGAGAGACATACTTATTCATAGACAACAGCACAATGCAACTGGACGAAGGAGAGACCTTCGCGATTTTAAATTTGTACGCAGTGTTGCCATGTGTTTTTAACACAAAAGTATGTACTTTTGAGCGGGATTTTTATTTAATTTTTTACTTCAGCTCCACACAAGAGGCTCTACAGAAACAAATTCCCTCAAGGTCAATGCCATTTTTGGGGATGCTGTGTGTAGGGACTTTTTTATGGAAAGAAAAGAGAGGAGAAGTTCTGGAAAGGAATAAGGTATGAAGGGTGGGTAGGAATCTGGGGCTCAATGTGTCCAGGAACGACGGACATATGAATTTATCCCTCCCACTGCGGTGCAAGGTGATTAGGTCGCCAAGACCAATACAAATCTCAACCATGAACCCGGGCACCCTTACTAAGTCAGCGTATCATTTTAGGGTGACCTATGGAAGAGGTGTTGGTTATCCAATAAATAGATCCCGGGGCAGCGTTACCCATACCCGCCTCCCAAATTATTTACTTTTTTAGCATGAGATACTATTTTTTAGCATGGGTCGCGCGGGGAAATCCTGAAATCAGGAGTGTTGTTTTTGAACTTAAGCACGGGTTCACAAGGGGGCATCCATTAATTAAGTGAGCAGTTTTTCTTCCAATCTAGACCCCCCCTCTCGGTGAGATAAATTTAGGCCAATTCGTATATTTTTTCAAGTAACGAGAGATTTTGCTGAACCCCCCCCCCCTGTTTGTGCTCACGTAATTAATGGATGACCCCCAATATATCTTTATCCAATTCAACTTTGTCAGAACAAATAATAAAAAGAAATCAATATAAACAAATAAATAGTAATTAATAAAAAAATTATAACATTCATATCACATAGGTCAATTTTATTTGGTACTACACTAGCTACTGTAAAATACAGAACTAAAAAAACTTTTTTTTTAAGTAAAACTCTCTCATGAAACAAATATTTTTATTTGAACCGTGTTTAATTTTTCACAAACAATATTTTTCTCCTATCATTCAAAGGAAAATTATAAAATGATTGTTTTCAAAAAAGCATTACAGATTCTTTAATTAGGTGCCGTAATTTTATTATTTATATTGACGGCCTCCGTGGTCGATGGGTAAAGCTCTTGACTCGCAATCCGAAGATCTCTGGATCGAATCCCGGCATTATTTCACAATAAATCAATTAAAAATAATACATAGTATATTTGCGGCACGTTCCAGAGTGGAAGATACTCTCAGTATCGCACTAATGTAAGACCTCTAATCACAATTGAAATGTTGCTTGAAATGGCTTCCTCTTCCCCATCTCATTCCCTTCCCCCTACTTTCACCCGCGCAACACACCCCAATTCCCTCACTGGCTCCAAACGGGAGCAGCTGGGACTCGTGAGGTATTCACATACAAAAATTATATTCTCAAAAAAAGCATACGAAAAACCTGATTTATTACGTGGTTTTCTTATCCTTGAAAACATGTTTTTCTTCCTAAACATGGTTTTTCATTTTTGGACATGGCAACACTGCTTGTACGCAAGGAGTATGATATACGTACCTTTATAGTTGTATGAAGTACCTACAGATAGGTACCGAATATAAATCTTTATTTAGAATCTAGTCCTAGTCGGTGTCTACCAACTAAAAGATACGCCTTTGTGATATACCAACAAAATAATAAATTGACATTGCAATTCGGATTAAGAATCCAAAGCAACAAAGACATTTTGCGGTGACCTGGCGATTATTTTGAAGAATGCAGACTGGGCCGGTTTCCTGATTTTCTTTGTTGGTTTTTGGCGAAAACATCAAGAAAACTTTACTGCGGAAAAGGAATACTGACCGGCTTGGCTAAAAATGATTCCTTTGTTCATAAATAAACAAAAATTGCACGCTCAGGTGTTCTTAAATTGTGTACAAACACGAAACTTCATAATTAGTTATCGATTCAAGTTCGCAAAATAACACTGACATTATAATTTTAGCGTAAACATCTGTAAAACCCAGTATAAATAAATAAATAATCGTATATATGTTTTTTAATTTCGTTTGATTACTGTATAAGTAAAATAAACACAAAAGTACAAATTTAGTTTGTTTTTACATTAGTTTTCCTCAGGGTATCCTATGCCTATGTAATCTTAAAGGATACTATGCGGAGGGTTTTTCAAGGAAAGGAGGGAGAGGAAGTTCTGGGAAGAAAATAGGTATGAGGGGCGGCAGTGGCGGACTAAAAGGGGGGAGGGGGGGGCCCCAAACGCGTCCATGTTCCCTTGATCAAATCGTAAACAAAGCTTTAAGGAACGGACACTGTAAAAAAGAAAAAATCATTTTCTGAAAGATGCACTCGTTAAGAATACTCTCACCAATGTTTTAAAGAAATTCGAAAAATTGACGGAGATATAGCATTTTATGTGAAACCGTTTGAAGCAGTTTGTACGAGTATGTTGAATTATCCTTCAGCAAAACTTTGAAGGCGTTTTTTCTCGAAACTTTTTGATCACGTTTAGGATTTGATCAAGGGAATATGGAGGCGTTTGGAGGGCCCCAGGACCAGAGGCTCGTGTGAACTGAATAAAAAGCTTGTAAAATTACATCAACTTCTTAAACTAGGGGGGGGGGGGGCTCATTCAGCACTGCCGCCCGGGGCCTCGGACGGTCTTATAATCCGCCACTGAGGGGTGGGGAAGAATGTGGGGGTCAGTGTGTCCAGTATTGACGGACGCATGAATCCATCCCTCCAACTACGATGAAGGCGATGGGTCGAGGGATTCTGGCTGATGGAGAGATCAAAAGACTTCCCTCAACCAGTCTCTATCAATCCAGCCGGCAAAACAGCAGTTGGGCATATCCATCGGCTACCAAAATTTAACCCACGAACCCAGGAAAACCTGCTTAGTCACCAAACGTAGCGAACCACTTATGTGACCTACGGCAGGCGTGTTGGTTTTCCAATAAATGGTTCCCGGGCGGCGGTACCCATACCCGCCTCCCAAAATGCCACAGCCATTTCAAGCAACAACGGTTCAATTCTAATTGGTGGTCTTCCACCAGGGCGATACTCAGAGTATTTTCCACCCTGGAATGTGCCGAAAATATACTATATATTATTTTTAATTAATGATAAAATGAACTCGCTTTGTTTTGAATGTGTCATTTTGAAAATTAGAACTGATTGTGTCAAGAATAAGATAAACTGTACACTCACTGTACAGTATTCATCTGTCTACAATTCACTGCACATATATTTTATAAAATTATTTTATGTGTGTATGTGTTCGTTAATTCTATTTGTGAAATGAGTATTTATTTTACTTAAATTTCTTAGGTTTAATCCTGACAAGTAACGTCTGCGCTTGTTTGCAAATATGTAATGTTAAGACATTAAGATTTTAAAGTTCCAAATTTTTTTAACAAGGCCTCAAAATATCATAAATAATATATTATTCCAATATTTTTCGATTATTCCATTAACAACATGTCGTTAGTATCTGTCTCAGAAATTAATGACTTAGGTATTTGGTTTGACACGAAAATCAACTTTATCAAGCATAGGTATATAAAAAATAACCAATAAAGCTTTGAAAATGTTGGGATTTATTTTAAGGGTATCGTAAAACATTATATATGTCACTAGTAAGGAGTCATATAGAATACAATTCCACGGTTGAAATTACACATGCGATTGAAAGAATCCAAAATATTTTTTTAAGATATGTAAATTTTAAAATGGGCATTCCTAGTGAATGCCTAAATTACGATAACGTATCTAGTTTGTTCGTTAAATTTAATAAAATTATCTGATCTTAGAATCATTTCCGATTTAACCTGTTTGTATAAAATCATTAATTCAATGTTTGATACCCCTGATTTATTATATGTACCTAATCTCTTTTCATACTCCAGGCAGGTCAGTTAGAAGACAGTACCTACCATATTATTGTAACAATTCCACATCAATATCCCAATATTACACTCCTATGCGACGGATTCAACAGCTAGGAAACAAATACTCCGATGTTGTTGATATATTTAGTAGGTACGTAAATTTTAATATATAAGCATACCTTATTGATTTTTTCATCAAGGAAATATTTTGATAAAGCTATTTAAATTGACTCAACACATTAACAGTATTTTGTCGGCTGAAAGAAAAAAAACTATTTTGGATTTTTTTATATTTTGTAACTACATACATACTGTGTGGATCAAATTCAATATTATTTTTACTTTATATTTTATTTTTGTGCAAGTGTTTTAAAAAGTCGATACCTGCACTATTTATGAGTACAATTTTGTAAATATTGTTATATTGTATATGTAAAAGCCTAAATAGGCGTAAATAAATAAATATTGTCTACTATCTACTTCTACTACACTATATAAAGAGGTAAGATTTGTTTGTTTGTTTGTTTGCATTGAATAGGCTCCGAAACTACTGAACCGATTTGAAAAATTCTTTCGCTGTTGGGAAGCTACACTATCCCTGGGTAACATAGGCTATATTATATTTTCAAAAAAATAGGCATCCTTACTAAAACTTCAATAATGCAACCCAAGGTGTAAAAATAAAATACCTAAAATATTCTTTACATTACGTGCGCTGCGAAAACTATTGATGATAGAATAAAATAATGTACTACGACTTTGTAGAACACATCATTATTTACAAAAAAGGTCGCGACAGCATATGTCTAACTATTATGGTTATGCCACAATAAGTATTCTTTGATTTTAAAAATTTAATTAAAATGTCGCCGCTTGAAAAGGCTCTTTATTTGTATCTTGGTTTTAATCCTTATCAAAATAAATTACTTCGAATTCCTTTATATTCCTTCCAATACCTTTATTTAACTTTTTGAATTTTTCAATTCGGATATTTAATTAGAAAGATATCACGAGTTTAAAAATGTTAGTATTAGAAAAAAGTTTCGGCTACGGGCCGGGCGGGAGAAGAGTCAAGAAATGAAGTGCCAGGGGGGTTGGCGGGACGGGGGAGCGGGAGAGCGGTGGCGGGGAAGGTGGAAGTGGAACGCTGGAGGGGAACGCACGGGAAAGGACATGCAAGGAGTAACATTTTATTTATTTGAATATGGCATTGCAACGCAAGCCGGGAAACAGCTATATATTATAAAAGTAAGTAAAAAAAACGTGCTGACCGTAAAAACTCAGAAACGAGTCCCGGTACGATCAAGGGAGTTATATGGTGTGGTAGATCTCTACCCCCCCCCCTAGGGAATATGGGTAACCGTTTTTACCTAAAGGGCGTGCTTTTAAAGATATAAGGGGTGGAAGTTTCGCCCTCTTGAAATTTCGAGAACAATCTTCCGGAAAGTTCTAGAAGGTTCCATAGAGCTCTAGAAAATTCTGGTAGGAGTGGCAGAGTATGTCGTGGAATTTTCGGGAATAGAGAATCGGGAAAATCAGTGTGGAACATTCCAGAACACTCTCGAATGTTGTCCTGAGCGAAGCCGGGTAACCCAGCTAGAATTATATAAAATTTTGCTTGAACACCCCAGTGGGAAGCCATTAAGAATCCAATATGAACTAATACTTATTATTTTATAGATAGATAGTTAACAAAAATGAAATAGCAACTAATATTATTTTATTGAATTAATCTTTTATTCCTTCCCACACACAACGGACATAATCAGCTCAGGTCAAAGTGCCGAGAACATTTTTATTATTGCCGCTTTGAATCATTTGACGATTGGGGGGTCAAGGATATTTTGCAGAATTATATCACAAAGGCGAAATAATCGATGTCATATAAACGTACAAACTGGAAGATGCTTACAAGATCATAAGTATGTCCATGCTTACTAATTTTAACATGCTTATATTCGTAGTTTTGCACAAGTGTGGTGTTAGGTCAGGTAAGGTACGAGTATTTTATTCAAATACTCACGGAATACAATGTTTAAAAATAATCTAAAAGTATTAAAAAACGGTGAAATGAAATTGGAGTAGGTACCTACGTACTTTTTAATAGGTTTTTCACAACATTTGAATTGTTCCAATTATAAAATGTACAAAACAAAAGCAAAGAAGTTATTTTTAAAAGATGAACGACCATTGGCGGGAAAACGTAGATTATAGGATAGGGAAAATTGGAGCCCCAAAATACCTGAAAAAAAAAAACCTCGACTCTGTGCGGAAACGGGTGGTCCATTGAATAGATTATCCTATTAACAAATTGCAATCTTTAGAGCACAGTCGTCAGGTGGGAATTCTGTCCTTGTTCTACTGGTATTACAATGGAAGATGCTCCGAGGAAGTAGCGTCATTGATCTCTCGGCACCGGTGCATAATCGGGAAATACGCCAAACACGCGCCCATATGTAGGTATACGGTTGACATTTGTCACACGAGAACGGGTCGATTCTACGAAATTATTTTCCTCAGGGCGCTAATGAAAATTCAGACAGGCTAAAAAAATCTTATTTAGGAAAAAAAAAGATTTTTTAAAACATTTCACTAGAAGTAAGGAAAAAATTTGCTTGCTCTGGGCACATGAACACGCCCAATTATATCGTTCTACATCTCCCCCCCCCCCCTTCCCACTACCTCTATTCCATTAAAATGTCTGTCTATACGTCTATAGTTGTAATTAGTTTTAAGTAAACCCGTAAATCGGTGTAAAAAAATAACTTTTTCTTGTTCCCGAAAAAAGTACGTAGGTACAATTATTATAAAAATACATAAATCATACGGCGAAAAATTTGGGGCATTTCCCTGATTATCTTATTTAAATAAAATGCTAATGTGGAGATAAGTACGAATAAAACTAACGGTCCGCGAAAAGTAATTACGTACTTTCACTCTATCTTTTCGGCGAAAAACGAATAGCCACATGGATGGAACACGAATGTTTGTATTGTGTAAGCAGACCGACTGACCTATATATTTTTTTCTCAATGGTTGGAAACACTCACTGAAAATATTTCGGTATTTCTAGAATATGTGTCAGATTTACGTCTGTAAACATTAATTCGTGATCTGTGGAATGCTTTATTTGTTTTATCTATAGAATGGTTTAATTATCGTTTGTTCAAGAAAATCATTTTCCTACATGAAATTAACAACAATACCACGTTCTGTCTGCTGTTAAACTAATCATCTGTGTGGACAAACAGCAAAAACTCTTGAACAGTGTGTTCTGCCGTCGTGAAATTTGAACCGCTTTTTTAACCAGGCGTAGTTATTAATGTCATTTATTTTGTGCGCTATGGAGCATTCAATTTAATTTAATTGTCATTGAATAAGTCACAACGCCATATTGTTTTCTTCATGTTTTTCAATTCAAATCTTGGATGAATTTGGGTATCAAAATTAAAATTAGTCAAAAAAGTATGCGATCAGATTTTTTAAAGAATGTCAGTAAATATTGATTTAAAATTACTTTTAGAAAGAGGGAATGGAAACATTTAGGTGTCTACATCAAGGTGGTCGATCGCGGAGCAAATTTGATCGACCCCAATAATGACGATTGTAAATTTATTTTGAAAATAAATAATTAATATTTCCACATTTCAAATATACAACTTGGTTTTGCTAGATTCATGTTTATCTGCGGTTTTGGTCAGAGAAGAAGTTATAAAAGAATTAAAAAAAAAAAACGCAGAAATTATTACAAGATTCATGTTAGAAGTCGAGCCTCATGAAAATTAAGGTAAAATGTGGCTTCCAATCTCAGGAAGTTTGGGAACCCTCATTTTTTACAGTTTAAAAATATATTGTATATTGTCCACCCACTATTACGACCATTAGCAGTAGCTCTACCTATAAAAAGAGAAATAAAATATCATTACATAGTATAAAATGAAGTCGCTCAAAATGTTTGTGCGCTTAGATCTTTTAAACTACGTAACGGATTTTCATGCGGTTTTCACCAATAAATAGAGTGATTCAAGAGGAATGTTTATATGTATAATACATGCTTATTATAGTAGAGAAAAGCCGAGAAATTCAATTCAGGCAGCGGGCATCGGGCAGCTGGCAAGCGGGTGGTGTTGATTTAATAAAGGTTGGGTAATGGCGTTGTGTTTCGTTAGCCACAGCAACGTGTGTCCGGGTATGCTAATTGATAATAAAATAGTTCGAGTTGAACTTTTACACTATAAAATGGGTTACTCGCGTATATATGGTTACTTGTTGAAATACTTGCTAGTAGAAAAGTGTACCTATGTTATCAAAAGAAATAATATGGAAAAGGAATAATATACGAATGAAAGAAAGACTTGTATGCGGGTATTAGTTTATAGAAATCAATACCTACTAAAGGTAAAAGCATAATTTGCCAATACGAGGAAAATTGCGTGTTTGGAGGTCTTATTTTATGCAAAAAATTGTTGTATTTTGTAAAATAATTTCTAAAATGCGCATCCCACGTCAAATATTATATGAAATAAAGTTGTTGTAAATTTAATTAGCTTTTATATGAAACTAAATTTATATCTGTAGACATAACGGTTCTCTAAAAAATGGCAGATAACCAAAAACAGTCATAAGTGGGTTTTGGGGGAAATGCAAATAAACTGTTCTCACGTCTCTCGGCAAACCTCACACTGGCCAGCATTGTTTTTTATGAAGTTGAAATAACTCCTGAGGAGCGAGACAAGACTGAAAAATTGCTGAGAGATACTGAAAGGTCTCTCATTATATCAGCAGAAGAAATTGATACCTACCATATACTAAAGGCAAAATTTAAAAGTGCCTTGGAGAAAATTGAAGCAAACGGTCCAACATCACAGTTATGGGTGCAATACTTTCGTATTACCACTTTGATTAAACTATTTATCCAGGCAGAGCGTGTTGGTGATTGGAACCTTCATTTGTACACTGTCCATAAGATGCTCCATTTTTTCCACGCAGCTGGACATTTTTTGTATGCTAAGAGCGCGCACCTCTACCTTCAGGATATGATGGCTCTACAAGATCGGATGGAAAGTGAATACGACATGTTCACAAAAGGATCCTTTACCATTCGCCGGTCTGACAAGTTTTGGTCTGGGTTGTGGTCAGACCTAACAATTGAGCAGAAGCTGATGCGAATCATGAAAACCTACGGTGGGTTGAGCCAAGGAAGGGGAATCTCCGACAGCGTTCTGGCAAGCTGGACAACAGGAATGGTGTTTGTATTGAACATTTGTGAAGAACTGGAAAGTTTTTGCAGCATCTCATATCCCACTGGAGAGCAGGATGTAGACATGAGACCTTCTCAAATCATCCGAGATAATAGTGATGTGGAAAAACTAAAAAACTGGTTTGCTCTCCCCTCTCCATTTCCCAAAACTGACAGTTTGATTTCTATCAGTAGTGGTTTACTGGCAGGTCCTGAAATTAATTGCCACACAGCCCAGAGAGTTGGAACGGAGGGAGTGATGAAAATTGTGGGGCAAATGTACGACAAGGTAGTAATAAAACAAGGAAAAATAAAGTTACCACGCTGGCACCGATCACCTCAACCGTTAAACTACCGGACAAAAACAGAAGAGTGGCGTGATCACAGCGTCCATCACAGATATCGAGACACCTTCTTCGTGCGAGCCTAAGCCCGGGCCATCTAAGATAAAAAGAAAGACATGATTTGGCAACCAATACACAATACCTACATGATTTATATTAGTTTTATTTTTTGTGTACATGTAATTTGTCCTTATAGTAGGTACCATGATGTTTGTACAAGCATTTTAGTATGTAGGTATATAAAACAATGTTTGAAGATGACGTAATTCCCGATAGATGAATTATCTTATCTTTTTTTTTAAATGTGTTAACAATAACAAACAAAAAAATTGTAACTATTTGATAAATAAAACCATTAAAAGACGTGAGAACAGTTTATTTGCATTTCCCCCCAAAACCCACTTATGACTGTTTTTGGTTATCTGGCGTTCTTGAGAGAACCGTTAGGTCTACAGATATCAATCTAGTTTTAAATGAAAGCTAATTAAATTTAATACAACTTTATTTCACATAATATTTGACGTGGGATGCGTTTTTTAGAAAATATTTTACAAAATAAGTGACCATTTCGAAAAAATTTCACTTTTTGGAAAAAATGGCTTATTTTCAAAGAACTGTATCTTGGAAACTAATGGTTGTATATAGCTCACTTTGTTCTCAAATTGTAGCAAATTTAGTTTACTTTAAAAGTATTTATATTAACTATACCGGTCAGACCCTTCATTCACTGAGATATTGAGCAAAAACTGAAAAAAATCCGAAAATTTCCTGGTTTTTTGGGTCCACCGCCGCTCGCACAGCACTTTCGAAGTTGCAAAAATTTTTTTTCAAAACTGGTTTAGGTCCTAACAACATATAAAAAATTCAGAATGACGGGACCTTTTGCAAGAACAGCCCCCTTTTCATGTTTAACTTGACTGGACTAGTTATAAAGGGGCACTTTCTTTTGTATCACAAACCATGTTACACAAACCTAGCGTAGCCGCTAAACTACTAGAAAACTGGGATGTTTTCTTGAGGTAATATTTTTTCGGGTATGGCAACCTTTATTAATATTTAAAAATTGGTACCCCTTCTAAATGGAAAGAAAACATCATGAAATGTCATTCGTAAAGGAAAAATTACGTACAAAAAAGTTTTTATGAAATATAAATTTAAATGCATATTTTTCCGCCTTTTTCGACTGAAACCGATGGTTCTTGTGGTAAATAAGTTTATTTCTTTAAATGTATGCCTATTAAAAGTGAAGCGGCTTGCGGCCGTTAGGTAAAGTTTTACCAATTCTGAAATGGTATGTTTATGGTCGTGGTACATGTTAAATCGTGGTTACAATTTTATAAAAAAGCACAACAACCTGATCGAAATCAGTACTAGATATTTAAAATTAGAATATAGTAATAAAAATACATACCTACACCTAATTTTAAAACAACTGAAAAAACAATTACGTTATAAAAAAATAGGTATCTACTTTAGTAAGTACGAACCCACCACTACTAAACAAAGATTTAGCTAACATAAATATGAGTAAGTACCGGCTTTGCTGGACGCCTCCTTGTCACCTTCCATCTCCAGCTTCTTGTGCAGATGGAAGTGGATGACTCCGAAGGTGTTGATGACCCCGAACAGGATCCCGTTGCAGAGGAAGGACGAGACCAGCACCATCCAGGCCCTGACGCCCCCATCAGGGGGTCTCCTGCATTCTACAGCGAGGGTTCCTCCGTTGCTCTCCTCAGTGGAGTGCCCATTCTCTATTCCCTTTGACTTGACCAGCGCTACAGCTCCTCGCCCTGTGAGGGGCTCTCCGTGGATTAAATCTGAATTTTCCATAGTTGAGTAGGTATCGACGAATTGTTTTACTTTCACAAACACAACATTCCCCGTATTCTTGAAAGGAAAAATTAAAACTTGTAGAAATAATTTTAAATAAAGATTTCTGACGTACAACTTATTTGTTTTCAGAAATGCTTAAAGTTGGATGTTTATAATTGTATTCCTTTATTTAGAAAGGAAGTATTTTAAGTCATTATTGTTCGCTCAACAGTTATTTCAGAAGTCTGATGTTGCACAAATCTAAATATTCTGGACTTTTGAGTCAATTAACTTGGTAAAAAAAAGCTGTTTATTGTCACTACGATAACACTTAAATTGCAAGGAAACATTGTTGAGTGTTTGATTAGTTTTAAAAATGAAGAGGATAAACGGAGTTACGAAGTCTCGATCGCTGAATACAACGAGGAACGAGCTAAATTTGAAAACGTCCTCCCTCAACCGGCGAAACGCGACTAGTGCGAAGTAAGCGAAGTTAGTGAACTAAACTAGTCGACAAAGCGATATGCCGATTTTCGACCAACTCGTCCATACAGATTCAGAATTCAGAATACGTCCAATTCGTCCGAAGCAACGTCGTCAGCACGTGGAAATATAATAAACTTCGTTCCAGTCACTCTTCATTGGGTAGGCGTCGATTGTTCATCTGACAATCAATGAATGTAATATCAATCATTGATTTAACATTTTTAAAGCTCTCACGAACCCTTTCAAACAAACCTTATCACAGGTAAGAACTAAATCAATAAATACTAACTTTATTTTTTGAAACTTAGAACGAATTTAAATATTAATTAATAATTTTTTTGCAATATTATGAAAACAAAAATTAGATTTTTTTTTCTTTCTATTTTCCATTATTCCCGCCATATTTCATGAAGCATGGATCAATAAACTTATCACAAAAGGTATACAAACTCACGCACGTTTGATTATTATGTAAGTAGGTACCTATGTAAATTCAATCCGGTGCATTATTATTTACCATGACCGGGTGCAATGTCTCGATTTATTCATTGTGTACCTTGGCATTTAGGCGCATTACTATTTCTTTAACGAAGCATGACTTGTTGAGGTACTATCGATTTATTTGTTGAATAACCAACACGATAATTATTACGAAATGCATATTTTACAAGAGCGGCGATGTACACTACTGTACTATGAACGAATTTCAAATCGATCGTGAAAATTCAACTGACAGTAACCTTGAATATTTTCCGCCAATGAAACATTTCGAGTCAGCTGTTGAATGTTACCAGATGAATAAAAATAGACTTTATTTTAGTGTGGGCGGTAGGTACTGAACTATTTTAGATATTCTTATGGAACAAAAAGTGTTTGCTTAGGGAAAATTGTAATTTTGCGATTTCTTGTGATCGTAGTACCCATTAAAAAAAAAATTAATTTAATGCTTAAAATTTGATCATTTTAATAATTTGTGTGAAATACCGGATTTATAAAGAAAAAAACGCCTGTGGTAAAGATTTATAGAAAACAATTGATTATGGGTGCAAATATGTAGGTTCGTAAGAAAAAAAGTGTAAGGGGTATTTTTCGAAAACCATCCATAAATTGTAAAATTTTAATTGCTCATGTCCATTTGAAACATTAAAATTGGAAAGAAACTTTCATTTGCTCTAAAGATTTTTTTTATTTCAGCTTCATACAGGAGGCCGAGGAAAAAAAAATCCTCATGGCCTATGTCATCTTTGGAGACGCTATGTTGGGGATTTTTTTAGAGAAAGGAAGCAGAAGAAGTTCTGGGGAGGAAAAAGGTAAGAGGGGTGGGCAGGAATCCAGGGGTTAATGTGCCCAGGAGTGACGGAAGTATGAATTCATCCCTCCCACTGCGGTGCAAGGCGAAGGATCTAGAAAGACCAGTTGGAGAGGTCTAGGTTAGGTCTCACTCGACTGGTCTCTTCCTATCCGGCCCGCCACGCAACAGATGAGCAAACACATTCGTCGTCAAGAACTAGACAAACTTCACCTCATGAACCCGGCCACCCCTGATAAATCACCAAACTTAGTGAACCACTTGGGGAGATCTATGGTAGGGTTGTTGAGACTAGACCCCACTGGAAACCTCAATTTTAATAATAAATATTAATTGTTTCAGAACCAATGATTCCTTTATTAGGATACAAAGTATTCCGACGAAGAGTCCAATAGTTCTGAAACTTGTTAATATTTATTATTAAAATAATGGTTAAAAACAAAGTTATTTATTAACATTTAATTAAAAAGGGGGAACAAAGTTATTCAATAAAATTTTGAAGACGAAAATATAAAAAATATTATTTATTAACCATATCCTTAATACATAAAAAAACAAATAAAGAATAATGCATTGTCATTGCACCGGTAACAAGGAGGATAAATATGGTAATTTCTTCCAAGATTCTTATACAAAAAAAATATATATGTACGTGTAAAGATAATAATTTGTGATAATTGTCCTGAACCAGTTGTATGTTAACGAACATAACCAAAGTCACTTCAGCAATGCTTTGATTCTGAATTAAGATCTTCTAAGGGTGATTATGTGTATCTTTTGCGACAGCCTAACGCAGTGATTCTTAACCCTATTAAGGGAATCGCCCCCTTTACCACAGTAAAATTATCCAGCACCCCCCCCCCCCCTTGTAGGACGTCCATTTGCGCAATGGATTTCCTACTACAAATAAAAAATGATGTAATGATGAGTATAAATAAAACACATCATTATTACATTGAGTATTAAACCTCACTTAAAATATTTGTGGAATGAGCTTATTTTCTTTATTGACACAATGCCCACTCGAACTTTTGCAGCGCCCCCTAAATGCAAAAAAATTAAAAATGCCCCCCCAGACCTCCAAAACGCCCACAGGGGGGCGCTGGCGCTCCCGTTAAGAATCACTGGCCTAACGCGTGTTAAATCGGCCGTATACGACATTTTCATAGTTTTCTTAAATGCAGTATTCCGTATTGTAATAAAGCCTAACGCGTGTTAAATCGGCCGTATACGACACATTTTGACAGTTTTCTTAAATGCAGTATTCCATATTGAAATAAATACTGAGCTTGTGATAAGACACCAAATCTTAAAAGTAATTAGGCTAATGCCAGAGATGATGGAGCGTTTGCCGCGTAATCCTCGTTAAGAGATGTTAATCATGGGAAAAATTGCATCATTGCGAAAATCTAATCATTTTAAAAAATGGAATGTCATCACGTACAAACGTCATGATAATACAACAAACGGATAGTCATTTATGAACGCCTGTTAGGATTACATTTAAGTTATAATAAATAGTAATTTGTGTTTTAAAGTAGGTAATTACTCCATTCAACACAAGCCATTGAAAGCCATAGAAAATCACAGAAATTTAACAGCCAATAATGTACGCCAGAAGCCTTCCGACATCCAACGGTTTTTTTCTTTTTGTCTTAATTGTTTCGCAACGCTGACTTGACCCAAAAGATAACAGAAAAAAAATAAAGATCCACCATTCAGATAAAAAATTCGTAATGTTTCACAAATTCGTGCAACAAAAATCAAATTTCTTTTCATTGTTTCAAAACGTTGCCTTGATCATAACATAACATAAATTGATAATGATGTATTGGTAATGAATGTGTTCCACCAGAAACTGGATAGAGATGTGGATATTTTATATGGCAGATTGAGTATTGCAGCCGCCGAGCCGCCACTGTGTTATGTTGGAATAAACAATAATATGTATTATCATTACTACATATTTTCTTACCTAAACACGACACATATATATCTATATATACAATGACATTAATACTGGACGCGGGGTAGAAATCTCAAAGTGGGAAGTCAAACACAAGACGATTATAGCTGTCTCTATTTCTAGTACTTTAGTACTAAATTGCTACGCGTCAAGTGAGGTCGTGTCTTACCAGTAAGTAAAATGCCCTCCTGTGTGATGAGAAAATGTTTCAATTACACGGCAAATAGTCGTAAAGGCGAAGGAATAACACTTCATTTGTAAATTACTTATTATTATCAATTATTTTAATTAATTTTATAATAATACGTCATTGTATTCTTTACCCTTCCCTGTCCATTGTGTAACCGAGTGAGAGTATCTTGTTATCTCAGTCACACCCATAGGTCACACCCGTGATGTGAAAGCAGTATTCGGCGAAGAAATTAATAAGCCGCCCTACCATATATCTATGACATTCACACACGTACATTCTTTGATTGTCTGTCTTTATTACACAGGAATAAAGTTTTGAATTTAGAAATTATACTGAAAACCGCTGAAAACAAAAGAGTGTTGCTTGCTTTCCACATTATATTGTGAGTATGTGAGACTATGGCGAGTCTATTTATATAACGTCATTGTATATATATAGATTGATATATCTCTATAACCGCGAAAAGGGAACACTATTACAGAATTATATACATTGGAAGAACTTTAGAATTTTTAATCTGAGTATTGCATCAGATAGAGTGACCACTTCAACGTATACATAATTGCATACTCAACTCAAAAAATTCCATTTCTTGGAGATATCTGACTTATCAACTGGGAGATTGATATGTAGGTATTTGAGAAACAAAGTAAAATGAAGTCCTTGTTCATCGTTTATCAGTTTCACTTTTGACATGTTACAGGAATTCTCACACTACATAACAAGCATTCGGAATTATAGTACCTTTTAAATTTAAAAAAAATAGGTGCCTAGAAGTATTTTCTAATATAGTGTTGTAAGGAACTTATGCACTCCCTCGCCGACAGAATAACTGAAATATTTCAAAAACCAGTATTTTAAAAAAAATAACAAAATGTATAATATACACATGTTCCATATTTATGAATCAAATGTGACCTACACATATTTTAGAATTTAGCAAATATTTTATATACATATATATACGTCACTTCAAAAGTAACCGGATGACATTTTGTCCTCAGTAACTTCATCTCTGGATTTTGACACAAGTGCAAATATTTTTTTACAATAATTATAGATATCAACCACTGGCATGTCCCTAAGTTTTACTATAATTTGTCTAGTTTGAACGCCGTCAAAAGACATTCAGTATACAAATTTAACAATGTATTTAAAAAAAAAGCAAATTATACAGACATAATATTATTATACAGTTGATGAAAAAAATCTTAAAAATCCGTCCAGTTTTAGAGGACAAAGCAGGAAAATAGAAAACCTCAATATTATTTAGGTATAATCAGCCTGAGGTGCACTTGTCCCTTTCGCCCAGTATCTGGAGGGGTATCAGCGACAGTGACAGCAACAGTTTTGTTGATCATTGAAGTTTCTCGGCCTTTTTTTGTATTGGGGGCTGTTATAATTCACATGGCCAGGCACGGCAACAGAATGGCAATGGCAATTCATTTTTTTTAATATTTATGAGGGAGATGTATGAAGGTGATTGCATTTTCTTACCGAAGAAGCAGACTTACGTTGATCATCTGACTTATTTTCGACTACCAACATTCATTGTGTAAGAGAGAGCTACAGCATTATTGTGATCAAGAATTTATGTTTTGTTTGAACCTTTGCCGTAGGAATTATGAAACTGAATTAAATTATAATAAAACCAGACTTGACTTCTTGAACACAAGTTGATCTTAATGTGAATGAATTTTGGGTAAATATTCCACTAACCGCCGCACTTTTATTAGGTACACCACGAAATTACTCCACGTTTCAACAAGGGTATGGGTATCGCCGCCCCGGGAACATTTATTGGATAATCAACACCTCTGCCATAGTTCACCCCAAGTGGTTCGCTATGTTTGGTGACTTAACAGGGGTGCTCGGATTCATGGGGTGAGGTTTGTCCGGGTCTTGACGGTGGATGCTTCTACCTACCAGCTGCATGGCAGGTTGGGTCGGGAGAGATTGGTTGAGGGAGTCTCTGACTTCTCCAGCCGTACTCTCTTGGAACATCGCCTTGCACCGCAGTGGGAGGGATGGATTCATACGTCCGTCACTCCTGGACACACTAACCCTCAGATTCCTAATACCCTTTTCCTTCCTAGAACTTCCTCTCCTTCCATTCCTAAAAATACCCTCCACACAGTACCCCCAAAGATGAAATAGGCCCTGAGGGGAATTATTTTCTTCAGGGCCTCTTGTATGGAGTTAATGCAAAAAAAATAAATGTTTGGAAAGATTTTAAAAGATACATTAAAATTCCATTTTTATTCAAAGTTTAAAATTTCACATTTAAATGATCCATTTGCCGCCATTTAATTTTTTTTTGTATGGATTTGACGTTTGCGAAGTTTTGTTTCAATCTAAATACGCATTATTTACTTAGTTAAGCGCCTTTGAGGTGATTTTTCACAAAAACGGCGCTCTACAAATTGTCCAATTATTATTATTATTATTATTAGTTTACCCAAAATCAGATCCTAATAACCTATTTTGTACACGTAAATAGTTTTTTCTTGTAGTAATTGTTGAAATGATGTGTAGTGCGGTGGTTAGAGGAATAATTACAGAATTTTGATAATCTTAATGTTATCTGCAGACAGTCAGTGGTCAGTGGTACGGTTACTGTAGTCATCGATTTGGAAGGCCTTCCTACCATCCTTTTCTTAAGTTAAACCTATTGTTCGATCCCTTCCCACATGTTCACTTAAAAACCACAGATAAACTAGTGGGCAAACCAGTCGCCTGTAGCTCCCTTTTAATGTTGGCAACATTAATAACATAGTAAGGCTCGACTATAGAAATGAATTTTGTCTTTCGTACTTGCGTAATATTATAATAGTGATACAAAAACGATTTGTTAGGTTAGGGTAGGTTAGGCTTCAGCTGGTGGGTTGGCAGCGGCAGCGGGTTTCTTGAAGTTTGCGGCGATTCCTTTAACCAATGGTAATTTTTCTTCCAAAGAATTTTGAATTACAATTCTTTCTGGTGAATCTTCCTCCGTGTTGAGTAGCCTCAAAACTAAATCTAAACATAAGAAGAGCATCGAAATTATTATCAATATTCATTATACAATAAGATTATTCTATTTTACAAGTAAATGTTTGCACACTTCCAACATATGCAAAATTTAGCACACTGTCAGATCTAAAACTCTATTTCGTACATATTTTGTGAATAATCATTATTTTAAGGGTGCTGAACAAAATTATAAGGAAATAAATGAATTAATTTATTATTTATAGAAAGTAGAGAATCTGTGGTGAGCGGGTAGCCAATGGGCGGCGCGGATTTGATTTTTATACAAATCTTCAGTTTTATTCCAAGATTGATGAAATTTTGCACACTTGACCTTCGAAATGAAAGGAAGGTCACTGTCTACATTTAATATTGAAAAACTCCTCTTGGGGGTAACACTCGGTCGGGTGGCACCCGGGGCGTGCTGCCCCCCCGCCCTACGCCTCTGACTTCAGCTAGTATTTGATAAAATTAAAATAATTCAAATGATAAACAAATCACTAACTAATTTTACCACCGGGCTTTTTTTATGTGAATACCACACAAGAGTCCCAGCTGCTCCCATCTGGAGCCACTATGGCATCGCTAATTGGGGTATGTTGTGAGGCTGAAGGTAGTGGGGTGGCGAAGGAGGTGATGAACAGGAACGTGGGAAAGTACCTGGCTATTCAGATCTGGTCACCAAACACGGCTAAAGCAATTTCAAGCAACATTTCAATTCTGAATGGTGGTCTTACACCTGGGTGATACTGAGAGTATCTTCCACTCTGGAACTTGCCGCAAATATACTATATATTATTTTATATGAATTATTTGTGAAATAACACAAATTAATAAAATAAAATTTATTTGAGAACGCTGAGATTCGATCCCGCAACCTTCAGATTGCGAGTCAAGAGCCTTACCCCTCGACCATGGAGGCCGTCATTTATGGCCGGGGTTGGTCCGAGTTTCAACACTCTTCATCTATGTCAAGCAAAAACCAATATGGAGTCTTCTTATTTTTGACAATTAAATCAAGCTTATGATGAAAATGACATTCTGAGCTGAAAATAGTTACCATGAAAGGCGGTAAGTTCTTTCTTCTGATCATCGCTGAGGTAATTCTTGAGGAAGGCGAGAATCACGGCGACGTGGCGTCCCGAGGCGTGCAGCATGGTCTGCGTGGCCGCCGAGAATATGACCAGCGTGGCGAGGTGGAGGACCAGAGCCGGATCTGTCACAGTCTCCAGTTGCTCCAAGAGACCGTGCTTATGGGATAAAACCAAGGACCTACCAAGGATAAAAACAAGGATCAATGAATAGTTGTTGCCAAGCTGCCGAAATGAGATATTTAAGAGAAGTGGCGGGAATTCCAAATAGGGTCGAATAAGAAGCTCGACAATCCAACATGAACTAAATATGGAACCCCTACACTATGTAGAATCTATACATCTAAAAGTTGCAATCGAGGTGGCTTGGCAAGTGTAGGCGGTGTGTGCAGCACACCTTTTGAGGGTTTACATTTTTGTTTAAAAACTAAAATGGTTTTCAATAACAACCCTTAAATCTATTTACATATTATTTAAATTAAAACCATTCCGATGTTTTACTTACTTGTCCTTTTTCTTGTCAATTTTCTTCCAGACCATACTGCAAGCCTCCAAGCAGTTATCAGCGCACTGCAAGAAGTCTTCGATGCTCAACCCGATCAAGCTCTTATTCAAAGCGAACAGAATGCCTTTGTAATTATCGGACACGTCATTGACCATTTTATTTCTTTGATCAGTGGTTAGGACCTCATCCGAAACGTTAAGTCCACATTCATTAGCGGCGTATTTGAAGAACTCAGAGGCGATGTCCTGTCCGTGGGTTTTGAGCAAGTATTTGATGAACTGTCCTTGCTGGTCGGCGGGAAGCATTTTGATGCCCTTCTCGTAGTGTTTGATGTCGTTAATGAGAGTGTTAAGTTTGTCCTGCAGCGAGGAATGCGTCTGCCGCCTGATCTGGGAAGTGTTCTCCACGGTGGACTCAAACAGTCTCTGGGCTTCTTCTATTCCCGCTTTATTGACAGACCTGCAAAACACATTTTCAGAGCAACATTAAAATAGCAACCTAAAAGAGAATTTCAAGATGCTGACATATTATTTATTTATTATTGTAGAAAGCAATCACTGGTGGTTTGACATATTTAATAAAATAAAATACTGTTTTGTTTAAAACCACGAGTTTTATTATTTTTTTTTGTACCGACCGGTTTCGCTTTACTCAAGCATCATCAGGGTACAAATTAATACTGAGTACCCTGGTTTGGTGGTTTTAAACAAAACAGTATTTTATTTTATTTTATATTATTTATTTATTTACGGTACAAATATCTGCTAATTCTGCATATTGGTTACCTAAGCTGTGTACGCAAGGTATAAGAGGGTTCATAAATTAATTGGAATTGACATGATTGTTGCAGTGAAAAATATTTTTACTTCGATGAAATTAAACCAATTGCAGTAATGCAGGGCTGTCAACAAGGGAATTAATGTTTTTTTTAAATGACATCACACACCAATTTTCTGACAGTTATAGTTTTTATCAGAATTTATTATTTTCAATAGGAATATTAAGTTTAAAATTTAGGTCTTAAAATAATGTGCTGTATTTTTTCAATATAATCGGAGAATTAAATAGAATTATGTAAGCTGAAACATCTTTTCTTACTTGTATGTTTTTGGCAAAGGGTTGGTAAGTAAATAATTAACCATCGAGTCATTTCCTTACAAGGGAGGGCAATGAGGCATCCATATTCACATACACATGTACTTTTTTCTATAATTCTGACGAGACCCAACTAAAGTATACAATAGAATTTGAGTCCCTGAGACATTAGCAACACTCTTCCATTCACTTCATCATAAATCATGGTATTATCCTGTTACTCTTTTTTCAGTTTGTAACCGTCTATAAGTACCCTTCATCATCTTATTCATTACATTTATATCGGCCTAGGATTTATTTCAGGTTTTCTCATTGAAGATTTGATCACACACAGACACAGTTCACCGATGGAATATTTTTTCCATTGGATTCAGTCTACTTTCGGCCTTTCTCTGTAACAATTACGCAAACATAGTTTCATACTAAATGATGTACCTACTCCTACAACAATCATTCTTCTGTGTGGATCCACACAAGAGTCCTAACTGCTCCTGACTGGAGTCAGTGAGACTATGGCATTCCCAATTGGGTATTGTGAGGCTGAAATAGGAGGAAGGAGATGTGGTAGAGGAAGGTGGGTCGGGATTGGATCATGCAACCTTCAGATTGCTAGTACCCTTGGTAATTCTTCGGAACACACGTCAACGGTTAATACACACTTTTTTTTTATAAAACTTTTAGATTCTTCTTAATTACCATAAAAGACAACTATTTGCATTGGGGGAGGTTGAAAATGTTACATTTTTAATTTTAGTTACGTAAATTGAAAATTTGCTTTAACACTGTCAAATCACTCTGTTTGCAATATTATTGTTATTTTAATATGTTGGTATTACTGATATTTTACATTCCATGTTACACAAACCTAGCGTAGCCGCTAAACTACTTGAAAACTGGGATGTTTTTCTTGCCTTGACGTGAGCAGGCGTTATAAAGGGGCACTTTCTTTTGAATCACAAACCATGTTACACAAACCTAGCGTATAGGTTTTTTCGGTTACGCGCCTTTGAATATATTGCCATGAAGTCAGTTACGGTATGATGTAGCCTTCCATATAGTATCAGTAATACCAACATAATAAAATGACAATAATCATTACAAATTGCATATGGTGAAGCTTTGTGTCTAAATACGAAAGCAAATTTTCAATTTACGTAACTAAAATTAAAAATGTAACATTTTCAACCTCCCCCAATGCAAATAGTTGTCTTTTATGGTAATTAAGAAGAATCTAAAAGTTTTATAAAAAAAAAGTGTGTATTAACCGTTGACGTGTGTTCCGAATATTTACCGTACCCTTGACTGCGGAGACCGTCAACTCATCATGGATATGATAATACTTACGGTTGCAGATGTGCCGCAATACCATTTCCCAAATACTCAATCCCATCTTCTTCCAGTACAGAATTAATACACTTCTTAATATCCTTAACAGTGATTAGTTCAATGGAAGAGGGATTGGTCCTTTTGGTGTTGGCAACGGGGCCTTCATCAGAATCGGAATCCTGGTTCTGTTTTGACCTCTGGTGTTTCTTTACTGATTTAGTTTTAGTCTCTCTTCCTTGTGTTCCTCCTCCACCTTTCCCTCCCGCCGCCTTCCTTCTCCTTTCGTCTCTTCGTTCTGCCTTCATGTCGACGTGTGTCGGGTGATCTTCCTGCGTTTTAATCGTCAACTTTTCGGTGTATAACCGTTGATATGCTCCTGACTCCACATATTGCTTCGCTTTCTCTTTTACTAGTGTGTAACATGGGATAGATATCTTTTCAACATAGTGGATGCTCACAACTGAAGAACCGAATACGAGCAATGTTTTCTGCAAAGCTGGGGTCAACGCTTTAGCTATTAAATTTTCAACATCGTCTTCACCAATCACTGGTGGCAACAAAGATGTGATATCAACGAAGCCTTTGCTTAGATTACATTCTTCAACTGCTGTAGAAACTTGCTCGAGTATCTGACTTCCAATAGCGCACGATTGTAGGAAGCTGATGTCTTCATTGGGTAAAGTTCTTTTAATGAACGCTTTAGCATCTGATATTCCCATACGAACCAGAGAATCATATTCCAGGTAACCGCTCTGCTTGTAAGAGTTGACTACCCATTCAATCTGAGACTTGCTGTACACGTGAGGGATGTACTGAGCGCTAGCTTGCTTTCCTGTCACGGTTCCTGCTGAAGATACCTCCTTCATGAAGGTGAAGAATAATCGCTCCGATATATCGCATTGGTTGATAATGGCCGCCACTGGAGTTGGTTTGGATAGCGCTGCTAAAGCTCCTCTTATTTTGGCTTTGGACCTGGCTACAAATGCTTCAGTAAAGAACACCCTTGAGTCAACGGGATCTTGCTTAGCGTGGATTAATTTCCCTAGCTGTTTCTCGAGAACAGAGTGCAAAAGAAAATCAGCGGGTAAATCGTAATGTAGAGTCAACTCACTGACGTTGATCTGACCATTTTGAATTAACTTTTCATTGATTTCTCGAGCGATTCTCGTGATGTAGCTTTCGTCAAGTAGCTGTCCCAGAACCAAGCGAATACTTTTGTTTGTTTGGCATACATCGCTTACTCTGGCGGCAACTTGTGTGAATTCTATATTCAATTCTTTCGCCAAGTCGACGAGGTTAACCCTACCGCCTCTCACGTACAGCTCATCTTTAATTTCTCTGCTAACTTGTTGGGGGGTCAAATATTCTTTGCCATCATTTGTAAAAATCACTTCCAATAAGTTCAATTCTATCAACTTTGTTACTATCTCGATACAGTTTCTATCTGAAAGCCTGAAAATAAACGAATATGATATAGCAAATTTGTGCTAAATACTAAAACAATGTAATCTGTTCATAGTTTTTTTTACTTCATAATATATTACCTCTGTAAAGTAGAGCTGAGCTGAGCTTTTTGGAAATCAGCTGCTAGTCTTTTAACTTCCTCCCAGTCGGCTGCCATTGTAAATATATTTTGTAAGATGGTATTATTTAGAGCGGGGTGTATTCATGTATTTAAAAAAAAACTCTCCAGCTGCCAGATGATTTTCGATGTGTCAGTTCCCAGTGTTCCCAGTTCAATATTTAAAAGTGTGGTCGCTAGTAAAAATAAACATTTACCCAAAAATACAAGTAATTAAGTTTTTTTTGTCGTAAGGCAATTCAATTAATGGGTTACCTCATCCCGTATTCCCGTAAGCAGCTTTGAGGGAACGAGATGACGTGAGTCGCCAAGGCCAAGGAGCGAATGAGCGAATAGAGTATCGGAACCATATCCGTGAGCGAACTAATGCCGGAGAGACATAAATCAACCAGGAGAGAGATGGAGCATTTTCGCATTAAGAATGCGCAATGCTTGGGTCAAGCCACAAGCTTTCTCTAGAGACGGTCTGAAACTCTAGCCATAGACAAAAAACTATGTGATTGAGCCAAGCGGCTTGATAGTCTCCCTAGTCCTTAACGCCAATGAAAAGTATTCGCACTTTTTTACGATCTCTTGGATCTGATCGCTGAATATCAACCGACATCTTTTCTACCACAGCCGACTTAAGTGAATCTACCCGTCTCGTAACAGTATTTTGTGAAAGTGAAAGACAGTCGGCTTTAGCTTTGACGCTTTGGTCATCACAATTTTGTGCAAAGATGTTCAAAGCCTCTTTAACAATTTTTCCATAAAAAAAAGACTTCTTCTTTTTCGCTAAAAGCAAAGAAATCTCGTAAGATGTTTTGAACATTTGATTCGAGCTCGTCGTGCCTTTAAACGAAAATATTCTGTTGGTTGAATAGTTCCCATTTCCTTTTCTTTAAAAAATTGGCGGGCCACTTGTAATTCATTCACGGGCCACAACGTGGCCCGCGGGCCTGGGGTTGGGCCATAAATATACCAAACCACCCACTAGATCGATAACTTCGGGTTTTAGTACGTGAAAAATTTGGTCACTATTTCACCATCAAATTATCACCTGTGACGTCACGCACCATAGACGAAGATAGAGAAAGCAACAACGGAACAATGTGCGACCATAGACAATATAATTTTCTTTCGGAGCCTACCCAATACCACCAAAATCATCAGCCTAAAATATTATTTTAAAAATAAAACTCGTAATTACATGATAAGAATTTTATTATAAACATATAGAAAAAGGAAATACAAGAATATATAATTGAAATATGATTATGCGTTCCTACAAAACTACTGAATTAAAATATTTTCATCTTTTAACAGAAAAATTTAAAACTCAGAATTACATGTAAATATTTTAAACAAGAATACAATATAAGCAGGTTATATTTCTTTAGCAAATTGCCACATGAGGGCGTTGTTTTAAAGATAAATTTCTCTTTTGAACGTACCTATTATATCTTTCAGCAGGTAAAAATAAATTTATCATATTTCCAAGATCCACGGAGACACAAGTTTGCATAAGATGTTTGGTTCTTCATAAGGGGCTCAAAAAAACATTATATTTGTTTATTTGGCATTTAAAGTAGCTCAGCTCACCATATTTTCCCTGAAATCATAAAAAATAGAATAAGTTATATTTTCTAAAAACTACATTGGTTCAGTTATGGAAATTTGTAAAATAATGCAATTTTTATTGTATTTGTGTATGTGTATTATAGTACATACCTATGTATGTATGTAGTTACATTTCTTCCCATGTCTTTTATTTTTTAATTTATGATAACCCTCATATTAAACCAAGTTCTAGGATACCTACTTACTTATATAAAGAAGCCTACTCAAATACATTAAATTTGACTGACGTTTTTGTAAAACGAGGGTTATAAAAATAATAATTACCTCTGCATCATGCATCATGCACCATGACTGTATTTATTAGTAACCATCTCCAGAAACAGAAGCGAATGTAATGAAGTGTGAATAAAGAATGTTATATTGTAAAACAAGTAAAGTTTTGTCGGTTCAGATTCCACTGAAAGATATTAATAAATTTATTAATATACTGATAAAAATATAAAAAAAATGTTGAAAATAAGAACAGAAAATGCAATATAGAAAACATATTTACCTTTTTAAGATGTAATTGTGATGTTGGATAGCGTCAATTATTAGATAGATCCCAGGTGAAACATAAATAAGTTCTGAAAACGGAAACATGTACATCAGTTTAAAATACAATTAAGCAATACATTTCAAAAAATACTTTAGGAACACTGAAATAACAACCAAAGGAAGACTCCCACCTGTAATTTTGTTCCAATTGCGGGTCCTGTTCTCCCATTTTTCATTCGATCGTGAATTCCCAAAATTCATAATCGTTACTTATTGCGTCGGAAATGTAAATGTCAATTGTCAATCAAACTTAAATAAAGCAGAAAAATGCAACAAAAATAAAAGATTCCTATTGGTTGATTTAGTAGCCGGTGACCATAAACAAATCGAAGTGGACTTGTGAAGTCATCCAAAGATTCTGACCACGTTTTGGCTCGGAGTTATACCAAAACCTCCTAGACTCCACAAGGCCAGGACACTGGATCAAGATGGCCGCCGCTGAAGGCTGATGAGTATGGATTAAAAAATCTAATAAGGTGCCAATTATGGCAAAATAGTTATCTGAAGAGAGAAAATATTATACTAATTACACACTGAAGTGCAAAAAACATAGGTTCATGGCACATTGGGGAAAAAGTATTGACGGGTAAAATAAGGCAACAAAATTTCTTGGTAAAAAATCAATAATATCCTTTATTAAAAATGCAACATTTCTAAGTACAGTGTATTGGTAATTATAATTGGAGAAGGTATCAAAAAAAGATAATTTTTTTAGAATAAGGGCCAGTTGTTTCATAGAATTTAAACAATTCATTAAATTCCAATGTAAATTTAAAAATTCTGTGAAAGTTCTATTTAAGTTCTGTTATTAAACCAATATGGGCAAGTTATTCCACATACCTGAAATAATAACAGAACTTGAGTAGAACCTCAACAGAACTTGAAAATAAACTTTGAAATTTGATGAATTGTTATTCTGCGAAACAACTGGCCCTAAAGAATAAACTAAATATAAACAAAATTAATGATTGATTACATTTAATAACGAAATATGATTATAATGATATGTGTTGGAATATGTATAATATAAATGTTGTGTAGTTGGTGGATATGATTGCCGGCAGTTGAGATTGTAGAGTAGTCTGCTGCAGATTCTGGAGGTTGAAGGCTGGCTGCTGTAGAACGTGCACCTGAAAATAATAACAACTAATGTCCTCCTTTCTAAAATGCAGCTCGCAAACCTGAAAAGTTATTACTTTAGTGTTAATTTATGTTCAATAAACATTAAATATCTAGGCACTCATTCATTACAGCAAAAAGCTGTCACAACCGAAACAATATATTAAATTATACAACAACGTTAACATAAACACATTTTCAAATAAAAATAATATGAATAAACATGTGTAAACAACATCACATCACAATCGCAGTTGCACGTTTTTATAAATTGAGGTTATGTACAAACATAACAATCAATATGCATTCAATTGTGCTTGTTAATATAATGTAGGTACATTTTCACAATGCACGACAATAATAGATTTCAATTGTACAGTACACCCCTAAAAATAGTGTTATTTAGCCGTTTAAAATATTAAATGGAAAAAATTCGGTTTAGTGGCGAAATTCCTAAAAATACAAACTAGTTATTTTTATACTAACTATGGGCCGGGGAATACGAATCTGAAAGAATTAGGCGGCGGCAAGCAATATTAACTGAATTATACGACTTTAAAAATTTTTTTGACACCTCTAGGAAAATGGCCATTTTGGAAACATTCTGATTCCTAGAAAATCAAACTAGTTATTTTTATACTAACTTTGGGCCGGGGAATCCGAATCTGAAAGAATTAGGCGGCGGCAAGCAATATTAACAGAATTACACGACTTTTAAATTTTCAATAAACACAAGCCATCTTTAAAGCATTTTAACACATGAAAACCATAGAAAAAGAATAAAGATGTTACATCACATAAAATTAAGTGTTGCCATTAAGCAGTAATATCAATAACGTAAAACTTTCCGACACGATAATTCTTCACATGATAATTCATCACATAACACATTAACCTGATGAATTATGACTATCTCAACGGCCGTATTCTTAAACCAAAAGTATGAAAATTCGTAGTCTTAAAAAGTTGTTACCTAGACCGGTCACCAATATCAATGTTATTATATAAAACCTAACCTAACCTAACCTAACCTAACCTAACCTAACCCAACATGGTTTGTGCCCCTTTATACCGCCTGCTCGCGTCAATTTAAAAAAACATCCCAGTTTTCAAGTAGTTTAGCTGCTACGCTAGGTTTGTGTAACATGGTTTGTGCCCCTTTATACCGCCTGCTCGCGTCAATTTAAAAAAACATCCCAGTTTTCAAGTAGTTTAGCGGCTACGCTAGGTTTGTATAACATGGTTTGTGCCCCTTTATACCGCCTGCTCGCGTCAATTTAAAAAAACATCCCAGTTTTCAAGTAGTTTAGCTGCTACGCTAGGTTTGTGTCACATGGTTTGTGCCCCTTTATACCGCCTGCTCGCGTCAATTTAAAAAAACATCCCAGTTTTCAAGTAGTTTAGCGGCTACGCTAGGTTTAGGTAGCATGGTTTGTGATACAAAAGTGAGTAAAATTTATAAAAAGTAAGTACTTAAATTATAAACATGTCATTTTACGTTATTGATATTACTGCTTAATGGCAACACTTAATTTTATGTGATGTAACATCTTTATTCTTTTTCTATGGTTTTCATGTGTTAAAATGCTTTAAAGATGGCTTGTGTTTATTGAAAATTTAAAAGTCGTGTAATTCTGTTAATATTGCTTGCCGCCGCCTAATTCTTTCAGATTCGGATTCCCCGGCCCAAAGTTAGTATAAAAATAACTAGTTTGATTTTCTAGGAATCAGAATGTTTCCAAAATGGCCATTTTCCTAGAGGTGTCAAAAAATTTTTTAAAGTCGTATAATTCAGTTAATATTGCTTGCCGCCACCTAATTCTTTCAGATTCGTATTCCCCGGCCCATAGTTAGTATAAAAATAACTAGTTTGTATTTTTAGGAATTTCGCCACTAAACCGAACTTTAGCCTATTAAATATCTAGGCACTTTGAAAACTTATATTTTTTCATGGTGTTGTCTTTCATTACACCAAAAAGCTGCCAAAACCGATACAATATTAAATTAGACAACAACGATATGAGCTAACATCATAAAATTAGACAATAAACACATTTTAAAATCAAAATAATACGAATAAACATGTGTAAACACCACATTACAATAGATTTTTATGACGTTTTTCATATAGGTATATTGAGGTTATGTACAAAGTTGAATCCTGTATTTGCAGTAAAAAATAAGCACATTTCACTTACCGTTGAATATTTTGTTGGAATGAAATCCCGACGAATAGACTTAACCCATTTATTACGTAATATAACATCATTTGGGAACTTGAATGTATGACGTTTTGGTTCGTTGTCATAATTTCCTTTACAACGAGGTACAACGCACTTATTAACCATTTTCAAACTTAAAACACTTCTGTAAAGAATTAATACGTAACGTCGCTCAAACTTTTGTATGTATTGTGCATGTAATACTTCTAATTTATAGTTTTTTGCCTAAATCAAAACGCACGCGCTGCACCGCGATAATAATATCCATAGAAGTGAGGTTCGTAACGTATGAATCTGACGTTTCCAGCCGCCTAGCTTCAGCCTCCTAGAAGGATTATTACCGCTAGAGGCGTAAACTGGGTCTTGGCCTTTATACCGTGGGTGACGGTTATACCCGCCTGCCACCCACCGGTTGGGCCATAAATATACTAAAAATATACCTAACCGCCGCGGTTGGGCAGCCTTGCAATACGGATTTATGCAATACAGGCACGGCAACACTGAATGACATGTGGAAGAAGTAAAACGAGGGGCTGTAGAATTATCAAGATTCATCAACAATAAATATAATAAATAATAATGTATATATTTTCACGTGAAAAGTTTTTTTTTACATAGATTATTGGATTTTTATCACAATTATTTATGAAAAATCCTACATAATTTTTGATTTTAGCTCTTTCATTTTACATTGTATGTCAAAGTAACCCTTGGCGCAATTGTCATAAGATCTATTTTAGCTTGCGAAATAAATACTTACTCAAGATCATAACGTAACACAACTTTTTTGACATGTGGACTAAAAATTGTCGGCTACTGAAAAATTGTTTCATATTGCACCAGTTTCAAGTTTCTAGGCCTTTTCCGCCTTTTCCCTTATTATTTGAAAGATTCACCGCCATGTCTCCAACTGCATCGATAAGTAAACTTGAATCCAATTCCGCCAATGCTGAAAAACTGCTTGAAGCTGTTAAGCAAGAAGTAAATATAACCAACACTTCTTTTCCTTGTGGAACACCAAAAATAATATTATTATAATAATGACATGCAATGATTCAAATATTGAATGAAATTAATTTTAATATAATTTTTTTATTTTAGTTCGAAGATTTAAAGAAATTAAAAGCCCAACAAAGGGCCAAGACTTTGCAGGAAGAAAATGCAGTCTTGCAACGGCAGGTCGACGCAGCCTTGAAAGAATTAGTTAGATTGGAAACATCAAATGGGGTGAAACAAATTCCCCTGCCTAATCAAATTTCTACAGAACAAGCTAAACAAGATCCGGCCCCCATCGTAAAAGTCAAGCCCAGTGAAACAGCTGCAAGTGTTGCTGAAACAAAACCAGTAAAAGAAGCCAAACAAAAGAAACCTAAACCCGTTGTCGAAAAGGCCCCTGCCGCCGTTGAAGCACCAATTGATGTGGGACGATTGGATTTGAGAATCGGTAAAATTGTTGAAATTGAAAAACATCCCGATGCGGAAAGTTTATATGTTGAGAAGATTGACTGTGGCGAAGCAGCTCCTAGAACAGTTGTTTCTGGCCTCGTTAATCATATTCCCATTAATGAAATGAAAGATCGAATGGTGATGGTTCTGTGTAATCTAAAACCCGCCAAGGTAAGACCATTTTTATTAGTGCCTAGAAATTGACTTGTAATAGAAATTAAACTCTCATCTGCCACAGACCAAAAAAAAAGTCTTCTGTTTATTTTTAAATGCGATTTTAACCCTTATGTATGGAGGACAAGGTCAGAATCGCTTGCGCCAACATCAATAGGGGGCGCTGCAAAAGTTCGAGTGGGCATTGTGTCAAAATAGAAAATAAGCTCATTCACGAGCTATGCACACTGACACATTGAAACAGTCCAACAATTTGACAATTTCTGTAAAATGAAGTACACTTCCATGCACAAAAATTTAAACCGAGGCAAAATAACTCAAAGTCAATCTAATGTATTTTATTTATACTTCTGATAATTTTTTATTTGTAGTAGGAAATCCATTTCTGCATAAATGTATGAAATTTTAAAATTTCATACATTTATGCAGAAATGGATTTCCTACCCTTTGGTAGCGCAAAGAGGAGGACGAAACGTGAACAATGTCGAATTGGTACGTGGAATATCAGAGGAGGGATGGAAAGAAAGATGAATGAATTATGCGATACAATGGATAGTAAATATGATAGTAAAGTGTTTGGACGTACTTTGTGTGACAGAGAGTATGAAAAAAGAGAGCGGTACAATGCAGCATAACGATAGGCTCGTCATCTGGTCTGGGAGACCAGATACGGAGAGGGCTTGTCAGGGTGTTGCAGCGCTACTGTCTCCCAGAATGGTAGAATGTATGTTGCAATATGAATGTGTAAGTCCGAGAATAATGTGGATCCGATTCAAAATTGGTTTGACAAGGGTGTTTCTGGTTATTTGCTATGCTCCTGTTAATTCTGAAAGCGACGAAGTGAAAGATGATTTTTGGACTGGTGTGAACGACGTAATGAGATTAAAAAATTTGAATGAAAGGATTATAATGGCGGGCAATTTGAATGGGTGGGTGGGAATCGGACGTGACGGATTTGATTCAGCCTTAGGTAAGTTTGGGGATAAAAGAACGAATGACAATGGGAACAGAATACTTGAAGTATGTTTAGAGTGGAACCTGTTTGTATCGAATACTTTTTTCGATCATAAAGGTGTCCACCAATATACGTGGGAAAGAGGAAATGAAAGATCAATAATTGACTTTGTGGTAATTGACTCTAGGTTGAGAGCCGTTACCGAGGACACAAGAGTTTTCAGAGGGGCGGAGGTTGAAACTGACCACTTTCTGGTGGTGTCGAGAGTAAACCTCTTTCGCGGCTGGCGCTCTAAAGTGAAAACGATATCGACTCCAACAAGAGTCAAAGTAGAAAAATTGCAAAACGCAAATGTCAGAAGTGAGTATGAGAATTGTGCAGAGATGAGATTGAATGAGAAGGAAATGGACGGTCTAAGCATTGATGAAACATGGAACCACATAAAGGTGAGTCTTTGTGAATCTGCTAGAGATGTATCGATGTATGTGGAATAAGTACGCAAGGTAGGAAGAAAGGCGACGCATGGTGGGATGACGAGATCAAAGCATTGGTTTCAGAGAAGAAGAAAGCATGGTTATGTCTGATAGCGGCTGGCACCGCTTCTAGCGAAGAGAGAGATAGAGCGAAAGAAGTATATAAGGGATGCAAGAAAAGAGTAAGTGTTGGAGTGAAAGAACGAAAGAAACGTCTGGAAGAGGAAGAGGGAATAAAAACGACAAAACACTTCCAAGAAAACATTAAACTGTTTTGGAAGGAGGTCAAAAGGTCCCGAAGTGGTTCAGAGAACGGAAGTGTGAAAGTGATAAAATCGAAAGATGGAAGAATGTTGACGAATGAGGAAGAAATAAAAGAGAGATGGATGAAATATTTTGAGGAAGTCTTCGAAAGCAACCCGGGTGACAGTGAGACCAGTGGTGAATCGGGTATGAACGATGACGGAGTGAATGTTACTAAAATCAGCGTGGATGAAATTAAAAAATCGATAAAATGTATGAAGAATGGTAAGGCTGTTGGTTTCGACAATATTGCTGCCGAATACTTTAAAGGAGATAGCCATATTATTCTCACATGGTTGTGCAAACTTTTTAATCAGTGTCTAGAGGAGAGTTACACGCCATTAGATTGGAGAAGGGCTGTAATCATGCCATTATACAAAGGTAAAGGGTCGCGTATGGAATGTGGGAATCATAGGGCTATTAGCCTGCTAAGTTCAGTCGGTAAGCTGTACGGAAGAATATTGATTGAAAGGGTAAGAATGGAAACAAGGGATAAAATATGGGATGTGCAAGGTGCCTTTATGAGTGGAAGGGGATGCATGGACCAGATTTTCTCCTTGCGTATGCTCACTGAGAAGTTTCTGGCGAAAAACCAGAAACTTTTCTGCGCCTTTGTAGATCTACAAAAAGCATACGACCGAGTTGATAGGAAAAAGCTTTGGAAGGTGTTGTCCAAGTATGGAGTGAATACAAATCTCATACAGGCAATTGCGTCTCTGTACGAGGGAAGCGTTGCATGTGTTAGGGTGAACGGTGGTTTTACGGGGTGGTTTGACATCACAAAAGGTGTTAAGCAAGGCTGTGTAATGTCACCATGGTTATTCAATCTGTACATGGATAATTGTATGCAAGAATTGAAAGAAGTGGGATTGGGCGCGAAATTGAGTAATCTGAAAGTATGTTGCCTGTTGTATGCTGATGATGCGGTGCTGATTTCTAACACTATGGAAGATCTACAGTCTCTCGTATCTAGGATGAACGAAGTATGTATGAAGAATGAGTTAATGATGAATGTAAGTAAGTCTAAAGTCATGGTGTTTGAAAGAGAGAGTACGAAAACAGTATGCAATATAGTTGTGAATGATGAATACTTGGAGCAGGTGGATGAGTTTGTGTATCTGGGTAGTATGTTTACGAGAGATGGGAAGGCTGATAGGGATATTGAAAGAAGGGTGAATGCTGGTAACTCCATTAATGGAGGACTGAATGCCATTGGCGCTAATAAAAAACTGTCAAAAGAAGCGAAACTAGCAGTCCACAATGGAGTCCTGGTACCTACCCTGATGTATGGCAGTGAGGCATGGAACTGGCAGAGGAAGGATGAAAGTAAACTGAATGCTGTTGAAATGAGATCCCTGAGGCGGATGTGTGGTAAAACAATGTATGATCGTGTGAGAAATGTGGATATCCGCAAAGAATGTAAGGCTGATGTATGCATAATGAGTAAGATTAAGAAAGGGACCCTCAGATGGTTTGGGCATGTAGAGCGAATGAACGAAGAAAGCAGTGTAAGAAGAATATACGACGCAAATGTGAATGGTAGAAGAAGTCGTGGACGTCCGAGGAAGACATGGCACGATCAAGTGAATCAGATACTTGAGTCGGGCCATGTCAAAAGTCAGAATAATAGAAGAGAATGTATGAGACGATGTATGAATGTGAGTGAGGCTAAGAGTGTGTGCCAAGACCGAGTTGTTTGGCGGTCCGTCCTCTCTGCCTACCCCTGCGGGGAAACGGCGTGATGGTTAGTTAGTTAGTTAGTTAGTGGATTTCCATAATCCTGCTGGATAATTTGACTGTGGTAAAGGGGGCGATTCTTTCAATACGGTTAAGAAACACTGATCTAGGACCTAGGTGCTATTTGATTATTGTAGCTTCTCTGAATTATTTTATACTAGCTTTTGCCCGCGGCTTCGCACGCGCCACTGCCATCCCCACCCCCCCTTCCCTCATCCACGCCCCCCTCACCCTTCCCAGGGCCGGATCTACGAAATCTGGCACCCTGTGCAGTAGGTACCGATGGCGCCCCCCCCCCCCCCCTACATTTTTATTTTGATTAAAAATTCGTTCACCCCAATTTTTTTTTTACATTAATTTATCAAATAAATTCCAGACATACATTTTTTATCGGTGCTGGAGAAATTGGAATAAAAAAATTCCCAACGGAAACAAGTTTTTTTATGTCATTCTGCTCTTTAATTCTACGTTTTAGATTCTGCGAGCCTGAAAGTTTTTTTAAAATTATTATTCTATTCATTGTAATCCACAGTACTTTTATAACCTCTAACAACCAATAGAAATTTAGTCATAAATTTAAAAATCTAATAAGAATATAACCTCAAATTTGTACCTTGCATTTCCTCTGTGTTGAGCGAACAAACACATTAACACATTAATCTTCCTATAGAAGCAACAAAACTACTTGTAAACTCCTACGTAGTCTCACGGCTCGACTACTGTAACGGTATCTACGCTAGCCTTCCAAAATATCAAACTGACAAACTTCAATCCGTGTTTAATGCAGCCGCTCGACTCATAACCGGAGTCTCTAAATATTCACATATTTCAGAACACCTTCGTAATCTTCACTGGCTCAAGTGCCCTCAAAGAATCCAGTACAAGTTGTGCTGGATGGTGTTTAAATCAATTAATGAAATGGCCCCATCTTACATCTCTGAACTATGTGTCCCAGAAAATACTGATCTGAGGCAGTCAACCCTTAGATCAGCAACATCATCAGCTATAGGCAGACTAATGGAACCTAAACGCAAGCCAAATACGAAATTTGGAGATCGCGCTTTCGGAGTGTCTGGACCTAAGGCTTGGAATAAACTCCCACCGGAACTTAGATGCATAGCAAGCCCAACAGAATTTAGGTCCAAATTAAAAACGTACCTTTTTGGGCTCTCATACCCTTAAATAAAAATACCTATCGGAGTATCATAAAATTTTGCTTTTGTTTTCAAAATACGCTCATTACAGAACATTTTATATATTATAATTATAGTTCCCAATTATGTCCTCTGCGTGCGAACTGTGTCTTAATTGCTCTAAATAAACAATAACAGTGTTAATCTCTAGTGACCCTCCAGGTAAGTATGGTCTTGTATATATTTTCTGCCTGTACAGTGCATTTTACAGCAGCATCGCGTTCATTGGTCAAATCATTGCACATATAGTTTCGTATCGGTGATCGATGAACCGATGGATGCAATTTTTAGCCATAAGATGTTGTTGTATATAGTTTAAAATAAGATTGTATAAACGTTTTATAAATTTGTACAGCGCCCTTGAGGTGATTTTTCACAAAAACGGCGCTATACAAGTCATCCAAATATTATTATTATTATTAACACTGACGTATGGTATCAACGGCTTACGAAAGACGCTTACACTGACACCGTAAAATAACAAATCCAACATCCAACAAATCTAATAGATATTAATTATACATTTAACTTCAAATAACTGTCAACACGTTCAACATGCAAATCCTGCAAACCGTGCGATGCTTTTGTTAATGGAATTTACTGAAGATTTCATAAGAAAATGGTATTTAACTACCTTCTCCTAGAGACTTAAATCGTACAAAATAAAACAATAGCGAGCGTACACACTAACTAAAATTGTCAGCATTTTGAAAGGCGCAAGTCGGTTTCTTTGATTCTCTAGAACAAATATACCGCGCTGTGATTGGTTATTGAATTTGGATCGCACCCATTCGTCGTAAAAGATATATGGAAAATACATCTCACGTTTAAACTAAATATATGGAATTTGTAAAAAGATTCTGTAACTGACTATAAATTCGTAAGCCGTTGATACCAACCTGATGCGTGCGCATTCTGTTTCTTTGGAAAGTGTTGCTAGAGCGTAATAATTATTTTTAAACGATTTAGGGAATATTATAACGAAATTTTAATACAATATTTATTTTCTCACGGCGCCCCTTCGGAGTTGGCGCCAGGTTGTTGCACGTTTTTGAACGTATGGCAGATCCGGCGCTGACCCTTCCCCAATAACCTGGACAATAAATGTATAATTTTATACAAATTTCATTATGCCAGAGCTCTAAGTTATAGCCTATAGCCTATTGTGATGTATGAGCTATATTACTGTTAAGTTTAATTAAAATCCATTCAGTATTTATTGCATGAAAGAGTAACAAACATCCATACATCCATACAAACTTTCGCCTTTATAATATTAGTAGGATAGCTTTTGCCCGCGGCTTCGCACGCGCCACTGCCACCCCCCCTCCCCAATCTCTCCCCTCCCACACCCCCCCCTTCCCTCATCCGCGCCCCCACTAACCCCCCCCTCACCCTTCCCCAACAACCTGGACAGTAAACGTATAATTTTATACAAATTTCATGATGCCAGAGCTCTAAGTTATAGCCTATTGTGATGTATGAGCTATATTACTGTAAAGTTTCATTAAAATCCATTCAGTATTTATTGCATGAAAGAGTAACAAACATCCATACAAACTTTCGCCTTTATAATATTAGTAGGATGAAAATTGCGGGTGGCTTTTCGAAATACCATCCTACATTTGACGAGTTAAACACTAACGGTCGCCTGCCCATTAAGTTCCAAGAACTACTCACGTTGATGGTAACATTCAATTTGAGAGGCGGATATGGGTACCGCCGCCCCAACACCCCTGCTTTAGGTCACCCCAAGTAATTCGCTACATTTGACGGTCATATCAGGAGACTGGTTGAGGTAAACCCTTTAACCGGACTCCCTCGACCCATCAACTTGCACCGCAGTGGGAAGGATGGATTCATCATACTTCTGGCTCTCGTGGACATGCTGAACCTCAGATTCCTAGCCCCCTCATGCCTTTTTCCTTCTCAGAACCTCCTTTCCCTAAAAAGACCCTCCACATCTCATCTCCAAAATGACATGATGGCCCCGAGGGAAACTATTGTCCTCGGGGCCTCCTGCGTGAGGCTAATGTAAAAAAAAAAATGAGTGTGCTTTAGACCAGTGTTCCGCAAAATGTGCTCCGCGGCACACTGGTGTGCCGTGACCATTTGTAAGTGTGCCGCGAGTCCCGCGTTACTTCTCACAAAGTGCTCTGTAAATCGGTCTTTACTTTTCTGTGCGGCGCGGCGGCCGGAGGTGGCGTGGGTGGGACTCGATCGCTGCGAAGTGGCCGTGTGCTACGCCGCTACGCTACATTATCACGTGTGCTACACTACATAAGTGGGGTGCTATTGCTACATTATCATGTGATTGCGCACGAGCTATCGGGGTGCATGCGCGTGACAACATAACATTACGAATTACGACGGCGACGTTGCGCCCGCTTGTTTAGTAGTCATTCGTTAATGCTAGTGTTTGGTTGTGTCGTCGCGAACTTAATTGACTTTTTTAATTGCAAAAAAATATCCCATATTACGTGTATATAATGAATAAATTCGTTAAACGTACCGCAAGTTTGTCAAGTGAAACTAATGATTCCCAAGAAGAAGCAGAGTCAACGAAGAAAAAACCTAAGCTTTTTGATTGGAAATACGATGAGAGCTATGTGCGTTATGGGTTTATATATTACGGTGACGAATCGTGCCCAATCCCAAAATGTCTTGTTTGTGGAGAAACTTTGGCTAATAATTCGATGGTGCCCAGTAAACTTTCACGACATTTAACAACTAAACACCCATCGGTGGCTCACAAAGATAAAGCCTTCTTTCAACGTATGAAAGACCAGTCTAAGAAAAAGGTAACTCTCATGAGTTCGTCTTTCAATTCATCAAGCAAAGCGCAAAAAGCAAGCTACGTGATCGCTAATATGCTGGTTAAATCGAAGAAACCTCATTCTCTCGCTGAAACTTTAATTTTACCTGTCTGCAAAGAAATTGTCAAAATTATGATTAGCCAAGAAGCCGCTAAGGAAATCTAAAAAATACCTGCGTCAGCAGATACGATCTCACGTCGCATTAATGAAATATCCACCGACATTCAATCAACGTTAATTGAAAAATTAAGGCTAAGTGGAGTTTTCGCGCTACAAGTCGACGAGTCTACTGATATCAGTGGTCACGCGCATCTCATCACAAATGTGAGGTACACGGATGGATATGAAATAAAAGAGTTTTTATTTTGTCTGCCACTACCTGGTTATACCACCGGAGAAGAAATATTCACAGTAACAAACCAGTACTTCAGTGAACATAATTTGGAATGGCGCAACTGCTTAAGCATTTGCACAGACGGAGCAGCAGCTATGACAGGAAAAATTAGGGGATTTATAACCAGGGCTTCTGAAAAAAATCCTAATATTAATAATTTACATTGTTTTTTACACAGAGAGGCACTGATGACGAAGTCTCTGCCTGATGAATTGTTGTCTGTCTTACAAGAAGTCGTCAAAATTGTCAATTACATCAAGTCGCGACCGCTGAACTCTAGTCTGTTTAATGCATTGTGTCAGGAAATGGGAGCAGATCATCAGTCACTTCTGTTTCATACAAAAGTACGATGGCTTTCTCGCGGAAAAGTGCTTTCTCGGATTTACTAGCTGAAAAATGAGACCCAAACATTTCTAGAAACCCAGGGTTCAGACTTTGCTTCTCTATTTAAAAAAGAAGAATGGGTAGCAAAACTTGCATATCTGGCGGACATATTCGCTCAATTAAATGAGCTGAACAAAAAAATGCAAGGAAGAAATTGTAACATTTTAACGTCTTCGGACAAGATTGAAAGCTTTCGTGCTAAGTTGGTGCTATGGATCAGCCACGCTACCAATGGTAGTAACGAAATGTTTCCAAATGTCATGGCTGCCGATTCAGAAAAAAAAGTGCAGGCTTTGATAGTGAAACACTTGGAGCTGTTAGCAGAAAAAATGAACTCATATTTTCCTAAGTGTGACCTGCAAACTATGGACTGGGTAAGAAATCCATTTTCTGAAAGCATTTCCCTTGGACATTTACCAATAAACGAGCAGGAAGAATTCATGGAGCTTAAAACTGATCGGACACTAAAATTAAAATTTTCTGAAAGAGAGTGAGCACATTTTTGGCTCCACGTAAAAAATGAGTATCTACTGCTGTCAAAGCGAGCTATTGCAATTCTATTACCATTTGCCACGACCTATTTATGCGAATTGGGGTTTTCAACTCTCACTACGATAAAGTCAAAAAAAAGAGAACGCCTGAGGACGATCGACGAAGAGATGCGAGCAGCGTTATCAACGTTTGTTCCAAATTTTGATCGACTGTGTTCGGTTAAACAGGCTCACATTTCGCATTTAACATCTTTTCATGTTATATTGATTTTAATAATAAATATTAATAAAATATTATTTTTGGTAAATTTTGGTTCGGATTGGCCACGCTTATTACGAATAATTTTTAGAAAAAAACTTTAGATATGCCGTTATTACTATAAAAGGAAACTTTTTGGCTTGGTGGCGGCGGAAAAAGATGAATTTTAATTATCAATTGCGTAAAATTAAAATTCACTTCTCGAACCGATTCGGTGACAGTTCGCGGTCATTCTGTCACTGTTATGTGATAAATATCAATCATAATTACACAAACCCAAAACCTGGGATGTTTTTTTAAATTATGATGACAGGCAGCTTTCGTAGTTTAACCTCAAAGTTCGCCGTTATTCGTAATAAGCCTAGCCAATCCTATCCAAAATTTACCTTGTTTTTTTTCTTTGGTGTACCGTTAAAATTTCTTGATTAGTTAGGTGTACCGTGAACATAAAAAGTTTGCGGAACACTGCTTTAGACCACACAACTGAAGTAAAACTTCACTAACTTATATCTCCCTCTCAACTTCTGTTCGCCTCACACATTTTTCATAACGCTCTCGTCACGCATTCACCAGCTTACTCCCCAAGTCAAGCGTGCGTAAACAAGTTTTACTTCAAAAACTCATTTCTACTCGTGAAAATGATGCCCAGTTTTCAAGTTCTGGCAAGTCTATCAATTTGGATGTCTGTATGTAGGATGTAGGGGTAGGGTGATGCACGAGTAAATATAAAAATTACACTGTGGTTGTAAGCAGACACCTCCCATCCAGTGGCGGTTCTTTATAGGGGGACAATGGGGACAGTCCCCACCAGTTACACTCAAAACCTACTAAAGGAAATAACAGTCGATGCCGCCAAAATGAATGAATTCTTTAAACATAAAAGTAATTAACATTAGCAGAAATAAAATACAAACAATTATTCCGGATGATTTTAATAAGACCCTACGCGCGTACAGCGAACAATTTACGGCGCAAAAAAAGCAGGTCTATTTCTCAGTGCGCAGAATTACTGCGCACTTGGGGGACAATCCGAACTATCCCCATACTTTCCTTGCGTTGTTTCGCGATCGTATGCAACTGCGCATGCGCAGTAGTATGTGAGTTCAAGCATCTGCGGGGACAATCCTCTGGATCCCCATAGAACCATTTGTTTGCGAAGTTACGGGCGGGAATCGCTCGCGTTCAAATTAGTTTGATGATAATCTCGCAAGGTAAAGCTTTATTTTTATTATATTTCATTGTAAATTGGCATATTTCTATAGACATTTTATATTATTTTGTGTTAAATATATCCGACTAGCATGATTAGACCATCAAAAAAATTTTTGAGAAATTTTATAATATTGTTAGGGTACCCCGATGTCGGCTTTTAAACCAACATCAGCACACCAACTCGTCCCTGGCTAGCTCTCAGCGGGACAAGGGTACTCTCTATTCAGGGGTGAGCCGCTCAAAGCTATGGAATTCCTCTCCGTCCTCCGGCGTCCCACGGGATCCACACTGGCCAACAAATCCTCCCGCCGAAGCAGAATAATAACAAGTTAAATCATTTAGACATGTATTGTAAACTCAAACACATACATAGGTTTCTACAGTACAATTCAATTACAAGAAATGCAAATTACACAAACCTAGCTAAAGTGTTTAACTCTCTCTGAATTTCTCTCAAAACGAAACTCTCCGAGTCGTGGTTTCCGCGGGGGCCCTACATTTCACTGAATTACGGACAACATTCAAAGGGGAAATCATGATACAGCTTACATGTAGGTGGGCAGGAACCTCGTCTCATGTGGCAGCTTCATCAGGCACTTCGTAGTCTAAATAGACCGAACTGTAGTACGGCAAAAGGCCGATTTTACTCAAAGTATTTCAATAATACATACATCGCGGCCCCGTTGAATTGGGTCCGCCAGCTACCGGCCGCGAGCGTCCGTTCGCAAAGGCGCTCAGATTTCTTCTGTCGTGCGAGCGCAGCGGGCTGCCGAGTCGCCGGGCAAGCGGGGCGGTAAGGAGAGGCAGACAGGATATGGGGGGGGAGAGGGGGCGGCCAGCTGTGGGCTAGCTGCTCGCGTTCTCGAAACTACTTGCTTCAAGGGCGTATCGTAACACTTCCCCCCGCGCTCGGAAAAAAAAGCGACGTGGCAATGGAGCTGTAGGAAAAAAATCCTCTTAAACTTCCATAGGGGTTTTTGAGAGATTCGTTGCTTGAGAGATGCCTAGCTAGAACATGCAATTTATGTTATAGTTTAGGTCACAATGTTTGTAGGGAATGGGTGAGGGGTACATACAATGTTTGGAAAAGAACAGTTTTGGTGAAAGTACATGGTGTGAAACAACATACAAGATTATGCAATTGAAAGATGACAATACATGGTTATGCAATTGAACAAAATAACAATACATGGTTATGCAATTGAAAAATAACAATACATGGTTATGCAATTGAAAAATAACAATACATGGTTATGCAATTGAAAAATAACAATTCATATTTGTACAATCGAAGAACAAAAAAAGACAACAAGAACAAAAATGCCTGTGTGATTCTAAGGTTTCATTGGTCTGGGAGCTAAGTTTGCGAAGCGTGGATTTGTTTGGTTTCGGAGAATTTCGAAGAGGAGGACGTGGTTTCACAGATTCTAAGGATTACATTATCACTGTAATCAGACCCCTTTGAGATAACACTCAGAAGTACACTTGGGCCTTAGAAAACACTTGGTTTTGTCGAAGACGTCGAAGTTCACGAAGTGGAGACTGTGGTTGCTGTGCCGCGACTATGGTTACAGAGGTCATTGAAGAGGAGAATCCAGTGTCTGCAGACATGCCAGTACGAATCCTAAAGTGTTATTAAGGTAAACACGGATCGTATATAATGGTTATTGAGGCATAATGTAGCTCAATCATAACTTGTATTGGTACGCATTCAGCGAATACTGGAGGTCAAGGTAATGATGGTTTACACATGACGATATATGCGTCACTGCATGACAGCGCAAGAGACGACATGGTTGGCATTGATAGCAAGAGTAAGAACAAACCTAGGAGCTAGCGTGCCCAAAAGGTGGTTCAGAGTGTCATAATGTATAGTGGGACAACTCAACTTGCTGTGGCACGACAAAACAACATACATATGGGTGGTATGGTCTGTGCTTTCAGGAACAAATGCGTAGAAAAATGGCAGCAGGAGGGACCTAGTAACCACAGCGCGTGCTGTCAGGAAGTGGAGCTCAGCTTGGCTGTTGGTGATGACATCCGCCTGGGCTTCTTTTTAATCCGGGAGAAATTATTATTAGAGCAAAATTCTTGAAGTTTACCTGCCTAGGGACCAATGAAGAAAAGGTTTGGAGAGAAACAAAATGTGTCCAGATTATGAAATAAACGAAGTTTTAACCACCGACCCAGAGAGTGACGAAGAGAGAGTTTTCTAACTAAATTGTGATTACATGAACATTTTCCTTTACCAGGATGACTTGGCGTTTGCCGAGTGACAATATGTCTTGGTTAAAAAACAACCGGCCTTCCATGGCCTATGTTAACATAAAGGTGGTAACATTTTTTGTAGAATTTCAAAGAACAAGACAAAGAAGTCGTGAATGAGTCACGGTAAAAGCAGAGAAACCAATTCATGAATAAAGGTTGTCAAAAGGAGACAGACGGTACGCCAAGTGCATATCGTACATATCCAACATTCATGAATGTGTTTCGTGAAATTGAGAAAAAGAACAAAAGGTGAGACATATGCAGAGAGTGAGGGAGAAAGCCTGCTGATAATTGGTTAATTTACCGATTCGCACTCCCAGTGAGGGCGAATTATGGTTAACAACAGATTTTCCTCTTCATAACATATACCTGAGAACATGATGGTGAGGAGAAAGGAAAGGAAAAGGAAAGGAGTTGAGTGACGAAACTTGCTAGAGACTGGACTAATTTCCACTTCAAACTCCATGTGAGAATGAAACATGATCAACCAGCAGATTTCCTGACTCTTTACAATTGTTAAAAGGATGAGGAGAAATTTGAATACACATTAACAAAAAGACTAATCTTTTGCGTGTATTGGGCAAAAGGTTAGGGGTCATTTTAAAAACTCCTGCGTGATTGTGAGAAAAGACAGACCCTTGCTCCAATTTCACAAACCTGGGGGGTTTTCTTATCCGTTCCCCAGACAACGAGTTATTTACAAAGGCACAAATTGCATCATAAAAGATGACACACGATATTGTATCGTTCGCACGAATCATGGTGAGTATTTTCACGTCTTCACGTATGGTGTATAAAAACATGTAAGTACATACAAGATAAAACTCAATTATAGACAGAAGTCAAGAGTTTATACAATGCCTCTTAAAGAAGATGGCAAGGCCGATATTATGTCGTTCGCACGAATCACGGTAAGTGTTTTAACGTCTCCACGTCTCGTGTACAAGGGTTGTACACAATTATACATACAAGCGGTACTCATGACAAATTAATGACACACGACCAAAATACAAAAGCGGTACTCATGACAAATGAATGACACACGACCAAAATACAAAAGCGGTACTCATGACAAATGAATGACACACGACCAAAATACAAAAGCGGTACTCATGACAAATGAATGACACACGACCAAAATACAAAAGCGGTACTCATGACAAATGAATGACACACGACCAAAATACAAAAGCGGTACTCATGACAAATGAATGACACACGACCAAAATAGATTGTACAGAAAGGGTGGTACTCATGACAAATATGTCACACGACCAACTCAATAACATTTAGCTATGAGCAAAAGTGATTATGACGAACTTCTCGTATCGTGGCAGGTATTTTAAGGATCCCTCCTATAACGGTGGATGTTCTAAGGATCTCTCCTATGACGGTGGATGTTCTAAGGATCTCTCCTATGACGGTGGGTTACGTTTAAATACAACACAATAAACGTTAACGATGCTCGTTTTAACACATTTTATAAAGATTCGTTAGATTAACTAACTCCGTAGCCCAAGAGCGTACGACAGAGAAGATAGACAATTTGATGCTACTTCATGTGTTACAAAATACAAGGGTGATGGCAGAGTATAATTCTACTTACACCAAGTATTTAAAACAAAGACAGACCTATAATGGTTTTACATACTGTCTGTTGTGGCAACCTGCAGTGAGGAAGACCAAAGAAAAGGGGCCAATTACGGTTTTACATACCCTTTGTGCAGTTACAAACATACCAGGTTATGTGCAATTTGGGTTGCAAATACTTGGTTAAAAGGACACCTAAAGGTTGTGAATTCCAAAATCAGGATGACCATAAGGTTTTATTAACCTGTCTCGTAGGGTTGAAACGTGTCATATAAGACATACGTAACGTACAAGCAAAAAACAAAATAACAATAAAGCAGTGGCTTTGTTATAACAACCAAAGACCGGATGATTCGGTTTTACGTACTTTAGTTGAAACGAGCCAAATTGATTTATATACAGGGTTATAAAGACCAATCATTGGTTTTATAAATACAAGTTCCAAAATGGACGTGTCGATATCCAATTTTGGTACAAGAGCATGAATTTGGGTAGGACGCCATCAATTTTTAATTTAAGAGGAAAAAATTGAAAAAAACTTATATACACGAGGGGCGACTATGTAAGTAACCACTGTTTGATTTTCATGCTAGAGATACCTCGGAAGGTTTTACAACTCATGATGAACAAAATAAAAGGACAAATTGTAAAGATAGTTAACTGGTTCTGAGTCGGAATTTAACACTTTGGAATTTACAAAACCCGACTTCTAGAACGACACGCCGATGGGCAATTGTCAACTACTTTACATGAACAAAATAAATAGGTGAGAAAGTTCCTTTCCACACGACAAAAATGCAACAAAAAATAGGAGAAAAATTACAAAATTACATGACAAGGCAGGGTATGACGTGGCATGAACATTGCGTAGTGTACGTGTTGAGACAATAAATGGGCTCGCGACTTCCCAAACATTGAAACTCGAAAAGTGTCTCCGTTCCAAAGTGATCAGTTTTAGAACAGGTGAAAAAAAAATAAAAGAAAAAAAAAATTGTCGTGAGGGAAAGAAAAAACAGTGCAAAAACAACATTTGAAAGTAACTTCAAGGAGAGTACGCATTAATTTACAAAATAATTTACAACTTGTTTCATTTACGAAACGATGGGCATGTGATTGACACAATACACGCCTGACGTAGTAAGACTCTGTAAGCTTACAAAAAAATGTGATACATACTGGATCATTTTACGTTTGCTGAGATAGTGGGGGCAGTTTTACTTGACTCCTCACTTCCAGACTTTACAATGTCCTTAATGTGGTAATTACCAATGTGCTTTCCAGATGAGTCAGACAAGGAGTACACTAGGTCTGATATTTTCCTTAGGACTTTGGCCTTCACGAAACGTGGTGCCAGCTTAGCAGAGAAATACATGGCTCCTTGGGAAAGTGTGTTGTTCTTTCTCCAAACTATGTCTCCTGTATTGAAGGTGACATGTTTTCTACGTAAGTTATATCTGTCCGCACTCTTTTGGTGAGCCAGGAGCAAAGCATCAGTGACTTCACTGTAAATGGCCGACAGTTCTTCCAAGCGATGGGCATAGTCTGCGGTAGGGTTGCTTGTGGTGGCAGATGACGTAGGAAAGTTTGTGTCCCTATGTAGAGAACCATGGACGACTTGTTCCATACCGTGTTTTAAGAAGAAAGGTGTGTAACCAGTGGCCAGATTAACAGTGTTGTTCATAGCGGCCTGAATTTTATCTAGGTTTTTACACCAAGTGCGTTGGTCTTTATCAACTAGAATAGCTAGAGCTGTGTTGATTGTTTGGTTGTAACGTTCGACAGTGTTATTTTGGGGAGTGTACAAGGTGTTATAATAAATGTCCTTGATTCCGTATTTGGCAAGAAATTCTTTGAATTCTTGGGCAATAAACTGTTTTCCGTTATCAACAATTACGGTTCTGGGTGTTCCGTAAGGTATAAAAATGTGTTTTTCCAGAAGTTTGATGATGGCGGACGCGTTGGCTCTTTTTAAAGGGAAGATCCAACAGAATTTGGTGAAAACATCCACTACACTAAGTATGTGCATGTGTCCGGCATAACTTCGAGGAAAAGGTCCGACGAGGTCCATTGACAATGACTGTAGGGGTCTGTCGGCACGTTTGGGGTTACCCATTAGGCCGGCAGGTGCTGCCGTGCTATGTTTATAAGCTTTACAAGTTTCACATTTAGAGATGTAATTGCGAATTTGTTTGAAGAGACCAGGCCAGTAATACTTCAAGGAAATCTTTTTATACGTCTTGAAAGTTCCTGGGTGTATAGAGTCGGGAGCACTATGATTGTCAATTATTATTTGTTCTCTTCCTTCGAGGGGAACGACAAGTTTCCAAGAGTAATCTTCGAGGATGGATAGTGGTGCCTTGCAATTACGGTATAGTTGTCCTTCTTTTATGATAAAATTAGGAAACTTTTGTTGATTATTTTTACAACCTTCGAAGATTTTCAAGTACCATTCATCTTTTGTGGGTGGAGGGGGGGCAATTGTGTCAACATTTAATGAAGCCAATTCAATTCTTGAAAGAGCGTCAGGAACAATATTGTCCGCGCCTTTACGGTGTACAACATCAAAATTGAATTGAGACAAACGGGAGGCCCAACGAGCGAGTCTACCGGAGGGATTACTTAAAGAGATCAACCATTTCAAACTACTATGGTCTGTGACTACAGTAAATTTGCTACCGTCTATGTAACCGCGGAAATGGTGAACAGAATCCAATTGAATACAGCCAATAACTCCTTTTCGGTAATTCCGTAGTTTTTCTCGTGTTTATTTAATGTACGGGAAAAATACGCTACAGGGTGTTCGCCATCTGGGAACTCTTGAGTTAGGACTCCACCGATTCCTACGTTGGAGGCATCCGTGTGGAGGGTAAAAGAGAGTGCAAAATCCGGGCAATTCAGAACGGGGGCTTTTTGAAGGGCATTTTTTAAAGTTGTAAACGCTTCTTCAGTTTCAGCAGACCATCGGAAGTTGCTGACACCTTTACGGGTGCCGGTGATTTTATTTAAGGGGGCTGCAATTGTGGAAAAGTCTTTGATGAATCTTCTGTAGTAACCTGCAAGTCCAAGGAAACCTTTGACTTCCTTCGCGTTTTTGGGTCGGGGAAAATTTGCCATGGCTTCCACCTTAGCGGGGTCTGTTCTTAGACCTTTTTCGTCGACAATGAATCCCAAATAACGTAAACGGGACTTACAGAATTCAGACTTCTTCAAGTTGATGGTTAAACCAGCGAACTTGAGTTGTTGAAAAACCTTTTCCAACATTAATAGGTGTTTTTCAAAGGTGTCGCTGACGATGATGAGGTCGTCAAGGTAACAAAACAGGCTGTTATCGACTTCAGGACCGAAGAGTTTGTCCATCAGTCTTTGTAATTCGGCGGGGCTGTTCTTTAGACCAAAGGGTAATCTTTTAAAATGGAACATTCCCCTACCAGGTACAACGAAAGCAGTTTTTTCACACGATTCTGCGTCCAAAGGTATTTGCCAAAAAGCTTTGCTTAGGTCAACAGAGGAGATGAACTTGGCGTTGCGCAGTTGGTCTAAGGTCGCGTGGACGTAAGGTAAGGGGTATGCGTCAGCTTCCGTACAAGAATTTAAACGTCTACTGTCGAGACAGAAACGTGCGGAGCCATCTTTTTTAGAAACCAAAAGAGTTGGGTTGGTCCATGCACTTCTGCTGGGAACCACCACACCCATTTTTAACATTTCATCAAGTTCTTTTTCCAAAAGTTTAAGCTTTTGGGGGGCTAAGTTGTAATAACGTTGCTTTATGGGTGGGCCATTGGTTTTAATGTGGTGTTCTACCAAATTTGTCAAACCCAATCCACATTTTTCGAAAGATATTGATTCGAATTTATTGACCATTTCCTTTAGTTGGAGAGCTTGGTCCGTGCTTAAATTTTCGTGAGGTATTATTGTGCGGATCTCACTAATTTGAGCAGCAGTGGAGGTTTCGCCAAGAGTATTAAATACTTGGGGAGCAACGTTAAAAGCCTTCCAGAAGTCAACGCCAAGGATGAAATTCTGGGATATAGAGGGCACTATTAGAAAATTGATTGTAATTATTTTATTGTTACAATTAATTGGCAGTGCAAGGGTACCGATGACCGGCTGGGAAACATTATCCGCAGTCGTCAGGTGTGTTGTTTGTGGCGAAATTTTAAAATCACTGTTAACAAAAGGCAGGTGAGCATTGTTGCCAAGACAGCTGACAGATGCACCGCTATCAAGTAATCCGGAAAAGGGCACATTGTTAACAGAGAAAAGAGCATAGGGTCTCCCATCTTTAGCTTGTTTGCAACAAACCGAGGAAACATTTAAGGTCTGGTTAAAATACTTAATGTGTGATAACCAATCAGTCCATTCTTTAGACCTTGGTTCAGAATGGGTACCTGAGAGGTTATTATTTAGTTTTTTGGCCTCTTCATGTAGAAATTTGGTGGGGGCTTGGAGAAATCCACCTGAGGTCTGACATCGCTTGGGTTTTGTAACCTTTCTGCATTGTGCCTTGATCTCTTGAAAATGTTGCGCAGTTCGTCGCGTGGAGGAGAGCGGTCCCTAGAGTGGTGTCTCTTGGAGGTTCGGGGTTCCTTGGATTCCAGAAGTCTTGCTTGCTTGAAACAAGTAGCGGCCAGGTGGCCTACTTTTTTGCAAAAGGAGCACACTTTTTTGTTGTCGAATTCTGGCTTTAAACCAGACGAACGGCTTGGCACAACCACATTATTCGACACATTCTTTATGTTTTTCCTATCCTGGTACGATTCCAGGAGGAGGCAGACTTCGTTTAGCTGGGCCAGGGATGCAATTTTCTGTGAGGTGATGATGTTCTCATATTTGCTTAAAAGGCCATCAGTTATGACTGGTAATAGTTCAGCTTCCGGAACAGGATGTGAAAGCTTGATGTTGATGGACTCAGCCCTTTCTATGAATGTAGCCACAGGTTCATCTACTAGTTGTTTAATAGATAGTAGAGATAGTTTGATCCGGTGCTGGGCCTCCTTTTTTCCAAAGCTAGAGATTAGGGCAGCTCTGAGTTTATTCCAATCTTTGCATTTAGTCTTTTGGATGCGGTGCCACGGAATTAATTCTGGGGAGATGAGTTCTATAAAGTTTCTCCGTAGAATCTCGAATGGGATATTTTTGATTATAGCCGTTTCTTCAATACGGTCAATGAAATCCAGCACATCGGAGACGCCATTATATTTGACTTTCCAAGAGGATAAATCGTAAGTTTTATCTTGTGTCAAGATGGGTGCGACGTCCTGTTTTATCATTACATGCGGCGTAGGTTCTTTGTCAAGATTATCCAAAACTTGCGTAGCCGAACATGAATTATTTTCGTTGGAGGGGGCGAGGTTTATTCTCCTAATGTACTTTTTGTTGAATAAAAGTGCATATGCCTTCAATGTAGATTTAGATTTGCTTGATGGCGAGAGTCCTCTATCCCTTAAAGCAGCTTGTAAGTGGGCTTTGGATAAACTATGCACATTGGGAATGGTACCCAAGTTGGATGGTGTAATAGCTTGCTTGTCCTCCATTGCGAGTTTCCTGGGTGGTTAGGAGAAGAAAAAAAAATTGGCCAGGGGTTTCCTTTAGAAAGCGCAAAAATTAATTTTTGTGAGGCACTTTTCACTTGGTGATCACTGTTGGCACTTCCAAATGTGTTTTGTATACATGACACCAGAATTCTTGTCAAAGAGGGGCAGATGAGAAAAAATTTTGCGTGGAAAGACCTTAGTGGTAAAGGTTTTTGTATTTCACTGACCACTTTTGAGAAAACTGTGAAATTCACAAGTATTTATTTATTTTAGAAAAATTTTTGCCAGGATTGACCTTTAGAAAACAGGTTTTTTATTTTTACAAAACACTTTGCACTGAGAAAGGCACTAAAGTTCACAAACGGCACATTTCTGGCAAATAAAGGACAAACTTCCGAATGAAAATGACTGAATATGGGGTTTATTGCATCCAACCATATTAAAATTATTTTATTTATTCATGGAATCAGTCATTGGTTTTATTATTATTCCACTTTTCACTTATGTAAGGAAAAAAACACAATTCACTTTCACTTATGCTGAAAAAAAAACAGTACCTATAATGTACAATGGGGAAAGAAAGTCATTATTTTGTCCATTTGGAGAAACATTAAATTGTACTAATTTGACAGACACAAGTGGGCCAACTGGTATATTGTGCAGAAATAATAAAAATACGTAAGTCCGAAATTTTCATTAAGGAATTCGCAAAATAACTGGGGTTCCAGAATCAAATTCATAATGATGATTTCCGTTGGTAACCGGTTCAGTCATAAAAAACGGTTTGGATTTAAAACGCAGCCTAGCAACAGTCGGTTAGGATTCCGGCGGGAACAAAGCATTTGCGCGCAAACCAGAGAATATCGCGTGAAACAAAGGGCCGTTGGATTTGGGCGCGAATAACTGTTGTTAACGCGCCCGCCGTTTGGAGACGCGTGCGCAAACAGATTCGTGGCGCCTCGGGTGCTCAAAATGGCCGTTGTTTCAACTTGCGATGCAATTTATAATTCCAGTCAGATCCGTTATGGATCTAATTTACATATTGGTTTCTGTGGTTTTTCACAGGATTCACTGTAGAATAACAAGGCATAATTAATGTTTACAAAATAGTTGTTATGCGGGGAGGATTTCGACAAACAAGGGTCCCGCAAAGCGACCGGGTTAGAGAAAAAAAATTCCAGCCCCACGATCGGGCGACAATTGTTTGGCGGGGAGGATTTCGACACACAAGGGTCCCGCAAAGCGACCGGGATAGGGAAAAAAATTCCAGCCCCACGTTCGGGCGTCAATTGTTAGGGTACCCCGATGTCGGCTTTTAAACCAACATCAGCACACCAACTCGTCCCTGGCTAGCTCTCAGCGGGACAAGGGTACTCTCTATTCAGGGGTGAGCCGCTCAAAGCTATGGAATTCCTCTCCGTCCTCCGGCGTCCCACGGGATCCACACTGGCCAACAAATCCTCCCGCCGAAGCAGAATAATAACAAGTTAAATCATTTAGACATGTATTGTAAACTCAAACACATACATAGGTTTCTACAGTACAATTCAATTACAAGAAATGCAAATTACACAAACCTAGCTAAAGTGTTTAACTCTCTCTGAATTTCTCTCAAAACGAAACTCTCCGAGTCGTGGTTTCCGCGGGGGCCCTACATTTCACTGAATTACGGACAACATTCAAAGGGGAAATCATGATACAGCTTACATGTAGGTGGGCAGGAACCTCGTCTCATGTGGCAGCTTCATCAGGCACTTCGTAGTCTAAATAGACCGAACTGTAGTACGGCAAAAGGCCGATTTTACTCAAAGTATTTCAATAATACATACATCGCGGCCCCGTTGAATTGGGTCCGCCAGCTACCGGCCGCGAGCGTCCGTTCGCAAAGGCGCTCAGATTTCTTCTGTCGTGCGAGCGCAGCGGGCTGCCGAGTCGCCGGGCAAGCGGGGCGGTAAGGAGAGGCAGACAGGATATGGGGGGGGAGAGGGGGCGGCCAGCTGTGGGCTAGCTGCTCGCGTTCTCGAAACTACTTGCTTCAAGGGCGTATCGTAACAATATATAATAATAATAATAATATTCTACGGGTGATGAGATTCCGGTACGTAAAAAAGTCGATCCCCACCACTAAAGAAGTGCTCGAGCCGCCACTGCTCCCATCTATGTATTCAATTCGCAATCATTGGTAGGAAAGGATTAATTTATCAAAGCTGGTCTTGCTTTCCGATTAAATTAATAATAGTCGCTGGTTAATGACTAATTATTTGAATAATTCCTTTTAAGATGCGAGGAGTAACATCAGAGGCCATGGTGATGTGCGCCTCATCCCCCGAGAAAGTGGAGGTGCTCTCCCCACCGGCCGGAGCCGTTCCCGGAGACCTGGTCTCCTGCGACGGTTTCCCCCGCGTCCCCGATGCGCAACTCAACCCCAAGAAAAAGATCTTCGAGACCTGCGCTCCAGACCTCCTCACAAACGACAGCAAGGAGGCCTGTTTCAAAGGTGTTCCCTTAACCGTCATCGGAAAGGGAAATGTTGTTTCTCAAACACTGAAAGGTGTCAACGTTCGCTAAAATACCTACAATACGAGGTGGCGCAAAAGTTGTCAACCGATGTTCTTTGAATGTAAATTTTTCTATGAATGAAAAATTTCGGTTTTGCTTTATTGTGTTTATTTTTTGATGTCTTCATTTTTTTTCCATAAGTTGAGAAAATTATATTGGCCAAGTGGCCGCTGCAAGAATAGATGACCACGGGCCTGATTTATGGCATTTTTCATTACCTTTTGCCAGAACTTCCGGCATAGATTCTCGCATTCTTGACGAATATTCTCTTTGAGGTCTTCAAGATTCTGAGGCTTGTTGACTTCAAGAAACTCCCCACAGTGACTTCAAGAAACTCCCCACAAAAAGAAGTCTACGGTTAAATCGGAGGTGTTCTTGAGGAGTAGAGCGATTCATGTCTTGTCAACGTGTATTTTGTATTTGTTTACTTCACAAATGTCAAAGCAGAACAGACATTTGCAAAAATTATGGCATCTTCCGATAGGGTGATGACTTTTGCGCCGCCTTGTAATAAGAAAAGCATATTTATGATTTTTTTACTAATTAAAAAAAAGCTTGGAATAGTGTGTTATGTTTTTTTTTTTATTTTGGTAATGATTTGTGTATATTTCATCTTACTCCTTCATTAGAACTGGAATAAAATACTAATTTGCTCGATGTTTTTTAAACAACAGTATTAACGATGATGAAGTGAAAATTTTATAATGCAAGCGTGTTAAATAATAAAATCATAATATTATAAAATATAATAGTAATTATCAGCATCCGTTGCGTGTCGGGTGGACGCGCCTAAAAGAATAAAGCTCGAATACAACATACAACATAGGCGACAAGCACTCCCATGCTTGAGAAGATTAAGTTGATATCAAATGTTAATCGTGTTTGATTCATTCGTCATCGCTCTGGTTTCCACCGGCTTTGGGTTTGGGTCCTCCGGCGCGCTTAGCCATGATGATCTGGTCAATCTTGAGGATGGTGCAAGCAACCCCCACACCGTATTTCAGGCCCCACATTTTGGAGATGTAGAGGTCAAAGATTTTCTTCTCCTTGGCATCAATGAAGGCGTCGGTCTCTGATTCAATGTCGATTCCGGCGTTCTTCTTGCCATCCTGCAAAAAAATATATTTATTATAAGTCTGAGTTGAAGCACCACAAAAACTTATCGAGTGATTTTTTCAAATCAAAGAATTGTCTGGTAGGTCTCAGCAAGAAAGATGGTAGATATAGCATTAGTGGACTATTTGCAAGATTGACAAATGAATTAAGAACCATATCCATGTCACTGGGCCTCATTTCGAATAAGCGGCTAGCTAGATTACTAGTTCTTTGTTATTTAAAAGTCGATGGTGTATATTTTTTAATGTACACCGTCGACTGGAGTGGCTAGCCATATGCAATTACTTAAAAAGTATACACACTACTTCTTCGACACCCATTGCCGCGAGTGACTATAGATGTGCTTTTTTTTTTTTGCTTGTTTCTTATTCAGATTTATAGCCATTGTTTTTTTTTTTAAATTGGTAACAGATAAATAAATAAAAAAATAAGTAACAAATGCACATGTAAAATAAAACTCTTATGTCTAGACATTGTTTCAATGTACAAGAAATACAAAAAAAAGCTATCCAATTGAATTGTCACAATGAGAATGAAGCTAATGAATAATAACAGGGTAAAGCAGGCGCTGATATAACTATAACTCTCTCTCTCTTTTTCTCATAAACGAGGCATGTAACAGAAAGAAAAGGATGGAATGATGATGAGGTGATAGTGGCAGAAATGTTCAGGCGATGGTAATATACCTGATGCGCTGTGATGTAACAGAAAGGAAAGGATGGAATAATGATGAGGTGATGGTGGCAGAAATGTTCAGGGGGCCTAGTCTCTTTCTTTCGGGTTGACAAAGTTTGACAGCACGTTTGTGGTTTAACTTTCACTAGCGGGTGCTGTCTATAATTGAGCCCTTGCCCGGAAGAATGTTGTATCCAACCATATTCTAGTTCCGAGAAAAATTGAAAAAAAACGAAACCAGTATGTTTCGTAACATTTTATATTTAAAATACATAAAACATACAATTTTATTTAATTGAAAAGTAGTCTAGTACTAGAATTTAGGCTGAATTTGTGGAATAATGTTGTATATATGACCACTTTCACATAAAACGTTATTCCACAAAATGTTTTTTTTCTTTCTCTTCATACCTTACAGAAAGCAACATGCTTTTCTAACGTATGTATTTGTACACATGTCATATATGATTTTGAGCTTAAAAAGCCAAAAAACGATATGAATAAATGAAACCATTTACGTTCTAGATATTGTCTTGAGATCAACATACCAACATTATTCCACAAAACTGTTTCAACGGCTAAAAATCAGGCATAATAATATTTTTCTGGACAAATTCTACTTTCCTGCATTCTTAAGCCTCATGGCTTTGAAAACTTTCTGGTTGAAGCCATAAGACGTTCGTCTTCTCCATTTGTTTCCATAACCATGCGCCGTGATTTTAATGAATGGCGTTATACAACTTTCTTCCACAAAACAAACTAAAAGGCTGTCACAGGCCTAAAAAAAGTTAGTTATCATAATTCCTACCTTAAAAGATGCATATAATGCAACATTGATAGTTTTGTTGGATTCAACATTATTCCAGCCAAGGGCTCAATTACAGAAAACATCTCTGTAAATATGTATACTAAACATAGAGTTCATATTTTAGGTATTCCTTGGCAATATATTTGTATTGGAACACCAAATGGGATCTTGGCAGGTTTTCTGCTCGCCAAATATCTCCAGAATTCAACCAATATGTGATTTCTTATTAGTAAAATATTATGTATTATACATCCACTTGTGTAGTGGATCGTAGTACAATCAACCAACGGTCAAAAGGCCTGTGGTCAAAAGCAATGCTGACAAGAGGAACCCTAATTCAGTAAGTGACCTTTGTGAATTACCGTTGCATTTGATTCAAGGTAGATATATCGCGTCGAGGGACCAACAGGCATTGCATGTACCAACAGGCATTGCATGTGCCAACAGGCATTGCATGTACCAACAGGCATTGCATGTACCAACAGGCATTGCATGTACCAACAGGCATTGCATGTACCAACAGGCATTGCATGTACAGAGTGGCTCTCAAAGTGCCATTCTGCCCCCTGTACATTACCGTACAACATTTATGTATTGGATTAAACAATTACAAGAAAGTTAGAAACTAGTTTAGTGAAAGTTAGAGACTGGGCCCCTGGTGGTGTTGGTAATATACCTGACGCGCTGTGATGTAACAGAAAGAAAAGGATGGAATGATGACGAGGTGATGGTGGCAGAAGTGTTCAGGTGACGATGGTAACATACCTGATGCGCTGTGTGCAGACTGGCGAGCACCTTGTTGGCGTTGGTGCCAGAGTTGTCAGCGATGGCTTTGGGGAAGGCTTCCAGGGCAATGGCGAACCTGCGGACGGCGTACTGCTCCAGACCGGGCAGGGTGTCGGCGTACTTGGTGAGGTTGCGCGCCAATTCCAGCTCCACGGCGCCTGCACCGGGAAGGAACCTGGAAAAAATCAAATTACATATGTTATAGATTTTGTCTACTTTAGCTAACATGACTAAATAAATATGTCCACGGTCTCGAAGAACAATGTGGGATCTGCTAAATTTTTTTTAATTGTTCCTTTGGCTTATTTTGAAATAAAAGATATTAAAACAACACTATATTTCTTGAACTCGAAAACGGCAAAAATGCAGAAACGAAACTTTGAACAGCTCTACTGCAAAAGTACAAAATCGCACAAGAGATACAGTTTAACGTAAAATCATTGTTTTATGAAATGTTTAGCATTGTCGTCATGTTTGTATAAAATCTTTTATAACCACTGGAGTGACTACCCGAAATAAATAAATTTGCCTCGATTGCTCGAGATTTCCAGAAATCATTTAATCACCTGTTATAGGTCACCCCTGGTGGTTTGCTACATTTGGTGTGATTTTTGACTCTCGGAACTTCGCCTTGAACCATAGTCGGAGGGATGGATTCATACATCCGTCACTCCTGGACACACTGACTCCCAGATCCCTGCCCACCACCCCTCATAACCTTTTTCCTCCCCAAAACTTCTTCTCCTTCCTTCTCTAAAAATACACTAAAAAGACCCTCACAGAGCATCCCCAAAGATGACATAGGCCCTGAAGAGTGATTTTCTTAAGCGCTTCCTGTGTTAGCCATGTGCAATGCCCGGATCAATACATTAAATACAGTGAAACAGTTCCTTTGCTAGACGCTGTGGCGCTATTCACAATGGTTCGATTACGATATCTATCTGCTACGTACGTAAATTACATTTTAGGAATAAATTTACCATAATCATGGAGCTTGAGCATTCTTCGAGCGATGAGGATTTAGACATCATTAATCTCGTAGAACATTTAAACAGACCACGCAAAGAGCGAATATGTGAAATAGGGCTGTGACTATTTTCTGGCGTGGGCATAACAGGTTTCGCCTCTCCAAAAGGGTCGTAAATTGCTTTTTAGATTTGAAAAGGGATGACCCCTTTTTGAACATGTTGTCTACGATTCTGTCAAAGTCGAGATTTAGACCAACTGCTATATATATAAATATAAGGGCCCTTAACAAGTTTTGTAGCTTAAAAAGTTTGGTTTTTTTCAGTCCCTCAGTCCAAAATTGGCCCAATTTTTCCCACATATAAGTTTTCCTGCTTAACCTTTTAAATGCCAGTAGGTAGAAGTGTAGCTGTGTACAGCAGGCCGTGAATTTTGAATCAAAATAAATCTTATTTAAAAAAAAAAAAAAAAATCGAAATCCTCCCATTAGATGTCTCTGTGTGTTCCATATTTTAAATTAATAAAAAACGGGACATATGTATGATACAGAGGCTTAAAGAAGAGCGAGAAAACTCACTATTTTTCTATGGCCGGCCTGCTGGGCACGGCCAAGGATGCGAGAAATCTCGCTCTTGGCACAGAAGCGGTTAAGAAGATTGTTTTTTCCGGTCCCTTGGAAAACTTCTCAAGAGGGTTTCACTGTAGATAGTCAAGATCAAAATAAAGTACGTAGTATGAATGGTCGCTTACTTTCCATCATTGGCGATGCCCTTGAAGGTGTTGACTCCATCATCAATGGCGCGCTCAATGTCATCCATGTAGTTATCGGTGGCTCCTCGCACCACAATAGTGGCGATGCGCGAGTTGGCCCCCTCCAGCCGGAACACAACGGTCACCGTGTCTCCAAACTCCTGCACGGAGATGGTGTCGCAGTAGCCCAGCTCCTGGGCGGTGGGGGCGGTGAGGCGGGGCAGGACCTGACCAATTTAAAGATAAACATCTGATTTAATGCCACACTATTTACATTATATTTTCCAGGAAAGATCTTAAGAATATTCCTTTGTCTTATAGAAGAGTGTATAAAGAAAAACGGCAACAAGATTGCTAAGCATTGAGCATTTGGGGCGGGTATGGGTACCGCCACCTTGGGAACCGTTTATTGGATATCCAACACCTTTGCCATAGGTCACCTCAAGTGGTTCGCTACGTTTGATGACTTAGCAGGAGTGCCCGGGTTTATCCGGGTCTTGGCAGCGGATGTGTCTACCCACCAGATGCGTGGCAGGCCAGATCGGGAGAGACTGGTTGAGGGAGACCTTGTGACCACTCAACAGTACCGGATTATCCCTAAGGCAGAGTAGGCAACTGCCTAGGGGCCCCGCATCGGCTAGGGGCCCCGCGCCCCAAGAAAAATGACTTACGTCAATGGTTCGAATCTCAATTAGTGAGCAACTCTGGCACCTATTTTGGAAAAAGTCAGCTTTCAAGGTGTTTTAATTTTTATTAGGAGCATGTACAGGTTAATAACATTACATGCATTAAAGAAAATAACAAATTATAATTAGGTTATAACAAATTATAATTAGGTTATAACCCAATAAGTAATGTTCACACCATGCACAAATAATAAATAAAAAGTCAATAATTAAAACAAATATTTATACATAGCTGTATTTTACTTTACTTTCCTTCTATTCGTTAAGCAGCATTTAGTATCGATGGGGATATGATTGTAGGTGCCGTGTGTGGTTTATATTGGCATTTTTTTTTGTTTTAATATATCTTTTTTTGGTTTTATTTCTAATTATATTTTTAAAATATAAATGTTGTACAAGCTTTAGTGAACACTACATATCTGCTTGCTAAAGTTCTTAGTATCTCTTCGTACGAAGGTTGTCTGGATGAGATCACTTTAGTGATAAGACTGCTCATTGCACTATTGTATTCGTATTTGTATTTTTTTATTGAATGGGGTGATGGCATACCTTCCTAAAAGCAGATGAATTATTAATAAAATTACGTTGTGGTAGAAAAAAAAATTTTTTTTGAAGTTTTGAAGAAAGGGTAAAGTGCAGTGGTGAACTGAGCCCGCCAAAGGCCAGGGGCGGCAAAGCAGAATGAGCCCCCCCCCCCCCCCCCAGTTTAAGAGGTTTATATAACTTTAAATGCTTTTTATTCAGTTCACACGGGTCTCTGACTTTGGGAGGCCTCCATGTTCCCTTGATCAAATTCCAAACAAGACTAAAGTCTAGTCAGTGTACTGGTACCTTAAAAGGCACCAGTACACTGTGAGAAAGAATTGTCATTTTTTTAAATTCATTTTCTGAAAAAGTTATAAAAGATATTAATGTGACAAAAAATACTAATCTAAAACACAAAAAAGATGCATTGTTAATAATTCGCTCACCAAATGTTTTAAGGAAATTCATAAAATTGACGAAGATACAGAATTCTGTATGAAACCGTTTTAAACAGTTTTAATTTTGAATTAACGTTCAGCAAAGCTTTAAACGCGCTTTTATCAAAACTGCTTTTTTCAACATATTAGAAAAATTATAAATCCGATATGCATGCACTACTCTCGTAAATCTTAAACTGTTAGAAAATCCAGTCAGTATGGCACCACTTTGGGATTTTTTCATAAAGGGCCCCCTTCTATTTTATTTTTAACAACGAAAATTTTCCATAAAAAATCGAAATTAAAATTAGCTGGTCCGCCATTGTTTCTTTTTTTTAGATATCAAAATTCACCTACGTGGTGCCATAAACACTAGATTTTCGAACAGTTTAAGACATAGTGCATGCAAATCGGATGTATAGAGGTTGAAAAATGTGTTAAAAAGTTTAGAGAAAAACGCATTCAAAGTTTTGCTGAAGGATAAAAACATACAAACTGTTTCACGTAAAATGCTGTATTTCCGTCAATTTTTCGAATTTCTTAACAAAGATGTATTTGTTTCATTTCAGAAAATGAAAATAAAAACAAATTGCAAAAAAAAAGTTTTTACAGCGTCCTGGTGCTTAAAAGCCTCGTTAAGGATTTGATCAAGGGAACTCGGAGGCGTTTGGAGGTAGCAGAGGACCAGAGGTCCGAGACGGGCTGCCCCATTCCACCCCCACCCCCCTCTGCACCCGTTAGTCGACCATTGGTAAAGGGGCCCCGAGACGTGCATTGCCTCGGGGCCCCGACATGGTTAATCCGGCCCTGCCACTCAAGCAGAACTCTTTTGGAACATAGGTTATTGGAATCTTTATTTCTTTTCCAAAATCATTGACATTGTCAAAACAGGGTTTACAACAAATAAATGCCCTACCGTCTACGTTTATGAGCTATGATACTGCATACGAGCCAATAATTTCAATTGAAAAGCACAAGCCGCAATCATTGACGCATTCATACTTTGAAATTGACCAACTGCTTGCCATTGAACAGCTGCGATTGAATGCTGCGATCGAATCATCCCCACTAAACAAGTCAACATTACCCAGATCCATCTATGGCAACATTGCCAAATAATAGAAGAAAAATATTTCAACATAAAATATGACCACAAAATAAACTGCATTTAATTTATTTTTTTAATTGACGAAATAGCAATGTTTTTTGTCCCTCCTGAACAATTGAATAAATGGTTCTTCCATGGGATTATTGATAAAGTCACAACACAAGTAAATTATGTACTACTAAACAACAAGTATTAAATCTAAAGACGGGTCCATAGCTTGCTCCGCCAATAACGCTTGCCACATGTTTGCCGTGAAATCCCATTAACATTGATAAATATTGACAATTTTTGTCGTGTTTCGAGCTTCCATGCCCGAAGGAAAACATTCCATAAACATCCCATCCCGGGTGAAGCGGGAAAGCAGACGGGTGCCGGCGGGGAGGGGATAATTCATTTTTTGACAAAAGCCTTGCAATGAGGTCGTGAATGGAGAATAAATGGAACGGCCTTTTGTGGTTATGTGCAATGAGCGAGCATAATCATGAGTTTAAAATATAATATAATAATAAATATTAATATAATTATTAACTTTAACTTTAGGTCCTGCAATAATCGATATTAGTCGGAAATCTTTCCTGATAAATAAATATCTGCGTTTTCTCTCTGATGCATCTCTTTTTTATCAGCATTGACGCATTTTGACATTGATATAAACGCCAAAAACGTCAAACGTCAAGTGTTTACTGTGGACAGGTCCGTACCCCAGACCACTTGCCAAATTGTGTGGACCGCGCGAACTTCACCCCAATCTTTGAACCGTGTTTCAAGAGGAGACGGAAAACAAAAAATGTTGATGTGATGTTTGAGGAACTGTCATGGCAAACGTTAATGGCGGAGCGAGCTTTGGACCCATCTTAATAGTAGTCTTAAGTGAAACATTCATGTTTTGATCTGGGAAAGTGAAGCGGTCATTCATTTCCTACTGTTGATTTTAAAATATAACTTACGGTTCCTCCGACTGCTTTGCTCAATCTTCTCAGATCGAATTTAGAGTTAAGTCTGACGGCCATCATCTTGTACTTGTTGATGAAGTGCATAGCCATGTCACCGAACTTGGCTCCGGCCACGATGACCTTGGCTCCAGTCTCGGAGATAGCCTTGATCTGGTTCTCCAGGAGGGATTCCTCTCCTCGACTGAAGTTCAGAAGCTCGTCAGCAGACTTTATGAGGACAGTTCCCTTGGTTTCTGTCTGGCTGATGTCCACGGGACAGGAGAACAAGGCTACTTTAGCATCGGTGAGGGTGGACACATCTCCTTCTACCTGGCGTTTGAACACCATTCCTTGGACTACGGAAGACTGGAGGAGGCCTGAACCCAGAATCTGAAAGTTAATGATAGTACATTTTAATAGTAATTCAAAGGGAAGATAAAGTAAATTGAAAAACAGTAATGTTTATATACAATTTTGTCCAGCTCAAATGTGTTTTAAAATGTAGTATAGTGAATGCCAAACTTTGACCGGTCTGACGTTGATCAGAAATCGTCGCAGTAGGCGAGTTTCAGGATAGAGAAATGACATGCCCCCCTCGCCCACGACTTTCTCTATCAGACATATCTTTTTACCCATCTTTTTCTTTCGCTTACATTCATTGTAAAGTCAGTAACTGCGCAAGAATGGAATGAAAGGGCTGGTCTTAAAGTTTGGCGTGTACTATAACTAGCTAACATTTTCGATTTGGTTTTAATGTGAATGTTTTGTCTCTATTTTCACATTATTTAGGAAGGCCCTGTAGAACAATACAACATTGATACAAAATATAGTTACCTCTGTCAATGTATGAGTCATTACACGCAGTAATTTATTTTATTTATTTGAAAGAACTTTACAAAAGATTACCTTGCAAACTCTGATGTTGTCTACATTGAATGTGGTTTTTTCTGGGATGATGGATACGCATGCCTTGGCAATAATATCACTAAGGAAATCTTCTTGTCCGTATTGTTTTGACATAATGGATGCTTTCAGTCCAACTTTAACAGCTTCGAGATCATGGCAGTCCTTGATTTCGTAGCAGACGAGTTCTGGCAGGATTTCCAAACATTTGTTGAGGGCGCGTTCATAGCCATCTGCGATTTCGGAGGTGGTAATACCTAAGCGCAGGAGATCTTCTGCGGCTTCTAACAAAGCTCCGGCGAGGATGATCACGAAATTTGTGCCATCACCAATCTCAGCATCCTGCATTTGACTCGCAAGGACCATCAACTTGGCAGCGGGGTGCTCGACATCCAGTTCACGGATGATAGTTCCAGCATCACTTGTGACAAACTGCTTGTCAATGTGATTTATTATCATCTTGTTCATACCATTTGGGCCATAAGCTGAACGAACGCTCTGTGCAAATTGTTTGCAAGCGGTTATATTCCTGTAAACGGCTTCTTCTAGTCCGGAAAACATCTGAAAATCGAAGAAAAATAATAATATTTCGTACGCCCATTGTACAACGAATTTGGTTATAATATTATTAAATGGTACTTACACGGGCTCCATCTTTCAACATTTGCGCCACTCCGGGCGCTTTAGGGACGTGAAGGGCCATTTTGAACAGTAAATTGCTGAAATATCAAATAAAATAATTAAATGAAACCACGTTGTGTTCAAGAACTTTCGAACGCCGGCCCACGAGATTATGAATCCGTGAATTTAGACAAACAAGTTGACAACTTGAAATTACAAAAAGAATGTATGTTTGTAAATGTCGTGGGTAGGTACCTGAAAGTATGAATCATACAATTTTATTTCACTTTAAAATGTAAACAATTTTCTAGTGGTCCACATATAGGACCATGAAAACTATAAAGCATTCTTACATAATTATTATCGATAACTCTTTGAATTTAAACTAGATATTGTGCAAATTTAGAATAATCTAGAACCCCACTGCATAAATTGTGTCTACCGTCACGGCCAGATGTGACATTCGTCTTTGTTTTGCTATGTTGGTTTTCCGAAAACAGCGGCCATTTATGTTATTTGACTTTTCTGGTCATCGCTTCTAATCTCGCCTTGTTCAACTAATAAAGGAATCTCAATCGATTTCCATGTAAGTAATCCGTTATTTCAAGTGTCACGTATCTTAATTAGATTATAGATTGCAAATGTTAGATATCCCTGTTTTTCTAGTGTCAATCAGCTGCGAAGGACCCAAGATCCTCGCCCCACCCAAATCCCCTTGCGCAGTTGTGGATCTTCCTTCAACATAGGCCTATCAGATACCGCCGTAATGGATATGATGGTGTCAACGTTGCAGCAGCAGCGTGCTGTGACGGAGCAGTTACGAAGAGAGGCTGCAATAAAGCGTATTCCGGTGTCCCAGGCGGTGGCTGACATTGTTAAGTTCATCACCGACCACGAGCAGGAAGATTGCCTGCTCGTCGGCTTCACCAGCCAGAAAGTCAATCCTTTCCGTGAAAAGAGCTCTTGTACCGTCTTGTAATTCTCTATGCTCTAAGTATAAAAGTGTGAATGGATAGTTTGTTTAAAATATTTATATAAGTTAATGAATGTGCCCCTCTTGAATGTTTGCTCTTTACAAATATATATTAACATGTAACTCAATTTTATTTTACTATCAATAAAGGTGTTTAATAACTAATTTGTGTACTAATTGCTAGTGTAGGTAGTGTAATAATATTATTGTTTACTTTTGGAGTGGAGTAACGTTAAGAGTCCCGGGAACCCATATTTTTCAAAAGTACAATGTTACAAATATGCAAATTATAGGTACCTATGTAAGTTTTTTTAAGTTTTCAATTATCGATCACAAATCTTTACAACAAATTAGATTGAGATAAAATGCAGTTTATAATAAAAACAGTGGGACATTTTTGATTATTTTAATATACCTAATATAATAGAAACAGAAACCACGTTATCCGCCCCGGGTACCACCCATGCTAGCTACGCCGAGAAATCATTTTTTCAAAAGGGAAATTTTGACGAGAGGCATAAATATACCAAACCACCCACACGAGAGGTATGGGGGGGTCATCAGCTCTGTGACGTCACATGTAAAAGTCTAAATGATTAAAACGTAAAACTTTTTTAGATGTAAAATTGCAAAATTTGTGACGTCACACTAGGGGGGAGAGGGTCTCACAAATGTGACGATGTGTGACAAGGATGGGGGGTCAAAAATCATGATATTCGTGTGACGTAATTTATGGATGGCCCCCTAGGCCCCGCGGGCAGTTTTTAGTTCGGCTCTGCCCAGTTTATGTGTTGGTGACCATTTATCTTTTGTAACAATTATATATAATCATATTACGGTGCTCCAGATTTTATGTCCGGGTTGAATCTTTCCCAAATGAAAGACTAAACACTTCCACACACTTTTCCACAAATGAATATCTAGTAAATTCACGCAATGTTATTGCACTATATAAGATAATAAATACAAAACAATACAAGAACAATACGTCAATCCACCAGAAACATAATGGGAAAATATTTCACCGACTCCAGATATTTTCATATCAGAGGGTTCGGCTCTGATGAAATCCTAACTGGTCCGATAAATCCTACTGATCCCTCAATATAAATATTTAAAAAATCTTTCGTAATCCTACATGTATTTAAAATAACTGACTTTTGCATTTTTATGAATAAATTTTTTGACAAATCTAATATGCCTAAATTTTGAATGAGAGAGCTAGGTATAATGCCAGTAGCCGAAATAACAAATGGAAATATTTTTATAGTCTGAGAATGCCAAATTCTTTTAATCTCATTTCCTAAATCTGTATATTTTCTTATTTTTTCAGAAACAGTTTTCTGAATATTACAAGAATTTGGAATAGCGACATCAATGATATAAGTTATTTTCTTAATTTTGTCATGTAAAACTATATCGGGTCTATTATGACTAATTGTTCTGTCTGTTAGAAGAGTTTTATCATAATAAATTTTATAAAATTCATTTTCTAAAAATGAATTTGGTTCATATTCATAATATGGTACATTACGGCAGTCAATCAAGTTATGTTTAATTACCAAACTTTGGTGAATTATTTTTAAAACTTGATTGTGCCTAAATGTATACTCGGACGGCTCTAATACAGAACATCCCGATATAACATGTTCTATAGTTTCCGGAAAAGCCAAACATTTTCTACATAAATCATCAATTTGATTTGCATCTTTGATGATATGCTTCCCATAATTTTTAGTATTAATGACTCTATCTTGAATAGCAAGCATAAAGCCTTCTATTTCTGCGCTCAACTCTCCAATACTCAACCATTTGTTTGACGAAAATTTGTCAACATATGTTTGGTTGAGATAATTGAAGTGTTTTGCGTGAAGAATTTTATTTGACCAGGAATCTAATAATTCCTGGTTGGTATTTATAAGAATGCTGGCATTCTCGTCATAAAAATTTAATGGCGAAATATTTCTATCTGCCTTGCAAATTATAATTATATTTATTTACTAACAATATTCTATTTTGAAAGATTGAGCTCCTCTGGTCAGAAGGAAATGCTTCCACTACATATTTTGTTTACTTCTAAATGTAGCCATATTCATGCAGGCCTGCTGTTAGTCACCCGAATTGCAAAACTCGTTATGTCCCTTCCCATCCATACTTACAACTTACAATGATATGATTTTTGATGCCTGGTTCGCTTATTCTATACGGCAACACAGAGAAGTCCCTGCGAGTACAGCTGCTTACGGCGGGCCTGTTTTGATGTCGAAGTGCTTACCAAGGCTGGGCATTACCGCTAACAAAACAACAACAAAAAATTGACTTATTCGTGAAAATACCGGTGTTTTCTTTTTCTTTAATTTTTACCCTGTCTGAAGAGTTTTGGTATTTTTATTGTACATATAACATTCTTCATTATTTTCAAAATATTTGAGACTAGTTGGTTACCGGCATGCGTTGCAATGCCACATTCAAAGAAATACATTGTTTCTCTCTGAATCACCTTTCCCGTGCGTCCCCGTTTCCTTCCCGCGTCCCCTTCCTAGCTAGCTTTATAAATTACAGCCTATATGTTATTCTGATGTATAAGTTATATTATTGTAAAGTTTCATTAAAATCCATTCAGTAGTTTTTGCGTGAAAGAGTAACAAACACACATACAAACTTTCACATTTATAATGTTAGTAACATAAGATATGTTAGTATATATATATGTTGCCTGTTACTGAGAATGTAATTACTCATGAATATATTACAGGAATATTGTATATAAATTAATAAAAAAAGAGTTATTTTGATGTATGAGCTATATTATTGTAATTATTAATTACTAGCTTTTACCCACGGCTTCGCTCGCATAGTATTAGTGGGAAATTACTGGCATAATTGTTATTATTCTTGCTATTTTGTCTAATAGAAAATAATTATTGTTGAATAGAAAATTTCAAAATTTGAGAATGACATTTCGCAAATAAAAATTCTATTTTAGAAAATATTTGAATTATAGAAATAGAAATTTATTTACTACCTACTCCCTTTATTGGTATTTTATTCATATTTGAATCCAGAGTAACCTAAAAAAATAATAAAATGACAGTCCACTTCAAACGCTATGCTTTATAGCAACTTAGCAACGTTATGCTTTTTGTTCAAAGAATAAACATTTTTAGAGATATGTAGATGTTAACTACGACGCCAAAAAATGACTCTTTTTAATCACAACAAAGCACTCTTTTTAAGCCTAAAATTAAAAAAAAAAAACATTGTTTCCAAGGTAACAATTTGTTTGACGTTTGTAATGACTCGATTTTGTTAGGGACAGAAAACGTATGATACATAATTTCATAACGCCACAGCTCATTCATAACGCCAGAGCTTACCATTTATTGCGTGAAAGAGTAAGGACCATCCAACCATCCATACAAACTTTCGCATTTATAATATTAGTAAGATTATTGCTATATTATGGTAAAATTTCATTAAAATCCATTGAACAGTTTTTGCCCGAAAGAGTAACAGACTAATAAAGTTTGGCATTTATAATATTAGTAAGATTCTTGTGAAACTCTCACATAACTGGGATACAGTAACCCCAACATTACATTATTCTAATAACAGCTAAAGTACAAATTATTGAAATGAAAAATAATGGGGTAACTCAGTGACCCCGATGGAAATGCACACTGTGTTTGCCAATGCTTCTTGAAGGTAAATAAAACTTTATTTTTGAGATCAATTCCTTTCTTTATTAAAAGCCATTCGGTGTTACATAAAATGTTGTGGAATTGTGACAAAAAGTTTTGGGTTTTCCTATATATATATAGCCGTGCATACAAATAATTTACACTTAGTAACATGGTATTAAATATTAAAGGGTTTAACAACTAGGGGTATTCGTATAGGGTTAATACTTTACTATGTGTATGTAAATATAGCATAAGAACTTCTTATTATTTTGGTGTCAAATATTCGTGATTATTAAAAATCCTACCAAACATTTTATTAATATGTTATGAAATGGGTGTTATGAATGTTTAATGAGCAGTGAATGTTAATGTAATATGTCTCCACTTACTGTATTATGTATAATACACTTATACCCGTATCTCCTAAAAGCAAGTACATAGTCACTTAACAATATACCATACAATACCTCTTCTAGGGTCTCACTTCTACTGATACTCACATGCTGATAAGGGGGCTTTTACTACATTATATGAATATGATTAAAATGACTCGTTATTGTTTAATTAAACTAGGATTTGTTCAAAACATAATGTTATTTGTAAAAAATTGTACCAACGATATGTGCACACTGAATGCTTGATTATTATCTGTGGTCGGCAGCTAATACTTTAGAATATGCTGTGCTTCGTCGTATAATGGTTCTACCAACAGGTAAAGCTACACGAGTCTAATTCATTCTAATTTTAGTACAGACTTACTCTACATGGTTTTGTTGATTATCTTGTACAAAAATGGATGAGCACACACTGGTTAAAAATACATAAGTTAATTGTGCAGTTATTTTGGACATAAATTGAAAGGATTGTTACAATTATTTGTACCACCGCAATTGAATTTGCGCTTACTTTGGCAAAAAGCTACTATTTCTTAAACCGTGCATAAAATTTAAGAATTGGATGGAATCTACTTTTGTTTGGTTTGTACAAATTCTTTGCCTACAAAAGCATTTGAATGAAGTAAAATCTCAATTTGAATGCAGTTTTACCCGCCGACCAAAGACATATCAGCTACACACATGTTTGTACCCACACACTATACCTAAAGAGTTCTAGTTTGTGAAAAAGGTTATCTTGACCTTTGTAACTATTGTATTTATCTCTTGCATCTAACTGAAGGGGTTGTATTTTGAAACCTTTCAATCCCGTAAAGATTCAATAATTCCTTTCTAGTTCCTACATTATTGATGTTTATATTGAGTCCTCCACTGGAGCTCTTACCCTCTATTTTACCTTATGGTTGAGCAATTGTTCTTTAATTTATCTGAGGGTTCAATCTAAACTCTAATGCAAAAACTTAAAGCAAAAAATTTTAACAACTATCAGTCTTGAAAAATTAATAAACACTTTCAATACAAAAATTTCATTATCATTCTCTCCAATGGCTTACTGGATGAAGTCTTGAAATGTTGACATCCACTTTTTGTGCCAACAGACTGCCTGTGCCCAATTAGCAGCCAAACCACAAATGTTCAACAAACATTAACCTACAACATTTTCACTAACAAATGATTACATTTTGAAAGACAACCATAAAAATATAAAAATAATAATTACAGATCATACAAAAAAATATCCTCATTCACAATAAAGTGGTGTTCAGACACGGCTATAAGTCGCGAGCAGATATCTGTTGAACCGCGAGCACTTGTGTTTTGTACCGTTCTCACGACGCTATCAAATATTTCTTCCTATGGTAGGAGAGGGGGTCAGATGAATTAGCGAGCGGCCACGGAATGTACATTTTTTGTACTGAATCTGTCAACTTGACATCTGTCATCCACCAGTCTAGACAGCTCTGTAATTAAAATGACCCCCTCTCCTGTTTTCGTCGGAGAGGGGGGTGCATATAACTTTTCGTATATCGCCTCAGGAGCGGTTAGGGTGTAAGATGTGTATTATCTATGGTTGATCGGCACTTAAACCGCTTAGGTGTGAACGGTCTGAAGGGATTTTATGAAGAGCGTTATTTGGCTTGCGATGATTTTTAATATTTTTTAGCCGTGTCTAAACACCCCTTAAGAATTCAATTAAACTTGAGCTTGGACCAACATAAATCTAATTATAAAATATACGGCAATCTTAAATTATAAATGAAGATGAAGATGTTTGAATTCACAAAATTTTTCGTTGCTTTAAAAGTACACATACATAATATTTGTAAATGTAGAATTTGATCCACCGATAGAAGAAGTTGTTTGTTAAACTTAAAACAGATAAAGGATCAAAGGCATACATATTATATTACTTGGTTTCGATATGAACTATGTATCGCACATTCAATTTAAAAGCATAAATCGTGCGTAGGTGTTAGGGCCGTGCTTTTGAGAATCAAAATAGAAATTAAATCATTTTATAGGCTGCCATATAAATAGAAAATAATCGGGTGCCATCTCAATAAACCTTTACAATAATTGATCATTAATATTATCATCATCGCCGAGTTCACGTATTTAAGACTTTCATCAATTTGAAAGTGTGCTGTTTGGCATTTGAGCATTTATCGCAGATATAGAATAGATGGAATGGCCAACAAGGTAACAAAACATATCTCACTTGCTTACAATAAAGGTTTTTTATATATGTAATATATAATCTTACATTGATGTAAAAACATAAGTTAATTAATTAATTGGCCCCAATGACAAAGAAGGCATGATCACAGCAGCTGAAACTGACTTGGGACATTTTTTCACTTTTGTAGCTGAACTGACTGCATTGGTGACCTCGTCTGTTGAATGACATTATAAGTATAGACAACTTACTTTAAACTTGGGGTTATGAAAGTTCAACTCATGTTCCTATATCAATGTAATTATATAATCACTGTTGGATATGGCCCACGCATTTAACCTTTAATTTACCTGGGGCATAAGTAATCTACATATCTATGTGCATTACCATGATAAAAGATGACTTATTTTGGTAATTCTCACAAATATTTTAGATCCATAGGAAAACAGCTAGTGAAAATTTTACAAAAACTGTCATTAGATTTACAAGGTTACAACCTTCTGTATGTTTTGTTTGCAGACCTTTTTGGGCATTTCTATTTATTCTACATCAATTGCAATAATATTATTAATACGGAGAATTTAAATTCACAGACGGTAACATTTTAACATCCAATAAACCACAGAGGAATTTAATGATCAGTTCATTTGAGAGTTTACAGAACCCGCTGGGAGAGGGGTGTGTTGATGAAAGTGGTGGCGAGCCTAAACTCTCTCCTGCTTGGCGGCCGACAGCTCATCTGTCCCATTGGACACGCTCTGGTGGTAGAGTTTCAGCAACTCCATGGCATCGTGCGCTTGGCGTTTCTCCAGGAGGATTCTGCAAAAAGAAAATCATTGTGAATATATGCTAAAATAATTGTTTTGAATATACCTTGAGCTAAAATGAAATTTATGAAAAAAAAAAATAGTTAGACGAGAAGACAACATCAGTTTAATTTTAAGGGGAATGTATGCGCGGCCCATTTCGGCGCGTTTCATACAAATCTTAGATTTGGATTTGAGATCAAAATCCCAACCAAACTGAAAAATTATTTTTGTAATCAAAAGATATATCAAATATCTAGTACGGATGTGAGCTACTTTATTTATTTTTGCTTTAAATTATAAGTTGTAGGCCATTAAAGATTTTAGTGTTTAATGATTTTGGAAGCAACTTAGGCAATTATTTGTGAGTAAATGAAAAACATAAATTTTTTTTTTACTATATTTATTTTAAAAATACAAATATTTTTTTTTTAAAAAGCGTAATTTGGGTAGTAATTTTAATACATAAATGACTATTTTTTATTCCACCGTAAATAAGTAATTTGTATTCTTAATTTACACCCATCAAAATGATTTTTTTTATAAATTTTTATTTTTTATTTTATATGTCATCATATTTATATGATAGATATAGTAAATTATTATTTTTTTTGTTTTTTATTTACTCGAAAAATAATTGCCCAAATCGCCTCTAAAATCCAGAAACATTAAAATCTTTAATGGCCTATATCTTATAATTTAAAGCAAAAATAAATAAAGTAGCTCACATCCGTACTAGATATTGTATTTTTTGATTAAAAGAATAATTTTTCAGTTTGGTTGGGTATTTTATCTGAAATAAAAATCTAAGATTTGTATGAAACACGTCAAAATGGGCCGCGCATACGTTTCCCTTAAGACATCTATTTCTAAATGCATGTAGAAATACAAAATTAATATTAAATTAAAGAGAAAAAAATCTGTAGTTGTTTTGCTTAAGGGCCATTACTATATGATAATATATATGATAATATATATTGAAATTACATATAAAGACACAAAGGTAGTTTGGCAGACAGACAAAACAATGTCATATATGCAGTGTTTTTTTTATCAGACCCCCCTCATACAAACCACAGACCATCATACAAACTACTAGGGTTCGTAGTACTGAATATTCATTGTCAATCTCGAATAAGCGTCTCATTACTGTCAAGACAAGGTAGAATGAGCAAACACGGATATCCCATATTTATTTTATAATGATGCATGAAGCACGGTTCACGTGTCATTATTTATTCATGTAAGCGACAAGCGAGTACGAATTGTCGTGGTTTACATTACGATCAAGGGAGAATTAAGAGGAGAGGGGTTGGGGGTGTTCAAATCCTCTCTACCGGCCTCTATATTGCGTAAGAAAAAAGAGTATATTACTCGTAGATTACAGTCCAGTTTTTTTTGCACCATATCTTTTATCAATGTAAAGGTCCCAAAAACTTTCTGATAAATATTCTAACCCCCTCCACCGTCATCTCACAGGTTCGAAACCCTCCCCCTCATAGGTTGGGGAGGATCTTATGAAAACAATCTAAATTCCGTAAAAGTTTTTCAAATAATCATCATAAAAGTAATACTAAAAAAGAATCTACGGTTATCCAAGAATTAAAGACCTTTCCTCGTTTTCGGTGGCATGGACAAATGATGGCACTTGCTCAGACTTTCTCCTAAAAACGAGCGGTGATCCGGCTTGGTAGCTGCTTCAGTGCGATATTTGCATCCATTTGAGATGGACGCTCCGCTGTCGAATCCCGCCGCCTACGAGGTGCGCTCAATTATTTGTTTTCTCAACTTAGAGGGAATACGCCCTTTTGAATTCCGTAAGCTCGCAATTTTGATACTCGACGCCAGTAAGTCTACCACATTAACGATTTTGAGGGGAAAAGGGCTGAGAAGACATATTTCGTCGAAAGATGTTCTTACGATCGTACAGGGCGTTTCCAGTGAGAAAGATTAATTATTCTCCGTACCAGCTTTTTAAAATTATTACTAAATATCGATTTTATTTCATTCCAAATTTGCTTTAATTTATACCTACATCCAAAAATGCCAAAAGGCATGATTATAAAACTATTAAAATGATGTACTTTTTGTAATTATTTTTTGATCATAAGTATTTATCATTTTTCAATAAAGTCTAAGCAAAATAAGAATGTAAAAAAAATCTTAAATATAATAGTTTGTAAGACCGTAAATAAATAGACAAACTGAAGTATTTTCGTCACAAAACACATGTGCGGATCTTTTTTTTAATGATTTTATTTAAAATAAAATAAAAATTCTGAAACGTAGCTTTCCCAGATAATTTATTGATTTATTTTACTGCATGATTATATGATTTGAAATGTATGTTGTACAATACAAAGTTTTGTTTTAAAATTTAACAAATCTGCGAACGAACTACGGAAAACCTAACTGTACCAAAATTAAACATATTTTCTCAAAATTTAAAACCTAGCTTTACTAAATAAAAGAACAGTCTTTCGAAATCAATTTATATTTTTTTTATGGAAAAGAGTCAATATGTCTAAAATTTTATTTAAAAATGGCATATTTCCGGTTTTGTCTGGTTATTCCCTCGTAAAATCAAACAATTTTATCTACAAAAACATACCAATAATTCAAGGGCTTAAAATCAAACAACGCTATCTACAAAAAGACAAACCAATAACAATTTATTAGTATGTATTGGTATGGTTTTTTGTGGATAAAGTTGTTTGACTTTAAGTCCTCGAATTATTGGAATGTTTTTTAATAGATAATGCTATTTGACTTTCGGACATACAATTATTTGTAGTTTGTAGATAACTAGACTAGACTTTGTTTGATTTTAAGACCTCTAAATTGAAATAGATTTTGAAAAACTTACGAAAGTGACGACTATTTTTTTCAAAAGTACTTAAATATTACAAATTACATGAACTTTTTTAAAAATTTTCAATTATCGATCACAAATCTTTACAACAAATCAAAGATAAAATGCTAAATTATATGTATAATAAAAAAAGGAGTATTTTCACTATTGACACAAAATTCCTTCAACAAAAACATATCCATAAGCAATAATTAAAATCTACAAAAAAATGACATCTTTGTTACTAAAAATGATGTTTCAAAACCTGTGTACACGAAACAACAATGACTTTCAACAAAAAAATAATGAAAACAGGTAAAAAGAAAGACGTTTGCATGATCTGGGATTGATTCTTCAATTTATACTTCGTTTCACAGTTCTTCCTGTAATAGTTAATGCTCAATAGTGTCTGTCTTTGAGGTAAATATGGTACTTAAAGTACATGGTCTGGGGTTTTAACAATTGTGACATTAAAGTGACAATAGTGGAAATAAAAACAAATTTACATAAGTGACTTTATGGGTGCCAGGGACCCATACTCTAGTGAAAATACTTTGCACTTATGTGTGAGAGCTATCTATCTTCCAGTGTGATTTCAGATAGAATGTAAGAAGGTTCTGCGACACACGGGACTCAGTGGTGAATATCAGTTGAGAGATGCAGAGGGGGGGAGTTTCGATATGGGTCCAATTGGACCCATAACCACTGCCTTTTTCATACAAAACTTAATTTCGAATTTGCGGCCAAAATATCTAACCAAACTGAAATTTTTTTTTTTAAAAAACGTGTTGCATTTAATTTAATTTATGAAATAAAGGTAAATAAAGATATTAATTTTTCAAGATTTTAGGGGCAACTTGGCATTTTTTTGTGACATAATAAAATAATAATTAATAAAAAAATAATCTTGCCCTATCTACTGAATTAATGCAATGAAAAATAAATAAAATAAACATAATTAAAAAAGCATTTCTTTGGATAGAAATTTAAATTTAACTATGACAAATTTTGAAGAAAATCGGTTGTTTGTAATTTGCATTTAAGCCCATCAAAGTCTTTTTTTAATTATTTTATATTTCATCATATTTCTAGAGAATGTAAAGAAAACATATTTTAAGTACTAAACAAATAAATAAAGTATCACATAGAGCACATAGTAGTAGTACTAGATTTTTGCAATTCCTTTTGACAAAATTTTTTTTTTATTAAATATTTTGAGATCAAATAAAAAATTAAGTTTTGCATGAAAAGGGTTGTGCACACTTTCCTTTTAAAAATTAAAGGTAAAAAAAATATATTTTTAGAAAATTTTAAGTAAATTTAAATGAATCACCTATAATAATAATAATGAAAATAATGCAAGCCATATTTAGGTGTCATGTATATTAAACGAAACATAAGAAGGCAAAATAGAACAAAAAACATTGCAAATAATAATGATTTCACTTGTTCTGAAATAATTTGTACACTAAAGAAAAAAATAAATATATAATTATTTTTTTCTCAAGTAATCTTAGTGTAATGATAAAATGAATTATAATGCGTTTGTGTTATTATCATTTGATTAAATGGCTCACATTTTGCATAAAGTATTTCTATCCACACAGTTGGGAAAAGGTGAGAGGTATTATAATCTTTCTGTACCACGCTGAGTGCTCGCAGTAAATTAATGAACACAAACAATACACTGAACGTAACTTTCCATTAAAAGTGTTGCCGTTATATGTGAATAATTCCCCGGGGAGCTGACCTAATAACACTGGCAATTCTAGGAAAGGAAATTAATGTACACACCACTACTACCGGAAAAACGTAAATAAATAAACAGTAGATTGCAGTACCAACCCTTTCAATATTATGTAGTAAAATGTTAATACTTTTAAATTTTCATAAATAAGATGAAAGAAATGCAAGGGGAATTTCTCTGAACCCACAAGCTCTAATATTGTTTTACCTGTTTGCTTGGCTTGTTGAAGGTTAAAAAAATAATATGTGAACATTTTCTGACAAACAGTTGAAATTGCGACATAAACAATTGTTGTAAAAAAATGTAGATATGCAACAAATTGCAAACCAAAGAGCGTGAAATCAATGCGAACAAAAAAACTTTTTAGGCATGACATTGCAGGAATAATTCCAACAAAATAAATAGCAAAAAAGTAAGATTTACCTTCCAGACGCCTCCTTTAATTGCTCTAGAAAGATCTTATTGTCTTTCTCGGAAACAATATCCGCCAGACTATCGGGATCCATGTCGGAGAGTAGCTCAAGGTCCTGCCCCCCGAGGAGAGAGATGTGACACAGATTATGCTGCAGCCGACCAACGAGGCTCGCCACCTGCCCTTTATCCTCCATCCCGACGTCGTCCGTCTGGTCCAGGGAGATGTGGCACCTGGGCACATTTGGGCACCACCTCTCCGGCCCTCGCAGCGCCATCAGACTCGTGTCTGGCTCCAGAGTGGCGAAGTATTCTTCGTCATCCACCTCCGTCCCGTCCGACTCCAGGACTATGGTGATAGATGTATTGTCCTGGGGAAAATCCAACTTATCTGGTATTTTAGACAACAAATCTTCCAGAGAAGTTGCAACCACCCCCTTTCTCTTCTCTCTCTCCAGATCGCAAAGTTTGTAAGGTTTGCTTATGTCATTTTCCATTTTGGTAACTAAAACAAAGGAAACAATATGTCAAAGACGGTTACTCACTTATTCTAGTTACTAATGCGAACGCAATAATGTAATATCTTCGATTGATAAAAAAGATTCAGCAAAATGAAACACGCACAAAAATAAATTTGCTTATTTTGTTTTGCTGATAACTGATCAAAAAAACTGTTTCTGTTGTCAAAAATGACAGTACACGGAAATTTCCGAGGCAGAGACAATAATATTAAATGATTTTTCTATCCTACTCACTGTAACTTGAAACTCGATGGTCACTTTTACAAAAAATAAGAATATATTCACGGAAGATTTCGCGAGGAACCAAGCGTCTGGCACCGCCTCCCAGACTAGGATGAAAACAAATACGGCCCGCCCAACGACCCGTGCGTCTCCCCGCTCTCTGGCTGTGGGCGGCTGCTGTAGGCGGCTGCTGTAGGCCGGGCGGGAGGAGGACGAACTGTCTAGACGCGGCGCGCGGCGATTTCAAAGGCGCTCCGTGATCATGAGGTAGACTGCTGTAGCACTGCCGAGATCGATACCCCTAAAGTTAATTCAAAAATGGGCTTGAAACTAAAATAGGTTTCATATTTTTTCAAATCTAACGTCATTTATGCACTAAAAAAACAACAAGAAAAGTTTCCAATTGGGCCAACCATACCTAAATATACCAAACCACCCATGGCCCAACTAAACGTTGTAATTAATTGTCGTTACTGTTGAAATTTATCATTAGTTAGCTAAATAAACTTGTGTACGTAGAAAAAAGTTATTACTGGTGGTTAAGTATGGACGATCGATACAACAACTCCATATCAATACAATATTGACTAAATCCGTCGTCTATGGTCAGTTATCAATATTTGTGAGCACGGTCAACAAGTGATAAGAGATACTCCCACCGACCATTGACAAATTTTAGCGCGCCCCCAGGGGTCCTAGCATGGTCGATCGATATAGGTTTTATCGAAAATGTCGGTAACTTGTCATCGCTCCCGAGCACGACTGCAGGCCGCTAACGAAAAAATAAAACTTCACGTCAAATAACTAGCAACCCTTAGTCGTCGTGAACTGTCGTTTGTTCGTTGGCGGCCTGCAGTCGTGCTAGGGAACGATGACAAGATACTGACATTTTCGATAAAACCTATATCGATCGACCATGCTAGGTACCCTGAGTATCAGATAAGCTTTCAATATACAAAACATTTTGAATAATGCCGTTTGGTATGCAAAATAACTGGAATATCAATGAATGGGGGTGCACTAACAAAACTGTTAGAATTGAAAGAAATCGTATACGCGCTCTATAGATTAAAATAATTCATCTAAGACGTCATCAATTTATTCCGTTCGATCTAGGAGAAACGAAAATGATTGAAATATGACTAAAGACAACATTAACAAATTAACTCCCGTTTATTTTTGTTATTTGTTTTTGGGGTGTTATGTCGTGTTGCGCCACCTCCTCCATTAGCCAACTTTTCGGATAGCGTTACAGTGTCCATCATCAGGGCAGATGTGAACTCCCGTTTAATCTAAAAAGTACCTACATGCGAAGCGCCAATGTGTATCAATGTTAGTATTTCAATTCTAAATTATCAATTAATTAGTCATTTTAATTTTAACGAGGTCGTTTGACATTTACGAAAGTAAATCCATAGACAATCCGCCAGTGTTGCCTTCATAATATATAGATTTCTTATTTATTCTCCGTCAATTTCAGCCTGGCTATCAGGAGTGTGGTCGTGCTCGGCATAAAATCATCGGTAGTTACGCCTATGGACCGATACCATTGAAGTTGAACGTTGCACAAGGTATAAACGCCCGGAGGCGCCTTGCCGAAGGAATGGGTTCCGAGTAGACTAGGAACAGGCACAACATCATATAAAGTCACTAATAATAATAGGTAGATAGTAAAGCACTAAAAACTCGATTTGCCGACAACTTTGGTGGCTAAATCTGTCCGTACATACGGAGCAATCGCCATACGCCCGTACACACGGAGCAATCGCTATTATTGACCGATATATCGATCCAATCGCAGGCGCAGATATTTATAGTGATATTTTTCCGAGAAACAAATTTGGATACCCAACTCTCATCTCTCTTGCAAATAACTAAGATGTGTTTGAATTTTTGCCTTGCAAAATAGTCATCCATAAAAAATTATGATTCAATAATCACCCGATCATGCTAAGCTTTACCTACTTTGTGGCACTTGCATTCTAGACCTAGACTACAGCTCCAGAGATCCCCGATGCCCAAATCTCACGACCTGGCATTTTTACCAAGCTAAAACGGAATTTCATAAAGTAGATAGAAAGGTAAGTTTATAAACTTATCTCCTGATCGGAGATCAACAAAAAATATTCTGAACAATCTTCCCTCGTTGTGATACTAGGTACGCCACTGTGTAGGGATCGCGCATATTGTTCATTATTTAAGTTTGACGTTGCAGAGACACAGGGAGGACCAAAGGAAAACTTAATGCAAGTTCTGGATCGATATAAAAGCGTTTTAATCAGGTACCTGCATTCCCTTTATGTAGAGTTTTTAACCTGCCCAACACTGTGCGTTGTGTCATTTGTGGTAAGGGAACATCTGCCATTTTTTGAAAATTGATTTTGAATGAAACTCGTAGGCACCTACCATAAATACGGAGCTTTTTTCACGATAAGGATAAATATAATAAATATAAACAAATCTTATTAATGTTTTGGATCAGTTACTAAAGCTTCCATGGCAGCTCGGATCTTTGGAGTTTGTGAGAAATTGAAAAAGTTTTGGGGTGGAGTGGAGTCATAATTAATGACAGGACAAAAGCCCAAATGCCACAAACTTCGTAATATGTAAGTAATTAATTTGTTAATACTTGAGTCCACGATCCTTGTATAATGGCTACAAATAAGCCCGTTAGAGAGCCATTAACAAGAAATTTACCGTAGACATTTTTTCCCAGGACTTAGATAATTCCTCCAATATCTAATGATTTATTGTGGAAAAATGACAATCAAAGCTATAGCGTCTTGCAAGGAGCGGTAGAATATTAAAATGAACGTGACCGTTGGAAAATACGATAGATCCGACGCGACGTTTACATGCATTGAGCCAGTTAAAGTTTCCTTCCAAGGGAGTACCTATAATGCACGAAAGATATTAGGTACATTCGTTGTGGAATGGATATTACGGTTTTATTACTGTCACTGGCGGGGTCACGAGCGGTCATGGTAGTTTCTACGTGAATCAATAGTGGCTGCCCCCTCCATGTTTACAATGGGGTGTACTCCAAATGCACCAGACCAGGGCTGGGGTAGGAGGTGTAAGGGGTGGTTTGGGGTGGTGCAGTCCCCCTCCTTCCAGCCCAGCCTCCCAACTAGACAGGAGACAAGACCTCCCCTGGCGGTGCAATGCACAGGAGTAACCAACACACTGAACACTGAACACACTGAAAGGCCTGGCTGAAAAGGAACTAGTTCACCCACTCACTCTAAACTAAGAATAACTAACAAATGCATTGACTCAACTACCTGTAATTGCTATAAATTAGAATGCGTAGACAGTATAAAATACCTTGGTATTATATTAGACAAATATCTTAGATGGGACGGACACATAGATCTAGTTGCCACAAAGGTTAGAAAGCTTACGTACATGTTTATGATAATCAGAAATATCTTTCGTAAAAAAGAATTACTCATCTATGATGCTATGTGTGGGTCACTTCTAGATTATGCATCCTTAGGTTGGGATGGGTGTGCAAAAACTGTTTTGGACAAATTAGAAAAAGCTCAAAAATCACTACTTTTTTTATTTTTTTTTTATACATGAGCTCCACACAAGAGGCCTTGAGGAAAATGATTTCCCTCAGGGCATATGTCATCTTTGGGGATGCTGTGTGGAGGGTTTTCTTTAAGGAAAGGAGAGGAGAGTTCTGGGAAGGAAAAGGGTTTAAGGGGTGGGTAGGAGTTTGGGGTTCAGTGTGTCCTGGTCATCCGCCTCCAAGACCTAGACAAACCTCACCCCATGAACCCGGGCAACCCCGCTAAATCACCAAACGTAGCGAACCACTTGGGGTGACCTATGGCAGAGGTGTTGGTTATCCAAGTTTTACTTCTGTAATGTATTTAAGGGAAGCTGTTTTATTCGATAGGTAGGTACGTTTTAAAAATAATAATCTAATTGCTACTTGATACTTACATAGTTTTTCACAGACTACAGCGAGGTTGTCGAAGGTGAACGCCATGCAGGGGTGGCTTTCCCCCAAACGGAAATCGTTCTTTATAATTTTCCGGGCCCGGTTCAGATGTTCGAACGCTTCTCTGTACCGCCGTTGGTCCCTGGGAAGTAAAAAGGAACACGCACTCTGGTATTATTTAAATTCTTTGAACAACGCCATGAGCCAAATGAGGATGTATAGTCTGCCAACAACGTCTAGAAATGTAATCAAAGGAACAAAAAACAAAACAAAAAAATCCCGATAGAACCCGCAAATATTCCATTAAAATAAAAATTTTAAAACCTTAATGTTTTCGGTATTATAAAACTTGACCAAAAAAATGCTCTGCTCAAATTTAAAGGAAGTAAGTTGAGTACCTTACTAACCACTTCAGCTATAAGGATGAAAATGCTATTCCACTACAAGGATGAAAATCTCAAATCCCCTGAACATTTCAAAATAAAGTATATATTTTGGCCAGAAAAACCATAAATTCCACGCTACAAAATTGTATAATGCCATTCCAAATGAAATTAAAAACATTATGGAGATAAACTAGTTTAAAAACGACATCAAATTATGTCTAAGTCACCGCAAAGACAAGGAAATCACTAAAATTCTGAAGCATCACCAACACACAGCCCAGCAGCACAAAAATGTGGAAATCAACAAATATGAAAATGAGAAATTAACAAACATAGTCAATAAACATGAAGTTGAGGAAATCATGATATAACACATTACAATAACCCACAGTCCGACTTGGAATAGGAATACCTAGTGAGGAGAACTGTGAATAAACGACATACTTTACTTTGCATTTTTTAAATAGTCATTAATCTTCTTTATATCTACCTATAACAAAGAATGCTTTTTTGGTTTTTTCTTTTGAGTTTCTAAACAATTCATCAGATTGCGATGAAACTTTGGTGATTTAATGTTAGCATGCCCGCGATGGTTTCTACATATAGCAGTGAGCTCCGGCGTTATAAAATTATTTCCTATACCAATGGTCTTCCACCTTTTTGAGCCGGCGTACCCCTTGTCTCCCACTACAAATTTATTGTTCCCCGTACCCTCTGGGTATCTATTTTTTTTACACGTGTAATGAAAGACGCGTTTCATTAGTAATTTTAATACTCCAATTATTACATGAATTTAAAAATCAAGTCACACAAATACAATGAAGTAATGCAATTTTATACAGAGTGTATGTAACACGACTTCGGGCTTTTTAACCAGTGATTTTACATGCGTGCCACGTTATTGCGTACCCCCAATTTGGCTTCGCGTACCCCAGGGGTACGCGTACCACAGGTTGAAAACCACTGTCCTATACTATTCACCTGATTGCTATGAATCTTTGGTGAGTTGTTGTGTGCAGGAAGAGGGAATGATTAGGCCGGAGAGGGGAGGGGGGAAGGCGGCGAAGGTGGAGGGGGAACGGAAAGGGGACATGGGAGGGGAAGAGGAGGTGGAAGAGGGACGGGGACGAATGGGAATGGACACGCAGGGAGAAACAATTAATTTAAGTGGCATTGCAAAGTATTCCAGGAACTCGCTAGTAAAAAATAAATAAATACTTGTTATTTATAGCAATACCGATTTTGGAAGAAATTATTATGTTTCATTTAAAATTTGTTACATTGATTTGGAGAGGAAACATAATGACACATCTCATTTTTTTCTTTATTTTCTTGTTGGACAATGAGAAATTCCAATATTGTTTGATCAGGCTTAACAGGACATATTTTCCAAGTTCTTAAGTGCCTGCTAGCACACACACACACACACACACACGAACTGCCACGCCGACGTATAGATAATAATATAAATAAAAATTAATTAAATAATAACATAAATACAGTCGTGTCGTAATCTATATCGATCATCAATGCTTACATACAGGGTTGCCTATGTATATAATGTTCTAAGCCAGGGGGTTCCAAACTACGGCCCGTGGGCCAAATCCGGCCTGCCAGTATCATCAATCCGGAACGCGACAGCTAATGATCAATGTCATCAATCTGTGCCGCGACAGCTAATTACCAATGTAATCATTCCGCCCGCGAAAGCTAATCACCAGTGTCGTCAACTCGGCCCGCGACAGCTAATGACCAGTGTCATCAATCCGGCCCGCGACGGCTAATGACAAGTGTCATCAATGCGGCCCCCGACAGCTTATTACTGGTGTCATCAATCCGGTTCGCGACAGCTAAAGACCAGGATTAGCAATCAGCCCCTCGACAGTTAATGTCCTGTTGTAATTGTTGTTGTGATAAACTGGATAAAAAAAACAGGATGATAATATTTCGGTTTTATTTACTCTGCTAGGAAAAGCTTAGTCTGACGTTATTATTAGGCTAGCGACTGTACGGTTGAAATTTAACTTGACTTAAATTTGACTTCGAATACATCTCCGCGCCTTATGCAAAAACATCTTCGTATTTGAAGTTTGTTAAAAAGTTACTTTTGAAATTGAATCAAATTCAAGCAAAGAAGCCAAAAAAGCCACAAAATGGCCACACTTACGTTAATGGAGGAACATCGGCTGGTAGGCGTAAGAACTATTGGATTTGTAATTTCGTGAATTTCTCCGGGTATGGAGAGATTGATGATAATATGATTATTATTGTAATTGGCAATTGTGAATAATAATACCACGTATTACGTAGTACATTCTATATGTACCTATGACTTTATTGCCTGTCGCGGTTACATTGTACCGGTGACTAGCTTTACTTACATAATTATAGATAATGACAGGAAAATTAAAACGGTTTTGGCCCTTGGAACTTATTGGAGTAATCAGCATGGCCCTAAGGCTAAGATTGGAGACCCCTGTTCTAAACTACCACCAACATGAAACAAAATTACATTTATACTAGCATTTAATTTTTATTATCTGCTTATTTTCTGATTTTTACCTTCGTTCAGGCTAACAGAAATTTGTTTGAAAATTTGCTGCTTAAGTATTGAAATTAATTTTTATGAAACAATATACTTGGATGATCAAAAAATGTTCAGAATTCCCGAATTTTCCCCACAGAAGGGTTCTCCCCACAAAATACAAATTTCTTGAAAAATCTTATAAATTCCCCGTAATTTGGGAAATTCCTCACGAATTGGCAACCCTACATGAGTAATACACAACAAAACTCCGCCGTCTAGCGGTGGTAAAATCGCAAAGTTCTGGTGTTCGAAACCCGGCGCTTGATTTTTAGATTATTATGCCGCGTTGCACTACTCCTTCTTTAGCCAACGTTTCTTCTTTCTTTAGCATCTTTAGCTAAATATGAGGTAATGCAACATGGCGTAGTAACCCACAAAATAAGTTGCCATAATACATTTGGCCTTGAAAATCTATGAAAATCACATCTACTACACACTTTTATTTGTTTTATTATAATCTACTATATAAAGAGGTAAGATTTGTTTGTTTGTTTGTTTGCATTGAATAGGCTCTGAAACTACTGAACCGATTTGAAAAATTCTTTCGTTGTTGGGAAGCTACACTATCCCTGGATAACACAAGCTATATTATATTTTCAAAAAACATCGGCATCCTTACTAAAACTTCAATAATGTAACCCAAGGTGTAAAAAAAATACCTAAAATATTCTTTACATCGCGTGCGCTGCGAAAACTATTGATGATAGAATAAAATATTGTACTTCGACTTTGTAGAACACATCATTATTTACAAAAAAAGTCGCAACAGCATATGTCTAACTATTATGGTTATGCCACAATAAGTATTCTTTTATTTTAAAATTTTAATTAAAATGTCGCCGCTTGAAAATGATTTTTATTTGTATCTTGGTTTTAATCCTTATCAAAATAAATTACTTCATATTCAATACCTTCACAGCTTCAATACCTTTATTTAACTTTTTGAATTTTTCAATTCGGATATTTAATTAGAAAAAAGTTTCGGCTTCGGGCCGGGCGGGAGAGGAGTCAAGAAATGAAGTGCCAGAGAGGTTGACGGGACGGGGGAGCGGGAGAGCGGTGGCGGGGGAGGTGGAAGTGGAACGATGGAGGGGAACGCACGGGAAAGGACATGCAAGGAGTAACATTTTATTTATTTGAATATGGCATTGCAACGCATGCCGGGAAACAGCTAGTCTAATATAAAATTGTTAATTACTTACTCTACAAAAAATATTAGCCTAAACTGCTATCTGTTGCGTAAGTTTCCCACCTCTTTCTTTCTCATGAAATTATTCACAAAATAAATAAAAACCACTTTTATGGTTCAAATCAAGCGTTTCTAGACTCCGTTCAGCAAGCGATTTTTCGGCCCATTACCTATATTCGTGGCGATAAGGCACACTAAGAATACACACATTTTAGGCTTGTGGCTTTCTCTTAAATGGCTTATGCTATGTTTAGTGACCAGATTTTAATTATTATTTTTATTTTATTTTTTATTCGCAAAATAAGTTAAGGTTTACAGTTTTTTTTCACGTTTCCGACTACCACACTAGGCATATGTATATCAAGACACTCCTATTTATCCATCTCCTTGCATCCCATACTTTATCCTCCAAATGCAGAGAGTTTCACTGGTTACAGGTAGGTCGTTTCTCAACTTGTTGACTCTTGTACGACGTGTATCACATAAAAGTTTTCAAATAAGGATATCTTACCCGAGAATCGAAGCCAGAATATTGAGCACGGTGGCTATCCTGAGATTGTCGTGCTTGTTCTCCATTTCCAAGAGTTTATGATTGCACTCCAGGACAGCATGGTCGAGGCACCCTAACGAAGTGTGCTTCATCACTTCTTGGTTATGCCACTTGCGCAGGTCTGCCGGAATCTCAAAGCGCATGAACATCTGAACACCAAATGAACGAAAGATTAGTAATAAACGCGTTCTGTCCGAATTTTACTCTGGAGGAATCGTGGAAAGGAACCACCTCCGACTCATTTTTTGAGACGCAAATATCCATGACATATGTCCATTACAAATGTTATGAAAAAAATGCTTTCTGCCAATTTTTGCATAGTCATAGGGACTGTTATTCTAACAATTGTAAGTAATACAGTGGTCAAGAGCACCTGACCAGCAATCAGAAGGACACGGGTTCAAGTCCCGTTGGCGGCAAGTATCTTTTCTCGGAAGATTTTTTCAATATAGATGAGTGTATCAGGCTGATAATTATTGCTTATAATAATTGTTACCCTTTGTGCTATGCATAAAAATCTTGTCTACATTAGTTTATCAATTAAAAATAACTGTTATTTTAACTAACCCTGCAGTGGTCGCGTTCTTAAAAGTAACACCAGTGGTCGCGTGGATTACATAGGTAGGCCATTTTTAAACTAAAAAAATGAGTGAAATCATTTACATAGAATTATTGTGTAGGTATTTATTTTTTAATCTTATAATATATGCTTTGTTTATAAGAAAGAAGCCACATATATCTATTTTTTCACAATTAACCAAAACATAATTGACCTATTTTTAAGCTAAAAATTACATCTTTCACTTTTATTGATATAAAAAAATATATTATAAAAAAACAACATATACTAATTTATTTGCTGATTTCTGAGCAGGATAAACTTAAAATCAAAGAATGATCAAGAAAAATGATTTGCATTCACTTTTCGTGTATGCAAGATGGGTTACGTAATTGGTCGCGTGGATTACAGGTATAGACCATGGAATTTGCGGAGCTCCTGTAACACAATCGATGCGTGCCCGACAACAGTGCTGAGCTGAACGCGTCCGTGTGTTATCCAACATAAAGTACACGGAAGATAAAATGATTCGCGCCATCCGTTTTTAAGGAACCTTTAATTTTACATGAGTGGATTACATATGCAATCCACGCGACCACTCCATGGTTAACTGCGAACATAAATCTGTGACTGGATTCTAAAAGGACCGACGGGAAAATTTCACGAGGCCCGTGTCGTATTGTTCTTTTAATTAAGTAAAAGATTTTCTAGTGTAAAATTGGCCCTCGAAAATCGATAAACCATTTCTCGAAATCGAAACGTTCTTTTAGAAATCGCAAACATACGTATGTCGAAAACTGCTATTTGTCCTTTTAGATGAAGGTCTCAGAAAATCATGAATAAAACAATCTATAGCTGGTTATAGCTATTTTCATAGAAAGCCTATTTTCGTCAGACCAAATTTTCTAACGCCAACACATAACATCGTAATTCGCAACAGTTCTGGAAGGATGTGCATGTGTATTCCAAGGAGTATTATTTTTATTTTATTTTTATTTATTATGTACAAAGATATTTTAAGTATTAATAGTTTTGGATAACTCGCCTGAAGCCGTGTAAATTCGTCAATTGGTTTTTCAGGTTGCAAATCTTCTCTGCGAGATCTTTTGGAAGTGTTTTGGTAAAGGGTTTCTTTTAGGTGCATCTTATCGCCAAAATAAAAAAAAATGTATGTAAATATATATAATAGAAAACATCTGAATTGTATTTTTTTTCACAATTTTTCGATGAAGAGTGTAGCATCAATCCATTAACATAAATATGGCTACCGAACTCTCGAGAATACAACCGGAAAAAGTAAGAAAAGAAAGCACCGTAAATATTCAACAAGTTTAAGGAACTCAATACTTTGTAAAATGGTCAATATACAATGCATCACAGTAGCTCTCGCAAGTAGGTACTCTAATTTTTTTGAATGAACTAATCTAGACCTCCAGTATCCCTGGATACGGTGTTATGAACAGTATGCAAGTGCTTACATAATAAAGGTACTAAATTCGAATAATATAAAGCAAGTCCAGCATAACTTAATTAAAAAAAGAAAATGAATAAACATAAAAGGCAGCTGCTCGCAGGGTAATGGCATCTTGCGTATGCTGCAAGCATCTGCAAGAAATGATAATGAAAACAGGTATGGTGATTGGTGATATAAAGAACGCTAATGTCGGGTGGGATTTGTAAATGTGTGTGCACGTACATGCATATATATGCGTACAGTGCGCACACGTGTGCATATACATATACCTAAATGCGTATGTATGTATTTACTAATATTTGATTCTCCTTATTTTATGTACTTCTAATTTAATTAATTATTATTGTAATTACAATTACAATACGTTACACACCTATATATAATTAGAGTCATCATTATAAGCATATTAAAAATGTAAATTACTTTGATAATTCTGGAAACCAACTCCGCAGGTTTTTGCTGCGGCTAAGATGGCCCTGCGGGCAGCTTTTCGTTCGGCTTCGCCAAATAGTTTTGGTGACCATTTTATAAATCCAATAGGAACTGGTTCCAAAAATAGCCCGTTTCTCTGATCCACTGTCATCTAGTGATAGTGATACAACTAAGTACTTCCGTCAATCTTTCCATATTCGGAGAGATACTACAAATATTATATATTGGTTCTTAGCAAGTTACAGGGAGAAATTAACCCCTTTGTCTTGCAAACTGTAGTAATGTCACCTGATGGATTTTTTTTTTTAACCCGATGTTCGGGCTGCCTTGGGCAAGATGAAGGGCATTCATATTTTTTATTGCTTGTTTTAAATCTGCGAGTGGCATATATTTTGTATAGATATATGCACACATACAGACATTTTTACATACACCCATGCATGTATGTATTCATATACCACAAATATGTATACCATAATAAATATATACAAGTATTTAATTTTTTATATAAAGGTAAATTTTGTTATAGCCCGCGCATCAAGGTGGATGAAGGATGGATATGGGCAGGCGGTGGAGGGGATTGTCATCGGGACTTGAATGCCCGAGACATGAGATGCTTGGGTTCGGATTTGAAGCAAGTTTTGAGAAAAATGTTTTGGCCAGGTCTATTATGTGTTTTTTAAGTGGAGGGATTTTCGTGCCTGAATTAATAATGCTATTTCGGACGAACCAAGGGCTTTTGGTGAATCTTCTAAGCAAGACATTTTGGAAGGTTTCTAGACTCTTAGTATTGCTTGTGGCCCAAATTGGAGCGGCGTAAGTCATGATGGGTCGTAATTTTGATTTGTAAATGAGAAGTTTGTTCTGAAGCGACGTTTGACTGTTATAATGTAAAAGCGGGTAAAGGGGTGAAGCAGCGTTTTTGGTTTTTTTAATTGTATGTTTGATGTGTGTGTGCCATGTGAGTTTTTTGTCGAGTGTGACTCCAAGATATTTAACATTGTTTTGCCAGGGTATTGCTTGGCCGTACTTATAAACTTGACCCTTAGGAGTGCTGCGAACCTTTCTTCGTGAGAAGAAAATAGCAGCGCTCTTGGAAGGGTTCACATCTATACGCCATTTATTATAAAAGTCTTGGAGTATGTTTATGTTATGTTGTAAGCGAAGTGTGATCATCCTGGGAGAACTGTATCGAACCATAATGGCGGTGTCGTCAGCGTACAAGGCTTTATACGAATGTTGGTTCTCCGTGAGTGGAATATCGTGTAAGTAGATATTAAAGAGGGTAGGGGAAAGCAGGGATCCTTGCGGGACGCCTGCTGTCATGAATCTGGGCGTTGAGAGTGCACTTTGGATCTTTACTTGAAAAGTCCGGTGCTGAAGAAATGATTTTAAGATACCGAGGAGTTGGGGATCGATGTCCGTGTTGTGCAATTTGAGGAGCAGGCCGTTTTGACCATACTTTGTCGAAGGCTTTGGCTATGTCCAGGAAAATGGCGCCAGTGGACCGTTGGGAGTTGAAGCCGCCGAGGATTAGTTCGGAAACTCTGAGCAGTTGATGAAGGGTTGCGTGTTGAGATCTGAAGCCATGTTGTTCATCAGGAAGGGTTTTCATCTCGTGAATGTGCTTTAAGAGCCGGGTGAGGAGAATTTGTTCGAATATTTTACCAACATTTGAGAGAAGGCTGATTGGACGATGATTCTCACAGAATTTTGGGTCCTTCCCAGGTTTTGGGATGAGAATGACGTGCGCGTGTTTCCAACTTTTGGGGAAATAACGCAGTCTGAGAGCGGAATTTATGAGGCTCACAATGGTGAGAATGCTTTTAGGGGGGAGGGCTTTAAGGGCAAAGTTTGTAATGCCATCTGGACCGGGAGCTTTTTTGTTGCTGCGGTGTTTAATGGCCCTTCGGACTTCTGATGGGGTGGTGAAATGTACATTTGTTCCGGGAAGGGAGTCGAAAATTATGTCTATTTGGTGGTTGACATTTGCTATATGGATTGGGTCGGCGTGCTTAGAGCTGGGGCAAAATTGAAATTCAAGATTATCGGCAAACGCCTCCGATTTATCTTGATCGTCAAATATGAGGCCATTTTCGGTATGAATGGGATGGCTTGGGGATGGGGTAGTTTGGAGAGATTTGCATAACTTCCATAGGGAGCCGTCCTGTGGATTTATATCTTGAATTTTTTTGTTCCAGGTGGAATGTGAAAGCTCGGAGAGTTTTTTTATAATAAGTGCTTGAATTCTATTGATTGTTTTTTTAACCGAGGGATTTCGGTTTCTATGCCAGTGTCGGCGAAGATTGTTTTTTGTAGAGATCAAATCCTGGATGTCGGTTGGGAGGTCTCTTTTGAGATTAAGGGTGGAATGTTCAGGAAGAGTTTTAGAGGCATCGGTGATGGAAGATATAATTATCTTGGCAAAGTTGTCAACTGCCTTGTCTAATTCAGGGCCGTCGGAAATATTTTGAGGGATGATTGTTTTTTCCCCAACTCTGTGAGTGAAATACGTCCAATCAGTTTTTATAGATTTGCGGGGTGCCATTGGAGTGGAAAGTTGATTAAGAGTAAGCAAAACAGGATTATGATCTGAACTTAGGTCATTTATGGTTTCGATATCGTAGACCCAGGGTAATTTGTGGAGAAGTGCAATGTCCAGAACATCGGGTCTAGCCCCGCTGTTTGGGAAATGTGTGGGTTCAATTGGGCCCGCGATGGAGAGTTCAGGATGAGTGCTAGCGTACCTGCATAAGATACGTCCATTTGTGTTAGTAATCCTACTATTCCAATTGGGGTGCTTTGAGTTAAAGTCCCCAGCGAGGATAGTAGGAGTGTGGCTATCGAGGAGAGTATCAAGGTCATTTGGATCAAGCTTATCTTGCGGACGGTGGTAGATAGAGTTTATTCTCAATGGGCCTGAATGTTTTGTATAAATTGTGATTGAGGTTGACTCGATTGACGACAATGCAGGTGTAATATTGTATTTGTGGGCGATTTTCGATTTAACGAAAATGGCAGTGCCACCGCCTCTAGTGTGTTGTCGGTCATTTCTATATAATGTATAGTTCGAAAGTTTTGGCGTTTGTGATGGGTTGAGGTGAGTTTCATTGATGAGTAAAACGCCGAGAGCGTGTGTATTTGCAAAAATACGTAATTCATGTAAATTTTTTAAGAGACCATTAGCATTCCAAAATGCCATGCGTAGCGCGGAGGGCATGGTAGTAGAGCTAGCCATTTACACTGAAAAAAGTGAAAAAATCTGAGGGGCAGCAGAGAAAATGATCGATATGTAGTCTGCCGGTGAGGTGGCAGACTGAAATTTGGGGATGAGGTCGGAGAAGAGATCGCCAACCTTGGAGAAATTGAAATTTTTGAAAAATTCAAAAATATTGAAGGGGGTGGAAGGAGGTGTATGGGAGGTTGAGGTTGAGGGAGTTGAGGAGGGGGGTGTGGACGTTAGTGGGGTTTGGGCAGTGGCCCGCGCGTATGATAAAGAGGGATTTGTAGTATGTGAGGTGAAAGTGACATTACGTACTGTTTGTAAGATGGGTTGTGGAGATGGTCGTTTCGGACATTCCTTGTAATTTGCCGGATGGGCTCCAGAACAGTTTACGCAGGTGGCGGGTCCATCTTCTCTCTGCTTCTTGCATTCCTGCGTAAAATGGTCACCCGCGCACTTCACGCAGCGGGCGGGCAGGTGGCACATCATTGATGAGTGTCCAAAATTCTGGCAACGGTGACACTGAGAGGGGGCTGTCTTCTTATTTAGATACTCCACTCTTATCATTAGGTGAAAGAGGGAAGTGAGAGAGAAGATTTTTTGTCCCGCCTCACCATGATCGAGTTGTACGAGGACCAGTGGAATGTTTTTCCTGTCTGGCCCGGATCTCATTCGAGTTACTGAATTAACAGGGAAGTTGAGATCTATTAGTTCCAGGCGGACCTCTTCTTCGCTAATTGTCGTCGGTATTCCTCGCAGAACCGCCTTTGTAGATTTGTCTTCTGCGAGTTGAAATGTGTGGAAGGGAGTTGTGTCCTCTTGCAAAATTTTTGTTGCCAGCCGGAAGCTGGTGGAGTCACCGGTATTGAGGACCACACCTGTTGGGATGGCCTTTGCGTTAATTATAGTAACCCCAGCATTCAAGAGGCGCTTTTCCAGGAGGCTCCAATTTTTTTCGGATTTTATAAAAATTGGAGGGATCTTAGCAGGTCTAGTTCTTGTGATATCAGTGATGTCATTTGCAGTGGAGTCAGACACGGTGTTTGTAACTGGCAGTGGTGAGATTTCATCGTCTGTAGCGAGGGCGGAGAAACGGTTTGAAGTTTTTATTACTTCGGTGGAGGGAGGAGGAGAAGCGCACGCCCTTCGTTTTGTGTGAGCTGGAGTCACCCATAGCGGGGGGAATGAGTTTACGGAAGAGGATGGAGCGGTTGATGTTGAGCTGGAGGCGGTTGTCGAAGTGGTGGGAGCTGTTGAAAAAGTAGCAGAGGTCGAGGTGGAAGTAGAGACGGAGGTCAGAGATGTAGTGAGGGTGGGAGTTGTTGTAGGTTTTGAGGAGTAGTCGGAGACATCTTCTTCACTTCCGAAATGCTTTAAATATAGAGAAGTTGAGCGTCTGGACCTCGTTACTTTTGATTTTTTTGCTAAAAATTCTTCTAGTTGTGCTTCTGTCGCACCCACAGCGGCAAGTTGTTGGCAGAGAGTAGACATCGAATCCAGGATCTTGTGCGTAGGTTAATAGTGAGGAAGGTAAACTGTGAAAGGTCAATGTGTAAGCGGGGGTCTGCAGGCTTGGATTTGGTTAAAAATGAAAAACACAACACTGCTTTGAAAGCTGACAGCTCAATATTTTGTAACCATGAAAATTTGTTTTTGTTTGGAAACTTATAGAACGAAATAACTATGAGAATGGAAGGAAACAAAAGAACCAGATGACGCGAACAACGATTAGAAAATAAAGTGTTCGGAACGCGATTCATTATTCGGAGCTCGATTTTTGAACTGTTGCTTCCTTTAGTAACAAAAGCGGACTGATATTACAAATTTACCAATTTTTAGTACTTATACCTAGGGGGGGCACGTCCCCATGCGACCTACTAACGGAAGTAGCGCCATCTATTGACGAATACTTGGATGCGAAACCGCATCACAAAGGTAACGTTGTTTGAAATACCACGTACACATATAGCTGTTATTTGTGGCGCGGCGCGTATAGCGTGGCGTCAGACATGCACTCGAAGCCGAGTTCTGAAATTCAACCACGTAGACGCTAGCCTATTAATATTGTTCGATGTATTCAATTAAAAAAAAAAATATTTGACAGTTGGGAGCGGCTAACGTGCTTTGTGCGTTGCATCTGGAATCTGGAGGCAACGAATGACATGTAATGACTCACATCGACTAAAATCAGCTTAATATGGTTCAATCCGTCAGTCCCTAGATAAAGTTGTTCAAACATCGGTCCTAATTTTTTGCATTTGAAATCATAATGGCTTTCTAATGAACTGAGACAAATTTGAACTAGGGGAAATGGACTTATGAAAGTTATTTGTGATTTCACGGATAATGCCTAACTTCAGTGTTCACAAAACAATCAGCGAATGCGTAAAATATTGCAATTACTTTAGCAAAACCTTTTTTTAATATTTTATTTTTATTTTTTATTAGTAGCCCTTTGGCTTGTGTGTATGGGGGGGGGGTGTGTTATTTTATTGTATTTTAGACTAAAATCAGCTTAATATGGTTCAATCCGTCAGTCCCTAGATAAAGTTGTTCAAACATCGGTCCTAATTTTTTGCATTTGAAATCATAATGGCTTTCTAATGAACTGAGACAAATTTGAACTAGGGGAAATGGACTTATGAAAGTTATTTGTGATTTCACGGATAATGCCTAACTTCAGTGTTCACAAAACAATCAGCGAATGCGTAAAATATTGCAATTACTTTAGCAAAACCTTTTTTTAATATTTTATTTTTATTTTTTATTAGTAGCCCTTTGGCTTGTGTGTATGGGGGGGGGGGTGTGTTATTTTATTGTATTTTTACATGATTCAGTTTAAGTTTAACGTACGAGTTTTATTTTGATAATTTCAAAGAAAAAAAAGTGTTCCCAATGTAGGGCATTGCATTTCACGGCATTGTTTAATTTACTGAATATTAAGCAACGTCGGGCGTGCTAGGAAAGATAAAACTAGGGTGTTTGTCGTAACAACTTTGCTTAATTATTGTGGCTGTGCTAGGTCCTCTGTTTCCCCTGAACCAATCACGACATTTAAGTACCGACTACCGCTTTAATGATCACGGCTAGGCATTTCATATTAAATATTATTAACTTTTTAATTTGGGAAGGGGGCATGGATATCCACGCAACGGGGACCATTATAATAATAATAATGAGGTTATATTTGTAAAGCGCAGTTTTTTCTCATTTAAATTCATGTGCGCTTAGCTAAAATAAATTTAAAAACAATCCAACACTGCTCCTTACGAGTCCATTACAAAAAATGATAAAATAATATAAAATAAAGAATACGAGTATACAGTATTTACACACCAATGACTAGAGAACAAAATTTAACAATAACAGTGCTGTTATAGCACACACAGGACAATTATAATAAAAAAAATAACGATGCTATTATAGGACAGAACAAAACAAGAACTTTAAAACTAAAATATAAACGGAAGGCAGTTTGACGTTCAGACCATTAATTGGATAAACAAACCACCATAGGTCACGCCAAATGGTTCGTTAAGTTTAATGACTTAGCAGGGGTGCTCGGGTATCTACATGGGGTATTCAGGTCTTGGTGACAGGTCAAGAGACCAATGGAGGAGACTCTTTCACTTCTCCAGCCGGAATCTCTCGGCCCGATACCTTATCACTCCTGGGCACGCTGCCCCCCATATTGATACCCATCTCTCATACCTTTTTCCTTCCCAGAACTTCCTCTCCTTCCTTTACAAAAATATTCTTCTAAAAATGTACTGAGGGAAATTATTTTTCTCAGAGTAAAGTGATTATAATAAAAACTGTATTACATACCGTTGGAGACATCAGACGCCTCAATCTTTTTTCACGGGATGCCATATTTTGTATTGCTTTCTTCTCTACTGCGTTATTTCCGCCAATATCTGTCGATTTCGGCCCTGATACCTAAAAACACAGTTTTTGAAAACCTGTTTTAAACATTCAAAAAGGCTATTATTCATTTCTGTAAGTTTTTATAATTGCGACAGCTGTTTCGGCTTAGGTACAAGGTCATTTTAAAACACTCTAACTGTAGAACTTAACAATGAAGTAATTAAATTATTTTATTTTTTTTGCTTAGGTGGGATATACGGTCTCGTAGTACCTTAAAACACAGTAATTACTAAAGTTAGCATAAATGATATAATAATGGGAAGTTTACCGCCGCCCCGGGAACCATTTATTGCATAACCAACACCCCTATCAGTACATTAGGCCAATTATAAATATACTAAAATGTTAAACAAAACTGCAAAACTCTTACACTCGCACTTGTGAATTCGTCCGCCAAAGAAATGATGGGGAAATTGCGGCTCACTTCAATCATGTCAAAGAATGGATTCTCTTTCATTTCTTTGTTTTCCGGTGAGTTTCTTCCGCCAACATCTTTCCACTTCTTGTCCATCCTGGGGTATACTTCGTCACTCGACCGTCCATGGGATGCATTCTTTATTGCACGCCTCAATCTTTTTTCACGGGATGAAATATTTTGTATTGCTTTCTTCTCTACTGCGTTATTTCCGCCAATATCTGTCGATTTCGGTCCTGATACCTAAAAACACAGATTTTGAAAACCTGTTTTAAAAATTTAAAAAGGCTATTATACATTTCTGTAAGTTTTTATAATTGCGACAGCTGTTTTGGCTTAGGTACAAGGCCATTTTAAAACACTGACGTAATAAAATTTTTTTTTTGCTTAGGTGGGATATACGGTCTCGTAGTACCTTAAAACACAGTAATTACTAAAGTTAGCATAAATGATATAATAATGGGAAGTTTACCGCCGCCCCGGGAACCATTTATTGCATAACCAACACCCCTATCAGTACATTAGGCCAATTATAAATATACTAAAATGTTAAACAAAACTGCAAAACTCTTACACTCGCACTTGTGAATTCGTCCGCCAAAGAAATGATGGGGAAATTGCGGCTCACTTCAATCATGTCAAAGAATGGATTCTCTTTCATTTCTTTGTTTTCCGGTGAGTTTCTTCCGCCAACATCTTTCCACTTCTTGTCCATCCTGGGGTATACTTCGTCACTCGACCGTCCATGGGATGCATTCTTTATTGCACGCCTCAATATTTTTTCACGGGTTGCAATATTTTCTATTGCTTCCTTCTCTACTGCGTTATTTCCGCCAATATCTGTCGATTTCGGCCCTGATACCTAAAAACACAGTTTTTGAAAACCTGTTTTAAACATTTAAAAAAACTATTATTCATTTCTGTAAGTTTTTATAATTGCGACAGCTGTTTTGGCTTAGGTACAAGGCCATTTTAAAACACTCTAACTGCAGAACTTAACAATGACGTAATTAAATTTTTTTTTTTGCTTAGGTGGGATATACGGTCTCGTAGTATCTTAAAACACAGTAATTACTAAAGTTAGCATAAATGATATAATAATGGGAAGTTTACCGCCGCCCCGGGAACCATTTATTGCATAACCAACACCCCTATCAGTACATTAGGCCAATTATAAACATGCTAAAATGTATGAAATATGCATATGTATACTTAATAGTTATGTAATGGTTTGCTATTTTATATATTTTAATTTTAAAGGCAGTTGGGTAGGTTCTTTGAAAGATAAAAAAAACACTTGTATTTATTTTTATTTTTAATAAAAAAATTACGTCGAAGATATTTCTCTGTGAAATCTTTTAAAAAAAATTTCGTCTACTTTGTAAAGATGTTTTTTCAGAAATAAATTATTATGTTTTCTTATTATTTATTCATCATGTCTGACAGTCAATTTTTTTTTCTTGTTTACATTACACCTGCAAAGCTACTTACTGCAAGGAGCTTGCCGGCAGGAAAATAGTGTGGAAAAAAACCTAGTACAGTATGAAATGTCTTACAATAGAAGAAAAAAATATTGCAATTTAATAAAATACGAGTACATAAATAAGTATAAAAAATATTAAGACAACGTCTAAAAAAAATTAAAAATGCACGAGGAGTCAGTTAATACAGAAAATCTGATTCGAATTGCCATGTTTTTAACAATAGTGCAAATTTAGGTGTCGAGCAACATTTTTTCAAATCATATGGCAGCATATTAAATATAATGTATGTAAACATCTTGTATTAGGTCTGTATATTTTTGAGCCCGTACCTTATATTGTATTTTCCTGATTTTGTTTTTTTATGCATTTCTTAGTCCATCTCATTAGTCCATCATGGACGAAAATTTATTTTAATTTTTTGAAACCAAAAGTACATAAATCAAATGAGTCGGTTATACAAATTCATAAAATCTTATGACATGTTTCTGTGAAATATTTGTAAAGTGATTCTTCATATGTTTGTGTCTGTATGTTGCTTCTGTGAAATGTTTTGTAAATTTTTTATTCATACATTGTGTCTACATATTGGGTTGAGTTGGGTTTAACTTCTCAAAAGTACCAATTGGCGATCCCGTTATGAGTTTTGATAACTCATGGGTTATGTATGTTTTATTTAATAAAAAAAAAAAATAAAAAAATAAGTGGTACAATGTATTCAAAAGTTCGCTGGCCATGTTTATTAGAAAATCTAGGTACTATCATACCTTCATTTTGTGTAAGCCTAGTACTGTGCACGTGATAATAATAATAATAATATCTTTATTTGAAAAAAAAAAGCTGTAAAAAGATACATAAACAAGAAAGAGTGCTAAAATAAAACAGTAAGCCTAAAAACATGTTTTCGCTGATATTTTTTTTTTTTTTTAGTAGCTAGAAAAGAAAAACACAAAGAAAAACTAAGAAGAAAAAAAAATAGTTAAGAGAAGTTAAATTAAAACATAAAGAAAAAAACAAAGAAAAAAAATAGTTAGGAGAAGCTAAATACTTAAATACGCATGATAAGAATATAGAAAAACACAATAAAGGGTAAGCTTATGATCTTGTAGGAGTATAAGGATGATATGTATGTAATTAGGGAATATGTAAATATATTGCAAATTAGGAAAAGAAATCTGATTAATAATATAATAAATATAAATAAGGATGTTAAGGGGTGTGTTGTGATGCATTACAATTATCTAATAGTGTTGCTTTGAATTTGTTGAAAGTTATATTGAAGATGTCTATATATTTGATGTGTGTGTTATGATAATGGCAGGCTCGATGTATGAATTCACTTTGTAAGTAGTTGGTATTGGAGCGGCTGTTATAAAAAAGGGATACGTTTCTACTATTACGAGCAGGAACTCTAATATCTATTTTTTGTAAAAGATACCGTATTATTTAGGATTTTGTACAAAAACAATTGATCAGAAACATTGATAGATCAGAAATAATTCTTCTACAATTTAATTTCGGGATTTTAAAGAATTGACATATATCTTCATTTGATTGGAATGCATAAAACGACCGAAAATTTATGTAGGAGAATTTTTTTTCCTGAAAACGTTCTATTCTATGAACATATGTTATATATCTTGGATTCCAAATTTGTGAGGCATGTTCTAGGTGCAGTCGAACATAGGTATAATATAGCAAAATAAATGTATCGAGAAAATAAAATAGTTTTGATGTTCGTAGTATAAATCCTAACATTTGGGTGACTTTAGTGACAATGTTATAAATAGATCCTAGGAATTCGTAATGAATTGTAAAGCGCCCTTGAGGTGATTTTTCACAAAAACGGCGCTCTACAAATTGTCCAATTATTATTATTGTTATTAATATGTAATTGGAATGTAAGTTTGGAATCTAAGGTAACACCCAGGTCCCGAACTGATTCTTTTCTTTTAATATCGACATTGTTTATTGAATATTTAAATATTATTTTGGTCCTATTTCTTGTAAACGATATTGAGTAACATTTATCTATATTTAGGAACAAGCAGTTAATTTTGCAATATTCTCTGAGATTATTGAGGTCCTCCTGTATTTTTAAGCAGCACTATATTTAACAGCGATATCATCGATTGGAAGGTATAGTTTCATATCGTCTGCATATAAGATTGCCTTGCAGTGTATAAAACAACTTGTAATGTCATTAATATATATTTCAAACAGAAGAGGACCCAAAATTGATCCTTGTGGAACTCCTGATGTAATATTGACCCAGTTTGATTTGAAACCACTTAGCACTTAATGATCCACCATTGTTTTGTAAGGGCTATCTAAAATATGTTGCATACAGATTTTATGCCAAAAAAGAGCTCTAATAGCTAAAACATTTATGGATTTATACATTATTGTGATATTTTGTCGCTGGTCATAAACTGCTTTGCTGACGAGTAATTTGACCATGGCGTTTTGAATTGACTGTACATGTTGGATGTTTGTCTTACATGAGTGCCCCCAAGAAGTTATACCATATCTCACATTAGATTCAGCCAGGGACAAATAGATTAGTTTCATGGTTTTAATGGACACATAATATTTAAGTTTATACAGTTTGCTTACAATCGTTCGAAGGCGCTTACATAGTTTAACAATATGGATATCCCATTTCATATTATAATCCACCGTCACCCCTAAGTAGACATACTCTTTTACTAGGTCAATACTTCCACAGGCGCAGGGCTGTATACAGTTATTATGTATGCAGTCAAAGTTATGTGATACTATTGAAGGTGCTATTGTATATCTGGCATGAGGCGATCTTATGTGCATTAGTTTTGTTTTTGTGCATATATATATATATATATATATATATATATATATATATATATGTGTAAATGTGCAATAATAATGATATTTGTATATTTTAAGAAATTTGTACTTATAACTGAAAATACTTGTTAAGTGTGTAACTATAATGTATATTGGTATATAATATAGATAAGTAGGTACATAAAATGAACAACAGAAAATAAGATACAGAAATAAAATTGGTAATATGCACAAAATAGAAATCTTGGAACTATGATTGATATCCATACTCTTAGGCAGTGGCAAATATTATTTTTGTACAAAAATAGTCTAGATATTAATATTTTTGGATTGCTCACCGTAGGTTGTGTAGCTGTGTGTGGCTTCGGTTTTTCCGGCTGCAAATCGTCTCTGCGAGATCTTTTGAAAGGGTTTTCCACTGGGTACATCTTATCGTAAAAAAACATACATATTGATTAGGAAATATCTGACATGTTTTTTTAACACAATTTCTCGATGAAGATAGTAGCATCAGTGAAATAAATAAGGTAAAGAGGCCGGTGAAGGCGACTCTTTCACCTCTCCAGCCGGAATCTCGACCCAATGCATTGCCACTCCTGGGTACACTAATTAGATTAATACTCATCCCTCATACCCTTTTCCTTCCCAGAACTTCCTTTACAAAAAGATACTCCACATAGCATCCCAAGATGAAATAGGTACTGATGGAAATTATTTTACTGTCTGAAGTTATTGTAAAAAAAAAGCCGTTTTACGTACCACCGGTGGATACAATTCGTCACTAGACTCTCCAGATGACGCAATCTTTTCTGTTGCTTTGTTCTTCACTGCGTTTCTTCCGCCAACATTTCGCCGATTCGACCGTCGTAACTAAAAAAACAGTTTTTTGAAAATTTAATTTAAATTAAATTTAATGTTATTATTAAGTTCTGCAAGTATTTTAGTTTTTTTATTATTGTGATAGCTGTTTCGGCTTACCATCACGCCACGCCGCCTTGGGAATCATTAATTGGATAGTTGGATCACAGTTGTTATAGGTCACGCAAAGTGGTCAGTGTTGAGGAAAATCTACCAAGACCTCTCCAGCCAGGCTTTCTCGACCCATCGCCTTGTGCTCAGTGGTTGGGAGGAAATCATACGTCACTCCCATACATCGACACCTCATACATTCTTAGAACTTTCTCTCCTTCCTTTAATTAAAAATATACCCCACGTAGCATCCCCAAAGATGACGTAGGCCCTGAGGGAAATTATTTTCTTCAGTATGAAGTTATCATAAAAGAACTGTTTAATATATCTAAGCGCCCTTGAGGTGATTTTCTCACAAAAATGGGTCTATAAAAATCATCCAATAATTATTATGGGAGGTAAAAGATATAAATGTTTAACATACCGGGTTGTTTATTTCAAGCCCTGCGTGGATTCCGCTCACATCTTTAAACTGCCGTTTTAACTAAAAACAGTAATTAGCAACATTAGCAAAAATGATTTCAGTACGGGATGTTAGGAAACATTTATAGGATAACCAACCCAACACCCCTATCAGCATGGGCGTAGCCAGGTTTTGATTTAGGATGGGGAAAAGAATAAAAATCTAGAGTAGGTACCGAAAAAAAATCAGGCTTCTACAACGTATTCATGCTTTAGGTTCTATGGATACAAAGAAGATACACTTATGAAGTGCTGTAAATTTGAAAACGCGACTCGGTTGACAACCCCAGAGGTCATGCGTCGGCTAGCCAGGGTGGGGCGAACCTTGCACTTGCTCCCACCGCACCGTGCCTACGCCCATGCCTATCAGTACTTTAGGCCAATTATAAATATGTTAAAAGTTTAAACAAAACTGCAAAACTCTTACCTTTGATTCGGTGATGGATATAAATTTCGCCTTAGGCAACGTGATTAACTCGCGGCACACTCTGCTCGAGGATGCATTATTTTCCATTTCTTTGTTTTCCGGTGAGTTTCTTCCGCCCGCAACTGACCAAATCCAGCCTCTCCTAGGGTACATTTCGTCATTTGACACTTTTGCATTATTTTCTGTTTCGTGGCTTATTTTATTCCCCATTTTACATATGTAATTTACTCTTTTTAATTGCACTAAAAATGATTAACTGTATTATATTTCGTCAGGTAGTCTTCTTGCGAATGTTATTGTTCGGCGTTTTGTGAGCTGTAATAGAAATTGCGGTTATGTATTTTAATATACAATCGGTAGCAACTTGCCAATATCTTCAAACTGTTGTGTACACTATATCCACCATGCACTGAGTTTATATCACAGGGAAGGTAATAGTTGGTTTGGAAAAGGAAAGGAAAGGAATATGGCGAAATTTGCTTTGTGATAGTGCAAATAGGGTACGCGGAGTGGTTAATAATTATAACGAAATTCGCATATTGAATGAAGCGATCGTAGTAACGCAAGGAACAGCGAGATTCACGCGTACGTAGCAAGAATTTTGCGGTTTTATTAGCGATAAAGCGACGCAGGATGTAAGCTATCTAGACTGCGTGAATGTGTGAGGGTGTGTGTGTGTGTATGTGTGTATGTGTGTGTGTGCTACGCGGCACGTTTAATAATAATAAAAAAATACACTGGATTTATGAAACAAGTAATTCTAAGAAACGTGAGTAATTTATCAACAGTTAAAATAATAATAAGAAATATTAACAATGGAATGCAAATTCTGCAACACTGATATATGTATTTGATAGCGAAAATCTATTTTGTACGACGTGCAATCAGAACTTAAATTTTTTTTTATTATCAAATAACCTGCTAAAGTACTAAAGTCATATATAATCTAAGGAAATGGTTATTAGTTATTAGATACTGATGATTCATATTAATACCCTACCGAAACCCTTGTATTCCCAATTTGACTTCACTTTCGAATTAAATGGAATATCATTATAATTTTGTAATGATTCATATGAAACCATATATTTACTTGTTGATTATATTAATTTGCTTATATTAAATTCGTTTGTACTTGTTTATATACGGCTTATACTGCTATTTATGTATTTACAACTAAACTATTCTATAAATTAAACAATTTATCTAACCTTATTTTAGCATCAACATTATACATATACACTGTTTGAAAATGTACCAATTTATTACATAAAATGTTGTCAATATGCACCTGCTGACAAACTACAAAGGTAGTTTAGCGGGTTTAAATTTTAACAAAAAAATAAATAAAAAAAACCGAAAGCAACGTTCGAAAAATGAAAAAGCAAAATAAAATAGATTTTACCTGCAATACTTGTAAAGAAGTTAAAAAAAATCCTCACACATAACAGAAACCATGGCATCTGTGAATGTGATGTCATCTATGAATGAAACTGAACAATAATATTAAACGAAAACTTTGAAACTTTGAGATGTCTCTCATAATTTATACACTCCTCGAAATTTTTTATAACTAGGTTTAAATTATAATTAGGATTTCAATTATATACAAAAACATTAGTGAAATTAAATCAATGGATAATTCCACAAATAATTATACTAAAAAGCATGGAAAATCAACATCAACCAGCAATACTCAACCGCCCTCGTCAAGGAATAGATCAAGGAACGGTTCCCGAGGGAACATTCTTCTATTTGGTGACGAACAGGGTAAACGACTCAGCGAAAAAATAGCAAGTTCCCGGCACGCGTTGCTATGTCACTTAATAAAGAAATTATTTCTCCCTGCGTGTCCTTTCCCATTTGTCCCGTTCCCCTTCCGCCTCCCCTTCCTCTTCCGCGTCCCCTTCCCCTCACGCGTCCCTACTCCGCCTTCCCTATTCCCTCTCCCGCTTCCCCCGTCCCTCAAACCCCCCTCCCAAGATCCCCTCCCCCCTCCCGCATTCGATACGTTCAGTCCCGGTACATTCAGTTTTCAAATTATATTAAATTTTTTGTCGAGAGGGCCATATTAACGGAGGGGTCTGGATTTTTACCAAAACGAAAACATTTTCATTTATTTTTATTATTTTTTATTACGTGCATCGCCTTTACCTTTACGCCTGTCTCGACACAGGTATACCCTAGTGAGACAGACATACAAATAAAATCAATGTAATTATATTTTATTACAGATAAATAAATAAAAAAATCTATATAAAACGGTTTACATATACTTTGGCCTTGCCTATCTCACTAGGAAATCATGTGTCGAGACAGACTAGTTTACAAATATTTTTTAAATATTAAATAAAGTACATTTTTCAAAAAGCATATTTGAAAAAGTTTTTTTTTTTTTTAATTTTAAAATTTTTCCAAAACTTCAAGTAAACCCGAGAAAAACTAATGAAGGTACGACCGACGTTTCAAGCGATCGACCCTAATGCTCGGGTATATTACGAGTATAAAAAAACTTTTAATCGATTTTCTCGCAACAAGTTCATGAACATCATAACTCAAAAACTACTTGACCGATCCTTTTGAAATTTTGTACACTGTTTCTACACATAAATCAACAGGTAGTCGGAGGGAGTTTTTTTTACCATTTTATAATAACAAATTCACCAAATTTTTTTTTAGCGAAAATCACGTTTTTCATTTCAAAATCGAAAAAAAACCCCCTCTGACTGCCTCGGAAAACATATCACCATTTAAACGCAATTTGACTTTTTTGTCTCAGATGATCCGGTAACGAGTTATGATGTTCAGTGGCGCACACAGATAAAAAAATTCGGGTGGGGGTTTTTACAAAACATAAAATGCATGCTGTATCCATATCTATGCAAACGTTTATATACTAATGTACAGTGTATATCAGAGGTTCCTAGCCTTATCTGGCTCACTGCTCACTGCGCACTATCCAACTATAGTATTCTCTTCAACGCCCCTCCCCCCTTTATTAAGAAATGCGTGACAATACGCATAGAAAAAGCTCAGCAAGCGAAATTTTTTTGAATGCCAAAGTTACATAATATATGCATAAGAATTTTTTTTTTAAGTAGGCACGAGTACATTTCTTCGCGCGGTTCGAAATTATTTGACTCTGAATAACCCTTGGCAGTTTACATCAGCAATTAATATAATTATAAAATTATGTAACATAAGATAAGAAGCTCCGATAACAATCCAAAAATAATCTGGCAAACAAATAACTGCGAAATAGAAAAATAAAATAAATAAACCAGCCAAAGAAATTGAAGACGAAAATAAAGTTAAAAAAATGCTAATGAAAATCCAAAAATGGGCTAATGTATTCAACTCCTTCTTCGCAAAAGTTGGACTAAACCTCGTCAAAAAAATTAGTGTGACAACAAGCTTTAGAGGAAAAATTGAAAGCAGAAACTTGGTGTACGATATTACAATCTAACGATGTCGAAAAATGCTCAAATATGTTGGAAAAACAACTTATGGATCTTATTGAAACCTCCACAACAGAGGTCTCATTATACACGAATTCAAAATTCAGACCTATAAAACCTTGGATCACTTGTGTCCTAATAAAATCTATTAGAGAAAAAGAAAGGCATTATAAAAATACAATTAAAAATCCAAACGATGAAAATGCTAAGATAGTTCTCAAAAAATATAGAAATAAATTAACAGATTTAATTAAAAAAAAAGTGAAGACGACTACTTTAAAAAAATAATCTCTACTTCAGAAAACACTCTGAAAGTTATTTGGAAAACGGTAAATTATGCAATTGAAAATAAGAAAAAAATATTTAAAACATGAAAATAATATTATAGATGTATCCAACGACCCAAAAAATTAAAAGCAAACATTTTTAATTCTTATTTCTCTAAAGTAGGAAAAAATCTCTAAATCTTTACACACACCAAAACCTATAACAACTAATACACAAAACAAAATACACTATCCATTTTATAAAAACTACTGAAACTGAAATACAACTTGTAATAGAAAGCATGAAAGACGGACCCTCTCCAGGTTTTGACCACATTTCTGTGAAAATTCTTAAAGCAACGAAAATGTATCTACTGAAACCACTAAACTACCTTATTAATCTCAGTCTGACTAAAGGCATATTCCCAACAAATTATAAAAAATCTATAATATCCCCTATAATAAAATATTGGGTGGGGGGGGGGTGGGGGGGGGGGGAGGAGGAAGGGAACTCGGGTAGAAGGTTTCTGGGAAGGGGGGAAGGGGAACCTGGGAGGGGGAAGGGGAACCTGGGAGTGGGGAGGGAAACTCTGGAAAGGGGTTTTTGTGAGGGGGTGGAAGGGGAACCCGGGAGGGGGGAGGGGAACCTGAAAGGGGGGAGGGAAACTCCAGAAGGGTGTTCGCGGGGAGGAAGGGAGGAGTGGAGTGGGGAGAGGGAAGGTAGAGGAGGTGGAGTGGGAAAACGAGAGGGGAAGAGGAGGCGGAAGGGGAACAAGACGAATGGGAAATGGGACACGCAGAAAGAAACAATTTCATATAAAATGGCATAGCAATGCCTGCCGGGAACCAGCTAGTTTATTTATAAATCTTAAGTTAGCTAACATAATCGCCAACAGATTGCATTCACCGGTTCATCGATCACAAATACAAAACTATATGTACCTACAATGCATTTGACCAATGAACGTGATGCTTCGTTAAAACGTACGGTAATATCACAAAATCTGCTTACTTATATTATACATTCGATCTATATTTTTTTCAAAATAACTTTTGTTCACATTATAAATCAATTTACTTTTATTATTAACCATATTAACTACATCAACTTATTTCAAATATTTATCCTAATTTACGCCATAATTCTCATTTATATAACTTTTCTAAAACATCCAAATATTTCTACAAATTTGATACATGCGATATTTTTAATTGTTTTAAATTATATTATTATTTCAACAAAACTATTATATCAACAAATAAAATTATCTAATTTCAATCAATTTTTCCACTTAACTTCACCAAATAATGATATTCAAAAATTAATTCATTTCATAATATCTAACTACTTGATTGCTTATATCATATTGATTGTTTTTATTATTGCACATTTTTTACTTATCTTAAAATTTTTTATCCTCTTATATGTGGTATATTTATTAATTTCCTTTTATTATGACTTAAACGATCCTATTATATGTCTCTATATTCCTTCAATCCGAATCCTTCTCACTACTAACTTTATTTTAACTCCACA